>OZ007588.1:402596030-403922503 GCA_963931845.1 Maratus michaelseni
AAACTGTTTATTTTATTTATTTATTTATTTATTTATTTTTTTTTCATTTTGTTAACGAAAAATAAAAACAAAAAAACAGGCTAAAATAAGAATAATTGTCATAACCCCCCGTGTAAAACAATTTTCAAACATAATAAGCAATATAAAAATTTAATAATTAAGAAATGTTAGGGGGCAGAACTCCTGAAAAAAAAAAAAAAAAAAAAAAAAAAAGATATTTTTAAATATAATGATTTTGAAACATATGAACGTAAAAAACTAAACTAATAATAATAATAATAATAATAATAATAATAATAATAAAATGAACGTGTGTTGTATAAATTATGTTAAGTAACTTCGGAATAATAAATTTTACTAATTTGTTTTAATCATCGTAGTTAAAGAAAATTTAGTTATTAAATTTCATAATGCAGGGAGAGGAAATGGCTCTATCCCGCGCCCCTTTGCTGGTGCTCATGAACAGTGTGTTACTGTATAGCAATATAAATGTTAAAATTTATTAGTTAGTCACAGGGCTAAGTGGAAAACACGATGTATTATTTGTTTGTTTACTCACACACTTTGTGTGTATGGCCTTGATTGACCTAATTTTGCTCTGAATTAGTACTTATCAAGTAATCGATATTCAACGAGAAATAAAAAAAAGTGTACCGAACGTGCTTGTAACAAAAATAGAATTTTTACACTGCTTTAATGCGATAACTATCTGCTTCTCTTTTATTCTCATCTTTGGATAATTTCGTTTAATGATTCTCATGGCTACACTGCAAAAAAAGTGTTGATTTTACAGTATAATACTGGCACCCCAGCTGCCAGTATTATACCGTAAAATTAACAGTAAAATTAACAGTAAAATAAGCAGTAATACGTTGACACGCATCCGCGGCAGCGTTTTACTGTTAATTTTACTGTTAATTTTACGGTATAATACTGGCAGCTGGGGTGCCAGTATTATACTGTAAAATCAACACTTTTTTGCAGTGTACCTGGAATTCTTGCCGTGGTTTCAACGTTGAATGAAAACTAATAGTAAAAGAAAGGGGAAAAAATTAAATCTTAAAGTTTACCTTCTTAAGGGTCCTCCCCCCTCAAGCGAAAAGACCCGCTTGCTAACGTTAATCCTATGAGGCATTATTTTTCTAATATCTCGTTTGCATTGCAATATTTGTAAACGATTTTATTCTGCATTGGATAACTGAGTTAGCTGAGAAAAGTCTACTTTTGAAATGACGTCCGTACACTAAATTAATAACATTAATTAATAACATTAATTTAACAAGTTGGAAATTGTACGTTAAACGTGACAAATCAGGTGCGTTCGTTTCGTGCTATAACTAGTTTTACAATGTAAAAAATCATCGTTATTATTTTAGTGAAATTACAGTGAAACTTCCATTTAACGAAGTCTCATCGTTACACTTAAAAACTTCGTTATGAAGAAAATTCGTTAAATAGAAAACAACTTAAATTCATGAAATTGTACCTTCAGAGATGAACATGTACTGGATTCAGAAGCATTTGATTCAGTTTCAAATATGAAACAATTGTTTACGGTCGATGAAATCACGTCACATTCCCAAGCTTTGGCTCAAGCTTTCATCAGTTCTGATACACAACATTCAAAGTAATGTTTTCACTACATTATCTTTTTCCTGTCTTTTTCGATAATGTACTTCAAGATCTTTTATTATTCCTTAGACTAATGGCTGAAGTTTAGAAATTGTACGTATTAGCAGGAACAAAAGTAACTTTGATGCTGTTCGATTTGCATTTTGAAGTACATTCTTGTGGATATACAAAGCAATTGTCTATCAGCAATAGAAGGTCAGAATGGTAACTGTCCGACTCTAATTGATATTTTTTGCTTCAATGCATCTGACGCCATTACGTTACTGATTCTAAAAAAATTGCTTTATTTAACACCAAGCAGAATGGAAATGATTTAAATGTATTCATTTTCGTACAATCCGCTGAAATAAATTCGCATATCCATCGCAACAGCAACCTCTTAGTTTGAATTCTGTACACGTACAAAAGTGGAATATACTTCGTTATATAGAATATATTTTTCGTAATAGGGAGATTAATTTATATGCTAATAATGTTCAAAGTCAAAGTTTTGCAGAAAATTTCGTTAAGTAGAAAACTTTGTTAAATAGGGACTTCGTTAAAGGGAAGTTCTACTGTAATTATATCGTCTGCTATGAACGAAATGAGGATGCTATTTTTTTTTCTTATTACGTATACCATGTTTACAGATGCGATTTTTTTCCCGACATCAAAAGGAGCTGTAAATTCACCATGGATATCTTGCTCTGCGAATGATTACCTCCATGGTTAATATTTTTATGACTCACGATGAATGAATATTTTGTTTATTTACTTTAATGGATTGAGATATTCGGCTATTAACCTAATTTTCACTGAAGCTATCTCAGAATCTATACATTTTTTAATGTAACTCATCTCTCAAGCAAACAACTTTTTTGAACGATCTTTTTAAAAATGTAACTTTTACGAAATTTTATTGGAAAAATTAATTTTGAATAAAAATGGCCGCTTAGCTTATGGAAAAACATGTGGTTAAGCCGTATTTGTTTTGCTCAGTCACCTGACTTGCGCTTTTATCATATAGATTACGTATGATAAGATTTAATAGAATAAAGAAAACTTTTATTAATATCTTTTTAGCACTTTCCAACCTAGTTGAAAAGTGCTTATGACTTCGGTTTGTCTGGCCGTATGGCCGTCTGCTGTCTGCCGTATGGTCGTCTGCCGTCTGTCCGTGCTCTAACTCCCGTAAATATGCTCGGATTGCTCTGCAATTTTTATATGTTATTGTCGTTATCTATAGCATGTTCCCTATTTCAACGGAAGTGTGTAGTACTTATAGTTTTTTTACAGGGACACTCAAAAGAATTCCGTTACATTGCGGTCTATGGGGAAAAAGCATTTGCGGTTTATTTAAATAATGTTTCACTATTTTAAACGCATTGAAATTTATATATATCACTAAGGTGCATTAGAAGAAGCTTAATATGGAATAGGGTGTGCATAGCACTTATAGTTACTTTACAGGGACAGTCAAAAGAATTCCGTTACATTACGTTTATGGAGAAAAATCGTCTGCGGCTTATTTAAATAATGTTTCACTATTTTAAACGCATTGAAATTTATATCTATCACTAAGGTGCATTACAAGAGGCTTACTACAGAATAGTGTGTGTATAGCAGTCATCGTTCATTTACAGGGACACACAAAAGAATTCTCTACTGTCTGTTAACAATAATTTCTGGAAGTGCGTTTTCAGTTACTGAACGCGATTTTAATTTTAACTCGCTTTTTGTCTATTACGTGGTGCACATAAATTCTGTAGATCCTATACAGGGCAGCACAAAAGTTCGCGAACACATTTCCGTTTATTGACAGAAACTCCAGACGGAGAATTTTAAACTGTGCTACGCGTTTCCTAACTAAACTAAAATTTAGCGTCCTATATAGTATATATGTTACGGTGAAACACCGAAATCTGGAGAATGTCGACTTTCACCGGTGAATGTCAACAAACACATAGTCAGTTGGTGTATGTCCAAAATATTTGCTAAATACCATTATTTCTGACTTACATCGGTAAATGTCGACATTCACCATGCACTAATGCTGAATGTTGAACATGTCCGAGATTTATATTTTTTTTCTCCGTAATTCTGTCGCGATAAATTTTTCGTCTCTCTTTCTGAGAGGAATGACTAAGAACTTAAAACTCACAGTACATTCAAAATGAGAAAGGAAAATAATAGAAGTTAAAAACTTACTTAATTATACAGTACATTCCAAATCAGGAAGGAAAATAATAGAAGTTAAAAACTTAATTATACAGTACGTTCTAAATGAGAAAATAAAATAATAGTAATAAAAAACTTACTAAATTATGTGATTCAAATCTTATTTTCGACCTCCACCAGCGCATATCTGTGATTGTCGACATACATCGGTGAGGGTCCGAATGTACAAGAATGTAATGAAATATTCGATCTTTCACCGACGTATTTGGTGTTTGTTGACATTCACCGGTGAAAGTCGACATTCTCCAATTTCGGTCTTTCACGGTAACATATATACAAATCTATAGATCATATACAGGCTGAATAAAAGTATTCGGATATTTTTCCGAATATTGTATCTGTTGGAAATTCCTGAAATTACGTTTTTAAATATGTTATGCGTTTTCCAAATTGTTTACTTAGATGTTATCTTTTAGCTTATTAAACGGTATGTTTTGTAAAATTATTTTGGAAGCGTTGGAAAGTGCTACATAATCTATGCTTGACGCATGATTTTTCGTTCTTGTTAAGTTTTGATTCGATTTTCGTAAAATTTGAAATGAGTCGACAAAATTGTGTAACGATTATATATATTAAATTTCAAATCATTCGCTTGGGTTGTTTTGGCGCTGTTACATGCGGACAGGCGGACTAGACGATGACTATAGGTGCTACGTATTTATATAATTACTAATGCTGCTAAAAGCAGTAATGATAAATTTAAATGTAAGCTTTTACAAATATATTTACTTCAAATATATTTTGTACCGTAAGTTGGTTTTATATGAAATTGAGTTAATCTTTTGTCTGTATTCTCTTTCATGCATGTGCAAAAGAATAAAGGGAAAAGAAAAACCTTCTTTTATAACATTTTCGGCAAGAACTATATTTCTTTGGAGAAGGCATAGAATTTGCATCCACCTGGCTTCTTTTTAACTTGACATGATTTACGTCTGAATCCGTTTCAGTAACGTAAATATTATTTTAAAGGAAATTAATGACCGTGAACTTCGAAATTCAGTATAAAATACAAATAAAATTTTGTTGCTTAATATCAATTTTTTTTTTCTATCATGAGTCCTGAAACGCAGGAATAAAATGATGATTGATAATCTAAACAGTACACTTAAAAAAAAAAAAAAAAAAAAAAAAAAAAAAAAAAAAAAAAAAAAGTTTTTGCGGTATAATACTGGCACTTTAGCTGCCACACTGCAAAAAATAATTGTTGATTTTACAGTATAAAACTGGCACCCCAGCTGCCAGTATGCGCAGCGCGCCAGTATACGCACCCGCGCATGCGCGGCAGCGTATTACTGCTTGCACGGCAGCGTATTACTGCTTATTTTACTGTTTAATACTGTTAATTTTACGGTATAATACTGGCAGCTGGGGTGCCAGTTTTATACTGTAAAATCAACAATTATTTTTTGCAGTGCAGTATTATATCGTAAAATTAACAGTAATAAACAGTAAAATAAGCAGTAATGCGCGGTATTTTACTGTTTATTACTGTTAATTTTACCATATAATACTGGCAGCTAGGGTGTCAGTATTAAACCGTAAAATCAATATTTTTGGAATGTAGGAAGACATTTTAGTGCTTTAAACACTTTCGTTATTTGAAAACTTGTATTTGATTATACAATGCAGAAAATTTTGTACTTTTATGCAAAATTGTGAATTTTCTATATAATTTACAGGGTACTTTTCCGCTATTTTAACAAAATAAGTCAGGTAGTAATACACCTGAAGACGCGAACAAATTTTGAGCAAATCACTTATTCAGTCAAAAATAAACAGTTACTCAACTGCAGCCTGAATCTGGTACGGGTGTGGCAATTCAAAAGTTATGGGAGGGGCTCAAATCATCATTTTTAAATAAATTGAACAATTGGAATTATCCATTATTAAAATATTTATGAGACTAAATAATCATTATTGATAAATAATAATCGTTACTTTTGCCATTATTACAAAATCAACATTTTATTAGTTTAGGTTAGAAGATTTAATGTACTGAAAATTCTAGAGATTTACGTTTAAAAAACTGTGAAATAACGGAGAGTTGAGAAGGAAATGCCCCCCTCATATCATAAATGATTTTCACAGAAAACTAGTCGTTGGGGGCCACCGTAATACTTACCCATCATGGATATGCATAATGTAAAATATTAAAATAAAAAATGTGTAAACTACTTATAAAATGCATTGCAATTCAAATAAAATCGTGCACCAGCCGTCTCAATTTTTTCGGGAGATAGAGCGTTTACAGACACACAGACATACAAACACACAGACGGACGGCAAAAAAATTTTTTTCCCTAAAAATATTTTTTTCGGAATCTCCAGTGTCTGAAACGTGTAAATCCGTCAAATTTTTTTTTTTCCATTTTCAAAAAGATTACAAGACTAACCCTATACTACGTATGATAGGTAAGTAATAAAGTCTTAGAGTATCAGTCTATGCAACCATAGTATACCGTTTTGCAATTCATAAGAGTTAAATCTCTGAAACTACGTGAAATCTCACTTTGAATGATATTAAAATGAAAGAATAGAAATTGTGTGTTGAAAATTTGAAAAATTAAACAAAATGTGTTAAAAAAAAAAAGTGATTTGCAGAGCAGTTGATGAAATCCTGATTTTCGAATTTACTAGTTACAAATAAAATTTATTATTAATAATGCTTCTTTATGCACAGAATTCTTTTTTCAGTGATGAATAAACTTACATGAAAGATAGAGAATAATATTTTAGGGGCAGATGTGATTTTAGAAAACTGACTTCATTTGAATGGGGAGTGTTTGAGACTCATGAGCACCTCCCTTTCCTACGCTCCTGGAATCCGGATTTTCCTTCATAACTCTACCAATATTATAGTAACGATATTTTCAAGAATTTTACTTTGATTTCTGTGAAAGTGATGGCATCATATGCTCAAAATGACCACCATTCGCGTCTTTTTAAAACTGAACTCGGCGCTCTATAATTCAGAATGTATGTTACATTAGATACATCTTCACTGACCTATTTACGGTGAACATCCTGTATTTTCGTCTTGTTTTCACATTTCACGCAAAGTAAAGTTATTGCCAGGCTGGGTATTGTTCCAAGTGGTTCAGTTGGTAGAACATCAGTGCGCTATACTGATGACCCGAGTTCGAGTCCCGGCTTGCATATTTTTTTCTCTATGCTGGCTATACGCCTTTTAAGCAATTAACATTTGCAATATTATTGTAAAGTTATTCTGTTAAACATTTCGCGGAAATATCCCCATTATTGTTGAAGTTGGTGAACAGAAATCTGTATTCGGCTTGAAGTAAAATACCTTGTATATTTCTGACTGAATAAGTGGATTGGGAACTGAGACCTTGACTTCCGATAACAAAAAATTGTTTATCCTGACGTGTAACGTAATGTTTTAAATGATTTTAGTAATATTTGTTGAGGCACTTTATGTCTACACTGCAAAAAATAACTGTTGATTTTACAGTATAAAACTGGCACCCCAGCTGCCTGGGGTGCCAGTTTTATACTGTAAAATCAACAGTTATTTTTTGCAGTGTATAGTCATCCTGAATTTATGATACAAACTTTAAGGGTTGGTCCTTACCCTTAAAGTCTTTTACTTACCCATCATACATAGTATAGGGTAAATATTGCAATCGTTTTTGAAAATCGAATTTTTTTTTGACGGATTTACACGTTTCAGACACTGGAGATTCCGAAAAACATATATTTTTAGAAAAAAAAAATTGTCGTCCGTCTGTGTGTGTGTGTGTGTCTGTATGTGTGTCTGTAAACGCTCTATCTCCCGAACAAATTGAGATAGAGACCTGAAATTTAGTATGTACTTAGTATGTAACAATGGGAAGAAGCTTATTGAATTTCATTAACCTTGATTATCCAGAACTATTTTTTTTCGAACTCTCGAAATATTCGTTCTGATAAAAGGTATATAAAAATTTTCGAAATTGTTTATTTTAAGGAGTGAATATAAAAAACAATAAAAAAACATAAATTTTGCATAAAGAATGAAGTCGATCGGACAATGAGTTGCCGAGATATTTGTAATCCTATTTTCCATACTCTTCGATTTTTCATGACCCTGTATTTCATTCAAATTTCAATTAAAAGATATAACACATGGGCTGATAAGTTCCCGGTCTAATAAAGAAAACACAACTTTTTAACAAAGCTTTATAACTTTATGACATTATAACTTTATAACTTTAATAAATAACATAACTTTAATAATAAATAATAGTAATTTAATAATAATAATAATAATAATTTAAAAATAATAATTTAATAATAATAATTTAATAATAATAATTTAAAAAATACTTTAATAATAATAATTTTATATAATAATAATTTAATAAATCATTAATAATAATAATTTAATAATAAATAACATAATTTTATAACGAAAAAGCTCCAAACAGTGCTCAGAACTCGTTGTTGTTTTTGGTCAAAAGTCAACACGCGCGGCAGCCACTTTGACAACAACTTTTTCATAGACAAATGTTCATTCAAAATAAAACCTACACGTTCCTTGAATATCTTCAGAGTCTGACCTATCTCCTGCAACGTCACTTTACGGTTCCCCAAAACGATTTTGTGGACTTTTTTTATGTTTTCCGGAGTAACCACCTCTTTTGCGTGGTGCATCACTGGTGTCCGTACGACCACGTTTAAATTCAGCAAACCAGTCAATAATGGTTGATTTACCTGGTGCAGTGTCCGGATAACGCTTATCTAGCCAAGCTTTTGTTTGAACGGTATTTTTTCCCCATCAAATAACAATTCTTGAAATTCTTGTTATCCATTTTTTTGTTTATCAACAACGTCGTTCAACTAAAACCACTCTAACGTTTTATCCACACGGCGAATCGTCATGGCATTTTTTCTACTACCTTTTAAAGGTTAGTATTTACTAAAAAAAACATCGGTTCGGCGATTGCAACGCCATCTGTGTGCCAGACTGGGAACTTATCAGCCCATGTGTTATTTTAATTGCAAATGAGACGCTTAATCCGACGCAGTAAACCGTTAGTTAATATGATTATTAATTTTGGAGTTATAAGGATATTTCTTTTACGCAATTCAGTAATAGAGCCTTTAAAGTTTATGACGTCATCAAGTCATCATTATTGTTAGACAATATTTTACCTAACGAGTATTAAGGCGTGAAAACGGTTAATTACCTCCTATGTTTTATTTCTAACTACTTAATCATATTTCTTCACAACATCTTATAGAAATAAATAAGAATGTTCTTACCGTTTGCTAGCTTCGTCACCTCTATATCTGAGTAATCCATTTGAAACAACTTTGTTTGTTGTTGTGTGAATATTATTTTATTCGTGTATCCAATTGGAAAGAAATTATATGATTTCACTAGATAGATGATCACTGCTGTCAAATTATGTATTTCGTAGTATCGTAGTGGTACACTATATAGAGAAAATCATCTTCACACATTTAAAAGAAAAGAAAGAATTTAATATAAGATAAAATTGAGACTGAATATTTTGTACCCTCTTAGTCGGGTGTTCAAGCAAGAAGTGAGAAAAAAACATATATACGAAAATACACACGTGCTTTTCTCAAAAAGTGGGTTACATTCAAAGGTTATATGCGTGATAAACATCATTATCTAAAATTGGCCATTTTGCATCATTACTGTCAGCTAACCAGATGTGAGCGGCACAGAAAAAACGGTCTAGATGTAAGTTCTATGAGATGGAGATGTAACTTTTTCTTTATTTTTGTTTTAACACTTATCGTAATTAGGAGGCTTAATTCCGTAACACGGGCAACAAAGCCCTCTTAAGCCCCTAATGAAGATCACATAGCAGTTTCAGTTTGTCCCTGTTTTCTTGAAATACAGGTTTGGGTTCCGGTTTGGTAAACACGTCTGCAATCATAGATTTGCTTGGGCAGTAACACATTTCTATTGTTCCATTTTCCTTCATATGTTTGATTGAATGGTATTTCAAATCAATATGCTTTGTTTTATTTGTATATTTGTCCGATTCAATCATCTTAATGCATGAAATGTTGTCTTCATAGACAGTAATCGGAAGAGATTGGATTAAATTTAAGTCTTCTAACAATCTTAATAACCATGTAAGTTCTTGAACGGCTGTTGCAGCTGCTACAAATTCAGCTTCTGCTGATGATTGAGCAATACACGACTGGCGCTTTGTTATCCAATGTATTGGATTCTTCCCTAATAGGTATAAATTTCCAGTAGTAGATCTTCTGGTTTGTGTATCACCGGCCCAATCAGCATCGGTGTACACTTCTAACACTGGTGGATGTTCGTTGCTGATTACCAAATTTAGATCTTTACTGTGATTTAGGTAACGAATAAGCCGTTTAACACCTTTCCAATCTTCTTCGGACGGATTTTCACATTTTCGACTCAAAATGTTCACTGCCAATAATATGTCTGGCCTTGTAATTGTCGCGATATATAATAACGCACCAATCGCTTGTCTAAATTTTGTGTTATTGAGCATTGGATTTTCTTCCTTTTCTGATTTTAGGAAACCCGTTTCCATTCGTGTCCCGTATGGCTTTGATTCTTCGAGATTAAATTTCTTAACAATTTCCATTATTTTCGCTGTTTGATTTAATTTAAAGCCATTGTGTGTTTTCTGAATTTTTATCCCAAGATAATTGCTGATTTCCCCTAAATCTTCGAGTGTGTATTGTGTTTTTAATTTATTTATGACATCTTCAATTAAATGGATGCTTCCTACAACAAGAATGTCATCGACATACACAACTATATACACTGTATCTTCCCCTTGTCCTCTAGAAAATAGACAGGATCTGCTTTACTCTGTATAAAATTTAACTCTTTAAGCGATTCAGTAATTTTTGTATACCAGGCCCGGGCTGCTTGCTTCAGCCCGTATATGGCCTTACGAAGTTTACAGACCTTTTCTGGTTCGTTGGCGTCTCATACCCTTCGGGTTGTGCCATGTACACTTCTTCATCAATTTTCCATGCAAGAAAGCAGTTTTTATATCTATTTGCCTAACATTAAGATTTTTGTAAGCTGCGACAGTTAAGAAACATCTTAAGGTGGTGTGTGATACTACGGGAGCATATGTCTCATCGTAGTCTATCCCGTATTTTTGCTTGAAGCCTTGAGCCACCAATATGGCTTTATAACGCTTTATTTGTCCATTTTCATCATATTTAGCCTTGTAGGTCCATCTGGATCCAATTACTTTGGCTCCCTGTGGTGGTTTCACCAAAATCCAGGTTTCATTTTCCATAAGTGAATTTATTACATCTCGTGTCGCGTCAATCCAGTTATTTTTTCTTGCGGATTCTCAATGTTTAGCATATCTTGCCAATCTTTTGGTTCATACACTGGATCGTGCCGGACTGCATATGCAAACCTGTCCGGTGCACACCTCTATTGTGTCTTTCAGATCTTCTGGTTTGTTGTGTTTGTTGAGACGCGGATGGTGTATCTGGAGCAGTTTGGTTTGGTGTTAGATCAAATTCTACTATAATAGTGTTATTTTGTTGTGCTTGTTTGTTTGTTTCTGACATCAGCTCAATTGTGTCAACATTTGTCTCAACATTGAATTACACATGTTATTTTCAGCGAATTTGACGGTTCTGGCTAAAATTACTCTTCCGTCTCCTGTAAATATTCTGTACGCTTTACACCGGTTGTCATATCCCACGAACGTGCCTTTCTCAGCTATGTCGTCTAATTTGCCGCGTTTAGATTTATGAATATATGTGTGTGCGGTACACCCAAATACTTTCAAATATTTTATATTTGGTTTTCTGTTTAACCATAGTTCGTAGGGGGTAGAGCTAATAGATTTCGATGGTAAGCGATTCTGCAAATGATTGGCTGTAGATATGGCTTCTCCCCAGAGTCTATGTGGGAGGTTAGCCTCACTTAACATGCTTCTAGTCATGCCTAAAAGTGACCTATTTTTACGCTCAGCAATCCCGTTCTGGCTCGGGCAGTACGGTACTGTGTGCTGATGCTCAATACCATTATGCTTGAGGTATTCTTCTAATTCATCGCTAACATATTCTCCGCCATTATCGGATCTGATGGCGGTTGGAAATTTTCCGAATTTATTTTTCACGGTCGAAATGTATTCCCTTAACTTTTCATGAGCTTCACTTTTTTTCGTCATTAGATAGATGACACAGAATCTGGAGTAATCATCTCTGAAAGTGATGAAATAGCGTTTCCCCCCTATGGTAGGAGTATTTATCGGACCACACACATCACTGTGCACTAACTCTAACCTTTTTGTGGCTCTATATGCAACCGATTTTGGAAATGGGGTATCGTTTGTTTTGGATTTAATGCATACCTTACAATAGGTGTTGTGTTTGCAGAAATTTAGGGTTATGCCATTTACAAGTTGTTTTTGTACAATGGTTTTAATTGCATCGTAACTTCTATGTCCAAGTCGCCTATGCCATAAGTCTATACATCTTGTATTTGTACAATTGTGCGTAATGTTCGCGTAATTATTATCCCCTGGTTTATTATTATTTACATGCACTTCATATAAGTTATTCTTCAATCTACCTTGTAGAATTATTTCCCCATTGTGTATGATGTCACACGTATCTTTATCGAACTTTACTTGACATCCGTTTTTAGTAGCCCTGCTAGCTGATAGCAAGTTTGTTTCGATATCGGGTACATACAACACGTCACGAAGTGTAATTTGCCTGTCTTGTTTTCCAGTGTTTATTACTATTTCACCTGACCCGTATGAAATTATTTTATTACCATTGGCAACAGTCACATTTGTCTCATCGTTGCTGGTTATTTTCAAGAACATTTCTTTAGAATTAGCAATATGACTTGAACTTCCACTATCAATAATAAATATTTGTTTGTTTTCCGATTGTTCAGTCAATAACGCTACGTTTTTATTTTCAGTTTGTTTTGTATCACGCCGTTCCGCGATTTTGTCGGGTACATTTTCTTCAAAACACAAAGAAGTAGAATGATTTTTATTTTTGAACGGTTTGTTATGCTGTACTGTATGATTATTTTTCCTTTTTTGAAACTAGCATTCGCTGTATGAATGATTTTTCATTTTACAATACGAACAAAATTTATTGTTTCTTCTTTGATCTGTGTAGCCTAATTTACCCTGTGTTTTATAGGCTTTAAACCCATTGCCTGAATTTTCCGAATTCTCGACTCTGCGAGTATACTCATCTATAAGCTTTCCTTTAATAAAATCAGGCGTTAAATCTACAGTAGAACTCCAATTATCCGAACTCCAACTACCCGAATCGCTGATTATCCGAATCGCATTAAGAAATTTCAGAAAAAAACAAATAAAGACGGAAACGTATGCGATTCCCAAAATAATGATTCTGTCTACTCGCGCTGCCGTCTTTCCCGCCGCGAAGACCCTGGGTTTCAAATTCTAAATGATGATGAACTCATTGAAAGTGTGAGAGAAGAAAGTGTCAAAGAAGAAGACGACTTTAATGTCGAAGTTGAAGTTTAAACGGGACCATCAGCTAGTGAAGAATTTGCCGGGCTTAAAACTGCGTTGAAGTGGATGGAGCGTCAGCCCGAGTGTGACCACATGCAACTTCTGACTGTCCAGCGGATGCGCAACTTGGCTCCCCGAAAACGGATGAAGACTGTCAAACAGCTTACTTTGACCGAGATGTTCAGCAAGTAATGACTTTCATTTACAGTACGGTACGTACATACTGTACTAATGTACAGCACTTGTAAATACGTTTAACATGTAATAGTGTTGCCTTTTCATTTAATTAATTAAAAGCTCTTTTTCTTTAAAAATATTTTTTTCTCCCATTTTCAACATACATACAGTAATTAATTAAAATGTACCTCCTTTAAAAAAAAAATCCAATTATCCGGATTTTTGATTATCCGAATAGGGTCCGGTCCCAATTGATTCGGATAATTGGAGTTCTACTGTATTTCATTTCTCGCTTCAATCGCAGTAATCAATGTATCGTATGACGGGGGTAACGAACATAATAAAATGGCAGATATGTGTGAATTTGAGATATCTTCTCCTATTCCAGCCAATTTATCTACAAGTTCCAATAATTTGGTAATATGTGTTATTAAATTCCCTCCTTCATTTAGCTTTGTGCTATAAAGTTTGCGAAGGAGATGTAATTTGCCTGAAAGATTAGAACGCTCATGTATATTTTTTAAAGTGGTCCAGGTTTCTTTAGCTGTGTTAAGATGCTTAGATGCTTTATATTTATTATTTGGCTATCTTCGATACTAAGATTTATCAAGGCCCTTGCCTTGCGATCCCTCTTCGTCCAATCAGCGGTTATTGGATTTTGAGTTTCGTCAGCGACGACTTCAAAAAGCTCTTCACGTATCAATAGCATCTCAACTTTAAATCGCCAATTTGAGTAGTTGTTCGCATTTAGTTTTTCAATAGCCGCACTGTCCTTTGCGTATGCCATTATCTCTCTTTTCTTTTCTTTTAAGTTCTTACAGTTAATTGAATATATATATTTTTTCTTTTATCGGATTACCGGATTTTTCTTTATTATTTGAGGATCTATGTTTTATTTTATCTACCTAACGAGACCTCAGTCTCATAATCAATATGTTAGACAATATTTTACCTAACGAGTATTAAGGCGTGAGAACGTTAATTACCTCCTATGTTTTATTTCTAACTACTTAATCATATTTCTTCACAACATCTTATAGAAATAAATAAGAATGTTCTTACCGTTTGCTAGCTTCGTCACCTCTATATCTGAGTAATCCATTTGAAACAACTTTGTTTGTTGTTGTGTGAATATTATTTTATTCGTGTATCCAATTGAAAAGAAATTATATGATTTCACTAGATAGATGATCACTGCTGTAAAATTATGTATTCCGTAGTATCGTAGTGATACACTATGTAGAGAAAATCATCTTCACACATTTAAAAGAAAAGGAAGAATTTAATATAAGATAAAATTGAGACTGAATATTTTGCACCCTCTTACAGTCGGGTGTTCAAGCAAGAAGTGAGCAAAAAACATATATACGAAAATACACACGTGCTTTTCTCAAAAAGTGGGTTACATTCAAAGGTTATATGCGTGATAAACATCATTATCTAAAATTGGCCATTTGGCATCATTAAAGTCAAATTTAAGTGTTTATAAAATAGAGTCAGTCAAAGTCTCGTTAAAAAGAAGTTGAGCTAAACTGTCTTTATAAGTGTCCGTCACTGTTTTGTACAGATGTTCTGCAGAGGCGAACGGAATAAGCAGTCTTTCCTAAGAGGCAATAAATTTGCATCATTACTGTCAGCTAACCAGATGTGAGCGGCGCAGAAAAAACGGTCCAGATGTAAGTTCTATGAGATGGAGATGTAATTTTTTCTTTACTTTTGTTTTAACACTTATCGTAATTAGGAGGCTTAATTCCGTAACACGGGCAACAATTATGACGTCATTTTATTCGAATCGAGGCTAACGAAAAAGACAGGCTACCGCGGTGCATTCCACTTATCTTTTTTTACAGACCGGTAGAGTGACGTGATGCTCTTTCCTTACACCTGCATTGGTCGATTCGAGCATCACGTGACTCTCGCGGTCTGTAAAAAAAGATACGCATAAAGCACCGCGGTAGCCTTTCTGTTTCGTTAGCCTCGATTCGAATTGCAATGCATTTTATAAATAGTTTACACATGTTTTATTTTCATATTTTGTATTATGCATATCCATGATGGGTAAGTATTAAGGTGGCCCCCAACGACTAGTCTTAATATTGTGTTCACATTATGGAAGTTAATTCACTTAGATTAACTTTTTTGTATCGGATAACCCGGAATTAAGGCTTCACCCGTTACCATTGCCAAACATTTTAAGAGGCTTAAGATAAGTCAAACAGATGCCTGGGCATGCGCATAAGTTTCATTTGTAACAACAACTTCTGACTATACATACTTTATTATTGTTTCCATTTTTTGCAGTATGTTAAATAAATAAACCATTGAGAGGGTTATTCGAAAAAGCTTATTAATTACTTGTGGAATTCAACTCTAAATTTAAGACCAATTTTAAATAAGAAAATTAGTTCAGAAGGCAGAGTGTACTTAACTCATAGTAAATAGAGGATCCAAAGTTAAGAACGTTTCAGAAACTTGCGCAAGTCGAAAATTTTAATTCCAAGTCGTCAGCTTAAAAAAAAAAAAAAAAAAAAAAAATCAAGTTAAGTGATTTACTTGTCATAATGTGAAGAGGATATTACAGGAGATTATGTATGAAGTCAGGAATCCCTTTAGTGTACTTCATTTTTACTTTCTTCTATCTTTACAAGAAAAAAGTATTGGATTCATGAAAATTTCCGACTTCCGGTTTTCGACGGATTTATACGTTTTATAAGGTTCTGAACATGATTTAACTATTTTTAGAAAATGTCTGTCTGTGACTCTGTCTGTCTGTCTGTGACAAAATTTTTGTGGGCGCTCTATCTCAAGAACTAATGCTCGGAATTTAATAAAACTTTATATTCAGTTAGTCTCTGATATAAATTGGTGCTGATTAATTTTTGGTAAACGTCACCCAGCAGGTGGCGCTGCTATGCCGCATTTTGCAGGATTTACACTATTTTAGCGATAGTCATATCTCAAGAAATAATGCACGGAATTTAATAAAACTTGAGTTTCAGTTAGACCTTGATATAAATTGGTGCTGATTCTTTTTAGTGAATGCAAAACCTGTGTGAGATAGAAGAAAGTTTTGGGATGGACACATCCGGCTAGTTTTAGTAATGTCATTTTATAGGTGACTCTGCACTGCATCAGACTGTAAGAATGTTTAAAAGAACCTTATAACTTCCAAACCAAAACTTAATATTTTGACTCGTTTTAACAGCTTAAGCAGAAAAAAAAAGTAAAAATTGAGTGTAGATTGATCTTTTATACGTTAGTTTGATCATTTTTACAGTGTAAGACAGCATAAAATTTATAAAATTCAAATTATTATATATATATATCGGTAAGTTTTGCTCATAACAGAATGAGATTTTATAAATGTCCTTCAGGGCAATATTTTTCTAAATATATAAGTTCTAAAAATAGGGCGAATAAAAAAGTTAAATTTCGTATTTTAACAGGCATACAACCCCTTGTAAAACAAATGCTACATTTAAAAGCTGTTCTTGATTTGTATACTTTTAGAAAAAAAGGAATATATTTCTGTCATTACTTGGTTTATGAGAAAAGTATCATTTCATTTATTTTGAATCACTTGGTGTATAAAGTTTCTTACAAATGCTTTTATGGTAGAACTTTTTTATTTTCAGGAAATACAAATGCAATGTAACGCGAAATGATATTAGAAGGGGCTTCTGCATTCCTATTTTTAAAACAAACTCCGTGTAAATATATTATTTCTTTTTCAAATTTTTGATTGATTTGTAATTGAACTTCCTTATATATTATTTATTACTTCAACGTTCCTGAATTAAGAAATTCACTAGTATAGTATTCACTATTATATTTAGTGAAACCTAATTATTTTGGATATTAATATTGTCTTTTTTTATTTATATAAGACGCAATGTATACGAGGGTGGCACTTTTTTTTTTCTATGCTATTGTTTTCTCTGTTTCATGTTTGTGTTAAAAAGAAAGGAAATGCTTGCTTAAGAAAGCAAAATCCTGCGAGGTTGCGAAATTAAATTAATTCTCACTACTATGAACAATATCCTATAATATTTAAAATCTCATTTTGAAATCATAGATACTTTCACTATCAATTGAAATTAAATTTCGAAATTTTAATTATAGATTCTGAAATTTTTTCTGTTAAAACAGTTGATTTTGAAAAAAAAAAACAATCGTCACATCTCGATTGAAAGTGAATTCAATTATAATTGCTACTGCACATGGGTGAGCATTGTTGTTTAAATATTTATTCTCTTGTTGTTGTTTTTTTAATTACGTAAATTGAATGTCTCCTTAGAATTACGAAATCACATCCTGTGTCTGTTGGCTATATATATAGAGAGAGAGCAAAATTAAAGGCACAAATACTTCATTCGCAGTAGATTGAATTTGCTGAAAGTGTAATCAAAATGGCCTCCAATATGGTAAGAGTTGTATTTTCTTTAGTATTTTCCTGTTTTATGACCGAATGGTCAAAGTTACAGTTCCGCCAATCGTTTGCAGAATTATGAGGTACACTGCAAAAAACAATTGTTGATTTTACATAGTATAAAACTGGCATCCCAGGTGCCAGTATTATACCGTGCGCGGTAGCGTATTATTGCTTGCGTGGCAGCATATTACTGCTTATTTTACTGTTTAATACTGTTAATTTTACGGTATAATACTGGCAGCTGGGATGCCAGTTTTATGCTGTAAAATCAACAATTATTTTTTGCAGTGTACAGTTGACTTTCCGAAATTCACCACTATGTAATCCGCTATTCACCAAAATCTGCTATTCCTTTTGGAATGTAAACAGAGAACTAATAGTTTGTAGTTAAGCCCGTATTACGACAAATTTAATGTAGTAGAAATTTCGTCAGTTTTCAATTTTCCAAAGACTGCATTATGTTTTAAGAATTTTGATGTATTTGACATATTATGTATTAAAGTGAATGCATACACTGCAAAAAATAATTGTTGATTTTACAGTATAATACTGGCACCCCAGCTGTCAGTATTATACCGTAAAAATAACAGTAATAAACAGTAAAATAAGCAGTAATACGCTAGCCGTGCAAACAGTAAAATAAGCAGTAATACGCCGCAGCGCATGCGTGGCTAGCGTATTACTGCTTATTTTACTGTTTATTACTGTTAATCTTTAATAAGGTATCCACACACCTTCGGAGGTGATTTTTTGAAATTTTTTCTTTATACCAATTTTTTTTAATGACATTTAAGTTAAAATTTTGAAAAATATATAAACGTTTTAAAAATTACACAGAAATAATTTTTTTAAGTAAAAAATAGTCAAAATTATGTGAAAATTTGACATTTGGCAAAACATGATAGCTCAAAATTAAATCAATACATTCACATTTTGTAAAAATGCATAATAAAGAGTTGCATAATAAAGAGAATAACTTTTTCTAGGACATAAATTAGCCGTATTATAATAGCATCTCTATCGCAGAAGCTATGGCAGCTAAAGTACTAATGTAATGAAAAATTCGACTTGCAACTTTTATCTTGCAATTTTAACTTATACCAGTGTAAATATAAAACTAATTAATATATCATCATGATTGTAGTCTATTACTCTCAATAAATATTTGTAAAATAAGTTAAAAAAAACAATTCAAGGTATTTCATGTGTAATTTTTTGCTATAGGATGTTTTGCGTACAGTAAAAATCTGAAAAACTTCATTTTGAGAAAATGCTAAAATAACTTTTAAAGGCGGTTCTTGCTATAAAAATAATTATTATTCTTTAAAGGTTTAATTATATACTCCGTGTATTTTCTTGAACATATAATTATATGTTCAAGATTTGCATTAAATTGGATTTAAATTGGATTATAATCCAATTTAAATGCTAAATCTCGAAAAAGAAGAATGTAAACATACATTTCAGCTTACTTCCGGTTTCCAGAACGATATTTCCGGTTGTAAAATTCTTCGGCAAGCTGTAATAGATGTAACTTTAAACGGCTGTAACTCGGGTTCTAATTCAGATACAGACACAATTAAAGCAGATTTCGATAGATAAAAGATCTGATTTTAATATTATTGCAGAAATGAAAAATCGATATTTTCATCGAAAATGATATTTTAAAGGTGTGCGGATATACCTTAAAGGAAAATGGATAATTACCTTCATTACCATTTAAGAAATTTTAGAAAATAAGTTTAACTTCTTATCAGCTCTATACAAATCATCATCCCTCTTGTCCATGTAGTTTTGATTGTCTTTTCTTTAAACATCATGCAACTTAATGCAATCTCCCAATTAATGTTTTACAGTATCCATTTTTATCCCACGTACGATATCTGGTTTCAGCCTATGGGAATTGTGGATCGTAAAGCAAGCCGTAAAAATGCCTTTGAAATGCTAGCAACAGTTTCAATGTGAGAATTAAATCATTATAAATAAAGTACACATAATAATGTATAAAGTTTCAGTATACTGAAACTTTATACATTACTAGCAAGCTACGCTGGTCAATTTCTCTTAACGAACTTTTAATCAAACAGAATATTGACATTTCATAATTCACTCTTATATTTTAACAGAATAATAAGGCTACTATAATTTGTGACTCGTGCCAATATACACGTCAGGACACGTCGCCCTTATCATTATCTTTTTACACATGAAGATTTCGCTATGGTACTCCATTGTGAAATTTGGTAATTTTGGAAATTCAATTTTTGAAAAACGGCATAATCATTAGATTTGAAATTTATATCAAGAAAAATATATTTTTTTACCTTTCAAACGCAATTTGTCTAACAATTTTCTGACAAATACTTTTCGAGCTATTATTTTTTTCAGTAACTTCAAATGTTTCATTTTCCGAGATTAATCTGTGGCAACAATTAGCGAAAAACCCACTCGTCAACAACGCATTATTAAAGAAGCTGTTGGAGCAGGGATTGCCACCATCAATTTGCCACCGTCACTTTTGAAATCGATTCTGTAGTTCCAGAGATTCCATAGAAATTGTAATTTAGAATGTTTTTAGAACGCTTTTCGCTTATTTCACCATTTAAAATTTCGATTTTTTTTTAATTTGTTCTTAGAGACAATTTACATCTTATAAGTAACTACAATGGCAAATTTCAAATTTCTAGCTCTTTCAGTATTAAAAAAATTGCAATTTTAGAACGTTTTTCGCTCTTGCACCCACCTGGGATTAGTGATACCGACATAAAATATAGCCTATGTTGGAGTAGGGATTGTCACTATCAATTTGCCCCCATTACTTTTGAAATTGGTTCTGTAGTTCCAGAGATTCCATAGAAATTGTAATTTAGAATGTTTTTAGAACGCTTTTCGCTCATTTCACCCTTTTAAATTTCGATTTTTTTTTTATTTTGTTCTTAGAGAGCATTTACATTTTATAAATAACTACCATGCCAAATTTCAATTTTCTAGTTTCTTCAGTACACGAAAAATCGCAATTTTAGAACGTTTTTCGCTTTTGCACCCCCCTGGGGTTAGTGGCACCGACATAAAATGTATCCTATGTTGGAGCAGGGGTTGTCCCCATCGATTTGCCACCATCACTTTTGAAATCGGTTCTATAGTTCCAGAGATTCCACAAAAATTGTAATTTAGAATGTTTTTAGAACGCTTTTCGCTCATTTCACCCTTTTAAATTTCATTGTTTTTACTTACCCATCATACGTAGTATAGGTTAAGTCTTGTACAGTGGAACTCCAGTTATACGTTTTGCTCGGGACCGGAAAATAAAACGTATAGCTCAGTAAAACGTACAACTCAATTAATGGTCTACCGGAACCATTTTTTAAATATATCCTAAAAACTTTGTTCCGCTGAGGAGTTCAAGTTATCTTTTATATCGAAAACGGAAGTTTCGTAAGTATTACTGCGCCCATGACATAAAGTTTCGGAAATGGAACAGAATAAAAAAAGTACATAAGAAAAGTATAAGTGAAGTTATTTTATCATAAAAGCTTTATTAAAAATATTTTTAATACACATAGTGTACTTAAAAGAAATTATTGAAATCGCCTTGGCATTCATTTATCAAAAGATATTTCAGTAGTTTACTGAATCTTGTAGAATTAATCACTAATATTCGATTGTTTCTTTTTGGCAGTGCCGACATTGAACAGAAAACTTTGCATTTCTGTTAATAATGCAGCCGCCTTACCTTACTGTTTTTAACTGCTGGCGAACCGCTTTACTACGCCAAAAGTCCTTAGAGCAGCTCCGAAGTTAGAGTGAGATCTTTAAAATAAAACTCATCCGACGAGTCGTCAGTGTTTCCGGTAACAAAATGCATAAATGAGACAAAATTTCGGCCGGGAACACAAAAACGTAACGTATAACTGAGGGAAATGTACAACTCAAAACGTATAAATCAGCTAATTTATAATGGCAAGCGGCCGGGACCGCTGAGTTGAAACGTATAACTGAGGGAAACGTACAACTCAGGTAACGTATATCTGGAGTTCCACTGTAATCGTTTTGAAAATCGAAAATTTTTTTTGACGGATTTACACGTTTCAGACACTGGAGATTCCGAAAAACATATTTTTAGAAAAAAAATTTTGCCGTCCGTCTGTGTGTCTGTGTGTCAGGATGTCTGTGTGTCTGTAAACGCTCTATCTCCCGAAAAAATTGAGATAGAGACTTGCAATTTGGTATGTACTTAGTATGTAATAATGGGAAGAAGCCTATTTCATTTCAATAACCTCGATTAACCGGAACAATTTTTTTCGGACTCTCGAAATATTCGTGCTGATAAAAGGTATATAAAAATTTTCGAAATTGTTTATTTTAAGAAATGAACATAAAAGACAATAAAAAAACATAAATTTTGCATAAAGCATGAAGTCGATCGGATAATGAGTTGCCGAGATATTTGGAATCCTATTTTCCACACTCTTCGATTTTTCATGACCCTGTATTTCATCCAAATTTCACTTCAAAGATATATTTTAATTGGAAATTTGACGCTTAATCAGATGCAATAAACCGCTAGTTAATAGGATTATTATTTTTGGAGTTGTAAGTAAAAACCTCTTTCAAGCAATTCAGTAATCGATCCTTTAAAGTTTGTGACGTCATCAAGCCACGATTTTATTTGAATTGCAATGCATTTTATAAGTAGTTTACACATTTTTATTTTAATATTTTACATTATGCATATCCATGATGGGTAAGTATTACGGTGGCCCCCTACGACTAGTTTTATTTGTTCTTAGAGAGCATTTACATCTTATAAGTAACTACAATGCCAAATTTCAAATTTCTAGCTCCTTCAGTATACAAAAAATCGCAATTTTAGAATGTTTTTCGCTCTTGCACCCCCCTGGGTTTAGTAGCACCGACGTAAAATATAGCCTATGTTGGAGCAGGGGTTGTCACCATCAATTTTCCACCATCACTTTTGAAATCGGTTCGGTAGTTCCAGAGATTACCCCCCACAAACAAACAAACAATCTTTACTCCTTTATAATATTAGTTGTCTGAGTGCAACGAAGACTCATACACAGCGCAGTATTACTTTGCCCCATATCTACGATGGATATTAAAACCTTTCGTCAAGCATAACTCAAAAAATATTTAACGGATATCGTTCAAATTATTACAGCAGGTACCTATAAAGGTGACAACGACGTCTATTTATTACCAAGAATAAATGTCAAACGGTTTGGAAATTATATTAAAAAATAAATAAAAAAGCATAATTAAAGTACAAACGTCACGAAAATTTAGTACATATGTCATTTTCACCGGCGGAGATTTTCGTAAATAATAAGATTTTAAAAGTTCATGGAGTAACATGGAGCAAAAAAATATGCACGCACAATACAATACAATATCAGTACAATAAAACATATTTCCATTTAATAAACTAGTCGTTGGCAGGGCCTGTTTACCGAATAGGCCCGTGAAGCCCGAGCTTAACTACTGAAATAAAAAGGGGCCCCCAAATTTACTTTTCAAAACTAATTTTTAGAGGTTAAAAATTTCAGGCAGAGTAAACAAAAAAAATTTTCTTAATTATAGCTACTAAATTTTCCCTTAGAATATTACTGATACATTTATACTCTATTTTTGTTCTGTTGATTTAATAAATGGTATAAAAACAGTGATTAAATGTAATTTATTTTCATTTTTCTTATGTTTTACATTTTAATTTCAAACGTGCTAAAAATAACAGAAAATTTAATCTGTATAATTATATCTCATCAAAAAGTCACCTGTAAAAAATGCAGCCAAGTCTCGTAACTCATTTACCGTAAAAAGTACTGAGATCGTATAAAGCCAAGTTTAACTATCTTATTAACTCTGAAATTTTCATTCACAAATCACTCCTAGTCTCTACATCTTTAGTTAATTATTATTTTATGACTTGGCAATTACGCAGCACAGGAAAGTTATTACACCTTACTATGTCATGGGATGGGATGGGATAATTTAACTAAAGCAAATTATATACGGACAGGGAAGCTATTACACCTTAATATGTTATAGTATTATTTGATTAAGACTAACTATATACATCACATTCTCGTGCTACGTAATTGCCAAGTCACAAAATAATAATTAACTAAAGATGTAGAAACTAGGAGTGATTTGTGAATGAAAATTTCAGAGTTAATAAGATAGTTAAATTTGGCTTTATACGATCTCAGTACTTTTTACGGTAAATGAGTTACGAGACTTGGCTGCATTTTTTACAGGTGACTTTTTGATGAGATTTCACTTCTTTTTGTAAGTAATCCTCCTTTTCTTCATTTTGGGCTCTTTTTGGAGATCATCCACTGATTTTCGAAGAAGTTACCTTAAAGAAATTTCAGGTAACTAGGCAAGCACTAAGTTATGGGAGGGGGGAGTCAAAAGTACTCTCAATTGCTTCCAGGAAAGATGCTATCCATCTGAGATATTACTTGCAGCCTAGATACTTGATTTTTAGCACAAAAGTACTGTTTAGGATAAAAAGAAAGCTAAAATTAAAATTCCCGGAAATTTTCAATAAAACAAACTCTTTTCGATTTTTCGAAGTTTTTTTTTTTTCGTTTTTTTTTTTTTTTTTGTCTTTTTTTCCGGCTTTTTAAATTTTTCCTTACTTTGTATCCTAAGCCCACCCTACCTTTCTGCCAAATGTCAAGCTGGTAGGACTACAAAATCGAATTATTTCCAAACCTTCGACTTTTTATAAATTTATTGATTTTTCGATTTTACTTCTAAGTTTCCTGATTGTAATGCCAATATAGTATTTCTTTGATCCGTCTTCTTAGGATCATTTAGGTTCAATTTAAAGATAAATCAAGGTAATCTTAGAGTCACCATGATTTTATTTAGAAAGGACTATCAAGCCATAACCAGCCAGTAATGTCGGGAGGAGAGAGGGAGCTGTGAAGATTTTTTTGGTGCTAACATCATTTAACAATCCATATTTCATATGCAAATTAAATAGAGTATAACCTGTGAAAGAAAACAAACATGTCTATAAAGAAACCGTTCATAACGCAGCCGGTCTATAGCGGAACTTTTCTATACCGAAATTCGTAAAAAAAAAGAAAAAAAGCATAATCCGGGGAAAAAAACATAAAACAATTAGGGGCGGTGTACTAGCTAATAGGACAATTACCTTAAAACTCATGTTTCTAGAACTACAAAGTCGAATTGTTTTCAAATTTTCGATTTTTTACAGATATTTCGATATTTCAATTTTATTTTCGAATTTTACAAATTTTTAAAAGTTTCTTTTTTGAATCGTAAATACTACCTTTACACTACATTTTAAGTCTCTACGACTGCAAGATCAAATTATTTTCAATTTTTAATTTTTTTCGAATTTTCCAGATTTTTTAATTTTTTCTTTTTTTGTCTTCTTTATTCCATATTTCAAGTTTCTAGCGCTACAAAATCGAATTATTTTCAAATTTTCGATCTATTTCGATTTTTTTTTTAATTTTTTTTTCGAATTTATTGTGTTTTAATTTTTCATTTTTCTCTATAACACTACCTTTACGCTGAATTTTTAGTTTTTAAAGCTACAAGATCAATTATTTTTCAATTTTTCGAATTTTCCAGATTTTTTTAATTTTTCCCTTTTTTTTCTATCCTAAATACTACCTTTATTCCAAATTTCCAGTTTTTAGCTCTAAAAAATCGATTTTTTTTTTCAAATTTTCGTTTTTTTCGATTTTTTAATTTTATTTTCGCTTTTTGTTGTGTTTTTAATTTTTTTTCTTTTTCTGAATCCCTTTACACAAATTTTCTGTTTCGAAGACTACGAGACCGAATAATTTTCAATTTCTCATTTTTTTTTCGAATTTTGCGGATTTTTTTTTTCGAATTTTTCGTGTTTTTAAATTTTTTCCTTAAATAGCATCCTAAATCTCACCTTTATTCCAAATTTCAAGTTTCTAGCGCTATAAAATCGGATTATTTTCAAATTTTCCTTATTTTTCAATTTTTTCAATTTTATTTTCGAATTTTATTGTATTTTTCATTTTACCTTATTCCGAAACCTAAACACTATCTTTACGCCGAATTTTAAGTTTCTAAGGCTAAAAGATCAAATTATTTTCAATTTTTCAGACTTTTTCGAATTTTTTAATTTTCCGGATTTTTGAATTTTTCCTTATTTTGTATCCTAAATGCTATCTTCATTCCGAATTCAAAGTTTCTAGCGCAACAAAATCGGTATATTTTCAAATTTTCGGTGTTTTTCGATTTTTCCGATTTTTAAATTTTATTTTCGATTTTTATTGTGTTTTTAATTTTTCCTTATTCTGAATTCCAAACACTACCTTTACGCCGAATTTTAAGTTTCTAAGGTTAAAAGATATATATTTTTCATTTTTTCAATTTTTTTCGAATTTTTCGAATTTTTGAATTTTTTTTTTCGATTTTTCTGGATTTTTTCATTTTCTTCTTTTTTTGTATCCTAAATACTACCTTTATTCCAATATTGCAGTTTCTAGCGCAACAAAATCGGATTGTCTTCAAATTTTCGGTTTTTTTCAATTTTTTCGATTTTTTCAATTTTGCTTTCGATTTTTTTGGTGTTTTTGATGTTTTCTTTTTCTGGATGCTAAACACTACCTTCACACCAAATTTTAAGTTTCTAAGACTACAAGATCGTATTATTTTCGATTTTCAATTTTGATTGAATTCGTTGAATTTTCGAATGTTTTTCTTTCGAATTTTCCGGATTTTATAATTTTTCTTTTCTTTGTATCCTAAACACTACCCTTTTTCCAAATGTCAACTTTCTAGGGCTACGGAATCTACCTAATCTTTTTGATGACGCGTGAATGAGTGAGTGAGTGAAAAAAAATCGAATGTTTGAGTTCATATATCGTCTGAAGTAGAAAAGACAGAAAGTTGTAATTTTAAATTTTGGTCTTATTTGCCACATTCTCTAGAAAAACGAAGTTCCAGACTTTTGGGAAACTTCAGCGCAGAGATATGGGGGGGGGGGGGTCAAAAGTGCCCTGAGTTGCTTCCAGAAAAGTATGCTTATGGCTGTCCTCTCTCGACTTGGCGGAGGCACTGCAGTGCCTCCAGATCTTGCCAAGGCTGTGTTTTCCTATTAGACTTAATGTTAGCTATATGCTCCATTTTTCTGCAACTAAATTTCCTCATGCCAATATAGTAATTCATTGATCCGTTTTCTGAGGATCGTTTATGTTCAATTTAGAGATAAATCAAGAGAATCTTAGAATCACCATGATTTTATTTAGAAAGCACTATCAAGTCATAACCAACCAGTAATGTCGGGAGGGAGGGAGAGATGTGAAAATTTTTGTGCGACCAACATCTTTTAACAACAAATATTCCATATATAAATTAAATAGAGTAAAGCCTGTGAAAGAAAATGAACCTGTCTATAAAAAAAAGGTCTATAACGTAGCCAGTCTATAGCGGAACTTTTCTATTACAAAATTCGTAAACAAAAGAAAAGAAAAGCATAATCCGGGGAAAATAACACAAAACAATAACGGAAGGTGTACTAGCTAATAGGACAATTATCTTAAAATCTCTCTAAAACAAACTATCCCCATCCTGTGGGATTTGTTTTTCAATGTTTTACTTTATTTAATGCAAAACATAGATTGCATCCGACAACTCATAAAAAAGTCCTCCGGCCTGTACCGGCAGGAAAAGGTAGCTTTCCTATATCTTCGTTTTAAAATTTTAGCTAATGTTACTCGAAAACAGCAAGTTAAAATGCAAAGAAACCGTTTACAAAAGATTCGTTTACACTGAATTTGAATAAGAAATTCGCCAAATTATTGAGCTATAGCCAAGTTGGCTTCATTTATGAAGACTTATTTTTGTCGCCAAATTTGGCGAGATTTCGTCAATTGTCGCGAAGTTTGGCGAGAATTTGGCGCTAATGGATATGAATATATAGTTTTATGCGTATGATTGGGAAAATGATTACAACAATGAAAGAAAATAATTTGCGAGAAATCGCGTTCACTAAAACTTATAAATTTATATTAAAATCATTAAAATTACAGACATTACAATTCACTTTCATAAAACATTAAAAACATATTAAAATTGGACGTTTCGGATTTACATGGAAAATCCCTCTTCAACAACAACATTTCACTTAGCGTAAATCATAGTTCAAAAATATCAACAAATAGAAAATGCAACGTATCAAAATTTCGAAGTCAAAGTTACAGTTATAATAACACGGAGTATTCATTCGGGATTGCACCTGCTTGACCATTATTGACCATAAATTTATCGTTGTTTTTTTGTAATGTGCTGTTTTGTTTCAAAATGTCAGCCACCCTAGAATTTCAAACTGCTCTATCTCAGCCAATTTTTAAGATAGAGGTAAAACAAAAAATGCTCTGGAATCCTTGTATCAAGTCCTAACACCTAATTAAAAAATAAACTTGATTTTTTAACTTTTTTGTATATTTATTTTAGTTTTAAATTTTTCCATGGCCGCCATCTTGAAACAAGATGGCGGACCAAGCTGGCCAACGAACTCGGTCGAGGCATTGGTGAGCTTAATACACACAATTAGTTTCTCCAAATTAATTTATAAATACGAGCGTTATCGTATCAAATTATTTTCATTTTTTCAATTTTTTTCGAATTTTTTTATTTTTTTTTCGAATTTTCTGGATTTTTTTAATTTTTCTTTTTCTGTATCCTAAATACTACCTTTATTCCTAATTTGAATTTTCTAGCGCAACAAAATCGGATTGTCTTCAAATTTTCGGTTTTTTTCAATTTCTTCGATTTTTTCAATTTTGCTTTCGATTTTTTTGGTGTTTTTGATGTTTTCTTTTTCTGGATGTTAAACACTACCTTCACACCAAATCTTAAGTTTCCAAGACTACAAGATCGTATTATTTTCAATTTTCAATTTTGATGAAATTTGTTGAATTTTCGAATGTTTTTTTTTTTTCGAATTTTCTGGATTTTATAATTTTTCCTTTCTTTGTATCCTAAACACTACCTTTTTTCTAAATGCCAAGTTTCTGGGGCTACGGGATCTACCCAATCTTTTTGATGACGCGTGAACGAGTGAGTAAGAAGTGACAAAAAATCGAATGTTTGAGTTCATATATCGCCTGAACTAGAAAAGACAGAAAGTTGTAATTTTAAATTTTGGTCCTGTGGGCCAAATACTCTCTATAATTGAAGTTAAAAATTTTTGGGATACTCCAGCGCGGAGATATGGGGGGGTCAAAAGTGCCCTGAGTTGCTTCCAGAAAAGTATGCTTACGGCTGTCCTCTCTCGACTTGGCGGAGGCACTGCCGTGCCTCCAGATATTGTTTATATTCATAAAGAGTAGAGAAATGATATAAAATATGGAGAATAGGTTATTTAAATAAAGGGGAAAGTAATTAGCATTCAGGTGATTCCAAATTTCTGTTTGTAAAATAGAAATTTATAAAGTAGTGTTGCAGCCAAGCATACATTTACATCAAATATTTGTTGTCTCTGCATTGTTCTTAGCATTGGCAAATCCTGCAATTTGTAAAGCATAAAATATATTTTGAAGTTAAAGTTTTTGCACCTGTTTCATATTTGTAAAATTCATTTACAAAATTAATTTGTTATGTATAATTATGTATATAATAAAATAATTTTTATATGTATATAGGTAATTAGTTTTAGTTTGATATTAAAAATGTTATTTACTCGAAATTTTGATGATAAAATTTCAAATTGTTGAAGCATAATTGGCACAGCAAAAGGGGGGGCCCCTGTGCGACGTCAGGCTTCCCCTACTTCTAAGTCTTAAGCGGGCCTTTCGTTGGGGGCCACCGTAATACTTACCCATCATAAATATGCATAATATAAAATATTAAAATAAAACATGTGTAAACTACTTATAAAATGCATTGCAATTCAAATAAAATTGTGGTTTGATGACGTCATAAACTTTAAAGGCTCGATTACTGAATTGCTTGAAAGAAACATCCTTATAACTCCAAAAATAATAATCCTATTAACTAGCGGTTTATTGTATCTGATTAAGCGTCAAATTTCCAATTAAAATATATCTTTGAAGTGAAATTTGGATGAAATACAGGGTCATGAAAAATCGAAGAGTGTGTAAAATAGGATTCCAAATATCTCGGCAACTAACCATCCGATCGACTTCATGCTTTATGCAAAATTTGTTTTTTTTATTGTCTTTTATATTCAATTCTTAAAAGAAACAATTTCGAAAATTTTTATGTACCTTTTATCAGAACGAATAGTTCGAGAGTCCGAAAAAAATAGTTCCGGTTAATCGAGGTTATTGAAATTAAATAGGCTTCTTCCCATTATTGCATACTAAGTACATACCAAATTGCAAGTCTCTATCTCAATATTTTCGGGCGATAGAGCGTTTACAGACACACAAGACCCACAGACGGACGGCAAATTTTTTTTTTTTTAAATATGTTTTTCGGAATCTCCAGTGTCTGAAACGTGTAAATCGGTCAAAAAAATTTTTTCGATTTTCAAAACGATTACAAGACTTACCCTATACTACGTATGATGGGTAAGTAAAATGGAAAATTAATCTGGAATTTTTTCTGTTTGAAAGAAAAAAATCCTCAATAACTTTGTATTAGAGATTTGGCGTAAATCTCAAATTGGCAGCTTTTTATTTCACGTGTGTAAATAGGAAACAATTCTATGATGTTTAAATAAAAGGTTTTAATTTGCGGCATTATTTCTTCTTATTTTCTTTTCCTTTTTAGTATTTTAAATGGAATTAGTGAAAGGCATGTATTTTAAATTAAATGAGTGGAAAACATGTATTTTTAATGTATGTATTTCAAATGAAATGAGTGAAAGGTTTATAGTTAAATGAAATTAATGAAATATAAAGATGTTATGAGATCAATATTTGGCGAGTTATCAACTGCGCCAAGTTAACATAAAAGTACCAATACATAAGTGAAATGACAGATGTCATATACGCACAGATGTCATATATGCACCACGTTGGCGCGATTTTTCCCCCCACCAATTTGGCGAAAACTTTGTTTTTGAATTTTAGTTACAAATATCAGGCAATAATAGCACGTGATTTTTTATTTCAATATAAAAATAAAATAACGTAATAAATGTAACTTCTACTATTTTAAAAATGGAAATAAAAATAAATAAATAATAGTTTGATATCAATAAATATTGATATACATATAAAAATAATCTATAGAATTAAAATAAAAAATAAAAGTAAATAAACACAACAAACAGTTTTTGCCAAATTGGCAGGGGAAAATCGCGCCAACGTGATGAGTATATGACATCTGCGCCGGGAGTTTTACCCTTTTATCTGTGCTTTCGGAAATATCAAAAAATTAAAAAAATACTTATATCAGGCGTATTATGTGCAGGGGCGTAAACCACCCTGGTCTCGTAGGGGGGTGTAAACTCATAAATTTCCGACTCCAAGAAGGAAAATTTCCGAGTACTATGAAAAACAAAATGCCGCGCGACTAATATATAATATATATTATATATATATACACGCACATGTCCAAAAGTTTAGCATATATGATAAAAACGAAGAAAGGAAATGATAAATATCTTACGAAATTATTAAATTTTATAGATGAAATTCACAAAATAATTATGGCTTAGAGTATCGACATAGTGAAATAAGTTTTAAAGCGCTGATGTTGATACCTTTTGAATTATTAATATATGTCTCTAAAAATCAGTGGTGAAGTACTATGATTACGTGTAGAAAATTGCGGTTGGAACTCCAAACTTCTTTGTTTGATAGCGATATATCTTGTTTCTAAATCTACGAAATTTAACGAAACTGGATTGAAGAGCTGCGGATTCGTTGCCCGTATTTTACCAATAAAGGGTTTACTGCATTTTACTTTTTCTGTGTATGGCATACTTATTCACATAGACTCCACTCTAGATAGAAATTCATAAAGTTCTGAGTTAAGAATAAGGATTCCTGCTACCCGTGTACGTCTACAACATTAAAAAAAGCCAAAATTTAAAAGATTGAAAATTTTCGAATGAACAAAACTTATATCCATTTCTTAATAATTCAATAAATTTTAATCAAATTTTGTACGTTTAGTAACAAGATATATCGCTATGTAACAAATCAGTTTGGAGTTCCAATCCGCATTTTTCTACACATGTCAATTATAGACCTTCATCCCTAATTTTTAGATAAATTTATTAATAATTCAAAAGGAATCAACATCAGCGCTTTAAAACTTATTTGACTATCTCGATACGCGAAATCATAATTATCTTGTGAATTTCGTCTATAAAATTTAATAATTTCGTAAGATATTTAAGATTTCCTTTCTTCGTTTTTAACATATATGCTAAAATTTTGGACATGGTGTATATATATATATATATATACAGTATACTCTCGATACCTCGAACTTCGATATCTCGAAAACCTTGATATGTCGAAAAATTATTTTTCCCTTTGATATTACATATTCATCTAATGTTAATTTTAATTCTTATCTCGAAAAGTTTTCACTCAAAACCTTGTTATGTCGAATATTTTTCGAAGTAAAGATATGAATTTTTCCTGAAAAATCGCCGTTCATTTGTATCCAAGAAAATAAAAGTATGTTTCTAAGAATCTCTCACACCCTTCATTATCTCTCTGAGGAATCAGGAACGATTTCGATAAGTCCATCTTCCTTGTCACATGGGTGGCATTTTTGGGAGGGAATGAATGAGGGGGCGGGTGAAGATGCATGCGGTAGATTGTCTCGCCAAATCACATATCTTGCCAATGATAATTCAACTACCCAATCATTTGTCACTCATGTTTGTTGCTTAGGTCAAGTGTGTTGTTCTAAATTGGTCAGAATTTACTGCATATGGTTAAGGTATTCGCGAAAAACGTTAGTGAATTGATAAAACGTGTTCGTGAATCGCCAGTTCTAACCTCAAAAATGGAAAGTTTGAAAGAAAATAAAGCAGTGAGCATTAAGCGAAAGTTGAACGTGTTAACAATTGAAAAAAAGGTAGAAATTTTAGAGGCTGTAGATAAAGGTGGGAAAAAGGGACAAATCGCAAAGGATTTCAAAATTCCAGCATCGACTTTATCGACGATTTTGAAAGACAGAAAAAAGATTGAGAAAATTTACGAGCAGGAAAAAGGAACCGCAAAGAAGATTAGGAAGGCTGCATATCCCGATTTAGAAGAATGCCTAATAAATTGGTTTAAACAGTGCAGAGATCGTAATGTCCCTCTTGGAGGTAATGTGTTGAAAGAAAAGGCCGAACATTTTGCAGAAAAACTGGGACACAAGGATTTTAAATGCAGTAATGGATGGTTGGAGAACTTTAAAAAACGCCACAACATTGTTTTTCGAAAATTGTGCGGCGAGAGCCAATCAGTGAGCGATGAACTTTGTTCGGAATGGATTAAAAAACTTCATTCTCTTTTGAAAGATTATTCCCCGGACAACATTTACAATGCCGATGAGACAGGGCTTTTCTTTAAAGCACTACCGGACAAAACTGCAGTTTTCAAAGGAGAAGCGTGTCACGGAGGAAAGCAGAGTAAAGAGCGAGTAACATTACTGTTAGCTGCCAACATGAGTGGGACCGAGAAGTTAACCCCCTTGATGATTGGAAAATCCAGAAACCCAAGATGCTTTAAAGGAATGAAGTCCTTTCCTCTTCATTACAAAGCGAATAAAAAGGCTTGGATGACAAGCGAATATTTTTCAGACTGGCTGAAGCAAATAAATAAGAATATGTGCAAAAAGAAGAAGAAAATCTTACTTTTCATCGACAACTGCAAAGCTCATGGCATTATCCCAGAATTGAAAGCGGTGAAAGTAGTTTTCCTCCCACCAAACACCACTTCAAAGCTGCAACCTCTCGATCAAGGGATAATCAGAAGTTTCAAAGTTGGATACAGGAAGGAGGTAGTGAAGAAGATCGTAGATGCCATCGATAGGAAAGAGGAAATTACGCCATTAAACATTCTTGATTGCATGAGGATGGCTGACCGTGCTTGGAGGGACGTCACTCAAAAGACTATCATAAACTGTTTTAGAAAAGCTGGCTTTGTGAAAGAAGCAGAAAATGAAATTGAATGGGACGAGGAACAAGAAAGCAGCGCTGAACCCGAAAATAAAATGCAGCGCGAAGAATGGGGGAAATTTTCAAAATCACTCAATCTTTCCGAAAACATAACTTTCGAAGATTTCACTGAATTAGACGCTGACGTCGAAGTCTGTGGGCTGTGGACCGATGATGAAATCATTTCTCAATCGATTTCTTCTCCAGCGTCTGATGATGAGGAAGAAATGAATGTTCCAGAATCATCACCTATCGTTACTTTGTCCCAAGCTAAAGATGCTGCCCACATACTACGACACTTCATGGAATGCTCGGAAGGCGTGGAAAATGATGACTTCGCCGCTATTTTTCGAATAGAAAAATTGGTTGAAAACCAATTTCAAAAGAGATGTCGCCAAGCCCCGATACTGGACTTTTTAAAAAAAAATTAGCGATGTAAGTTCATTTATGTATTTTCTAATCATTTTCAATTTAATGTAATTATTTTCTACTAGTAAATTAAAATTATCATCAGGTGATTAGACATATTGTCGACTATCATAACATATTTTTACTTATTCTCATCTATCATTACTCTAATTTTTATAATATTATTCTGTATCTTGTGTTTTTACGTGTTTTTTTATGTTTTAGCTATGACCTTGTTATCTCGAAAACTCGCTATCTCGAATTTGTTTTAGCGTCCCTTCGACTTCGAGATATCGAGTGTATACTGTATATATATATCTGTCTTGCTTCTCATTGGATAAACTTTACAAATATACCAATACAGGTTTGATATTAATCACAAATGAAAACTTGCTTATAAGTAATTTCAAATCTTTTTAGCGTTTCTTTCTGAGTAAAATTTAAATCTGTTTTCTTGGGGAATATTTTAAAGACAAACATTTGTCAAAAATACAGGATTTCTTAATTTAAGTTTATAATTCTTTCTAACGACATACTTTAAAGCAGCGAAAAAATTTGGTGTCATCCTTGTTTTTTCCGACTAAATAAAATGTAGTAATAATAATAATATAAAAAACTATCTAATACAATTGGTTAAGGACAAATAAAACGAACGTATTATTTCTGATAGAACTCCTATAAATTGTAAAAGTTCCAGATTACTTTGAGATAAAAATTAAAGTATTTGGGTGTTTTCAATTTTCATCCTGTATCATATAAATTTCTTGAAACCGATTTTTTAATCAATTTAAAATTAAGTAAAAAGGTAAAAAAAAAAAAAAAAAAATCACAATCTTTTTTTTTTTTTTTAAATGAAACACAAAATTAGTTAGTAGAAAAAATAAAGCCATAATTATTTTCCATTAAAGATAAAATTCGTGTAGAGTGGAAAATATCCAGATTTTGATACGGAAAAGTACTAAATATTTGCAATTCAGTTTTGAATTTTCATCGGATATCACCTATATTCCATGATACACATTTCTAACTAAGTTTACAGTTAGATAAAAAGTAGAAGTTTCTTCACTTCAATCAGTATATCTTAAAATTTCCATACTACACTAAAAACTTTCCGACTATAAATAAATACAGCTGGATCTCGATATTTCGAAGTCAAAGGACACAGACAAAAATTCGTATTATCAAGGTTTTCGATCAAAATATGAAGGATTCAAATAATATTAACATTGCTGGAATAGGTATATAAATATTTTTTTCATCATACCAAGATGTTCCAGTTCACAATATTCGACAAATCAAAGTTTTTCTGTATAGTTTTATCAGGAAAAGGAAATCCGTAATTTTTCCGACTAAGAATAAATATATAAAAGTTTTCTTCGTTCTAATCTTTTTTTTTTTTTTTTTTTTTTTTTTAATTAAAACTACAAAAAAAAAAAAAAGGAAAAAAATCCGGCTAAGAATAAAATTCTATACTTTTTTTTTTATCTAACTTGTTTTTTTTTTATTTAATTAAAAACTACAAAATCATTTCTCCAATTCATAGGTTTTTATTAGGTTAGTACCATTTTTTTTATTTTTTTTTAGACTAAACGTGCTTTTTCCGATCGAACGGGGATTTTCCCGACTGATTCTTTACTTTTTTCATTTTATAAGTTTTTATAGGTTAGTACCATTTTTTTTCTTACTAAACGTACTTTTTTCCGATGGAACGGGGATTTTTCCGACTGATTTTATACTTTTTCCAATTTATAAGTTTTTATAAGTTAATACCATTTTATTCCGACTAAACTTACTTTTTTCTGATCAAACGAGAATTTTTACGACAGATTTTTTCGTGAGGGGGGTGTTGTACCCCCCGTACCCCCCCCCCCCACCCCTAGGATTTACGCCAACTTTTTTGCGATCGAACGGGGATTTTTCCGACTGATTTTTTTCCTTTTTCCAATTTATAAGTTAAAACCATTTTATTCCGACTAAACGTACTTTTTTTCGATCGAACGGGAATTTTTCCGACTGATATTTTCGTGAGGGGGGGGGGTGTTACACCCCCCGTACCCCGCCAGGATTTACGCCCCTGATTATGTGTTGCATTTTTATACGGACCACTTCTCCATTTTAGGATTTTAAAAGTTATTTATATCAGATATTTCTTCCCAGAGATTCCCACAAATTATTTTCGGTAATCTTTTAGTTCGCTTATTAATTGTTTACAATTTGCCCCCCCCCCCCCCCCCTTGACAATAACAATTATTTATCACAAAAATGTTTCTTAGTTTTGTTAAATATGTTTGTTATGTATTTTCATTAAAATATCGAAAATGGCAATAAAATGTTATTTTAGCATCGTACTTATATTTTTAAGATGACGCAAAAACATGGTTTAATAAATGTATATTTGTAAATACTTGAAAAACATATTTTACCTCTCTCTAGGAAAATTTGGTAAGATGCTAAAACTGCCTTTTAGCACCATTTTTAATTTTTTTGCCAATCGCGCCAACCAGCACATGATACGGAACTTTTCCCCATTCAGATACACAAACAAGATTGGTCTCAAACAAGAGTAATGCTACCAACAATATTGTTTAAACTCTATAAGAGTTGCAAACAATAATGATATTAAATTCTCCGATTAGCTTTGGGCCCGTTTACGGAAGTTTCTCCTAGAAAAAAAAACTGTGGAAGAAGTCTTTTACATTTGTTTCGAATGAAGCTCAGTCATAATAATACAAACAACACTAATATTAACATGGGGGTAAAACTTTGAATTTAAGTGTAAATATTTGGAACCCTCCCCCCTCCCCCCCTCAAAAAAAAAGTTACAGAAATGAATTTAAAATGGCGTTAAGCCACGCTTTCTGACATAAGCAATTGGCTGCGAACTCGATTACGAAACTTTCACTTAACTTAATAACATGTATATAATAGCTCTTAGGGTACTTTTCCTTCCCAGTTATACGGACCTTGGGACTATTTTTAAAAGTTTAACGCAGTTCGGTTTTAAGAAGTTGAGATTTACTGCCAAATGACATAAACTACAATGAAAATAAACCTGATGAATTATTGCGCTGGTTTATGTATGTATTTAAAAAAATTGCATCTGATTACACTTATTAGATAAATTACTCCTGTTTGCATTTAATAACAGATGATCGGCTTCTGTATACTAAATTGTTTAAATATTGGGAAGGTGGCGAGAGGTACAGAGACACACGTCTCTGTACGGGTAGTGAGATGGGTAGAGAGACTGATAGCGACATAGATAAGCTAACGGGTAGAGAAACGAATAGACAGACGGGTACTGAGACAAAAGAGGGTTGACAGAGGGGTAGCGAGAAAGGTAGGGAGACAGGTAGAGACACAAGTAGCCAGACCGGTAGACAGGTATGTAGAGGGAAAGGTTGCGAGACGGGTAGCGTGGTGAATAGAGAGACGAGTACAGAGATGAGTACAGCGACGAGTTGACAGACGGGTAGAGAGGGGGTATATAGGGCAGTTGCAATTGACGTCACCTTGGAGGTAAACAGTACAAATAGGCAGTTCTGATTGGTGGAATTATCCTTACCTCCAAGTGAATACAATGGTTGATCAGCTGATTGCAACTGCCCTATAGACAGACAGACGTGTCGAGAAACGGGTAGTGAAACGGGAAGCGAGACAGTTAGAGAGACGGATAGACAGATGGGTAGCGAGACGCTTAAAGATGCAGTGGAAAGACACATGGATAGTGAGACGGGTATACAGACGAGTAGAGAGGCAGTAGACAGATGGGTACGGAGAGAAACACAGTATAGAGACACGGCTAGACATAAAAGTAGTTAGACAGACGGTTAGAGAAACAGATAGATGGGTAGCGAGACCAGTAGAGAAATATACGACAAGTAGCGAGACGTGTAGAGAGACAGTCAATCGGGTAGAGAGATGGGTAGAAGAACGGATAGGGAAACAAACAGATTGTAGAGAGAGACAGACAGACAGGCAGGTCTAAGGTTTCAAGCAGTAAAAGCGCAGCGGGTAGAGTCTCCTAGAAAATAATCAAGAAGTATTATCTTTGAAATATATGTATTTTTTTCAATTTGATTTTTACAGAAGTCATCGAAAGATTTTTTATATTACTTTAGTACGAATTTAGGCTACAGTTTCATAATCAGGTTTGTAGTAAAGCATGTTATCAATGTGGTTTGAACTGTACGAGTTTCTGTAAATAGTTATATAAATAAACAAGGAGGAAAATTTTTAAATTCAAACGTAAATATTTGTCACAAAGAAAAATGTTTCAACAATGAAATTAAATTTGCGTTAAACTACGCTTGCTAAAATACGCTCTCGGCTGCAAATCTGATTATGTGACTTTAAAAAGCTTGGCGTTTAAAAAAAAAATCGGGCTTTTTTTTTTTTTTTAAGTTTTGAGCTATTCCAACTTAAGAAAATGAGATTATTTGCCAAATTAAATAAATAAATATATATATATATATATATATATATATATATATATATATATATATATATATATATGTGTGTGTGTGTGTGTGTGTGTGTGTGAAAAAATAACAGTATATATGAATTTATATATGATATTTTGTAATTCTATCTTTTAATTTGCTCTTTTTCACATATTGTATCCTGTTTATATCGTAATTGTTAACCCTATGTTCTGAGAAATATCACTCAGACTAATCCCTTTGAGGGAAGTCCTAGTATAGATTATGTGTACTTTATTGAAGTTATAACTTCAAATTTGTTCTTATTTAAGAATTTAGAAAAACTAGAAAAAAAAACTTTTAAACAACAAAACTACGACAAAAGTCAGTATGAAGATATGGTAATGTCCACACCTCCTTCTGGCCTAAAGCTAAGTTGTATTTAAACCATTATCCACTAGAAGGCTGGCTCAAATTGAGTCATGAGATATCCGGTTTCTTCCGACTATACGGTTTTTTCCTTACTTTCAACTTTCATCTTTATAAGATTTTTCTTTTGCAAGGATAAAAATGCAATGCTGATCGAAGAGTATTTAAATAATATATAATACTAGCAGGATTCGCCCCCTACGCTGGTCCGTTTCTGCAAACGAACCTTGAATCAAACTCAATATGTGTATGAGTGAATTTGTTCTTGTGTTTTAAAGCAATGTGGACCTTTACCTGGAATGCCCTTCCGCATTGCAGAAAACGGCACGAACGCCACTTGCGGTATTATATTTTCTAATGTGTCAAACACAATTTGGACTGGTAAGGACCGTTTTAGTTGATCATTTATAGTAGGATTTGTTAAAGAACATCAGTACGATATGCAATATACTATAACCATCCCTGAAAAATTATCTAAACTAACAATGTAATTCTCATTCAGTTCTGCCCAGTAGAACTTTTGTTGTTAGTTAATCGTTTACCGTAGGATTTGGTAAAGAACGATATGAAATATACTGAAACCATCCTTGAAAAGTGATCTAACATATCAATGCAAGTCTCATCAAAATACGTCCAAACTTTCCCTCTTAATTTTATAATTAAGTAACATAGACCGATATGCTATATACTAAAACCTTTTCTGAAACATTATCTAACTAACAGTGCAAGTTCCATCAAAATCCGTGCCTTAGAACTTTTTAAAAATGCTAATCTTTCATAATCGGGTTCACTTGATTATAAAACTTTTCCCCCATAATTCTATAACTAAGTAACATAGAACGATATGTTATATACTAAACTTAATAGAGAAATTAAGGTTTTTATAAAAACAGTCCCAAATTTTGCCTAGTTTTTTGCTTATAATTTGCAGAGTTCTTAATATAAAAAAAAGTTCTTTTCAGAAAATATGACAAACAACAGTGTACATAATACTTTGCAATCAGAATTAAAAAATAATTAAAATGGAATGAAAAATGAGTAGGTTTACTAAAAAATGTTTCACTGCGCATGCGCGAATGCAATCAAAATATAATATGCATAATGTATTAGCTAAGTATATAGAGCAACTTTTGTGAAAATCTCAAAATCATAGCTGGAAAATTCTGAAAATTATCGGCGATAGAATAAGCTCGAAATCCATTGTTTCCGAAAAGATGAGGGGTTGTATCAAATATCTGTTGATTAGTGCCAAGATAGCGTACACAATATTGCACGTACAATATTTGGATACAACCCCTCATATTTTTGCTTCCTTTTGGGAACAACGGATTTCGAGCTTATTCTATCGACGATAATTTTCAGAATTTGCAAGCTATGATTTTGAGACTTTCACAAAAGTTGCTCTATATACTTAGCTAATACATTATGCATATTATATTTTGATTGCATTCATATTATATTTTGATTGCGCAGTGAAACATTTTTTAGTAAACCTGCTCATTTTTCATCCAATTTTTATTATTTTTTAATTCTGATTGCAAAGTATTATGTACAATCTTGTTTGTCATATTTTCTGAAAAGAACTTTTTTTTTATATTAAGAACTCTACAAATTATAAGCAAAAAACTAGGCGAAATTTGGGACTGTTTTTATAAAAACCTTAATTTCTCAACGAGTATATATGCTATCCTCATAAAAATGAACACAGTATATTACAATAAGCCACTTATTAATAATCTCGAGTTTGAACGCCTTTGCTACATTAGTTTTTACAGGGTTATCCAAAAGATATTCGTTTTTTTTCAATTTGTTGACAGTCCCCTATGGGGTTTCGTGAAAAAATCTATAACCTATACTATTCTGTTTACACCCCTGCTGTTTCAGGTTACTCCCTCATGTGTTTTTCGAGATAGTTAACAAAACGTCTAAAATCGCAAGTGACCGGTCACCTTTGGCAATATAGTGTATATATATGTAATAATAAAAAATTTTCGCCATTTTTCCTTAGTTAAATTATTCCAAATTCTTACAATTCTAATTTTTCCCTCTCTTTTTAAAATATCTCTTAAATCTATTTTATATTTTATTCCATAACTTAATGTTAACTTAACCACTTAAGTTAACTTTTTATGCTGGCGTAATTTAGTTGATTTAAGTTAGGAGTTTCTAATACTGAATTGAATTAGATTAGAATAATAAATTAAACAGTATTAACTAAACTAATAAAATAAACTGGATTAAATTATATATTAAATAATCAAATATGATATCTTAATAATAATTGAGAATTGTCCAACCTTTCTTAATATGCTACAAGGTCCCATTTTTTCATTTCACAACTTATGTTTTCTTGTTTGACTGAAAGCAAGATAGTTACATAACCATCATCTACACAATAATGATTGTTTTCACGAATTTTTCTTATTTATTCCTTATTTTGTATTATGTATTTTATTTGAGTATATTTCATGCCTCATTCACTACTATATGGATGAGATATCAATTATATACTTAAGAAAGTAATTAAAGAAAGAGTGTGATATTTTGAAATATAATGCTTGTTATTGCTGAACTTATTGTTGAATATTATTATTATTAGTTATACTATTTATAATTTGATATTGGGAGAGAATTATAATGACGAACACTAGTGATCACTATGATAAACAAGATGAATTAATTGATACCGATGATAATTGAGATTTAATATTACTTGAGTTTAAATATGTTGAGATATATAATTTACTTCTAGAGGTAAACAAGTAATAAAGTAGTAAAGGTAACGGAAGTTATAAAAGTATAATAATGGTAATAGTAATTTTGATGTTGAGTAAAAAACTCTTATACTGCTTACATTATCTACTTGCCTTTTTAGATTAATTACCATTTGTCAGACAAACTATACCAAACTATACCATGACAAAAAACTCATTTCTCTTAAGTTTTTCCGAGCATTCCATTCAGGAACGAGTTTTTCAGACAAACATAAGTTTAATATTTGAAATTAACTTATGATTATTGTTATTGTTAAGTATTATTATTTTAAATTTTATTGTTGAGATTATTCTTGCTATTATTATTATTAATGTATTATTTTATTTATTATGTTTTATTGTTGTTAATATTAGTCTTAGTACTATTTTCGAGTTGTTGCTAGTAAATATAAAGCATTCAGATGAACTTTAATTTCTGAAAATAGACTTTCATAAAGAAGATCAGTAAGATCTAAAGTTTGAAGGATTTTTTCTTTTTAATTTGCCAATTGTTCAGTTTGTGAGGTATGCAAATAACTTTTTTGGATGGACTATCACTCAAAAGAGAACTGAACAACAAATTAAGCAACAATTCTACAAGCAATTTGCAACAATTTTTGTAAGATGATATTCTTGAAGTATCTTGTGTATTATTTTAAATTTTGCAATGGTTTTCTTATTTGTTTAATATTTCTAAAGCTTTTTATGTCATTGTTAACCAGATTAATATCTTGTAATTGTATTTTTATTAACAACTCCACCAATTCGCGTTATAGTTATTAAATTTAATGTTATTTGGCATTAATGAATAATTTTTGGAAATGTACTTATTTTGACTCTCTCCAGTTGACAAATTGTAATCCAAGTCCGTGTAACATTTCCCTTCAATGAACTTGCAGGTCATCTGACCTACCGGTTCATTCGTCTTTTTGTGTGGGGGTATATGTAATAATAAAAAATTTTCGCCATTTTTCCTTAGTTAAATTATTCCAAATTCTTACAATTCTAATTTTTTCCTCTCTTTTTAAAATATCTCTTAAATCTATTTTATATTTTATTCCATAACTTAATCAAAATATTCTTTTATTTATCATTCTAAAAATCTTAATCTGTTAAAAGCTACACGTATTTATTAAAACCTTATTCTCTTAAATTGCAACACTGCCTCTAAAACGCACCTGCCTAATTTCTTCTTTTGAGGCATTGACTTTTATTCTTTGGAACATTTTTGTAATACCATTTTTATTTCTATTTAATTATCATTCGGCATCCCAGGATTCCTGGCGTTTTCGCGCCCAAAGGCTTTTTACCTTTTTAAATTGCCGCTTCTGTTAAAGAGTTTTGGTCATACGTCAGAGACACACCCTCGTGGCCTCATTTTTTCATCCATTAGCGAGCAGGCCCCGCCTTGTCTATCCCCCTGGCTTCCTCCGAACATTGATGTGAGTGGGCCAGCTTTTTTCGCGCGTTTGTTACTTTGGGCAAGATTTTGGAAGTATTTATACGGTTACACTGGCTTCGGAGACAGATTTTTACACGAGTTAGTTGTTGTCATCTATAAGCCGTCACTGGGGAAGTCTACACTATTTCGTCGGTAGTATGTTCTTCAATTTCTGCTAATTCTTCAATACTTAATGTGTTCAAGTTTTTAATGAAGCGAAAGTCGGTGGAGTTGCTGTCATCTCTGTTCTCATAATAAAGTTCTTGCTCATCTATTAAGTTTCCGTAATGTTTTTGGGAAATTTCTATAGGAATGAACTGCCTCTACTCAGCTTCCACGATTGCATTATAATATGATGTTCAAATATGATTCGTACTCCGAGAATTGCCTTCATAGTGATTAAATCGGAATAATACCCTCGCCGAATGTCATGACTGTATTTCCATGATCTCGACTGCGCCTACATCGAACTGATTATACGGTAATTTTCGTGGGGTTCGGACTGATATGTCATGACTGGAGTATGATGGAACGAACGTTTCAAGTCGACAGTAATAGCAATCATCAATAATGTGCCAATCTTAACAAAAATGTGTCATATATATACATACATATGTATATATATATATAGATAGATAGATAGATTAACTGGAATATGATTCCTGCTAATTTAATTTAATTTGTTCCGTTTTAGGTATTTGTACTGTTGATTGTGGCTGCAGTTCTTCATGGAGAGATGCTCTTTGTGGCTTGCAGACCACAAAACTACGGGACTGACACCAAAAATACAGACAACAATGCGTCCACTCAAAATGGCGCTCAGCAGGGGGGATCCTTTCCAGGCATGGCATCGATGATTCCAGGTCTTGGTTCCATGATGGGGCCTAACAATGCCGGTCAATCCGGTTACCCGCAAGCCATGGCTGGAAGACCATCTACCTATGACACTCTTTCCATGGACGTGTCGAAACAGGTTGTTCAGCAGTTGACTCCCCTTGCTGAAGTGGGTATGTATTCTTTCATTTTCTCAAGCATTTTTAGAAAAACGAAATGTAACATTTTATTACACTTTTCACCCCTATGCTGTTAAAACATTGTGTATTATAATAACAAGCTCAAACAATTCATTTTAATTTCATATTTATGTACAACTGCATCATGCACGAGTAGATGACACACTTAGACATAAATTACAATGCGTACTTAAAAATAACCTTGTCTATAAACATAAATATAATCTCGTACTGTTTTGTTTTACATATTAGTATGTTAATTTCAAGAGAAATTGTGTAATAAATATGCATTTACAGTTCGGAAATATTTTATCCGAATGGGTTTAAGAATAAAAGTTGCGCGCTTTAAAATTAACAAACTATTTCTTATAGCGGATGTATTAAGTCTTTTTTTATTTACATTTCTTGTGAGGCAGAGATATGTCATGGAAGGAGTCATAAAAACGAATTTTAGATAGAAGCTAAGTATGTTCTAGAAACAAGTAATTTTTAAAAAATCATAAAATTGACTTCAAGTGATTGTTCGTTACATTATTACACTGATATTTACTTATTGCACGCTAGTTGGCGTGTTTTATTGAGAATGTTTTTTTTTTGGCAAATATTAATTGTTGTCCTCATTCACTTTTAATCCCGTTATTGAAAATATTGCTCATTTTGACGAGCAGTAAACCACTCTAAATTAAAAATTTTGATGTGTCCCTTCCTGCAAAACGAAACGACGACTATTTTTAAAACATGAAGTAGTACCTTAAAAATATATTCAACTTTTGGGACAATTGCCCTATTCTTACGCAATTTAGAGAAGACGGGAAGATTAAAGAAAAACGGAAAAAGGTAGCTTCATGCGCCATCTTGTTCATAATGGCGCCAAGTTAATTTTTTTCAATTTAAAAAAAAAAAAATGTAAAAAATTATAAATTGAAAAAGTTATTTTCGTTAAATGTTAGATCATGATACAAGAATTCCGGAATATGTTTTGTTTTGGCTTTATCTTAAAAAATGGCAGAGGTAATGGCATTTTAAAATTCTAGGGTGGTTGACATTTTAAAACAATGTGACTTTTGTTATGCTGCAACTCTCATGCTGAAGTTCGCATTCAAATTCAGTATTAACGAAAACCTGTATTGAATCTTCTATAATCGGGTTCCAAGGAATTTAGCTTCGGGTGTTGGAGTAAAATGAGTGGATTTTTTAAAAAAATATGGACTATGAAAGCTACCTTTTCCTCCCGGTACCGGCCGGAAGGTCTTTTTGTAATGGAAGCTAACTAAAAGAAAACATACCATTTTTCGGTCATAATGAAATGTACACTGAACTACCACCAAAACGGGCCTTTTCGAACACAAATTGGTTTATAAAATTTGGAGCATACGTTCAAAAATTATACATGCAGAATCTCGGTTCTCGAACAAAAAATTCGAGCAAAATTTGATCAAGTCCAAGAACGAAAATTCAGTTCTCGAGTAGTGAAAGTGCTGTTCTCAAACCGTCTATAATTAAAAAAAAAAAAAAACGTAGCGAAAGCGACCGAATTATTATTTTTTATTTTTATTTATTTATTTATTTTTAATGCAAAGTGCACATATCTTGAGACGCAGTGATTGCAGCGCTTTAACGAAATTTATGCAATTCGAGACCTCTGTAGCAAGGATTCTGACGCTATTGATTTTTTTCTTTTTCTTTGCTTTCATGCACGCAAAACACATATACACTGCAAAAAAAAAAAGACAAATGTTTCTTTATATATAAAGGAAAATATAATATAACCATGATTGAAAATATACACTAAAATATTCCGAGTTACCCACGATTCCGAAAAACAGTCTTCAATTTTAGGAACCTTAGAAACCAACATATTTTCGAGATTTAAAGAGTTATTTACAAAAACAAATTATTTTTTCTACCACTGATTATCGAAAAGATAGTCGAAAGTATTAGTCAGTTTTCTCAACCTAGAATATAGTTTGTCGGAATCTATCAATTCTCAAGTAAACATTTTCATGTTCAACAAACTTAATAAATTAACAGCATTACCGTTACCATTAAAATTAATGCTAATAACAAAATCAATTATTTTGTTATTAGTGTTATTATTAGTAAAATTATTGGTATTATTAGTTTTTGTTACTCTTGCATGTATAAATTCAGTTACGCAGCTGAAAATGTTTAATTGAGAATTGATAGCATCAGAAAAACCTATTGATTAATTTATTTCATTACACATAATTTCTTATTTAACCTTTGACATGTCTGATATCAAAAAGTTAAAGAGAAAAGGGTAAATTATGTTTAGCTTGTAGTTTACTTTTTTTTTTAAATAACCGAAATTTTATACATTGAATTTTAGAAAATAAAAATTATTTTCTGGTTGGCAGAAAAAAGAGTTCAGCTCCATAACTCTCAAAACAATTTAAGTTTAGTTCCAGTTTTCATTCCATCAGAAATAAGCGCATTTTCCTATTTTCGGTATGGAATCCAACACATGTACCAGGGTGGAGTGTAAATGACCATGAAAAAAAAAAAAAAAATTCGAATTTTTTCTTCGGTTAGGTCTTAAAATTTGCCTTTTGGCACACTGAATATTAGGTTAAATTTTCATTTCATTTGGAATTCATCTTTAGGGCTTTACCAGCTCTTAAAGATTATGCCCTTTATATGTGAAAAACCAAGATTGCACAATGTACTGTAAATTAATCAAATTAATTTTTTTTATAGAGTTTCTGTCATTTCAGTAAAATAACCCATAAAACATGACTGATGAATGTATTACTTGTGATCAATTCAAGTGTGGTCATGTTTTGACACCTTGAAGGTAAAGGTAACCCTAAATTGTGAATTGTTCGCGAAGAAGATAAAAAAAAGCACAATAATTAGATATACAGTTCATTTTTTTTAATATACATGAAAAATAGTTCTTTGAAAATATATAGGAAAGACAGATTTCTGAATCTATAGGAATACAATAAAAGGAATATACAAGGTAGGGTCAAAAAGTTCCCGGAATAGGTCACTTACAAATTATTAAAAAATAGAACAATAATTTTACCTTATTGGCCTTCAAAGTACTTCCCGCGTGCATCCACACACTTCTTCCAGCGTTCGTAATATAACTATTCAAAACACTCCTTGAATCCATTTTTGAAACGTCCTTCAGTAGCTTCGTTGCATTTTCGATCACCTCATCTGAATCCATAAAATGGTGTCCCTTCAATTTCATTTTCAGCCGTGGAAACAGGTAAAAATCCGCTAGTGCTATGTCGGGAGAATAAGGAGAGTATTCCAGAGTGGTAACACTGTGTCTGGCAAGGTAATTTTTCACAATCAGAGCGCGATGTGGTGAAGCATTGTTATGTAAAAGAAACCAATCATTTGTTGCCCATTTTTCAGGTCGTTTTCATCTAGTTAGTCAATAGTCGTTTAAGGATCTCCAAGTAAAGTTCTTTATTGACAGTTTGATCTTCAGGAATAAGTTCGTATTGAATGACGCCCTCGTAATCGAAAAACACCTCCAACATCACTTTTCCTAAGGCGCCCAGGCCGAGGGTCATGTTTGTGTGTCCTTCACGAAAACGCTTATGCCACTCGTACACAACCGTTTTTTTATGGTATCATTTCCGTATGCTTTCTTCAGCATCTCGAGCGTCTCAGAAGGTGATTTCTCGAGCAAAACGCTGAATTTGACGTTTGCACGATGCTCTAAAAACGACATTTCAAAATCCGACGAATGAAAAATTCGCTTTGTAAGAAATGATCCGCAGCTGACGCCGACAGTACCGGAAATGAATTCCAGATGCCTGTGTGTTTTCCTTATCAGTGCTGCCAACCTCCAGAAAAGATGTTTTCCCTCCAACGCACCTGCATGAATGTAGGCAACCATTCCGGGAATTTATTGACTCTACCTCGTATAAGATGTACTGTAAGAGGATCTGACACACATTTCACTCTAATTTATACTGGTCTTTGGTAATGGTAAACTTTGGTTTGCCTCCACTCACACGAAAAACAATTTGTAAAATTCAATAAAACGTTTCAAAAATTTTAAAATAAAGACTTAAGTTTTAGAAATGATAAAGGAAGTTACATTAAATATTTTAAATATAAAAATGTCGAACGAGATTACCAACAAACACTGTAAATGTACAATTTATGGTAAGAACCTATTATGTGAAACATTGAAAATATAAAGATCCTGGTAGAGCCCTGAAGGAATTTATCAAAATTCATGAAATTTTGCACATATATTATAGGTAATAAAAGGCAACTTTTAGCTGCTATCCGAAATCGAACTTACAATTTTCGTTTTTTCACTCCACCCTAATCTACATTTATTAGAATTTATATACTCTTGCGGACATTTTGTATAAAAGCAAAGAAAACAAGTGGGTAACTGTGATCGAAGATCGCACAAAGGGTTTCGTGTAATATTCCTTTCAAAACACTTTATCATTTCTTTAATAAATCCACATAAATTTCATTTTCAAAAGAAAAAAAAGTCATGTTTTTTATAAAGTAAAATTTTACCGGTCTATTTTTCGGAAATCTGAATCGGTCCGATAACGGGCGAAGCCCGCTATTATACTCTGCCATAATAATATCTGTCATGTGGACTAAATGCGATATTTTTTAAAAAAATCTATTTCAAAATTAAACATGTTGTATAGAGACCTTCAAAATGTTAGACGTCAGATTAATTTTCTTTTTAATTCTCTAATGACGTTATATTACGCTGCTTTCTGTATTTACACATACTTATACTCCTTGCATTATTGAGAAATGTTTGAAAATTCCCGTTTTCTTACCAACGTCATATTAATCTTTTTTTCAATAGGTGAAACTTTTTATTTCATTTTCATTTTTCACGTGGAAATCTTTCAATAGAAAATTAATTATTGTAGAAAGAATTTCATTATGCATTTTTAATTGTTGGCAACTGCTATAACGAAAAATGTTTAAATTTAATAAGAAAAGGCTTTTAGATTTTTGTTTTTTATCTCTATATATTAAACTAATACGATTTTTTCAAATTTTATGATTTTGAGCTTCATAGTAAATATTCAGCTATAAGTACATAAAATTTCAAGTATGTAAGTTATATAGTTTCTGAGGACCTTCTCTGTGACGGACAGACAACGAAGTGGGAGTAATAGAGTTTCGTGAGATGAACGAAACCCTAAAAAACAAGAACGAAAAATCATGCGTCAAGCATAGATTATGTAACACTTTCCAACGCTTCCAAAATAATCATACCGTTTAATAAGCTGAAAGATAACATCTAAGTAAACAATTTGGAAAACGCATAACATATTTAAAAACATAATTTCAGGAATTTCCAACATATACAATATTCGGAAAAATATCCGAATACTTTTATTCAGCCCTGTGTATGATATATAGATTTGTATATTACTATACATAGGATGCTAAATTTTAGTTCAGTTAGGAAACGCGTAGCACAGTTTAAAATTCTCCGTCTGGAGTTTCTGTCAATAAACGGAAATGTGTTCGCGAACTTTTGTGCTTCCCTGTATATGATCTACAGAATTTATACACACCACGTAATAGACAAAAAGCGAGTTAAAATTAAAATCGCGTTCAGTAACTTAAAACGCACTTCCAGGAATTATTGTTAACAGACAGTAGAGAATTCTTTTGCGTGTCCCTGTAAATGAACGATGACTGCTATACACACACTATTCTGTAGTAAGCCTCTTGTAATGCACCTTAGTGATATATATAAATTTCAATGCGTTTAAAATAGTGAAACATTATTTAAATAAACCGCAGACGATTTGTCTCCACAGACGTAATGTAACGGAATTCTTTTGACTGTCCCTTTAAAGTAACTATAAGTGCTATGCACACCCTATTCCATATTTAACTTCTTGTAATGCACCTTAGTGATATATATATATAAATTTCAATGCGTTTAAAATAGTAAAACATTATTTAAATCAACCGCAAATGATTTTTCCCCGTAGACCGCAATGTAACGGAATTCTTTTGAATGTCCCTGTAAAAAAACTATAAGTGCTACACACTTCCGTTGAAATAGGGAACATGCTATAGATAACGACAATAACATATAAAAATTGCAGAGGAATCCGAGCATATTTACGGGACAGACGGCCATACGGCAGACAAACCGAAGTCATAAACACTTTTCAACTAGTTTGGAAAGTGTTAAAAAGATCCATATTTTATAACAACAGACATTAATCTCCTGCGAAAATACCTTTAATAGCGCGACATATTTGCTTGTTATTCTATTTTAAATAAACTTACTCCAGTCCATGTTAGTAAGCCCTGTATAAACGAAATTATGCATCCTATAAATGAATTAATTTTTCATCAAGAATTATAGGGAGGAATCGGGACCATGCATGAAGAAGAAAGTCATAAAATAAGAAAAGTATAAAAGTCGCTTTACTGCATTTCAATTTCTGCTTCGAATTTATTTTCTCTGTAATTAAATTAATACTTTACATGCTTTTAACTTGTAATTCTGTTTGTATGTTTGTACGTGGCCGTCAAATCTTGTTACTCATTTTTCACCCACTTGCTGTTGACATCGAGCATTGAAATTTGGAATATATATGTAATCCTGAGGGCCATACATGATTTGGACATGGATTTTTTTAAATTCAATCCCTAAGGGGGCACATAAAAAAAAAAAATACCCGTATCTCATAAACCAATGGAAATAAAATCTTGAAACTTGACATGCCTATAGTGTAACTAAAATTAGTAAACACGTGTTTCGGAATTTTTTAAAATTCGACCCCAAAAGGGGTAAAAGAGGGGACACCTCCAAGAGCCCTCCGTTTTTGAAAAACGTTGCAAAAGTACTACTTAAGGTTAAACTAACACTACTAAGGTTAACACTACTGAAATGTAATGGTTACTCAATTAAAGTTTGATTTTCTAATGAGAAATCGGTATCAGATTCAACAGTATCTGTTGAAAAGTACTAATGGCAGATTTACCACAATAAAGGGGCAAATTTAATGATGAACAATTCCATGAACAATGATAATCCATGAACAATTTAGGCGAACTTGGCGAAATATCGCTAAATCTGGCGACAAAAAAAGTTGCCATATATGCGATAGCTGGCTAATTTGGCGAAATTCCCATTTAAACCTTTTCTACTCTTTAGTGCATTTAATTTTTTTTTTTTTTTTTTTTTTTTTTTAAACAATTTTGGGAATTTTAATGAAAGCGTGTTGAAAAAAAAATCTTTTTTTTACATTTATTTACAATTTTTTTTATAGCTTTGTCGGCACCAGCGGCTTATGGACAGGCATGGGCCATGGCTCCTGGGACTGCAGTCAGAGGGGTTCAGCCAATTCTTAATGGAGCTGCTTCTGCAGTACAATGGGGGTGATGCCGCTTTGAAGCACACCACACTGAGAAGGTTTGGTCAACTCATGCAACTAGACATGAAATCAGTCTACTAAAAAGCCATGTATAACAAATAATCGTCTTTTGTATTTTCTTTTTCTTTGATGTTTCCCCCCGAACTTTTTGAACTTGTGTAATAAGTAATTATCTTGCAATATGTATGGTACATGAATTACTATATGAGAAATAAATAAAATGAAGATATACTAATTTGTTGCTCATTTTTTTTTTAAATTATCAAATACTTGAATTTGCACGTTTTATTTCTAATATGACGTCATTTATCTTCTGTTTAGTTCTGCAATTTTTTATTTCATTTTCATTTTTCACGTGGAAATTTTTCAATTGAAAATTAATTGTTGGGGAAACATTCTTCTGGGTTTTGATTTGGTATTGGCACCGATAAAGAAACATGGTTAAATTTTATGGAAAAAAGTGTTTATTGATTATTTATGAAAATAATGAAATTTTGAATTATTAAAATAAAATATTTGAATAAAATAAATAGAATCTAGCCTATGTTCATTTCTTGGCTATAATTCATAAGTATGAAAAATACAGAGCAGTTAAATCATCCGTTGTGACGTTTGCTTCAGCCAAACATTCACACACAATTTCACATTTATAATAGGATTAGGATTACGATTAGGATTGCAAAAATTACGCTGTTAACTTAATCATTTATAATTATAAAAATACTTTAAATTATGAAGTGTGTAGGATTGTCTATGGCACGTTTCAGAAGGAAAAAAAAATATTTCTTTGCTAATATATTATACTGATAAAGCTAAAATTTAATTTTTTTCGCCTGGATGTGATCGTTTACAGTTTTTACTTATTAATATTTCCCAAAAAGGAAAAAAAAAAAACTTCCATTATTTAGATGATATTTAACATATAGCAAAATTCTGTTTTTATGTTATGTAAAAAACGGGGAAAACGTTTAAGAGGTGTTTTTTTTTCACATAATAGCTTTTATTTATTTATATTCTTTTTCTTTTTCTTCTATAAAGCAAAAATTGATCGAAGAAAAAAAGTTTTGAAAACTTTTTTGTTTTCATTAATATAAAAAGTGTATGAAAAAAAACCTGTTATTATAACAGGTTTTCGTTTTCATTAACATAAAATAATGTTTCAGCAATTTTTTTCTATTAATGTACATATAGAGCACTTAACTTAAATGAAGTTGAAGTGCATTGTAAAGTGTTTGGTTTCTTAAGAAATATACTTATGTCTTAAACATTTCAACATTTATGTTTAAAAGAATCACACAAAATGTTTACTAGGACTTCCCTCAAAGGGATTAGTCTGAGTGATATTTCTCAGAACATAAGGTTAACAATTACGATATAAAAAAGATATACAATGTGTGAAAAAGATCAAATTAAATGATAGAATTACAAAATATCATATGTAAATTCATATATACTGTTATGTTTCATATATATATATATATATATATATATATATATATATATATATATATATATATATATATATATATATATATATATATATATATATATATATATATATATATATATATATAATTTGGCAAATAATCTCATTTTCTTAAGTTGGAATAGCTCAAAACTTTAAAAAACAAACAAACAAACCAACAACAACAAAAAAAAAGCCGGATTTTTTTTTAAACGCCAAGCTTTTTAAAGTCAAGTAATCATATTCGCAGCCGAGAGCGTATTTTAGCAAGCGTAGTTTAACGCAAATTTAATTTCATTGTTGAAACATTTTCTTTGTGACAAATATTTACATTTGAATTTAAAAAATTTCCTCCTTGTTTATTTGTATAACTATTTATAGAAACTCATACACTTCAAACCACATTGATAACAAGCTTTACTACAAACTTGATTACGAAACTGTAGCCTAAATTCCTACTAAAGCAATATAAAAAATCTTTCGATGACTTCTGTAAAAATCAAACTGAAAAAAATACATATATTTCAAAGATAATACTTCTTGATTATTTTCTAGGAGACTCTACCCCCTGCGCTTTTACTGCTTCAAACCTCAGACTTTTCTTCTGCCTGTCTGTCTGTCACTCTCTACAATCTGTTTGTTTCCCTATCCGTTCTTCTACCCATCTACATACCCGATTGACTGTCTCTCTACACGTCTCGCTACATGTCGTATATTTCCCTAAAGGTCTCGCTACCCATCTATCTGTTTCTCTAACCATCGCTGTCTAACTACTTTTATGTCTAGCCGTGTGTCTATACTGTATTTCTCTCCGTACCCATCTGTCGACTGCCTCTCTACTCGTCTGTATACCCGTCTCACTATCCATGTGTTTTACCACCGCATCTTTAAGCGTCTCGCTACCCATCTGTCTATTCGTCTCTCTAACTGTCTCGCTTCCCGTTTCACTACCCGTCTCTCGACACGTCTGTCTGTCTATATACCCCCTCTCTCTACCCGTCTGTCAACTCGTCGCTGTACTCATCTCTGTACTCGTCTCTCTATTCACCACGCTACCCGTCTCGCAACCTTTCCCTCTACATGCCTGTCTACCGGCCTGGCTACTCGTGTCTGTACCCATCTCCCTACCTATCTCGCTACCCCTCTGTCAACTCTCTTTTGTCTCAGTACCCGTCTGTCTATTCGTTTCGCTACCCGTTAGCTTATCTATGTCGCTATCCGTCTCACTACCCGTCTGTCTACCCGTCTGTCTACCCGTTCGTTTACACGTCTCTGTACATCTCGCCAATGTCGCTGTACTCATCTCTGTACTCGTCTCTCTATTCACCACGCTACCCGTCACGCAACCTTTCCCTCTACTTGCCTGGCTACTCGTGTCTGTACCCATCTCCCTACCTATCTCGCTACCCGTCTGTCAACCCTCTTTTGTCTCAGTACCCGTCTGTCTATTCGTTTCGCTACCCGTTAGCTTATCTATGTCGCTATCAGTCTCTCTACCCATCTCACTACCCGTCTGTCTACCCGTTCGCTTACACGTCTCTGTACCTCTCACCACCTTCCCAATATTTAAACAATTTAGTATACAGAAGCCGATCATCTGTTATTAAATGCAAACAGGAGTAATTTATCTAATAAGTGTAATCAGATGCAATTTTTTTAAATACATACATAAACCAGCACAATAATTCATCAGGTTTATTTTCATTGTAGTTTATGTCATTTGGCAGTAAATCTCAACTTCTTAAAACCGAACTGCGTTAAGCTTTTTATAAAAGCCCCAAGGTCCGTATAACTGGGAAGGAAAAGTACCCTAAGGGCTACTATATACATGTTATTAAGTTAAGTGAAAGTTTCGTAATCGAGTTCGCAGCAATTGCTTATGTCAGAAAGCGTGGCTTAACGCCATTTTAAATTCATTTCTGTAACTTCCTTTTACATTTTTTTTGAGGGCGGGTGGGGGTGGGGGGGGGGGGGGGGTAGGGTTCCAAATATTTACACTACTTAAATTCAAAATATTACCCCCATGTTAATATTAGTGTTGTTTGTATTATTATGACCGAGCTTCATTCGAAACAAATGTAAAAGACTTCTTCCACAGTTTTTTTTTCTAGGAGAAACTTCCGTAAACGGGCCCAAAGCTAATCGGAGAATTTAATATCATTATTGTTTGTAACTCTTATAGAGTTAAAACAATATTGTTGCTAGCATTACTCTTGTTTGAGACCAACCTTGTTTGTGTATCTGAATGGGGAAAAGTTCTATATCATGTGCTGGTTGGCACGATTGGCGAAAAAATTAAAAATGGTGCTAAAAGGCAGTTTTAGCATCTTACCAAAATTTCAGGAAAAATATGTTTTTCAAGTATTTACAAATATACATTTATTAAACCATGTTTTTGCGTCATCTTAAAAATATAAGTACGATGCTAAAATAACAATTTATTGCCATTTTCGATATTTTAATGAAAATACATAACAAACATATATAACAAAACTAAGAGACATTTTTGTGATAAATAATTGTTGTTGTCAGGGGGAAGGTGGGGGGGGGGGGCAAATTGTAAACAATTAATAAGCGAACTAACAGATTACCGAAAATAACTTGTGGGAATTTCAGGGAAGAAATATCTGATATAAATAACTTTTAAAATCTTAAAAATGGAGAAGTGGTCCGTATAAAAATGCAAAACATAATACGCCTGATATAAGTATTTTTTAATTTTTTGATATTTCCAAAAGAACAGATAAAAGGGTAAAACTCCCGGCGAAGATGTCATATACTCACCACGTTGGCGCGATTTTTCCCCTGCCAATTTGGCAAAAACTGTTTGTTGTGTTTATTTACTTTTATTTTGTATTTTAATTCTATAGATTATTTTTATATGTATGTCAATATTTATTGATATCAAACTATTATTTATTTATTTTTATTTCCTTTTTTTAAATAGTAGAAGTTACGTTTATTACGTTATTTTATTTTTATATTGAAATAAAAAATCACGTGCTATTATTGCCTGATATTTGTGACTAAAATTCAAAAACAAAGTTTTCGCCAAATTGGTGGGGGAAAAAATCGCGCCAACGTGGTGCGTATATGACATCTGTCATTTCACTTATGTATTGGTACTTTTATGTTAACTTGGCGCAGTTGATAACTCGCCAAATATTGTTCTCATAATATCTTTATATTTCATTAATTTCATTTAACGGTACTTACGTATTATCCGTGCCAGTTTTAAGCCAACTGCGCCAATGGAGCCAATATTACTAATTATATTAACCCTTATATATTTTTTTCTTGCTACATGGTACATGCCTGTGAATAATCTATAATATTATTCTTTCTTATTTACTATGCTATTTACCATTTATTAATTTTACTATAATAATGTTATTTACTATTTTTAACAATGTTAAAAATTTAATAAACATATATTACATTTTATTTATTTTATATTAATTACCATTTTTAACTATGTTATTTGATAATGTTAAATTACTGTGTTTGAAAACATGATTGGCAACGATAAACAAGATTGGTACTTGGCAGCCATTTTTGGCGATCAATCTCCTGTCACGGATAATACGTAAGTACCCATTTAACTATAAACCTTTCACTCATTTAATTTGAAATACATACATTAAAAATACATGTCTTCCACTCATTTAATTTAAAATACATGCCTTTCACTAATCCCATTTAAAATACTAAGAAGAAAATAAAAAGAAATAATGCCGCAAATCAAAATCTTTTATTTAAACATCATAGAATTGATTCCCATTTATACACACGCGAAATAAAAAGCTGCCAATGTTGAGATTTGCGCCAAATCTCTAATACAAAGTTATTGCGGATTTTTTTCTTTCAAACAGAAAAAATTCCAGATTAATTTTCCATTTTTAATAAATGGAAATATGTTTCATTGTACTGATATTGTATTGTATTGTGCGTGCATATTTTTTTTCTCCATGTTACTCCATGAACTTTTAAAATCTTATTATTTACGAAAATCTCCGCCGGTGAAAATGACGTATGTACTAAATTTTAGTGACGTATGTACTTTAATTGTGCTTTTTTATCTATTTTTTAAATATAATTTCCAAACGGTTTGACATTTATTCTTGGTAATAAATAGACGTCGTCGTCACCTTTATAGGTAAATGCTGTAAAAATTTGAACGAAATCCGTTAAATATTTTTTGAGTTATGCTTGACGAAAGGTTTTAATATCCATGGGGCAAAGTAATACTGCGCTGTGTATGAGTCTTCGTTGCACTCAGACAATGAAATTCAACGGAGCCTTTTGAAATTAATAATTAGTAACAGAGAATATATTATAAATAGTCGGTAAAATTGTAGTACTTTTAAATTTATTTGTTTTTATTTTCCATGGTTATTATTTTCCGGGTAAGTCTTGTGATTTTTTTTTTTTTTTTTTTTTTTTTTTTTTTTTTTGTCGGATTTACACGTTTCAGACACTGGAGATTCCGAATAACATATTTTCAGAAAAAAAAATTGCCGTCCGTCTGTGTGTCTGTAAACGTTCTATCTCCCGAACAAATTGAGATAGAGACTTGAAATTTGGTATGTACTTAGTATGTAATAATGAAAAGATGCTTATGAGAATTTCAGTAACCTCGATTATCCGGAACTATTTTTTTCGGACTCTCAAATATTCGTTCTGATAAAAAGTATATAAAATTTTTCTAAATTGTATATTTCAAGAAGTGGATATAAAAGACAATAAAAAAACATAAATTTTGCATAAAGAATGAAGTCGATCGAATAATGAGTTGCCGAGATATTTGGAATCCTATTTTTCACACTTCGATTTTTTGTGACACTGTATTTCATTCAAATTTCAATTCAAAGATATATTTTAATTGGAAATGAGACGCTTAATCCGACGCAGTAACCTTTTAGTTAATATGATTATCATTTTTAGAGTTATAAGGATGTTTCTTTTACTCAATTCAGTAATAGAGCATTTAAAGTTTATGACGTCATCAAGCCACGATTTAATTCGAATTGCAATGCATTTTATAAATAGTTTACGCATGTTTCATTTTCATATTTTATATTATCCATAACCATGATGGGTAAATATTACGGTGGCCCTCAACGACTAGTTTATCTTATACATCAACGCTATGTAGATAATCTATATGACTGCCGTTTTAAAAATTTTGGAATACATTTTTTAAATTATAGCAGTGATTTTTATAAATACACAGCAAACAGGATATCCAGAAATAGAACTTCTAAAAATTGATTTTTGTTAAAAAATTCATAGGTGGCAATTTACATATTTTTCGAAAATTAATTAAAAAATATATATATTTTCGAAATAAATATGGACATTAAACAGCCGTCAGTCTGGTCGTCTATCGGTGCTCTAACTCAAGTAAATATACTCAGATTGCCATGTAATTGATATATGTTACTGAGGTTTACCATGGTATATTTGGTATTTAAAATGAAGCGTGTAGCGTTTATAGTTCGTTTACAGGTGCACTCAAAAGAGTTATTTTATATTAATGTCTATGGGGGGAAAAATCATTTGCAGAGAATTTTAATGATGTTACACTGTTTCAAAGTCAAACATATTGAAATCGATATACATCAGTGAAGTGCACTACAAGATAGTAATTATAGAATATGGTGTTTATAGCATTTGTCGTTCATTTACGCAGGAACACACAAAAGAATTCGGTTACAGTACTGTCTATGTGCAATAATAATTACTGGAAGTGCGTTTTCTATTGTGGTATGCGTTTTTACTTTTAACCAATTTTTTGCATATTATTCGGTGCGTGTTTAAATTTTATAGATTACACACAAGGCTGCAAAAAAGAATTCGAGAATATTTCCGTTTATTGACGGAAATTGGTGGACGGCAATTTCCAACTGTGTTATGCGTTTCATAACTCAACTAAATTTTAGCATATAATAAAGTATATAAACTGTAGATCATATATAGGGGTTCGCAAAAGAATCCGAATATTTTTCCGACTATTGATGGTAATTTCCTGAATTTGAGTTTTGAAATGTGTTTTCCAAATTGTTTACTTAGATTGGGCGGAGCTAGTTAAGCTTAAGCCGAAAGGTAAGCCTCCCCACCCGATTTGACATTGACCTTGTTTACTTAGATATCTTCTTTCTCCTTTTTAAAACGCGATTTTTTTTTTTTTTTTTTTTTTTACAGTAGTCGGAAAATGTTGGAAAGTGTTTCAAAATCTAAGCTTGACGCCTGATTTTTTTTTCTTATTATTTTTTTTTAAAGACATTCGTGACGATTCTGCACTGGGTTGAGTGATTAGGTTTTATCTGAACCTAACTGGTACTTATTGAATTCGGTCGTTTTTTTTCCTTTGCTTTAGATTGGAATTGGATTAGAATATTGCACCGAGTCAAATAATCAGATATTATCAAAACCGGGCGAGGATCAGGTTCGGGTAAAACCGGGATACCTGGCACAATGCAAGATTCTAATCCGAATCTTACTTACAGCCAAAAAGAAAAAAAAGAACTGGCCAACACAGTAATGTCGAGTCGGGTTCTGATAAAAATCTGGTCACCCGACCCAATGCAGGAACCGAATCATGTCTACAGGAAAGAAATAACAGCCGTCATAATAAGGTCTGATAAAATCTGGTCACTCGACCCGATGCAGAATCGTCACAAATGGTATACTTTTTTACAAATTGGTCCCACTGTGACATCACAAAAGGGCTTAGAAACGGCCATAGCGATTTCACATCCACGTTACTGTGGCTTCAAATCGACGGTCACAACATTGCCGGGACGTCACAATATGTCACGAAATAATATCTTACTAGAGGTGTTTCTATGAAGTTCACTTTTTGAAAGCCGCGGCAAACATGAATAAATCACACATAAGTTATTTTTTTACATGCGTGACGTTATTTCACACTAAATGAAGGGCGTTCTACAAAACTATTTTTCCCTATCTCTTATAACTTTCCAGAAAGTGTCGATAATTTCTACATTATCCACTGGGGGGATGCTGCAGCCATTCTCATATGATAGCGTACAGTCGTTTTACTACAGATAGACACTTTACCACAATTGAAGCTTTATCGGTTTAAGAGTTATTTGAGTGTAGCCGGACATAACTTTCCACCCGTATAAATATTTATGAATCTCAGCAAAATAAGTGTTTTAAACATTATTTCTTTTTTCTTTCTTTTTTTTTTTTTTTTTTTTTTTTTTTTTTTTTTTTTTTTTACTTTATATGGAAAAGTGCTAAAATTAGATAAAAGTGTTTTTGTAAATTATGATATGCTCTTAGTGTTAACTGTAATCAAATTAGAAATGTCATTTTTTTACAGGCATTTGGAGATGGAATTGCATTTATGAATTAAATTTTTAAGGGGGATTTCAAAGATTAATAAAATAATAAATACTAGATGGTACCCGTCAAAACTTGACGGAAAAAATTACAATAGCAATATTAGTAAAATAAGCTTCTTTATTACATAAGTAGGTGCTTATGAAACAATCTTTCAAATATTTTAATTTAAAAAAATTCCCCCAGTGAATTACGTTATTATTTCCGATGCAAACTCCAAACAAACAATCCGTAAACAAAATGGAAATCAGTTTGACATTACCGCCCTATTCCCCACGGCAAGAAAGAAAATTTCCTGAACCTATGAAGTATCATACAAATAGCATATCCCTACGTTCATCTTATATTCAGTCAATAAAAGAACATATTAAATAAAGCACACATTCCCCCCCCCCCCTGTGATAATGCAACCAAATGAGCTCCTATGCGCATGTGCATTGCTTCTCCCCAAACGCACCTTCGAAATTCGACGTTAGAAAAAAGTTTTAAAATGTTTTGATCAAAATTTTTAAAATGTCTTCTTTAATCATTGTTCGTTTTAAATCCATATCTTCTGAAACGCATCTATTGTTTTAAGCTAATCAATTTTTATGTAAAGATGAAGAATTTTTTTTACAATAATAAATCAATCTACAGAAAAAGGAGATTTTTAATGTTTTGAAGTGTAATTTATTTGTATGGTTTCTTCATTCCTTTACATAATCAGGATGATTATTCCTTTTCCATAATTAAGAGAAATAATGTAAATAAATAAATATCCAAGATTATTTTTGATTCTGTTTTCATTAATATATTGTAAATTTTATTGTTAAAAGTTACTGATAAATGATACTTTAGTAAATGGGGCTTTTCTTAATTATTATTATTATTATTATTATTATTATTATTATTATTATTATTATTTTGAGATTTAATAGCAACATTCTTCCGTTTGTTTATTGGGCGCTACAGTTTAGCGAATTATTTGAGGTACTTTTCGGTTAGCAGGGCGCCAATGAAGTATATATATATATATATATAGTATATACATACATAGATACAAATATATATAATGTATATAGTTTTGTTTTTCTAGTATTGAATTTATGTGGTTTATAGATTTTGGTTGGCTTTTGTGATAATGATTCTGCAAGTAATTTTCCATTGGAGTTTGTTATTATGTATATATATATATATATTGTTGGAGTGAGCGAGCGAAGCATTTTTATGTGCGCAATCATACCTGCGCACTGCCTGCTTTCCCCTCCCACCCACACACACTCAGTCTGCGAGCGACCGTTAGATTGGAGAGATGTACGGAGAAGTATAAAAAGTTATTTCTGTGTGATTCGATAAGCAAAGATATCGCTGTGTGATTAAGAAGAATTATATGTTTAAACTAATTGTTTTGTGTTGCAGTGTGTCGTCCAATAAATTGTTTTGTTCTGTAGAGATCCATGGTTTACTTCGTGAGTTATATTAATAACAGAACAACAAATGGTAGCAGAGCGTGGTTGTTGAATTTTGAAACCGAAAGTGATTGTGTTAAGATAAACATGGACAAATTAAACGTACCTGAATTAAATGGAACCAATTACCTTATATGGAGCCTAAAAATTAAAGCAGCTTTAAGTCTAAAAAGATTGGACAATGTCATATCTGAAATTAAAGCTACAGATCTAAGTGAAAAAGATTCCATCGAATGGGACCAGAAAAATAATGACGCCGTAGCCTATATTAAATTGTCATTGTCGGATGAACAGGCATTACAGTTTGCAGCCGAAGAAAATGCGAAAATTTTATGGGAAAAAATAAAATCTACTTTCACCGGTCAAGCAGAAGACAGAAGGATTGACGCGGGTAACGAATTAAAGAACTTAGATATGAAATCAAACGAATCAGCAAATGATTATATTGCCAGAGCCCGGGGAATTGCCACTAAATGTCAAACGCTTGGATTGACTGTAACAGATCGAGAATTAGTGTTCTACACGGTACGTGGGCTGAAAGGAAAGTTTTCAAAAGTAAGGGACATTTTAAAGACACAGCGTGAAAAATCTATGGATGAAGTGTTAGAAATTCTACGGGAAGAAGAACAAACGAATACTCCGCGTTCTGAAGGGACCGCCGCTGAAGTATTTTACTCTAAGAAAAACAAAAGTCCAAGACTGTGTTACATTTGTAGACGTCCGAATCACGTTGCAAAGGATTGTTTTTACAGGAACAATAGTTCTAGAAATGACAAGTCCAGTGGAAATCGACAAAGAAGAAAAACGCACTATGATGTAAGTTATTCATTTAAGGACAGAAAAAATTCTGCACTGACTATTTCACCTGAAAACTATGAACTGTGTGACAATATATGGTTGTTGGACAGTGGTGCAACTTCCCATATGTGTAATAACAAACTGTGGTTTAAGACTCTAATTCCTGAAGAAAAGGATATATATCAAGCAGGTAAAAATTCAAAACTAATTTCGAAGGGTTTAGGTATAGTATCCTGTAATACGGTAAGTAAAAATAATTCCATCCATTTAACTATTAATGATGTTAGCTTTGTACCAGATTTGAGATATAATTTACTATCAGTCACTTGTCTAATGGATAAGGGTTGTAAAATTATTTCTAAACATAACTGTGTGCTAATTTTTGATAAGTATAATACTTTTCTATTTAAAGCATTTAAGAATGATAATCGATTAGAGATTAAACTTGAACCTGCCTGTAATACTCAGTGTAATTTTACCCGTAAAAGTACTAGTAATTATGAACTCTGGCATAACAGATTGTGTCACTTAAATTCAAAATATATGTTACAAATGAAAGAGTATATTGATCTTAAAGATGTAAATGTGTCTGATTTTAAATGTGATACATGTGATATAAGTAAGATAACCAGGAAAAGTCATCCGAACATTGATATTGACCAAAGTTCTGATATAATGGAGTTATTTCATGTAGATTTGTGTGGCCCGATAAAGCCTGAATCACTTGGTGGGGCAAAATATTTTATGATACTAGTGGATGATTTTTCTGGAATGTATTTTACTTATTTCCTCAAAAGTAAAGATGAAGTATTTGATATATTTTATAAATTTAAAGCTAAATATGAAAATCTTATGGGTAAAAGAATTAAAAAAGTGAGAAGTGACAATGGACTCGAATTTGTAAACACAGAATTAGATAATTATCTTGCTAATTCAGGTATATTTCATGAAAAAACAATTCCATATAATAGCGAAAGCAACGGAAAAGCCGAGAGAGCTAACAGGGTTCTATTAGATAGGGCTAGATCTTTGTTATATGAAAGTGAACTTCCTAACAAATTCTGGGCAGAAGCTATTAATTGTAGTACACAAATATCTAATATAACACCGCGTAAAGGAAAAGAAAAAATCCCCTTAGAAATTTGGACAGGTAAAAAGCCCAATTTAAACTATGTGAGAAAATTTGGCTGTTTAGCTTACTTTCATATTCCTAAAACAATGAGAAATAAATTCGATGTACCCGGAAGAAAAGGAATTATGTTAGGTTATGCGAGAGATAGGATAGGATATCGTATTTATGATGTGAAAAATAAGAAAATAATTGAAGAGCGTTCTGTTAAATTCAATGAAATGATAAAAGGGAGTAAATATTTTGGATTATGTAAATTTTCCGAGTGTTGGGATATTGAATCGCTTATAAATAAAAATTTTCAGGGGGAAAATGAAATTAATGAAAGTGAAAGGAATAAAATTATCAATTTAGAGATTTCTGACGCAACAGAAATAAATAACAGTTGCGCAATCCCATCAACAGAGCTTAATTTATCTCCAGGTAGACATGACGGCGGCAATTTGACCGGAGCGGGGAAAGGAAATAAGAACAAAATGAAAACCCGAAATGAAAATATTGAAGTTCGAAGGTCAGAAAGATTGAAAAATAAATATTCCTCAGCTAATTTAACTGATAATGTCCCAAGTAATTATTTAGAGGCAATAAATAGTGTGAATTCAGGTCTGTGAAGTTGGCCCCCCGACCTTTCCGGATTGAAAAACCGAAAACGGCATTCGTTTGAGCGTCGTTTGAGCGCGTTTGAGCGACAAAAATTTTCGTTTGAGCGACATTCTGAAAAAAATTATAAGCAAGTTAAAATTCGAGGCCTTCGTTTTGTGAAGTTGGCCCCCCGACCTTTTCGGATTTTAAAACTGAAAACGGCATTCGTTTGAGCGTCGTTTGAGCGTGTTTGAGCGACAAAAATTTTCGTTTGAGCGACAAACTGAAAAACGTTATAAGCAAAAGAATAGCCAGAGGGGTGCACATTTTGTGAAGTTGGCCCCCCGACCTTTTTGGATTTAAAAACTGAAAACGGCATTCGTTTGAGCGTCGTTTGAGCGTGTTTGAGCGACAAAAATTTTCGTTTGAGCGACAAACTGAAAAGCGTTAAAAGCAAAAGAATAGGCGGAGGGGCCTACGTTTTGTGAAGTTGGCCCCCCGACCTTTTCGGATTTAAAAACTGAAAAAGCCATTCGTTTGAGCGTCGTTTGAGCGTGTTTGAGCGAAAAAAAATTTCGTTTGAGCGACAAACTGAAAAACGTTATAAGCAAAAGAACATTCGGAGGGGCCCACATTTTGTGAAGTTGGCACCCCGACCTTTTCGGATTTAAAAACTGAAAACGCCATTCGTTTGAGCGTCGTTTGAGCGAGTTTGAGCGACAAAAATTTTCGTTTGAGCGACAAACTGAAAAACGTTATAAGCAAAAGAATAGCCAGAGGGATCCACATTTTGTGAAGTTGGCCCCCCGACCTTTTTGGATTTAAAAATTTGAAAACGGCATTCGTTTGAGCGTCGTTTGAGCGTGTTGGAGCGACAAAAATTTTCGTTTGAGCGACAAACTGAAAAGCGTTAAAAGCAAAAGAATAGGCGGAGGGGCCTACGTTTTGTGAAGTTGGCCCCCCGACCTTTTCGGATTTAAAAACTGAAAAAGCCATTCGTTTGAGCGTCGTTTGAGCGTGTTTGAGCGAAAAAAATTTTCGTTTGAGCGACAAACTGAAAAACGTTATAAGCAAAAGAACATTCGGAGGGGCCCACATTTTGTGAAGTTGGCACCCCGACCTTTTCGGATTTAAAAACTGAAAACGCCATTCGTTTGAGCGTCGTTTAAGCGTGTTTGAGCGACAAAAATTTTCGTTTGAGCGACAAACTGAAAAACGTTATAAGCAAAAGAATAGCCAGAGGGGTGCACATTTTGTGAAGTTGGCCCCCCGACCTTTTTGGATTTAAAAACTGAAAACGGCATTCGTTTGAGCGTCGTTTGAGCGTGTTTGAGCGACAAAAATTTTCGTTTGAGCGACAAACTGAAAAGCGTTAAAAGCAAAAGAATAGGCGGAGGGGCCTACGTTTTGTGAAGTTGGCCCGCCCTCCGACCTTTTCGGATTTAAAAACTGAAAAAGCCATTCGTTTGAGCGTCGTTTGAGCGTGTTTGAGCGAAAAAAATTTTCGTTTGAGCGACAAACTGAAAAACGTTATAAGCAAAAGAACATTCGGAGGGGCCCACATTTTGTGAAGTTGGCACCCCGACCTTTTCGGATTTAAAAACTGAAAACGCCATTCGTTTGAGCGTCGTTTGAGCGTGTTTGAGCGATTACATTTTCGTTTGAGCGACAAACTGAAAAACGTTATAAGCAAAAGAATAGCCAGAGGGACGTTCGTATTGTGAAGTTGGCACCCCGGCCTTTTCGGATTTAAAAACTGAAAACGACATTCGTTTGAGCGTCGTTTGAGCGCGTTTGAGCGACAAAAATTTTCGTTTGAGCGACAAACTGAAAAACGTTATAAGCGAAAGAACATTCGGAGGGGCCCACATTTTGTAAAGTTGGCCCCCCGACCTTTTCGGATTTAAAAAATGAAAACGGCATTCGTTTGAGCGTCGTTTGAGCGTGTTTGAGCGACAAACTGAAAAACGTTATAAGCAAAAGAATAGGCGGAGGGACTTTCGTATTGTGAAGTTGGCCCCCCGACCTTTTCGGATTTAAAAACTGAAAACGACATTCGTTTGAGCGTCGTTTGAGCGCGTTTGAGCGAAAAAAATTTTCGTTTGAGCGACAAACTGAAAAACGTTATAAGCAAAAGAACATTCGGAGGGGCCCACATTTTGTGAAGTTGGCCCCCCGACCTTTTTGGATTTAAAAACTGAAAACGGCATTCGTTTGAGCGTCGTTTGAGCGTGTTTGAGCGACAAAAATTTTCGTTTGAGCGACAAACTGAAAAGTGTTATAAGCAAAAGAATAGGCGGAGGGGCCTACGTTTTGTGAAGTTGGCCCCCCGACCTTTTCGGATTTAAAAACTGAAAACGCCATTCGTTTGAGCGTCGTTTGAGCGTGTTTGAGCGACAAAAATTTTCGTTTGAGCGACAAACTGAAAATCGTTAAAAGCAAAAGAATAGGCGGAGGGGCCTACGTTTTGTGAAGTTGGCCCCCCTACCTTTTCGGATTTAAAAACTGAAAAAGCCATTCGTTTGAGCGTCGTTTGAGCGTGTTTGAGCGAAAAAAATTTTTGTTTGAGCGACAAACTGAAAAACGTTATAAGCAAAAGAACATTCGGAGGGGCCCACATTTTGTGAAGTTGGCACCCCGACCTTTTCGGATTTAAAAACTGAAAACGCCATTCGTTTGAGCGTCGTTTGAGCGTGTTTGAGCGATTAAATTTTCGTTTGAGCGACAAACTGAAAAACGTTATAAGCAAAAGAATAGCCAGAGGGACTTTCGTATTGTGAAGTTGGCCCCCCGACCTTTTCGGATTTAAAAACTGAAAACGACATTCGTTTGAGCGTCGTTTGAGCGCGTTTGAGCGACAAAAATTTTCGTTTGAGCGACAAACTGAAAAACGTTATAAGCGAAAGAACATTCGGAGGGGCCCACATTTTGTAAAGTTGGCCCCCCGACCTTTTCGGATTTAAAAAATGAAAACGGCATTCGTTTGAGCGTCGTTTGAGCGACAAACTGAAAAACGTTATAAGCAAAAGAATAGGCGGGGGACTTTCGTATTGTGAAGTTGGCCCCCCGACCTTTTCGGACTTAAAAACTGAAAACGACATTCGTTTGAGCGTCGTTTGAGCGCGTTTGAGCGACAAAAATTTTCGTTTGAGCGACAAACTCAAAAACGTTATAAGCAAAAGAACATTCGGAGGGGCCCACATTTTGTAAAGTTGGCCCCCCGACCTTTTCGGATTTAAAAAATGAAAACGGCATTTGTTTGAGCGTCGTTTGAGCGTCGTTTGAGCGTGTTTGAGCGACAAAAATTTTTGTTTGAGCGACAAACTGAAAAACGTTATAAGCAAAAGAATAGGCGGAGGGGCTTTCGTATTGTGAAGTTGGCCCCCCGACCTTTTCGGATTTAAAAACTGAAAACGGCATTCGTTTGAGTGTCGTTTGAGCGCGTTTGAGCGACAAACTGAAAAACGTTATAAGCAAAAGAACATTCGGAGGGGCCCACATTTTGTGAAGTTGGCACCCCGACCTTTTCGGATTTAAAAACTGAAAACGGCATTCGTTTGAGCGTCGTTTGAGCGTGTTTGAGCGACAAAAATTTTCGTTTGAGCGACAAACTGAAAAGCGTTAAAAGCAAAAGAATAGGCGGAGGGGCCTACGTTTTGTGAAGTTGGCCCCCCGACCTTTTCGGATTTAAAAACTGAAAAAGCCATTCGTTTGAGCGTCGTTTGAGCGTGTTTGAGCGAAAAAAAATTTCGTTTGAGCGACAAACTGAAAAACGTTATAAGCAAAAGAACATTCGGAGGGGCCCACATTTTGTGAAGTTGGCACCCCGACCTTTTCGGATTTAAAAACTGAAAACGCCATTCGTTTGAGCGTCGTTTGAGCGTGTTTGAGCGACAAAAATTTTCGTTTGAGCGACAAACTGAAAAACGTTATAAGCAAAAGAATAGCCAGAGGGGTCCACATTTTGTGAAGTTGGCCCCCCGACCTTTTTGGATTTAAAAATTTGAAAACGGCATTCGTTTGAGCGTCGTTTGAGCGTGTTGGAGCGACAAAAATTTTCGTTTGAGCGACAAACTGAAAAGCGTTAAAAGCAAAAGAATAGGCGGAGGGGCCTACGTTTTGTGAAGTTGGCCCCCCGACCTTTTCGGATTTAAAAACTGAAAAAGCCATTCGTTTGAGCGTCGTTTGAGCGTGTTTGAGCGAAAAAAATTTTCGTTTGAGCGACAAACTGAAAAACGTTATAAGCAAAAGAACATTCGGAGGGGCCCACATTTTGTGAAGTTGGCACCCCGACCTTTTCGGATTTAAAAACTGAAAACGCCATTCGTTTGAGCGTCGTTTAAGCGTATTTGAGCGACAAAAATTTTCGTTTGAGCGACAAACTGAAAAACGTTATAAGCAAAAGAATAGCCAGAGGGGTGCACATTTTGTGAAGTTGGCCCCCCGACCTTTTTGGATTTAAAAACTGAAAACGGCATTCGTTTGAGCGTCGTTTGAGCGTGTTTTTGCGACAAAAATTTTCGTTTGAGCGACAAACTGAAAAGCGTTAAAAGCAAAAGAATAGGCGGAGGGGCCTACGTTTTGTGAAGTTGGCCCCCCGACCTTTTCGGATTTAAAAACTGAAAAAGCCATTCGTTTGAGCGTCGTTTGAGCGTGTTTGAGCGAAAAAAATTTTCGTTTGAGCGACAAACTGAAAAACGTTATAAGCAAAAGAACATTCGGAGGGGCCCACATTTTGTGAAGTTGGCACCCCGACCTTTTCGGATTTAAAAACTGAAAACGCCATTCGTTTGAGCGTCGTTTGAGCGTGTTTGAGCGATTAAATTTTCGTTTGAGCGACAAACTGAAAAACGTTATAAGCAAAAGAATAGCCAGAGGGACTTTCGTATTGTGAAGTTGGCCCCCCGACCTTTTCGGATTTAAAAACTGAAAACGACATTCGTTTGAGCGTCGTTTGAGCGCGTTTGAGCGACAAAAATTTTCGTTTGAGCGACAAACTGAAAAACGTTATAAGCGAAAGAACATTCGGAGGGGCCCACATTTTGTAAAGTTGGCCCCCCGACCTTTTCGGATTTAAAAAATGAAAACGGCATTCGTTTGAGCGTCGTTTGAGCGTGTTTGAGCGACAAACTGAAAAACGTTATAAGCAAAAGAATAGGCGGAGGGACTTTCGTATTGTGAAGTTGGCCCCCCGACCTTTTCGGATTTAAAAACTGAAAACGACATTCGTTTGAGCGTCGTTTGAGCGCGTTTGAGCGACAAAAATTTTCGTTTGAGCGACAAACTCAAAAACGTTATAAGCAAAAGAACATTCGGAGGGGCCCACATTTTGTGAAGTTGGCCCCCCGACCTTTTCGGATTTAAAAACTGAAAACGCCATTCGTTTGAGCGTCGTTTGAGCGTGTTTGAGCGACAAAAATTTTCGTTTGAGCGACAAACTGAAAATCGTTAAAAGCAAAAGAATAGGCGGAGGGGCCTACGTTTTGTGAAGTTGGCCCCCCTACCTTTTCGGATTTAAAAACTGAAAAAGCCATTCGTTTGAGCGTCGTTTGAGCGTGTTTGAGCGAAAAAAATTTTTGTTTGAGCGACAAACTGAAAAACGTTATAAGCAAAAGAACATTCGGAGGGGCCCACATTTTGTGAAGTTGGCACCCCGACCTTTTCGGATTTAAAAACTGAAAACGCCATTCGTTTGAGCGTCGTTTGAGCGTGTTTGAGCGATTAAATTTTCGTTTGAGCGACAAACTGAAAAACGTTATAAGCAAAAGAATAGCCAGAGGGACTTTCGTATTGTGAAGTTGGCCCCCCGACCTTTTCGGATTTAAAAACTGAAAACGACATTCGTTTGAGCGTCGTTTGAGCGCGTTTGAGCGACAAAAATTTTCGTTTGAGCGACAAACTGAAAAACGTTATAAGCGAAAGAACATTCGGAGGGGCCCACATTTTGTAAAGTTGGCCCCCCGACCTTTTCGGATTTAAAAAATGAAAACGGCATTCGTTTGAGCGTCGTTTGAGCGACAAACTGAAAAACGTTATAAGCAAAAGAATAGGCGGGGGACTTTCGTATTGTGAAGTTGGCCCCCCGACCTTTTCGGACTTAAAAACTGAAAACGACATTCGTTTGAGCGTCGTTTGAGCGCGTTTGAGCGACAAAAATTTTCGTTTGAGCGACAAACTCAAAAACGTTATAAGCAAAAGAACATTCGGAGGGGCCCACATTTTGTAAAGTTGGCCCCCCGACCTTTTCGGATTTAAAAAATGAAAACGGCATTTGTTTGAGCGTCGTTTGAGCGTCGTTTGAGCGTGTTTGAGCGACAAAAATTTTTGTTTGAGCGACAAACTGAAAAACGTTATAAGCAAAAGAATAGGCGGAGGGGCTTTCGTATTGTGAAGTTGGCCCCCCGACCTTTTCGGATTTAAAAACTGAAAACGGCATTCGTTTGAGTGTCGTTTGAGCGCGTTTGAGCGACAAACTGAAAAACGTTATAAGCAAAAGAACATTCGGAGGGGCCCACATTTTGTGAAGTTGGCACCCCGACCTTTTCGGATTTAAAAACTGAAAACGGCATTCGTTTGAGCGTCGTTTGAGCGTGTTTGAGCGACAAAAATTTTCGTTTGAGCGACAAACTGAAAAGCGTTAAAAGCAAAAGAATAGGCGGAGGGGCCTACGTTTTGTGAAGTTGGCCCCCCGACCTTTTCGGATTTAAAAACTGAAAAAGCCATTCGTTTGAGCGTCGTTTGAGCGTGTTTGAGCGAAAAAAAATTTCGTTTGAGCGACAAACTGAAAAACGTTATAAGCAAAAGAACATTCGGAGGGGCCCACATTTTGTGAAGTTGGCACCCCGACCTTTTCGGATTTAAAAACTGAAAACGCCATTCGTTTGAGCGTCGTTTGAGCGTGTTTGAGCGACAAAAATTTTCGTTTGAGCGACAAACTGAAAAACGTTATAAGCAAAAGAATAGCCAGAGGGGTCCACATTTTGTGAAGTTGGCCCCCCGACCTTTTTGGATTTAAAAATTTGAAAACGGCATTCGTTTGAGCGTCGTTTGAGCGTGTTGGAGCGACAAAAATTTTCGTTTGAGCGACAAACTGAAAAGCGTTAAAAGCAAAAGAATAGGCGGAGGGGCCTACGTTTTGTGAAGTTGGCCCCCCGACCTTTTCGGATTTAAAAACTGAAAAAGCCATTCGTTTGAGCGTCGTTTGAGCGTGTTTGAGCGAAAAAAATTTTCGTTTGAGCGACAAACTGAAAAACGTTATAAGCAAAAGAACATTCGGAGGGGCCCACATTTTGTGAAGTTGGCACCCCGACCTTTTCGGATTTAAAAACTGAAAACGCCATTCGTTTGAGCGTCGTTTAAGCGTATTTGAGCGACAAAAATTTTCGTTTGAGCGACAAACTGAAAAACGTTATAAGCAAAAGAATAGCCAGAGGGGTGCACATTTTGTGAAGTTGGCCCCCCGACCTTTTTGGATTTAAAAACTGAAAACGGCATTCGTTTGAGCGTCGTTTGAGCGTGTTTTTGCGACAAAAATTTTCGTTTGAGCGACAAACTGAAAAGCGTTAAAAGCAAAAGAATAGGCGGAGGGGCCTACGTTTTGTGAAGTTGGCCCCCCGACCTTTTCGGATTTAAAAACTGAAAAAGCCATTCGTTTGAGCGTCGTTTGAGCGTGTTTGAGCGAAAAAAATTTTCGTTTGAGCGACAAACTGAAAAACGTTATAAGCAAAAGAACATTCGGAGGGGCCCACATTTTGTGAAGTTGGCACCCCGACCTTTTCGGATTTAAAAACTGAAAACGCCATTCGTTTGAGCGTCGTTTGAGCGTGTTTGAGCGATTAAATTTTCGTTTGAGCGACAAACTGAAAAACGTTATAAGCAAAAGAATAGCCAGAGGGACTTTCGTATTGTGAAGTTGGCCCCCCGACCTTTTCGGATTTAAAAACTGAAAACGACATTCGTTTGAGCGTCGTTTGAGCGCGTTTGAGCGACAAAAATTTTCGTTTGAGCGACAAACTGAAAAACGTTATAAGCGAAAGAACATTCGGAGGGGCCCACATTTTGTAAAGTTGGCCCCCCGACCTTTTCGGATTTAAAAAATGAAAACGGCATTCGTTTGAGCGTCGTTTGAGCGTGTTTGAGCGACAAACTGAAAAACGTTATAAGCAAAAGAATAGGCGGAGGGACTTTCGTATTGTGAAGTTGGCCCCCCGACCTTTTCGGATTTAAAAACTGAAAACGACATTCGTTTGAGCGTCGTTTGAGCGCGTTTGAGCGACAAAAATTTTCGTTTGAGCGACAAACTCAAAAACGTTATAAGCAAAAGAACATTCGGAGGGGCCCACATTTTGTGAAGTTGGCCCCCCGACCTTTTCGGATTTAAAAACTGAAAACGCCATTCGTTTGAGCGTCGTTTGAGCGTGTTTGAGCGACAAAAATTTTCGTTTGAGCGACAAACTGAAAATCGTTAAAAGCAAAAGAATAGGCGGAGGGGCCTACGTTTTGTGAAGTTGGCCCCCCGACCTTTTCGGATTTAAAAACTGAAAAAGCCATTCGTTTGAGCGTCGTTTGAGCGTGTTTGAGCGAAAAAAATTTTTGTTTGAGCGACAAACTGAAAAACGTTATAAGCAAAAGAACATTCGGAGGGGCCCACATTTTGTGAAGTTGGCACCCCGACCTTTTCGGATTTAAAAACTGAAAACGCCATTCGTTTGAGCGTCGTTTGAGCGTGTTTGAGCGATTAAATTTTCGTTTGAGCGACAAACTGAAAAACGTTATAAGCAAAAGAATAGCCAGAGGGACTTTCGTATTGTGAAGTTGGCCCCCCGACCTTTTCGGATTTAAAAACTGAAAACGACATTCGTTTGAGCGTCGTTTGAGCGCGTTTGAGCGACAAAAATTTTCGTTTGAGCGACAAACTGAAAAACGTTATAAGCGAAAGAACATTCGGAGGGGCCCACATTTTGTAAAGTTGGCCCCCCGACCTTTTCGGATTTAAAAAATGAAAACGGCATTCGTTTGAGCGTCGTTTGAGCGACAAACTGAAAAACGTTATAAGCAAAAGAATAGGCGGGGGACTTTCGTATTGTGAAGTTGGCCCCCCGACCTTTTCGGACTTAAAAACTGAAAACGACATTCGTTTGAGCGTCGTTTGAGCGCGTTTGAGCGACAAAAATTTTCGTTTGAGCGACAAACTCAAAAACGTTATAAGCAAAAGAACATTCGGAGGGGCCCACATTTTGTAAAGTTGGCCCCCCGACCTTTTCGGATTTAAAAAATGAAAACGGCATTTGTTTGAGCGTCGTTTGAGCGTCGTTTGAGCGTGTTTGAGCGACAAAAATTTTTGTTTGAGCGACAAACTGAAAAACGTTATAAGCAAAAGAATAGGCGGAGGGGCTTTCGTATTGTGAAGTTGGCCCCCCGACCTTTTCGGATTTAAAAACTGAAAACGGCATTCGTTTGAGTGTCGTTTGAGCGCGTTTGAGCGACAAACTGAAAAACGTTATAAGCAAAAGAACATTCGGAGGGGCCCACATTTTGTGAAGTTGGCACCCCGACCTTTTCGGATTTAAAAACTGAAAACGGCATTCGTTTGAGCGTCGTTTGAGCGTGTTTGAGCGACAAAAATTTTCGTTTGAGCGACAAACTGAAAAGCGTTAAAAGCAAAAGAATAGGCGGAGGGGCCTACGTTTTGTGAAGTTGGCCCCCCGACCTTTTCGGATTTAAAAACTGAAAAAGCCATTCGTTTGAGCGTCGTTTGAGCGTGTTTGAGCGAAAAAAAATTTCGTTTGAGCGACAAACTGAAAAACGTTATAAGCAAAAGAACATTCGGAGGGGCCCACATTTTGTGAAGTTGGCACCCCGACCTTTTCGGATTTAAAAACTGAAAACGCCATTCGTTTGAGCGTCGTTTGAGCGTGTTTGAGCGACAAAAATTTTCGTTTGAGCGACAAACTGAAAAACGTTATAAGCAAAAGAATAGCCAGAGGGGTCCACATTTTGTGAAGTTGGCCCCCCGACCTTTTTGGATTTAAAAATTTGAAAACGGCATTCGTTTGAGCGTCGTTTGAGCGTGTTGGAGCGACAAAAATTTTCGTTTGAGCGACAAACTGAAAAGCGTTAAAAGCAAAAGAATAGGCGGAGGGGCCTACGTTTTGTGAAGTTGGCCCCCCGACCTTTTCGGATTTAAAAACTGAAAAAGCCATTCGTTTGAGCGTCGTTTGAGCGTGTTTGAGCGAAAAAAATTTTCGTTTGAGCGACAAACTGAAAAACGTTATAAGCAAAAGAACATTCGGAGGGGCCCACATTTTGTGAAGTTGGCACCCCGACCTTTTCGGATTTAAAAACTGAAAACGCCATTCGTTTGAGCGTCGTTTAAGCGTATTTGAGCGACAAAAATTTTCGTTTGAGCGACAAACTGAAAAACGTTATAAGCAAAAGAATAGCCAGAGGGGTGCACATTTTGTGAAGTTGGCCCCCCGACCTTTTTGGATTTAAAAACTGAAAACGGCATTCGTTTGAGCGTCGTTTGAGCGTGTTTTTGCGACAAAAATTTTCGTTTGAGCGACAAACTGAAAAGCGTTAAAAGCAAAAGAATAGGCGGAGGGGCCTACGTTTTGTGAAGTTGGCCCCCCGACCTTTTCGGATTTAAAAACTGAAAAAGCCATTCGTTTGAGCGTCGTTTGAGCGTGTTTGAGCGAAAAAAATTTTCGTTTGAGCGACAAACTGAAAAACGTTATAAGCAAAAGAACATTCGGAGGGGCCCACATTTTGTGAAGTTGGCACCCCGACCTTTTCGGATTTAAAAACTGAAAACGCCATTCGTTTGAGCGTCGTTTGAGCGTGTTTGAGCGATTAAATTTTCGTTTGAGCGACAAACTGAAAAACGTTATAAGCAAAAGAATAGCCAGAGGGACTTTCGTATTGTGAAGTTGGCCCCCCGACCTTTTCGGATTTAAAAACTGAAAACGACATTCGTTTGAGCGTCGTTTGAGCGCGTTTGAGCGACAAAAATTTTCGTTTGAGCGACAAACTGAAAAACGTTATAAGCGAAAGAACATTCGGAGGGGCCCACATTTTGTAAAGTTGGCCCCCCGACCTTTTCGGATTTAAAAAATGAAAACGGCATTCGTTTGAGCGTCGTTTGAGCGTGTTTGAGCGACAAACTGAAAAACGTTATAAGCAAAAGAATAGGCGGAGGGACTTTCGTATTGTGAAGTTGGCCCCCCGACCTTTTCGGATTTAAAAACTGAAAACGACATTCGTTTGAGCGTCGTTTGAGCGCGTTTGAGCGACAAAAATTTTCGTTTGAGCGACAAACTCAAAAACGTTATAAGCAAAAGAACATTCGGAGGGGCCCACATTTTGTAAAGTTGGCCCCCCGACCTTTTCGGATTTAAAAAATGAAAACGGCATTTGTTTGAGCGTCGTTTGAGCGTCGTTTGAGCGTGTTTGAGCGACAAAAATTTTTGTTTGAGCGACAAACTGAAAAACGTTATAAGCAAAAGAATAGGCGGAGGGGCTTTCGTATTGTGAAGTTGGCACCCCGACCTTTTCGGATTTAAAAACTGAAAACGCCATTCGTTTGAGCGTCGTTTAAGCGTGTTTGAGCGACAAAAATTTTCGTTTGAGCGACAAACTGAAAAACGTTATAAGCAAAAGAATAGCCAGAGGGGTGCACATTTTGTGAAGTTGGCCCCCCGACCTTTTTGGATTTAAAAACTGAAAACGGCATTCGTTTGAGCGTCGTTTGAGCGTGTTTGAGCGACAAAAATTTTCGTTTGAGCGACAAACTGAAAAGCGTTAAAAGCAAAAGAATAGGCGGAGGGGCCTACGTTTTGTGAAGTTGGCCCGCCCTCCGACCTTTTCGGATTTAAAAACTGAAAAAGCCATTCGTTTGAGCGTCGTTTGAGCGTGTTTGAGCGAAAAAAATTTTCGTTTGAGCGACAAACTGAAAAACGTTATAAGCAAAAGAACATTCGGAGGGGCCCACATTTTGTGAAGTTGGCACCCCGACCTTTTCGGATTTAAAAACTGAAAACGCCATTCGTTTGAGCGTCGTTTGAGCGTGTTTGAGCGATTACATTTTCGTTTGAGCGACAAACTGAAAAACGTTATAAGCAAAAGAATAGCCAGAGGGACGTTCGTATTGTGAAGTTGGCACCCCGGCCTTTTCGGATTTAAAAACTGAAAACGACATTCGTTTGAGCGTCGTTTGAGCGCGTTTGAGCGACAAAAATTTTCGTTTGAGCGACAAACTGAAAAACGTTATAAGCGAAAGAACATTCGGAGGGGCCCACATTTTGTAAAGTTGGCCCCCCGACCTTTTCGGATTTAAAAAATGAAAACGGCATTCGTTTGAGCGTCGTTTGAGCGACAAACTGAAAAACGTTATAAGCAAAAGAATAGGCGGGGGACTTTCGTATTGTGAAGTTGGCCCCCCGACCTTTTCGGACTTAAAAACTGAAAACGACATTCGTTTGAGCGTTGTTTGAGCGCGTTTGAGCGACAAAAATTTTCGTTTGAGCGACAAACTCAAAAACGTTATAAGCAAAAGAACATTCGGAGGGGCCCACATTTTGTAAAGTTGGCCCCCCGACCTTTTCGGATTTAAAAAATGAAAACGGCATTTGTTTGAGCGTCGTTTGAGCGTCGTTTGAGCGTGTTTGAGCGACAAAAATTTTTGTTTGAGCGACAAACTGAAAAACGTTATAAGCAAAAGAATAGGCGGAGGGGCTTTCGTATTGTGAAGTTGGCCCCCCGACCTTTTCGGATTTAAAAACTGAAAACGGCATTCGTTTGAGTGTCGTTTGAGCGCGTTTGAGCGACAAACTGAAAAACGTTATAAGCAAAAGAACATTCGGAGGGGCCCACATTTTGTGAAGTTGGCACCCCGACCTTTTCGGATTTAAAAACTGAAAACGGCATTCGTTTGAGCGTCGTTTGAGCGTGTTTGAGCGACAAAAATTTTCGTTTGAGCGACAAACTGAAAAACGTTATAAGCAAAAGAATAGGCGGGGGACTTTCGTATTGTGAAGTTGGCCCCCCGACCTTTTCGGACTTAAAAACTGAAAACGACATTCGTTTGAGCGTCGTTTGAGCGCGTTTGAGCGACAAAAATTTTCGTTTGAGCGACAAACTCAAAAACGTTATAAGCAAAAGAACATTCGGAGGGGCCCACATTTTGTAAAGTTGGCCCCCCGACCTTTTCGGATTTAAAAAATGAAAACGGCATTTGTTTGAGCGTCGTTTGAGCGTCGTTTGAGCGTGTTTGAGCGACAAAAATTTTTGTTTGAGCGACAAACTGAAAAACGTTATAAGCAAAAGAATAGGCGGAGGGGCTTTCGTATTGTGAAGTTGGCCCCCCGACCTTTTCGGATTTAAAAACTGAAAACGGCATTCGTTTGAGTGTCGTTTGAGCGCGTTTGAGCGCGTTTGAGCGACAAACTGAAAAACGTTATAAGCAAAAGAACATTCGGAGGGGCCCACATTTTGTGAAGTTGGCACCCCGACCTTTTCGGATTTAAAAACTGAAAACGGCATTCGTTTGAGCGTCGTTTGAGCGTGTTTGAGCGACAAAAATTTTCGTTTGAGCGACAAACTGAAAAGCGTTAAAAGCAAAAGAATAGGCGGAGGGGCCTACGTTTTGTGAAGTTGGCCCCCCGACCTTTTCGGATTTAAAAACTGAAAAAGCCATTCGTTTGAGCGTCGTTTGAGCGTGTTTGAGCGAAAAAAAATTTCGTTTGAGCGACAAACTGAAAAACGTTATAAGCAAAAGAACATTCGGAGGGGCCCACATTTTGTGAAGTTGGCACCCCGACCTTTTCGGATTTAAAAACTGAAAACGCCATTCGTTTGAGCGTCGTTTGAGCGTGTTTGAGCGACAAAAATTTTCGTTTGAGCGACAAACTGAAAAACGTTATAAGCAAAAGAATAGCCAGAGGGGTCCACATTTTGTGAAGTTGGCCCCCCGACCTTTTTGGATTTAAAAATTTGAAAACGGCATTCGTTTGAGCGTCGTTTGAGCGTGTTGGAGCGACAAAAATTTTCGTTTGAGCGACAAACTGAAAAGCGTTAAAAGCAAAAGAATAGGCGGAGGGGCCTACGTTTTGTGAAGTTGGCCCCCCGACCTTTTCGGATTTAAAAACTGAAAAAGCCATTCGTTTGAGCGTCGTTTGAGCGTGTTTGAGCGAAAAAAATTTTCGTTTGAGCGACAAACTGAAAAACGTTATAAGCAAAAGAACATTCGGAGGGGCCCACATTTTGTGAAGTTGGCACCCCGACCTTTTCGGATTTAAAAACTGAAAACGCCATTCGTTTGAGCGTCGTTTAAGCGTATTTGAGCGACAAAAATTTTCGTTTGAGCGACAAACTGAAAAACGTTATAAGCAAAAGAATAGCCAGAGGGGTGCACATTTTGTGAAGTTGGCCCCCCGACCTTTTTGGATTTAAAAACTGAAAACGGCATTCGTTTGAGCGTCGTTTGAGCGTGTTTTTGCAACAAAAATTTTCGTTTGAGCGACAAACTGAAAAGCGTTAAAAGCAAAAGAATAGGCGGAGGGGCCTACGTTTTGTGAAGTTGGCCCCCCGACCTTTTCGGATTTAAAAACTGAAAAAGCCATTCGTTTGAGCGTCGTTTGAGCGTGTTTGAGCGAAAAAAATTTTCGTTTGAGCGACAAACTGAAAAACGTTATAAGCAAAAGAACATTCGGAGGGGCCCACATTTTGTGAAGTTGGCACCCCGACCTTTTCAGATTTAAAAACTGAAAACGCCATTCGTTTGAGCGTCGTTTGAGCGTGTTTGAGCGATTAAATTTTCGTTTGAGCGACAAACTGAAAAACGTTATAAGCAAAAGAATAGCCAGAGGGACTTTCGTATTGTGAAGTTGGCCCCCCGACCTTTTCGGATTTAAAAACTGAAAACGACATTCGTTTGAGCGTCGTTTGAGCGCGTTTGAGCGACAAAAATTTTCGTTTGAGCGACAAACTCAAAAACGTTATAAGCAAAAGAACATTCGGAGGGGCCCACATTTTGTAAAGTTGGCCCCCCGACCTTTTCGGATTTAAAAAATGAAAACGGCATTCGTTTGAGCGTCGTTTGAGCGACAAACTGAAAAACGTTATAAGCAAAAGAATAGGCGGAGGGACTTTCGTATTGTGAAGTTGGCCCCCCGACCTTTTCGGATTTAAAAACTGAAAACGACATTCGTTTGAGCGTCGTTTGAGCGCGTTTGAGCGACAAAAATTTTCGTTTGAGCGACAAACTCAAAAACGTTATAAGCAAAAGAACATTCGGAGGGGCCCACATTTTGTAAAGTTGGCCCCCCGACCTTTTCGGATTTAAAAAATGAAAACGGCATTTGTTTGAGCGTCGTTTGAGCGTCGTTTGAGCGTGTTTGAGCGACAAAAATTTTTGTTTGAGCGACAAACTGAAAAACGTTATAAGCAAAAGAATAGGCGGAGGGGCTTTCGTATTGTGAAGTTGGCCCCCCGACCTTTTCGGATTTAAAAACTGAAAACGGCATTCGTTTGAGTGTCGTTTGAGCGCGTTTGAGCGACAAACTGAAAAACGTTATAAGCAAAAGAACATTCGGAGGGGCCCACATTTTGTGAAGTTGGCACCCCGACCTTTTCGGATTTAAAAACTGAAAACGCCATTCGTTTGAGCGTCGTTTGAGCGTGTTGAGCGACAAAAATTTTCGTTTGAGCGACAAACTGAAAAGCGTTATAAGCAAAAGAACATTCGGAGGGGCCCACATTTTGTGAAGTTGTACCCCGACCTTTTCGGATTTAAAAACTGAAAACGCCATTCGTTTGAGCGTCGTTTGAGCGTGTTGGAGCGACAAAAATTTTCGTTTGAGCGACAAACTGAAAAGCGTTAAAAGCAAAAGAATAGGCGGAGGGGCCTACGTTTTGTGAAGTTGGCCCCCCGACCTTTTCGGATTTAAAAACTGAAAAAGCCATTCGTTTGAGCGTCGTTTGAGCGTGTTTGAGCGAAAAAAAATTTCGTTTGAGCGACAAACTGAAAAACGTTATAAGCAAAAGAACATTCGGAGGGGCCCACATTTTGTAAAGTTGGCATCCCGACCTTTTCGGATTTAAAAACTGAAAACGCCATTCGTTTGAGCGTCGTTTGAGCGTGTTTGAGCGACAAAAATTTTCGTTTGAGCGACAAACTGAAAAACGTTATAAGCAAAAGAATAGCCAGAGGGGTCCACATTTTGTGAAGTTGGCCCCCCGACCTTTTTGGATTTAAAAATTTGAAAACGGCATTCGTTTGAGCGTCGTTTGAGCGTGTTGGAGCGACAAAAATTTTCGTTTGAGCGACAAACTGAAAAGCGTTATAAGCAAAAGAATAGCCAGAGGGGTGCACATTTTGTGAAGTTGGCCCCCCGACCTTTTTGGATTTAAAAACTGAAAACGGCGTCGTTTGAGCGTGTTTTTGCGACAAAAATTTTCGTTTGAGCGACAAACTGAAAAGCGTTAAAAGCAAAAGAATAGGCGGAGGGGCCTACGTTTTGTGAAGTTGGCCCGCCCTCCGACCTTTTCGGATTTAAAAACTGAAAAAGCCATTCGTTTGAGCGTCGTTTGAGCGTGTTTGAGCGAAAAAAATTTTCGTTTGAGCGACAAACTGAAAAACGTTATAAGCAAAAGAACATTCGGAGGGGCCCACATTTTGTGAAGTTGGCACCCCGACCTTTTCGGATTTAAAAACTGAAAACGCCATTCGTTTGAGCGTCGTTTGAGCGTGTTTGAGCGATTAAATTTTCGTTTAAGCGACAAACTGAAAAACGTTATAAGCAAAAGAATAGCCAGAGGGACTTTCGTATTGTGAAGTTGGCCCCCCCGACCTTTTCGGACTTAAAAACTGAAAACGGCATTCGTTTGAGCGTCGTTTGAGCGTGTTTGAGCGACAAAAATTTTCGTTTGAGCGACAAACTGAAAAGTGTTATAAGCAAAAGAATAGGCGGAGGGGCCTACGTTTTGTGAAGTTGGCCCCCCGACCTTTTCGGATTTAAAAACTGAAAACGCCATTCGTTTGAGCGTCGTTTGAGCGTGTTTGAGCGACAAAAATTTTCGTTTGAGCGACAAACTGAAAATCGTTAAAAGCAAAAGAATAGGCGGAGGGGCCTACGTTTTGTGAAGTTGGCCCCCCGACCTTTTCGGATTTAAAAACTGAAAAAGCCATTCGTTTGAGCGTCGTTTGAGCGTGTTTGAGCGAAAAAAATTTTCGTTTGAGCGACAAACTGAAAAACGTTATAAGCAAAAGAACATTCGGAGGGGCCCACATTTTGTGAAGTTGGCACCCCGACCTTTTCGGATTTAAAAACTGAAAACGCCATTCGTTTGAGCGTCGTTTGAGCGTGTTTGAGCGATTAAATTTTCGTTTAAGCGACAAACTGAAAAACGTTATAAGCAAAAGAATAGCCAGAGGGACTTTCGTATTGTGAAGTTGGCCCCCCCGACCTTTTCGGATTTAAAAACTGAAAACGACATTCGTTTGAGCGTCGTTTGAGCGCGTTTGAGCGACAAAAATTTTCGTTTGAGCGACAAACTGAAAAACGTTATAAGCAAAAGAACATTCGGAGGGGCCCACATTTTGTAAAGTTGGCCCCCCGACCTTTTCGGATTTAAAAAATGAAAACGGCATTCGTTTGAGCGTCGTTTGAGCGTGTTTGAGCGACAAAAATTTTTGTTTGAGCGACAAACTGAAAAACGTTAGAAGCAAAAGAATTGGCGGAGGGGCTTTCGTATTGTGAAGTTGGCCCCCCGACCTTTTCGGATTTAAAAACTGAAAACGGCATTCGTTTGAGTGTCGTTTGAGCGCGTTTGAGCGACAAACTGAAAAACGTTATAAGCAAAAGAACATTCGGAGGGGCCCACATTTTGTGAAGTTGGCCCCCAACCTTTTCGGATTTAAAAACTGAAAACGGCATTCGTTTGAGCGTCGTTTGAGCGCATTTGAGCGACAAACTGAAAAACTTTATAAGCAAAAGTATAGGCGGAGGGGCCTTCGTTTTGTGAAGTTGGCCCCCCGACCTTTACAGATTTAAAAACTGAAAAAGCCATTCGTTTGAGTGTCGTTTGAGCGACAAATTGAAAAACGTTATAAGCAAAAAAATAGGCAGAGGGGCCTTCGTTTTGTGAAGTTGGCCCCCCGACCTTTTCGGATTTAAAAACTGAAAACGACATTCGTTTGAGCGTCGTTTGAGCGCGTTTGAGCGACAAAAATTTTCGTTTGAGCGACAAACTGAAAAACGTTATAAGCAAAAGAACATTCGGAGGGGCCCACATTTTGTAAAGTTGGCCCTCCGACCTTTTCGGATTTAAAAAATGAAAACGGCATTCGTTTGAGCGTCGTTTGAGCGTGTTTGAGCGACAAAAATTTTTGTTTGAGCGACAAACTGAAAAACGTTAGAAGCAAAAGAATAGGCGGAGGGGCTTTCGTATTGTGAAGTTGGCCCCCCGACCTTTTCGGATTTAAAAACTGAAAACGGCATTCGTTTGAGTGTCGTTTGAGCGCGTTTGAGCGACAAACTGAAAAACGTTATAAGCAAAAGAACATTCGGAGGGGCCCACATTTTGTGAAGTTGGCCCCCAACCTTTTCGGATTTAAAAACTGAAAACGGCATTCGTTTGAGCGTCGTTTGAGCGCATTTGAGCGACAAACTGAAAAACTTTATAAGCAAAAGTATAGGCGGAGGGGCCTTCGTTTTGTGAAGTTGGCCCCCCGACCTTTACAGATTTAAAAACTGAAAAAGCCATTCGTTTGAGTGTCGTTTGAGCGACAAATTGAAAAACGTTATAAGCAAAAGAATAGGCAGAGGGGCCTTCGTTTTGTGAAGTTGGCCCCCCGACCTTTTCGGATTAAAAAACTGAAAACGGCATTCGTTTGAGCGTCGTTTGAGCGTGTTTGAGCGACAAAAATTTTCGTTTGAGCGATAAACTGAAAAACGCTATAAGCCAAAGAATAGCCGGAGGGGGTCCACATTTTGTGAAGTTGGCCCCCCGACCTTTTCGGATTTAAAAACTGAAAACGGCATTCGTTTGAGCGACAAATTGAAGAACATTATTAGCAAAAAAATTGGCGGAAGGGTTAAAATCATTGATACAGATCATACGTCACTATCAAGGGAAGGGTGAAACTTGATCCCTTTTTAGTTCGGAACATCAAACCCCCTTTCTTCAACGCCCACAAGTTCTTCAAATTTCAGCTAACTCTGAATATGACTGTGCGTGTACAACTGCGATATAATACCGCAAGGCTTATTCGGGTGCTTCATATCTAAAGATGAGTTTTGTTGTTCTTTGCCGTTTCACCTCAGTATGAAACATATAATTCTGCAGTTTTATTTTTACAAAAATTCTGTAAGATTCTCACATTTGGAATCAAATTTGATATAGCATTAGTACATTTTATAATTTTTTTCTGATATTTTATATCTAGTAACAATACTTTTGTATACTAAGTGTGCAATATTTTTGCACCTGCGCAATACTTACTTGTACAATATTTTTGTATACTAAGATTTCTCTATGAATAACACAATACACAAAAAGTATTTCTGAATTATCAGCTTTATCTACTTTAATTAGTATTTACTGTAGTAATATATTAAAGTTTAATGGAATCTAAATTGTATTTTGTATTTTCATTTGAAATTAAAATCGTAACATTTAAATTGGATAACGTGCAGCTTTTAAAAACCTAGCACACTAAAGGACGTAAGAAATTGTCCAAATAATAAATGTGCTTGACGTAATTATGGCTAACGTCTAATTAACAAAAGTGTTCAATTACTAAATTTCTGGAATGGCTAATTAAAGAAACTTCTGTATAACTTTCCTGTAAATTCCTGCAAATAATTTTTTTATTATCTTTGTTTCTTTTCTTTTTCAGTTTGAGTTCTTTTTTTCTTTTTTTAATTAACTTATAAAGTCAAGAAAGCTTTGGAAGCGATTCCACCAATGTGCACCCCCCCCCCTGTTCATTCCTCTAATTACGACCATGACTTTATATATCTTGTATTTGATATACAGGATGAGTAAGCGTCTTTATTTTCAGCACCACTACTTCCGAACAGAAATTTTGACCTTATTTAATCGCAGAAAATTGTTTAAAATTCTGTGATTGTATAAAGTGAATATTATTATTTGGAAACAGTGGTGCTCGAATGTAAGGTTCGTACGTATCCTTTATATGTAAATAAATATTTGTAATTCTAAGTCATAGAGGTCCGAGAAGACGCAGGAAATATAAAAAAGGGTCCATGGTCATCATGATTTTATGAAAAAGTGTTTTAGAATGTATAAAAATATGTGTTGCCAAAATATACAAGTGAATATTATTATATATTTAAGAAAATGTATTATTGATAATCATCTTGTATCATCAGTATCTTGTTTATATATGTTTAAGAAAATGATTATGTGTCAAATAAAATAAAAGCCTATAAATTATGGCAATTTGTTACATGACATTTGTAATATTAACCTAACATAATATCTATACTAATAAAAGAAATTTGTTTGTCTGTGTGCGTGATTGCGATGACTAGCAAAATCTACCGCACGTAGAAGTCTGAAAATTTGGGTGAGGAAGTTCAAGGCACTTCCCGACGCACCCGAGGCTCAGATTTTTAATTTTTTAAAACCCGCACCCCGTGAGGCCCTTTAAGTTTTTGTGCCCTAAATTGGTCATAACGGCCCCTTTTATTCGATCTTCTTCGTTTCTGGGGCCTTTTCTCCATTTATTCCTCCATTTCCCCCCTCATTTCTACATTCCAGTTTGGACACTTTTGAGCGCCATGCTTTTTTCATCCCCCTAATTGTATCACGCTGTCAGTGCATAACTTTAAAGTTGAATCTTGAACTCCTCTTCCTGGGCCACCACCCTCTTACTTTTATTGGGACCCTAGGGCCTCTTTTTAAGCATTTCTTTAAAATTTTATTCAAAGGATTAATGTATACCATATGCTTAATTTCGAATAATTGAAGACCTAAAGTGCTAAGTACTAGGACCTTTTAAGATGGTTTCCTCTTAGGGCCCTGCTCAGAACTATCAGTTGGCCCCCTACTATAGCTCCCTTAAAAATCGTCCGATTCACTAGCTGTTCTTCTAACAACTACTTAGGACGACCAGTCACTTCTTGAACGACAAAAAAATTTTTTTATCGGACCTCCGTTACCACAAAATTTGAATATTAATCTCCTTTTTGGTGTAGTTTCTTTAAAAAAAAATCATACAAATTTGAGTTCTGTTTAAGCTTATTACCACGAGTCAGCTAGTGTTACATGAAACATTATATATGTGTAACTGTATATGTGTGCAGAAAATTTTCACTGTTTGTTTACATGTGACAAGAAAAGAAAAAAAAACGAGCAAATGCTTTCTTCAATACGCTAATCAATGTAAATAAAGAATTTTTAAACAGAATTTAACGGCATATTACATAAAAATGCGCTTTCCACTTACATGAAAATGTCGTTATAATTGTAAAAAAAACTGTTATGGGAATTCTATACAATTAATTTTAGTAGAGACGGAAACTGTAATTGGTAATATGAGTGATATTGTTTTTTTGTTTGTGTTTTTAACTTGAAAAGGTCTCGAAAATTTAATAAACCAAATTTTCATGTTTATTTTTCTCACTTGCTACTCCAGTGTTTCAAATGGATTACAATTTAATGTGTCAATTTTCATTCTGAATGGGAGATAGAGAAAATGGTCTTGGTGAGAGAAAGCAATTTGTCAACATATTTTCTGGAAACCTATTCATTGCTTCTTACACACAAGCTTTTTTTTCAATAATTATATAATTTATTTAATACAAGAATTACTCCTTTATAATATTAGTATAGATAAAGAAGTCATTTATCTATTTTTACATAGAAACAGAGTACATTGTATTTAAAAACGATATATGTATAATTAAAATGTTTATGCATATATAAATTCATACATAAATAAGCATAAAAGTTCATCAGGTTTGTTTCATTTGACAAAAAATCTCACTTTCTGAAGCCAAAATTGCGACAAGCTTTAAAAAAAAAAAAAAAGAAAAGAAAAGAAACAACAAGGAACCCTAAAGGGGAAAAATACCTTCAATCGGACTTATCTCCAGAAAAAAGAAAGAAACAAACAAATGATATTTAACGCCAGGAAATTCCATGACAAGTGAAGCAATTTACAGTGTTTACTAAGTCACACCCGCGTCACTTGACCCCCGTCGGAAACTACAAAGGTATGCGGTAGTCTATAAGGTATAAATATGTGTATAGTGAATCTTTAAGCACTGTAACAGATGTGGGGGAAATATCCTTCATCATATAGAAAGGATGTTACTTGAAAAGCGATTATTTTAAGACAAAGCGTTGTGCACCAAATATTAAATTGAACATTTTAATAACAAAATTCTTTAACACAGGACCAGAAATATCGGAAAATTTTAATAAATAATACATCATACAGAAAGGGATAAATTAATATATATACATATAATTAATCTCTTGTACAGATACTAGAATTGTCGCTATAACGAATTCCTTTTGTTACGTAAGTCATTTTTACACACTTAAACATACAGAACTTGAAGAAAGTGCAGTAATGCTTATACATAAGAGGCTGTACAGTATACACAAACTTGCAAATTAAACCATTTTATGGCACAATTCCAGAAAACTGGACTAGAGAAATGCGCTAGGATAAAATATTTTCGTGTATGAAATACGCTGGAAAGACGCTCAAACGTATTTTACTTTAAAGAGTTGAAACAGTTAATAAATATATAATATAAAAACTTCCAAATTAAAGTATGTAAAAAAAAAAAAAAAAAAAAAAAAAGAAAGAAAAAAAAAAGATACTCTGTTAAAAAGTTAGAATTGTCGCTAGAAAGAAGTTCTTTTATTATATATAAGTCATTTCTAGAGGCTCAGAAGAACAACACCGTAGAATCCTGCGCCTGATCGGGTAACCCGCTCTTAACTGAACCTGACCCGACCATTGACTAGAAATATAAATTATATTACTAGTCAATGGACCCGACCCGCGGTCAGGTCGGGTTGGCGCTATGTTTTTTCGTTCCGGGTCTGTTGACTTCTACTTTTTTTGCTACAGTTCAGCCTGAGTGGGGTTGACTTTCATTGTTTCGGGTTCGGGTCGGTTTCGTGTTGACCCGATTTATTTTTTAAATGTCCAAAATATTTTTTTCAAATGAAAACTTTATATACACTAAAACCTCCATAATGGACACTCCTGAAAAGAGGACACCGCTATTTAGCGAACACTTTTCAATTCCTAACACTATTTATTTCTACGGTTTTAGCTTTGAACAGTGGACACCTCCGAATCTACACACACGTAACATGTGTGTGTGTGTACATAAACGATAACAAATATGATACATGTTTTTTTTGTGTGTGTGTGTTTTAAAAATGAAATGTTGATAATATTTTTTATATTCCGAGAGAAGAAAAAAGTGTTCTTAACTGTACCGTAAAAAAAGAATAATCTACAATTACATTTCTTATATACATTTAATTTACAGTACTGTAAACTGAAAATATACTGATTCACATTCAAATATATATTTACTTTCATAAGTGATTTCGAGTTCGGGTTGAGGGTTGAAGTATTTTGGGTTCGGGTTCAAATACGTCTGGTTGCATATATTTGCATATAATGCGGTTGCATTACTAAACAAGAACGAAAAATCATGCGTCAAGCATAGATTATGTAACACTTTCCAACGCTTCCAAAATAATTTTACGAATCATACTGTTTAATAAGCTAAAAGATAACATCTAAGTAATCCGAATACTTTATTCAGCCTTGTATAGGATCTATAGATTTGTATATATACTACATAGGATGCTAAATTTTAGTTCAGTTAGGAAACACGTAGCACAGTTTAAAATTCTCCGTCTGGAGTTAAATAATACGGAAATGTGTTCCTGAACTTTTGTGCTTCCCTGTATAGGATCCACAGAATTTATACACACCACGTAATAGACAAAAAGCGATTTAAAATTAAAATCGCGTTCAGTAACTTAAAACGCACTTCCAGGAATTATTGTTAACATACAGTAGAGAATTCTTTTGTGTGTCCCTGTAAATGAACGATGACTGCAATACTCACAATATTCTGTAGTAAGTCTCTTGTAATGAACCTTATATAAATTTCAATGCTTTTAAAATAGGGAAACATTATTTAAATAAACCGCAGACGATTTTTCTCCATAGACGTAATGTAACGGAATTCTTTTGACTGTCCCTGTAAAGTAAGTATAAGTGCTATGCACACCCTATTCCATATTAAGCTTCTTCTAATGCACCTTAGTGATATATATAAATTTCAATGCGTTTAAAATAGTGAAACATTATTTAAATAAACCGCAAATGATTTTTCCCCATAGACCGCAATGTAACGGAATTCTTTTGAGTGTCCCTGTAAAAAAACTATAAGTGCTACACACTTCCGTTGAAATAGGGAACATGCTACAGATAACGATTATAACAGATAAAAATTGCAGGGCAATCCGAGCATATTTACGGGAGTTAGAGCACGGACAGACGGCAGACGGCCAGACAAACCGAAGTCATAAACACTTTTCAACTAGGTTGGAAAGTGTTAAAAATGATAGAAGCTAGAATTGTCGCAAGAACGAATTATTTTTATTCCCGAGGGCTTAGATAGAGGCTCAAATGAATAGCACTTACAGAAAGTAAATACCTTTGTATGAGGAGTTGTATATAAAATATCAAACTGAAACCTGCTATAACAAAATTCCACATAACTGGGCTAAGAATTCTGATAGAACAAAGATTTTGGTACTTGAAATGTCTTCAAATAACGCTCAAACTAATGACATTTTAAAAAGATTAATAAATTAATAAGTACTATATTAAAAAGGAATTGTCAAATTAGGATGTGTAAAAATTTATTATTTTATAAAGAAGTTGTCGCTAGAAAGAATTCCTTTTGTTGCACAAATCATTACTCAAACAAACAACACTTGCAGAAAATCAAGTATTCTTGTATTAGGGGTAGTATGCAAACTGTCAAATTAAATATTGCAAAAAGAAAATTGCAGATAGTTAAATTAAGAATGTTGAGAGAACAAATTTTTGGGAGTCTGAAATGCTCTTTAATGACGCAAAAAAAAAATGGCTGTTATGGTCTTGTCGCCTTTTGCGGTCACAGTAGTACTACTCCTAGCTTTGAGACTTTAGTAGTATGGTATTTGCTGCCACCACCGGTATTAAACTGATACCGGACACGTTGTGAAAAGAAGTTCTCACATAAATAATCAACTAATAATTTATTGATTAAATTAGCATGAAAAAAATGTTACAGTGATAGTCCTAATTGGTTCATACAGATTATTATCACTCGCCGTATGCTGACAATCTCACTCATCGCACGTTTTACTCTATTTCATTACGCACCACTCATACACACCGTTCCGTCTACGCAGTAATTTGTTCACCCTAGACCAAGCTGTCCGATGCACGTTCTTTCTGTGATTCTACACACTCCTCTGCACACTGGGCTCAGCTCGTCTACCCTGCCGTCTGAACACTGGGCTCTGCTCGCTACCCTCTCCTCTGCACACTTGGCTCTGCTCGCTACACCGCTACTCTCTCACAGGACACTGCCTTTACTTACTTACTACACTGTACACAAACGACTGATTCGTCGTCACACACTTCACGCCATTCTCCAGATGAACGGGGCCTGTGTTTCTTCCTTCACGGGGTTTCTACACCGGTCGAAACATTTCTCTAGAACATTCCCCCTTTTTATTATCTTCTGAACCCAGTTCGCTAGGAATCCAGTGCTCATTGTATTCACCTTCTTAAGCCGGATTAGTTACTTTCACAATGATCTCATGAACATCCTACAAATATATAAGTGGATCAGGGAAATTCCATTTCCGCTCACATACGGGAGTTTTACAGAAAAGGGGAAATATATATCAGAATACAGTAATATATAACAATGATTAAACATAATTAATTAAATTAATTAGAAATATACCACATAGGTTCTGTTAAAGTCAGAAACCTGTCAATGGCACTTACAGAAATTAAATAATTTTATATGAGGGGTTGTATACAATCTGTCAAACTGAAACCTGTTACTATAAAATTCCCAACAATTGGACTAAGAATGCTGTTAGAACAAAACTTTTGGTATCTGAAATGTCCTCGAATAATTCTCAAACCTAAGGCGTTTAAATTTTTTTTAATTTAATAAAAAAATAACATAAATATAAATTGTCAAATTAACATTCGTAAAAGAGATAACAATAAATAAAAGAGATAACAATAAATAAAACAAATAACAAATCTTATGAAGAAGCTAGAAAAGTTGCTAGAACGAATTATTTTTCCTCTAGAGATATTTACTAGACGCTCAAACGTATAGCAGTTAAAAAAAGTAAAATATCTTTGCATGAGGGGTTGTATACAAACTGCCAATTGAAACTTTTTATAAAAAAATTCCACGTAACTGAACCCAGAATGCGGTTAGAAATTTAAAAAAAAGGATCTGAAAATGTCCTCGAATGACGCTGAAACTTATGACACACAAATATAAAAATAATAAATAAATAAATAAATAATATATCAAATAGAATTTCTCAAATAAAAAAATTGGTTCTCTACAAAAGAAACTAGAATTATTGCGAGGACGAATTTTTTTTATTCCAGATGTCTTTGATAGATGCTCAAACGAATAGCACTTACAGAATTAGGATTTCTGAAAATCTTAGAGACTGGCGCTTTGTTAGATAGAAATTCCAACAAGTGTATTTAAATTTGTGGGGTAATTGGGGGAAAATATGTTCAAACAAACTTTGATTTTAACCACATTGGGAAAAACAATACTTTATAACTATAAAACAATTGCTATACTTAAACGAAACTTTTTGTCGCCGATTATACAGAACTTCAAAATATTTAATATAACGAGCTATATTGAAGCTGTAATTTTATCTTCAGGGATAAAAGAATACTTAAAAACTATGGAAATATTGCAACGCATACAAAAATTCTTATCGCTCAAACGAATTTCGTTTTCAGTTTTTAAATCCAAAAAGGTCGGGGCCTCAACTTCACAAAACGAAGGCCCCTCCGCCTATTTTTTGCTTATAACGTTTTCAATTTGTCGCTCATAAGCGCTTAAACGACGCTCAAACAAATGGTGTTTTCAGTTTTTAATTCCGAAAAGGTCGGGGGGCCAACATCACAAAACGAAGGTCCCTCCAGATATTCTTTTGCTTATAACGTTTTTCAATTTGTCGCTCAAACGAAAATTTTTGTCGCTCAAACACGCTCAAACGAATGGCGTTTTCAGTTTTTAAATCCGAAAAGGTCGGGGTGCCAACTTCACAAAATGTGGGCCCCTCCGAATGTTCTTTTGCTTATAACGTTTTTCAGTTTGTCGCACAAACGAAAATTTTTGTCGCTCAAACACGCTCAAACGACGCTCAAACGAATGGCGTTTTCAGTTTTTAAATCCAAAAAGGTCGGGGGGCCAACTTCACAAAATGTGGACCCCTCTGGCTATTCTTTTGCTTATAACGTTTTTCAGTTTGTCGCTCTAACGAAAATTTTTGTCGCTCAAACACGCTCAAACGACGCTCAAACGAATGGCGTTTTCAGTTTTTCAATCCGAAAAGGTCGGGGGGCCAACTTCACAAAACGAAGGCCCCTCCGCCTATTCTTTTGCTTATAACGCTTTTCAGTTTGTCGCTCAAACGAAAATTTTTATCGCTCAAACACGCTCAAACGACGATCAAACGAATGGCGTTTTCAATTTTTAAATCCGAAAAGGTCGGGGTGCCAACTTCACAAAACGTAGGCCCCTCCGCCTATTCTTTTGCTTATAACGTTTTTCAGTTTGTCGCTCGAACGAAAATTTTTGTCGCTCAAACACGCTCAAAAGACGCTCAAACGAATGGCGTTTTCAGTTTTTAAATCCGAAAAGGTCGGGGGGACAACTTTAAAAACGAAGGCCCCTCCTCCTATTCTTTTGCTTATAACGCTTTTCCGTTTGTCGCTCAAACGAAAATTTTTGTCGCTCCAACACGCTCAAACGACGCTCAAACGAATGGCGTTTTCAGTTTTTAAATCCGAAAAGGTCGGGGTGCCAACTTCACAAAATGTGGGCCCCTCCGAATGTTCTTTTGCTTATAACGCTTTTCAGTTTGTCGCTCAAACGAAAATTTTTGTCGCTCAACACGCTCAAACGACGCTCAAACGAATGGCGTTTTCAGTTTTTAAATCTGAAAAGGTCGGGGTGCCAACTTCACAAAATGTGGGCCCCTCCGAATGTTCTTTTGCTTATAACGCTTTTCAGTTTGTCGCTCAAACGAAAATTTTTGTCGCTCTAGCACGCTCAAACGACGCTCAAACGGATGCCGTTTTCAGTTTTTAAATCCAAAAAGGTCGGGGGGCCAACTTCACAAAATGTGGACCCCTCTGGCTATTCTTTTGCTTATAACGTTTTTCAGTTTGTCGCTCAAACGAAAATTTTTGTCGCTCAAACACGCTCAAACGACGCTCAAACGAATGCCGTTTTCAGTTTTTATATTCAAAAAGGTCGGGGGGCCAACTTCACAAAATGTGGACCCCTCTGGCTATTCTTTTGCTTATAACGTTTTTCAGTTTGTCGCTCAAACGAAAATTTTTGTCGCTCAAACACGCTCAAACGAATGGCGTTTTCAGTTTTTAAATCCGAAGAGGTCGGGGTGCCAACTTCACAAAATGTGGGCCCCTCCGAATGTTCTTTTGCTTATAACGTTTTTCAGTTTGTCGCTCAAACGAAAATTTTTGTCGCTCAAACACGCTCAAAGGACGCTCAAACGAATGGCGTTTGCAGTTTTTAAATCCGAAAAGGTCGGGGTGCCAACTTCACAAAATATGGGCCCCTCCGAATGTTCTTTTGCTTATAACGTTTTTCAGTTTGTCGCTCAAACGAAAATTTTTGTCGCTCAAACACGCTCAAACGACGCTCAAACGAATGGCGTTTTCAGTTTTTAAATCCGAAAAGGTCGGGGGGCCAACTTCACAAAATGTGGACCCCTCTGGCTATTCTTTTGCTTATAACGTTTTTCAGTTTGTCGCTCAAACGAAAATTTTTGTCGCTCAAACACGCTCAAACGAATGGCGTTTTCAGTTTTTAAATCCGAAGAGGTCGGGGTGCCAACTTCACAAAATGTGGGCCCCTCCGAATGTTCTTTTGCTTATAACGTTTTTCAGTTTGTCGCTCAAACGAAAATTTTTGTCGCTCAAACACGCTCAAAGGACGCTCAAACGAATGGCGTTTGCAGTTTTTAAATCCGAAAAGGTCGGGGTGCCAACTTCACAAAATATGGGCCCCTCCGAATGTTCTTTTGCTTACAATGCTTTTCAGTTTGTCGCTCAAACGAAAATTTTTATCGCTCAAACACGCTCAAACGACGCTCAAAGGACGCTCAAACGAATGGCGTTTGCAGTTTTTAAATCCGAAAAGGTCGGGGTGCCAACTTCACAAAATATGGGCCCCTCCGAATGTTCTTTTGCTTATAACGTTTTTCAGTTTGTCGCTCAAACGAAAATTTTTATCGCTCAAACACGCTCAAACGACGCTCAAAGGACGCTCAAACGAATGGCGTTTTCAGTTTTTAAATCCGAAAAGGTCGGGGGGCCAACTTCACAAAACGAAGGCCCCTCCGCCTATTCTTTTGCTTACAATGCTTTTCAGTTTGTCGCTCAAACGAAAATTTTTATCGCTCAAACACGCTCAAACGACGCTCAAACGAATGGCGTTTTCAGTTTTTAAATCCGAAAAGGTCGGGGGGCCAACTTCACAAAACGAAGGCCCCTCCGCCTATTCTTTTGCTTTTAACGCTTTTCAGTTTGTCGCTCAAACGAAAATTTTTGTCGCTCAAACACGCTCAAACGACGCTCAAACGAATGCCGTTTTCAGTTTTTATATTCAAAAACGTCGGGGGGCCAACTTCACAAAATGTGGACCCCTCTGGCTATTCTTTTGCTTATAACGTTTTTCAGTTTGTCGCTCAAACGAAAATTTTTGTCGCTCAAACACGCTCAAACGAATGGCGTTTTCAGTTTTTAAATCCGAAGAGGTCGGGGTGCCAACTTCACAAAATGTGGGCCCCTCCGAATGTTCTTTTGCTTATAACGTTTTTCAGTTTGTCGCTCAAACGAAAATTTTTGTCGCTCAAACACGCTCAAAGGACGCTCAAACGAATGGCGTTTGCAGTTTTTAAATCCGAAAAGGTCGGGGTGCCAACTTCACAAAATATGGGCCCCTCCGAATGTTCTTTTGCTTATAACGTTTTTCAGTTTGTCGCTCAAACGAAAATTTTTGTCGCTCAAACACGCTCAAACGACGCTCAAACGAATGGCGTTTTCAGTTTTTAAATCCGAAAAGGTCGGGGGGCCAACTTCACAAAACGAAGGCCCCTCCGCCTATTCTTTTGCTTACAATGCTTTTCAGTTTGTCGCTCAAACGAAAATTTTTATCGCTCAAACGACGCTCAAACGAATGGCGTTTTCAGTTTTTAAATCCGAAAAGGTCGGGGGGCCAACTTCACAAAATGTGGACCCCTCTGGCTATTCTTTTGCTTATAACGTTTTTCAGTTTGTCGCTCAAACGAAAATTTTTGTCGCTCAAACACGCTCAAACGAATGGCGTTTTCAGTTTTTAAATCCGAAGAGGTCGGGGTGCCAACTTCACAAAATGTGGGCCCCTCCGAATGTTCTTTTGCTTATAACGTTTTTCAGTTTGTCGCTCAAACGAAAATTTTTGTCGCTCAAACACGCTCAAAGGACGCTCAAACGAATGGCGTTTGCAGTTTTTAAATCCGAAAAGGTCGGGGTGCCAACTTCACAAAATATGGGCCCCTCCGAATGTTCTTTTGCTTACAATGCTTTTCAGTTTGTCGCTCAAACGAAAATTTTTATCGCTCAAACACGCTCAAACGACGCTCAAAGGACGCTCAAACGAATGGCGTTTGCAGTTTTTAAATCCGAAAAGGTCGGGGTGCCAACTTCACAAAATATGGGCCCCTCCGAATGTTCTTTTGCTTATAACGTTTTTCAGTTTGTCGCTCAAACGAAAATTTTTATCGCTCAAACACGCTCAAACGACGCTCAAAGGACGCTCAAACGAATGGCGTTTTCAGTTTTTAAATCCGAAAAGGTCGGGGGGCCAACTTCACAAAACGAAGGCCCCTCCGCCTATTCTTTTGCTTACAATGCTTTTCAGTTTGTCGCTCAAACGAAAATTTTTATCGCTCAAACACGCTCAAACGACGCTCAAACGAATGGCGTTTTCAGTTTTTAAATCCGAAAAGGTCGGGGGGCCAACTTCACAAAACGAAGGCCCCTCCGCCTATTCTTTTGCTTTTAACGCTTTTCAGTTTGTCGCTCAAACGAAAATTTTTGTCGCTCAAACACGCTCAAACGACGCTCAAACGAATGCCGTTTTCAGTTTTTATATTCAAAAACGTCGGGGGGCCAACTTCACAAAATGTGGACCCCTCTGGCTATTCTTTTGCTTATAACGTTTTTCAGTTTGTCGCTCAAACGAAAATTTTTGTCGCTCAAACACGCTCAAACGAATGGCGTTTTCAGTTTTTAAATCCGAAGAGGTCGGGGTGCCAACTTCACAAAATGTGGGCCCCTCCGAATGTTCTTTTGCTTATAACGTTTTTCAGTTTGTCGCTCAAACGAAAATTTTTGTCGCTCAAACACGCTCAAAGGACGCTCAAACGAATGGCGTTTGCAGTTTTTAAATCCGAAAAGGTCGGGGTGCCAACTTCACAAAATATGGGCCCCTCCGAATGTTCTTTTGCTTATAACGTTTTTCAGTTTGTCGCTCAAACGAAAATTTTTGTCGCTCAAACACGCTCAAACGACGCTCAAACGAATGGCGTTTTCAGTTTTTAAATCCGAAAAGGTCGGGGGGCCAACTTCACAAAACGAAGGCCCCTCCGCCTATTCTTTTGCTTACAATGCTTTTCAGTTTGTCGCTCAAACGAAAATTTTTATCGCTCAAACGACGCTCAAACGAATGGCGTTTTCAGTTTTTAAATCCGAAAAGGTCGGGGGGCCAACTTCACAAAACGAAGGCCCCTCCGCCTATTCTTTTGCTTTTAACGCTTTTCAGTTTGTCGCTCTAACGAAAATTTTTGTCGCTCAAACACGCTCAAACGACGCTCAAACGAATGGCGTTTTCAGTTTTTCAATCCGAAAAGGTCGGGGGGCCAACTTCACAAAACGAAGGCCCCTCCGCCTATTCTTTTGCTTATAACGCTTTTCAGTTTGTCGCTCAAACGAAAATTTTTATCGCTCAAACACGCTCAAACGACGATCAAACGAATGGCGTTTTCAATTTTTAAATCCGAAAAGGTCGGGGTGCCAACTTCACAAAACGTAGGCCCCTCCGCCTATTCTTTTGCTTATAACGTTTTTCAGTTTGTCGCTCGAACGAAAATTTTTGTCGCTCAAACACGCTCAAAAGACGCTCAAACGAATGGCGTTTTCAGTTTTTAAATCCGAAAAGGTCGGGGGGACAACTTTAAAAACGAAGGCCCCTCCTCCTATTCTTTTGCTTATAACGCTTTTCCGTTTGTCGCTCAAACAAAAATTTTTGTCGCTCCAACACGCTCAAACGACGCTCAAACGAATGGCGTTTGCAGTTTTTAAATCCGAAAAGGTCGGGGTGCCAACTTCACAAAATATGGGCCCCTCCGAATGTTCTTTTGCTTATAACGTTTTTCAGTTTGTCGCTCAAACGAAAATTTTTGTCGCTCAAACACGCTCAAACGACGCTCAAACGAATGGCGTTTTCAGTTTTTAAATCCGAAAAGGTCGGGGGGCCAACTTCACAAAACGAAGGCCCCTCCGCCTATTCTTTTGCTTACAATGCTTTTCAGTTTGTCGCTCAAACGAAAATTTTTATCGCTCAAACACGCTCAAACGACGCTCAAAGGACGCTCAAACGAATGGCGTTTGCAGTTTTTAAATCCGAAAAGGTCGGGGTGCCAACTTCACAAAATATGGGCCCCTCCGAATGTTCTTTTGCTTATAACGTTTTTCAGTTTGTCGCTCAAACGAAAATTTTTGTCGCTCAAACACGCTCAAACGACGCTCAAACGAATGGCGTTTTCAGTTTTTAAATCCGAAAAGGTCGGGGGGCCAACTTCACAAAACGAAGGCCCCTCCGCCTATTCTTTTGCTTACAATGCTTTTCAGTTTGTCGCTCAAACGAAAATTTTTATCGCTCAAACACGCTCAAACGACGCTCAAACGAATGGCGTTTTCAGTTTTTAAATCCGAAAAGGTCGGGGGGCCAACTTCACAAAACGAAGGCCCCTCCGCCTATTCTTTTGCTTTTAACGCTTTTCAGTTTGTCGCTCAAACGAAAATTTTTGTCGCTCAAACACGCTCAAACGACGCTCAAACGAATGCCGTTTTCAGTTTTTATATTCAAAAAGGTCGGGGGGCCAACTTCACAAAATGTGGACCCCTCTGGCTATTCTTTTGCTTATAACGTTTTTCAGTTTGTCGCTCAAACGAAAATTTTTGTCGCTCAAACACGCTCAAACGAATGGCGTTTTCAGTTTTTAAATCCGAAGAGGTCGGGGTGCCAACTTCACAAAATGTGGGCCCCTCCGAATGTTCTTTTGCTTATAACGTTTTTCAGTTTGTCGCTCAAACGAAAATTTTTGTCGCTCAAACACGCTCAAAGGACGCTCAAACGAATGGCGTTTGCAGTTTTTAAATCCGAAAAGGTCGGGGTGCCAACTTCACAAAATATGGGCCCCTCCGAATGTTCTTTTGCTTATAACGTTTTTCAGTTTGTCGCTCAAACGAAAATTTTTGTCGCTCAAACACGCTCAAACGACGCTCAAACGAATGGCGTTTTCAGTTTTTAAATCCGAAAAGGTCGGGGGGCCAACTTCACAAAACGAAGGCCCCTCCGCCTATTCTTTTGCTTACAATGCTTTTCAGTTTGTCGCTCAAACAAAAATTTTTATCGCTCAAACACGCTCAAACGACGCTCAAACGAATGGCGTTTTCAGTTTTTAAATCCGAAAAGGTCGGGGGGCCAACTTCACAAAACGAAGGCCCCTCCGCCTATTCTTTTGCTTTTAACGCTTTTCAGTTTGTCGCTCTAACGAAAATTTTTGTCGCTCAAACACGCTCAAACGACGCTCAAACGAATGGCGTTTTCAGTTTTTCAATCCGAAAAGGTCGGGGGGCCAACTTCACAAAACGAAGGCCCCTCCGCCTATTCTTTTGCTTATAACGCTTTTCAGTTTGTCGCTCAAACGAAAATTTTTATCGCTCAAACACGCTCAAACGACGATCAAACGAATGGCGTTTTCAATTTTTAAATCCGAAAAGGTCGGGGTGCCAACTTCACAAAACGTAGGCCCCTCCGCCTATTCTTTTGCTTATAACGTTTTTCAGTTTGTCGCTCGAACGAAAATTTTTGTCGTTCAAACACGCTCAAAAGACGCTCAAACGAATGGCGTTTTCAGTTTTTAAATCCGAAAAGGTCGGGGGGACAACTTTAAAAACGAAGGCCCCTCCTCCTATTCTTTTGCTTATAACGCTTTTCCGTTTGTCGCTCAAACGAAAATTTTTGTCGCTCCAACACGCTCAAACGACGCTCAAACGAATGGCGTTTTCAGTTTTTAAATCCGAAAAGGTCGGGGTGCCAACTTCACAAAATGTGGGCCCATCCGAATGTTCTTTCGCTTATAACGTTTTTCAGTTTGTCGCTCAAACGAAAATTTTTGTCGCTCAAACACGCTCAAACGAATGGCGTTTTCAGTTTTTAAATCCGAAAAGGTCGGGGGGGCCAACTTCACAAAACGAAGGCCCCTCCGCCTATTCTTTTGCTTATAACGCTTTTCCGTTTGTCGCTCAAACGAAAATTTTTGTCGCTCAACACGCTCAAACGACGCTCAAACGAATGGCGTTTTCAGTTTTTAAATCTGAAAAGGTCGGGGTGCCAACTTCACAAAATGTGGGCCCCTCCGAATGTTCTTTTGCTTATAACGCTTTTCAGTTTGTCGCTCAAACGAAAATTTTTGTCGCTCTAGCACGCTCAAACGACGCTCAAACGGATGCCGTTTTCAGTTTTTAAATCCAAAAAGGTCGGGGGGCCAACTTCACAAAATGTGGACCCCTCTGGCTATTCTTTTGCTTATAACGTTTTTCAGTTTGTCTCTCAAACGAAAATTTTTGTCGCTCAAACACGCTCAAACGACGCTCAAACGAATGCCGTTTTCAGTTTTTATATTCAAAAAGGTCGGGGGGCCAACTTCACAAAATGTGGACCCCTCTGGCTATTCTTTTGCTTATAACGTTTTTCAGTTTGTCGCTCAAACGAAAATTTTTGTCGCTCAAACACGCTCAAACGAATGGCGTTTTCAGTTTTTAAATCCGAAGAGGTCGGGGTGCCAACTTCACAAAATGTGGGCCCCTCCGAATGTTCTTTTGCTTATAACGTTTTTCAGTTTGTCGCTCAAACGAAAATTTTTGTCGCTCAAACACGCTCAAAGGACGCTCAAACGAATGGCGTTTGCAGTTTTTAAATCCGAAAAGGTCGGGGTGCCAACTTCACAAAATATGGGCCCCTCCGAATGTTCTTTTGCTTATAACGTTTTTCAGTTTGTCGCTCAAACGAAAATTTTTGTCGCTCAAACACGCTCAAACGACGCTCAAACGAATGGCGTTTTCAGTTTTTAAATCCGAAAAGGTCGGGGGGCCAACTTCACAAAATGTGGACCCCTCCGGCTATTCTTTTGCTTATAACGTTTTTCAGTTTGTCGCTCAAACGAAAATTTTTGTCGCTCAAACACGCTCAAACGACGCTCAAACGAATGACGTTTTCAGTTTTTAAATCCGAAAAGGTCGGGGGGCCAACTTCACAAAACGAAGGCCCCTCCGCCTATTCTTTTGCTTTTAACGCTTTTCAGTTTGTCGCTCAAACGAAAATTTTTGTCGCTCAAACACGCTCAAACGACGCTCAAACGAATGCCGTTTTCAGTTTTTAAATCCAAAAAGGTCGGGGGGCCAACTTCACAAAATGTGGACCCCTCCGGCTATTCTTTTGCTTATAACGTTTTTCAGTTTGTCGCTCAAACGAAAATTTTTGTCGCTCAAACACGCTCAAACGACGCTCAAACGAATGCCGTTTTCAGTTTTTAAATCCGAAAAGGTCGGGGGGCCAACTTCACAAAACGAAGGCCTCGAATTTTAACTTGCTTATAATTTTTTTCAGAATGTCGCTCAAACGCGCTCAAACGACGCTCAAACGAATGCCGTTTTCGGTTTTTCAATCCGGAAAGGTCGGGGGGCCAACTTCACAGACCTGTGAATTCACATGATTGGGAAAAAGCTATGAAAAGTGAATTGGATTCTTTAATTAAGCATAATGTTTGGGAAATTGTAGATATGCCAGAAAAAACAAAATTGATTAAAAGTAAATGGGTATATGCTTTAAAAGAGGGCGATAATAAGGAAATAAAATACAAAGCAAGATTGGTAGCAGCTGGATTTAATCAGATTAAAAATAAAGATTATTCTGAGTCATATTCACCTGTTGTAAATATCGAGTCATTTAGATTACTAATTGCACTTGCAGCTAAATTAAATTTGATTGTTAAATTTTTTGATGTTAAAACAGCATATTTGTATAGTGACTTGCAAGAAACATTATATATGACACCACCACCTGGTTACGAAAATTTAATAGGAGTTAATAAAGTTTGTAAATTGAAAAAGAGTATTTACGGATTACCCCAATCCGGTAGAAACTGGTATTTTAAAATTAAAGAAGTACTCTGTAATATTGGATTAAATCAGTTAGGTTCTGATAACTGTATGTTTATTAAAGTTGAGAATGATAACATTTTTATAATATGTATGTATGTTGATGATTTAGCTATTTTTTGTAATAATCAAACAATGTATGAAAATATTGTTTCTAAAATTAAAAATGTATTTGAATTGTATGAAAATAAGAACTCTAAATTTTTAGGTATGGAAATTGAAAAATATGATAAAGGTATCAGTTTGTCACAAGTTGAATATATTGAATCATTGTTGGAAAAACATAATTTAGAAAATTGTAAATCTATGAAAACACCTATTGTTAAAGGTGAAGATAAAAGTTTCCCTCCAACAAATGAATTGTTTGACATGACTAAGTATCAGGAAATTATTGGTGAACTTTTATATTTAGCTAATAGAACACGTCCTGATATATCATTTGTCACGACTTATTTGTCTCAATTTAATCCCAAACCAGAAAAAAGACATTACATTTTGGCTAAAAGAGTATTAAGATATTTAAAAGGCACAAAAGATAAAAAATTATTTTACAACAACGAATTTGGGTATTTAAATAGTAGTTCAGACGCTAGTTGGGGAAATGGAGAAAATGGAAAGTCTTTTTCAGGGGGAGTTGTCTTATTAGGAAAGTCATTAATATCTTGGAAATGTCGTAAACAAAAAAGTGTTAGTCTTTCTACTTGTGAAGCAGAATTATTTTCTATTTCAGAAATTTGTAAGGATATAATATGGACAGTAAATTTATTATCTGAGTTAAATTGTAAACAATTTATAAAGGATGCCATAATTTTAAGTAGTGATAGCCAAGCAGCAATACAATGGATAAAATGTACAAGATCATCAAATAAATCTAGACATATGAACTTGAGATTTCATTTTGTAAGAGATTTGTTGTCAGAAGGTATTATTTCATTGGAATATGTTCAAAGTGAACATATTATTTCAGATTTCCTTACTAAAGCTGTAAATGAGGATAAATTGATTTATTCTATGGAAAATATTTCATTATTATGATATGTGTAATTATTGTATGTAATTTGTGTGTAATTTTATGTAATTTTTGTATGTATATGTATTTGTGTATTTTTGAACTGTTTAAAGAAAAAAAATGTATCTCTCGCAGGAGGGGTGTGTTGGAGTGAGCGAGCGAAGCATTTTTATGTGCGCAATCATACCTGCGCACCGCCTGCTTTCCCCTCCCACCCACACACACTCAGTCTGCGAGCGACCGTTAGATTGGAGAGATGTACGGAGAAGTATAAAAAGTTATTTCTGTGTGATTCGATAAGCAAAGATATCGCTGTGTGATTAAGAAGAATTATATGTTTAAACTAATTGTTTTGTGTTGCAGTGTGTCGTCCAATAAATTGTTTTGTTCTGTAGAGATCCATGGTTTACTTCGTGAGTTATATTAATAACAGAACAACATATATATATATATATATATATATATACTTTATTGGCGCCGGCTAACCGAAAAGTACCTAATTTGCATGTAGTTTTTTTTTTTTCTTAATCGGACGACGGGATAATGCACGGAATTTCGACGGGATAATGAATATTTTTTATGGTACCAGAATATTTTTCTGTATTTTATAGTTATATTAAGAAATACATATTTTTATGATTTGCTGAATCACTTAGTTGTTTACTTTTTCATGCATTATATTATTGAAGGTTGTTAGTTCTCTTATTCGTTTAAATATACCCTACTTATATAAAAATAGCGTGTGTTCTCTGTGGTGTTTCGCATAAACGTTGTAAAATTCAGGTTATTAGATTTTATCCAACTTTGCTGTCATAACAGCTGATGAAGCAGCCATTTTCGGCGATTTTTTTGTTACCTGTAAAATTTTTGTTTTTGGTATAGCCCGAACTAAGAAAAAAATGAGTACTTTTCCATTATACGGACACCATTGTCGCCAAGCATATATTTACATTAAAAACACCAATTAAAATAATTTAAGACAGACATGAGTACACATAAAATAAAAATTTATAAAAAAATATATACTTAAAAACAGTTAAAAATACAAAATAGTAGACGTTTCGCCAAGCGACACGCAAGGCATCATCAGTACAAAAACAATCTATTGCATAACAAACCACAGAACAAGGAAAAAGAAAAAGTTTGAAATCAAGGAAAGTTGAAGTTATTTTAAAATATTTTTATGTGTACTCATGTCTGTCTTAAATTATTTTAATTGGTGTTTTTAATATTTTTCACATTCAGACGTTAAAATGTATACATTTTGCAAATATATTTACATGTATGGCATGGTGTCGGTATAACGGAAAAGAACCAAAATTTGCGATCGATCAAATAATTGAATTTCGTTAAACATTAAATTTTCTGGTACTTTTCTATTATCCGGTCGACCACTTTTCATAACAAAAAATTATCGCCAAACTGTAAAATTAAACGCCAAAAATGAAGTGCGATTTACTTGATGTCAGAAGCATTATACGTGTTTGTTACGTCATCAAGTGGTTTTTAATTCGAGATTTGCGTCTATTTTTCATTATGTTTTACTGATTTATTAGTTATTTCATTAATTAAAATAACAATTGTGTCCTTAAATTCATGTATTTTATTTATTTATTTATTTTGATATTCCAATGGCAACGTTCTCCCGTTTATTTGGCGTTACAGTTTGGCGATAGTTTTTTGTTATGAAAAGTGGTCGACGGGATAATAGAGAAGTACCAATTTCCTTATTTTTAATCTGAGAAAGAAACAATAATCATGGATTTAATTAATTTTGCAATATGCGGTGCAACCAAAATAATTTTGATTAAATCAGTACAGATATCGCAGACGCACCTGGGTTATATTTTGGCACCTAAATGACGATTTTTGCTTTGTATGGCAACCTGGTGTTTTATAATAAATTTGAATATGTGTGTAAATAAATAAAATAAAATAGGTACTTTTATGTTAGCTGGGCGTCAAGTATAACTCTCCAAATCTTGTTTCAATTGGAATAATTTAAATTGCAACATTTTACGTGAGATTTGTTATTCATATTGATATGTTTACGTTTAGATATTTTATTATGATTATATTCTAGCTAATTAAGTTTTGTTTTTTTTTAAAGATTTTATACTACAATGTTAAAATATTACCTAGTTGATATTAGATAATGTCAAAAGATTGGCGAACCACAGGGTTCAGGGAAAAAACTCTATGCCCTCAAAAGTGGGAGTTGTCAACTTTATGACGTCATAAGCAAAAGTAAATGTTTAATTGAAAATTACAGCTAATTAGTTAAATTTTCAAACAAACGAATGCACGATAACAAATCTGTGTCCTAATATCTTTCATTTAAAAAAAGAATGGTGTAATTTGGTGCAGTAGTTTGCTCTAACGGATTGTCGAAAGAAATCGCTTAGCGTTTTAAATATATAGATTTTAGCACGCAAAACACGACTTCAGTAGCTCTATTACAGTACCACAGGTGGTTATTGCTAAAGTAGCAGAATTTCAAAGAAATGTTTTTCAGTAGTTGCAAATTGTTAAAGAAAGGGGAAAATTCAACATCATGACAAACTGTATGGCTTATTAGTTTGAGGCCAAGTGGCGACGAATATATACATTGCTGGCCATCCAAAATGCAACACCTTGAAGGAATGCAAATAACAGAATGATATTTATTGGACAAATACATTATAATGGGAAGGACAAGTGATTACATTTTCAGAAAATTTGGAGGTATAGTTCCTGAGAAAACATTACCCAGAGTTGCCACCCTGGCCGCAATAACAGCATTTATCTGCCTAGGCATGGAGTCGAACAGAGATTGGATGTCATGTACGGGTACAGCAGTTCATAGACCTTCAACATTATGCCACAGTTCATCAACCGTAGTGACTGGCGAGTGGTGGCGTGCCAATCGCTCAGAAGCCATTGACAGGACATTTTCAGTTGATGAGAAATCAGGAGAACGTGCCGGTGAGGGCAACGGTCGAACATGTTCTATATCAAGGAAGGTCAGGATAGTACGAGCAACATGCGGTCGTGCATTGTACTGCTGAGAAGTAGAGTTCCAGAGGCAGAGAAGCTAGGGCAGAACCACGGGCAGTAACACCTCAGAAATGTAACGGCTGCTGTTCATATTGTCAGCAATGGGAACAAGAAGTTATCGAGACGTGTATTCAATGGCACCCTCACCATCTCTGCAGGTTATGTACCTCTATGATGATGTCGAATGCAAACTGGCAAAGAGAGTTTTCAAGGATGCCACCAAACACGGATGCGGCCTTCATGATGCACACAGAAACTGGATTCATCTGAAAAGACGACGTGAGACGCCATTCCCGCATCATATACAGCCTCATGATGCCCACATCCGTGTTTGGCAGCATCGTGGAAAACGCACATTGCCAGCTTGCATTTTACATCGTCATACTGGCATATCACCTGGAGTGACAGTATGAGGTGTTACTGGATACACGTCTCGGTAACCGCTTGTTAGCATTGCCGGCAATTTCAACAGCAGCCGTTACATTTCTGATGTGTTACATCCCGTAGTTCTGCCCTATCTTCGATGTCTCCGGAACTCTACGTTTCAACAGTACAATGCCCGACCGCATGTTGCTCGTACTATCCTGACCTTCCTTGATACAGAACATGTTCGACCGTTGCCCTCACAGGCACGTTCACCTGATTTCTCATCAATTGAAAATGTCCTGTCAATGGCTTCTGAGCGATTGGCACGCCACCACTCGCCAGTCACTACGGTTGATGAACTGTGGCATAATGTTGAAGGTCTATGAACTGCTGTACCCGTACATGACATCCAATCTCTGTTCGACTCCATGCCTAGGCAGATAAATGCTGTTATTGCGCCCAGGGGTGGCAACTCTGGGTAATGTTTTCTCAGGAACTATACCTCCAAATTTTCTGAAAATGTAATCACTTGTCCTTCCCATTATAATGTATTTGTCCAATAAATATCATTCTGTTATTTGCATTCCTTCATGGTGTTGCATTTTGGATGGCCAGCAGTGTAGATTAATGAACTTTAATACTGCAGTTATGTTTTACAACACAGAAAAGATGAATCAGAAAACAAAAGTTCAATATGTAATAAGGTTTCTTTTATCACGAGCCATGATATGTCAAACTTAGAGATTTAATCCCTTGGCGTTGAATAAGTGAATATTGTAAAAACATCCTTTCTGCACCAATTATACTACTTATGACTGACAGTTTGCAGATATTTATCTTAGATCTATTTGTACACCCAGTAGCGATTTCATCAAAATTGAAGAGGGTCGATAATTCTTTTGTAATAAGATTCGGTGTCATAAAGTTGCATTTCTTAGAATAGTAATTGATGGTGAGAAATACCACCATCTAGATCTAAACTAGCACACACTATAAAAAAAAAAAGTATTTGGTTTTTTTTCTGCATATTAGCAGAGTATTTGGTATCATTTTAATCAGTGAACAGTGAACAATACAAATTAATGATCCATTTTAGGATCAGCGCATACAGATAGATAATTGTGGAACAAAGTGAACCACGGCAGTCAAGGAAATATTTGGTTTTCCGTTCCCGCGAATGATTTAACTACACCTAATAAAAATGTCATGGAGAAAATTGTCAGAACAATAATATGACACATTTATTTATGAGAGCTTAAATAGGCACGAAGACCTCACAAGTCAAAGCATCTTTACCTCCCAGACACAGCACGGCGTCAAGAGGAATCGCTATTGTACCGACGGACCTATGAAACACTCAAGGGGAGTACCAAATTTCTCCCGCATGCCAATGGTCATCTCTCTAAAATCAGAGGTATGGCCGAAACATGCAAATTTTCAAGAAGTTAAAACGTATAAGGCCTTAATTTTATGTGAAAAGGGAAAAATGGTTCCATCCCTTATTTTTTGCTCCACGAAAAGAATGTGATTTTTCTTGAGAGTTCAGATTCAAAAAAAAGATGGAAAAGTAGAAGGTTGACTGCTCTCTAACTAAAAAAAACAGATTTTGAGTGTGTGTGCCAATAGATGGAAATGTACGCGCTAAGAAAAAGCGAAAACGCGTCAGCCATTACCTCCTGCTGTCAACGTTATCTAGTAATATAAGGTAACAAACAATCTTCCTTCACCATTGTTCCATTTTATTTAATTAAGCTATATTCTTTTAATAATACGAATTTAAGTATGTATGAAGATCCTACCCCGATCTAAACATAAAAAGGCTAATCAAATAAATACTTCTAGGGTATGGAACTCTGCCTTTCAAAATCGAATTTTTTAATTCAGTAAGATAAACTGTAATTCTCAGAAAATAAATGTTGAGAATACAGTTCTCAACTAGGATTGAATTTTTTTTTTTAAACATTCATGTTTGTTTTTAATTACATGATCATAATTACCTTGTAAATAAACTCAATTTTATATTCAATTAATTTTAGTCAGTTTTCTTTTTGTTTACTTAATTTATTGAATTAATATTAAGTCTTTTATTTTAGGAAATGTTTTCTTTAATATTACAATCTAGGTTTTAAAATAAGCCATTATTTATTTAAAGTTACATAACTCTCTGCAGGTAACCTTTGATGATTGTAATTGGCTCAAAGAGGATCCGAACTTCAAAAATAATTCACAACGCAATTTTTTCTTTTCTATAATTAATTGATAATTTGTCTAATAAAATTTTCTAAGTATAAATTATCATATCAGATCCTTAGAGTCATAGGTGCAAAATAAATACTATACGTCTCGGATAATTTAAAATACTCATATTAATCAATTAACAGCAATATAGTGGTAAATCCTATGCAATCAGACTTAAATTCAAATGATTTAATTGATCACTCTGTAGCATTCCATCATAGGGTTTACCGAATTAGAAGTGGTACCGTTACCTCTTTCTAAATTATTTTAATATATTAATTTAATTTTAGAAATAGAACTTTAGGTTATTGTATAATTTTTTAAATATAAAAATATATATGCAATATTAAGACTAAAAAAAAAAAAAAAAAAAAAAAAATTTTTTTTGCTAACATAAATGTTCTTAATTCTAATTCTTTTGAAAAAAATTTTTTTTCCTCTTTTCAACAACTAATTAAAAAAAAAAAAAAAAAAAAAAAAATTTTAAGCATTCATTGGGGAATCTTCATACACTCTGTAACATGCATATACCTGGCAATTCTTTTTGGGTACCTCACTAAATATATAATGATATATTAAATAATAATAAGTGTTATTGGATTGATTTGTATTAACAAAGAATTGAAAATATGACTTGTGTTACATATACTGCAACAGCAGCAAATATAAAATAAATACATAATAATGCTCAAATATTGAAATGATATATATTATATATAATTAATTTCTCGAACAGTGCATAACAATTCACCATTGGGTATCTTTTATTTTATGTTAAACAATTTTTTTTTTTTGCTCTCTCTCTATTTTATGATTTTTGTACTTTAATTGGATGAATAAGCGTAAAAGTCAAAGAATTAGTAGAATAGATACTGGTGTCAAAACTAGACAACAATTACGCGAATTAAATAATCAAACTGTAGACACTAATATTATTTGTAATAATAGTAATAATAATAATAAGAAAAAAAAGAAAGAGAAGAAAATTATAAATTCTGAAAAAGCTACTCCTAAAATTACTACAATGGACACCCCAAATGCAGATAGCCTAATTAATCTGAGTACGCCGCACAGAGCTACGGGATTTTCTCCGGCACTTCTATTTTTCGGTAGAGAAATAAGAACTCCTTTTTCCATACACTTGCCTGACCAAGACATAATTGTCAAAACCTACGTTAAAAATAGAGTCCAACATATTGAGGAAATAAAGAAATTAGCCTTACAAAACCAAAAAAAAATGATGGCGGAGTACATCGACAGTACTCCAGTCCAAAAAGTAAAATTTCTACAAACGGGACAAGAATGCTACTTAAAAGTCGTGGGTAAACCAGGTGTACTTCAGCCAAAATTCTTGGGACCATTCGAGGTGGTAAGGAAGCTTAGGAATAACAATTACCTATTAAAGGAAATTGCATTCCCAGATAAAGCGACTATTAAACGCCACATAAATAAATTATTCTCACCAACGAAAGTGGAATCACAGACTATACACATAAATTCCTAGATAGGGAAGCGAGAAATTTTTTTTCTCTTTTATTGCTCTCGAGGCAATATGTATATATTTATTTTAAATTTTTATCGTTTATAGATGTCTTATTTTTCTTTAGTTGAGTACACATTTTATAATTTTCCATTATTGTTTATTTACAGTACATTGAGGACAGGTTACTATGTTAAAAAAAAAAAAAAAAAAAAAAGATCATTTAGGGAGGATACTGCAAGTTTGTTTTCTTTGCTACACAGTGTACTACTGAGGGATTTGGCTCGTCAGAGGGAGTTATGAACAAACATGCACGTTAAATAAAAAATAATAATAATTACGGTAAAAATAAAAACAGAGGCAGCCTTGCCAGGGTATCACCCTTTCAAACCCATTTTATACTAATTTATATAACAAAACAAAAAAAAAATTTTTAATATATAACCTTACCCCTCTACTAAAAGTGAAAATAAAAGTCTTTATATGTAGCACAAAACATATAACTAATCGATTTAAAATTACAAGTCAACATCTATTCACTCGGCGACACAAATATAAATAATAATAATACAACATTTTATATTGACCAATATTTATAATAATTCATCCTTTGCTTAAAGCCACGGATTGACGAATCCACTTGAATTATTATAACAAAAAAACAATCGGTCAGATTTTACAAAATTATTTTAGTTTAATATTTGATATAATCTATAACTTGGTTAGAACAACGCGTTTCAATTTTAATTTTAGAATAATCGTACGATTTCATATTATAAAACAAACAAGTAAAAAAAAAAAAAAAAAAAAAAAAAAAAAAAATTATTAGTTGTCCCTAAGGATTAACATTTCAGATAATTTAATTACAAAAAAAAATAATAAATAAAAAAAAATACCATTGAACGTTTCAATTATTACAAAACATAAATTGGATGTTTAATTTATACCTTAAATATTTAGGTAAATTATTTCATACTTAAAAAATAATAATGATAAAAAGGTGTTGGATACATGTCAATGATCATTTCAGCAATTTATTGGATGTTAAAGTCTCGTTTTTGCAGGCGAAATTGAGACTATCTGCGCAGAGCATCTAATAATGCATTTAGCTGAGATATTTCTAATTAACTAAATTTCCAAACTTTACAAAAAAAAAGAATTTGTTTAATTTTTTTTTTCTAACTATATGTAATATTTTATAAAACAAAAAATAATAAGAGAAAAGAAAAGCGAACGCTCGCTTTCGATTCCTTAAATATGTATATTTACACGTTAATATATTTTAAAATAATAATAATAATAAGAATAAATAATTAAATAAATATTTTACAATTGCATGCACATTTTCGTTTGTGCAAAGCAACGCTCGCTTGTTCTCGCTAACTTAAATTGTAACTAGAAAATCAATATTATATTAAAAAAATATATATATTATAATACATTACGTTTTTATACACAATATAAATAAATAAGTAAATATATAAATTGACGAGAAGATAGTGCGATGCAAACGGATTTGACCACGTTACACGTGTACCGATTTTTTTTTTTTTTTTATAGAAAATATTAAGTAGATATACAGATTTAAACATACCTCATTTTTTTTTTAAATCCAAGCCGGGTATACACGACTTTTTTTTATTTTAATCACACCTGTAATCTTATTTCAACAATAAAATACAGATAGCTGAATTTTGGCGAGTAATCCAAAATCTGCACAGACACACGTGCAATCAAATCGTTTCACTGATTTTTTTTTTTTCCCCACTGTCAGTAATACAGGAGTTTAGTAAACGTCAACCACAGGTGAGGAAAGATACCTAATACACGGCTTATCATTTCGCAAATCGTCCCCTGGATACAACTGAATCCGAAGGTAGGGAGATGAGTCATTGTCCACAGGTACGGTCATCTAGCTGTCATTCTCTATCCTTCCGCTTAGCGGTGATGGATTAGAGGGAGAAAAGATTACTGTTTTTTTTCTTTTTCTTCTTCTGCCTTGTTTTTTTTTTTTTTTTTTTTTCCAACCCCGTCCATTCCAAGGCAGGCAGTTTAAAAGGGTATTGTGTTTGACTTTATAGATGGATATTTAAATTTTTGGTATCGAAAGAAGAAAACAAATTTTCATTTTTTCGATCTGTTTCTTTTATGAAAATATATTATTATTGAGAATATCTTTCATTCAGAAAAGTAGCCTTTTCACATATTCCAAAACAATTGTTTTAGTAAGAATGATAAGATTTTTTTTTTTTAACATAACATTTTCTTTATATATATATAAAAAAAATAAAGAAGTTTTCCTTTCTGCTCAAGAGAAAATAATTCATGTGAGAATTAGATTATAATGTTTATAATACAGATTGTAGTACAACAGACATGTGATTATATAGATGTGTTTTCTCTCAATGTTTTTCATATATTATATAATTTTTTTTTAATTGTATGGTATTCATTATCAATGCATACAGCTTACTGATTATATTGAGTATTTGTTTTAAATGATTCTGTATATTGTGTTTCAACGTATGGGTACCTAATTAGCCTGTAATAATTAAAATAAAAGATTTGCCAATTTATATGTATGTAATAACTAAAAATATAAGAGTGGAAAAGAAAATTAATTTTTTTTTCTTTCTTCTCTCGGGCATTTTATTTTATTATTTGGCTTATTCAAATTTTCCTGCTTTATTTGGATTTGGACCTATTAAAACTCAAAATTTTAATAAATGTTTTTGGAACAATGGAAATTGAAACCAACTACACATGATAACTTGCTGAAGAAGTCATGTCTTTCATCAGATTTTTCAACAGTGAACTTTTGATTACGCTTTATTTCACCAATGTGTAAAACTTTTTTCGGGTGTTGCAAACCTACTTACACTCCAAACCTAGTGACACCCCAGCTTATCCCAAGTTCCTAGACTTTTCCATGTGAACATTTTCAGTTTTGATCTTCAATATAATACGACGATGGACTTTCATCGAGTACTTTGTGGCTATATATATATATATAAAAAAAAAGATACTGTGGACCTTTTTTTTTTTTTTTCTAATGTCGGGGGAAGAGATGATGGTGAGAAATACCACCATCTAGATCTAAACTAGCACACACTATAAAAAAAAAAAGTATTTGGTTTTTTTTCTGCATATTAGCAGAGTATTTGGTATCATTTTAATCAGTGAACAGTGAACAATACAAATTAATGATCCATTTTAGGATCAGCGCATACAGATAGATAATTGTGGAACAAAGTGAACCACGGCAGTCAAGGAAATATTTGGTTTTCCGTTCCCACGAATGATTTAACTACACCTAATAAAAATGTCATGGAGAAAATTGTCAGAACAATAATATGACACATTTATTTATGAGAGCTTAAATAGGCACGAAGACCTCACAAGTCAAAGCATCTTTACCTCCCAGACACAGCACGGCGTCAAGAGGAATCGCTATTGTACCGGCGGACCTATGAAACACTCAAGGGGAGTACCAAATTTCTCCCGCATGCCAATGGTCATCTCTCTAAAATCAGAGGTATGGCCGAAACATGCAAATTTTCAAGAAGTTAAAACGTATAAGGCCTTAATTTTATGTGAAAAGGGAAAAATGGTTCCATCCCTTATTTTTTGCTCCACGAAAAGAATGTGATTTTTCTTGAGAGTTCAGATTCAAAAAAAAGATGGAAAAGTAGAAGGTTGACTGCTCTCTAACTAAAAAAAACAGATTTTGAGTGTGTGTGCCAATAGATGGAAATGTACGCGCTAAGAAAAAGCGAAAACGCGTCAGCCATTACCTCCTGCTGTCAACGTTATCTAGTAATATAAGGTAACAAACAATCTTCCTTCACCATTGTTCCATTTTATTTAATTAAGCTATATTCTTTTAATAATACGAATTTAAGTGTGTATGAAGATCCTACCCCGATCTAAACATAAAAAGGCTAATCAAATAAATACTTCTAGGGTATGGAACTCTGCCTTTCAAAATCGAATTTTTTAATTCAGTAAGATAAACTGTAATTCTCAGAAAATAAATGTTGAGAATACAGTTCTCAACTAGGATTGAATTTTTTTTTTTAAACATTCATGTTTGTTTTTAATTACATGATCATAATTACCTTGTAAATAAACTCAATTTTATATTCAATTAATTTTAGTCAGTTTTCTTTTTGTTTACTTAATTTATTGAATTAATATTAAGTCTTTTATTTTAGGAAATGTTTTCTTTAATATTACAATCTAGGTTTTAAAATAAGCCATTATTTATTTAAAGTTACATAACTCTCTGCAGGTAACCTTTGATGATTGTAATTGGCTCAAAGAGGATCCGAACTTCAAAAATAATTCACAACGCAATTTTTTCTTTTCTATAATTAATTGATAATTTGTCTAATAAAATTTTCTAAGTATAAATTATCATATCAGATCCTTAGAGTCATAGGTGCAAAATAAATACTATACGTCTCGGATAATTTAAAATACTCATATTAATCAATTAACAGCAATATAGTGGTAAATCCTATGCAATCAGACTTAAATTCAAATGATTTAATTGATCACTCTGTAGCATTCCATCATAGGGTTTACCGAATTAGAAGTGGTACCGTTACCTCTTTCTAAATTATTTTAATATATTAATTTAATTTTAGAAATAGAACTTTAGGTTATTGTATAATTTTTTAAATATAAAAATATATATGCAATATTAAGACTAAAAAAAAAAAAAAAAAAAAAAAAAAATTTTTTGCTAACATAAATGTTCTTAATTCTAATTCTTTTGAAAAAAATTTTTTTTCCTCTTTTCAACAACTAATTAAAAAAAAAAAAAAAAAAAAAAAAATTTAAGCATTCATTGGGGAATCTTCATACACTCTGTAACATGCATATACCTGGCAATTCTTTTTGGGTACCTCACTAAATATATAATGATATATTAAATAATAATAAGTGTTATTGGATTGATTTGTATTAACAAAGAATTGAAAATATGACTTGTGTTACATATACTGCAACAGCAGCAAATATAAAATAAATACATAATAATGCTCAAATATTGAAATGATATATATTATATATAATTAATTTCTCGAACAGTGCATAACAATTCACCATTGGGTATCTTTTATTTTATGTTAAACAATTTTTTTTTTTTTGCTCTCTCTCTATTTTATGATTTTTGTACTTTAATTGGATGAATAAGCGTAAAAGTCAAAGAATTAGTAGAATAGATACTGGTGTCAAAACTAGACAACAATTACGCGAATTAAATAATCAAACTGTAGACACTAATATTATTTGTAATAATAGTAATAATAATAATAAGAAAAAAAAGAAAGAGAAGAAAATTATAAATTCTGAAAAAGCTACTCCTAAAATTACTACAATGGACACCCCAAATGCAGATAGCCTAATTAATCTGAGTACGCCGCACAGAGCTACGGGATTTTCTCCGGCACTTCTATTTTTCGGTAGAGAAATAAGAACTCCTTTTTCCATACACTTGCCTGACCAAGACATAATTGTCAAAACCTACGTTAAAAATAGAGTCCAACATATTGAGGAAATAAAGAAATTAGCCTTACAAAACCAAAAAAAAATGATGGCGGAGTACATCGACAGTACTCCAGTCCAAAAAGTAAAATTTCTACAAACGGGACAAGAATGCTACTTAAAAGTCGTGGGTAAACCAGGTGTACTTCAGCCAAAATTCTTGGGACCATTCGAGGTGGTAAGGAAGCTTAGGAATAACAATTACCTATTAAAGGAAATTGCATTCCCAGATAAAGCGACTATTAAACGCCACATAAATAAATTATTCTCACCAACGAAAGTGGAATCACAGACTATACACATAAATTCCTAGATAGGGAAGCGAGAAATTTTTTTTCTCTTTTATTGCTCTCGAGGCAATATGTATATATTTATTTTAAATTTTTATCGTTTATAGATGTCTTATTTTTCTTTAGTTGAGTACACATTTTATAATTTTCCATTATTGTTTATTTACAGTACATTGAGGACAGGTTACTATGTTAAAAAAAAAAAAAAAAAAAAAAAAAAAAAAAGATCATTTAGGGAGGATACTGCAAGTTTGTTTTCTTTGCTACACAGTGTACTACTGAGGGATTTGGCTCGTCAGAGGGAGTTATGAACAAACATGCACGTTAAATAAAAAATAATAATAATTACGGTAAAAATAAAAACAGAGGCAGCCTTGCCAGGGTATCACCCTTTCAAACCCATTTTATACTAATTTATATAACAAAACAAAAAAAAAATTTTTAATATATAACCTTACCCCTCTACTAAAAGTGAAAATAAAAGTCTTTATATGTAGCACAAAACATATAACTAATCGATTTAAAATTACAAGTCAACATCTATTCACTCGGCGACACAAATATAAATAATAATAATACAACATTTTATATTGACCAATATTTATAATAATTCATCCTTTGCTTAAAGCCACGGATTGACGAATCCACTTGAATTATTATAACAAAAAAACAATCGGTCAGATTTTACAAAATTATTTTAGTTTAATATTTGATATAATCTATAACTTGGTTAGAACAACGCGTTTCAATTTTAATTTTAGAATAATCGTACGATTTCATATTATAAAAAAAAAAAAAAAAAAAAAAAAAAAAAAATTATTAGTTGTCCCTAAGGATTAACATTTCAGATAATTTAATTACAAAAAAAAATAATAAATAAAAAAAAATACCATTGAACGTTTCAATTATTACAAAACATAAATTGGATGTTTAATTTATACCTTAAATATTTAGGTAAATTATTTCATACTTAAAAAATAATAATGATAAAAAGGTGTTGGATACATGTCAATGATCATTTCAGCAATTTATTGGATGTTAAAGTCTCGTTTTTGCAGGCGAAATTGAGACTATCTGCGCAGAGCATCTAATAATGCATTTAGCTGAGATATTTCTAATTAACTAAATTTCCAAACTTTACAAAAAAAAAGAATTTGTTTAATTTTTTTTTCTAACTATATGTAATATTTTATAAAACAAAAAATAATAAGAGAAAAGAAAAGCGAACGCTCGCTTTCGATTCCTTAAATATGTATATTTACACGTTAATATATTTTAAAATAATAATAATAAGAAGAATAAATAATTAAATAAATATTTTACAATTGCATGCACATTTTCGTTTGTGCAAAGCAACGCTCGCTTGTTCTCGCTAACTTAAATTGTAACTAGAAAATCAATATTATATTAAAAAAATATATATATTATAATACATTACGTTTTTATACACAATATAAATAAATAAGTAAATATATAAATTGACGAGAAGATAGTGCGATGCAAACGGATTTGACCACGTTACACGTGTACCGATTTTTTTTTTTTTTTTATAGAAAATATTAAGTAGATATACAGATTTAAACATACCTCATTTTTTTTTTAAATCCAAGCCGGGTATACACGACTTTTTTTTATTTTAATCACACCTGTAATCTTATTTCAACAATAAAATACAGATAGCTGAATTTTGGCGAGTAATCCAAAATCTGCACAGACACACGTGCAATCAAATCGTTTCACTGATTTTTTTTTTTTCCCCACTGTCAGTAATACAGGAGTTTAGTAAACGTCAACCACAGGTGAGGAAAGATACCTAATACACGGCTTATCATTTCGCAAATCGTCCCCTGGATACAACTGAATCCGAAGGTAGGGAGATGAGTCATTGTCCACAGGTACGGTCATCTAGCTGTCATTCTCTATCCTTCCGCTTAGCGGTGATGGATTAGAGGGAGAAAAGATTACTGTTTTTTTTCTTTTTCTTCTTCTGCCTTGTTTTTTTTTTTTTTTTTTTTTCCAACCCCGTCCATTCCAAGGCAGGCAGTTTAAAAGGGTATTGTGTTTGACTTTATAGATGGATATTTAAATTTTTGGTATCGAAAGAAGAAAACAAATTTTCATTTTTTCGATCTGTTTCTTTTATGAAAATATATTATTATTGAGAATATCTTTCATTCAGAAAAGTAGCCTTTTCACATATTCCAAAACAATTGTTTTAGTAAGAATGATAAGATTTTTTTTTTTTAACATAACATTTTCTTTATATATATATAAAAAAAATAAAGAAGTTTTCCTTTCTGCTCAAGAGAAAATAATTCATGTGAGAATTAGATTATAATGTTTATAATACAGATTGTAGTACAACAGACATGTGATTATATAGATGTGTTTTCTCTCAATGTTTTTCATATATTATATAATTTTTTTTTAATTGTATGGTATTCATTATCAATGCATACAGCTTACTGATTATATTGAGTATTTGTTTTAAATGATTCTGTATATTGTGTTTCAACGTATGGGTACCTAATTAGCCTGTAATAATTAAAATAAAAGATTTGCCAATTTATATGTATGTAATAACTAAAAATATAAGAGTGGAAAAGAAAATTAATTTTTTTTTCTTTCTTCTCTCGGGCATTTTATTTTATTATTTGGCTTATTCAAATTTTCCTGCTTTATTTGGATTTGGACCTATTAAAACTCAAAATTTTAATAAATGTTTTTGGAACAATGGAAATTGAAACCAACTACACATGATAACTTGCTGAAGAAGTCATGTCTTTCATCAGATTTTTCAACAGTGAACTTTTGATTACGCTTTATTTCACCAATGTGTAAAACTTTTTTCGGGTGTTGCAAACCTACTTACACTCCAAACCTAGTGACACCCCAGCTTATCCCAAGTTCCTAGACTTTTCCATGTGAACATTTTCAGTTTTGATCTTCAATATAATACGACGATGGACTTTCATCGAGTACTTTGTGGCTATATATATATATAAAAAAAAAAGATACTGTGGACCTTTTTTTTTTTTTTTCTAATGTCGGGGGAAGAGATGATGGTGAGAAATACCACCATCTAGATCTAAACTAGCACACACTATAAAAAAAAAAGTATTTGGTTTTTTTTCTGCATATTAGCAGAGTATTTGGTATCATTTTAATCAGTGAACAGTGAACAATACAAATTAATGATCCATTTTAGGATCAGCGCATACAGATAGATAATTGTGGAACAAAGTGAACCACGGCAGTCAAGGAAATATTTGGTTTTCCGTTCCCACGAATGATTTAACTACACCTAATAAAAATGTCATGGAGAAAATTGTCAGAACAATAATATGACACATTTATTTATGAGAGCTTAAATAGGCACGAAGACCTCACAAGTCAAAGCATCTTTACCTCCCAGACACAGCACGGCGTCAAGAGGAATCGCTATTGTACCGACGGATCTATGAAACACTCAAGGGGAGTACCAAATTTCTCCCGCATGCCAATGGTCATCTCTCTAAAATCAGAGGTATGGCCGAAACATGCAAATTTTCAAGAAGTTAAAACGTATAAGGCCTTAATTTTATGTGAAAAGGGAAAAATGGTTCCATCCCTTATTTTTTGCTCCACGAAAAGAATGTGATTTTTCTTGAGAGTTCAGATTCAAAAAAAAGATGGAAAAGTAGAAGGTTGACTGCTCTCTAACTAAAAAAAACAGATTTTGAGTGTGTGTGCCAATAGATGGAAATGTACGCGCTAAGAAAAAGCGAAAACGCGTCAGCCATTACCTCCTGCTGTCAACGTTATCTAGTAATATAAGGTAACAAACAATCTTCCTTCACCATTGTTCCATTTTATTTAATTAAGCTATATTCTTTTAATAATACGAATTTAAGTGTGTATGAAGATCCTACCCCGATCTAAACATAAAAAGGCTAATCAAATAAATACTTCTAGGGTATGGAACTCTGCCTTTCAAAATCGAATTTTTTAATTCAGTAAGATAAACTGTAATTCTCAGAAAATAAATGTTGAGAATACAGTTCTCAACTAGGATTGAATTTTTTTTTTTAAACATTCATGTTTGTTTTTAATTACATGATCATAATTACCTTGTAAATAAACTCAATTTTATATTCAATTAATTTTAGTCAGTTTTCTTTTTGTTTACTTAATTTATTGAATTAATATTAAGTCTTTTATTTTAGGAAATGTTTTCTTTAATATTACAATCTAGGTTTTAAAATAAGCCATTATTTATTTAAAGTTACATAACTCTCTGCAGGTAACCTTTGATGATTGTAATTGGCTCAAAGAGGATCCGAACTTCAAAAATAATTCACAACGCAATTTTTTCTTTTCTATAATTAATTGATAATTTGTCTAATAAAATTTTCTAAGTATAAATTATCATATCAGATCCTTAGAGTCATAGGTGCAAAATAAATACTATACGTCTCGGATAATTTAAAATACTCATATTAATCAATTAACAGCAATATAGTGGTAAATCCTATGCAATCAGACTTAAATTCAAATGATTTAATTGATCACTCTGTAGCATTCCATCAGTAATATTACAGTTATATATTACATTAGTATATCTGATCATCAGGCATTAGTATTAATTGCGGAGAGCAATACTAGTATAGATTAATCTTTCCGTATTATTTTTATCTTTAAAAAATACATTATTTCCTTTTAAAAAATTCTTTTGTATTGTCAATAAAAACATACATTATCAGTAATCATTAATTTTTTTTAAAGATAAAAATAATACGAAAAGATAAATATATGCAAGTATCGCTCTCCACAATTAATACTAATGCCTGATGATCAGGTATACTAATGTAATATAGGGTAATTATAATTAAACTCCCACTTTCAAAATGCTGTAAAAAAAGAACCACTGGTCAGAATGACTTCAAATTTGAACTGGATATACTGGAAGAAGGGGAAAACAATATGGTATAAGAAAATATAAGTTCCAAAGTGTATCAATAGATGGCGCTGTAAGTGGCATACAATGCACATTAAAAGACACTCATGTGCTCTTTATGCGGTTTTTGGCCCAAGGACAGTTGAAAACCGAATCATTAATTGCTTTCTATGCGGTTTTTGGCACAAGGATAATTAAAAACTGATTTTTTCCATCCAACGTGGAACGACCTTGCCGTGGTGGATGGGCTTAACAGTACCACAACTGTTGACTGATTTGAAATTCCTTTTTTCCGTCAAACAACCGAAACACTCATGCACATTGAACAGTACGGTTGATTTACTGTGCAACTCATACTAAAGCCGTCGCATTTCGATTAAAAATGTCACTTGTAGTCGAATTCTCTTTCGTTATGCCGCTTACAGCGCCATCTATTGATACATTTTGGAACTTTTTCTTTCTTATACCATACCGTTTCCAACTTCTTCCAGTATATTCATTTCAAATTTGAAGTCATTCTGACCAGTGGTTCTTTTTTTTTACAGCATTTTGAAAGTGGGACTTTATAATAACCCTGTAGAATGATTCTTACTTGAAAGGTCTACTTTATAAAATGACGTTGTCGCATTAAATTAATTTGCATTGAATTAACAATTGCGTTGAATTTTGTAAAAGCATACTTGGTGTCCCAACCATACTACTTATGACTGACAGTTTGCAATCTTAGACCCTGTAGCAATTTCATCAAAATTGAAGAAAGTCGGTCTGTAGGTCAGTTGACATAGAATGACTTATTTGAAAAGTTTACCCTATAAAATGACGTTGTCGCATTAAATTAATAAAATTACTTTTAAAAAATAGTAATAAGTTTTAATCGAATTTATTTTAATACCGATTCAAAATATTTCTTTAAACTATGGTGGGTATGATAGGAAATTGAATTAACCAAGTCTCTATATTTTCACTCCTGAAACTAAAAATAAAATAAAATAAAAATAAACGAAACGAAAACCTTTTTTCATGCCGTTTTCGGCGAGAACTATATTTCTTTTGATAACGTATAAAAATTTGCATCCACCTGGCTTTTATTTAGATTGACGTCTCAAGTCATTTCAAAAACGCCTTTTTTTAAAGGGAAAATTAATCATATTGAGATGCAAAATTCAATAGAATTTTGTTGGTTAATACAATTTTTTTTTCTCTCGTACTTCCTAAAAGTCACGAATAAAATGATGATGTATGATGTAAACACCAGAAAGATATTTTAATGCTTCAAAACCATCCTTTATCTTTAAACCCCTTTTTTTTTTCTTTACATAAGATGGTATAAAATTTGTAGATATAGTTAAAATGATCTATGTTTTCATAACTTCAAGAAAGCGTCGTCCTAAGCAGGGTGTTCGTAAATTGGGCGAAGAAAATAACAGGGTGATAGTATCCACCAAAGCAAACCATTTTCGTATAATGTTGCTTATATAGTCACTTATATAGTCAAAAATACAGGGACCTCACACTAAGGCGAACCAATATTTTTCTTTCCAATTTTACCATTGAAAATTTCACAATAATTTCAATAGACTTACTTACTTGTGCAATGTGATGATACCAAGAAAAGATCTGGCAATGACCACGATTTGCGTCCAAACAACATTTAGCTAATGCTTCATTATTCAGAATGTACCTGACTCTACATACCATACGGCTCATAATGACCGAATTAAAGTGCATTTACAGCACATTCCGTGATGTCGTCCCATTTCGCACAAAGCACACTTTATAGCCTATTGAAACATTAACAAAAACATCAGTCATTATAGTTAGAGTTAGGAATAATAGAGTGAAATACCCTGCATTTTTTACTAAATAAGTAAATTGCGTTTGCTTTGCATACAAAAATTGTTTGTCTTCATGTATATTGTAAACCTTAAACGTGTGTTCGAATATTTTTAAGATAGCCTGTGTATTAAAAGCATCGATCAAAGCAGCACAGATCATTGGCCAATCGTTGGCAGTCTGTGGAAATCGATTGGAAATGACAGAGTTGATATTCCAACAATAAGCAAACAGAGGCACTTCTCATTTGGAGTCATAGGCGTAACGTGACCAGAAATTTTGGGGGCACAAATGCTTTTTAAACACACACCCACACATATATATATATATATATTTACATAGTATATCTACAGTTGGTTAACGATGGCCTTAGTTAATAACGAATGGCTCTTGGTTAACGACTCTTCATTATTTGATGGCGCATAAAATGAGTATCAGAGAACCAGACAAAGCAGCAACATATAAATTTGTTATTAGAATAATAGAAGAAGGAGAAATTCTGTCTCAACAAGTCTACATTGTAATAAGACTGGATTATTTCGGTAGAAATTGCCCAATGTAGTATTTATAAAAGGAAAAAAAAAAGAAAAAACTTTTGTATTATTATACATTGGCATACAGAAATGCTAGGTTAACATTGTATTTAGGAGCAAATGCATGTGGAAACTTCAAGGTAAAACCAATGTTAGTTTACCACTCATAGAATCCTCGAACCTTCAAAACGTTCAATATCTCTAAATAAATTACGATACTTTATAGAAGTTTAACTGTGATAAAGATCGATATCCGGATGCAATGAAGGTAATAAAAAAATACAGTCAAAGTTAGTGAACTCGTAAATATTGCAGCGGGCAATGTAGGAAAATCAGTATATAGCTGGATAATGGCAGAGGCGGATTACCCATTAGGCTGAGTAGGCTGAAGCCTAGGGGCCCGGAAGGAAAGGGGCCCGGTGTTAAGATTTTCTTTAAGGTTTTTTCTTCATATCGGGCTAATATTTTACGCAAAAGAGAAATTATGTGCAATTCTTTGTTTCACTCATTTATTGAATATTACAGGTCATTAACATATAGATGGTATTCCAAATTCCCTTTCAATTTTTTCGATATTCACCAGAAGAAAATACTGGATTCTTGCAATTTTTTAGCTTCCAGTTTGTGATGGATTTACAAAGAGGCGGCTTTTGTAGCCACAGCATCTTAGTCGAGATTTTGTCAGCATGTCTAAAGATGATGTCTTTTAAAGAAGCTATCAAGTTTTAATCAAACATTTTGCATATTATCACCTCTTGATTTTTAATGCCCTGGGCGATCACTCGACCTTGCTCACTTATTCTAGTAAAATTTATTGTTAAACTAAGGAAGATCTTTTGAGGTTAGAAACTCCATATAAATGTTTATGTGAAAAATACATTAATTTGTAAATTTACTTGCTGTAAACCCATTCGGAAAGAAAATGTATGCAAATGTTCTCAGAATTGCATCATACTGGAGGATTCTAATAACTTATATTGAGAAAAATATTTTTCTCCGTCTAGGAAGGAAATTCTTAAAATCCCATTTATTTTACGACCACAGCTTACCGAATTATGACACTTTGAATTTAAGGAAATATCATTGCTTACCTCCCCTAAAAGTACTTCTTTCCATTTTTAGTGCCAGAAAACTCTCAAATATATCGCTTTGAAGGAAGTAGGTCAAAAAAAAAAAATTTCAAGCCTAGGGGCCCGGGTGGTAGTTAATCCGCTTCTGGATAATGGGCACGTGAAGCTAATTAAAGGTACATTAAGCGTTTTCGCAATAAACAGGTGGCTCGTTATTCCTGGGGTCTGAACGGGGTTGGCGTATGAAGAAGAATAACAAAGCAGATCCAGATCGTGCAATAAAAGTTAATGATTAAAAGGTGACATTCAAAACCTATCATCGGGGAAATAGTGAAAGAGGATTTCATCAACTTTATGTAGAATGAATGCGCAGTATATCCAAAGGAGTCGAATGAGCACAGAAGTCATGTTTTTGGCAAAAAGACGAGATTGAAGAAATTCCGCAAGAGTGGCGCAGGGGTCCGAATCATCTTAGATGATGTTAAACGGCTGGTGACCAGAGGAGAAGTGTGTAGAGCGATGAGAGATAAGCACGCGTTACAAATCTCGCAAAATGATTTTGAATTTTTGAGTGTAGATGCGTGAATTTTGAACGGGTTACCAGAACCGTTAAGAACAATCTCATGTTAAATCTTGTAATTGTTTAACAGGGAAGGTTAGATTTATTTGGCATACAGCACACTTTGGCTAAAAATGGAAATGATTCTGAATTTTGACGGTTATGTGTTATGGGATCGGCTAGAAAGGCATTTTTGCAACTGTTTTTATTTTGTTTAAGAGCAGGCCTGAGAAAGCATGCTATGGAGCACAATGGCGCCTGCGGCATCTTTGAAAGGGCATCTGTGATTTTTAGAAAGATGAGAATTTGACCATGACAGAAACATTTTATACATTGTGTTATTTCTTTTAAAGGCATAACTGGGAGGAAACACAAGTACGTTATGGAAAAGTTGATAAAAATACATATGATTTTGGCTACAGCTATTTTTGTCATTAGAGAAGAGCGCGTCTTGAATGCCAGGAATATATTTACTAAAATAATTTAAATATAGATTTTCTTTAATTTGGAAAATAATATATATGGTTTCTTTACCATATTAACATCAAAGCCTGGATCACAAGAATAAACTTTAGTGATTAGATTGGTGAAATGTTTAAACCAACTGTCAAAGACTTTTTCGAGCAAAACAGTTTGCATCTAAAATACATTTTAATTTTGGATATCGCAGTTGGCCATCCAAAGGGCATAAGATAAATCAGAGTAGTCAGAATATGATTTTTCTTCCTCACAAATGTACATCTCTGATTCAACCTAAGGTAGAACTGTTAATTGTAACTTTGAAAAAGATTTACATAGGAACCTTGTAGCAGGTGCTTTGGAATGTATGATGCTACTAACAAAACCCTAAAAAATTTTTGGAACGAATAATTCACCACTACCATAGCAATTAGGCTAATTATAAATGCTTGGAAAGGAATAACAATGAATTGCCTCAAAGCAGATTGGAAGAAACTGTGTTCTTCCTATTGTAATGAATAAACTGCAGATAAAGGACACAGGATAAAGGATATTGTGGCAACTGCTCGTGATCTAAACTTGGAAGTAGAGGAAGAAAATGTTGAAGAGTTATTGCAGATACATAACTGTGATACTGAAGAGCTAGAAAAGAATTCTATCAGCAATGTGAAGAAAAGAAATTTCATGTAAAAATAAAAATGGGGAGAAAAATTAAATTACGACTGCTGAAATCAAAAAATGCTTTGGAAAAGTATAGGAAGAAGTTCAAACTGTTGCTATGAAATGGAATGCAAACAAATCTGAGATTATCAGAACTGCAGATTTATTTGATGAAAAGTCCATACAGTTTTTAAGAAAGAGGCATTACCAAACAGTCACAGACATGTTTTTGTTACACTCTATTTGTTAAAAAACTCCGAAGTGAGTCCAATTGTTCCTTTTGGTAAAGACTCGTGATTAAAAATGTTTTTTATGCACAAGTCCTCCTTTTTTTTTTTTTTTTTTTTTTTTTTTTTTTTTTTTTTGACAAATATAACAGATAAATTACATTTATAAAAATTTTAGGCCATTTTAACTGAGTTTTATAAGGATTTTTAATATGTTTTATGGTTGTAGGGAGGTATTCAAACAAATTAACCAATTAAGTCTAATGGGAAATCACGCCTTTGTTAGCAATGGTAATCCATTCCAGGATTACCGTCGTTAACCAATGTACCACTGTATATTAACATTAAAGCATCTTACTCAAGAAATCTCATACCTTGAAAAAAAAAAAGAATATGATCATCGCATCTCAAAAATTCGGAGAGATAGTAGCAGATTAAATGCTGACAATAAATATAAAAAAAAGGAAAGAGAGAGGAACATATTTAATTATGCACAAGATATATTTTCAGGGTACTGCCATAAGTGGAAAGTCTTTGAGAGGAAGTCTTTAGGGAAAATGTCGTGATACCGAACTCCTTATTTCATAGAAAGAAAGCTGATTAAGCTTATTAAACCCATAAAAAATAAAAATGAAAATAAAAGTAGGTATTTTCTACTTCGATTTCGGATCAATATAAAACAGTAATTAATTGAATGTATCATTAAAAACATTTTTGGTGTTCAGGAAGTTTAATGGGGAGTCAGGGCATGTCCCCCCTCCCCCCTGCGTCCTCCCGACGCTATATCTATGTTTGGAGCGTATCTGAACAGGATCCTGTGCAGCTAACGGTTGGGCCACTATTGGGTTTTTGCTGGCAAATGTTTTGTTGGCCAAAGCTACGGCAAAACGGACTTTTGTTACTTTGGGCCAACATGGAACAACAATTAGCCAACATGGGCCCAATCAACTTGGGTATGATATACATAAAAACTGGGAATAATTCTGTTCTGTACGGTAGTTTAAATTATTTATTTGGAATTTTCTGTTTATCAGAAAAAAAAATCTTCTTTGTGAAATGATATTATTACACAAAATTAAAGTAATGATAAATTAGATTCAAGGCTTTTCCAAATATTTATTTCAACTATCGATCAAAATATATTTTGAACCATGGTGAATATTATAAGAAATTGAATTAACGTACTCGCTATATTCTGTTGCAGACACGTGAAAAATAAAAAAAAGTGGGGAGGGGTGTGAAGAGAATCTTTTTTGATAACATTTTCTTTTGAGAATCTATAAAATTTGCATCCACCTATAGCTTATATTTGACTTGACATGATTTACATCTCCACCCTTTTCAATAAATCTTTTTTACTAAAAAGAAAATTAATCACATTGAACTGCGAAATGTAATATAAAATGCAAATAAAATTTTGTTGTTTAATATAATATTTTTTTCCATCGTGAATTCTGAAGAATAAAATTATGATTGATGATCTAAACACTAGAAAGATATTTCAATAGTTTACATTCATCTTTCATCTTTAAACTTATTTTAGATTTTTCAATCATGAAATTGTTGAATGTTGTGTTGTTTTTGACAGAGGCGTAGGAAAGGGCTGCAAAAAGTCAAGCATCCCCCCCCCCCCCCCGCCATTGAACTAACGGTAATTTTTTAAAAAGTGATCCGAGCTATTCCAAAGAGTACTTTAATGTTTGATTATTCATCTCTGGAGAGAAAAAAAAACTTTTTACAGAAAGAAGTATTATAAATATTGATTGTATTTCTATCTTGTAAATTTGCAGATTAGGGGCCTCAATGTTAGCTATTTCTGTTTTGGAATTAATTTGAATTAATAGTTTGAAACTTTAAACTCGTAGTTGCATTTCTTTCATATAAGTATTACTGCAAATAGGATTTCAAGTACCTTCAAAAGATTTACTTTTTATAAATTACTAGCAAGCTACGCCCGCTGCGCTGGTCGGTTTCTACAAATGAACCTTAAATCAAACGAAATATAATTTGACCTTGTAGTTGAAAGCAATCTGTATATTTTCCTGGAATATCCTTTCACATTACTGAAAAATGACGCCATTGCGCTATTATATTTTCTAATGTGCAGTCAAAATTTTAGCTGTTAAGGACCAACTATATTATTTGGTAATTTACAGTGAGGGTTTGCTAAAGAACGTTAAAACTATATGCAATATATTAGTACAATCCCTAAAAATTATCGAACTAACAATGCAAACAAATTAACTAACAAAAGTCATCCAGTAGAAGTTTTTATAAAAGCTAATCTTTGATAATCGGGTTCATCTGATTATAGAACTTTTTCACATAATTCTGAAACTAACATAGAACGATATGAAGTATATTAAAACCAGACTTAAAAATTATCTACTTAACAATGCAAGTCACAAAAAAAATACGCCCAGGAAAAACTTTCAAAATGTCTAATCTTTCGGAATCGGGTTCATCTGACTATATAATCTTCACACATAATTGTTTGACTAAGCAACGTAGAACAATATGTAGTACACTAAAACCATTCCTGAAATAGCATCTAACTAACAATACAATTATCATCAAAATCCGTCCAATAGAACTTTTTCAGAAGGCTAATCTTTCATAATCGGAATCAAACATTAAAAAGGCTAATATTTGATAAAAAAAGGTCACCCGATTTTCGAATTTCCTCCTCTATAATTCTAGAACTAAGCAACGTAGAATGATATGTTATATGATAAAACTTTCCCTACAAAATTATCTAACTAATGGTATAGGTTTCATCGAAATCCATTCGACAGAATCGTTTAAAAAGGCTAATCTTTCATAAGCGGATTGATCTGATTATAGAACTTCCCATAATAATTCTATAACTAAGCTATGTAGAACGATATGTTATAAAATAAAACCTTCCCTAAAAAATTATCTATCTTACAGTTTAAGTTCTACGAAAATTCCATTCAGCAGAACTCGAGTTATAAGCAGCCGGAACGAAATTTCATATATAAGGTAGAAGTAAATAGAAGTATATTGCTATTAATATAGTTTACATTTGAATGAAAAAAGATACTTTTTGGTTAGCCGGGCGCCAGTGATATATGTATATACATATGTATACGTATCTTCATACATATAATTGTATATATATGTATGTATATATATGTATATGTGTATATATATGTATGTGTGTGTTTTCACCTTACCTATTCAAATGTATACACACACACACAAAAAAAAAAAAAAAAAAAAAAAAAAAAAAAAACACCTTTTGGCTTAAAATAAAATTATTTTGGGTCAAAAGTAAAATCAAAATCGCCAAATATTTTTTCAATAGCACGTACATGTATATATATCACTGGTTCCCGGCTAACCGAAAAGTACCAAAAAAAAAAAACTTCAAAAATGATGTCGTACACTTGAAAAAACATCTTTTGGCTTAAAATCTCTCATGAAAACTGTTTTTCTTTTCTTTCTCTTTTTTCTTTTTTTTTAAAGTAAAATTAGTAACAGTTTTTCTTTTATTTTTCGAGATGTATAGCCATTTTAATTCTTTCTGCAACAAAAAAATAACCCTTTGGCTTAAAATAAAATTATTTGGGGTCAAAAGTAAAATCAAAATCGTCAAAAACAAAAGATAAATCGCCAAGTATTTTTTTAATAGCAATCTTGCCCATTGAATAATTTTTTAAGCATTACGAATATTCCCAATCATGTTTAAATTAAATATTTTCGTTTTATAATATTATCTCTCATCAAAACTGTTTTTCTTCTTTTTTTTTTCTTTCTTTCTCTTTCTTTTTTCTTTTTTTAAAATTTTTTAATAAAATTAGCACAGTTTTTTCTTTCATTTTTCGAGATGTATAGCCTTTTCAATTCTTTCTGCAACAATAATGGTCGCCAAAAAATTAGCAATGGCAACCTTTTCGGCCAAAATAACAGAACTTTCTATCATAATTCTATAACTAATGTACGTAGAACAATATGTTATATACTAAAATCTTCCCTGAAAAATTATCTATCGAACAGTGCAAGTTCCGTCAAAGTCCCTTTAGCGGAACTCGAGTTATAAAGGAACGGAACGAAATTTCCGTTTGTGTTTTATGTATATAGTAGATAACGAAAAATAGATTCCATGTGCTAATACTGTAAGACTGTTTATTTTCTATGATTATTCTAAAAAATATACGAGGGATTCTGCCCCCCCCCCCACCCCCTCATAGTTTGACATTATAATTCTCCATAATTGTCAGTACTTTAAAATCTTCTGGTTAAAAGAATTAAAAGTTGATTTTATGCTAATGACATTAGTATGTAATTACACTGGTGTCCAAAAGCAACACAAAATGCCAATTTTCGCTCAATAAAGTTCCTTTCACGAATGTTAAAACACCGCTGCGGTACACGAAAAACACAAAAAAATCATTAAAAATCGCTAAAAATTCAAAAATCAAACAAAATTTACAATTAAGAGAACAAAATTTACAATAGCGGGCTAAAATATTGTAATCGTGATTCTTTCACGAATGTCAAAAAATCGCCGCGGAAAGGTAAAAATCGCTAAAAGTCGAAATAGTATTTGCTAAAAATTCCAAAAATCGAGGAGGTTAAAATTTACTATGTTAGGCTTAAAGTTTGAAACCGAATTCAATTTTACTAATGTCAAAAAATTGCCGTAAAACACGAAAAATCGATAAAAATCTCGGTAAAAATTTCAATAAAAATCGCTAAAAATTCAAAAATCGAAGAAAAAATTTACTGTATTAGGCTAAAAGTTTGAAACCGAATTCTTTTTACTAATGTGGAAAAATCATTTTAAAACGCAAAAAACTTCTAAAAATCGCATAATAAATTCACGAAAAATTCAAAAATCGTTGTACGAACTTCAAATAAACATTATTGAAAAGAAGACAAAATTTACTATTATAGGTTAAAAGAATGGAACCCCATTTATTTTACTAATGTTGAAAAATCGTTGCGAAATGTTAAAAAACGCATAAAATATCTATCAAAAAATCGAAAATCGGGCTTCGAGGTGCATAGCTCCGTACACAGAGGTACCTTCCTACCAAATTTTGTTACTCTGCGTGCAGCGGTCTCTTCAGAACAGAGGTGACAGAGACACTCACACACACACACTTTTTTCCTTATTATCATAGATAATTTTTTTTTTTTTTTGGCTTATAATAGTAAAAACCTCTAAACCTCCACCCTATTTAAAAGAAAAAATATTTTCTTTCCGTATATTTCGTAGGGTGGATAACTGCGGTTTAAAATAAGTTTTAATGGGTTATTTACATTAGCATGCTAAATGAATTCAACTTATTGGTTTCTATTAATAGTTTAATGTTTAACTAAAGAAAAAAATCCTCATAAATGGATATTTATAAGTTTTGTTTAAAAATAAATTGGAAAAACTTTTACTATTTCTACATTATCATCAAATATTTAAATGAGAACATTCAGAAAAAAAATTAGCTTAATATTTTCAAAATCACTTTGTAGCGAAAAAAGAAATTATTACTTTTACACTTTGCTTAGAGAAAGCATTTTTTTTTTCTGAACCGTATCATTAATCTTCGTAATATAATAGAAACGGCACATACATAAAAAATGCCTTTTTAAAAATTCATTTATTTCTAAATTTTAAAAAACCTTGCGATGTGTTTGTTCTTTTTTTCCACCGCACTCGTTCCATTTGGCACCGTGACAATGTTTACTGCCAATGCATCAATTTATTCAGAACAAGCCAGAAAAGCAATGCAAATGAAATTAAAATATCACAGAACCAAAAAATAAAAATGTTCTGTAACATGCATGTCTTAGCATTTGTTTTCCACGCTTTGAAAAATGGATTACATATTTCCCTGCCCTTTTTTTCATATTTCTGCAGAGCATTCATTTGCTAATTATTCACATGTATCATTAACGTGAAACTGCCAGAAATTGCGTTTTTTTTTTTTGTTTTGTTCCTTCAGGACTCGGAAAGAGAGAGATAGTGATTTTCTAATTTGTCGTCGTATTCTTCTCATTTACTGCATGTTTAAATAAAAGAATTGTCATATGCTTTATTTGTAATCACAGAGAGTCAATATGATAAATGGAATGAAGGATGTTTGTCGCATCGTATCACGAAAAGTTTTTTCTTCTTTTTAACACTTTCCAATCTAGTTGAAAAGTGTTTATGACTTCGATTTGTCTGCCGTCTGCCGTCTGGCCGTTTGGCCGTTCTCTAACTCCCGTAAATATGCTCGGATTGCCCTACAATTTTTATATGTTATTGTCGTTATCTATAGCAGGTTCCCTATTTCAACTGAAGTGTGTAGCACTTATAGTTTTTTTTACAGGGACACTCAAAAGAATTCCGTTACATTACGGTCTATGGGGGAAAATCATTTGCGGTTTATTTTAATGATGTTACACAATTTCAAACACATTGTAATTGATATACATCACTAAGGTGCATTACAAGAAGCTTAATATGGAATAGGGTGTGCATAGCATTTATATTTACTTTACAGGGACAGTCAAAAGAATTTCGTTACATTACGTCTATGGAGAAAAATCGTTTGAGGTTTAATTAAATAATGTTTCACTATTTTAAACGCTTTGAAATTTATATATATCACTAAGGTGCATTACAAGAGGCTTACTACAGAATAGTGTGTGTATAGCAGTCATCGTTCATTTACAGGGACACACAAAAGAATTCTCTACTGTCTGTTAACAATAATTCCTGGAAGTGCGTTTTAAGTTGCTGAACGCGATTTTAAATTTAACTCACTTTTTGTCTATTACTTGGCGTGTATAAATTCTGTAGATCCTATACAGGGCAGCACAAAAGTTCGCGAACACATTTCCGTTTATTGACAGAAACTCCAGAAGGAGAATTTTAAACTGTGCTACGCGTTTCCTAACTAAACTAAAATTTAGCATCCTATGTAGTATATATACAAATATATAGATCATATACAGGGCTGAATAAAAGTATTCGGATATTGTACATATTGCACATATTTTTCCGAATATTGTACATATTGGAAATATATGTTGGAAATTCCTGAAATTACGTTTTTAAATATGTTATGCGTTTTCCAAATTGTTTACTTAGATGTTATCTTTTAGCTTATTAAACGGTAATGATTTGTAAAATTATTTTGGAAGCGTTGGAAAGTGTTACATAATCTATGCTCTTGACGCATGATTTTTCGTTCTTGTTTTTTGTTTTTTTTGTTGTTTTTTTTATCACGAAAAGGTTTTTTTTTTTTTTTTTAATCACGAGAAAGTTTTTTTTTTTTAATCACGAAAAGGTTTTTTTTATATAGAATGATATTTTTACTTTCTTCTTATACAGGGTGCGTGTACATACACTGTTTAATGGGTCGTAGCTTTCTAAATTTTCTTTCTTTTCAAAGTGTAATGAATTGGAAATAATGAGTAGTCCAAGGATTAACTTTTGAATTAAAAAAAAAATTATTTTAAAATGCTATTTTAAGTATATGAAAATGTAAGCAGTAGTACAAAAACAATATCGCAAGTAATTTCAGACAGATGCACCTATTCGAATTACAATTCCTAGGATAAAAGATAAGTTTGAAACGAATGGATGTTCGTAGACGACGTTCCTGAACCGCAATTGAACAAGAATGCGCCACAATACCAAATGAAATGAAATATTTGTTGAAGTTTGTGAGTCAATAGTTATAAGCAGTGTATTGACCAGAACGGTAATTATTTTGAACATCTGCGGTGGGAGGGAAAGTTATGCGTTTTACGTAGATTCTTTTGCGATGTAAATATTAATTATATGTGAATAAAACCTGGAGTTATAATCATTTAAAACGTGTATACATTTTTTGACGCACCCTGTATACATAGGAAGAAAGGTTGGAAATTTTTCCACTTCTATTTATTGATGGATTTACACGTTTTTGATGTCCTGTCCTGAACATGATTTGATTATTTTCGGAAAATGTTTATCTGTTGTCTCTGTCTTTATGTCTGTATTATAAATTTTGTGAGCGCTCCATCTCAAGAACTAATGCACATAATTTCATTATATTCAGCTAGATTTTTTGAATAAACCAGTACTGATAAAGTGTGGGTTGATGTTAGTTTGCTGATTACTGTCGCCCAGCAGATGGCGCTGTTATGCTTTTTTTTTCACGATTTCTGTGAAAGCTATTGTCTAAGCATCTTTGATATGGAATTTAATCAAACACAATGCTCAGTTAGACCTTGGCACCTATAGGTGCTGATTAGGTTTGGTGTATATAGCCTAGCAGATGGCGCTACTATGCTGCGTTTTTTCTGATATTGGTGATAGCTGTATCTCGGCATCTATCGGGATGGAATTCCATCAAACTTTATGCTCAACTGCTGTGCTGTGCTTCTGATAGCTCCATGTCGGCATCTACGGGTGATATTTCAGACCAGCTAATTTTAGATATTAACAGATATTTATTAAAAATTATGTTGATACAATTTTGTGTTTCTTAATTCAACAAAGGAAGCTGATATGCTTTTTTTTTTTTTTTTTTTTTTTCCGATGAAAAATGTAGCTATATGTATATCAGTTTCTATTAGGCGGAAATGTATCAAAATTTATGTTTTTAGTTAATAATTAAACGCGATATATGTTAGTCCAATTTTATACCTGAACACCCAAAAGGCGCCATTGTTGAACTAGTTTTTTTTTTTTTATTATTGTTGCAGAAAGAGAGAAAATTATCCCTCTGCTGTCAAGGTCATTTTTCCAGCACGCGCTGTAACCCTTTCGTTGCGTGCGCATCTTTTGTATGCAATAGTCGACGCACCAGACAGTCGCTTAAGAACTCTTCTCAGATCAACATGTAAATAAAAGTTTTGTTCTGTTTTTAACTATCGGCTGCTTTTCTTTCCCAGCCTTTGGAATTATTTATTTTTAATTTAAGTACGTACGTCACATTCTGGCATCCCACTACCGAGATGAGTGTTGATTATGACATTCTTATTTTGCCGATAGTTAAATGTTAAGTTTAAGTAAGTTTAAATTAAGTATTTAAGTATTTTTTACGAAAAAAAAATATGACGGATCTAGAAAGTACAAAGCAGCAGAGAAAAGCCACTAGATCATCTTTTACGAAGACGTCTAACAAGCTACAAGAACTAATAAGTGCCGCTGCTCCGGATTTAGATGATGTGGAAATACTGCTAGATCAACTACAAGAAAAATATAAAATGCTCCGAACTATAGATGAAAAATTTTTAGAATTTTTTCAAAAACAAAGCTGCTCTCAAGAAGATTACGAAAAGGAATATGAGGCAGCTCAGGAATATTACGAGAAGATGTCTACGTTAAAGGTGAAATGTAACAGGTTAAAAACGAAGCTTAGTTACAATACAGTAAATGCTGTTTCCTCTTCTTCAATTATGGCGTCACCGGTTGCTAAACAGAAACTCCCTGAAATAGAACTCTTTAAATTTGACGGCAACCCAAGAAATTGGCTCACCTTTTGGACGCAGTTTAGCAAAATCGATGAAGACCCAAGAATAGATGTCCGCGACAAGTTTCAGTACCTACTACAGTCTACTAAGCCTGAATCAGTAGCTCGACAAATCGTGGAGAGTTTTCCTGCTACAGAAGCTAATTATGAAAAGGCATTGAACTATTTAAAAGAACGTTTTGGAAAAGAAAGTGTCCTTATACAGATTTACGTTAGAGGACTTTTAAAGCTGGTTATTACGGACAAAACTCAAGTGAATTTGTTGACTCTCTATGACAAGCTTCAAACACAACTGCGTGCCTTAGAATCTCTGGGAGTTACTCAAGATAAGTTTTCGCATATGTTACTCCCATTAATAGAATCTGCACTCCCCACCGATTTAATTAAAATTTGGGAGCGACAGAAAAGTACATTAGCTGAAACAGGTAAGACCGATTTAGATCTCTTAATGGATTTTGTTAAAAATGAAGTAGAAACTGAATTTAGACTTAAAATCACTCGTGATTGCTTAAATTCTGAAAAATTAACTGTTAAGAAAAATAAGCCCTCTGAACCTAAAAGCAGTGTGTCAACTGCTTATGAATTACTTAATGCCAATAATGGCAACAATAGCAGTAATTTTCCTGAAAATTCTAAGTTTAAAAAATTTGATTGTATTTTTTGTAGTAAATTTCATAATTCAGAGAACTGTAACGATGCTTTTGCTATGAGTTTAGATTGTAAAAAAGACATCATTAAGAAAAATAATGCTTGTTTTGTATGTTTAAAACGAAATCATAAGGCTAATCAATGTAAGTCAAAACATCGATGCCCAATTTGCAAAAATCGGCACTTTGTAATTTTGTGTCCGGATTTAGTTTCTAACAAAGTTGATAATATCTCGATTGGAGATAAAAGTGAAAACAAAACAAGCACTCTGAATAATTACATTAAAATTTCAGATGTACTCTTACAAACTTTAATTGTAAAAATTCACAATGGTTCTAAAACAATGTTTATTCGTGCTATTTATGACAGTGGTTCAATGAAGTCTTATATTTGTGAAGATGTTGCACAAAGTATGAAATTTAAGTGTATTGGTGAAACGAAAATTAAGCAATCTCTATTTGGTGGTGTTGAAACACCAGAAAATGTATATAGAAATTATTTAATTGAATTAAGTGATGTAAATGATAAATATAAGTGTAAATTAGAAGTACTTAGTCAGAAACGTATTTGTTCTGAAATTAAGCAAATTCCTTCTGGTCCTTGGCTAAATGAACTTAAGTTACACGGAATTAAAATAAATGATTCAGAAAACAAACATTTTAAAGTTGATAAGGAAATAAAATTGTTAATTGGTGCAGACGTTGCAGGTAAGCTTTTAACAGGAAACATTGTAAGTCTTAAATGTGGCATAACAGCGATAAATACGAAATTAGGGTGGACATTAATGGGTAAATTTAATCCTGGCACTGAGCCAAATTCTCAGAGTACAGCTTCTCTTGTTATTTCTTCTCTTTTAGTTAAAAATCGGTGTATAAGTGATCTTTGGAAGTTAGATGTTTTGGGAATTAAGGAACCCCCAATAAGTAAAACGAAAGCTGAATTGCAGGAGGATACACAGAAATATTTTGAAGAGACTCTAAGTATAAATAGTGAGGGGCGATATGAAGTTGCGTTGCCTTGGGTTCTGGACAACACTCTTTTACCGGATAATAAAATAAATGCGGAAAAATCTGTTTTAAACACCAAAAGAAAATTGATAAATTCCGGAAAGTTTAATGATTATTGTGATATTTTTGAAAACTGGTTAGCTCTCGGCATAATCGAAAAGACATCGACTGAGAAACTAAAGGGTGTTCATTATTTACCTCATAGGGCGGTAATAAAGGAGAACAGCACCACGAATATAAGGCCAGTGTTCAACGCTAGTTTTCATTTACCTGGTTTTCCATCTTTAAATGATTGTCTGGCTACGGGTCCAAATTTAATAGAAATGATCCCCTCAATTTTGAATCGTTTTCGTATGAATTATGTAGGCGTCACCGCTGATATTGAAAAGGCGTTTTTGCAGATTGCGATAAAAGAAAGAGACCGAGATTTTTTGCGGTTTCTGTGGTTTGATAAAGAAAATCAAGAACAGGTGAATGTATATCGGCATCAAAGGGTAGTTTTCGGCGTTACATGCAGCCCTTATTTATTGGCCGCAACTTTACTGTATCATTTAAATACGGTTCCAGAAAATTTAAAGCACTCTGCAGATATTTTGAAAACAGCCTTCTACGTAGATAACTGCGTAACAAGTTTAAACTCCGAGATAGAAATGAGAAAGTTTTTCTTAGAATCAAAATTAATCATGTCTTTAGGTCATTTTAATCTAAGATGTTGGAAATCCAATTTAATTAATGAAATATTTGAGGAGGATTCCTCCACGAAAGAGGATGTTTCCCTATTAGGTCTCGTATGGAATACACATACGGATACACTATCGTGTAAAATAGAACAGGCTATAAATCCATTAGAATCAGTCACAAAAAGAATAGTTTTGGCAGTAGCACACCAAGTTTTTGATATTGTTGGTTATACAGCTCCAGTGATGCTAATTCCGAAACTAATCTTACAGGAAACATGGAATTCAAAACTAAAATGGGATGACAACCTACCCGATGATTTGGCAAAGAAATTTAAATCGTGGAGAAAAAACTTAAATTTACTCTCATTGATAAATATACCTAGATGGTTTGGGCTTAAACAAAGTGATCAAGAAATAAGCTTGCATTTATTTTGCGACGGCAGTAAAAAAGCATACGGTACCTGCGTTTTCTTAAGAGCGGAAGACGACGATGGGGTAAAAATTAATCTAGTACAAGCAAGACCTAGGGTAGCTCCTTTAAAACCCATTACAATTCCTCGCTTAGAGCTTTTGTCTTGCAATATTGGCTCTAGGTTGTTATCTAACATAATTAAAGATCTAAATTTATCAGGGGTTGATATTTATTGCTGGACCGATTCTACAACAGCCTTATGTTGGATTCAGCGAAAGCAAAATTGGGGAATATTCATTCAAAATCGGGTTACAGAAATTAACTCATTGACTTCGCCTCATTGGTGGCATCACATCTCAGGTTCTCTTAACCCTGCCGATTTGCTTTCAAGGGGGTGTTCTGCTGAACAGTTAGTTGACAGGAAATGGTGGGAGGGACCTGATTGGTTGCACGAAAAAAAAGAAAATTGGCCTAAATCGAATGATGAGCCAAATGAAGATTTAGTCAATTCTGAGATTCGTAAAACAGTTATAACAACGTTAGTAAAAAATGATGAAGATGCTAAGTGGTATTATAAATATTTTTCTTCATTTAAGAAAATTGTAAGGATGTTAGCTTGGATTTTTAGGTTTTACGACAATGTAAAAAAAGTTGACAAAAATCTTTCAAGGGACTTATCTGTACAAGAAATCGAAAAAAAGGAAAAGGCTTTAATGGTACTAATTCAGAAAGAATCCTTTAAGGGAGAAAATGATGAGAAATTAAGACAACTTAGACCAATAGTTGATTGTGACGGCCTTATAAGAGCTAAATCAAATGTTGTGTATCGGGAAGATAAGTACGATTTTAAATATCCTATTATATTACCATCTGATCATTCTGTTGTAAAATTGTTGATAATGAGTGTACATAATGATTTATTACATGCTGGTACTTCATTGTTAATGTCAAATTTAAGAGAAAAGTATTGGATTTTAAAATCTCGCAAGACAATAAGAAATTGTATTAGTAAGTGTCTAAAATGTCAAAAGTTTAAAGCGAAAAAATGTGAGGTCATCCCAGGAATTTTACCAAATGATAGGGTCCGCGATGCTTGTGTATTTGAAATTATAGGATGTGATCTGGCTGGACCACTTTATTTGAAAGATGGTAGAAAAGCATATATTGTACTGTTTACTTGTGCAGTCTATCGTGCCGTCCACTTGGAATTAATCACTTCCTTATCGACCGAATCCTTCTTTCAATCTTTAAGACGTTTTATCGCACGCCGTGGACGACCTTCTACCATATATTCAGATAATGGAAAAAATTTCATAGGCGCGGAGAAATTTTTGCAAACTGTAGACTGGGATGGTCTCCGTTTTAAAGCTGCTGAACAAAAAATTCAGTGGAAGTTTAATCCTCCATCCGCAGCCTGGTGGGGCGGATGGTGGGAGCGTTTGATTCAGATTGTAAAACAAAGCTTAAGAAAAATATTGGGTCGTGCTTCTCTTGATTATGAAGAACTACTAACTGTATTGTGTGACTGTGAGAGAGTTGTTAATTCCAGACCACTTACTTACGTATCAGAGGACACTGATGAGGACTTTGCTATAACACCAGAGAAATTTTTACATGAAACTCCACAGTCAGGTGTACCTGATATTGATAATGTAGATAAAGTGAAATTGAGTAAAAGAACTAAGTATCTGCAGCGGATAAGAGAAACTTTAAGGCTTAGGTTTCGTACAGAGTATTTAGGGCAGTTACGACAGCAGTCTATAAAATGCTATAAAAACAAATCACTTAAAGTAGGAGAAATTGTCCTACTTGAAGATACTAATAAAAAACGTTCCTATTGGAATCTAGCTCGCGTATTAAAAGTTATACCAGGTCGAGATGGCCAAATAAGACTTGCGCTTATAAAAACAAACAATTCTGAGTTATTACGGCCAGTTCAGCGATTGTTCAGATTAGAATTGGAAAATCCAATACAAGAAACAAATGATGAGGCTATGCCTTTAACGACCAGTAGCGGCAGAATTGTCAAAACACCTGTAAGGTAAATTTTATATTCAGAATATTTAATTTCAGTAATTATTTTACTTAATTTCACTTCTCTTCTTTATATGTATTCCAGTGTTTATTGTTATTTTGCATATATTATATACTGTATTTATGTTGTAATTTGTAAGGTTGTATTTTGATTGTATAAGTGATTTCTTATGTAAGTACTATGTAATGTGTATTTTGTGCATAATATAAGTAAAGATTTTGAGTGTTTAGCTGCCCACTCAAAAGGTGGGAGAATGTTGCAGAAAGAGAGAAAATTATCCCTCTGCTGTCAAGGTCATTTTTCCAGCACGCGCTGTAACCCTTTCGTTGCGTGCGCATCTTTTGTATGCAATAGTCGACGCACCAGACAGTCGCTTAAGAACTCTTCTCAGATCAACATGTAAATAAAAGTTTTGTTCTGTTTTTAACTATCGGCTGCTTTTCTTTCCCAGCCTTTGGAATTATTTATTTTTAATTTAAGTACGTACGTCACAATTATTATTAAACCGCTGATAATTGCAAATTCAAGTTAAAGTCAAAGAAATGTACAGTGCTTCGTAAGTGTTGGTGTGTAACAACGCTATTTAAATTAATACAGTAGAATAGTACAGAAGAGAGTTTTGTGATGGACATAACATATACTCAGGGCCTGATTATCTAAAAGACACAGGAAACACGAGTTTCACCTCTAAAACTTAAGAAGGCCTCACTAAGATGATTTCAAAATATTACCTTTTTATATTTTTACTTACCCATCATACGTACGATAGGGTAAATTTTGTAATAGTTTTGAAAATCGATTTTTTTTTTTTTTTTTTTGACAGATTTACACGTGTCAGACACGGGAGATTCCGAAAAACATATTTTTAGAAAAAAAAATTTGCCGTCCGCCTGTCTGTGTGTCTGTAAACGCTCTAGCTCCCGAACAAATTGAGATAGAGACTTAAAATTTGGTATGTACTTAGTATATAATAATGGAAAGTAGCTTATTGAATTTGCAACCTCGATTACCCGGAACTATTTTTTCGGACTCTCGACATATTCGTTCTGATAAAAGAAAAGGTATATAAAAAATTTCGAAATTGTTTATTTTAAGGAGTGAATATAAAAGATAATAAAAAAACATAAATTTTGCATAAAGCATGAAGTCGATCGGATAATGAGTTGCCAAGATATTTGTAATTATATTTTCCACACTTTTCCATTTTTCATGACCCTGTATTTCATTCAAATTTCAATTCAAAGATATATTTTAATTGGAAATGAGACACTTAATCCGATGCAGTAAACCGTTAGTTAATATGATTATCAATTTTGGAGTTATAAGGATGTTTATTTTACGCAATTCAGTAATAGAGCATTTAAAGTTTATGACGTCATCCAGCCACGATTTTATTCGGATTGCAATGCATTTTATAAATAGTTTACATATGTTTTATTTTCATATTTTATATTATGCATACCCATGATGGGTAAGTATTACGGTGGCCCCCCCAATGACTAGTTTACATTGAATTGAAATTTCCTTGGAGGGGAAAGTTTGCCTAATGCAAGAAAATATCCACACTTCTTCAGATAACGTAGCCAAACTGGTAATTTGAATGTAATCAATAGGCTGTTTATTATATATCTGGAGTAAATATTAAATTCTGTCTTCTCTTGCAACAAAAATCGCAATAGCGACTGAATAAAATTTGAGTCCCGATGATTATTTTAAAAGTTTAATTCTGTTTAGATCTTAGAGATTTAAATCTCGGTGAAATATTAATAATTGTATGTTGAATTCAATCATAAATTAGTATACTGGCTTGACATATTTCTGTCAATTTTTAAAATCTAAAAAAAAAAAAAAAAAAGTTTATTAGAACATGCCAAAATGTTAAAAATGAAATTAAAGAGTATTTAGTAAAATTGAGTGTGTATTATTTTGTAGAAATGTTTAATTTTACAATTTTTGTTCAAAATTGACAAATTTAATAGGTATTTCTCTTTAGTTATTTAAAATAAAATTTTATGTTGAATTCAATTATAAATTCGTATACTGGCTTGACATATTTCAGTTAATTTTTAATATCTTCGAAAAAAAAAAAGTTAATTAGAGCATGTCAAAAGGTTAAAATGAAATTAAAGTATACTTAATAAAATTCAGAGGGTAGCATTTGACGAAAGCTTTAAATTTTGCAATTTCTCTCCAAAATTGCCAATTTATCCAAATATGGGGGAAATATTAATCGTTTCATATTAGAATTTAACTATAAATTAATATATTTTTTTTAGTTTTAAAGTGTTCCAAATGTAGGGAACCATGGCTGCCCGCAGAACAATATTCACAGAAGGGGAAGATTTGGAGTAAATGTGCCTGTAGTCCGCTGCCTTGACATTGTTTAAAGAAAAAAAAAAAAGGAGAATATGAACATGAAATAAGCCAAACTATAAGAATTTTTTACCATCTCCCAAGTTTTCCGATGTAAGAAAATTCTTAAACATATCAACATAAAAAACAAGGTCAAAGTCAAACCGGGCGGGGAGATCTACCTTTCGGCTTAAGCTCAACTAGCTCCAAACATCAACATTAAAAAAATACAGAAATATTACAAATAAGAAATATTAAAAATCAAGTAAACTTTTACAAACTTGTTTCAAAATGAAGAATCGAAACCAGGGGCGCCATTTCAGAACTTTCTTGGGGGGGGGGGGGGCAAAGTTTTTTAAGGTAGTAGCATGCCCCCCCCCCCCGCAACCTCTCCGAACGAGAAACGTTTACTGAATCATATATAGAGAGACAGCAATATTTCTAATACGGAATCTCAAGTGACCTCTGAAAAATTCCGTTTTAGACAGGTTTTCGTCTTAGCAAGTAGAATTTTAAAATATTATGAAAGTTTTCAGTTATAGACCGTTTTTTTTTTTCTGGTATTCTTTATGACTGTTAAAACCTCCTCTCTATAAATCACTTCTGAAGAGCATAGGTGTATTACAGTGAAACGTGTCTAAGCGAAACCTGTCTATAACATAATTCTTCCTCAAATGGGCACAAAAAAGTAAAGTTTCGATGAAAAAAACGCCATGCAATTATGTACGCCATACTAAGATGGAGCTTTTTTACAGCCCTTCTTCTTCTTTGCAGGTTTTACTGCAGGGGTTCCATTTCAAGAGGTTCTTGGGGAGGAGGGGGGGGGGGAGTTTTTTCTTAGAGACAGGGATTGAAATTTCGTGCAGGATTGCCCGAATCGTGCACTAAATAGAAATAGGCCCCCACAATAAAAAATGCAGTGTGAGATTTTGCCTTCTTATCTTAACTTCTTACACAAACATGTGATTCTTCAGCGAATATATTTTTAATTTTAGTGGTAGTCCGCGAATTTTTCTTCTTTTTTTTACGCAAAAGCAATTCTTCAACCGATCGCTGTAAACATCGCGAATTTTACGAATTGGAATTAGAAAAAGTAGTTAATTTGGCAAAATTGGTAGTGGAAAAAAATCATTATTTTTTCAAACGATCGTGAAAAAATATTGCGAATTTCGCCAAAGATCACTGAAACAAATAGAGATTTTCGTCAATCGGTCGCGCAAAAAAATCGCGAATTTAGTATAACTATTGCGGAAAAATATCGCAAAATTCGTCAAGATTGAACAAAACAAAAAAAATCACAAATTTAGTCAAACAATCGTAAAAAAAGGGGGAATTTCGTCAAAGATCGCGCAAAAAAATATCTACTTTTGTCAGTCGGTTGCGGAAAATGACTTCCGAATTTCAACAAACGATCGTAGAAAAGAGTCGCGAATTGCGTCAAAAGATTCGAAAACAAATAGCGAATTTCGTCGATCGGTTTCAAAAAAAATGTCGTGAATTTCGACAAACGGTGGAAAAAAATTCGTCAACGATAGGAATTTCTTCAAAGATTGCGCAAAAAAATAGCAAATTTTATCAGTCGGTTACGGAAAAAGACTCCTGAATTTCAACAAACGATCGTAGAAAAGAGTCGCGAATTTCGTCAAAAGATGGCAAAAACAAATAACGAATTTTGTCGATCGGTGGGAAAAAAATGTCGCGAATTTAGGCAAATGGTCGAAAAAATCAATTCCGTCAATGATTCACAGAAAATAGTGAATTTTGGAAAATTATCACAAAAAAACAATCACGGAAAAAAGTTGTGAAATTCAATCGGTCACGCGATAATCAGCACATGAACACCATCAAAAAGTTACGAAATTTTCAAATGTTGTAATCCATAGGTATAAGAAAATTTTCATTCATGATTTTCTGTCAGTAAAAATTTTCCGCAATCATTTTCTGCCTTCCTCTTCAAACCCTGATCTAAATTCCATACAATTCAGAAATCTGCAAAACCCTTGGTCTCAGGTCCCTTGCTTCTCTGCATTGAGTGGGGCAACACGACCCAATCTGCAGTACGGATCGAGCCGGGTTGACGCGACTTATTTTCGATGCGGGTCAGGTTGGAACATATGACTACGGTCGGGACATATATGTCCCGGTGGACTATTTTGTATTCTATTAATACGACTTTTTGAAATCTGTCATACACTTATATTAGGATATTTTGAAGAGAAATCTGTCACGAGAAATTTTTTTGGAAATTGTAGAACGATTGAATGCAAAATTAATAGTCAATCCTGACCCGTTATCAAGGGGTTAATTGTTTTGGGTTCAAGTCGGGTTTTCACTATTTTGAGTCGGGTTCATGTTGCCCGAGTTTTCAAAGAAATCTTAAATATTTTCAGATGAAAAAAAAATTCTACATAAAAGATAAAATTGTTATTAGAGATATAATTGTAGTCTACTTTTCCAAATCATATTGAAATATGGATTAATTTTCTTTCATTTCGGGTGGGGTTGCAGCCAATGAAAATTTTTTGGACGTTTCCGGGTTTACTGGAAATTACAGTCCTGCATCGGCTACCCGAAATGCATTTCGTTTTGGGTTTGGTTGATTCAAAATTTTTTGTTTTTGTTTTTGCGGGTCGAGTAAGCTTTATACGCTTCGGGTTATGCTTTGACTCTTTCGAATCGGGTTCGAGATGAACCGATTATGCAAAAGGAGGTTCTGAATAATTTTCAAATGAAAAAACTACAGTATATTTGAATATTAATGGGTGTATATATGTGCTATTTTTTGTACATAAGCGGTAAACTTGTAGATTACTTTTCCATAAATGTATTAAAATATACATTCATTTTCTTTCACTTCGGGTTCAGATATAAATATTTCGGATTCGGCATGAAGTCTGTCGGGTTAAAGTCAGGATTCGGGTCGGTTACAACCAAATCTGGACAGGACTCTAGTGTCAGGCTGGGGAGATTTTTAAGAGCATTATAACTATTGGAGTAAATATAATGTGACACTAATAAAACAAAATTAACAAATCATATAATTAGGAAATTGAATACACCTCCACCCTCGTAAAAAGATTTTAAAAAATCCCCTTAAATTTTTGGCTAAAGAGAGAATTTATCACTAAAATTCTAGCGTTGCGGGTGACGAGTTTTCTATTAATCATGCTGTATACAGCTCAGAAGCAATTCATAAAGTCTTTTCTCACATATATTTCTAAAACTAGCCAAAATACTCATTAATGATAAATGTCTTACTTATAGAATGTTGCAATAGCAAGGCTTTAGAAAACATTTCAATGTTTAGTGTTTATTAAATGTTTATTACTTTCTTCTATCTTTACAAGAAAAAGGTATTGGATTTATGAAAATTTACTACTTCCGGTTTTCGACGGATTTATACGTTTTAGAAGGTCCTGAACACAATTGGACTATTTTTAGAAAATGTCTGTCTGTAAGTCTGTTTGTATGTGACAAAAATTTTGTGGGCGCTGTATCTCGCTAATGCACGGAATTAGATAAAACTTTATATTTTGTTAGACATTGATATAAATGTGTAGTGATTAGGTTTTGGTGTAAATCGCCCAACAGATGGCGCTGCTATGCCACATTTTTCATGATTTTTACAATAGCTATATCTTAAGAACCAATGCACAGAATTTCACCAAACATCAGATTCGGTTAGACCTTGACAAAAATAGACGTTGATTACGATTTGGTATAAATAGCCCAACAGGTGGCGCTGCTATGCTACATTTTGCACGATAGTTATAGCTCCAGAACTAGCGCACATAATTTAATAAAACTTTAGATTCAGTTAGACCTTAATATAAATTGGTGCTGATTTGTTTTTGGTGTAAGTGAAACCTGTATGAGATAGAAGAAAGTTTTGGGATCGGCATATCAGACTAGTTTTTTTTTATTGTAATCAAATCTGTGAAATCTGACGTTATTTTAGCTTTTGATCATATTTTGATTTTGATTTTTTTTTTTTTTTTGGTCCAACCTGCGATAGCTGATAAATTTTCTGAATTTTCAAATTCCTTGGGGGGGGGGGCGGTTGCCCCCCCCAGCCCCCCCGAAATGGCGCCCCTGATCGAAACTCGAAACAATGAGGGCCGAGCCCCCTGTTGGCCCTTGTGTAATTTGAAACACATGAAAGTTAAAGAAAAAACAGAACTAAATATTGTGTTCAACGGGGGTGTTCAGAGAGGTGGGTGCAGAGCTTACCCGGTGAAAAATCATTAAATCATTTGTTTTCTTAGTGTTTAATTATTTTAAATTACTTGAAGAGAATATCTTTTATTATTTATTCTCAAAATATCAGATAAAAAAGAAATGTAGTTAATTAAATTTAAAAATCTTGGAAGGGGCAATTGCCTTCCCCTGTACTCCCCCTCGTCTCCTGGCGTCCATGAAAAAGATCCCTGAATAAAATTCGGAAATGCTTTACTTATAACTAGTGATGGGCATAACGATTATTTTGATTATTCGAATGAATCATTCGGGCATGTGCAGAAGCATATCTGTCAAACTTCAATTTTTTTTTTATTCAATTACTACCAGAAATTTTGAAAAAAAAAAAAAAAAGTTTCTGAAGAAACTTTTTTTTTTTCTTCTCTTTTAAAATTTTTGGTAGTAATTGAATAAAAAAAAAATTGAAGTTTGACAGATATGCTTCTGCACATGCCCGAATGATTCATTCGAATAATCAAAATAATCGTTATGCCCATCACTACTTATAACGCAGCTCCCTTGGCGCCGAAATTGGCGCGCCCTATTTACAGCAACCCTTTAAGAGCTGGCAGCCAGCTATGTCTGGAACGATCAAATCCATGTTTTCCCTTCATCCGGACCATCCTCCGGAATTTCCAGAAACTGCTTGATCTGGGAGGAAGATCGGGATAAACACGAATTTTGCTTCAAAATTTGAAATTATATTCGGCTGAATTTTGTAATGTTTAATTCATATTTCCGGAGAAAAATTAAGCAACGCTTTCAAGACAAATATAACCAGATATTTAAAAGGAAAAAATGAAATGTATTAGATTATAAGAGCATATGGGTAAGAGGATAACACTTCATCAGAGGAGCGTTAATACATTCCTACTACAATTTTTTCAAACGCCCACGGCTTTGTCTTCTTCGATTCACTGATTTGTAAGTTTAATATACAGTTTATTTCGAAAATAAATATGTTAACGAAACTTTAAAGTATATTTTAGATAGACATGTGTATATCAGTAAAAGTACAATATAGTGATATTTGTTGATATCTTTTCAAAATAAGCACAATGCACCTCAAAGCTTCTGATCTGAAATTTTTATTTTAAAACTTAAAAAAAAAAAATTCCTTGATAAAAAATATGCATTTAATGATTGTTTCTACGTTTAGATGACAGAAGCTAATAATGAATAGGGAAATAGTCTAAATTCTTCAGATATTTTTGCTAAGAATGACTTTGCAAAATAATCGACACCCAATATAAGCTGAGATTCTAATTACGAAAATGGAACATAAGAATAATCAATATGTTATTATTTGATTTTTTATTATTATTATCGACAATGTTTAATTATAAATCGACTTATTGCATCCCGGGGGAAAAATGTGAAGAGAATACAATCGTAATATAAAAGAAGGTCAACAGACTGTATTTGAAAAAGTGTTGAATAATATGCATCCGCTTTCTGTGTTACGCTCCGCTTGCTGTTTGAAGAGTTCCTCTGTCTAGAGGCATCCGGTGTTAGATTTAGCCTGCCAAAACATTTCGAAACCTCAGTGATCTGTGATTTTGCTAAAATTTGCGATAAAATGTATTTAATGTTCTGCTAGAAAAGTATACATTTCTGATACGTAAAATCCACGACTGGATCCAATGATTTGCGTGGAATGAAAAGTTATTGGAATATTTGTCATATACGCTTTGGATTTATCGCTTGTTGATGTCATAATGTAAGTAATGTTTCAGAATTTTATTTAACAACTGCTGCATGAAGGAGATATGTGATAATTTTTATCAAGCTAAATATTTTTTACTTGAAAAAAAAAATATATTTATGGAAATCAGTTAAAGAATATATATAAAAAGCTATTTAAATAGAAAAAGTTGTATGACATTTCTGAGTTTAGATTTCAATAAATGTATAGAAAATTGATCCTTCTCCTAAGACTGTATTATATATCTGGAAAAGTAATGTCCAAAGTTGTGGCTTATAGTTCTAACACTGTTTGAGACCCATATATCAGATTTATTGTGAAAGAAAAATATTATCGAATATCAAGATTAAAATCATCTAAAGTTTAAATATCCTACCGAAAAGGACATAAGAAAGAGGAAAGCATATGTGATATTTACATTGATTTTTCTCACTGACTCTCATTAAAACTGTTTTGTCTTACTATTATCCAAGTGATAAACTTCTGTCCTTTTTCTGTGATATGATAAGTGTATCACTGTATTTCGTGCCAATGATTTATTGTTTTTGAACAGAAGCCTGCTGAGAAACGATGGGCTCCACAGTCGGTAAAGGGACTTCTTTCCTAGAAAATCTCCCCCCTAACCAGACTTTGCACGTTGTTATGTTGGGTCTGGATTCTGCAGGTAAGACGACAGCGTTGTACCGCTTAAAGTTTGACCAGTATTTAAACACGGTACCGACTATAGGTTTCAACTGCGAAAAAATAAAAGGGACATCAGGTAAAGCAAAAGGGACAAGTTTCCTCATCTGGGACGTTGGTGGACAGGATAAGCTTCGTCCACTCTGGCGATCGTATACCAGATGTACTGACGGAATCGTCTTTGTCTTGGACAGTGTGGACGACGAAAGATTGGAGGAAGCAAGGCTAGAACTCGTGCGTATGGCCAGAGCTCCAGAAAATTTAGGTGTTCCAATTTTGGTCTTGGCCAACAAACAAGACCTTCCAGGTGCCAAAGACCCACACGAAATCGAAAGGATCTTGGGATTGGGGGTGGAACTGGGTTCTGCACACTTGTGGCACGTCCAACCTGCTTGTGCCATTATTGGAGATGGGCTCGAAGAAGGATTGGAGATTCTCTACGAAATGATATTGAAAAGGAGGCGTCAGCTGAAGCAAGCGAAGAAGAAATATACTTAATATTCGGTTTGTATAAATTGTGATTTCCTGGAATAAGTGTATTATTTTGGTATAGAAATTGTCCATATTTTAATGAAAGTCGTTTGATTTCTGAATTACTAAGGACGTTTGGAAGATGTTTAAAGTATTTTTCTAATGTAATTTAACTAAGCTAATTTAATCCATATTTTACCAAATATATATATATACATATATGTAAAATTTAATATTTTCACAAAAAAATATTATTACTGACTAATAAGACTACAAACATAAAGATAAAATTAAAAAACTTACGAAAGCATTATAGGTTTCTTTTTTACGAACTGTCCTATATATAGGGTAATTGTACAATAAAGTTCTATAAGTTATGAAGATAAATTTCGCAATTACTCAGTAATACTTAATTTTACTCAGCAATAATATGTAAGACTCGTCATGATTTGAAATTGAAATTGAATTGAATGCTGGCATTTTTGATACACAGTTATTAATTTTTTTTTAAAGAAAAAGTTATGTCATTTAAAATAGTAAAAATTACACAAATTCAAAAAAATCCAAACCCCTCCTAAAAATTAAAAATATGAATTTAATATGATTAAAAATGGTACTTATCAATTTTAAAATCTGTATTAATTATAATCTTAATTTTAATCTTAAAATTTTAGTAATGAAACAAAAGAACAAACTATATTGCTTGTGAAAAATTTATAAATCAGAACTACCCTGTATGTAGGACGATGGTAAAATATGGGTTAATAACACTGTTGCTAATTGAAACTATTTCCAGAATGCATATATTGCTGTGCAAAAAAATATAATACTTAATTTTATGAAATATTTAGAATGTGAAATACAGGGACTGTTATATTAATGAATTTAAGTAATTATCTTATTTTATAAGCATTTCTTATTTATTTATTTATATTTCTTATAAACAGAATTGATAAGCAATGTAATATGGATTATATTTTCTTAATATATGCATTCAAATTTAATTTTACTTCAGTTTTGTCAGTTTTTTAATGATAGAAAAGAATGATAAATTAATTTTCATTTATCTTACTTTTATTCATGACAAAATAGGTTTTTAAACAATGTGCATTTTATTTGAAATTTTACTAATCAAAGGATATAATTCACGAAAAGTTAAATTTGTTTGCCGTTCAAATTTACAGAATTGTCTTTTTCTTGTAAAATTGATTAGAACTTTTTTCAGGGTTGGCAAAAAACATTTGAATTTATAAGCGGTCTCGCTACCCTTTATTAATCTTTGTAATTTAAGTATTTTACAATACCATTTTGACATATTCTTAAACGATTTTATGAAGGAAAATAATTTTATCAATGAAATAGACACGGTTTGTACAATGTGTAAATTTTTTTTATTTTTAATTAAAATTAAATAATATTTAAAAAAATATCATTCTTTACAGATATAAATATTTTTCTGTAGTTTATTTATGTTGCTGTTAAAAGTATTGCCTGTAAGCTTAAGGATCAAATTATCAAAAAGATAACTGATGATAACTGATTTAAGAGAAAAAATAAATAAAATGTTATGACGTATGTAAAAGTAGAGCAAAAAAGACTAATTCTTATTAAAAATAAATAAATAAATAAACCCTTTATATTATGGCAAATCGTATTCCCGATTTTATAAAATACATCACGAGTAACATCAATACAAATTGATTTGAAATTAAAAAATAATAATAATGTCATGACGTGTGTAAAAATACAGCAAAATAAGATTAATTTAATTAACATTTAAATTTTTTCTAAATAAAGTATTTATATTATTGAAATTCTTATCTTTAATTTCATAAAATACATCATAAGGGACTTCATTACAAAAAATTAAGTAACTTGAAAAATATATGTTGACATTTTAGGCATTTTGAACATATATCAATATATTGAATAAGCACAAACTGAGAAAAATGAAAAAGATTGTATGTCGGAATCATTGAAGGGATAATGAATGCAGTTAAAAGCCTTTTCCACATATTTATTATTATCATATATTTATGTTAATACGCCAGATTATATTAGGATTGTTTAAATACATATTAATGAAAAAAAAATCAAAATTGACATTTTTCGCCAAGGGTAGTGAGATCTCTTAGTCTTCAAAAGAGAATGTAACATTTTTCATGCAGAAATTCTACAGATAATTAATTTGCTTAAAACATTTCTATCGTATTTTCCAGAAAATCACAATTGAAGCAATGATTATTTGGTCCATAATGGAAACACTGCCTATATATTTAATATCATACATACTTTTTCTGTGTGTTTTCAGTATTATATTCCATTGCCAAAAAAACATTTGTCTTATCTCTTTGTGACTCGCGAAGCAAAACAGTATAGAAAGAGTAAATAACAAATATGGGCGATCGCAAGTAGAGCTTCTATACACTGCAAAAAATAACTGTTGATTTTTGCAGTGTAGCAGTCTTAACCGCGTCAGGGGAAAGTTCAAATTTAATTAATTAAATTTTCTTTCTTTCTTTCATTTTTTTTTCCTCTTCTGATTTTGAATAAAAAATTATTATTCTCAAAAGTTTAAAATAATTAAACATTAAGAGAAAAATGAACTAAGGATTTCTTCTGGAGGAAAGGGGAAGGAGTGAAAAAAATAATAAATTCTTCATTTTGAAAAAAAGCTTCAATTTTTTGAATTTTAATATATATTATTTGTTATATTTCTGCATTGTTTTTTTTGTTTTTTTTAAAAAGGTTTAAAAATTATTTTGCACGTGGGACAAGAAATTCTGACAAGAAATTGTTAGTCTAGTTTATTTCGTGTTTAAGGTCTCCATTTAAAATAATAATAATAATAATAAAAATAATAATAAATTTTACTCTGCGGACGCCTACGATAATAAATCATTGTATAAGATATGGTCTAATCTTAACCCTTTCGGGTTAGATTTTTTTTGTTTAATTTTTGAGAAAAAATACTTTTAGATTAATAATACTATTAAAAGTAGCTATCCAAATCTCAAAAGTTGAGGTTTACTGAAATTTAACAAATATGACATTTACCAAAATTTAACGAATATAATTATTTTGCATACTATTCTTATGACAATAAGCTAAGGAAGAATTTTTGAAGACGTTTCGAAAATGCAGCATTACAACATGATTAAGCGGACATAACGAATTTCTAGTACTTTTTGTGTTTTATCACAGGAAACACACCTGTGTAACATAATTTTTATAATTATAGCATACCAGGAAATTAGTGAAAAATCTATTATAAAATTCCATATTTTGCATACAAAAACCAAGTTAAGTTAAATAAAAGAACAATAAAAGAACAATATAATTTATTATCTTTATTTACTGCCTGCCTAATTGATTTTTCGTTGAAGTTTATTTAAATATGTTTTACAAGATCAGAAATATATAGGTCTATTTAGCAAATTTTAATGTATTTCCTGTGCAGTAATCCCTCAACATTCGCGGTTTTAACATTTGCGAGTTTTGGTTATTCGCGAATATGAAAATGCGGAAAAACGTAACATTCGCGAGAATCTGACTTGATTATTCACGATTATTTTTTTATTATCATTTTCTTTTTCAGAATTTATAGTGTTTAAAGATTATTTCCCCCTGTGTTTTCTGAGTATCTATTTACAAATCAATTTTCAGTTGTCAACTGAAAAGGGAGCAAGTGTTGTACACTGCAAAAAATAATTGTTGATTTTACAGTATAAAACTGGCATCCCAGCTGCCAGTATTATACCGTAAAATTAACAGTATTAAACAGTAAAATAAGCAGTAATACACTGCCGTGCAAGCAGTAATACTGCTTATTTTACTGTTTAATACTGTTAATTTTACGGTATAATACTGGCAGCTGGGATGCCAGTTTTATACTGTAAAATCAACAATTATTTTTTGCAGTGTAGGAAAGCAAAATAATAGCAATAGTAGAATACTCATTGCAATGGGGATATTGGAAGTGGTAAGGTAACGGCCTCTTCAATCTATTCATTTAAAATGTGCAGGTTCTACTAGAGATAGGGCTGAAACTCCTCTTGGTAAATAAAAGCATTTCTGAAGCATTTAGCTGCATTTCAATATTGTATCACATACTGATCCACTAATGCACTATCACCTCTTTGCGAATAGAGAGAGTCAACAATTCTTTATACAAAAAATAAATAAATAAATAAACTATGCTTTTTAAAGCTGTAATTATTTTTCCAGTCAGTTAATTTGAATAATCTTCAATAAATAAATTTCATATTTATGAATATGTGTGTGTACATTCATCTTCTACATATATGTTATGCATAACGTATTGTTAATACATACATGTATCCCTTTGTTCTTTGAAATGTTGTGCCACTCTAATTAAAATTTTTTGTAACTCCTTTTTTAGTACAAAGAGATATACTGAACATTCGCGAGGTTTTCCTCGAACGTAACCCTCGCGGGATTACTGTATATCAATTTGATTTTTTTTTTTCGGTATGAAGCGCTCATAACATCATCGTAGTTTTTAGATATACTAATATGGGGAATTTAAAGTAAAACATATTTAAAAACTATGATGGTGTTATATACATTTCATAAATAAAAAATCTTCAAACAAAAATCAATCAGAGAGGCAGTAAATTGAACCCTAAATTATACTAAAATAATCAAAACGTCTTCGTAAAAAGAAAAAAAAATACCTAAGGGCCTCCCCTTAGGTATTTTTTTTAAAGGGAGGATAAATTCTTATCTATCCAGCTAATTAATACAAAATAATGGCAGAGTCACAATAATTTGTTTCCCTACATTGGTATCTATATAGTTAAGAGGATATACTGTATAAATGAGATATATAATACAATTATAATTTGCTTTCACAGCAAAGTGATAGTAATTAGAACTTATAAAAATTCTGTTCTTTTTCTTAAAAAAAAAAAAAAAAAAAAAAAAAAATCCAAAAATTAGTAAAGTTGAACTAAAACGATTATTTTAATAATTGAACAATATATTTTGAACCATGATGTTAATTTCACCATGGAAAGCTACTCGAGACTATGAGACTAAATTTTTTAATAGTAGAAATATTTTATTTGCTAATCTTTGTAATATATAAAGTAAAAAAATATTTATATCGTAAAATTTTTTATTTATTTTTATTTTATATTGTTTAATAAAATACAACTGTAGGAAAAAAAGAACATGGTTTATAGATAATTGATTTATATTTATTTATACATGATTTTAAAAAAGTGATTTCCCCCAAAATTTCCAATTTTTCCAGAAAAAACAGTTTTTTTGTACCATTTCAAAATATCTGGAAAGTTATGTGTAGTTGTAATACAGCCAATTAGAAAAACAACGAACTGCTGGTTTTTTGATCTTCCAAATTTTTGTGCAAAACAGTGGAGTTTTATTATTTTTCACTGAATCTTGAAATTAATAAATTTATGCTTTAGAAATGAAAGAGTTTAGAATTTTATTTTATTTTGTAGTTCACGTGATTTCTTATTTATTTGTGCAATTTGTTTTGTTCCTTTATCAAATCGTTATTTACAATTTTTTTTTAAATATATTCAGACAAGAAATACTAAAAATATGTTGTTAAAATAATTTTAAATATTAAAAAAATAATTTATTAAATATGTTAATGTTAGTAATATGTTGTTAAAATAATTTTAAATATTAAAAAAATAATTTATTAAATATGTTAATGTTAGTAATATGTTGCTAAGGCATTTTTAAACATGAAAAAAAAATACTGAATATAGTTGTAAATATTGACTAATACTTTATTAAAAATCATTTTAATTCGGTGCTGAATTGATGAAAATTTTGTCATTTTAACGTATCCTACTCCATTTTCTTATAATCTTATTAGTTTTTCCACCTTTAGTTACGAAAATGAGAATTTAACAAGCCTAAATACAAAGATAGGTGGCTTGCAGCTATTTCTGTGAATTTGTTTTGAACCGTTTTCCCCAACAGAGGAAAATGACGTGCAATGCATCGCCAAGTCCCTCCTAGTTAAGGCTGTTCTCAAACAGGCTACTGTCTGTCACATTTTTTTATTGATTGTTCGTAAATGCATGAAATTGGCGGAATTTCTTATTCAGAAACTATGTAATCGAAACCCGTTTTCCATTTTTTTTTGTAAAAGCAGAATATTTTTCAGAAAAGACTGTCAGAGTCGGCGTTTTGAACCGAATTCCCGACGCGGCAGCCAGTGAAGCGTAAAAAAGATGTTACGTGACCAGAATCGCTTATAAGTCGATAAGGAATCTATTTATCATAAAATAGAAAACTCATTTCGATTCCAAATCGCTTCCATAGTCAGGCCTGCCAATTTGCCTTTGCGTTTAAAAATGAGTCTGAGATTGTGTCAAAAAGTTTCGCGTTGTTGAGCAAGTAATTTGAGAACCACTTTAACCGATTAAGGCTTCACTCGCATTGCATTGACAAAAGACACTTCACAGGAAGCCTTGAAACAAAGGTTGCCGTTGCCTTAATGCATTTGGGGGCTCAGGGCACGAATGATTTGGGGGAGACCTTTGCAAATTATTCTATATTCATTAATTTATCTTTCTAAAACTATTCAGCTGTGGAAAGATAATACCTATCTACTGGTTATAAATTAAAGTCTGTTCATGTTTACATTCTATTTTTATAAACCAAAGCAAAATTATCTCTAAATATATCAATTTCAATTTATATGCAATAAGAAAGAATGATGCTTAACAACTTAACATAAATCTGGGGCTAAATATCTACAGTTGCTAATAATGCTAACAATAAGAGAAATACTGAAAAAAGTTTTAATTAGTAGTATTTAGTATGATTTCCCTGAATTATTAATATTTTTATAATTTTGAAATTAAAAAAACATATACATATGATAACCCAGGTTCGACTAATTTACTAGCGGACCTGGTTCAAACGTAAAGATAATGCTGTTTTCTAGTTTTTTTTTTTTTTTTTTTTTAAGAACACATGTTGCTGCTTGGTTCAATATTGCCACTAAATGGATGAAAATATTTCAAATATAGTCAGAAAACATCTGCATTCTTAAGATATGCTGTTTTCTGTTTGACTGTTTTGCTCTTGTTTTTAGGTTACTTAGTTTTTTTAATCCTCGCTTAAAAGTTGTAATATGGAGTTATATGGTATATCAAGATGTACTCAGAAAAAACAAAAATTCTCCTCGAAAGTGTTTGACCCACTTACGGATTCATTTTTAAACGTAAAATGCATGACACGTGAAGGCATGACTATTAAATTGATTTACAAGCGAATAGTTTTTTTTTTTTCATTTTTCGATAAGTGAATTACATCTTGAGTTATAATGTATTGTTTGCTAGTAACGAACTTTCTTCTGGACACTTAGTTAAAAAAAAACTAATTTTGACGGTAAATTCCGAAAGATCTGCTTTTATCGAAAAAATAGAAAAGTATTCGATTTCATAGTTTCTGGATTAAGAGTGAAGTGAATTGAAACTGAATTCAGAAAGTAGCCAGTTTGGATCTAAGAAGGACCTTAATTTAATATGTTTGACAAAATTAATAATTGTGAATCTTATGATGCATATTTAATGCATTTGTGTTGAATTGAAGAAGGATACTCTTGAAATGACAAAATATTCAAGTCACTTAATGAAAGTATTATCCCAAAGCATTTTCAGTAACAAAATTATGAGAAGGTTCACGCTATATGCTATAGGAAATCCCGCATATTTATCTAAGCGAAAGAAGGAAGGGGCTAGGGGTAGATTTTTACACTTAGACTTTAAACACTATTACAAGAATTTAAAGAATTAATGACAATACAGGATTCGGTAAAAGTAACGCTTATTTTTTAATCGGTGGAGTTTCTTCGACCTGGAAAATATTACAATTGATAAATAGGATATAAACTCAACTCATAGAGAGCCAATATGTATTCAGATCAAGTGCATATATCATGTAAATGTGCATTACATGATATGCACATAAGGTTTAAGATAATGTTCGAGATATTGCCAATTGATTACAAAACCTGTATTAAACGTATGGACAACATTTAGACAAATCACATAGCACAAGTGGCATAATTGCACAATCTAGGACCCGTGGTAAAAACAAATTTTATGCATTCCCTGAATTCCCTCCGCACTATTCTTGATAGCGTATATAAGCAAAAATAGTAAAGATTAACCTTGTGTCGCACTAATTATGGTAATAAACATTTTCAGGACTGTTTTGTAAGGAAACAGTTTTTAAATTATTTCCCTCTGAAAGCAGATTAACTTTATACAATCGAGGGTAATAACAAAAATTATACAACCCATATTTATTTTAGTACATTTTCCATATTAACAAAACTGTATAAATGATGTTAAAATATAAACAAAACTAAACATATTATAAATGATGTTAAAATATAAGCAAAACAAATAACTAAACATATTACGTCTGAATCGAAATTTGTAAATTAAAAACACATTTAATAAAACTAAAAAACAACACATTAATATTAAATAACAAAATCAATTACAGTAGATGCTTCAAGCTTTATACAAGCTTCTCATCAGTACAAATGTTAATCGTTACCGAAACTGTTGTTTACACATATTCATGTTCAAAAATATACCACTAAAAAATATTACTTTTATAATTATACTCCCTGGTGATTTAATTTTTTCAAATGGAAATGAACGTGACCATGTGTAAACAACAGTTTCGGTATCGATTAATATTTGTACTGATGAGAAGCTTGTATAAAGCTAGAAACTTCTACTGTAATTGTTATTACTGTGTGATATTAATGTGTAGTTTTTTAGTTTTATTAAATGTCTGATTTTAAAATGTCTTTTTATTTATAAACAGAACACATTGCAAGGGAGACATTCATTTAAATACATAATACAAGCAACATAAACTTGCATTTTGTATGTAATTTCCCCTTTAGCATTTTACAGTAATAAAGTTTCCTGTACTTTTTCACTGTTATGATTCAAATGTGATTCAACTCATAAAAAATAATAAGCTTATAATATGTCTTTCTGTTTATTTTCCGGTACTTGGGGGACCGTAACATTTCCCATCTAGTAACTCTATAACTACGCCACTGGGTACATGACGGAAATATTTCTAAATTTTGAACGCATGGTAACTTTCACTTGAGAACTATTTTCAACACTTTCCAACATAGTTAAAAAGTGTTTGTGAATTCGGTGTGTCTGGCCGTCTGTTTTTCCACGCTCTAACTCGCGTAAATATACTCGGATAGCAATGCAATTGATACATGTTATTGAGGATTACTATATGGCATGTTCGGTATTGAAAATGAAATGTGCAGCATCTATAGTTCGTTTACAAGGGACACTCAAAAGAATCCCTTTTCATTATGGCCTATGGAGAAAAACCGTTTTCTATGTATTTTCATAATGTTACACGATTTCAAACGCATTGAAATTGATATACATTACTGAGGAGCACTAGAAGATGCTTATTGTAGAATATGCTGTGCATAGCACTTATTGTTCATTTACAGGGACACTCAAAAAATCCGTTTCATTATGTCTATGAAAAAAAATAGTTTGCTATGTATTTGTATTTTAATAATGTTACACTATTTCAAACATATTGAAATTGATATAATCATTGAGGAGCACTAGAAGATGCTTGTTGTAGAACAGGGTATGCATAGCACTTATCGTTTATTTACAGGGACACACAAAAGGATTCGGTTACAATAATGTCAAAGAGCGATAATTGCTGAAGTGCATTTTGAGTTGTGGTATGCGTTTTTAAATTTAACTAATATTTGGCATGTTACTTGTAGTATATAAATTCTGTAGATTATATACAGGGTTGCACACACAAAAAAAAAATCATTATTTACGGAAATCGTGAGTGAATCGTTTCAACTGTGTTGTGCATTTTCTAATTGACCTTAACCGTAGTATACTATGTAGTAAATACACAAATTTATTCATCATGTGCAGGTCTTCACAAAAATTGTGTTATGAGTTTTCAAATTATTTACTTAAATATAATCTTTTACCTTATTAAAAGGGGAAGATTTGTTACAATATTTTGAATGTGTTGGAAAGTGTATCATAATGTATGTTTGACGTATGATTTTCCTTTCTTGTTTGTTAATGTCTTTGTACACGAGTGCATTTAATGCATCTCATAAGAAGCAATCTGGCGGTGTTTAGCGGCAAAGACTAGTAATACAAATGATAGAATAATTAAATATTCGGAAAGAGTTAAAAAATAATCAATAAAATTTTGTGTACTCTTTCTCCAACATTTCCCGAGGGAAAATAGCGTTTACTTTTACCTCATCCTGTATACGAACAAGGAACAATTTAAATCAAAACAAAAGTATTGTAGGTTATAATAAATAATAGTAATTTTAGATGTAATCTGAATGTTTTTATGTGTAGTTACTTTTGTACGGAAGAATTTTGTAAAAAAATCCAGATTTTCAAAAAACTAAATTCGTTGGCAGTAATGTATAATAAATACACTAATCGACAAATAATAGGTACCAGAGATTTCAAGTATAGTAGATGGCTTCTGAAATATTTTTCTTGTGCAATAGATGTATTTGTCATGTTAAATACATATCAAAGTCATTTTAAGTAAAATATGGGCTCGTTTTGGGAGTGTACTGTAAATTTTAAAGATGAAAGACCTAAAAGCATGCAGTAAAATTTTCAGTTTATTTCGTAAACATGATTATTTTCACAATTCACGAAAAAAAAAGGGGGGGGGGGTGGATGTAAATTATCAATTCAGGGGTCGATCCAAGAAAAATTTGGGGCCTATTTAGGGTCCCTTCACATAAATCCATTTAATAAAACAGGCCCCTTCACAAAATTCCTCTTAATAAAATAGGCCCATCACAAAATTCCGCTTAATAAAACAGGCCCTTCACAAAATTCCTCTTGATAAAATATTTCCCTTCACAAAATTCCATTCCATAAAAACATACTCTCCATTAATTATTTTTATTTTGTTAGGTTTTAAAATGTGTAAATTGCCACGAAAACAAATTCAACAGAAAGGAAAACTTTAGCAGAATGATTTAAAGAAGTTATTATTATTAAATGCTTGGTTTGAATTTGAGTAGCTGGATTTCATCTTTCGTAACAAAATGTTATTTGTCACAAAATTATTATAAATTCCCCCAAAATATGATAAATTTCACAAAAATAATTTTTATTTTTCACAAAATGGGCTACAAGAAAATAAACCTGCATCGACCACTGCAATTAGGGTTTCCGATACAGTGAAAATTTGAAAAACGTCTCTTAAATTATTTTACCCAAGATTAAAATACCCAAACAAAGTTCTTTTTGAAAGTAACAATTTGATTTTTAAGATTTTATTTTGAAAGTTTTCAAGCACTGATAATAGTATTGGGAAAAATGCTAATATTAATTTATCACTTTTCTTTTTAAACAAACTTTTAATGATTATTACGCTAGTTGAAATGAAAATTACAGTTTTGAACTTCAAGTTTTAATTAATGTCAATTTACTTTTCTTACAAAGTTTTCATGTTCTTTAAAAATATATTTATTTCATTAATCACATGCTATACACTCTCCTTAAGCAAAAAAGCAAGCTTAAGCACCTTAAACTCCGTAAGCTTTTATATTACAGAGGTTTTATTAACATTAGAAATAACTTTTATTGACTTTAAACTCCTTATTTTATTATAGCTAAAAACTTTAAAATGCGGGTGTTAAAATATTCACAAACAATTTTATTTTGAAAATAATTGGCATTAAACAAAATTAAACTATCAAAAGATGAATATAATGCGTGAATGTAGGTTAAATATTCTAAATTATATTTTCTTCTCGTATAACACGTTTCGATGCTTCTTTTGAAAGAAAAAAAATGTGTCATAACCATATTTCGTATTTAGCACGTACAGTGTAAATTACATGCAGTTCATAAGAGTTTTTCATCTTCATTTATATTTTTTTTCTGACAAGTGTTCATAATTTAAGCTTATTATTGAAATATCTTGAACTTGGAATAGGAATATTTCATCTAAAAATAAATTACTATTTTAAGGATTCTATTTTCTTTTTATATTATTGAAATACATTTTTTTTTCTAGAATAAAACCAAAATAACCTAATAAATCTTTCTTTGATATTTGTTATTATTTTTGTGATTTTGTCTTAATTTTTTTTTAATTCTATATATATGTTTTAAGTGATAGTATTAAATATTTGTTTATTTTATTATTATGCAAAGTTTTAAATGATTGTTATTTTTGTTGTTGTTGTTGGCAGTATATGTATGTTTTTAAATACATGTTGTTAAAAAAATGTGAAAATTCAAAAGGTGATAATACACGCAAAGCAAACTACTTTTTTATAGAAAACCAGAGCCGTAATCCACTTATTCAATCAAAAATACAGGGTATTTCTCTTCCAGCCGAACGCGAATTTTTATTCATAACTTTAAGAATAATAAAAATATTTTAGCGAAATTTCAATAGACTGATTTTGCTTCAAGTGAAATCGTATGGCGTTGCTTGAAATACTGGAAGTGCAATATAATTCGGTTACCCATATTCCAAATTATGGAGAGTCTATCTCATTGTTGTTTGAACGTGGATGGTACCCATTTTAGGCATTTTTAAATACGTCATCACATTTTACAGAAAGCAAAGTGTTGAAAATATCGTTACAATATCGTCATTGTTGTTAAAGTTATGAGCGAAAATTCGAGTTCAGTTTGAAATGCGATATTCTGTATTTTTGATTGCACATTGAATAAGTAGATAGCGACCTTGATATCCTAAACGAAATTTTTTTGTTTTGACTTGTATTAGCAACCTTTAAAGGTTATACCTTTTTTAAAATATCTTTTATATTAAAAAAAATTAACCAAATTTTATTATTATTATTATTATTATTATTGTTAAATAGGAAGTGATAGTCACTTATTAAATGAAATTTGGAAACAAGAGAGCTTGTTATCACATTATATGTCCAAAAGTCACGCGACACTTTCGATTTTGGGCACGTTTTGTCAAACATCTGGAGAAATATACTTGTTATTTCTATTCAATACAGATACTTGTCGAATTCTTCTGCACCCTTCAGATATGTACAGAATATAATTAATCTCATATTTTTTATTAAAAGTTTATTCACGAAGGCACTCAGGTGCCAACAACAAATTGAATAAAAAATAATTTGTGATCACCCCGTAAAATAAATGCTCGAAATGATCTGTAGCAGCATCAGACGACTAAGTGGCTCCTATACAGAATATCCGTGTTCATTTGTGTAAGAATAGAACACACCATTCATAGAAATATAAAAGTTTCTTTTAAAAAATTCCGCATGTTTTTTACCTATAGCATGTAGGGTTCTAACTTTCAGGAAAATTGTCAAAATGTAGTAGAAACAATATACTTCAATTAAAAAATATTAATATATTAAATATTTGGTGAGATGTGAACATTTGTATCATTTTTACTGCGCATGCGCTAACAATAATATATATATATATAATATATTTCATAATTTAATAGTCAACTATAAATGATAACTCAAATTATTACTCAAATTTGTAACCGTGCATGTGCTAAACGTAACAAAAATGTTGTTGCATAATTTAGTACTCAACTATATATAGGGTTGCCAGATTTATTTCTTTAAAAAAAACGTAAGATATTTATTTATATTAGTTTCATTTCCTTTCATCATTTCCCCACATTCCATTAAACTATGTTGAATGTACATAAATGGATTCTTTAATCGATTTCCCTTAAAAGAAATTGTTAATTGTTATTTTTGATCTATATCGGTATTACATTATTCTAACAACATTGTTCAATTGATTTTCCTGTCACATTTTTGTGATAAAAAAGTGCATTAAATTTGAAAATTTTAAAGCAAATTGAAAAGGTAAATTAATAAAAATTCTTGAAATTATCATAAAAGTCAGATATGTAAAAAAAAAAAAAAAAGGGGTGGGGGAGAAATTGTCGTGCCGTGTTTGCACGATTTTTCGTTCTGGTTTATTGGTGTTTTAGTTCTCCTTGGAACAAGCATCAGAACGAGATCACTCCAACAAAAAAAAGAATTATCAAAATCAAAGCATTTATTCAAAGGCTCCCGTGGACATACGTTTAATACATACTGCTTTGTAGGAAGTCGGTTAATAAAAAATGACAATTTGTGAAAAATCACTTATCATCCAGCTACTTTTTGAAAGCAATTGAACGCCTAAAATCGAAAGTGTCTGATGACTTTTTGTGTATTATTTGATGATTGTTTATCATATAACTGAGAATATTAACGTTTAGAAAATAGGCCTATTTTAACAAATAAATCACAATGCATTTTCGTTATAATTATTATGGTATGTCAAATAAATTTACAAATTTCATAATATTTTTTTAGATTTCCGGATTTTTTCTTCCTTTTTTTTTTCTTTCTTGGCTGAAATAAAAAAAGCAAGATTTAACATATTTTAGTGTTTTAAATTGTTATTATTATTATTATTATTATTATCATTATTATTATTTGCAATATTATTTACGATATTTTAATCAGAACTTTGGATGCATTGCAAATCGCCTCTATCTTTCTTTATACTATTAATTTTTTAAAAAAGGGCAAAGAAAGAAGATGTGTACAATATTTCAAGATGAGTTGAATATAGTTCTATATGATATATATATATATATATATATATATATATATATATATATATATATATATATATATATATATATATATATATATATATATCTATAATGAGTTCCATCTGCAAATATGGACATTGTAATGTTGTGTTGAGCGACTGAATACTGCTTTGATACCTGCTGTGATCTGTAACTGTGTCTTTCGCTTCGATACGAGGCTTGTGGCGTTCATTTCTTATGTGGTTTTCACAAAGGTAATGTAGTTGCACAATCATTACGAAACTGGAATCGAAATGACAGCTAAGCATTCAATACAAAATATTTACATTTAGACTTTTGTGCATTTTCCTAAAATACTTCGAAACTCGAACGCTGTTCAAATCCTGTAAAAAGAAGTTATATTGTCTGAATATTAAAAATAAGTTAAACCCACTGCTATAGTAGGTTTCTCGAATCAGCATATATGGTATTTAAAAGTCTTGTAGCATCTAAAACAGTGTATACATTTTAAATTGTGAGGTCTGCCTATAATTTATTCTTACATTTGTTTGGTATACTATGTATTATCTGATAAATAATTTTGTGTATTTCAAATCTTGAAACTCTTTAAATAGTTAATTAGTAAGAACATAAAAAAATAAAACGTGTCACATGTAAGTCAAATTAATTTATTTATTTTCACAAATTAATATGAAAATAGTAAAACAAAGTACATCCTTGTTAAAATGTTTCCAGACTTTTCATTTTTAAGAAGGATAACTTATAACTAAGAACGTAGGGTCTGTTGCTCTCATTGGGAGTACTTTGACCATTGGAGTAACGATACATTGATCTGTAGATTTTATCATATTCTGAATATTGACTAGTCTTAATAAGGTAATATGATTAGCCATTCATTAGTTTTCATCAAATACTGTCAGCTTTTGCGATATAACTTTCTAATCAATTAATGTATTTAAAAACAATTTAAAAGTTGAGATCTACTCACTTTTGATACCAAAAGGTACATATGGTATGCTGCAATGCAATGTAAAAATAAATTATTGGCAGATTCCGTAATATAAAATTTAGAATTATATGTTTGTACGGTGATAGGAGTCTTTTAAACACCAATGTATCTTGTTCAATTTGTAATCGTTGATGTCTCAGTGAGATCTGCAAATATGGGAATTAATTATTTGTAAAATTGTAAACTTATGAGGATGCAACAACTAATCTAAAAAAAAAAACAAACAGTATAAGTAATCATGAGTTTTCGCAATCATTTTTTTGAATGTGTGAAAGTAACCCTGAATTTTGACCAGTTATGTAATGTTGCAATTTTTTTTCTAATTGGATGTTTGATGGTGTAAATACAAAGATTTATAACTGTTATAGTTGCTAACTTTCTCTTGTTTTTTTTTTTTTCTGTGTGTATCCTTTAAATGAATGTATTACTTGATTTTTGAGAAATTTTCGCAGTAAATCTATAATTAATACTACTTGTTTCATTCTGTTATATGTAAACCAAAAAAATGTGGAAAAATATTTCTTGATTGTCTCAATTTTTATTTAATTCATTTGTGGGTTCGTTAATAAATATCCCAAAACAGCCAATACAAAAGTTTTATACAACCATATGTACTAATTGTTGCCAGTTTTTCTTTCCTTTTTTTAAGCTACTGTTTTATTGGATATTTTTTTCTTAGTTACAGACAATTACGTGCTTTCTTTTTTCTTTTCTACCAACTTAACAATGTTAATTTAACAATGTGCCATTCGTTATTACATAAATCAGAATCTATCAAAAATATGTTGTAAATGACTCATGTTTCTTTTACTATATAGAAAACGATTTGTTTATAAACACTTTAAATAATATCAAGAAAATTTATACTTAATGTCAGTAAATATATTGATTTTTCTGAGTAATGAATTTGAATTAAGAATTTATTAAAATCTATAAAGAAAAAGAAAAAAGTAAAGCTCTATGTTTTGTTTATTTACTTTGGAAAGCGGGGGAATTTAGAGAGAGTTACACTTCAACAAATTTTGATTGATTTACTGATAACAATTTTGATAATGTATTTTGAACTATCACCAGGGGAATACGAATTCTTTTGTTTCTGAAAAGTTTTAAAATTCAGTTTGAACCTTCAGAAAATATTTTTGCCCGCAGTTCATCAAATTTCTTTCGTATTGTATTAAAATATACTTTTTTTGCTTTTTAACTATATTTTATCTGTATAACTATCAAATTTGTTCTGAAGTTAACAGAAATAACAAAAACGATTTTTATAAATACTGATAAGCATTTCTAGTGATAAAATTTAATTAACGAGCTACACAAAGCAAATGTTTTGTTATTGTTTTCAATGTTGAAATATTAATGATTTTTCCAAAACTATATTCGAACACGGTTTTTACCTTTCTATAGGAATTTTTAAAGCTTTTATTTCTTCAAGAAAAATTCATTCACAGTAAATTGATAGTTGTATTTTCAATTTTAATCCAACAGTCTTACTAATAAAAATGTATTAATAATTTTTTTTTAAATTCTTATATAAAATTAATTTTTTTTTTTTTACCATTGTGAAATGTGAATTTCAGTTACAATTAACCTGTATTATTGTAGAGACATATTGCCTGTTTTGTTTGTTTATTTGTTAGGTTAATTTAAATTAATTATATATGTTTGTTATAAGCTTTATAGTTTTAAACTATTTATATATTGATATATATTTTATATTTTTTAAGTTTTTTTTAATTAATATTTTATCTTTATCGTTCACCTCTAAATCAGTATTACACATTACAAAGTAGTTGGATAGGTAAGGCCCATTTTTGGAGCCCGGCAGGACCAAAAGAATGTTTTGACTTTTTTTTTATAAAATTTATAATCTAAATTTTCCACCCACATAAAAAAATATCAACTTGATTTTATAAATGCCGAAATATCATAAATTGGGGTTGTATATTTGTTGAACGTGAAAATATTTAATTGAGAATGGATTAGCATCCGAAAAAATTACATTTCAGTTCGGTAAAACTAATCGATATACCATACCACAAATACGGTGTCTCCTAAAAGTTCCCGTACTCCGACTTACAAAACTCTTTGGGCGCGTTCACAGACAGAACCCCGAGTTACAAAGGGTAACGCATGGGTAACTGGAGGCGTTCAGAGTCCCATATCACTTGACTTTTTGCGGGTTACCCATAGCGTTCAGAGTCGGAAATTACCCAGACTTCGGATAACCCACATTACCTGGAGAATTTTGTTGGGTAAAGTGATCACGTGGTTGGGAAATCTGATTTATTTGTTTGCATTATAGCTAACTGCAACTGTTAACTGTTGTTCTTTATGACTCTTGGTGATAATTGGTCTACCTTTAACAGGACTATGATATAATTGGCCAATGTCGGATAGGATGGTTCCTGCAGTGTTCGTACAGTCAAAATGTAATGGTAGATTGGTTGACGGAAGTGTTTGATTGTAAACATGCCCATAACTTTATAACTTTATCCAAAATCGTTCACAGCCGTTTTAACCCAATTTTACCCTGAGAAAATCAGATGACGCCATTCCCCAATTATACGAGTAACCCGCGTTTCGGTCTCTGAACGCGCTCATTGTCTGTGATTTTTTTTTAAATATTAAATTTTATCGCCTGCTTATCATTGCATCAGTTCTTGAGTTTTTATCGTTTGGTTCTTTTAGCTCTCAGTTGGTGTGAGAATAAAGTTCTATGTTATTATGTTCTTCATAGTGAAATAAGTTTATCACGCATTCAGAGAACTGCGCTGATTGAAACTTATTTTGAATGTAAATCGTATGAAAGGTGCAAAGAAGTTTGGCGAAATAAATATCCAAATGATGCAATACCGAGTAAAAATACGTTATATCGGCTCTTTCGACGGTTTCGTAATACGGGTTCGGTGGAAGATAAGCACAGGAGTTTAAGGCCGAAAGTTGTTGTTACACCAACCTTTCTGCAAAACACTCAATGAAGGACATTGCGAACTCCTCAAAACTCCGTGAGTCGTTTGGCACAAGAAGTGGGCGCATCTCGTGTATCGACACGTAATGCTTTAAGAGCTTTGCATTTTCATTAATGGTCATTAATTGCCATTATTATATCCATTAATCCATCCAGTAATGTCCATTAATTGCCATTACTTATAGGATACAAGAAGTCACTCCCGGCATGTTAAAACCCATTTCTACAAACATGCGCAAACGAGTTCAGCTTTGCCTCCTAGAAAGGGGTGGACAATTTGAACATTTATTAAAAATATAAGTTCAGTATTTTTTCCTAAGTGATGTTAAAAGTGCTTTTTATCATTAGCATAAAAGTAATCGTTTTAAGGTTTGTTGTTTTGTGAAAAATAAATACATATGTCGTCAGTACAGGAACTTTTAGGTCACTCGGTACTACGCGAAAACGTTTCTGCAAATCATTGTGGCAACTAAATAAACTTTATTTTTATAAAAATTCCTTTAGATCTCAAAAATACATTAATTTAAATGGTTTCAAAAGATAAAAACCGCTTTTCTGAATCGTAGGTACCTCAGAAGAGATTACTGTATATTTTCGTTTGAGGTTATATAATATTTTCCTTGATTAAAAACATTTGTCTTTTTTTATAGTGTAGTAACACGGTGCACCTAGGACTGGTTTAAAATATTTTTTATTTGAGCCCAAGTAATACCAAGTTACGGCACGTTAAAATTGGGGGTGAGGGGTGAAATATGTTTCATCATACATTGCAAAAAAAGTGCTGATTTTACAGTATAATATACTGGCACTCCAGCTGCCAGTATTATACCGTAAAATTGACAGTAATAAACAGTAAAATAAGCAGTAATACACTGCCGCGCATGCGCGGTAGCGCATATATGATTGCCAGTATTATACTGTAAAATCAACACTTTTTTTCAGTGTATGGTGCTTAACATATAGGTGAATGCAGGTGAAAAACAACTCACAGAATTATAAAACTTAGATCTTAGATTTTATCAAACCTCTTAGAAATAAAGATACTTAAAAAAAAAAAAAATCCAGCTGGAAGCGGAAAATGGTCCTCATCTACTAACTCCTTTTTAATTCCGGAGAAGTCGTGTTACCTCATCTGTATCTAGAGCTTACTAAAGAAAATATAACAGTGAAATTAAAAACATGGCTTCCCTAAAAATTGTATGTGACATTATTCTGAACATGATTTATGAGCTTAATGTCATTTTCTTTTACGTGAATGATGTATGGAGCTGCTTTTCTGATCTTCGATTCCCGCACTTATGCTGAAATGTTCAGTAACAGCATAATACTGTCAGATGTAGTATAACAATGTAGTCACAAGAAACAATTATACATATGGAATCTATATACTTATATATGGATAAAGAAAATATATCTATACTGAGCTGTTACTTCTGTTGTAAATATCTGTTAAGAAAAAAAAATGTAAATAAATATATGTCATCAATGTTGTTGTTCATTTGTGATTTATTTGAAGTTAACTGCTTCAAATTTGAAATAAATCTGTCATTCATGAGAGTTGGTCTATTTGTCATTAACTCTTTATCTACCGTATTACGAGTTAATAAAAGTAATTGCATGTAAATTTTATTTCATGTTAATATAGTGTTAAGTAAAAGATAAATGACAAAAAATACTCACTTAATTACATAAAATAAACTTAATTTAATAAAATGGTACTTTTAAGTACCTCCAGTATTAAACATTTAGAAAAATATTCAGACTTTGAAAATGAATTAGAGTATTTAAATAATAATTTTTTTTTATTTATATATATATGATGCATTAAAACAAGAAAAACATTTTTAACAGATCCATCTTTGATGATATTTAAAAATATATAAAAAATTATCATTTACACACAGAAAAACATTACATGTGGTGCATTTTGAAGGAGGCTTTAAATGTATTTTGTTAAGTGCGCAAAGCACACAGCGGCCTCGATTCAATACATATGTTGGCCAATAACATCCTCTACAGTATTGGCCAAATTATTAGTCCCATTCGAATAAAAATCTCAAATCGTTGTTTCTAAGATGATTATATTAAAATAAATCATCCTAGTAGTGTAACAAGCAGTTCGAAGTATTACACTGAGTATTGACTTCAATATAAATGAGATATTTCGCGAATGTTTTGTTTATATTTTTATAGGTGAGTGGCCCCACTGATCATTACAAAATCCAAAAATTTTATTATGTCTACATTGTTTGCTTCCCTGTTACAAATCAAATAATATTACTTCTAACAATTACTTTTAGTGTTATAAATGCTTCTCTGGTCCTTTTTAGGTAGATTTCGCAAGAAATACTACCTATTACATTCTCACCTAAGTTGGAATTTTTTTAAATTTTTGCAGATCTACGCCGATCATGACTCCCAGAACCCAAAACCACCCCCAGTTCAAAACTTTATCTATCTATCTATCTATCTATCTGTCACTTTTTTATGAACACGATAACTGCAATAATTCTGCACAGATCTCTTCGAAACTGATACATAAAATCAAGGGGCATAAAATCTCGGTCAAGTTCGTTAATGGGCAAAATCAAACCAAGGGGGGGAGGGTGGGGGGGGGCTTTTTGTGAAAACAGAAAAAACCCCATAATTTCTTAATTCTGATACATATCGAATCCGTTTAAAGTTATTATTACTTCTAGGAGAAGGGCCGAAAATGTATGTATGACAGATTTTTGATATAATTAAAAATGGCCCCAAGGGGGGGGGGAAGGGGGTGTTTTAGAAGAAAAAAATTCATAACGTCGTCAATTCACAAGATATCAAATCCGCTTAAACTTATTATAAATCCTCTTAATATTATCTAAAACTTTTATGTTGACAAGTTTTTTATAGGACCAACCCTTATAGCAAAAAAAAAATTAAAAACAAAAAAATCCCTGCCGGCTCCGCCTGCAAACAAGTTATTTTTCGAAGTAGGCGGTTCCAACTCCCGCATCTTTTCGAAACTGATACATAAAATCAAGGGGCATAAAATCTCGGTCAAGTTCGTTAATGGGCAAAATCGAACCAATGGGGGGCTTTTTGTGAAAACAGACCCCCCCCCCCATAATTTCTTAATTATGATACGTATCGAATCCGTTTGAAGTTATTATTACTTCTAGGAGAAGGGCTAAAAATTTATGTATGACAGATTTTTGATATAATTAAAAATGGCCCCAAGGGGGGGGGGGGGAAGGGAGGGTTTAGAAGAAAAAAAATTCATAACTTCGTCAATTCCCAAGATTTCGAATCCGCTTAAATTTATTATAAATCCTCTTAATATTATCTAAAACTTTTATATTGATAAGTTTTTTATAGGACCAACTCTTATAGCAAAAAAAAAAAAAAAAAAAAAAAAAAAAAAATCCCTGCTGGCTCCGCTGGCAAACAAGTTAGGTTTCGAAGTAGGCGGTTCCAACTGACGCATCATGGCAAAAAGGTCATTTCTTCCGCAATTCCCAACAAACAAGCGACTCACGGTCTGCGTCTTCGAAATCTACCTGTGCCTGTAGGCCGAGCCGTCAGGGATATTTTGTATTAAATGCAGGTTTTTAACTGAAAAATAACATTATTTAAGGAATTTTCTATAGCAGTAATTAAAACGGGTGGCAAGAAAGACTCCAAGAAAACGTAGACAGATTCAGGTTCTTTTGCAAAATTCTAACTTTACCCAAGCTGAAATTGCCAATAGACCTTCTGTGTCCCGAAAAACTGTAGTAAGGATAAAGAAAAACATCAATTTGAATGAAATGGAACACCGAACAGAATTGCACGATGTGGAAGAAAACGAATTTCTTCACAACTTGATGATAGTGTTTTACTGATTTTGAGCAGAAATAGTAGAAAATGTTCTTCAAGACAGTTGAAAGCTGCTCTGGGTAAACAAGGCATTGCTTTGCGCACACGAACCATCCACAGAAGACTTCTTTGAGGCTGTCTTATATTAAGTGTGCCCGATACAATAAAATAAATGCGATATAATCGAGGACATTACGTTTAAGAAAGATAACATACAAAAAAAATGTTTTATATTAGTCACCGAATTGTTAATTGTCTGAGTGCAACGAAGACTCATACACAGCGCAGTATTACTTTGCCCCATATATAGCTACGATGGATATTAAAACCTTTCGTCAAGCATAACTCAAAAAATATTTAACGGATTTCGTTCAAATTTTTACAGCAGGTACCTATAAAGGTGACAACGACGTCTATTTATTACCAAGAATAAGTGTCAAACCGTTTGGAAGTTATATTAAAAAAATAGATAAAAAAGCACAATTAAAGTACATACGTCACTAAATTTTGGGCGTACGTCATTTTCACCGGTGGGAAATTTTCGTAGACAATCGGAATTGAAAAGTTCATGGAGTACATGGAGAAAAAAAAATGCAAGCACTAATATTCAGCACAATGAAATATATTTCAATTTAATAAAAATGGAAAGTTAATCTGGATTTTTTTCTGTTTGAAAAGTATTAGAGATTAGTAAGAGTAGTATCTGGAGGCACGGCAGTGCCTCCGCCAAGTCGAGAGAGGACAGCCGTAAGCATACTTTTCTGGAAGCAACTCAGGGCACTTTTGACCCCCCCATATCTCCGCGCTGGAATATCCCAAAAATTTTAAACTTCAATTATAGAGAGTATTCGGCCCACAGGACCAAAATTTAAAATTACAACTTTCTGTCTTTTCTAGTTCAGGCGATATATGAACTCAAACATTCGATTTTTTGTCACTTCTTACTCACTCGTTCACGCGTCATCAAAAAGATTGGGTAGATCCCGTAGCACCAGAAACTTGACATTTGGTAAAAAGGTAGTGTTTAGGATAGAAAGAAAGGAAAAATTATAAAATCCAGAAAATTCGAAAAAAAAACATTCGAAAATTCAACAAATTCCATCAAAATTGAAAATTGAAAATAATACGATCTTGTAGTCTTGGAAACTTAAGATTTGGTGTGAAGGTAGTGTTTAACATCCAGAAAAAGAAAACATCAAAAACACCAAAAAAATCGAAAGCAAAATTGAAAAAATCGAAGAAATTGAAAAAAACCGAAAATTTGAAGACAATCCGATTTTGTTGCGCTAGAAAATTCAAATTAGGAATAAAGGTAGTATTTTGGATACAGAAAAAGGAAAATTAAAAAAATCCAGAAAATTCGAAAAAAAAAATAAAAAAATTCGAAAAAAATTGAAAAAATGAAAATAATTTGATACGATAACGCTCGTATTTATAAATTAATTTGGATGAAACTAATTGTGTGTATTAAGCTCACCAATGCCTCGACCGAGTTCGTTGGCCAGCTTGGTCCGCCATCTTGTTTCAAGATGGCGGCCACGGAAAATTTTAAAACTGAAATAAATATACAAAAAAGTTAAAAAATCAAGTTTATTTTTTAATTAGGTGTTAGGACTTGATACAAGGATTCCAGAGCATTTTTTGTTTTACCTCTATCTTAAAAATTGGCTGAGATAGAGCAGTTTGAAATTCTAGGGTGGCTGACATTTTGAAACAAAACAGCACATTACAAAAAACCAACGATAAATTTATGGTCAATAATAGTCAAGCAGGTGCAATCCCGAATGAATACTCCGTGTTATTATAACTGTAACTTTGACTTCGAAATTTTGATACGTTGCATTTTCTATTTGTTGATATTTTTGAACTATGATTTACGCTAAGTGAAATGTTGTTGTTGAAGAGGGATTTTCCATGTAAATCCGAAACGTCCAATTTTAATATGTTTTTAATGTTTTATGAAAGTGTATTGTAATGTCTGTAATTTTAATGATTTTAATATAAATTTATAAGTTTTAGTGAACGCGATTTCTCGCAAATTATTTTCTTTCATTGTTGTAATCATTTTCCCAATCATACGCATAAAACTATATTTTCATATCCATTAGCGCCAAATTCTCGCCAAACTTGGCGACAATTGGCGAAATCTCGCCAAATTTGGCGACAAAAATAAGTCTTCATAAATGAAGCCAACTTGGCTATAGCTCAATAATTTGGCGAATTTCTTATTCAAATTCAGTGTAAACGAATCTTTTGTAAACGGTTTCTTTGCATTTTAACTTGCTGTTTTCGAGTAAGATTAGCTAAATTTTTAAACGAAGATATAGGAAAGCTACCTTTTCCTGCCGGTACAGGCCGGAGGACTTTTTTATGAGTTGTCGGATGCAATCTATGTTTTGCATTAAATAAAGTAAAACATTGAAAAACAAATCCCACAGGATGGGGATAGTTTGTTTTAGATAGATTTTAAGATAATTGTCCTATTAGCTAGTACACCTTCCGTTATTGTTTTGTGTTATTTTCCCCGGATTATGCTTTTCTTTTCTTTTGTTTACGAATTTTGTAATAGAAAAGTTCCGCTATAGACTGGCTACGTTATAGACCTTTTTTTTTATAGACAGGTTCATTTTCTTTCACAGGCTTTACTCTATTTAATTTATATATGAAATATTTGTTGTTAAAAGATGTTGGTCGCACAAAAATTTTCACATCTCTCCCTCCCTCCCGACATTACTGGTTGGTTATGGCTTGATAGTCCTTTCTAAATAAAATCATGGTGATTCTAAGATTCTCTTGATTTATCTCTAAATTGAACATAAACGATCCTAAGAAAACGGATCAATGAATTACTATATTGGCATGAGGAAATTTAGTTGCAGAAAAATGGAGCATATAGCTAACATTAAGTCTAATAGGAAAACCACAGCCTTGGCAAGATCTGGAGGCACGGCAGTGCCTCCGCCAAGTCGAGAGAGGACAGCCGTAAGCATACTCTTCTGGAAGCAACTCAGGGCACTTTTGACCCCCCCCATATCTCCGCGCTGGAGTATCCCAAAAATTTGAAACTTTGTTTTTCTAGAGTATTTGGCACACAGAACCAAAATTTAAAATTACAACTTTCTGTCTTTTCTAGTTTAGACGATATATGAACTCAAACATTCGATTTTTTGTCACTCACTCACTCACTCGTTCACGCGTCATCAAAAAGATTAGGTTGATTCCGTAGCCCTAGAAACTTGACATTTGGAAAAAAGGTAGTATTTAGGATACAAAGAAAGGAAAAATTATAAAATCCGGAAAATTCGAAAAAAAAACATTCGAAAATTCAACAAATTCCATCAAAATTGAAAATAATACGATCTTGTAGTCTTAGAAACTTAAGATTCGGTGTGAAGGTAGTGTTTAGTATCCAGAAAAAGAAAACATCAAAAACACCAAAAAAATCGAAAGCAAAATTGAAAAAATCGAAAAATCGAAAAATTTCAAATAATCCGATTTTGTTGCGCTAGAAACTTGGAATTTGGAATAAAGGTAGTATTTAGGATGCAAAATAAGGAAAAATTAAAAAATCCAGAAAATTCGAAAAAAAATTAAAAAATTCGAAAAATTCGTAAAAAATTGAAAATATTAAAATAATTTGATTTTTTAGCCTTAGAAACTTAAAATTCGCTGTAAACATACTGTTTAGGATTCAGAATAAGTTAAAATAAAAAACGCAATAAAATTCGAAAATAAAATCCAAAAGTCGGAAAAATCAAAAAATAAGGAAAATTTGAAAATAATTCGATTTCATAGCGCTAGAAACTTGAAATTTGGAATAAAGGTAATATTTAAGATACTAAATAAGGAAAAATTAAAAAATATGCATAATTCAAAAAATACCCATAAATTAGTGCAGACGATATATGAACTCAAAGTTTCGATTTTTTGTCACTCATTCACTCTTGCGTCATCAAAAAGATTGGGTAGATCCCGCAGCCACAGAAACTTAAAATTTGGAATAAAGCTAGTGTTTCGGATACAAAGAAAGGAAAAATTATAAAATCCGGAAAATTAAAAAAAAAAAAACATTCGAAAATTCAAAAAAATCGAACAAAATTGAAAATTGAAAATAACACGATCTTGTAGTCTTAAAAACTTAAAATTAGGTGTGAAGTAGTGTTTAGAATTCAGAAAAAGAAAACATCAAAACACAAAAATAAAATTAAAAATAAAATCGAAAAATCGAAAAAAATGGAAAAATTTCAAATAATCAAATTTTGTTGCGCTAGAAACTTGGAATTCGGAATAAAGGTAGTATTTAGGATGCAAAATAAGGAAAAATTAAAAAATCCAGAAAATTCGAAAAAAAAATCGAAAAGTTGGAAAAAAATTGAAAAAAATTTAAATAACTTGATCTTTTGGCCTTAGAAATTTAAAATTCGCAGTAAAGATAGTGTTTAGGATTCAGAATAAGTTAAAATAAAAACGCAATAAAATTCGAAAATAAAATCAAGAAATCGAAAAATAAGGAAATTTTGAAAATAATTCGATTTCATAGCGCTAGAAACTTGAAATTTGGAATAAAGGTAATATTTAAGATACTAAATAAGGAAACATTAAAAAATATGGATAGTTAAAAAAAAATCGAAAATTTCAAAAAAAAAAAAAAAAAAAAAAAAAAGAAAAGAAAAAGAAAAAAGAAAAATAAGAAAAAGAGAGAAAATGAAAATAATATGATCTCGTAGTCTTAGAAACTGAAAATTTTGTGTAAAGGTAGTGTTTAGGATTCAGAAAAAGAAAAAATTAAAAACACAACAAAAATTGAAGAAAAAAAAATCGAAAAAAAAAAAACGAAAATTTGAAAATAATTCGATTTTGTAAAGCTAGAAACTTAAAATTTGGAATAAAGGTAGTATTTAGGATACAAAAAAAGAAATAAATAAAAAATCTGTAAAATTCGAAAAAAAAAATCGAAAATCCGAAAAATTGAAAAAAATTCGATTTTGTAGCTTTAGAACTTCAAATTCGGCGTAAACTTATTGTTTAGGATACAGAAAAAGGAAAAATTAAAACACAATAAATTCGAAAATAGAATAAAAAAACTCGAAAAAGATCGGAAATTTCAAAATAATTCGATTTTGTACCGCTAGAAACTTGAAATTTGTAATAAAGGATACAAAATAAGAAAAAATTAAAAAATCCAGAAAATTATAAAAAAAATTCGAAAATATCAAAAATTGAAAATAATTTTATCTTGTAGTCTTAGAAACTTAAAACTTGGTGTAAAAGTAGTATTTACTATTCAATAAAAGGAACAATTAAAATATTCGTTAAATTCGAAAATAAAATCGAAAAATCGAAATATCTTTAAGAAATCGAAAATTCGAAAACAATTTGATTTTGTACTGCTAGAAACATTAGTTTTAAGATAATTGTCCTATTAGCTAGTACAACGCCCCTAATTGTTTTATGTTATTTCCCCCGGATTATGGTTTTCTTTTTTTTCGTTTACGAATTTCGTTATAGAGAAGTTCCGCTATAGACTGGCTACGATATAGGCGATTTCTTTATAGACAGGTTTGTTTTCTTTCACAGGTTGTACTCTATGTACTTCACATATGAAATATGGATTGTTAAATGTTGTCATCCCCACAAAACTTTTCACAGCTCCCCCTACCCTCCCGACATTACTGGCTGGTTATGGCTTGATAGTCCTTTCTAAATAAAATCATGGTAACTCTAAGATTCACTTGATGTATCTCTAAATTGAACCTAAATGATCCTAAGAAGACGGATCAAATAATTACTATATTGGCATGACAATCAGGTAACTTAGAATTAAAATCGAAAAATCAATAAATTTATAAAAAGTCGAAAATTTGAAAATAATTCGATTTTGTAGTCCTAGAAGCTTGACATTTGGCAGAAAGGCAGGGTTTAGTACACAAAGTAAGGAAAAATTAAAAAATCTGTAAATAATAAAAAAAAAGACTAAAAAAACGGAAAAAAACATCGAATAAAGGAATATAATTTGATTTATTGGAAATTTCCGGAAATTTTAATTTTGGCTTTCTTTTCCCACTAAAAAGTTCTTTTATGTTAAATATCAAGTATCTAGGGCTGCGAGTAATATCTCAGATGGATAGCACCTATCCTGGAACAATTGAGAGTACTTTTCACCCCCCCCCCCCCTCACATAACTTAGTGCTTGCCTAGGAACCTGAAATCTCTTTTTATCTACAGTACTTTGCAAACGAAACTAAAGCTTCAAATTTTTGATACCTGTAAATAATAGGGACAGAGTGTGGGCTTAGCGAAAATCAGTGGATGATCGCAAGAAAAGGAGAAAATCAAGAAAAGGAGGATTACTTACAAAAAGAAGTGAAATCTCAGCAAAAAGTCACCTGTAAAAAATGCAGCCAAGTCTCGTAACTCATTTACCGTAAAAAGTACTGAGATCGTATAAAGCCAAGTTTAACTATCTTATTAACTCTGAAATTTTCATTCGCAAATCACTCCTAGTCTCTACATCTTTAGTTAATTATTATTTTGTGACTTGGCAATTACGCAGCACAGGGAAATTATTACACCTTACTATGTTATGGGATGGGATGGGATAATTAAGGCAAATTATATACGCACAGGGAAGTTATTACACTTTAACATGTTATAGTATTATTTGATTAAGACTAACTATATACATCTCATTCTCGTGCTGCGTAATTGCCAAGTCACAAAATAATATTTAACTAAAGATGTAGAGACTAGGAGTGATTTGTGAATGAAAATTTCAGAGTTAATAAGATAGTTAAACTTGGCTTTATACGATCTCAGTACTTTTTACGGTAAATGAGTTACGAGACTTGGCTGCATTTTTTACAGGTGACTTTTTGCTGAGATTAGTATTAGAGATTTGGCGTAAATCACACCATTAGCAGCTTTTTTATTTCGCGTGTGTATGTTAGGAACAATTCTTTGATGTTTAAATAAAAAGTTTCGATTTGTGGCATTATTTGATATTTTCTTTTCCTTTTTAGTATTTTAAATGGAATTAGTGAAAGGCGTGTATTTTAAATTAAATGAGTGAAAGACGTGTATTTTTATGTATTTCAAATGAAATCAGTGAAAGATTTATATTTAAATGAAATGAATGCAATATGAAGATGTTATGAGAAAAATATTTGGCGATTTATCAACTGCGCCAAGTTAACATAAAAGTACCAATACATATGTGGGTACTTCTCTATTATCCCGTCAACCACTTTTCATAACAAAAAACTATCGCCAAATAAACGGGAGAACGTTGTCATTGAAATATCAAAATAAATAAAATATAAGAATTTAAGGACACAATTGTTATTTTAATGAATGAAATAACTAATAAATCAGTAAAACATAATGAAAAATACACGCAAATGTCGCGTTAAAAACCACTTGATAACGTAACAAACACGTATAATGCTTCTGATATCAAGTAAATGGGACTGCATTTTTGGCGTTTAATCTAACAGTTTGGCGATAGTTTTTTGTTATGAAAAGTGGTTGACGGGATAATAGAGCAGTACCTCTATGTGAAATGAAACAAGGCACAGATGTCATATACGCACCACTTTGGCGCGATTTTTCTCTCCACCAGCTTGGGGAAAACTTTGTTTTTGAATATTAGTTACAAATAGTGTGACAAATAGTACACGTGATTTTTTATTTCAATATAAATATAAAATAACTTAATAAATGAAACAGCTTCTATTATTTTAAAAAAGGAAATAAAAATAAATAAATAATAGTTTGATATAAATAAAGGCGCGTATGTCATATACGCACCACATTGGCGCGATTGCAACAAAATGGCAATTTTATGCCTCACATGGTAACCCGGTTATTTTGTTTCAATTGTTGTTTATTAACTTTTATTTTTTATTTTAATTATATAAATTGTTTTTATTATATATATCAATATTTATTTATATCAAACTATCATTTATTTATATTTATTTCCCATTTTTGAATAATAGGAGCTATTTCATTTATTACGTTATTTTATTTTTATATTGAAATAAAAAATTATGTGCTATTATTGTATGGTATTTGTAACTAATATTCAAAAACAAAGTTTTCGCCAAATTGGCGGGGGAAAAAATCGCGCCAATCTGGTGCGTATATGACATCTGTGCCTAAATTAATATTGATATACATATAAAAATAATCTATAGAATTAAAATAAAAAATAAAAGTAAACAAACACAACAAACAGTTTTCGCCAAAGGGGCGGGGGAAAGATCGCGCCAACGTGGTGAGTATATGGCATCTGTGCCAGGATTTTTACCCTTTTATCTGTGCTTTCGGAAATATAAAAAAATTAAAAAATTCGGTACTTTTCGGTTAGCCGGGCGCCAGTGATATACATACATGTATATATACACACAAACACACATATATACACATATCTACATATACATATATATACATACACATATGCATATATATATATGTATGTATATACATATATATGTATTTACATATGTATTTATATGTGTACATATATCACTGGCGCCCGGCTAACCGAAAAGTACCAAAAATTCTTATATCAGGTGTATAATGTTTTGCATTTTTATACGGACCACTTCTCCATTTTAAGATTTTAAATGCTATTTATATCAGATATTTCTTTCCTGAGATTCCCACAAATTATTTCCGGTAATTTTTTTAGTTCGCTTATTAATTGTTTACAATTTGCCCCCCTGGCAATAACAATTATTTATCACAAAAATGGGTACTTCTCTATTATCCAGTCGACCACTTTTCATAACAAAAAACTATCGCCAAACTGTAACGTTAAATAAACGGGAGAACGTTGCCATTGAAATATCAAAATAAATAAAATATAAGAATTTAAGGACACAATTGTTATTTTTAATGAATGAAATAACTAATAAATCAGTAAAACATAATGAAAAATACACGCAAATGTCGAATTAAAAACCACTTGATGGCATAACAAATACGTATAATGCTTCTGGCATCAAGTGAATGGGACTGTATTTTTGGCGTTTAATCTTACAGTTTGGCGATAGTTTTTTGTTATGAGAAGTGGTCGACGGGATAATAGAGAAGTACCCAAAAATGGCTTAGTTTTGTTAAATTTGTTTGTTATGTATTTTCATTTCTTATTAAAATATCGAAAATGGCAATAAAATTTTATTTTAGCACCGTACTTAATTAAATGGCTCAAAAACATGGTTTAATAAATGTATATTTGTAAATATTTTAAAAAACATGTTTTTCCGCTCTCTAGAAAAATTTGGTAAGATTCTAAAACTGCCTTTGGCACCAACCAGTACATGATACGGAACTTTTCCCCATTCCGATACACAGAAGAGGTTGGTCACAAACAAGAGTAATAATGCTAGCTACAATATTGTTTTAACTCTATAAGAGTTAGAAACAATAATGATATTAAATTCCCCGATTAGCTTAGGGCCCGATTACGGAACTTTCTCCTAGAAAAAAAAAACTGTAGATGTCTTTTACATTTGTTTCGAATGAAGCTCGATCAACAAAGTATTAATTGATAATACAAACAACACTAATATTAACATGGGGGCAAAAGTTTGAATTTAAGTGTATATATTTGGAACCCTCCCCCCCCCCTACTACCCACCAAAAAAAGAAAAAGAAAGTTACAGAAATGAATTTAAAATGGCGTGAAGCCACGCTTTCTGACATAAGAAATTGGCTGCGAACCCGATTACGAAACTTTCACTTAACTTAATAACATGTATCTAATAGCCCTGAGGACAATTCCCCTTCCCAGTTATACAGACCTTGGGGCTTTTTTAAAAACCTTGACGCAGTTCGGGTTGAAGAAGTTGAGATTTACTGTCAAATGACATAAACTACTATGAAAATAAAACTGGTGAATTATTATGCTAGTTTATGTATGTATTTAAAAAAATTGCATCTGATTACACTTTTTAGATAAATTACTCCTGTTTGCATTTAATAACAGATAAACGGCTTCCGTTTACTAAATTGTTTAAATATTGGGAAGAGTTGGCGAGAGATAGATAGACGTGTAAACAAACGGGTAGACAGACGGGTAGAGAGACGGATAGCGACAGAGATAAGCTAACGGGTAGCGAAACGAATAGACAGACGGGTAGCGAGGCAGGTGAAAAAAAGGGTTGACAGAGGGGTAGTGAGATGGGTAGGGAGACGGGTAGCGTGGTGGATAGAGACACGAGTACAGAGACGACTTGACAGACGGATAGAGAGAGGGGTATATAGACAGACAGACGTGTTGATAGGGTAGTGTAACGGGAAGCGAGACAGGTAGAGACACGATTAAAAAGTCGGATAGAAAGACAGACGGATACTGAGACGGGTATACAGAAGAGTAGAGAGACAGTAGACAGATGAGTTCGGAGAGAGACACAGCTAAGACATACGAGTAGTTAGACTGGTAGACACGTTTGTAGCAAAGCATGTTATCAATGTGGTTTGAAGTATACGAGTTTCTATAAATAGTTATACAAATAAACAAAGGAAATTTTTTTAATTCAAATATTAAATATTTGATTTAATATTTCAATATTTAATATTTTATTTTTTTAATATTTTATTTAGATATTTGTCACAAAGAAAATGTTGCAAAAATTAAATTAAATTTGCGTTAAACTACGCTTGCTAAAATACGCTATTGGCTGCAAATCAGATTATGTGACTTTAAAAATATCGTTTTAAAAGATCCGGCGGTTTTTTTTTAAAGTTTTGGGCAATTCCCGCTTAAGAAAATGAGATGATTTGCCAAATGTTATAAAAAAATGCATATGAAAACATAACAGTATATGAAGTTATAGATGATATTTTGTAATTATATCATTTAATTTGCTATTTTTCATATGTTGTATTTTTATCTATCTCTTGTCTATCATATGCTGTATATTCACTTAGATTCTTGTTGATATCTTCTTTATATCGTAATTGTTAACTTTATGTTCTCAGCAATATCACTCAGACTAATCCCTTTGAGGGAAGTCCTAGTTTATACACATATTACAATTTTCTAAGCGAAATTAAGACAGATATACGTAATACAACAATCATTTATATTAGTTAAATAAAAAATGCCCTTAAATTAAATTTTTTTTTCGGGAGACAAGAAAACAGAGTGATCGTTAAATCTGAACAAGCGAAATAATGAAGGACAATTATCGTACGTAATATACGTATGCTACAAAACCATACACTGCATAACTTTTAACTACTAATCGTATAGTAATTACTACAGTGGAACATAAAATTACCATTTACTCATGCATTTACTAATAGTTTTGTTTACTTAACTCTCCAACACACTCTTAGAAAGATGCGGGGTCGGGGGGGAGAGATTTATTTTTTTTTTGAAATAGTGTTACAGGTAGCGTCACTGCTCGTTACAAACTACTGATTTTTTGTATCGCGCTACTCGCTACATTACATTTTCCACAATTTAGGGCGTTACACTTCAAACTACTAGAAAAAGTAGCGACTACTGTCGTTCCACTACTTCTGACCACTGAGTATAACATACGCAACTTTTTTACCCACTCGCCAGTCTTCGTCGTCAGGCATGGTTCTTCGTCATCAGGTTTTATCTATATTTATTTTTATTTATGCATTTATTTATTCACTTATTTATTTATTTATTTGCAAAATCGGTGTTACTTATGGATTTTTATATGCAAACGTAAATTTTAAGGGAAAAAAAACTTCTACTTCCTAAACATACAAAATGTTATACAAATTACACGACCAAGTTCAGAAAGAATCATAAAATTAAAATTTTTGATAAAAATTTGACTTTGTTGGTCAGTAAAATAGCTCTAAATTGTGACTGTTAAGTGGTTAACTGTTTACGTTTTAATGGAGTAAATGGATAAATCTGTCTTCTACTATATATATAAAATGCAAATGGGAATTTCGTCCCGGCTGCTTATAACTTGAGTTCTGCTGAATGAATTTTGACGGGACTTGCACTGTTAGTTAGACATTTATTTCAGGGAAGGTTTTGGTATATAATATATTTCTAATAATATATTTCAAATATATAAGAAATATATTATATAATATATTTCTATAAGTTCTACGTTGCTTAGTTGAAGAATACTGCGGAAACATTATATTATCAGATGAACCCGATTATGAAAGATTAGTTTTTTTAAAAGATTCTGCTGAATGGATTTCGATGTGACTTTCACTGTTAGGTATTTTTTAAGGAATGTTTTAGTATATAACGCATATAGTTCTACGCTGTTTAAATTTAGAATTATAGAAGAAAGTTCTATAATCAGATGAACCCGATTATGAACGATTGGCCTTTTTAAAAGATTCTGCTAAATGGCTTCCGATGGAGCTAGCACTGTTAGTTAGATAATTTTTCAGGGAACGTTTTAGTTATCGTTCTTACGTTGCATTGTTATAGAATTATGAGGTCGAGTTCTATAATCACGTGAACTCAGTTATGAAAGATTAGCCCTTTTAAAAAGTTCTACTGGACGGAATTTGATGATACTTGTATTGTTAGTTAGATAATATTTCATGGATGGTTATAGTATATTATATATCATTTTATCGTTCTGTAACAAATTCTACTGTAAATGATCAACTAAAACGGTCCTTACCAGCCCAAATTTTGTCGGGCATATTAGAAAATATAATAGCGCGATGGCTTTCGTACCGTTTCAGCAATGCAAAGGACATTTCAGGTAAAGGTCCACATTACTTTAAAACGCAAGGTCAAATTCCCCGATTTATTTCGTTTGAATCAAGATTCGTTTGGAGAAAACGACCAACGTAGAGGTCGAAGCCTGGTAGTCAGAATTATAAACCTCTTTACCTAGTTATGTGTTCAAAATACCTAACAAAATTATTAAAACAAAATATCTATTCTTAGTTAGCGTGAAATTAAAATGTCGAATGCTTAGTATCCTCCATTCCGCAAAAACGAGTATTTTAATTTGCAACAGTTATAACATTTTAGTTAAAGAAAAAATATGAATAATAATTGAGAGATAATTACAACTTGTACTATACCATTATTAAATTACATGCTTTCAGCATTTCTATTAAGAGCATGCGGAAAACAAATTGAGTTAAATAGCATAGTACGGCGAACCGCCGACCATTAAAAGCTTAGCAACCAACAGGTCCCCGTTTAATTTCCGCAGGCATAAATATAAGAAGCATGCGCTTAACAACGCAACCTAACGTAAATACAATTGATGAAGAATTAGACAAACAAAAATCTGCAATCTGGAGGCACGGCAGTGCCTCCGCCAAGTCGAGAGAGGACAGCCGTAAGCATACTTTTCTGGAAGCAACTCAGGGCACTTTTGACTCCCCCATATCTCCGCGCTGGAGTATCCCAAAAATTTTAAACTTCAATTATAGAGAGTATTTGGCCCACAGGACCAAAATTTAAAATTACAACTTTCTGTCTTTTCTAGTTCAGGCGATATATGAACTCAAACATTCGATTTTTTGTCACTTCTTACTCACTCGTTCACGCGTCATCAAAAAGATTGGGTAGATCCCGTAGCCCCAGAAACTTGACATTTGGAAAAAAGGTAGTGTTTAGGATACAAAGAAAGGAAAAATTATAAAATCCAGAAAATTCGAAAAAAAAACATTCGAAAATTCAACAAATTCCATCAAAATTGAAAATTGAAAATAATACGATCTTGTAGTCTTGGAAACTTAAGATTTGGTGTGAAGGTAGTGTTTAACATCCAGAAAAAGAAAACATCAAAAACACCAAAAAAATCGAAAGCAAAATTGAAAAAATCGAAGAAATTGAAAAAAACCGAAAATTTGAAGACAATCTGATTTTGTTGCGCTAGAAAATACAAATTAGGAATAAAGGTAGTATTTAGGATACAGAAAAAGGAAAATTAAAAAAATCCAGAAAATTCGAAAAAAAAAAAAAAATTTCGAAAAAAATTGAAAAAATGAAAATAATTTGATACGATAACGCTCGTATTTATAAATTAATTTGGATGAAACTAATTGTGTGTATTAAGCTCACCAATGCCTCGACCGAGTTCGTTGGCCAGCTTGGTCCGCCATCTTGTTTCAAGATGGCGGCCACGGAAAATTTTAAAACTAAAATAAATATACAAAAAAGTTAAAAAAATCAAGTTTATTTTTTAATTAGGTGTTAGGACTTGATACAAGGATTCTAGAGCATTTTTTGTTTTACCTCTATCTTAAAAATTGGCTGAGATAGAGCAGTTTCAAATTCTAGGGTGGCTGGCATTTTGAAACAAAACAGCACATTACAAAAAACCAACGATAAATTTATGGTCAATAATGGTCAAGCAGGTGCAATCCCGAATGAATACTCCGTGTTATTATAACTGTAACTTTGACTTCGAAATTTTGATACGTTGCATTTTCTATTTGTTGATATTTTTTAACTATAATTTACGCTAAGTGAAATGTTGTTGTTGAAGAGGGATTTTCCATGTAAATCCGAAACGTCCAATTTTAATATGTTTTTAATGTTTTATGAAAGTGTATTGTAATGTCTGTAATTTTAATGATTTTAATATAAATTTATAAGTTTTAGTGAAGGCGATTTCTCGCAAATTATTTTCTTTCATTGTTGTAATCATTTTCCCAATCATACGCATAAAACTATATATTCCTATCCAATAGCGCCAAATTCTCGCCAAACTTGGCGACAATTGGCGAAATCTCGCCAAATTTGGCGACAAAAATAAGTCTTCATAAATGTAGCCAACTTGGCTATAGCTCAATAATTTGGCGAATTTCTTATTCAAATTCAGTGTAAACGAATCTTTTGTAAACGGTTTCTTTGCATTTTAACTTGCTGTTTTCGAGTAACATTAGCTAAAATTTTAAAACGAAGATATAGGAAAGCTACCTTTTCCTGCCGGTACAGGCCGGAGGACTTTTTTATGAGTTGTCGGATGCAATCTATGTTTTGCATTAAATAAAGTAAAACATTGAAAAACAAATCCCACAGGATGGGGATAGTTTGTTTTAGATAGATTTTAAGATAATTGTCCTTTTAGCTAGTACACCTTCCGTTATTGTTTTGTGTTATTTTCCCCGGATTATGCTTTTCTTTTCTTTTGTTTACGAATTTTGTAATAGAAAAGTTCCGCTATAGACTGGCTACGTTATAGACCTTTTTTTTATAGAAAGGTTCATTTTCTTTCACAGGCTTTACTCTATTTAATTTATATATGAAATATTTGTTGTTAAAAGATGTTGGTCGCACAAAAATTTTCACATCTCTCCCTCCCTCCCGACATTACTGGTTGGTTATGGCTTGATAGTCCTTTCTAAATAAAATCATGGTGATTCTAAGATTCTCTTGATTTATCTCTAAATTGAACATAAACGATCCTAAGAAAACGGATCAATGAATTACTATATTGGCATGAGGAAATTTAGTTGCAGAAAAATGGAGCATATAGCTAACATTAAGTCTAATAGGAAAACCACAGCCTTGGCAAGATCTGGAGGCACGGCAGTGCCTCCGCCAAGTCGAGAGAGGACAGCCGTAAGCATACTCTTCTGGAAGCAACTCAGGGCACTTTTGACCCCCCCCATATCTCCGCGCTGGAGTATCCCAAAAATTTGAAACTTTGTTTTTCTAGAGTATTTGGCACACAGAACCAAAATTTAAAATTACAACTTTCTGTCTTTTCTAGTTTAGACGATATATGAACTCAAACATTCGATTTTTTGTCACTCACTCACTCACTCGTTCACGCGTCATCAAAAAGATTAGGTAGATCCCGTAGCCCTAGAAACTTGACATTTGGAAAAAATGTAGTGTTTAGGATACAAAGAAAGGAAAAATTATAAAATCCGGAAAATTCGGATAAAAAACATTCGAGAATTCAACAAATTCCATCAAAATTGAAAATTGAAAATAATACGATCTTGTAGTCTTAGAAACTTAAGATTCGGTGTAGTGTTTCGTATCCATTAAAAGAAAACATCAAAAACACCAGAAAAATCGAAAGCAAAATTGAAAAAATCGAAAAATCGAAAAAAATCGAAAAATTTCAAATAATCCGATTTTGTTGCGCTAGAAACTTGGAATTCGGAATAAAAGTAGTATTTAGGATGCAAAATAAGAAAAAATTAAAAATTCCGGAAAATTCGAAAATTTGAAGAAATCGAAAAAAAATTGAAAAAATTAAAATAATTTGATTTTTTGCCTTACAAACTTAAAATTCGCAGTAAAGATAGTGTTTAGGATTCAGAATAAGTTAAAATAAAAAACGCAATAAAATTCGAAAAAAAAATAAAAAAAATCGGAAAAATCGAAAAATAAGGAAAATTTGAAAATAATTCGATTTCATAGCGCTAGAAACTTGAAATTTGGAATAAAGGTAATATTTAAGATACTAAATAAGGAAAAATTTAAAAATATGGATAATTAAAAAAATACCCATAAATTAGTGCAGACGATGTATGAACTCAAAGTTTCGATTTTTTGTCACTCACACACTCACTCACTCTCGCATCATCAAAAAAATTGGGTAGATCCCGCCGCCACAGAAACTTAAAATTTGGAATAAAGCTAGTGTTTCGGATACAAAGAAAGGAAAAATTATAAAATCCGAAAAAAAAAACAAAAATTCAAAAAAATCGAACAAAATTGAAAATTGAAAATAACACGATCTTGTAGTCTTAAAACTTAAAATTTGGTGTGAAGGTAGTGTTTAGAATTCAGAAAAAGAAAACATCAAAAACACAAAAAAAAAATTTGAAAATAAAATCTAAAAATCGAAAAAAATCGAAAAATTTCAAATAATCCAATTTTGTTGCGCTAGAAACTTGGAATTCGGAATAAAGGTAGTATTTAGGATGCAAAATAAGGAAAAATTAAAAAATCCAGAAAATTCGAAAAAAAAAATCACAAATTCGAAAAAAATTGAAAAAAATTAAAATAATTTGATCTTTTGGCCTTAGAAACTTAAAATTCGCGGTAAAGATAGTGTTTAGGATTAAGAATAAGTTAAAATAGAAACGCAATAAAATTCGAAAATAAAATAAAAAAATCGAAAGAAATCGAAAAATAAGGAAATTTTGAAAATAATTCGATTTCATAGCGCTAGAAACTTGAAATTTGGAATAAAGGTAATATTTAAGATACTAAATAAGAAACATTAAAAAATATGGATAATTAAAAAAAAAAATCGAAAATCTCAACAAAAGAAAAAAAAAAAGAAAAAAAAAAGAAAGAAAGAAAGAAAGAAAAAGAGAGAAATTGAAAATAATATGATCTCGTAGACTTAGAATCTGAAAATTTGGTGTAAGGGTAGTGTTTAGGATTCAGAAAAGAAAAAATTAAAAACACAACAAAAATTGAAAATAAAATCAAAAAATCGAAAAAAAAAAACGAAAATTTGAAAATAATTCGATTTTGTAAAGCTAGAAACTTAAAATTTGGAATAAAGGTAGTATTTTAGGATACAAAAAAAGAAATAAATAAAAAATCTGTAAAATTCGAAAAAAAAAAATTCGAAAAATTGAAAAAATTCGATTTTGTAGCTTTAGAACTTAAAATTCGGCGTAAACTTAATGTTTAGGATACAGAAAAAGGAAAAATTAAAACACAATAAATTCGAAAATAGAATAAAAAACTCGAAAAAGATCGGAAATTTCAAAATAATTCGATTTTGTAAACTTAGAAACTTGAAATTTGTAATAAAGGATACAAAATAAGAAAAAAATAAAAAATCCAGAAAATTATAAAAAAAATTCGAAAACATCCAAAGTTGAAAATAATTTTATCTTGTAGTCTTAGAAACTTAAAACTTGTTGTAAAGGTAGTATTTACTATTCAATAAAAGGAACAACTAAAATATTCGTTTAATTCGAAAATAAAATCGAAAAATCGAAATATCTTTAAGAAATCGAAAATTCGAAAACAATTTGATTTTGTACTGCTAGAAACATTAGTTTTAAGATAATTGTCCTATTAGCTAGTACAACGCCCGTAATTGTTTTATGTTATTTCACCCGGATTATGGTTTTCTTTTCTTTCGTTTACGAATTTCGTTATAGAAAAGTTCCGCTATAGACTGACTACGATATACGCGATTTCTTTATAGACACGTTTGTTTTCTTTCACAGGTTGTACTCTATTTACTTCACATGTGAAATATGGATTGTTAAATGATGTTAGCCCCACAAAAATTTTCACAGCTCCCCCTACCCTCCCGACATTACTGGCTGATTATTGCTTGATAATCCTTTCTAAATAAAATCATGGTGACTCTAAGATTCACTTGATTTATCTCTAAATTGAACCTAAATGATCCTAAGAAGACGGATCAAATAATTACTATATTGGCATGACAATCAGGTAACTTAGAATTAAAATCGAAAAATCAATAAATTTATAAAAAGTCGAAAATTTGAAAATAATTCGATCTTGAAGTCCTAGAAGTTTGACATTTTGCAGAAAAGCAGGGTTTAGTACACAAAATAAGGAAATATTAAAAAATCCGTAAGTAATAAAAAAAAGACTAAAAAAACGAAAAAAAAAAACATCGAAAAAAGGAATATAGTTTGATTTATTGGAAATTTCCGGAAATTTTAACTTTGGCTTTCTTTTTATACTGAAAAGTTCTTTTATGTTAAATATCAAGTATCTAGGGCTGCGAGTAATATCTCAGATGGATAGCACCTATCCTGGAAGCAATTGAGAGTACTTTTGAACCCCCCCCCCCCTCCTATAACTTAGTGCTTGCCTAGGAACCTGAAATCTTTTTTTTTATCTACAGTACTTTGCAAACGAAACTAAAGCTTCAAATTTTTGATACCTGTAAATAATAGGGACAGAGTGTGGGCTTAGCGAAAATCAGTGGATGATCTCCAAAAAAGAACCCAAAATCAAGAAAAGGAGGATTACTTACAAAAAGAAGTGAAATCTCATCAAAAAGTCACCTGTAAAAAATGCAGCCAAGTCTCGTAACTCATTTACCGTGAAAAGTACTGAGATCGTATAAAGCCAAGTTTAACTATCTTATTAACTCTAAAATTTTCATTCACAAATCACTCCTAGTCTCTACATCTTTAGTTAATTATTATTTTGTGACTTGGCAATTACGCAGCACAGGGAAGTTATTACACCTTACTATGTTATGGGATGGGATGGGATAATTTAATTAAGGCAAATTATATATGCACAGGGAAGTTATTACACCTTAATATGTTATAGTATTATGTGATAAAGACTAACTATATACATCACATTCACGTGCTACGTAATTGCCAAGTCACAAAATAATAATTAACTAAAGATGTAGAGACTAGGAGTGATTTGTGAATGAAAATTTCAGAGTTAATAAGATAGTTAAACTTGGCTTTATACGATCTCAGTACTTTTTACGGTAAATGAGTTACGAGACTTGGCTGCATTTTTTACAGGTGACTTTTTGATGAGATTTGGCTTTTCTGAATTTAAAAGCTTTGTTGACGGAAGAAGATATTGCAAAAATTAAATTTCGAGAAAATTGGAGTGTTGTAAATGTTATCGATTCTTTTTTTTTAATAGCATACTTTAAATATGATAAAAGGTGGTACTAAACTGTCTCAGAAAAGCTTATTAACATTTATTTTTCAAATATGAAAATATTAAATACAATTTTACTAGGTTAATACGAGAAGCAAGGGAATCATAACCGTGAAGATAGTAAAAAGCTTAAAAAGGTACACATAATTCAATTAATTCCTACTATAACTTGCTCTACTTATCTCAATGTTGAAATTAACTTAATATCATAAGGTTAAGGTAAAATATCCAGCTTTACTTTTGTAAGTGTCATTTTTTTAGACAAAATCACAGTACTGAATTCAAAGCCTCTAAAGAACTAGCCAAATCAAAAGATACGAACGGTGTACAATAATGTAACTGATTACTTCCCTTTTTCTCGGATAAACTCGGATAACATTGCAATAGTCACTGCACTTTTCACATATCCATCACATAGATTTCACATATCCTTTTCATTTTAACATTGTAACAATAGGCATAAAAAGGTTGGTTGATATGGTCCAGAGTCCGGATTTAAAGAAAGAAACAAATAAAAGTTTTCTTCTGTTATTAAAGGTTGAAATTCTGTCTGGTAAAACTGATAAATTACTACATTTTGAAAGACAGTTCTAATGTAGAAATATTATCCTTGAAAGAGAATAGTGTTCGATAAGAAAGCGATTTCTTTCATAATTCTATCCTACTTTCCACCGAAAATCGCATTGAAATGAACAGCTGTTTTGATTAGTGATGGTCATAACGATTATTTTGATTATTCGAATGAATCTGCGGAATGAAATGCGCAGAAGCATATCTGTCCAACTTCAAGATTTTTTTTATTCAATCACTACCAAAAATTTTGAAAAAAAAAAAAAAAAGAATTTCTGATTTTAATTAGAATTAGATTAGATGCCAGATAAAAATGAAAAATGTGTTTAAAAAAAAAAAGAAGTTTCTGATTTTAATTAGAATTAGATTAGATGCCAGATAAAAATGAAAAATGTGTTAACGAAACACATTTTTCATTTTTATTTGGCATCTAATCTAATTCTAATTAAAATCAGAAACTTTTTTTTTCCTGGTAGTGATTGAATTATGTGAAGTTTGACAGATATGCTTCTACGCATGCCCGAATGATTCATTCGAATAATCAAAATAATCGTTATGCCCATCACTGGTTTTGATCGTATTAGCTGTGATCCTGCTTTTGTAGCTCATAAAAATAATCATTATGCCTATCACCAATTTTGATCGCTGTAATTAGCTGTGATCCTGTTTTTGTAGCTCGTAAAAATCGTGTAAATCTTAATATAATTTAAATGATGAATCATTCGTAACGTGTAAACTATGCTCGTTTTAACCCAGTCCTCGTTTTAAGACGTGCTCGTATGTCGTATTAATCGAGTTCGTCTGTACTAATAAATTTTGTCTCGTATCTCCAAGCCTTACTAGAATCTTAACATTTTAATTTTACCGCATATGATAGAGTACCCCATATCACCTTCATAAAATAAATCAATTTTTGAGAAAACACGTAACATAACATGTTTTTCCACTAAGCTCTTAAATTGTGTTTCTATTTCAAGAACCACTATTAGTATTTGAAAATTCAACATTCCAGTAACCGTTGAATAATGTCATATAAAATAGAGGCTATTTACGGAAATTACATCTCTTAACAAGTATTAAAAGGGAAAGTAGAAAACTATGAAAACCCACTTATGCCGAATTTAGTTTAGATAATTACCTCTGATGTTTTTAATATCGCAAAAAGGAAAACCATCCAACTTTTCACTAATTAGTTAATTAGTTAATATTAATATGAAATAATTTATTTTAATGTATATAATAAAGGATAATACGACTGATTTGATCTCTGCTTACTGGAACTTCCAATTCTGTATCACAACTTAATTAAACAAGTAGACTACAGCGTCCATTATCCGAACCTGTCAGGATCGAACCCAGGTCGAATACTCAAAAATTCTCATAATTGGACTGATGATATGAAACATTAGTCAATTCATTTTTAGGTTGCGTTCGTAATTATATAAATACGTAGCAGCTATAGTCGTCGTCTGGTCCGTCCGTATGCCTGTTTGTCCGTTCGTATGTCCGCATATACACTGCAAAAAATAATTGTTGATTTTACAGTATAAAACTGGCACCCCAGCTGCCAGTATTATACCATAAAATTAACAGTATTAAACAGTAAAATAAGCAGTAATACGCTGCCTCGCAAGCAGTAATACGCATACCGCGCGGTCTTTCTGCTATAGTTCGACAAGGATATTTTAAAAGAATAAGAATTGCGACTTTTGACGATTTCTACCAGAGGTTGGGTGTATAAATAACAATTTTGTTTTTTTACACAGATTTTCAGAGACATGAAAATCACGAAACGTTGTCATAAAGGAATATTTATGATTAATACTTATTTCTATGTTAAAAGAGATTTTTAAATGCGAAAATTAATCTTGAAATAATTTTAAAATATTATTAACAAATTTCTACTGCGTACTATCGATAACGGGATCGGATGAGCCCGGGCTCAACTCTATTATAAACGCTTTAAAAAACAATCCTCAGAGAATTGTAGGGTATTGTATTTTTACTGCATTATCACATATAAATATTTAAGAAATACAGCAATATATGGCAGAACGATATCTTCTTTTCAAATAGTTGGACTTAAAATGCTCCTTTGACACATTTGTTTCCGTTCTGCGTGAGAGAAGATTTTCTCGAAGAATTTCTGCTCTTGGATCTAAACAAGAAATGATAAAAAAATATTTTCTTTTTTTGTTACTTTCTACTTTGAGTTTGTGCATGTGTCCAAAGTTTAAATTTTATTAAGAAATATATTTATTGCTTGTCGTTTTGTAATTTTTCAATAAATGCAAGATTTTCTTTAAAAAATTCCACATTATATGTTTTTAATCCTCTGACCGATTATCCCGCAATTTCCACATGCAAGACATTTATAGAAAAAATTATATAATGCACAGTTTCTGAATCAATTTTTGTTTTAAAAATTCCACAGTCAAAGAATGAAAATGTAAATGATAAATTACATATTTCAAATACATGATTATTTGAAATATGTAATAATACAGGAGATACTGGTCGACTACATATTGGTCGAAAAGGTTGTGAAAAAGAAATTTAGCGGTCAGAGGGTTAATAAACTATTTTAAACCTATTTTAAGTGCAAAATATGTTTTTTCATCCATTTGAAGATAATTCATCCTTTAGAGAGCTAAACGTAGCAGAGTAAGCTAAAGCTACACTCTCAAAAATGAATACTCAAATTTGAAGAAATTTTCTTCGTTTTTGACGAAACGGTTTCCTGCGAAATGCTCCGAGTAAACATTTCGTCAAATCGAGTAAATTTGCATCCTCAAAATTACGAAGAAATCAGTTTCCTCAAATTGTTTCTTTGACGAAAGTTCCAAAAAAAGGTTGGTGCTGCCATCTATAGGAGAGTCTGCGCACAATTCAACAGAATAATAATAAAAAAATCTAAATATTAATTTTTTGCTTAACTAGACATGAATAATTTTGACTTAATTTGCTTTTTAACCATTTTCATTGCTATTTTGCTGTTTTGTTGTAATTTAACAGAACAGCCGTAATAAAACCAAGAAAGCTATTTTGCGCAATCTGTCCTTACAGGGTTGGTGTGATTGCGCACATGGATAGGAGAGGTTGTTATTAATAATAACTACAATTAAATTGTTAACAATAATAATTACACTAAAATGACATTGTTGTAAGGTTTTTGTGAACAAATATTATTGTATTAGGAGTTAATATTGTAACCTAATGATTAAAGAATAAGAAAAAGGAAATAATTTTAAGAACAATTAAATACTTTTAATTAAAGAAAAAACATTAAAGAATCGGAAAAAAGGAAGCCCAGATAAGATTACAAAATAACATTAAGTTACTTGATAACACGTTTAACTTAAAATAAGTCCATTTTCATTTCCACAGTTTCAATGTTTTCTTGTATGCTGACCGAAGTTGTTGTCATCCACAATTGATGCACTTATTGTTGTAGATGGTGAAGATTTTGTGCAACCATCTGCCACAAATAATATATTGAATCCAGTGACTGTCAAAATTGTCTCCTGGTACAGTTCCAGACATTCGATACACTCATCCTCATTGCCCTTCATTTTCTTTCCTACAGTTGTTTTGGATCCCACTTTTTCTGGAAACATCTTATCTTATCTTCAGCTGTTTTTTCCCCCCTTCTTAAGTTTTTTTTTTTTTTTCATATATATTTTGTGGATCAGTAAACATTCGTTGCACTCTGTTTCCTTCCTGATTTCGAAGACATTAAACTACTTCGAATGAGTGAAAGTTTTGAAATGGTGAAAGTAGGTGTATTTTTGAGAATAACATCAGGCTCCCCAGAAATTGATGGCTGGCAAACGCATGTAGCTGCTGCAATGAGATGCGAGGATAGGCCTAGAATAGAAGTTTGGTTTTCAGTGGTTGTAACGAGTACTGTTGTTGAAATGGATTGGTGATTTGTGGATTCTGATGGTAACTCAACGGTTTCAGGAAGAGTTTTATTCATGCCTTGATCACAACTTAGCAAATATGTGTGTTCTGGAATCACTTCAATATTTAAAGGGTAAATTGCAGGTTTCGATAATTATGTATTTTTCAAAAATTATTACAAAACTGGTTCATTCATATATTTTGTATCTAATTTGCAATTTATGCAAATTTACCAACAGGCTGCGTAATTAATCTCTCCTAGTATGGAAACTAATGGAAACAATTCGCCATCTCTCCTAAGTAACAGATGCGCAAACTCTCCAATTTCGGTAGGAGAGATTGTGTTGCTTTTTATTTAAACATGGCCGCTTCTTAAACGAACCGTTGATGTTCGTACCGTTAGTCTAGATTAGTAGCTTATGCGAAATCGTTTAAGTTAAAAATATTTTGTACTACTGACATTCTATAGAAATTCTGACGAATAGTTATGAAAATTCAAGCACTTAACTTGGGAAAACAAAACAAAATAGCAATGTTTTATCCTAGACGCTCCAAACAATCAACGTGCACATTCAAGTAGACGCTCCGCTATTGATGCTGTACCATTACCTGGAGTCGCTGCGCCCGCACTCTACTCCTTCCCCCCGATCCTCTTTGTGCGCAATCTCTCCGACCGCGCCATCTCTCCTGGCTTTACCTTATATAATTAATGGCTATGAAAAATAAAACAGATTACTCCCAAGTATGATGATTTTTATGTACAAATATGGAATACTGTTAGATAAGCCTATATATGTAACAAAAATTAGTAATCCTAAACCTACATTAATGTCGATTTTGTATTTACAGAGCTTTGGAAGAGGTCAACTATCTGTGATTTATTTTGATGTTGTTTACAATCTTGTAATTATGAAAGCAATTATGCCAAGGACGTATTATTTTTATGAAGTTTTTTTTTCAATTTTTCAATTTAGTTTTACACAAACATAATCAAAGAAAGCTATAAATACGGTGGAGGTTTTCACAGGCCCGAATCAGCCCGTGGGCCGGGCTCGGGCCACTTATCATTCATGAGACTCGGGCCGGGTTGGGGCCTTATTATTTTCTGCACACTCGGGCCAGGCTGGGAAATTTCGGCCCGTGCAGATCTCTAAGCTACGGTATTGTTATATCTTCATATATAATTCAACAACAAAATTCTTCTTTAACATTTCAAAAGCATTTTTTTCTGTTAATGTTATTTGGAAAATGCATCAGAAACAATTATGAAAATTTCATTTATGGGAATCCAATAGCTATTGAATTTTCTTCAAAAATAGTTTTAGAACTTCTTAATGTTTTCACTCACTTATTTTTTATTTCCCTGAGGTATGGATCCTGTATTATTTTGACAAATTCTGAAGCTTCTGAATTTTCCTCACCATCTGTGACACGGGAATGGGATTGGTCCAGTTCCAGCTGAATAAAGAAAAGAAACGAAAATAGTGAAAATTATTACTAAGTTTGAGGTCGATAAATACTGCTAAGATGCTTCATATTTTATCTTTTGAAATAAAATATATAGTTAAATGGAGTCATCGGTTTAAAACCTTGAAAAAATTCATTTTTTGTTTTCCATATTTAAGAAATATGTATGAAATTCTGAATCAAACTGCGGGAAAATATTCAAATTAGTACCAGGTCAAATTTAAATTGAAAGTGTGTACTTTAATAGGGACATTAATTGATTTTTAACTGTGGATGTGTTTATCTCAAAACGTCAAAACTATGTTTTTGTTACTTGCGTGCACTGTAAAAATATTCATTTGCAGACAGGTTATCTATTTTGCCACAGGTAGGTATAACTTTAAATGAAATAGTTATACCTACAATCTCTACTTACTTTTTTGTTAATAATTAAACGATGTAAATTTTATTTGCTGTGATTAGAATGGGTTTTCAAATGTAATATTTATTATGATTTAAACATGTAATATTCTGATAATAAAATGCTTTCTATATAAGCTAATAAAATTATATATAGGTTTATACGTAGTGTATTTACTTTAAAGAAAACTAAAAATTGAAACTTAAAAGTAGTTTTTGTGGTTGTAAGGCAGCGAACAACAGTTGTATTTAAATTTGATTTTTCCAGTGCATGTTGAATATTTTCAATAATTTTTATAACGATTTTATTCATTCATATTAAAATTTAGAATCGAATATACTAATCAGCCTGTCAATAATAAATTATGAAGAGTTGGTTTTAATCGAATAAATTTTATATCTGTAACACATAAAATATAGAAATAAAATATATTAAAATATATTCTCCTTTTATTACTCCAATTGCAAATGAGAGCAGTTGCTGTTATTTTTTTAAAATAAAAATTAAATTTTATGGTCGACACATTTATAAACGTAAATGAAAACAAACAGAAATAACATCTTTTTATAATCCTATTTCGAATTTTACTTTAGAAGATAAACTTTGTTCATTTTTTATTATTTTTAATTCATAGATAGATGGATATTTTTTCCAAGAATTGATGCACTGCAGGAAAAACATTAGTATCAGCCATATGAGCTAGTTTGTAATACCAGGTGCATCAAAAGTTTGGTACATTTTTAAGAGATTGTTTATAAAAGAACAAAAGAAGTTATAATACTGTGGTTTGCACGGCTGGGATCAGGGAAAGAGAAGAAGGGTCCATGTTACAAATTTAAAATTTTACAGAAATGAGGAACTTTAATGCCATTGATTGACGATGTCCTGAGCACCTATAGTGCAACCTAGGCCTTTCGTCCGATCTTAATTACACCCCATTTTGTCATGAGCAATAACGAGTACTGGAAAACTAGTTAGGTAGGTAAGATAAGTAATAATAATATTTTTAGTTTATTATTTTAATTTTTATTTAAAGTAAATAAACTTATATATTATGAAATTCCGATTTTCAACACTGACAAGGAGACCGCCAAACATGATGCGCACAGATTTTGATGATTGTAAAGTATGTTGTAGGGGTCATACCCCTAACTATTCAGGTCAAAGGTTTCCTTCAAATGGGCTTTAGTTTTCGAGAAATTTCGGGTTAAAGTTCAGCATGCGTTTCAAGTACCCATTAGTTCGCAATCTTGAACGAGGTATTCGTGGCTCTGTGCTAGCGCGCGCGATTTGTGAGCCGGAGATGAGGGTTCTGTCCTCTCATGTGACTTTTACCTTTTTTTAATAAATTTTATATGTTTTTCGCGTTATAAGTTTTATGCAGATTTATCAATTCTGCATCTTTGAACTTTTTTATATTTTCCTAAAAATTCCTTTTACATTTTCGATTTTTTCGGGAAAATTTATAGTTTTTGCGCAATTTTTATTCTAATATTTCTGTTGATGAAAATCCAAACTATTTTAAGTCTTGATATCTCGTCTTTTTAAAATGATTCTTGTTTACATTTATGTATATTTAATTATTTATTTATCGTATTTATGAAATAATGCATTTTTTAGCTGCATTTTCTATTTAAAAAAAAATAAATGATTAAGAAAAAATTAACAAAATAATGTATCTTTTTGATATTTGATTTGTTCTAAATATATTGAAATATGTTAACTGCTGAAATAATAAAATATTTATCATTACCGACATCGACATTTTTAGTTTATTAAATATTGAACTAATTGTGTGATACATATCGCAAAAATATTCTAAACAAATTCCGTATTAAAAATCGCCTTTAAATATATTCTTTACGTATATTGTTTTAACAATATTGGAAGAATGTATAAATTAGCATATTATATATTCTTTAAATACTTAAATTGTGATAAATATATTTAAAAATGCATTAAATTTGGAAAAGAAATTATTTCAAACGTGGTAATTGTCTTTAAAAATACTTAAATTGTGATAAATATTTAAAAAAATGCATTAAATTTGGAAAAGAAATTATTTCAAAACGTGGTAATTGTCTGCAAAGGATTAAACGAAATGGGTAAAAAGAAAATTTTATTTATTCTGATATTACCGTAAAAGTCATTACAGACGATTTTTTTCAGGTATTTTTTATATCTATTGTAATTTACAAACGATTTTTCATTTCTAGTTGAATTTTTCTGTATGTCATCGACTTGTTAGAATTTAAAAAAAATTAATTGTAATATATTATTTTTTATTTGTGCAAATCAAAAATGATGTTGAGTTTGAACTTTACAGTTAAATATATTTAAAAAATATTTTGAAATAAAAAATATTTTGTATAAAATATAAAATAATATAAAATTTTATTTAAAATTTCATAAAGTTAAAAAAAGTATTATTTTAGAAGGGTTATTAAAATATAAAGGGTAAATAATAATAAACAAAAATAAACAAAATCTAGACATAAATTAGTTTGGAATTTCGCGAAATATTAACTTCAAAACTGCACAAAAAAAAAAAAAAAAAAAAAAAAAAAAAAAAATGTAAATTATTACGAAAAATTTGAAAATGTAAATGGAATTTATTAGGAAAATATCAAAAAGTTCAAAGATGCAGAATTCATAAATCTGCATAAAACTTATAACGCGAAAAACATATAAAATTTATTAAAAAAAGGTAAAAGTAACATGACAGGACAGAACCCTCATCTCCGGCTCACGAATCGCGCGCGCTAGCACAGAGCCACGAAGACCTCGTCCAAGATTGCGAACTAATGGGTATTTGAAACGCATTCTGAACTTTAACTCGAAATTTCTCGAAAACTAAAGCCCATTTGAAGGAAATCTTTGACCTGAATAGTTAGGGGTATGACCCCTATAACATACTTTAAAATCATCAAAATCTGTGCGCATCATGTTTGGCGGTCTCCTTGTGAGTAATCATCAGTCATTCCACATATCTGTCTGCCTTTTCTGACAAAAAAACCAACTTTCCAAATTTGTAACATAGGCTCTTCTATCAGACGCCCATTCAATTAACAAAAATGGTTGGAGTTATAAAAGTCACCCATAGGGGGCGATGATATAAAATTTATGACATATATTCATGCAAATCAGGCCGTAAACCATCTGGAGGCACACGAATTCTTCATTCGTTTTGACAGCATGCTATTATTACCAGATAAAGCATTGCTGATTTTGATTATTATTATTATTATTATTATTATTATTATTATTATTATTATTAAACCGCAGACCAGGCCCCTATCATCCGGACATTATGTCTAACTTAACGAATTGTGTACCTCATAGTTCCTGTGGCAATTGGTCCCACTCTTCCAGAAACACGGTTTTTAGACGCTGGGTGGTTTTAGATGTGGTTCTGTGAGGTGGAATGCGAGTTGCAATTGCCCTCCCCAGAGCATTGTAGACATTGTCTGTGGGATTTAGGTCTGAAGATCTGGCTGGCCAATCCATTCGGCGAATATCCTCACTTTTCAAAAATTCGTCGACCAGATGAGCTCTATGTAGGCGCGAGTTTTCGTCCATTAAAATGAAATCAAGGCCAACTGCACCCCTGACAAGGCGAAAATAGGCCTCCCAGATCTTACTCCTATATCTCACACCAGTCACAGAGGCTCTGCCAAACACATGGAGGTCTGTGCGACCGTTCAACATGATGCCTGCCCAGACCATCAAACCCCCGTTGCCATAATGGTCAATTTCTCGGACATTGGAGGAAAGGTACCGGGTCCCTGATTCTCTCCATATGAAAGTACGGTGAGAATCAGTTGTTAGGCTGAACCGAGACTCATCAGTGAAGAGGACAGGTGCCCATTGATCCCTGCACTAATCTCTATGCACCATGCTAAACAGACTCTCCTGTTTGCAGAAGTGAATGGGACACAAACAGCAGAACTTCTTCCAAACAGGCCTCTTTCATGAAGCCTTCTTGAAACAGTAACCCTGAAACTCGGCTTCCTGTGGCCGCATAGAGGTCACGGGAGAGCTGAGAAGCTGTAGCATGCCTGTTACACCTCGCTGTAATTGACAAATAACGATCTTCTTGGCCGTCGTGGGTCTTGGACGACCTCGGCCAGGCTTTCTCTTGATGGATCCGGTATCTTAAAACTGTTTACATAAGTTTGACACGACGCTGGGCGGTACATCGAACTCTCTATAAATCTGGACTTGAGACTGGCCTGCTTCTAACCTCTCAATTATTCGCCACCTTATTCCGTCATCTAAACGTTGGTGGTTACACATTTTGACTGTTTGAATTTGAAATCAACCGATTGCTGCAAAAAAAAAAAAAAAAAAAAAAAAAAACATCCAAAAATTCATCGAGGTGTGTGAGCGAACGAAATGCGTATTTTTCCACGTGCGCTTATAAAACCTCTACCTCTACTATCTTCTTCCACACACACGTATACGCTTACTTATTCGACACACAATATTTGCACTTTTCTTCCGATGCAGTGGTTTTACATTTCAGTTCAGTTCTTTTCATGAAATTCGACAAAAAATGCAAATTCTCTTAATTTTTTACATCAGTGTATTTTGCGAATATTAAACTTAAGGATAAAATTTGTAGGTTATTGCATGTACAGTCGTGAAGAAAATATATAAAAGACACTATCAGATGCTATTTTATCACCAAATTGTGGCAGAGAAATTCGACAAGCACCGTTCAATGGTTCGACTAGGAATTGTGTCTAATATTAGAATATCAATGCAATTTTTGAAATAGGGTTCGTCTGCATATTAAAAAAAAAATTACCAATTTTCAATTTTAAAATGTTAAAATGCCCTTTTGACACATTATTTAAGTTGCTTGGATCAAAACAACCAAATTATGTAGAATATTCATTTATTTAATATAATTTTACAGTGTTAGAAAAGGTTAAAATCTGAGATTTCTAATATTAATCCACGTAGCGAACTTTAATTTATATCTTTCAAAAAAAAAAAAAAAAATCTAATTGAAATGTTTTTTATTTAATAAGTTAAACCAAAACATATTCCAGGCACATTTTTTTCCCCTCAAAAGCAAATTTTTAACTATGTAAATTATTAAAATATTCATACTAAAAAATTATGAATTATGACCTAAATTAAATTTTACGTAAAAAGAATAAATGTCGTTACATAAAAAGAATAAGTGTCCCTAACCCTAACATGGCTATGTGCTTTTACAATTCATTCTTATTGTAGTTTATTATTATCATTTTATAGAGAAATTTTACTTTTCGACGAACCAAGGAGACCATCTCATGTTATCATTGTCATCTACAGAAAAGAAAATCATAGATAGTCACCGGAAAATTTTTAGACTTTTTTTTATATATAAAACGCGTTTATATTTTTTTATTTAAAATTTCTGGTAACACAGTTCAATTGTTCATTTAATTTTCCTTAAAGTTACAAATTTTATTTTCGGAAAATTATGGAGAAATCCCTAACACTTTATATATATATATATATAACTCTATGGAAATTTAAGAAAAGGTATAAAAACCATTCTTTTCCCGGTCTACTTTGATCCGATGAATTCAAATAAAAGGTCAAAACTGGGTGTTGGCATATGAAAAATTAAATTGGTACGATTTTACTTATGTAGACAACCCCTATTCAAAAACTTCATTGATATTTGGAATGAAAACACAATTTCCAGTCGAAGGGTACCTATCGTCTCTCTCTACGACATTCTTTTTCTTTTCTTTTCTTTTTTTTTCAGTTATATTTTTTCACGACTGTACGTACATTTATTATACACCATAAATTTCATATATGTAAAAAAATCTAGAGAAAATATCTTAATAAGAATTTTGGATACTCCTCAAAATTGATAAGAAATATCATTGGCTCTTTTCCAGTTAAAGTGAACACTTTTAAGGGGTTAGGGTACCTTTGAAATGCCAATATTTAGGGGAATTTGAGAGCTTGTGACCTAAAAATTATTAGACAAATTTATGCAAACTCTGTAGAATTATTGAAATAACACTACTTTTAAAGAAATTCAAAATGTTTTCTTTTATTTTTTCTTAGTTTTAAATGATAAAAAAATACACGTTTTTTTTCAAAAACTGATGCACTGCGAGGAGGATAATACATAAATCAACGGTATGATCTTCCCAGCATTACTCTTGCCTCCTTTACATACATCTACTGTACAAAATGTTAAAAGTTCGTTCGAATCTGACTAGCCATTTTCGTAAAATCGTGCACACCAGTTTTTTTTTTTTTTTTTTTTTTTTTTTTTTTTTTTTTAACCAGCTTTGAATAAAATGAGTTTAGAATATTTCTCATGCCATATACGGTGATAGCTTGATTTCTTTTTATTCAAATATTTGTTCTAAAGCAAAATTTGAAATGTAGTTTTGTTGAAAATAGATAGAAATTAACTAAATTGTAGTCTGAGTTAATTTAAAAAAAATCAATTGTTTGGGGGATTTAAGGCGACCTGATCTTTTAATAGCGTCCCAGGCATAAAAATTATTTATTAGTATAAATAATCTTCAAGCATCATTATAATATATATATGTATATATAAATGTATATATATATTGTTATATATATATAATTCTATTGAGGATATTTCTATTTTTATAACTAAAATGAATTAAAATCGTCATTTAATTTTTTTTTAACTTAAGCTTATTTTACGGTAAAGTTCAATGATTTATCAAAGATGTTTTCCGTAAGGATTCTGAAAGGTAAGTAAAAAAATAAACGCAAGTTATTTTTGTAACGACTTAAACTATTAATAATTTAACTTTTTCTTCATCTTAATAAATCATCTTCAAGTATTATCATAAATGAAGAAGATTCTAATATAAAAACAATTCTATTGCAGATATTTTCTATTTTTATCTACAAAATCAATTAAAATCACTATGTAATTTCCTTTCAAACTTGAGCTTCTTTCTCTTTAAATTTCAATGCTTTATCAAAGATGTTTTCCGAAAGGATTCGGAAAGATAAGTAAAAGATTAAAAAGCGAGTTAAATCGCCTTTTGCAATTGAGAAAATGCCTTGCCGCAACATTCTGGCGGTTGTCATGACAACACTACTGAAACCAAGCCTAGGGATTGAAAATGCTGTAAACAAGTTTTAGTCAGCTTCTGTACGAACTGCTAATAAGATGAGCAAACGAATTTCAGATTTTTCATGAAAGAGAAGAAAAAGATAATGAAATAAGTGCTTTCACCTTTAGTTTATTTAGAAAGTTTCTTTTTTTAGCTACATGCTTATGATTCTTTTGTTAAGACTTATAAAGTGATAACAATAATTTAACAATGATAATCATCTTCAAGATTTATTATAAGGGGTCATCCATTAATTACGTTACACCTCGAGAGACAGGCAGAGGGGGTAGTTAATAAGTCGTGATGTCACATCTAAAATATGAAAATAATTACGTAGGCATTATTTACAAGCCCCATAATAAAGTTCTCTAAATATATATATATATTATTATTCAGGTAGTACTAGGTACATTTTTCATTTTTCTTTCAATTGCAATATCTTAAGATCTTGTATATGTCACGCAAATTTCATGATTTTTTTTACCCTCTCTCCCCGTATGTCACATGTTGTCACACTCGAGTGATTCCCTTCCCCTGTTGTTAAGTCTAATTTTTGAAACTGTTAATGGAAAAAAAAAGTTGTATACGAGCAAAACCATTAACGGATGACACCTAATATTCGAGTTGAAGAAAATTCTGTTAAAACAGGACAATTCTGTAGAAGGTATTTTCTATTTTTTTTTTTTACAATTGAAATCACTATGTAATTTAATTTCAAACTTAAACTTTTTTCACTTTATATTTCAATTATTTACCAAAGACGTTTTACGTAAGGTTTATGGCATGTTAAGTAAAAGACTGAACATAAGTTAAATCGCCTTTCGCAATTGAGAAAATGCCTTGCCGCAATATTCTGGCGGTTGTCATAGCAGCATTACCGAAACCAAGTCTAGGGAATGAAAATGTTGTAAACAAGTTGTAGTCGGCTTCTCTACGAACTGCTAATAAGATGAGCAAACAATTTTCTGATTTTTCTTGAAAGAGAAGTAAAAGATAATAAAATCAATGCTTTCATTTTAGATTATTTTAGAAAGTCGTTTTTTTTTTCTTTTAGTTATAAGCTCATTTTGTGATACATTTGTAGAAGAGACTTTTTTGAATTGAATTTTAAAAGCAATTGTATAAGTTTAAAATTATTTAGTAACTTTTTGAATAATTTTTTAAAAAGAGAGAGGGGGGGGGGGGTGAGATAAGTGCTTTCGCGTTAGACTATTTTAGAAAAATCATGTTTTTTAGTTACAAGCTTTGTACATGATATGGAAGAAACGGGGGGAATTGGGGACTGGGGATAATTAGATACTATTGTTTTATTTATTTTTACTTACCCATCATACGTAGTATAGGGTAAGTCTTGTAATCGTTTTGAAAATCAAAAAAAAAAAAAAAATTAGACGGATTTACACGTTTCAGACACTGGAGATTCCGAAAAACATATTTTTAGAAATTTTTTTTTGCTGTCCGTCTGTGTGTCTGTGTGTCTGTAAACGCTCTATCTCCCGAACAAATCGAGATTTTTTCGGACTCTCAAAATATTCGTTCTGATAAAAGGTATATAAAATTTTTCGAAATTGTTTATTTTAAGGAGAGAATATAAAATACAATAAAAAACATTAATTTTGCCTAAAGAATGAAGTCGATCGGATAATGAGTTGCCGAGATATCTGTAATCCTATTTTCCACCCTCATCGATTTTTCCTGACCCTGTATTTCATTCAAATTTCAATTCAAAGATATATTTTAATTGGAAATGAAACGCTTAATCCGACGCAGCAAACCGTTAGTTAATATGATTATCAATTTTGGAGTAATAGAGCATTTAAAGTTTATGACGTCATCAAACCACGATTTTATTCGAATTGCAATGCATTTTATAAATAGTTTGCACATGTTCTATTTTCATATTTTATATTATGCATATCCATGATGGGTAAGTATTACTGGGCTCCCAACGACTAGTTTTACAACGATACCCTCTTGGTCCAGGTAACTACACCTACAAGTGTTTCTATTTGGTCTAAACCTAGAGGATAACGTTATAAAAAAATAAATAAAACAGTAGTACCCAATTTCCTTCGTTTACCATAGACTTTTTCGAATTTAATTTTAAAAGTGTAATTTTATATTGCCTTTTATTATTCTTTACATTTTAAAACAAGACATTATCACAGCAATCGTGATCATATGTATAAGCGAAATTCTAAACTGTTACTTATGTATCATATTAAAATTTTTTGCTGAGTTTAAAAAAATTGCTATATCGTAAATATGTGCCTCAAACAACAGGAGTGCATCCAGTTCTTTTACATAGTATGATTTAAAAAAAAAACTTTTTGTGTTAAATCAACTAATTTTAATTAAAAGATTCTGAAATCCATCTCAACAACGTATTCAAATTCCATAGCGCTCCATGTATTTTTGTGGAAATTAGACTAACTTATCAAACTGATTTCTCAAATAAATTTCAATTAACTTTAAAAATATATAAAAACATAGGAGTGATTCCTTTCATTTGGTAGAATTTATCTTCCTTTTATTCTTGAACATCATAATGGCCACGTCATTAACATATTCAGATTAAGAAACGATTCATTTACATGAAACTTCAACTGATGACGGTCCGACGAATAACAGATATAGTGAAAACTACGTTACAAAAAAAAAAAAAAAAAAAAAAAAAAAAAACACTTTTGAGAACAATTTAAGAAAACGTGGAGTGACTCCACTGGACTTTCCGAACACTTTATAGATTACTTTCCATTCAGTTACCCATGTAATCCAAAAGTAACTGAAAAAATATGTAACGCAACATTTGCAATTTATTCTGCTAAAATACTTCAATTATAGAGCTAATCTTTCATAATCGGATTCACAGCCAAAGCTGACGTCAAACATAACAATACCAGCAGTACTTGCATTTGAAGTCAACCCATCAATTAGTTACAAGTATATGAGAATTACAACCCTTTTACACCAAAAAGGAACAATTTTAGCATATTTTAGCATTTTTTACAGAAGTATCTCATTTGATTTTTTTTTTTTAATTGTAGATATTTTTTATTTCTCTTCAACAAAATTAATACATAAATTTCCATGCACTTCCACTTAGTGAAATATTTTTCCTTACAAAACAAAACATATTTTATTCTGAGAAAAAAAAAAAAAAAAAAAAAAAAGACTTTACTATAAATTAAGCATGTTCTGGTGAAACATAGTTGTTGTATCGACATAAGATGAACGTACAAAAATCAATAAAAATAATTTAATTGAGATATATGAGAGAAAATGTTTATCAGTTATCGTCACAGAATGATTAAACAAGAAAGAAAAATCATGCATCAAACAAACTTTATGCAACACTTCCAGAATATTTTAACAAACCTTCGCTGTTTAATAAGTTAAATGAAATACCTAAGTAAACATTTTAGAAAACGCAAAATCCATTTGAAAACCAGATTTCAGGAATTTCAGGCCATAGCCAGAAATGTACTCCCATTCTTTTGTGCAGCCTTGTATATAATCTATAGATTTGTATATACTCTATATAGTATGCAACAATTTAGTTTAGTAAGAAAACACATAACACATTTTAAAATTCACCTTCAGCAGTTTCTACCAATAGACGGAAACATATTTGAATTCTTTTGTACAGCCCTGTATACCACCGTAAGATTTTATACAGGCCATATATTAAGCTAAAGTTTAATTCAGGCAAAAACACTCTGAAAACTATTTAAATCACATTTCCAGAAATTACCATACATAGGCGGCCATGTATTCACTTCTTTGCGTGGTCCTGTATATGATTTTATTTATACTCAACAAACATCTCTTAGTCTCTTTATCTCTCATTTCACCTTCAAAATGCATAACTCGATTAAAAATATAATTTAAGAAATCTACACTGATACACAGAAATGCTTACGAATTCTTTTGTGCAGCCTTGTATATGATCTATAGCAGTGGTTCCCAAACTTTTGGGCTCGCGGAGCCCTTTTTGGGAAGAATTTCTAAGGCGGAGCCCTTTAACCCCACGGTACTCTATGATTTACAAATTAATGTTTTCTTATGTCTGTGAAGCAGAGAAAGATCTGCTGGATAAGAGTCCGAACCAGTAGTTTCCAACATGGATCCAAGGTTTTCAGTTTGGCCCTTTTCTTGATACAGAAATTCTGAATTCATACCAGAAATTTTTAAAATCAAATTTCTATTATTTACTCCTTAACAGTTTTATTTAATATTACTATTATTGGACACAATAAATTAAAAATATGGACTAAAAACCACTTTTTTGTAATAAAATATCTGCCTTGTGAGATCAAAATATGTCCGCCAAATACAGCAAATATTATAGTTAAAAATTTCAGGTTTCTGAAAGCTTTTAGTAACGAAAAAAAAAACTTTTCTTACCCGAGCGACGTACGAGCAATACTATTAAGGGGTTAATGACATCCATTTTTAAAGTTAAAAATATTCTTTCGGGATTTGCAGTATGAACTCGAAATTAAAGATCAAAATGGTAACCCTGTCTGGGTCATGCATTGCATTGGGGCTTACGTGAAACTATTGTTATTTATGGCGAAAACCACACACACACAGAAAAAAAGGTAAGCTGTACCGTTTTCGTTTACAAAGAGTGACTTCTGTATAATCCCAATAGGCTACTCTCAAAAAGAAAGAAAATGCGTAGGCCCAGTCGCCCATGAGTAATTATATAACACGTTTTCGCTAGTCCGCCCACTCGTAATAGAATCATGCGATTACGGATTCTTTTTTCGTTCTTCTTTACGTTTCTAGTATACTTCTAAACATACAACGGTAACGAATCGCCTCGGAGCTTCTTCTTTTGAAACATTTTTTAAAAATACATGTAGAATCAGATCATCGTTTTAGTGTTTAAGTGGGCGGGGCAAAATCTATAACATGTATTGTTAGGTGCTGCATCGTTCAGTTTTTTTGGATGTTTTATTTGAAGTAGTTAGCTATTAATTATAGTTTTGAAAGAAACGTTCTTTCACCATTGTTTTTGCCTCACAATAGATATACGGTTAAAAACTACATATGTTAGAAGAACGGCAACTAGTAGAAAAACTTTACTAAAAAAACAGGATATATGGGTAGGGTTAAATTTATATCAAGGCGGGTACTCATTGAAGAAAAGTCTAAGCAAAGGGTGGAGCTTAGCAAAAGTTTAGATTGTTAGTGTGATGACAAATGTAAAGAACCAATATATATTTTTAAAATTGTTACAGGCTTATTTCTGATTGGAAAATGTGACATCAAAGCATAAGAATCTTAGCCAGTGCCGAGAGCAGTTAAAACAAAATTTTAAGGAGGGGTTGTTAAGTGATACAAGATATTAAGAAAATGTGCTTTCAGCAACATGCATTACTTTAAAAATTAAGTACAATTATGTAAAACAGCATAGAAAATTTAAATAATTAAGAATTAATAAAAATAAACTAAACAGATTAAAGGAATTAAAGTTAAAAAAAGAAAAAAGAAAACAACGTATATACACGTATATACACAACGTATACAAATATTAAATAAATCTAATGAGGGGTTTATTAAATGATACAAGCTGTTACAAAAAGAGGAGTTTTAATCAACAAACATTGTTTTACTATGAAAAACAGTACAGAAAATTTAAATATACACATAGCATAAGCAGATTAAAGAAATTAAAGTTATATATATATATACACTATACACAAATGTAAAATGAATCTAATGAGGGGCTTTTAATGATACAAGATGTTATAAAAAAGATGTTTTAAGCGACAAACATTGTTTTACTATGAAAAACAGCATAAAAAGCTGAAATAACTAAAAATTAATACAAATAACATAGACAGATTAAAGAAATCAAAATTATAAAAAGAAAAAGAAATATATATACACAATATACACAAAGGTAAAATAAATCTAGTGCGGGGCTTTAAATGATACAAGATCGTATAAAAAAGACGTTTTAACTGACAAACATTGTTTTAAAAATTAAATATAATTATGAAAAATAGGATTGAATATTTAAATAACTAAAATTTAATAAAAATAAAATAAACAGTTTAAGGAAATTAAAATTCCAAAAAAATATATATATATAATATAATATACAATATATACAAATATTAAATGCCGATAGATTTTTTTTATATTCTGCACAAAGTGTGACGAGCAATAACGTATAAAAGTTTAGTGTGAAAAATGTGGTTGAATTGTTTTGCACTGGTTACTAAGCAAAAAAGAATTAAGTATAATCATATGAATAGGCGGAGCTACAAAGAACAAAACTGTTCTCCCTTTTGGTCGGCAAGCGCCAGAGCAACAGCACTGGCGCGCATTTGCTCTTTCGATTCACGTTGTGCATTCGATTCAGAATACTATTTCTTGTAGCTTATTTTGAATCGAATTTTAAAACACATTAAATGCAGAAACATAGAATAAAGTAGTTCAAACCAAAAATATTATATAGAAAATGAATACAATTATAATGCAAATTTTTATATGATTTTAAAAAATACTACATTATAGTTTTTTTTTTAACCCAGTGATAGATGTATTTATTTTTGACACTACATACTTTCAAGAATTTTCCCCTTGCAATATGCTAATTTCTTTCATGTTTTGTTTATTTTCCTGGAACACCGCGGAGCCCCTGAAAAGTGTAGGCGGAGCCCCAAGAGCACACTTTGGGAACCTCTGATCTATAGCATTTATGCATACAACATAGTATACAAAAATTTAGTTAAACGCATACCTAACTGAAAGCGCACTTCCAGCAATTATCGCTTATACACAATAGTTCGGATACAGTACTGTATACGAAATCTTTTGTGTGTGTCCCTGTAAATCAACGATAAATGTTATGCACATCATATAATATATATATAACAGGTATCTTGTATTAGTAAACCTCAGTAAAGTATATCAATTTCATTATATTTGAAATAGTGTAACATAATTAAAATGTGCTGCAAACAGTTTTTCCCTGTAGTGTAGACCATTATGTAACCGAATACTTTTGTGTGGCCCTGTAAATGAATGATAAATGCTTTACACTTAGATATTCTACGGGAAGCATGTTTTAGTGTACCACTCATAATTGATATCATTTTCATTTATGTTTGTAATAGTGTAGCATGATTAAAATGCACCGAAAAAGGTTTTTCCCATACACCATAATATAACAGAATTTTTTGACTTTCCTTGTAAAATAATTATAAGCGCTACAAGTACCATATTCGATAGTAAGTGTCTTGTAGTGCACTTCAGTGATGTATAAATCAATTTCAATATATTTGAAATAGTGTAACATTAGTAATACATCACTGCAAAGGATATTTTCCCATAGACCATAATGTAACGGTATCCTTGTAAACGAAGAGCTACATACTTTATTTCCAATACCGAACACGTCATTGCAAATCTCAATAACATATATCAATTGCATCGCAATCTGAGTATATTTACACGAGTTAGAGTACGGACAGCTATTTCAACTATGTTTGAAAGTGTTAAAAATGGTTGAAATTTATTTTAGATACCAAACACGTCGGCTGATTTCTTCGAATATGTTTACAATTCTTGCAACAGTGGATTCTATCCAGGGGCTAGAAGTAGCAAGCTACAAGCAGCAAAACTACAGTAGCAAAACTACAGTAGTCGCTACTTTTACAGTAGTTTCTAGTGTAGCGCTCTACATTTTGAACAGCTTAGCTAGTAGCGCGACACAAAAAAAAAAACAAAAAAAAAACAAAAAACAAAAAAAAAACAGTAGTTTGTAGCGAGAACCGGCGCTACTTTTAACGTTACTTCAGGGGGGGGGGGGGGGGGAATGTGCCATTTTGAAAACCACTTGGCCGTAACTTTGTGCAAAATTTGTTCTGCCCAACAATTTGCAAATCTCATCTGCGTTGTAATAGCAAACGCATCGCATGAAGTCATAGATTTTCCCCAACACTTGCTATTAAAATCAAGTACTAACCCACCAAAGGTATTCTTTTTTTTTTTGCTGGCAACACTTGTCTATTTATTCGTAAGTAGGTTCATATTTTAATGCCAGATTTCTTATTATATGTAATTACTTTATTTGCAGATTTATTTATTGATTGTATTATGCATATATCTCTTAACTTCGCTAAGAATTTCGTAATATGAGTATAAACTAACAATTTGGAGACAAACACAAAAGATTTTCTTGTATGTTATCTTTTTTAGTATTTTAATGTTTTCGGCTATATCGTACTTATTTAATTGTATCCCAGCAGACTCGATATAACGAGGGGTTACTATACTACTTAAGCCGTATCTCCAGTTTCAAGTGTCAATTCAATACTTTGACAAAATCTCAAAGTTTCTCTCAATTTGTTTAAAATGAAATTTAGAATTTAGGATCGCAAATAAAAAATAACGAGAACGAAAAATCATGTGTCAAGCATAGATTATTTAACACTTTCCAACACATCCAGGAAACTGTAACGTAACTTCACCGTTGGTAATGTGAAGAAACATGTAACATATTTAAAAATCTTGTTTTAGCGTATATCTAAGTAAAAAAAAAAAAAAAAAAAAAAAAAAAAAAGTAGAATTATTCTGTGCAGTGCTGTATATAATATATAATTTAAAGATTTGGGTTTATACTACATAGCATAGTAAAATTTAGTTCAGTTAGAAAATTCATTTTTAGCAATTTTCACCAATCGATGGAAATGCACTCGAAATTGTTTGTATAGCCCTGTAAATTATCTAAAGACTTTTGTACGCCCCACATATTAAGCTAAAATTTATTTCAGGTAAAAATCGCATAAGGCAACTTAAAATTCACTTCCAGCAATTACCAACATAAACGACAACATATCTTGTTTTTTGCGTAGTCCTGTATATAAATTTATTTATATTGCACAAACTTCTATTAGTCTACTAAATATAGTTCAGCAGAAAAATGTGTAACACCTTAACTAATTCACTCCCATAGTCATTAATACTTACGAATTCCTTTGCGTAGCCCCGTATAATCAACTGAATTTATACACACCAAATACTATACAAAAATGTAGTTAAACTTAAAAACGCAAACCAAAGTTTGAAAAAGCACTTATCATACATAGACTTTAATTATCGCGCTAAGTAAGACTGTAACCGAATTTTTCCCTTATAACATTGTGTAACATAATTCTTTTCTGTGACATTGTAAATGGATAATAAATGCTTTGCACCCCATATTTTACAAAAAGCATGTTTTAGTGCGCTTCATAATTGTATACCAATTTTATCACGTTTCAAATCGTGTAGCATCATCAAAATGCACTTGAACCGATTTTCTTCCCATGGACTGTAATGTAAGGGAATATTTTTGACTGTCCCTGTAAATAAACTATAAATACTATACACTTCATTTTCAATAGAGATCATGCTATAGTAAACGTCAATAATATACAAAAAATGCAGGGCAATCCAAGGAAATTTACCAGAGTTAGAGCACGGACATACGGACAGACAAACCGAAGTCATAAACACTTTTCAACTAGATTGGGAAGTGTTGAGAAAGTTACAAAAATATGCTGAGTATGACTTATTTAAATTTCAAATGATTTTTTTTGTTGAAAAATTTAGTTAATACGGAGTCTTTATTACTCGCAATTATCGTTTAAATGATAAACCGAAGTATCTTCTGCATTCGCTCACAGAAAGGCCCTCCGCAACAATGAACGTCGGTTGCTATGGCTACCTTTTACAAGAGCCAGGGAGGTGAAAATATGCTGTACTCAGCTGTTAACAAATTCTTAATGGAGATTTCATTATTAATGATCGACGAAATAAGCTCTTTTCTTTTCTTTTTACGGTTTTAATAACAACAAGACAAGGAATTTTCGTATCGTAATTATTTCAACTATTATAATTAAACGAAAAGGATTTTTTTTAAAGGAATACTAAGTGAGTAGAACACCATAGTTATGCTATTGTTTAAATCGGTTTTTTTGCAATGAATACAAAGCAACAGATCAATGATTTTGAATTTTTACACATGGTGAAACCCCAATAATTACAATATATGTAATTTATTCGAAGTTCCGCAAATCCGAAATTGTTATTTATGTATTTAGAATACCTAAATTTCAATTTTTATGTACATTTTATTTCCATTAACGCATGTACTGATCTAGATTGCTAAATAATAGGACACTTATTTTTGCAATGCGTGTAACCTTGCCCTCCACTTCTCGAATTAGCTGCAGCTGCTTCTCTCAGTGACATTTCTTGAGAAGAAATCTCATCTGTGGAAAGTAACTTTTCTATACAAATTACGAATTAATTGCGGGTATAAAGCTGCTTGAATGTACCCTTTTTTTTTGTGTGCTGATTTATGAAAGTCGGGGTGGGGTCTTCTATTCCAACAACAACCGCCAACACATTTCGAGCATCTGTACGGCCACGGTTGACATCAAGGACTTGTATTTGTATGGTATCACCAATCTAAGGAGGATGGAATTTTCTTTTTAAGGTTCGTAACATTTTCGTTGCTTGCAGTACGTGGCCGCTCTTTTTATAGAAATAAACTCGTGTTGTTCAGTCCAGGTCTTGATATGAAGACGTGGTGGGTTGCAGGCTCAATATCTTCCTTTGGAATATGGTTTTCGGTATGGCCACTGCTCATATTTTCTTCAAAAGTATTAACAATATCTTCGAGCTGTTCTTCGGTTTCAATATTTGCGATTTGTTCGCCAGGCAAAGTTGACGATGGTATGCCTCTTTTTTGTTTAACGTCAAACATAGCTTCATAAGCACTTTGGCGTATTCCTCTGTGGTATGTAGTGTTCTTGGCAAATTGATCAAAGGGCAAACCATCTGACAATTTATTTGTATCGTTTTCGCTCGTCCATGCAGTTAACATATTCTGTATGGGCCTTTCAACTGAACCTTGTGTTTGACTATAACGAGTCTTTCCATGAACAATCTTAACATCTTTCCACACAGCGCATAGTTTGAATTACAGAATTCGATAACATTATCCGATTGCAATATAGATGGGGCACCAAATGTTAAAAATATTGGAAGAAGGTGATACACTATTTCTTCAACTGTCTTAGTTTTAAAAAGTAGCTGGACAAATTTCGTTAAATGTCTTGATATACCATTATGAACTTATATTTGCCATCCCTATGTGTCACTGCAGGTCCATCAGATTGACTTGACATCTTGAGTCAAGACTCCGAACTGACCATTGGTTTCACAACAATACCTTTTTTAGGTGCACTATGTTTCATTTGATATTGTTTAGATAAATTTAAATACAACATTACTACTTCATATCTAATATTTTTGTATTTAACTTGCAATTCTTTAAGCATACGTGTTCTTCCTTCATGACCAGATCTGGTGTGAGTTTCAGATAATATAGCGAACAATTCTTCATTGGTAACATGGTGTATATTCGTTTCTCCTGGTTTTAATGGTACAATTAATTTCTCTTCATCATTAATTTTTAAAACGTCAAAACGTTTTAATCGCCTTTAATTCAAAGGTGTGTTGCACATAGTTTTATCAGAAATCACTTCAGAAAGTATTTTAGAGTACTTTTCTTGAGAAAAATGAAAACTATATTCTTCTCGTTTACTCGCAATTAATGCACTTAACTTTTCAAGAAGAAAAAAAGATCACGGTTCACTGCAGTATCCATTAAATATAAGTTAGAGTATCGCATAAAAAAATAAAATTTAAGAAAACGTTGCACGGACCAGCAAACCTTACAGTATACAGATTGATTGAAGATTGATTTAACAACAGATTTTTTACAGATTGATTGAAGATTGATTATAGATTGACAAACAACAGTATAACAAATAGATGCCACGTGACCTCAAGCGCGCCAGAACAAAGGATTTGGCGACAGACTGTCGCCTGTCTGTCGACATGGTTTCGACCTCTTCGTTCGCGTTTCCACCTCCACCAGAGCATATCTGTGCTTGTCGACATACACCGGTGAGGGTCTCAATGTATAAGAATATAATGAAATATTCGGATTTTCAGACGTATTTTGGTATGTGTTGACATTCACCAGAGAAAGTCTACATTCTCCAATTTCGGTCTTCCACGGTAACATGTACATTAAATAGTTGCCATTTTTAAATTGGAGATTTGGTCAGATTTTGATGATACATCTTTTTTGATGTATTTTGATTTCAAAGGTATTTATATATGTATGTGTGTCTGTATGCATGCGCCCGTGCGGGTGTGTGTGTGTGTGTAGATAGAGAAAATATTTAAAAAATCCTCCCATATTTGAGGACCGGAAAGCGTAAAAATCGAGTTCGTTAACTTTTTCCTTAAGCGATTGGGACACCGTTGGTTCTAGAGATTTCTTTTCTATTCTATTCCACTTAAAAAAAAAAACACTTTAAAAAAAATATTGTCTGCCTACACTTATAATAGGATATTTTCAAGAGATTTCTACCACAAAGAAACTTTTTTTCTAAATTGTGGCACGATTAAATATAAATATATAGCTGCCAACTTCTACGTTTTTTTCTTATCACTAAAATTTAATAGCATATTTTGCCTAAATTGATCTCCGAAATCTAACAATTGTTAGCGATTAAAAAAGGCATTTTTTTTTTTTTTTATAAATTTGTAACAATAAACCGTATAAGTTGACAGCTATGTAAAATACAGTCGCCAGTCTTGGCCGTAATCATAATGTTAATGTATTGCAACTAAAGAAAATGTACAATTTTTTTTAAAGTTTATTTTAATTTCTTACACATTAGCATAAGATTTAAAGTGTAAAACTATAATAATCTTAATGTCATGGTGTTCTACGACAAAATATCGCCAACAAAAACTTCGTCAAATGGAAATATTTTAAATAATAAAAGAGGAAAGAAATTAATATGAAAAAATTTTACGCTTTCTTGGGTGTTCAAAGGGTTGCGCCAAGCCAAGTTCAAAATACCCAATTGTTTTTATCATGACCAATTGCATGACAACAGACGGATAAAACACTTAATCTCACCCCTTTGACAGCTAAATAGAAACTCTAAAAAAAAGACAACAAAAACATCGTCAAATAGAAAAATTTTAAATAATAAAAGATGTCAGAAATTATAATATGAAAAATGTGTAGGATCTTTTACGTAATCAAAGGGATGCGCCAAGCCAAGGTCAAAATAGCTCCATTGTTTTTATTATGACTGATTGCATGATACTATACGGATAAAACACTTAATCTCACATTTTTGACAGCTGAATAGACACTCTCAAAATACAGCCAACAAAAAATCGTCAAATGGACAAATTTTAAATAATAAAAGGGGTTAGAAATTAATATGAATAATTTGTAGGCTCTTATGGGTGATCAAAGAGTTTCGCCAAGCAAAGGTCAAAATATCCCATTGTATTTATAATGACCATTTGCATGACAATATACGGATAAAACACTTAACATCACCCCTTGGACAGATATTAAAAACTCTCAAATAAAGCCAACAAAAACATCGTAAAATGGAAAATTTTTAAATAATAAAAGAGGTTAGAATTTATTATGAAAAAATTTGTAGGCTCTTTTGGGTGATCCAAAAGGTTGCGCCAAGCAAAGGTCAAAATATCCGATTGTTTTTATCATGACCGATTGCATGACACTATACGGATAAAACACTTAACTTCACACTTTTGACAGGTAAATAGACACTCTCAAAATAAAGCCAACAAAAAATCATCAAATGGAGAAATTTTAAATAATAAAAGAGGTTAGAAATTAATATGAATAATTAGTAGGCTCTTTTGTGTGATCAAAGAGTTTCGCCAAGCCAAGGTCAATATATACCATGGTATTAACATGACCAATTGCATTACAATATACGGATAAAACACGTAACCTCATCCCTTTGACAGCTAAATAGAAACAAAGACAACAAAAACATTGTCAAATGGAAACAAAAAATAAATAATAAAAGTGGTTAGAAATTAATATGAAAAATTTGTAGGCTCTTTTGGGTGATCAAACGGTTGCGCCAAGCAAAGGTCAAAATATCCGATTGTTTTTATCATGACCGATTGCATGACATTAACACTTAACTTCACACTTTTGACAACTAAATAGACACTCTCAAAATAAAGCCAACAAAAAATCATCAAATGGAGAAATTTTAAATAATAAAAGAGGTTAGAAATTAATATGAACAATTAGTAGGCTCTTTTGTGTGATCAAAGAGTTTCGCCAAGCCAAGGTCAATATATACCATTGTATTTATCATGACCAATTGCATTACAATATACGGATAAAACACGTAACCTCATCCCTTTGACAGCTAAATAGAAACAAAGACAACAAAAACATTGTCAAATGGAAACAAAAAATAAATAATAAAAGTGGTTAGAAATTAATATGAAAAATTTGTAGGCTCTTTTGGGTGATCAAACGGTTGCGCCAAGCAAAGGTCAAAATATCCGATTGTTTTTATCATGACCGATTGCATGACATTAACACTTAACTTCACACTTTTGACAACTAAATAGACACTCTCAAAATAAAGCCAATAAAAAATCATCAAATGGAGAAATTTTAAATAATAAAAGAGGTTAGAAATTAATATGAACAATTTGTAGGCTCTTTTGTGTGATCAAAGAGTTTCGCCAAGCCAAGGTCCAAATATCCCATTGTATTTATCATGACCATTTACATGACAATATACGGCTAAAACACTTAACATCACCCCTTTAAAAGCTAAATAGAAACTCTAAAAAAAAGCCAACAAAAACATCGTCAAATAGAAAAATTTTAAATAATAAAAGAGGTCAGAAATTAATATGAAAAATTTATAGGATCTTTTGCGTAATCAAAGCGATGCGCCAAGCAAAGGTAAAAATATCCCATTGTTTTTATCATGACCAACTGCATGACACTATACGGATAACACAATTATCCTCACACTCTTGAGAAACTAAATAGACACGAAAAATAAAGCCAAAAAAAAAACATCAAATGGAAAAATTTTAAATACTAAATGAGGTTAAAAATTAATATGAACAAGTTGTAGGCTCTTTTGGGTGATCAAAGAGTTTCGCCAAGCCAAGGTAAAAATATCCCATTGTAGTTATCATGACTGTTAGTTAATTTTGAAGGTAGCCAGTAGCTATAGCGCGTTCTAAAGTAATTAGCAATATATATAAACAATTGTATTTTTAGCAAAAGATATGTAAGATATTTGCTTACCTCCTTTTTTCAACAATCATCCTCATGGTGCCGCAAGCCAGGTCCTTAAAGGTATCCACGTCAATTAATCCATTATTGGTATGATGCACATTAATATGATCATTGCACTTACACAAGTAGTTAGATGTTCATGAATTATTCCAACAATTTGGTATATCCATAATTATGCTGTACTCGTTGAAGTATTAATTTCTTGTGGAATAGAGAAATTATAATTAATAATACATTATTCATAATTTAGTATAAATTATTTAATTATCTTTTAATTACATTTACTTTTACATATCTTTTAATTTTAAACATTAGTTAAATTTAATTTAATTTAAGGGAGAACGAAATTACATGTTCGTTTCCAATACGCGAGAAAAAAGCTTCTGTTCAAGTTCTATATAGCAGAAAGAAAACAGTCTTATAGTCCCTTTCAGGTGATGTCATTTTTTAGTTCTTTGATTGGTTAGAAATGACGTAAAGTCAACTCACGTCATTCATACGAAATTCTGTTTCTTACTTCCTTGTTCTGTTCACATTCACGAGTTTGTAATACCTGTATATATTGCATCATAAATTTCACTTCCTTTTTGAAATTGGATAAACACTTTTTATCGTGATGAGTTTTTAAATGAAGTAAATAAGCTGTCATAGAAAATCAATTTGCGGAGATTATTTTCATGATATATTACCAACAATGACAATATACGGATAAATTACTTAACATCACCCCTTTGACAGATAATAAAAACTCTCAAAAAAAGCCAACAAAAACATCGTGAAATGGAAAATTTTTAAATAATAAAAGAAGTTAGAAATTAATATGAACAATTAGTAGCCTCTTTTGGGTGATCAAAGGGATGCGCCAAGCCAAAATCAAAATATCCCAATGTTTTTATCATGATTAATTGCATTTCAATATACGCATAAAACACGTAACCTCACCCCTTTGACAACTAAATAGAAACTGTCAAAATAAAGACAACAAAATCATCGTCAAATGGAGAAATTTTAAATAATTAAACTGGTTAAAAAATAATATGAAAAATTTGTAGTCTCTTTCGGGTGATCAAAGGGTTGTGCCAAGCCAAGATCAAAATATCCGATTGTTTTTATCATGACCGATTGCATGACAATATACGGATAAAACAATTAACCTCACCCCTTTGACAGCTAAATAGAAGCTCTCAAAATATCGCCAACAAAAACATTGTCAAATGGAAAAATTTTAAATAATCAAACAGGTTAGAAATTAATATGAATAATTTGTAGGCTCTTTTGGGTGATCAAAGGGTTTCACCAAGCAAAGGTCAAAATATCGCATTGTATTTATCATCACCATTTGCATGATAATATACGGATAAAACACATAACATCACCCCTTGGACAGATATTAAAAACTCTCAAATAAAGCCAACAAAAACTTCACGAAATGGAAAAACTTTAAATAATAAAAGAGGTTAGAAATTAATATGAAACATTTGTATGCTCTTTTGGGTGATTGATCAAACGCCAAAGCAAAGATCAAAATATCCGATTGTTTCTTTCATGACCGATCGCATGACAATATACAGATAAAACACTTAACCTCACCCCTTTGACAGCTAAATAGAAAGTCTAAAGAAAACCCAACAAAAACATCATCAAATAGAAAAAATTTAAATAACAAAAGAGGTCAGAAATTAATATGAAAAATTTATAGGATCGTTTACGTGATCAAAGGGATGCGCCAAGCCAAGGTCAAAATAGCTCATTGTTTTTATCATGACCGATTGCATGACACTTTACGGATAAAACACTTAACCTCACACTTTTGACAGCTAAATAGACATTCTCAAAATAAAGCCAACAAAAAATCAACAAATGGAGAAATTTTAAATTATAAAGAAGGTTAGAAATTAATATGAACAATTTGTAGACTCTTTTGTGTGATCAAAGAGTTTCGCCAAGCCAAGGTTTGTATTTAACATGACCATTTGCATGACAATATACGGATAAAACACTTAACATAACCCCTTTGACAGCTAAATAGAAACTCTGTAAAAAAGCTAACAAAAACATCGTCAAATAGAAAAATTTTAAATAATAAAAGAGGTCAGAAATTAATATAAAAAGTTTATAGGATCTTTTGCGTGATCAAAGATCAAAGGGATGCGCCAAGCCAAGGTAAAAATATCCCATTGTTTTTATCATGACCGACTGCAAGACACTATATGGGTAAAACACTTAACCTCACACTTTTGACAACTAAATAGACACTCTCAAAATAAAGCCAACAAAAAACATCAAATGGAGAAATTTTAAATTCTAAAAGAGGTTAGAAATTAATATGAACAAATTGTAGGCTCTTTTGGGTGATCAAAGAGTTTCGCCAAGCCAAGGTCAAAATATCCCATTGTATTTGTTGTAATTGGGAATTCATTTCCTGTTGCATCATCCAAAATCCCCCTTTTCTTCTCAAAGTTTTGAAACATAAAAAGCACCTACGCAGTGTAGAGGTAGGGATGTACTTCGATTTGCAGAAAAGAGACAGTGAGACTTTGACGCATGCGCGCAACATTGTTTATTACGTAACTTTTTCAGAACATTTTTTATTAGAACTTTCGTTTTTGAACTCTAAGTTTAAGTTTAGTTTAGTTTCTGATTATGATTGTTTTGAGAGCGTGTCGCTCAATTTAAAAAGCTGTAAATAATGATATATGTTCGTCGTCTTATTTGTCATTAAATAGTGATGTGTTTATTAATCTCAGAATTTTATTTGAGTCAAGATTATTCTCTCGTGAAAATTGCATATATTGGAATATATCGAATCAACTGAAAGATGTTCTTTATTGAAGCAATGGAGCCCCGATGCCCGTTTTTTGGAACTTAGAAGGTAAGAAAATTTGTTTCTTACTGATTTTATTTTAAATAGTTTTAGAAATCAATTATATTAAAATTGATTAATTATATGTCGTCAACATCAGCTGAATTTTATTATAGGCAGTTGGAGTTGCCACAGTATTTATCATGACAATATACGGATAAAATACTTAACATCACCCCTTTGACAGATAATAAAAACTCTCAAAAAAAGCCAACAAAAACATCGTGAAATGGAAAAATTTTAAATAATAAAAGAGGTTAGAAATTAATATGAACAATTAGTAGCCTCTTTTGGGTGATCAAAGGGTTGCGCCAAGCCAAAAGTCAAAATATCCCATTGTTTTTATCATGACCAATTGCAATACAATATACGGATAAAACACGTAACCTCACCCCTTTGACAACTAAATAGAAACTGCCAAAATAAAGACAACAAAAACATCGTCAAATGGAAAAATTTTATATAATTACAGAGGTTAAAAAATAATATGAAAATTTTGTAGTCTCTTTCGGGTGATCAAAGGGTTGTGCAAAACCAAGGTCAAAATATCCGATTGTTTTAATCATGACCGATTGCATGACAATATGCGGATAAAACACTTAACCTCACCCCTTTGGCAGCTAAATAGAAGCTCTCAAAATATCGCCAACAAAAACATTGTCAAATGGAAAAATTTTAAATAATAAAAGAGGTTAGAAATTAATATGAAAAATTTTTAGGCTCTTTTGAGTGATCAAAAGGTTGCGCCAAGCCAAGCTAAGGTCAAAATATCTCAATATGTGTTCTACGACAAAATATCGCCAACAAAAACATCGTCAAATGGAAACATTTTAAATAATAAAAGGAAATTAAATTAATATGAATTTTTTTTTTGCTTTCTTGGGTGTTCAAATGGTTGCGCCAAACCAAGTTCAAAATATCCGATTGTTTTTATCATGACCGATCGCATGACAATATGCGGATAAAATACTAAACCTCTCCCGTTTGACAGCTAAATAGGCACTCTCAAAATAAAGCCAACAAAAACATCGTCAAATGGAAAAAAAATTAAATAATAAAAGAGGTTAGAAAATAATATGAAAAATTTGTAGCCTCTTAAGGGTGATCAAAGTGTTGACATAAGCCAAAGGTCAAAATATCCCATTGTTTTATCATAGCGGATTGCATGACAATATACGGATAAAACACTTTTAACCTCACCCCTTTGACAGTTAAATAGAAACTCACAAAATATCGCCGACAAAAACATCGTCAAAGGGAAAAAAATTAAATATTAAAAGACGTTAGAAATTAATAAGAAAAATTTGTAGGATCTTTCGGGTGATCAAAGGGTTGCGCCAAGCCATTGCCAAAATATCCCATTGTTTTTATCATGACTGATTGCATGACAATATACGGATAAAACACTTAACCTCACCCGTTTGACAGCTAAATAGAAACTATCAAAATAATGCCAACAAAAACATCGTCAAATGGAAAAATTTTAAATAATAAAAGAGGCTAGAAATAAATTAAATAAAATGGATTTGGATGTTTGTCGCAAGGTTATAATTATGTCACAAACGACTAAGTTGGAGGCGGACATATCTTCTAATGCCTGCAGTCTAGATAGACAATCAGAATGGATTGTGTAGCTTTGAAAATTATTAGAATTAGCCTAGTCTATTGCATCGTGTATTGTTAGTAGCTCTGCTTGGTAGAGACTATTTTCTTTGTGTAAACGGATCTTTGTTGTTCAGTGTAATGCTGAACCTTTATATCCACAGAAAACGTATGCAGTGCCATCTGATATTTTTGATCAGACGGTGAATATATCAATTTTGAAAGTCCTCTCATTTTCTGTTTGCTGTTTAAAATATTCAATGTATAATTTGTAATGTGATAAATTGTAATATGATAATGCATAATAAGTATGATTTTTTTTCTCCAGAATATTATGATACAATACTTTGAAAATCTCTCTTGAAACCCCACCTGATGATGATGCAAATTTTAACAGGTTGTGAGCTACTTGTGTTATTTCTAATCTTTTGTTTCGGAGATGGGGGAGAAACGAGAGTGTTGCATCTATTATACTTCTAGTTGATTTCGGTTGGTAATTCATTGGGTTATGTTCATCCACCGGGACCCATGTCGAAGTACCCTTCCGAGAGTGGATATTTTCTTCAGCTGCAAGGTAAGAGGGGGAATTCCCGACAGTACGCAAAAGAGCTGCAGTTGTGGATTTTTTTATAAGCTCCCGTGACTAGGAGTAGGCATTGAGCCTGATTGAGGAATTAAGCTTTAGACCATGTGACTTTTGAATTCAAGCAAACCATATTGATGCAGCATATGTGATTTTTTTTCTCCAGAATATTATTATACAATACTTTGAAAATCTCTCTAGAAATCCCACCTGATGATGATGCAAATTTTAACAGGTTGTATGTTACTTGTGTTATTTCTAATCTTTTGTTGCGGAGATGGGAGAGAAAGGAGAGTGTTGCATCTAGGGTGATACCCAAATGTAACAAAGTATTGCTTTTTGATAGAAAATAATTATCCAATTTATAAATAGATGCACATTTTAAATATCTGGGTCTTAGAAGATTTAGAACTTTACACTTTCCATATGAGATAATTAATTTGTTTTCCTTTGCCCAGTCACTGATGAGATCCAAGGCCAACTTGCCCATCATCTCCAGGAGTGCTCTTGTAAGACCATGTATAATGAGTAGTAAGTGATCGGCATATACGATGTGGAGATCATATATATATATGTTATTTATTAAAAAATTATAATTCCCCAATATTTTCTAAAAGTTAATTTATATCTATCTTTAAATGCTATATATTCTAAATTAAAGTCATAACTATCCCATGCTATATGCGATTTAATTATGTATACGTATTCGTTCATTTATTCCACATCTTTCCTTAACCGCACAAAAGTTATTTCTTTTCCAAATTAAAATGCGGCGACTGTTATTTTAATATGTACATTGATATGTTATGATATTTTTTAGAGGCAATCTGTAAATCTATTAAAGATTACAGATGTTTTACATCTGCACTGCTCTTTGTATCTAACTTCAATTGTCTTTTGTAACTAGAATGCAAACGATGCATATTTTCCATCTGCCAGTCTCGCACTTCTCACTAAAATCTATTCACACCCGATATTACATTTGCACGGTTCCCATAACAATCCACAGGGTTGCCCTTCTAAATCATGTCATTTGGTAACGCGCCTCATATTGTATGCCTGCTTTGTATCTCCCACGCAATATCTATCTAACTTTGTACTCATAATTCATGAATGAATTATGAGTATAAAGTTAGATAGATAGATATTACATAATTCATTAATAACTTTTTGATAAATTTGATAAAATTTTAATATTAATTATTATTTGATTATAAGCGTTATTTGCTTACTAACGTTTTGAGTTGCAACTGTACCCATATGCAACTTTGTTTGTGTTATTAAAAAAACTTTTTGAGTTGTAATTTATGAGTATGTAATAATACTTTTCGTCATATTCTTAAATCAAAAGTTATGAGGTAAGGAAACCGGGACAATCATTTATGGACACTCTGTATATTTCCTCGTTATTATTATTATTGTTGTTGTTATTGTTCGGCACATTTAGTGCACAATTGTATAGATTCTATATATTAACATACACTAATTAGGTTCAAAAAAAGAAAAATTCATATAAGAAAAAAAATTAAAAATAAAACCTTTCTTCAAAGTTTTTCGGAAAATTAATTATTATTCTTAATGTTTATACTCAAGCTAATTTACATGGTTTTACGTAAGAAATGAAAAAAATGAATCTTCTGTCTTAAAAATTTATGAAAACCATACAATTCTTTTTATTTCCGTTTAATTTCAGCATAAAAGAATGAACTTGAAACGACCGGAAATTAATGAACCGGAATTTTGTCTTTTTCATATCCGGAGAAGCATTTCCGACGCCATTGAATATCTGTTTATCACACATTGTGTAGAACAAAATGAGCTGACAGCGGGTAAAATGAATCTTATTATGAAAGACATATAGAAACATCTCCAGTTTTCAAGGACACTTTGGGAAATACATTTCCTCAAAGATAGAGCTTTCAGTTTCCATGACAACTCTCTGAAGTAGCTTGTGTGTTTAGCGCGAGGTATTATTTTATAAAAAAGAATGAAGAGCAGACATATATTTGCAGTGTTCTTTACTAAAAAAGAATATATCTACCCTATATATATATATAAAATCTTAATGTAACGATTTTATGAAACGAATTTATATAACGATTTTATGAAACGAATTTATGTAACGAATTTATGAAACCTTTATTATGAAACTTTTTTTGAAACTCTTCAATGCGGGGTTTCTAGAGCACTGACGATAATGCAAATTTACTATGTTTTTCTTGAACAGGGTGTATATTACATTTATAGTTATTGTATACAAAAGAATTCGATTACACTACCGTTTATGGGCAGTAATTATTAAAATGTATTTTGGTGCCATTTTGTTAATTGACAGTCTACGAATTTTGTATATCTTACTAAGGCTTACTGCGGCATTGTTCTTCTTTGAAAATATCGGGTGTAACAATTATATTTCTTTTACAAGGCAACGCAAAAATAATTCAGATGCATTACAGTTAGAGTTGCAAAGGGTGGAAAAAATCGGGTTTATTCCCGGGAATAAACCAGGTTTTTTGGGAGGGAAATATTAAAAGTTCCCGGGAGTTTTCAGAAAGTTTTAGAATGAATGGAATTTTTTTATTTGTAAACAAAACCAATAACATAAATACAGAAAATAGCACAGTTTACATGAAAACTAGCGAAATACATGCTTAAGCTGCAGAAATATTAAGTAAGATAAATTAAAATAACATAAGTAAGTAGATATTTTAATCGTGGATAAATAAAAAGTTCGAGAGGAAGATGACAGATTCATCTTGCCTCGCATGAATTTAAACATCACCCCTGTTCTCCGATTCAGACAGTGTAAACAAAAAGAAAACGAACAAAACTAAAAGAAATCAATACACTAACTCACAAGAAAATTAATATAGAGTATGCCTGAATAGCAAATATGCCAGTTAACAGAAATTTAAAAAAAATTATTTTTAAAGAATCATTCAAATCTTTACCAATTCCCAGCCACCATTGTTGCAAAGCGAATGAGTTATAATAAATTATAAAAACTTAGAGCACAAAATTCTAAGTTTTATGAATTTATAATGAAAAACCTATTTTAAACTTTTCAGAACAGTGACTGAAATTTCTTAAAAATATAAAAATAAAATTGAAAATGACTAGATTTGTTTACTTTCAAAACTCCTTCAAAATTTCCAATATTCCCCAAAATTCCGGGTTTATTCCCAAAAATTCCCGGGTTTTTTCCCGTCCGTAAAAAACTGCGGGTTTTTTGCAACTCTAATTACAGTTGATCACTAGTTGCTGTTGGAGAAGCTATTTTTTATTACCTTTATTTAGCTTCCTGTATCGCTATGTGTATAACTGTCCCTTAACCTAACTTTTCGAACGCATTTTAAACTCACTTACTACGAACGAATTTTGCTCAAATCTTCAGAAAAAGTTTCTGCCATTGTCAAATTTATGTATTGATAAAATTTTTCTAATTCTTTTTTTTTCTTTCTTTCTTTTATTCAATTCCTACTATTAGCTCACACCCTCTATATATTTATATATCTTGTTCAAATTTTCAATCGTTAATAAAATACTTTTTGTGATGACCTTTAAAAAAAACCTTCCTTCAGGTTTTCTCCTCGTCCACTCCTTTTTAAATTTTAAAGCTCGATATTTTGCCAAATACCATTTTATTCTTATACTTCCGTTTTACAAAGGAATGCAGCCATTTTGATAATAAACCAGTTTATTGGGACAGCACGTCACAACAAAAAAAGCATTGAAGAACACACATAGATATATAAAGAATACCAGTAGCAGCAGTTAACTATATTACTCTTTCTACTAACATAATTGTGCTCATTTTCCTAACTACGTGCCAACGCACACACATCCGAATCCTTTGGCCTCCCGCCAAACACTCCTACCGTCTCTTTTACTCAGTAGTAGAAGAGGGAAAAAGGGTTGCCATAAACCTGACGTCACCAGGCATGACACCCCCACCTAAGATTGTAAAAGGGTATGCCACTATTGCAATCTGAAATCCAGACTGGCGACGTCACTACATTTCATTCTATAACATCAAACTACTAATGAATAATGATGAACAATATATATATAAAGAAATGCAAAATAATACTTAAAACACCTCTGGGACATCTCTGGAAACTCCTGCTAGCTACTGCAATATAAAAATACAATTAATGTTTCATAATACATAATACTAAATGCAAATAACAAATGGAATATAGAATACAAGTTAATATGAAATTAGGTTACAGGTGCAACATAAACAAATGTGAACTATCAAAACGTTTTTTTTTCTTAAAAGTCATTGAATGTTTATCGAAAGTATATAGTCATTTTATTATTCCGTTGTCTCCAGTCTAGATAATGCATCGGCATTCGTCAACTTTGCACCTTGACAGTGTGAAATTATGATATTATTTCTGCAACGCTAATGCCCATCGCTGCAGTTTGGAAGATTGGGGAGCATTTTTGGTGATGAAAGTCAATGGGTTGTGATTGGTGATAAGTTTCACGGGCGAACCAAAAATCCAAGTCTCGAACTTCTTTAGACTACAGATAACCGCACGGGCCTCCCGTTCAATGGTCGGCCAAGCCTGTTGAGTTTTGGTGAATTTTTGACTGGCATAACTGGCTGATATAGTCTCTCATCTTTCTGTTGAGATAGACATGCACCGATGCCTATTGCAGATGCATCACATTGTATGGTGAAAGGTAACCCTATCACTGGTGTATAAAGGCTAGGTGCCTCAACGAGACCCCTCTTTAGTTCGTTGAAAGAGTTATCATGTTCCTCCAACCAGCACAATTTTTCAGGACTGTTCTTTTTAGTAAGTTCTGTCAATGGGTATGCTGTTTCGGCATACTTAGGCAGGTAATCGCGGTAGTAATCACACAATCCGAGGACACTCTTAAGTTGTTTTTTGGTCTGTGTGACGGCTAATTTTCGGATGGCTTCCACTTTGTCTGGGTCGGTTCGATGGCTGCCGGACCCGATGACATGTCCTAAATACTTTATCTGGTTTTTCACAAAGGCACACTTCTTCAGGTTGACTGAGAACCGTAATTCTCGTAGTTTAGAAAATATCGTGTCAAGATGAGTCATATGTTCTGACCATGTTTCTGAAAAAACAACGATATCATCGATATATGCTCTAGCAAAGTTCTTGTATTTGGAAAGAGCTTTATTTATTTCCTCTCTGAAAGGTCGCAGCTGCATTCCGGAGCCCAAAAGCCATCACTTTGAAGCTATATTGAGCCCTGTGAGTCTTAAAACATGCTTACCCCTGGCTTTCTGCTTCCAGTGGTATGGCCCAATATCCTTTAAGCAAGTCGATTGTAGTTATTATATTGGCCCTGCCAATATTGAACAAAAGATCCGTTGCGTTTTCCATCGGAAAATCGTCGGTTTTTGTGATTGCGTTCAAAGCTCTAAAATCTACACACAGTCGGAGGGTTTCATCTTTCTTCATCACGCACACTACCGGGTGTGGCGCCTCCGCATCACTCTCTTCGATCAGTCCTAACTCTAGCATTTCTTCGATTTGTTTGTCTACTTGTGGCTTCAACGCCTCTGGGATTCGATAAACATAGGGCTTTTTTATCTCTGCGCCGTTTAATCTAATTTTGTGTTCTCCTACCTTGGCTATTTGTACTTTTTTTGAAAATAAATCTTTATATTTGTATAATAAATCTAACATCTCTTTTCTTTCTACCCTTTCTAAATGCTTCAAATCTACTTCTTCTATGTTAAAAAATTTGGGTTATCTTTCACACTGGGGGTGGGATGGACTTCTCCTAATTCTTCTTCATTTTCAAAAATTACTCCCATCGCCCGTACCCTAGGAGTAAATTTTCTTATCTTATTTACGTGGATATTCCTAACATTCCCGTTTGTTAATTTTACTTTGTAAGAATCAGGCTTACAGCGTGCTACAATTTCGGCTGGTCCTGTCCACCTAGCATAAAGTTTGTTCGTGGAATCCGGGATTAATAGATATACCTGGTCCCCTGGTCTAAATTCCTTGTAAATCGCTCTCCGATTAGCGTACTTCGCATACGAGCCTTGTTTAAATTCCGCTACTATTGCCGCTTGCTCCGCCGCCCTTTCTAAATTAATTTTTAACTCCTGAAGATATTCGGTTGCGCTCTTTCCAAGATTTATGGGTAGTGGGATTTCTCCTGACCATGTAGATTTTAATACTGCTAATGGGCCCCTCGCCTCCCTTCCGTACATTAATTTGAATGGCGATACTCCTGTGGTACTATTCGGAATTTCTCTATAGGCAAATAATAAATAAGGGATGTGTTTATCCCAATTTTTTGAATCACTCCGAATTATATGGTGTAACATGCGTGTCAGAACCTGATTATATCGCTCCACTAATCCCGAGCTTTGTGGATGCCCTGGCGTTGCAAATCTAGGAGCCGCCCCTAGCCTAGCATGAAACTCCTGTATTAAACCTGAAACAAAATTTCTACCCTGGTCACTCGCTATTACGCGGGGTATCCCTGTTCGCATAAATATTTCTAATAATGCATCGCACGTAGCTTTAGCCGTAATTGTTCTTAACGGGACCGACTCCGGCCACCGCGAATGCTGATCCACTAAGGTAAGCACATATTGATGTCTACGCGCTGAAGGTGGTTCAATTTTTCCAATTATGTCAATATTTACAATGTCGAACGGAAGTTCCGGTCTCTCAATTGGGACAATGGGTATCTGATCGCTAGCCCTCTCTCTACTCCTTAACTGACAGTCTTTACAAGATTTACAATAATCCTCTACATCCCGTGACATATTTGGCCAATAAAATGAATAACGAATTCTTTCTTTTGTTTTTTTCATGCCGAGATGATTAGCAAAAATCGATTCATGCGCAATTTTTAAAATTTCCCCCTCTTCACTTTTGGTACCACTAATTGCGTAACACAATCCCCCGTGACTCTTTCTCTATTATAAAGCAGATCTTCTACTATAACGAACTCGTTTTTACCTTTTTCCGCGTCTTTGAAGAAACCTGTAACGTTTCGCAACTCTTCTGTTGTTCCTTGTATATACTCGCATCTGATCGTTGACCTGCATTCAAATCTCCGCTGTCATCTTTCCTTCCAATACAACTAATCATTAATTCTCTCTCCGCGTTTTGATTTTCACCTCGCCAGCATAAATTTTCATTATTTATATCACCCCCCTCTGTTTGGTTGCCTTCCTCCTTTTGCCTTTCAATTTCATTTCCCTTTTCCGATCGCTTATCATCTACTGGCGCCAAAGAACATTTCTGTCTGGGCATCCCCTCTCCTCCCTCGTTACTAGCTAACTGTAATATTTCATGAACTGTCGGTGTTATAATACATGTCCCATATAATTTATCCGTAACGCCAAACAGTACGTCTACACTGTTTAACAAGCAATTTGACTCTCCGGATTTTAAAGCTACGGGTAATGTCGCAAGATCCGCAGTTATTCTTTCTCCAAAAGCCGATATTAACTGAATTTTTGAATTTTCATTATTTCTCAATGAATCCGGTAATTAATTAGAATTTATCGCAGGTATTTCTGCCGCGCTATCTAAAACACATTTAATTTCTTTCCCCCCTATCCACAAATGTTCATATTGAAAAGGTCTTGTATTTATTGGCTCGTTTCCAAAACAGAGTGTTTCAACCTTGGCAATTATTTTATCATCCTGCTTATTTTTTCCGATCAAAGAATCTTTTTTTGTTTGATTTTGAAAACTTGCAATTTTATCTTTTTCTTTATTATTCGGACAAAATCGCAAATGCGTCGTCTGTTTACAAAGTCTACACTCTTTTGGTGTGTTTAATTTTTTATCGCTACGAAAATTAAAATTATTTCTGACATGGGGTGGTACATATTTTCCATTATTGTAATTTACAGTTCCCGATTCGTCGTGACTGCGGGGTTTAACCGGTTTATCATATAATTCCGAAAATGTTCTGCCCTTTGACGTGAACCAATTATCGCATAATTCCGGAATTTGTCGTAGTTTTAACCAATTATCTAATTGTTTTATCCTGACATAACTTCGCGTCTCCGAATCTAGTGAACTTAATAATCTGTCGCTGACAATTAACTCATTAAGCGTGTCAAAATCATTTACTTTTCTCAATTCACAATGGAAATCCCAATTGGCTCTGAGCCGACTCGCGAATTGCATATGATTATCATTTCTTGATCTTTTTGCAAAAAGAAAGTTTTCGAGGCAAGCCTCTGGTGTGGGTTGAAATTCTTTTAAGATTAACGCCTTAATCTTTTGGTAATCTTTCATTTCTTCCGTGTTTGCGTACACTAACAAATGCGCTGCCCGTTCCCCTACCAAATTAAACAAAATCTCAACCTTTAATTCTTCTGCGACGTTTTTAATTTCGAATGCTTTCTCGAGCGAAGTAAAAAATAAATACCATGATTCGGGTCTGCTGGGGACTGTAATAGTCAAAGTTTTGACGCTTTTGATTAGTGCTTCTAACGAATTAGGCTTGGGTCCATCCCCCCCCCCCTGTGTCAATATTTCTATACTCGTTTTACATTTTAGCCATCTCTATCTGAGGTTTAACTAATTCTAGCTTAGTTTTTTCGATTTACAATAACGTATCTTGTTCTGATTTAGACTTTTCTTTGTCGAATTTCGCAACTTCTGCGTCATGCTTTTCTCTTTCTATGCGGTCTGACACCGTTGTATTCAAAAATTCTTTTCACTATCTTTTGCATACTGATCGCTTTGCTCAATTAATGCTTTCAAATCATTTATCCTGTGGTCACTTTCCACTTTTATGCCCAATTCTGCGGCAACAACAACTAGGTCTTCTTTTCTTAGCCCTTTAATATTAAACATTTTACTTTTTACTCTTAACACTTAGTTACTAATACTATAAATATACTCTCAAATAACTCTCATATTACTAAAGTTAACACATTGTTTTCAATCATAAAATATCTCTCAAATATGATTATGGTCAAGTTCTTTTCTATTTACTTCAGGAATAAACATAAAGAAACATGCGACTTACTTCATTCAGGATGCCAATCACTGGTTTGAGTAAGAGAGCGTGTCATAAGCCTTTTAAAAAAAACCTTCCTTTAGGTTTTCTCCTCGTTCACTCCTTTTTAAATTTTAAAGCTCGATATTTTGCCAAATACCATTTTATTCTTATACTTCCGTTTTACACAGGAATGCAGCCATTTTGATAATAAACCAGTTTATTGGGACAGCACGTCACAACAAAAAAAGCATTGAAGAACACACATAGATATATAAAGAATACCAGTAGCAGCAGTTAACTATATTACTCTTTCTACTAACATAATTGTGCTCATTTTCCTAACTACGTGCCAACGCACACACATCCGAATCCTTTGGCCTCCCGCCAAACACTCCTACCGTCTCTTTTACTCAGTAGTAGAAGAGGGAAAAAAGGGTTGCCATAAACCTGACGTCACCAGGCATGATACTTTTTATTCATCCACTCAAGTTCAAATACATTTTTTTAAACTTGTAGTGGATGACACTTGATGTTAATACAGTTTTTTCTAATATTAATTCATTAATTTAATTTAATTAATTAATTTTAGTTTTATATTTCATTTCTGTTCAAAAATATAGACTGACTCCATATTTATAGTCTCCTTCGCCTGCGCGCCGCCTGATCTTCGTCCGTGAACAGCCCCATTATCTTTTTACGCGTGAAGGTTTCGCTATGGTACTTCATTGTGAAGTTTGGTAATTTTTGAAATTCAATATTTGAAAAACGGCACAATTATTAGATTTGATTTATATCAAGAAAATACAATATTTTACCTTTCTAACGCAGTTTGTCTAACAATTTTGTGAGAAATAATTTTTAGCTATTTTGTGAGAAATAATTTTTAGTATTTTAGCTATGTATTTTTTATTTAATTTCCCTTATATAAGATATATAGCAGGATATAAATTTAGGAATAAATACCGTCAGTGGCGAAGCGTGTGGATCGCTGGAATAAAATTTCTGTTTGACCTAAGTAGAATTTACTTAATTTTTTTTATTATTATCATTTATTTATGAGTAATTTTGTTAACTAAATTTTGTTTCTCTTTTAGGTAGCTTTCAATACAAAAAAATATAAAACTACCTATTGCAGCCGTTCGGAATGTAAGCAATTCCGGAAAATTTCGGTATATTTTCACCGATCAGCTCCAGACCCCAAAACCACCCTCCGTTAAAATGTTGATTTATCTCTCTCTCCCTCTCTCTCCATATATATATATATTTCTCAACTAATTAACAACAATATTAAAAAACTTATCTATGATGCATTACAACATGGTTTACCAAAAAAATTCATATATTCTTTAATATATAATTAGTACTTAAATGATCTTTGCAACCAAATTAACACATGCGTTAAAAAATGTATAAAAAAAAAACATATAATCTTAGAAAATAGTAAAAAAAAATTATAATAGGACGGCTGGGTGGGTAGATGTTGGATTGAGGAGGTGTGTGGCGGAGTTGTATGGAAAAGACGCATGGTTAATTTATTTAAATTAAAAAAAGGGGGGGGGGGCATTTTGATTTACACACACGTTTGAAATTACACATTTTATAATGGACTGTGATGTGATAAAATTATATGTATATTAATTTAGTTATATTTACATATTCATTATTTAATTAATTTAAATGAATTTATATTCATTAATATTAAGAATGTTTTTGATCTAATGCATTTAGATTAATGCCTACGGTGGACAATATCATATTAACTTCTAATATAATGTATACTTTTCTAAAGTGTTAATATAATACATGTTTGAATTTTTATTAAACGTTCTACCCTTACCACTTATATCAAGAGTATTTAATTTTTAACTTTGTAAGAAGAAACATTACATGTTAATAATTAATTTCAATATTTAATTATTATTAATTTTAAATCCTTTGTATCTTAATTCAAATATTTAGTATTTTAATTTAATTTAATTTTTGTGATGTTGCATTTTTGGCACAGCTATTTCATAGTTGATATGTCATTTCATAGTACATAAATTTTTATGTTGGTTTAATTATTAATTTTTCCCTCTTACATCTTATTTTTAACATAGAATTATTCATTAATACATCCATTACTTTAATGTAATTGGATATTCTATTTATTATTTATTAATTAATTTCATTTATTTATTATTTAACTAATTGCTATCATGTTTAGATAGTATATGGTTTAATTTTTAAATATTAATTTTCGCCCAATGCTATTTTTATTCAGCGCATATTCACTTTTTACCCTAATAGATGGCAGCACCATGGTTTCTGTTGCTTTACAATAATATTCATATTATTGTAACATCTATTCTGGCAACATAGTAAATCATTTTCTAAAACTAAATATGGCAACATGTAATGATTTTTTGCAATTAATTCCCTCTGTTTGGTTGTGTTCATGTGTGGTTCATGTGGTGCACAGGTATCTTTTTTAATCCAAATGGATTATGTACTTTATGACTCCTATTTCAAGTTTTATCTGTATATTATAGGTATGGTTTCTTTCCTTTTTAATATTTTATTTATTTTTTATTTTTTCACAGGTTTGATTCATTGTTTATGAGTGGTAGTCCCAAAACCATATTCTTTAGCAATGTTATGGCTAATATGATGATGAAACCACTCATTTTATTTGTGGTATTTAGGCATTTGGGACTTAATAATTCTGTCTAAATTCCATGAATTTCATTTCATTCATTCATTCAATTTCATTTATGCAATTTTTAATTAAATTTCTTCTTCTTTTAAATAAGTTTTTGGTATCTATATTCAGTGTGTTGGGAATACTTTCATTGTCAACTAATTATTACATACTTAATCATTTTTTCATAGTTTAAATTGGTGTTATGGTAATGTTTCATTTATGGTTTTATATATATATATATATATATATATATATATATCGAGTGTTATCGTATGATATTGGTCAGATATATATATATATATATATATATATATATATATATATATATATATATATATCTGACCTATGTCATACGATAACACTCGTATTTATAAATCAATTTGGATGAAACTCATTGTGTGTATTAAGCTCACCAATGTCTAAACTGAGTTCGTTGGCCAGCTTGTTTCAAAATGGCGGCCACTGAAAGATTAAAAACTAAAATAAATATATAAAAAATTTAAAAATTTAAATTTATTTTTTGCTTAAGTGTTAGGCCTTTAAACAAGGATTCCGGAGCATTTTTTGTTTAATCTCTATCTTAAAAAATGGCTGAGATAGAGCAGTTTGAAATTCTAGGCTGGCTGATATTTTGAAACAAGACAACACATTACAAAAAATCAACGATTAATTTGTGAGTTTTAGCGAACGCCATTTTCTGCAAATTATTATATTTCATTGTTGTAATCATTTTCCCAATCATACGTATAAAACTATATATTTATATCCGTTAACGCCAAATTTTCGCAAAACTTGGCGACACTTAGCGAATTATCGCCAAATTTGGCGACCAAATATAAGTTTTCATAAATGAAGCCAATTTGGCTATAGTTGACTAATTTGGCAAATTTCTTATTCAAATTGAGTATTAACGAATCTTTTTTTGCATTTTAGCTTGCTGTTTCGAGTAACATTATTTAAAATTTTAAAACGAAGATTTAGGAAAGCTACCTTTTCCTCCCGGTACAGGCCGGAAGGACTTTTTTAAGTTTACGCTGGTAGCGTCTCTAATGAGAGATCGCATAATTAAAATTCTAAAATGGATTTTTTTAAAAATATGTTTTCATATAGCAAACATATTCCAGATTAAAATAAGATAGGGTAATTTATACTCAACATTCTTTTATGCGTATAATGCCCACTATCACGAAATGCATTAACCAAATTTAAACTTTTTTTTTTTTTTTTTTTTTTTTTAAATTATGTTTCACTATATGATGACCATGCCATACTCAAGATAAAGACAGGTCGTACTGATTCAACACAATTTTCGTTTGTGGTTATAGAGCCTCCTAGGTGCAAGTAGGGTAACTAAATTCCATTTTTTATGTTCGCTTTTTTTTTTAATAAATCTTCAGAATAAGCTTCTACTACGGCCAAATTTATGTTTCGATAACAGCATACTCAAATCATCAAAAAATAGGTATTTTTGTAAATTTCTTTTTATTATCCATCTGGTGACCAGCCTAGCCCGCCTTAAATGTACAGTGTTCCTCCGCCAAATCAGGCACCGGTAGGGATGGCGTGACCATTTCGTATAATTTTTGTGTTTATGTATTTCAACTTTCTAGTATATAACTGGACAAAATTGCATATTTTACTTACTTAGGTATTTATTCTCCAGAATATCTACTTTCATTTCAACTGCAACACATTCACTTATGTGGAGACTTTTAAACCTATTGTGAAGTCATGCGTTGGGTTGAGTTGGGTTGATTATTGACGGCCAATTATCTACACTTGGGATATAGGCCCGGGGGTAGTGCCCTTCGTGGGGGTCTTTCTAAGGGAACCTAACCGGTATTTACGCATGGATAAATCCACGGCTCGAAGAAAACCACGAAAACTCCGAACGATTAGGCCGACGGGCGCTATTGGGATCAAACCCAGCACCTCCCTTCTACCAGCTTCGAGAGCAGAACCTCTCAGCCACTGGTGGGGCGTGTAGTGATGCATACTAGCGTCACTGAGGTTTTGTGGCCACTGCCAATTGACATACTAGCAAGCATAATTTGGCGCTATAAAGTGGTTTTTGTAACACTCTTTTAATATGTAGTATCCACATTCAATTTAAACCGTATTTTTCATCGGATTAATCATGTTTGACGCCAACATTGGCTCAGAACCCGATTACGGAAGATTAGCTAATCTGTTTTAGATAGATTTCGTAAGAAGTACTATCTATTACATTCTCACCTAAGTTGGAAATTTTGAAAATTTTTTGCAGATCTACGCCGATCATGACTCCCAGAACTCAAAACCACCCCCAGTTCAAAACTTTATCTATCTATCTATCTATCTATCTATCTATCTATCTATCTATGTCACTTTTTTATGGACACGATAACTGGAACAATTCTGCATAAATCTCTTCCAAACTCATACATAAAATCAAGGGGCATAAAATCTCAGTCAAGTTCGTTAATGGGCAAAATCGAACCAGGGGGGGGAATGGGGGGGGGGGCTTTTTGTGAAAACAGAAACCCCCCATAATTTCTTAATTATTATACGTATCGAATCCGTTTAAAGTTATTATTACTTCTAGGAAAAGGGCCGAAAATTTATGTATGACAGATTTTTGATATAATTAAAAATGGCCCCAAGGGGGGAAAAAAGGGGGGGGGGTTAGAAGAAAAAAATCATAGCTTCGGCAATTCACAAGATATCAAATCCGCGTAAATTTATTATTAATCCTCTTAATATTATCTAAAACTTTTATATTGACAAGTTTTTTATAGGACCAACCGTTATAGCAAAAAAAAAAAAAAAAATCCCTGCCGGCTCCGCCTGCAAACAAATTATTTTTCGAAGTAGGCGGTTCCAACTCCCGCATCTTTTCGAAACTGATACATAAAATCAAGGGGCATAAAATCTCGGTCAAGTTCGTTAATGGGCAAAATCTAACCAGGGGGGGGGGGGTGGTATAGGGGGTGGGGCTTTTTGTGAAAACAGAAAAACCCCCATAATTTCTTAATTATGATACGTATCAAATCTGTTTGAAGTTATTATTACTTCTAGGAGAAGGGCCGCAAATTTATGTATGAGAGATTTTTGATATAATTAAAAATTGCTTTAAGGGGGGGGGGGAGGGGGGTTTTAGAAGAAAAAAAATTATAAATTCGTCAATTCCCAAGATTTCAAATCCGCTTATATTTATTATAAATCCTCTTTATATTATCTAAAACTTTTATATTGACAAGTTTTTTTTATAGGACCAACCGTTATAGCAAAAAAAAAAAAAAATCCCTGCCGGCTCCGCCTGCAAACAAGTTAAGCTTCGAAGTAGGCGGTTCCAACTGCCGCATTATCGTAAAAAGGTAATTTCTTCCGCAATTCCCGACAAACAGGCGCCCCACGGTCTGCGTCTTCGAAATCTACCTGTGCCTGTAGGCCGAGCCGTCAGGGATTTTTTTTTCACATCTAAACTCTCTGCTTAATCTTTCGTAATTAGAATTATTTGAATGATTTTTTTTTTACGCAATGAAATACAGCACTATAAAAGGCAACTTTTAAAGAGCAACAACAGCAACAAAAAAAAAAATACATGTGTGATGGGAAATTTCTAAAAGTGACAAAGTAAAATGCTTCATATTTTAGGAACATATGCATTAAATTCTACCAAATCTTATACCGTTAATTTTAAAAGCCTAGCAAAGGTACTGACAAAGTTTCAAACCGATCGGATTGATTTAAGACCTTGCAGAGTGAAAAATTTAGCATCGATAATTTAACATTTAAATCAAATACTCAAATGCGATATTTTCTTTTCACCAAATGAAAAGAAATAAAGGAAAATTTGATAATAGTCTAAATTCCCATAGAAAAGAATTATGATATGAAAAAAAAAAAGTTATATATTAGGGTAGATGTGCCAGTAATGGACTGGACACCCCCAATGTTTTAGGTTTATAAAAAATAACCAATAAAAATTTTGCTTTTATTTTTTTTTTATAACTTCCCCTGCATGTTTTATAATCTGGGTTATTGTTCACACTCTTAATCAAACCAATCAGGTAGCAGGAAATAATATTTCACAGTTCCACAGTTTTTCTATGAAAATCTTAATGAACATGCTGAGAACATGCTTCACTTAATTAATTTATATCTTCCTTATTTTCTTGCAAAAATTTCCTGTTTTTAATTGGATAGTAATATAAAACTTTGAATTTCATACACAATGGCCATTTACAAAATTTCATTTATTGTTAAGATTTTAGAACAGGTGTCCATTACTGGAATGCTTAATTAGTCTTTTTCCAGTAATGGACACGCACCCCATGTGGCCAATACTAAAAGTGTAATTTCAGTAGTGCATAAAATCTTTTTATTTAACTGAAAAGCTACTAATTAATCAAATTTAATTTTTAAGTTTTACTTAGTAGAGTGTAATAAGCACTTAAAAAAAAAAAGGCCCAATCAACCAAAATCAACCAAAAATTTTCAATATTCAACCTGACCATTTCAGATTTTAATGATACTGTCAGGAATCATTCTCCCTGATGGTATAAATGAGAATATATCTGTAATTTTTTTTCGTTAGATTTTCATACAATTAATTTTTTTAATTTCGAAAAATCATTTTTTGGCGCGCATAAATGTTTTAAATTTCGATTTTCTCAGGTTCTATCAGGAGTTTTTTGACCACTCATTTTAAAGATAATTTCACAAGGTTTCATTTGATATTCAAGTTGACTATGCTTGATTTAAAAAAATAACATTTTTAAAATTCAAAATTTTTAAATCGTGTTTTTTAAAATTTTTGAAAAAAAAATGTATGTTTTTTGTAATATAAGCTTGAAATCTTGAAATTTTTAGAGTGAGATCTCAATGGGATCAAGAGTTATGAAATAAAAGCTGAAGATTATCATACAAATTATGAGTTAGATTATTATTTGTATGGTAATCTTCAGGTTCATTTGTTATAAATGAAAACATAGTTTCAATGATGAAAAGCAAAGAAGTGGGTAGAATGTAACAAGTGCACGAACGCTTATCATTTTAAATGCATTCCAAAATCGCATATTGAATGATTTGGATTATCAGAAAGTGATGAGGAAATAGAATATTTGGCATTTGAGTGCCATAATTGTACAGCACATCATTCGGACGTTGATATGAGTGAAGGCAAATGAGGCAATAAAAAATGTCTTCAAACTTAATTATTATAAAACTAAATCTTTACATTATAAATCCTTTAATGTAATAAATTTCTATCTTAAATTGCAATATTTTCTTTTATCAGTATGCTTTCATTAAGTTTTGAACATAAATACTATCATAAAACAATTAACTAATTATTTTTTGTAGGGCAGTGGCGCACCCAAGGAGGGGCCAAGGGACCCAGGCCCCCTCCAAAGAAAGAGGGAGAAAACACTATAAAAATATCTAAAATATTTACGGAACCGAAGTTCGTTTTGTGTGTGTGTGTGTAAAAAATTCCCATAAAAGCACCCTAAAATACATGGGTTTCCCCGTGTTAGCATGCAGTTAACAAAAAAAGACTTTTAAGAGGTTTATTTCCCCATCAGTGCATGCTGCTTTAGAAAACTTTTATTTTATCGCGAGAATGAAAACATAAATTTGCCAAGAAAGCAATCACCGCCAAAAAATGACACACTTTTCCAGTGGCAGCCCATTCGGAGCACGGGCCCAGGTTTTCCCCAAATGCAATTGAAGATTTTTCGATTATTTACCAAAATCTGATGAAGTTTTAACTATTAAAAAACAAAATTAATATAGAAAACATTTTTTTTTCTTTTAAAAACATAACTTTTTTAACATTAATAACTTTATTATCATTATCACTTTTTAAGGGCAACATCACTCATGTGAAAACAAATTCTCGCTAATATTAATCCTATGGGAGAAATTTTTTAAAATATCTCGTTTGCATTTCAATATTTTTTAAACATTTTTTTTCCATTGGATAGTTGAGGTCGATCTCTACAAAGGCCGTTTATTTACTTTTTCGATTTTGTTTACGTTTTATTATTATTATTATTATTATTATTCGAATACTTTCACTTTCGAAACGGATTTTGAAAGATCGAAAAATCGCCAACGAGGTAGAACACTAAAGATTATGATTATGTTATAAAAAAATTTACTGCTAAAAGACTGAGAAGAAAATTTATAAAAATATCCTTAAATATCACAAAATTTTTAAAGTCAATAGTGGTTATCTTAATAAATACGTGTTTCAATAATATATTTTTTTATTCAAGGCCGCCGTAAACATAGGTGCAAGCCCCCCCCCCCCCCCCGTAAGCAGGTATTCTTGTTCAGAAATTATGTAATTCCATTTTTTCGTAAAGGCAGATCTTTCAGAAAATAATGTCAAAGCTGGCGTCCTTGAAAAGAGAAAAAGTCTCATTAATTAAACTAAATTTTAAGTATAATAATTTTCATTTTCATTAAAATAAATAAATAATTATTAAATATTGAATTCATTAAGGTAATTTTATGATTAATTAGTGTATCCTTGCAATTTCCTACTGCAATCACAACTAGAGAAATTTTGCTCCCACTAATTTTATTTTGTTTATTTTGTTTGTCCAATGCTCGGCCCCCTCCATGATAAAATCCTGGGTGCGCCACTGTTGTAGGGTGTCCATTACTGGAATTTTGGATGTTTTGATACATTTCTGTTATTTACAATTAAATTTTTATTCATATTGAGAAATAATACTATGAGATTGATTAAATAACTTTGACAGATTAATATGATATTAAAAAAAAAGTGGAATATAACAATTATAACTATTAATTAAAAAATAATTTTAAAAGAAATTCTTTAAAGGTGTCCATTATTTGCACATCTACCCTATTTTCCGAACAAATGAACCAATTTTAGCTCAAAACTATAGAGCTAAGTCTGGCTACTTCATCAAAATATTTACAAAATATCAAGCTAATTGGATGCTTTTTGCAATAATTATCGCCACACACACACACACACCTTCTGACAGCTACCTAAAACTTTTCGTCTATGCAGTCAGGAGTAAGCCTTCACTTCACGTTTCAGAAATAATTAACAAATGTTCGTTTTCAATTTTGAAAAAATGAAAATCCCCATATTTCATAAATATATAAAAGAATTTTAATAATATAAAATAATTTTCCTTCGCCTATTAATTCCAAATAATGCATTTTTCTTTTTTTAATTTACATTTTTAATTTACCTTATAAATTAAACATATTTGAACGATGTAAAAAATTTAATTTTTAAATTTTACTATTTAGAAATTTAATGGGTTCTGGCTGAAAGTTATAACAGGTTAATGTAAAATGTAATAAATATTAAAACGTTCTTTTTAGACTTATGAAAATATCACTAAATCAAAATCACCATTATAAAGAATCTTTCTTCTCATATTAATCCAAAACTGCCTGCTTTTCATTTTAAAATTCATCTTTTAATGCTATAAACCGATTTTTAACATTTTATAATTGACTCATTATTGTATTCTGCTTAGTACATGAAGCTTAACAGATAGCTGAACATTCGACACAATTAACCTACTTTTCACTATCAGCAAAAACCTCATAACCTGCACCTTTTCATTCGCTCCTATTATTTAGTGAAAGTGAGTAAAAGCTTTAACTGTTGCCATTCTACTGTTTAAAAGCTGCCATCTCGACTTCTAAAACACCGTTTTATTTCACAGGTATCATTTATCCCAGGTGGGGACGACAAGAACGCCCATTTTACCACCCCCTCCTCCCCCAGGTGTAGTGGACGAGAACCAATCGTTCAAAGAGAAGGTGACCTTGGGATGTCTCGGAATCGTTGCTATGGTGATCTGATTTTCTCCTCCGCATCTTCTCCGAGCTTCAGTTGGCGCTCCGATGCCAGATATGTCGGATGCTAAGGAAACGCAAATGGAATTTCGCTAATGCATTAATGTGGGAACCGTTATGTATTATATCGTTTTTAACGGAACGACTTTATTTATTTATCTTTTTTTTTTTTCTGTTTTAACAGTTAAACGAAAATATATGTTATCGGCCTTAATATCGTCTGCAATTTGTTTTGATAACGATTACAGAATGTTTATGAGATTTTTTCTCAGCAAAGCAATTTTTGGATTTTTATTTAATGGCTAATTTTAAAATTAATTAAACGAAAAAGAAAATGTACTTTGATATTTTCTTTTCCATTATAATAATTGAAAGTGATCAATTCACGAATCTCTATTATATATTTAAAAAATTTTGAGCAAAGTTTTATTATTTTTTTTTAATATTTATTCCTGTTTAATTAGTTAGTGAGTTTTATCAACAATTGTTGTTCGAAGTTTTAAAAATTACACATGACAACCTTTGGAATAAAAATTTAGAGAATTTTGAGAATTGCAAGATTTAAAAATAGTAAATCTGCAATAAATGAAGGTATATTTAATTACATTAATGTCATTTTGGTAAACAGCTCAAATGATTATTGTTGTTAGAGTCGAACTCATTAAAACATGGACGAATGAACAACAATTATTTATCTGATTAAATAAAATTCTTGCATTAAAGTTATATCACTACATTTGACACTATATATATATATAACGCAAAAATGAATACAATACTGATTTTTTAAAAAATTAGTTTATAAAATAAGACAATTTCATTTGTTAAATAAATTATTTGGAAGCAATTTCTTTTTAATTTGTACAAGTTTAAAACAAATAATGCAGCATTTGATACTTATCAAAAATGTCCTCAAGACAAAAATGACGATAGTTTACTCTTTTTTTTTTTTTTTTTTTTTTTTTTTTTTTTTTTTTTTTTGCATAATTATATGATTTAAGTTACTAAAAATATAATGAACTACAAGCTAAGACATAAAATAAAAACTCCCATATACCCATTCAAATTATCACTTTGTTGTTTTAGTTTATATTTTTTCTGTATGTTAATTTATAAATGTAGATGTGAAATTTCGAGAAATTTTCAGATATTGGAACCCATAGTTCTTTATACTCCCAATATCGCAAAAGTTATGGGCGATGAGTTTTATATAAATACTTGCTGACTCGCCCGGAGTTGCCCGGACTAGTGATAATAACCTTAAATATACCTAAAATCTTTGTAAAATGATATTATAATTTTTAAACTGAAATCTCTCCAAACGAACCTACCGCACTGAACGTGCTACGCATGCTCCGGTCTGTTTTTGCAAGCGAACCTCAGTGTTGTATGATTTTATAATTTTAAACGAATATCTTTCCAATTGCAATAAACTTTATTGACAGGAGGGCAAAATTTGTTGGGCTAAAATATTGAAACCGAATTCATTTTACTAATGTGAAAAAATCGCCACAAAAAGAAAAAAAAAGCCCGCTAAAAATCACATAACAAATCACTAAAAATTCCAAAATCGCAAAGGACAAAATTTCTAAAAGATTAAAACAAAAGGACAAAATTTCTAAAAGATTAAAGCAAAAGGACAAAATTTCTAAACGATTAAAACAAAAGGACAAAATTTCTAAAAGATAAAACCGGATTGCATTTAGGAATGTCGAAAAATCGACACGAATCGCAAAAAAATCGCTGAAAACCTCATAAAGTAATAAAAACGCTTAAAATCGCATACATTAAATTCAAAAATCGAAGATTGCCAAATTTACTATATTGGGCTAAAATATTAAAACCAGATTCCGTTTACGAATTTAAAAAAAATCAAACGCGGAACGAAAAAAAAAAAAAAAAAAAAAAAAAAAAACTCTAAATATTACATGAAAAAAGTTCGCGAAAAAAAGAAATCAAAAATCGCTGTACGAATCTCGAATAACCTTTATTAAAAAGAAGACGACATTTACTATATTAGTCTAAAAAAGCTTTAAATCGAATTAGTTTTAGATTATTTTGTTTCTAAATTGCACTGTTAAAAATTTGCAGCAAACTGTCCAGTCATTTGACCTTTTTTAGAGAAAACTGTTACATAACCGTAATTTAACTCTATTCTGACCATAATATGGACAATAATATGGTCAGAATAGAGTGAAATAATGATTATGTAACCCTTTTCTACAAAAACGGTCAAATGACTGGACAGTTTGCTGCAAATTTTTAACAGTGTTATGTTTAAGAAAGAATGTCTTGGGCATGTATTTAGTCCAAGAATTTTTTCTTTCAAATTCCGGGGAGAGTTGTAGCGTAGTGCATAACTACTCTCTTTATGAAGGTAGTCTAGGATTAAAAGGATTGTTGAGTTTGTGAGTGCGTTGTCCGGATTCTAACATTTTGTGCGTGAAAGAGACACATTTTCTGTCATTTCTTTTACTTTCGCTAAGCATGATTGAATCCTCCCCGAATCTGATTGCCAAGGTTATTCTACGGAGTTATATGCAAATTAGGCTTCTGTGGTCAGCTGGCGAGGATAAATACGTTGGTAGAATTAAGTAACGTCGGATTTGGGTCGGATCTTAACATTTATGGAGTTTGAGACCAGAGCTTTACCTACTGTTGGATTTTGTCATGCCCCATTAGCCAATGCTTATTTGAGTTGTTCTTTCTAACTGAATCTTCGAAGGAGGGTTTCAGCGTCGTATATATATATATATATATATATATATACACACACACACATATATATATAATTTAAATATTAAACTAGATGGAATTTATAGAAAACGAGTGATATTCTTTATGATATAATTTTCAATTATTCAGTAATATTATATATATTTTAATTTAATTAAATTAATATTATAGTAATTAAATGAATAGTTTTTATTTTATTTATTTTTATTTTTTTCCCTTATTATCTTAAAAAATGTTGTAATCTCTGTAGTTAAATTATTATAACTGCAACTGATGGTTACAATTTATGATTTGAAAGATATACTTCTTAACTGTTAAATTAACCTTTTTCGTTAGATACAATTTTTTGAACATGTGCTAGTGGATTAATGTTAAAAAATAGGTAAATATTTAATGTAAGTAATATAAAACTTTTCTTTATTTTCCTTTTTATTTTATTTTTTTTCTTCCCTCTTATTCAATTTGTTTGTATGATTGATAATATTCCATTTTAAGAGGTTTTCTTGTTTTTCAATCTTGTTTCAACGATTGTTCGGGCAGCGAGGTCACCTGATTTTTGGCATTAAGCTGGTGTTATCTTCAGAAAACAATCGTTCTTTGCTTATAATTGTAGATTTCCTGCCCTTGAAAAAGTGAATTACATTATAAGCTTTCATTTGTGTTTATACTCATTTTTTTTTTCATTTGAATTAATAATATTTCATTTATTAGGACTACATAATTTAATCTGTAATTTGACTCTGCTATATGGTATTGCGATTTCATTGTGTATGGTCAATTTCTTATGTTTCATTGGTCAAATTTTACATTAAGTTTATATATATATATATATATATATATACACTATATTGCCAAAGGTGACCGGTCACTTGCGATTTTAGACGTTTTGTTAACTCTCTAGAAAAATACATGAGGAATTAACCTGAAACTGCAGGTGTGTAAACAGTATAGTATAAGTTATATATCTCCGTGAAGATTTTTTCCCGAAACCCCATAGGGGACTGTCAACAAATTGAAAAATAACGAATATCTTTTGGATTACCCTGTAAAAACTAATGTAGCAAAAGTGTTCAAACTCGAGATTATTAATAAGTGGCTTATTGTAATATACTGTGTTCATTTTTATGAGGATAGCATGTATACTCGAAGAGAAATTAAAGTTTTTATAACAAACAATCCCAAATTTCACCAAGTTTTTTGCTTATAATTTGTAGAGTTCTTAATATAAAAAAAACAGTTTTTTTGAGAAAATATGTCAAACAACATTGTACATAATACTCTGCAATCGGAATTAAAAAATAATAAAAATTGGATGAAAAATGAGCAGGTTTACTAAAAAGTGTTTCCCTGCGCATGCGCCAATGCAATCACAATATAATATGCATAATGTATTAGCTAAGTATATAGAGCAGCTTTTGTGAAAGTCTCAAAATCATAGCTTGAAAATTCTGAAAATTATCGTCGATAGAATAAGCTCGAAATCTGTTATTCCCAAAAAGAAGCAAAAAGATGAGGGATTGTATCAAATATCTGTTGATTAGTGCCAAGATAGCGTACACAATATTGAACGTACTACTATAATTGGATACAACCCCTCATCTTTTTACTAGCTTTTGGGAACAACGGATTTCGAGCTTATTCTATCGACGATAATTTTCAGAATTTTCAAGTTATGATTTTGAGACTTTCACAAAAGTTGCTCTATATACTTAGCTAATACATTATGCACATTATATTTTAATTGCATTCGGGCATGCGCAGTGAAACATTTTTTAGAAAACCTGCTCATTTTTCATCCAATTTTCATAATTTTTTAATTCCGATTGCAGAGTTTTACGTACAATGTTGTTTGACATATTTTCTCAAAACAACTTTTTTTTTTTATATTAAGAACTCTGCAAATTATAAGCAAAAAACTAGGCGAAATTTGGGACTGTTTTTATAAAAACCTTAATCTCTCTACGAGTATACATGCTATCCTCATAAAAATGAACACAATATATTACAATAAGGCACTTATTAATAATCTCGAGTTTGAACGTTTTTGCTACATTAGTTTTTACAGGGTAATCCAAAAGATATTCGTTCATTTTCAATTTGTTGACAGTCCCGTATACGGTTTCGGGAAAAAATCTTCACGGAAATATATAACCTATACTATACTGTTTACACACCTGCAGTTTCAGGTTAGTTCCTCATGTATTTTTCTAGATAGTTAACAAAACGTCTAAAATCGCAAGTGACCGGTCACCTTTGGCAATATAGTGTATATATACATATATATATATATATATATATATATATATTATAGTTAATGCTTCTAGTGATCTGAGGGGAACTTTTCTTCAGTCTCTGCAAACTGTCAGAGTAGCCATTTTAGCATGAGCTAGAATTCGAATTTAGTGAATCTCATTCAGCGTCAATTACGATGTTAATTGGATCTTTGTTAACTTAAAAGTCCGACTCCAATGCATTCCTCAACCATTATTGATTTTAAATAAACTATTTTAACTATATTTTCGTCTAATAGCTACACATTTAGGTAAGGGGCCTCAAGAGTCCGCCACACTTTAACAACAATGAAGATATTATAAAAAAAAAACTTCTAAAGACTTCACTTGTATGTGCGAAATGTGCGACATCATAACAAGTACTATAGAAGTAAATACTATTCCAAAACTACAAAATATACTGTGCTGGGTAATCTATATTTTGAAATATGGCTGTTTTTAACTGTATGTTTAAAAACTTCCTCAAAACAATTGCAGTAAAATACTTTAATATTACTTAATCCTTTTTTTTTTTTTTTTTACATCGCTTACTTTATAGGCAAAGTTCGCTTAACGAAAAGTGAACAATGACTTGAAAAGCATAATTACCGACGGAATTAAAAACAAAAAGGTTCACTTAAAAAGAAAAAAAAAAGAGTTTAATTATTTCACCAGAAAAAAAGTTACGCCTTTTAAGCTTGTTCTAAGGCAGGTTTACTCGCGATAAGTTGATTAATTTCCAATAAATTTCTCCAGTCGTGTCTTTACAATTGAACGCGTTTGCTAACAGATTTAATGAATTCTAAAAATGGAGATTTAAAATCTGAAAAAACAAAGTAAAGGGGAAAAAAGAAATTACCCGAAATGCCAAATAAAGAGCAATATAAATAAGACTCACATTAAAGGCTGAATTATTTCAGTACAAAAAAAAAAAAAAAAAAAAAAAAAACTTAATTTATTTTAGCACCGAATTTTTTTCTGCTTTAACATTTACATCTATTGTATATTCTAATATAAAAGTTAGTTTTAATTGCTATGCATACCTAACATTTTCAAAATTAATTGATGATCATTCTGAACCTTACGAAAAATATTAGTTCATAAAAATTAAAGGTAATAATTAAATGAACACGTCTCAATAAAATGCTGGAAGGAAATTCTGAAAATTGTTGAAAATTCGAAAATGGAACACCCGAGTGAACGCGGTTTTTATTAATTTTCTTATTTTGAGACCTGTTAAATTAACACACTTTAGCGTTTTTATAAATATAAGGGAAATATCAGAAACACGCTTTCAACAATAAATCAAATTAAAACAAATAAATGTTTTAGAAATTAATATTACTTAAACTCCCCCCCCCTCGCTTTCATTTTCATGATCTTTTCAATCCTTTCGATCCTTTCAATTTTTTATTTTCAATCTCTTTAATCGTGATTCGAAGCCGAAATCCTTAGGGGCGCTGACATCTCTGAAGACATATGCATCATTGTAAGTTATTCAGGATTTTGAACCAGTCTGTTAAGTCGAATATAATTGCTGTATAATCTTGTTGAAAAGAAAAAAAATGCCCTATGCTATTATTTTATTACTGTGATGTATTCTAAAATTAAGATGATTAAGTAATTTTCTGATGAAAAACTTTATTGAACAGTCACAGCAACACGGACCCATTTCACACATAAACAGATAATAATTAAAGTGAAAAGTTCAGTTCTATAGGTGGGTAATATTCTCGGCTAGACACTTTGTTTAGATTAAGATCTATCTCAGTTTGAGATACAAGTAGGTATAGTGGAATAGTTTCCTCCGGACTTTTCAAGATAGTTTTTCTTAAAAGTCATCTACGAACCTGCAGATTCCATAAAGAAGATAGACTTCAAGCAAGCTGTTTAATACCTGTTATTCTCTGTGCTTTGCACTGCTTTCTACTCTCGGTTCTCTGCTCTCTCTGCTGGTCTGCTCTGGTGCTCATGTGGGGATTCTATTTAAAAGTTCTTGATCTTTTAATTGTCACTAGAAATCTCAAAGGTGTATAAGTTGTAGTAGAGTTATGAGACCACAACTGCTTGAATAGTGTCAGTCTAGGAGTCTTTACGACTTGTATAACGTCAAATTCAAGAGTCTAAGTGGAATTAATCGCCAACTAGAGGTTATCAAGTGCGGATAGCCTATCTGGCGCCTTTCATCATAATTTAATGAGGGGGTTTAAAAAGGTTTCTATTAATGAAATACATTTTTAATTAAACTATGGAGTAGGGCGCTACAGTCTTCCGTTACAGTATCAAACTGTCACAGTGATACGCGAGAAATACCATTTAATTGGGAATCCGATTATGAATGCAATTTTCGAAATAGTGATTGTCCACATATTAAAAATTGTACAAACTAATTTTAATGTTCAAATAGTATTACTCCTTTTTGACATCGTATTTAAATTCCTTGGATCAAGGCAGGCCCGAAAAAAAGTATGGCTTATATACTTTTGCTTAAATCTTCACAGGGTTAGAAGAGATCAAAGTTTAATAACGCTAATGTTAAATCAAACTTTTGTATCTTCCCAAAACCATCCGATTGAAAACTTTATTTTTCTATCAGATGCAATAAATAGACCCAAACATATTCCAAGCATATTCCAGCACCAAAAGCATATTTTTAATGGTTAAAATTATTAATAAATTCATATTAAAAATTAAAAATTATGGCGGTCATTACTTTTTACATAAAACAACCACAATCGTCAAAAACATACGTATGTAAGTTTTGAACACATCCCAATCATTAGTTTTCAAGAGATGAAAATTTTTACTTGTCAACAGTCGAAAGAGACCGTCTCCTATCATCAAACTTAAAAAATTTTATGGAATTTTATTTCATAAACAGTGAGTTTATTTCATATTTAAAGATTTTGTATAATTTTTCTTTTGGTAACTAATGGTAATGTTTTGAAATTTATAGATAAACACCTAACGCATTTTCTTTTGTAACTCTATGAAGATTTAATGAAAAAGTACTTGTTTAATAAAATAAATAATATTTAATTTAAAAAGTACGCTTGCTTGACAAAGTCATCCGAATTGATGACAAGCAGAATTAGTACGCAACTTACACCGATTATAATAAATTGAATTTGATTGAGTACATTTGACAAAGCTATATACTTGAATGTAAACTACGACCGTTAAAATCCCAACCGTGGGTAAAAATCTGACTTTTACCAGGAGAGAGAGGAAAACTTTTGAGTTGCCCATTGCATTTTTTCAGGATGGGGAAAAAAGCGAAATTTATAGAAATTCGACTAACACGTTGATTTTTGCGTAATTTTGAAGCATTCAGGTACAAAAATTAAATTACTCCTTTTTTTCGCTTACCGCTGACCAGGCCCCTATCTGCCGGCGGAAGGCCGGCAGATTACTAGCCCGGCAGGCCGGCAGAAGGTTACTAGATTAACGGATTGTATACCTGGCCGCGGGGCAAAATTCGCCTGATCGCCACATGGCGGTGATCCAGCTGCAGCCACCTAGTCGACAACGCTGCTGCTTTTTTAGGTAAATTTCGTAAGAAATACTACCTATTACATTCTCACCTAAGTTGGAAATTTTCAAAAATTTTTGCAGATCTACGCCGATCATGACTCCCAGAACCCAAAACCACCCCCAGTTCAAAACTTTATCTATCTATCTATCTATCTATCTATCTATCTATCTATCTATCTCACTTTTTTCTGACCACGATAACTGGAAAAATTCTGCATAAATCTCTTCCAAACTGATACATAAAATCAAGGGTCATAAAATCGCGGTCAAGTTCGTTAATGGGCAAATTCGAACCAAGGGGGGGGGGGAAATGGGGGGGCTTTTTGTGAAAACAGAAAAACCCTCATAATTTCTTTATTTTTATACGTATCGAATCCGTTTAAAGTTATTCTTACTTCTAGGAAAAGGGCCGAAAATTTATGTATGACAGATTTTTGATATAATTAAAAATGGCCCCAAGGGGGGGGGGAAGGGGGGTTTTAGAAGAAAAAAAATCATAGCTTCGTCAATTCACAAGATATCAAATCCGCGTAAATTTATTATTAATCCTCTTAGTATTATCTAAAACTTTTATATTGACAAGTTTTTTATAGGACCAACCGTTATAGCAAAAAAAATTAAAAACAAAAAAATCCCTGCCGGCTCCGCCTGCAAACAAGTTATTTTTCGAAGTAGGCGGTTCCAACTCTCGCATCTTTTCGAAACTGATACATAAAATCAAGGGGCATAAAATCTCGGTCAAGTTTGTTAATCGGCAAAATCGAACCAAGGGGGGGGGGGGATGGGGGTGCTTTTTGTGAAAACAGAAAAAAAACACATAATTTCTTAATTATGATACGTATCGAATCCGTTTAAAGTTATTATTACTTCTAGGAACAGGGGCAAAAACTTATGTATGACAGATTTTTGATATAATTAAAAATTGCCTTAAGGGGGGGAGGGAAGGGGTGTTTTAGAAGAAATAAAATCAGAACTTCGTCAATTCCCAAGATTTCAAATCCGCTTAAATTTATTATAAATCCTCTTAATATTATCTAAAACTTTTATATTGACAAGTTTTTTATAGGACCAACCGTTATAGCAAAAAAAAAAAAAAATTAAAAACAAAAAAATGCCTGCCGGCTCCGCCTGCAAACAAGTTATTTTTCGAAGTAGGCGGTTCCAACTCCCGCATCTTTTCGAAACTGATACATAAAATCAAGGGGCATAAAATCTTGGTCAAGTTTGTTAATGGGCAAAATCGAACCAAGGGGGGGGGATGGGGGGGGGGCTTTTTGTGAAAACAGAAAAAAAAACAATTTCTTAATTATGATACTATCGAATCCGTTTAAAGTTATTATTACTTCTAGGAACAGGGGCAAAAACTTATGTATGACAGATTTTTGATATAATTAAAAATTGCCTAAGGGGGGGAGGGAAGGGGGGTTTTAGACGAAAAAAATCAGAACTTCGTCAATTCCCAAGATTTCAAATCCGCTTAAATTTATTATAAATCCTCTTAATATTATCTGAAACTTTTATATTGGCAAGTTTTTTATAGGACCAACCGTTATAGCAAAAAAAAATTAAAAACAAAAAAATCCCTGCCGGCTCCGCCTGCAAACAACTTATTTTTCGATGTAGGCGGTTGCAACTCCCGCTTCTTTTCGAAACTGATACATAAAATCAAGGGGCATAAAATCTCAGTCAAGTTCGTTAATGGGCAAAATCGAACCAAGGGGGGGATGGGGGGCTTTTTGTGAAAACAGAACCCCCCCCCCCCATAATTTCTTAATTATGATACGTATCGAATCCGTTTGAAGTTATTATTACTTCTAGGAGAAGGGCTGAAAATTTATGTATGACAGATTTTTGATATAATTAAAAATGGCCCCAAGGGGGGTAAGGGGGGGGGGGGGTTAGAAGAAAAAAAATTCATAACTTCGTCAATTCCCAAGATTTCAAATCCGCTTAAATTTATTATAAATCCTCTTAGTATTATCTAAAATTTTTATATTGGCATGTTTTTTATAGGACCAACTCTTATAGCAAAAAAAAAAAAAAAAAAAAAAAAAATCCTTGCTGGCTCCGCCTGCAAACAAGTTATTTTTCGAAGTAGGCGGTTCCAACTCCCGCATCTTTTCGAAACTGATACATAAAATCAAGGGGCATAAAATCTCGGTCAAGTTCGTTAATGGGCAAAATCTAACCAGGGGGGGGATGGGGGGGGGTTTGTGAAAACAGAAAAAACTCCATAATTTCTTAATTATGATAACGTATCGAATCCGTTTGAAGTTATTATTACTTCTAGGAGAAGGGCTGAAAATTTATGTATGACAGATTTTTGATATAATTAAAAATGGCCCCAAGGGGGGTAAGGGGGGGGGGGTTAGAAGAAAAAAAATTCATAACTTCGTCAATTCCCAAGATTTCAAATCCGCTTAAATTTATTATAAATCCTCTTAGTATTATCTAAAACTTTTATATTGGCATGTTTTTTATAGGACCAACTCTTATAGCCAAAAAAAAAAAAAAAAAATCCTTGCTGGCTCCGCCTGCAAACAAGTTTGTTTTCGAAGTAGGCGGTTCCAACTGCAGCATCATCGCAAAAAGGTCATTTCTTCCGCAATTCCCGACAAACAGGCGCCCCACGGTCTGCGTCTTCGAAATCTACCTGTGCCTGTAGGCCGAGTCGTCAGGGATTTTTTTTTATTAACTTACCCTAGTTTTCTGCGTTTGCCGTTTTCTCGGTTGCTATTTAACTTTATTGATTTGGCAAAACATAATTAAAATAAATAAAGTAAAATAAAAATAAAGAATTCTCAGCTTGTTATAAGGCAAGTTTTTAATGGTAATTTGATTAATTTCCGATAAATTTCTCCAGCCGTCTCTTTAATTTAAGACATTTTCTGACAGATTTAATGTATTTTAAAGATAAATACGTACAAACAAATTAAACTGTAAGAAAGAGAAATTAATTGAAATTCCAAGTAAATGAAAGACATGCATAAAATACAGAGATTGATTATGGACTTCTTTTAGTAGAGAAACTTCATTTATTTCAATTTTCTTAGCGTTAGAATTCTATGCTTTTTTGTACAAAGACATTTTCAAGCTAATTCTTTATCACTTTAGAGCAATCATTGTTTCATAGACAGTTAATTTTTAATTACTACACTTACAATCATCATCATCTATGAATACAGTTAATTGACGATCATGCTGAAGAATATTTATTCCTACAAATATTTATTATTACAATTAGAAAATCAGTAAAATAATCGAGTCGAAATCCGTGATACATTGGATAGAAAAGTAATTAACGACGGAATTAAAAACAAAAAATCCAGTTTAAAAATGGCAAAGCGAGCAAATCATTTATTTCCTCGGAAAAAAAGATTGAGTCTTTCTAAGCTTGTTCTAAGGCAGGGTTTTCGCGATAATATCATTAATTTCAATACATTTTTCCAGTCGTGTGTGTCTCTTCAATTGAAAGCGTTTTCTAACAAATTTAACGGATTTTTAAAAGGGCGTCAAAGATTTAGAGTCTACAAGCAAATAATAATAATAATAATAATAATAATAATAATAACTCTAAATCCAAATATCCGAAATCAAAATAAAAGGAGAAAATTAATAATGGAATTCTTGTATTAGAAAAGTTTCATTTACAAAACTGTTTACAAAAATTATGCTTTGGATGTCGTCTTCTTATATTAAAATATGAGCAGTCCTAAAAAAGAAGAAGAAAAAAAATAACACTTTTGCTTAGCAAGTCGTCTATATGTAGAAATTGTACAAAAATTTAAAATTTTCTATACTAATATCCAATTTTGACATCATATTTGGATTCTTCGGCACATTTTACCTTCGGATACTAAGACAGGAAGTCACCCAGTCAAGTACTTAGAAAGTAATTAGAATGTCGAACTAAATTTTTAAATATATTGTATTAGAGTTTAGTCTTTAGGGTATTGCACTGTAAAAAATTGCTGCAGTAAAATTACTGCAGCAGAGATTCCAGGCAATGTCCGTAAGAAATTGTCCACAAGCATTGTCCCTAGATAAACGGGCTTCGTTCTAACATAAATGGGTTTTGTCCGTAAAAACATGAAATTGACCGTTTACCTTGAAAAAGGGGCGTTTTCCGTAAAATTACTGCAGCAATACACAGAGAATGCCCGTGAATTTACAATTTTTTTTTACAGTGTGGGGTTAAGAATTTAGGATAGTTTTTTTTTAAGCATAACTCAAAAACTAAATGACCAAGTTAATTATTGCAGTGCATGCGCTAAGCAGTAATTATTGCATTGCATGCGCAATCCTGAAACAAGAAATACCCCCCCCCCCTTCCTCATTCAATCTGCTGTAAATCATCGTATAAAATCTATAAAATAGATATCCACACGAATCGATTGCACTTGCATCCACCAACACCATTTCTTGCTCTCGACAACCCTGTAAGAATCAATTCAACTTGGCTCATTTACGAAAATTTACGAGATTTACTGAGTGCTAAGTTAAAACAAATATGTCTTTCCACTAAAACAATTCTGCCATTAAACTCAGCTTTTTATTTTCATTTAGAATTTTGAGTAAATTCGTATTTCTCCCATTTTTAAATTTGTTTTTATAGATCTTAAATATCCAATTTCATTTTATTTAACTCATTAAATGTGTTAGATATCTCGTTAAATTGAAAACACACAAATTAAAAAAAAATATATATTGAAAATTAATCAAATTATCACGGAAATCTTGCTTTATAACAAGCTAAGAAAAACACAACCTTTTTACAGCCCCAAAAATAGTTAACTCATTGTTCCTTTCACAATGGGCTTTCTGTTTTTAATTTCGTCGTTGTTTACTTTTCTTCTTTCTACCTTTTTTGTAATATTTAATTTTAAGTTTTGTTAAACAAACTTTGGCTATAAATTAGGAGTCAATTAAAATTGGACGGCGGCCTAGAGAATTAAGTAATTAATATCTACAAAGAAAAAAAAGATTTTTTAAAGTAAATAAAAAAAGTTTAAAAAGTAAAGAAAGAAAGAAAGAAAAGAGAAAGTAGGGGAAAGTTATGTCTAAAAAATGGTGTGATATTACATTTCCAAGCTTATTTTATATGGTACTTATTTAACATTTTCTATTAACTAGTTACCATATCTAAGTCCACTTCCTATGGAATATTGATAGAAATCCTTCTCGCCTGTACTAAATACATCATAAAGTGTCTCTAAAAATAATAGTAATAATAAAAATAAATAAATAATATGCATGATGAGCTTTGGTGGCCATCTTTTGACATTTTACATGAATTTCTAAGAGCCTAAGGGCGTAGCTAAAATCCAAAATTGTTATTCAAGTTCGAAAGCGTTACTAAAGCTAAACATTACGTTTATCACATTACATATATCTAATTATATATACAAATATGTTACATGTTCAACAAACATGCTTCATAGACTAACATGATAAACAACAGCACTAGTATAAAAATTAATATTATTTTGTTACTGTCGAGTGTATAAATTCAATTACGCTGCTAAAAGTGTTTAATTGAGAATTAAAATCATCCTAAAAACATATATTCCGGGGTGAAGAAAACTGCTTAATACACTGTGAAAACTACTCGGAAACGTTTCCGAAAATCAGTGGAAGCAAAAGAAACTTTGTTTTTATAAATGCTCCTTTAGATCTTGAAAATGTATTGGTTTCTGAAGTTTATAATGATAACGAACGCTTTTCTGAATCACTGGTAACTCGGAAAAGGTCATTGCGCATTTTCGTTTTTGATTATGTCATATTTTCGTAAATTAAGAAACATTTGTCTTTTTTTTTTTTTTACAGTGTGTTTGGGTTTTAATCATCATCTTCAATCGCGTATAAATGAAATATTAGTGTACTTTTAAAGATTCGTCAAAATAACTGTAGTTGAAATTATTTAAGACTAACTCATTTAATTTCTCATTCCCTGATTTTAATTAACTGGCAATTTATCGCAAAAGTAAACAAGAACGAAAAATCATACGTCCAGCATAGATTATGAAACACTTTCCAACACAGCCAAAAAAACTGTAACGAATATTCACCGTTAAATAAGGTAAAAGAAGATATGTAAGCAAACAGTTTAGAAAATATATACCACATTGAAAAATACAGTTTTCGAAATTACTTTCCATTGTAAAAATGTAGTCGAATTATTCTGTGCAGCCCTGTATATGATCTGTATGTTTGGATATATAATACATAGCATGCTAAAATTTAGTTCAGTTAGAAAATTCACATTCAGCAATTTTCGCCAATCGATGGAAATGCACTCGAAATATTTTGTACAGCCCTGTATATTATCTAAACAATTTTGTGCACACCGCATATTAAGCTAAAATTTAATTCAGGTAAAAATCACATAAGGCAACTTAAAACTCACTTCCAGCAATTACCAACCGTAAACGACAGTGTATTTTATTCTTTGTGTAGCCCTGTATATGAATTTATATATATTCCACAAACTTATATTATTCTACTAAATATAGTTCAACAAAAAAATGCGTAACATAATTAAAAACTACCCTTAAGCAATTCACTCCCAGTCTGTAATACTTATGAATTCCCTTGTGTAGCCCTGTATATGATCAACCGAATTTATACCGTCCACGTAATATGAAAAAAATGTAAATTAAACTTAAAAACGCAAACCAAACTTGAAAACGCACTTATAGACGACATAGATTGTAATTATCGCACTCATACTGTAACCGATATATTTTGTGTGTCCCTGTAAACGAACGATAAACGCAATGCACACCCTACTTTTAAGTGAGCAATTTATTGTAATGAATATGAATTTCATTATGTTTCAAACAGTGAACACCGTTAGTGAAACATCGTTAAATTATCCTGCAAACGGTTTTCCCCCGTAGAACAATGTGCAACAGAATTCTTTTGTTTGACTCTGTAAATAAACGATAAACGGAATGCAAACCATACTTTTAAGCGAGCGATTTATAGTGCACCTCAGTAATGAATATAATTTTCATTATGTTTGAAATAGTGAAATATCACTAAATTACACTGCAAACGATTTCACCCCGTAGAACAATGTGTAACAGAATTCTTTTGTGTGACCCTGTAAATGAATAATAAATGCTTTGCACCTTATATTCCACAAAAAGCATGTTTTAATGCGCTTCATAATTTCATATCAATTTCATCATGTTTCAAATTGCGTAACATCATCAAAATTCACTTGAAACGATTACATCCCATTGACTGTAATTTAACGGGATACTTTTGACTGTCCCTGTAATAAAACTATAAGTGCTACACACTTCATTTGCAATAGGAAACATGGTGTTGTAAACGACAATAACATACAAAAATTTTAGGGCAATCCGAGTATAGTTAGAGCACGGACAGACGGCAGACAAACTAAAGTCATAAACACTTTTCAACTAGATTGGAAAGTGTTAATAAAAAACTAAAGAGTTGTACAATAAAGGGAGTAGTAATAGACAGAAAATCCGTGTAAAACAAACAAATAAACAAACAAACAAATTAATTAATTAATTAATTAATTAATTAAAAAGAAAAAAAAAAGATTAAATCTTTGTAAGCTTTTTAAGTAGTTTTCTTACGATAATTTCATCAATGTCTGATGAATTCCTTCAGTTCATTTTTTTCTAATTTAACATGTTTTTCAACAGACTTTATGCATTTAAAAAGTGTTGCTAAATTAAATAATTAAATGGTGATTTAAAGTGAAAACAAATAAGTTAAAGTGGGAAAGAGAAATACACCCCCCCCCCAACTCTTTTTTGCGCACACACCACCGATAAATATATAAATAAAAAAAATAAAGCAGGGGGATTGATGATGGAAAAGTTTTAGAATATATTTTTGCTTTTTTTTTTTTTTTTTTTTTTTTTTCCCAATTTAAAATTCGAAACTTTTTGCAAGTTTTTCAACATTTTAATTCTAATTAAAAAAAAAAAGGTTCAGTTTTTATTTTTATTTTATTTATTTTTAATTACAATGCATTGGGGGATTATATAAAAATATGAATTTCGCAACTTTAAAAAATTACTATAGTAACGTAAATGGTTTTCACAGTTTGAAGAAAAAAATTCGAAATATTTCTACAATTACAAACCTTACGGTTTTGGAATTAACTGTTGGTCTCTGATAAGACGAGACACCCTGTATATTAAACCTTTTATTAAGTCCTGAATTTATTTCAAAGGGAATTTCTAGCGAAAGTTTGTTTAACGATAAAAGGGAAAAAAAATGGAGTACAATAAAGGGAGAAGTAATTAACAACGAAACTGGGGACGGAAAGTCCATGTGAAATGAACAATGGGTTAATTACTTTACAACAATCATAAAAAAAGCTAAGCCTTTGTAATTTTTTAAAAGCTTTTTTTTTACAATAATTTCATTAATTTCCTATTAGTTTCTTTAGTTCATTTCTTTCTAATTTAAGGTGTTTTTCAACACATTTTATGCATTTAAAAATGGTGTTTTAAAGATTTTAAAAAAAGAAAAAAAGTTAAGGTGAAAAAGGAGAAATGGCCCGGAAAAATACATAAAGAAATAAAAAGAAAGAAGAGGGATTAATGATGGAAATGTCTTAGAACTTTATTTATTTTACTTTTTTTTTTTTTTTTTTTTTAGATTTAGAATTCTAAGCTTTTGTAAAGAGATTAAAAAAAAAAAATCTTATAATAAAAAGTTCAATTTTATCCACTAATGCATAGCATGCAGCATACGTTGTGACAGGGTTCGAAGCGTATAGAACAAATTTTATTCTTTTACCAGTACACTTCTTCAACTTGGCTCATTTACAAATAAAAAAATACATATAAATAAAAAATTATTATTTCTATTGCATATATTAAAAAAATTACCCTGGAGATTATTGATTGGAGACATTGATAGGAACAATAAAATTTCTCGTATATACTTCGAATCCTGATTGTAAAGATTAATCTATGTTCATTCAGCAGTTTATAAAATACTAGCTGGTGTATAGTAACCCGAAGTGTTACATTTGCATTGCACGAGATTTTTGCACTATTTTTCTTTAACTTAACTTGATTTTTGTATGTAAAGGTGGAAATTTTGTAATCGATTTTTCCCTCTCTGATATGCTAGAATTATATTTTAAAAAAATCCCTGACGGCTCGGCCTACAGGCACAGGTAGATTTCGAAGACGCAGACCGTGCGGCGCCTGTTTGTCGGGAATTGCGGAAGAAATGACCTTTTTGCGATGATGCGGCAGTTGGAACCGCCTCCCCTCAACCGCCTGATCTCAAACCATGTGGTTACATTCGAAAATCGCTCCAATGGCCGGCTAAGTTAAAGGCGTTTATAGGTAAGTGGGAATGCTCTCTTCTGTTTTATTCGACGTCTAAAGTTATTCTGTTCAAAATGAGACCAGCCACGACCAAATCGGTCATTTTTTGAATGAATTATGTTCATTTTAGTGATGCTTCTTTGGCCCTATGGCCAAAATACATGGCATTCGAGCGTCAGTGTCCGCCATGTTTATCAGCTTCTCATACGCGCAAAAATTGTACATATTCTATAAATTATCATTGTATTTATTTTCATTTATATGTATCTCATCATGTAGTACCATTTATTAGTCATTTTAAACAATAAAATTCGCGTATTTAAAAAGAAAGAAGAAAAGGAAAAATTCTGAAAACCCGCTCTCTTAAAACGAAAGAGTGGATTTTGCTTCTCAGAAAAGAGCTCTAATTTATTGGATCGTGAATGAGTTGATTTTTAAATGTTTCACTCATCATGATTTGAATTTTTATTTTCCTAATGCACTCCAGAAGGGCGAATACTAAACAACTCATCTCGATAAAAAAGCACTCATTGGCGAGCGAAAATCCAGTAAGCTGACGCAGTTGACGTGACCTCACTGTCCCCATATCCGCTGAGCAGACGACAGACGTGTGGTGTGTAGTACGCGGCTAACACCACGTTGTTAAAATTTTAAAGAAAGAATACTTGAAAAGGTAAGAATTTCTGCTGATTTAAATACTTTAATTATGTTTTTTATAATGATTCTATTTTATAATAATTGTTATTTTATATATGGCGTGATATTTTTCAGTTTATATCAATATTTTTATTAAATATGTCTTAACCCTAACATTTAGGACTATTTATACGAGCGAACATTTAGAGATCTTTTAAGTTGGAAGGATAAATATTAAAAAATACTCTAAAATATAATGAAATAAATCCTTTGCCTCTCCTTTATGTTTTTTTTAATGTTGTTTCAATAAATATGATTTATATAAATAGCATTTAGTAGCAATTTAAACTTTTAAAGAAAATATCTTGGCGGTACGTTTGTTTATATAGTCAGGGGTCGATGCAAATTTTTTATCTTGGGGCCCATTTTTTGAAAAGTAAAGGTTATTTTTGTGAAATTTATTATATTTTTGTGAAAAATAACATTTTGTAACGAAAGTTGAAATCCAGCTAATCAAATTCGAACCAAGCATTTATAAACAAAAAGTTTTTAAAATCCTTTTGCTGAAGTTTTTCTCTTTTTTGAACTTGTTTGTTTACAAATTACACATTTTAAAACATCATAAAATAATAAATAATAAGTTTTTATGGAATAGAATTTTGTGAAAGGATCAATTTTAGTAAAAGGAATTTTGTGAAGGGGCCCATTTTATCAAATTGATTTTTGTGAAGGGTCACATTTTATTAAATTGATTTTTGTGAAGGGGCCCTAAATAGGCCCAAAATTTTGTCTGGATCGAGTCCTGATAGTATATATTTTTAGCGATGTTTCAGAACTCTAACTTTTATAATACTATAAATTGAAAATTGACTTGTCTGACTTTAAAAATATTGTTTTAAAGTAAACAAATTATATTTCTTATTTTATTCTCAGTCTGAATTCTAATATTTTAAAATATACTTGATTTATGAAACTGTATAAAGCCCATATTTTTTATCGTATGTTGTTAAAAATAAGGTAAATATCTACATTCCCGGATATTCACGGTGTGAATATTCCTAAATAGTATTAGGATTAAAACATATTTAATGATAATATTGATATAAACTGAAAAATATCATGCAATGTATCGAATAATATTGCATAGAAAACATAATCATTATAACAAAATAAAAAAAAAGATTAAAATATTTAAATCAGCAGAAATTCTTATCTTTTCAAATATTCCTTTTAAAATTCCCTTTTTGGTCGGGAGGGGGGGGGGGGGGTATATATTTCAAGCAGCTCAGAAACAACAAAAAAAAAAAAAAAAAAAAAAAAAAAAAAGATACTTTTCACTTGATTGTTGAATATATACATATATGTAAACATAAATATGTATACATTCAATATGCAAATTACTTTTTTTTTCTAAAATAATAATCTACCTGTTCATGAAATTTATTATTTTACAATGAATTATTACATTTTACCATGAATTTTAATTCTCCTTCCCCTCCTCAAGTATGAGTTAGTTATAAATCACTCAAGTGCTACTGGATTTAACCTTCATTGATTTGATTTCACTCAAGTATGAGTAAAATAGAGATAACTCAATCATGAGTTGCTTAAAAACAACTCGTTCACTCGAGTTGTTTCAACTCTTCATGAGAAGCTGACTTTCAAATCATGAGATGAGTGGATTTCGGCTCAACTTGAGTTATTTTGGCTCTTTCGTTTTAAGAGAGCGCCTTTTAACCACCTTTTTTTTTTTTTTTTTTTTTTTTTTAAACTATATCTTCTATTCATCCGATCTCTTGGATTTTTGGTGTGTTCATGTATATAGTGCTCCGATAACTTCTCAAAAAATTTTAAATCTCTAGCTAAATTTTAAGTTGGGTTATGGGCCATAAGTTTTTCAATTCTGGCCCCCGTTTAACAACTCTTCTACTTTTATAAATTTTTAAAAATACTTCCAAATTTTATTTCACCCTGTAAATTTACGAGCACATGTACTTAGTGCTCCGATAACCTCTCAAAAATTATTGGAGCGCTGGTAATATTTTAAGGTGGTGTACCAGCTTTGTTGATTAAAATTCGTTGTTTCGCATGCAGTCGTGGCGTGGGCGTGGCTGTCTGTTTTACATAAGTAAGTTTCAAATTAGCTCCCTTTTTTTATAATTAATTTAGTGTTCCCGAGAGTGTTAAGTGTTCATTTGACTTTGTAGAAGGTCTTCCTAAGCTCTGTGGGGCACTTTTTCATATTTTCTATGTATTTTAATACCTTTTTTGAGCATTCTACCATACCTTGTCACGTATTTTATTATCGCTGCAATATCTTTTCAAAGTGTATATTCTTCAAACCCTCGTAAAAAATACTAATTATGTCTTTTTCATATTTCCGTCGTTTCTTATAGATGCTCAATTAAATTTCCTACACATAGATGCCATTCATTTTTCTCTGAGTTTTCTTAAGTGTCTGTTTTGTAGCTTTAAAGTGAAATGTTCATATTTATTATAAATGGGGCCATTATAACAGACTCACGCCAAATTTTCCCAACGATTGGTTGGTTGGCTGTAACATGACGCTGCATAAAACTCGAGTAGGCAAACTCAATAAGAACTGAGATGCCTTCATTATGGAGAGTAGTGGCGGATGAGTTGGTTACTAGGCAACCAGTATCTAGTGCTAGAGGCTTTGAACACACTAGCCCAGCTTCCAATAAAATTGTTAGTCTTAATTTAGAAATCTGTCTCCCATTGCATCCTGGGTAATATCATCAAACCCAAGCATAGGTGTAGATGTTAATATAGTTATATCCCAGATTCAAACCTGCGAACTCAAGCCTGTTTTTTTATTTTTTTTTTTTTTTTAAACTAGTTTTTAAACAGCTCAGATCGCGCCCCGTCTTCCCTATTCGTAATGGAAATTTCGTGGGCTTTTCGATTCTGAGGCCCTCATAAAGCTCAGACCCACAAGAGGGCCCTGGGCCCCCCTCAAGGGCCAAATTAATTTCAACTCCATTTCACTAATGCAATATATATATAAAAAAAAATAGTTTTTCAAGAGGGCTATACATCCCCGTAGCCCATTCTCAGCAATTCTCATTTTTACGCCCCTGGCCCTATTTTTAAACTTTAAATTAAAATTTTAAATTCTTCAATAATGCTCTCAGCACGCCCGTGTCGCATATTGTTTCGTAGGCAATTACATTCTACATCTTCTATTCTTAGTAACTATTTCATTCATTCACTCAGGGGCGCAGGGGGCCTCCTTTTCCCGTAACCAGGTCTGGTCTATCTTTAAACTAATAAAATCTTAAATTAAATGCTCGGATCGCCCTGTCTACCCTATTCGGAATGGAATTTTCGTGGGCTTTCCGATTCCGTGGTCCTCCTCAAACTCAGACTTACAGAGAGGGCCCCAGGGCCCCCTCTAGGGCCAAATTTATATCTACTTGAAATCACCAGTGCATTATGTCAATTTATAGGTCCTCAAGAGGGCTTTTCATTCCCGTAGCTCTTTTTTAAATTACTTTCATTTTTTAGCCCTAGGTTCCACTTTTTAAACTTTAATTTAAATTTTAAAATCATAAGTTTTATCCTCCAGCATACCGGTGTTGGATATCATTTCATAGGTAATTTCATTCTACATCTATTACACATTGTTTCAAAACCAATTTGTCATTTCTAAGCCCCTGGCCCCATTCTTTTTCTTTTCTTTTTTTTTTTTTTTTTTTTTTAACTTTTAATAAAATTTTGAAGTTTTTAAAATCTATTAAAATAATCAAGTGTAGCATATCTGCATATAGGTATTTCAATTCTACATCCACTAAAATAAGTACAAATCTCTCCCACCCAATTTGTGGGCGTAGGATGCCCCCTCTCATCTCCTTCAATGTGTATTTCGACAACAACACGAAATATACATTATAAATTTTGCCCTCTGATGTTTTAGATATTTCTTGATAAGTTTTTTTTTTTTTTTTTTTTTTTTTTTTTTTTTTTTTTTTTTACGTCCATGACGGACACTCCTTAAACTATATTTCTCAAAAGGGCATTATCTCATACTAATAAATTCATAATCTTCCATAATCATTGCATTTAGGCAACTTCAAAATTCTAAACTCCTCTCTGCATCTTAAAATCTCACATATTTCATGTTCCAACGTTAAGAACTTATAATTTAACTACACTCCAAAGGGGAAACTCCAAAATTTTTTATAGTTTCTCTCAGAGTCAATGCCCTTTTGTCTTCTCTACATACTTTAATCAATAACTCATACCCATAACTATTCATCACATACCTCGGCTGGCCTCATATTCTTCATACAATCTTAAGCCCATAAGGCACCCTTATTATCATAGTATAGATATTGTCAATAACCATCTCCCATGAGAATATACACAATCTACATCTTCCTCAATCTTAATAATAATAATCTTAAGCCCCTAAGGCATTCTAGATCTCATAGTTGAATAATTGTCTTAATATCCTCACATCTTACGTTCTCTTAAATTAATTTATAACTCTTGCATCTTTTGTATTAGTACTTACAGTCCACCTGCCTTGACCGGAGAGAGCCCCCCACGAACCTCTAGCTTTAATCAGATTTAAAAAAAAAAAATATTTTTAAAATCCATAGTCTAGAAATAGAGTTATTACAGAGCACAAAGAAGAGAAAAAAAAATTGAAAAATGTCGAGCGACAGTGAAAAACGCACCGTACACTCAATGAATAATGAAACGGACGGTTTCGACTCACCGGACTCTGACACCTCCAACATATCGAAACAAACAACAACATCTATAACATCCAATGCATCAAGAACCAACCCAAGAAAACCAAAATCTACCAAAAAAGAAAAGAAATACATAAAATACAACCATATAACAGCTACACGAATGAATTTAACACAACTCTTACAACAACACAATGACTTCTTGAGAAGAAGGGATAGAGGTGACGCAGATGAAGCAGCTTCATACAAAGAAGAACTGATGGAAAGACTGGAGAAATACGACGAGAACATCAAAAACATAGAGAAAGAGAAAAAAGAAATGAAGAAAAGCGAACAAGACCAACTACAAATGCAACGAGAAATAACTGTTGAAAACGAAAGGCTAAAAGAAGTCATAAAAGCAAGTGATATAAACACAGAAATAATAAAACAGAAAAACGTAACACAACAACAAGAAATAGAAACGATTAGAAAAGTGAATAGACAACTGCAACTACAAATCGATGAACAAAAAGAAGAGATACCAAAATTGAAAGAAGAGAACAAAAAACTAAGGGAAAAAATAACCAATACAACCAAAATTCACAAACACACACAAACACAGATTGATGAAACAGAGAAAAACAGAAAAGAACACCATAGAATAAAAGAAATATCAACACAGATAGAAGTCCAACTAAAAGCGATAGCAGACTTAAATAAAGAAATCACACATATTAGCAAGATACAGGAAATCACAAAAGACCACCTAGAAAATCAAACTGAAGAGAACAAACAACTACAGACACAAATAAGAGAACAAGCACAAAAGCTAAGAGAAGAAGAACAAAAGCTAAGAGAAGAAGAACAAAAGCTAAGAGAAGAAGAAGAAATAAACCTAGAACAAATAAACCTTGAAAATCTGAAAATAGAATACGCGAAATTAAACGAAAATAACAAAAACCTAAGACATGAAATAAAACATCGATACACAGAAGTAAACAATAGAACAGAAGAACTGCAAAAAAGTATTTGAAATGTTTAACCACATAAAGCAAGAAAAAGACAAGAAAGAAAAACGTAATACAGATGAAGAAGAGGAAATCACAGTAGAAAACAACAACAACACAACATATGCAAGAATCACACAAAAAGAAAAGATAATAGATACGAAGCAAACAAAAACAGCAACATCATCAGCAATACTTATAAGAAGAACAAGGGACACAAACTTAACACTACACAGCATCCGCGAAATACTTAACCAGGAAGCAAGAAAACAAATAAATCTGCCACCAGTCCAATGCTTCATATCACGAGACAAAGAAACACTAATATTCACGACAGAAACCGAAAACAACATGAACAAGATCACAGACTTCATAAACAAAATACGCAAATTAAAAGGAATAATAGAAGTTACCACCAAACCATCTAACAACAAAAAATTAATAATACTGGGTATACCAAAACAAACTACAGAAGAAGAAATAAAACGAATATTACAAGAAATAAACAACAACACCTCCATAGAAACACACAAGATAATAGATAACCCACGTGCAAAAACAAAACAGATGGTGATCCAAACCAATGCACAGCAAGCTATAAAACTACTATCAATAGGAAAAATCACCATCTGTCTCAACACTTGTAAAATAGAATCATACCGTCCACTCATCAGATACAACAACTGCCAGAAATACGGACACACAGGAGATCGGTGCAGAACACGCGCAGTGTGCGAATTCTGCACCAGATTCCACAATTCAAACTTATGCCCAAACAAAGACTACCCACGCTCACACCGGTGCATACACTGCAAAGTCGCAGGCGAAGATGACTATCACAGAGCCTCCTCAAGTAAATGCCCGGTATACCAACATTACCTGAAGAGAAGAAGTGACACAACAAATACACGTAACTACAAACATAACATCCCAACATATTCGATCCGATGACGCAAACAAGTAACACAGGCAACAACTCCCAACAAGACACACCTACAGATAACAGCCAACACACAGAAGAAGACATCCCCAAAAATCCAATACAAGAAAACGACACAATAAAATGCATCCAAATTAATCTACAGGGTTCCAAAGCAGCTACAAGCAACCTGATGGGCAGAGCCAATCAAGAAAAAATAACCATTCTGCTCATACAGGACTATTACAAACACAAAAACATGATCTGGGGAGTTCCATCAAAAAGATGGCAAATCTTCGAAAGTAAAAATAACACAGCAGCAATAATAATAACAAGACCGGACATAGAAGCACTACACTCATATACAGATGAAAACTCCAGCTTCACAAACATAACCACAACAACAGGACACATCACCATCGGATCGATATATTCAAAACCAACATCAGACATAACACAAGACATCAAATGGATCGACAATTACACACCACTACAGAACATCATAGTAGGAGCAGATCTCAACGCCCGTCTCTCCTTGTTGGGATACCTCAAAGAGGACAGTAGAGGTACCCTCCTAACATACCTAATAATGTCAAAAGGACTAATACTAATAAACGATACGGAGGCCCCAGAGACTTTTGTTGGACAACCAAACAGGAAGTGCTCAAGTACGCCTGATGTGACGTTATGTACCGAAGATGTGGCAGAAACAATCCAATCCTGGAACGTAGACGTCACTAATGATAGCCACTCAGATCACAGGTATATCTATTTTACAATTAAACTCCAAACAAAAAAAAAATAGAATTAGAAAGATACAAAACTAAACACACAACTTTTAAAAAATTCAACAAACATATAAAAAATAAGCTAATTAACTTACAAATAAAACTACAAGACACACTTACACAAGAACATCTAGACACCTGGTTAGAAAACTTTAACGATACAATAACAGCAACAGCAAATGAAACACTAAAAACCAAAAAACTCAAACTCTACCCAGAATTCAACTGGTGGAACAACAAACTAAAAACACACAGAAACAAAATTTCGGCACTCAGAAAAAGGTTTAATAAAACAGGCGAAACTAAATGGAAAATTCAACTTAACAAAGAGAGAGCCCTCTATAAAAAACATATTAAATCAGAAAAACTAAAATCGTGGCAAACCTTCTGCACACAAACAAAAGATAAATTTGGCCAAACATTCAAAATTGCAACATCCAAAAACATAACTAATAAACACTTTATACACACAACACTAGAGGACTCTCACACATACGCGACAAAATCAGATATCTTTAAAGATCTAACAACACATCACTTCCCAGTGCCTGTAGTCACACAACAACAACTAACAGACCTGACAACGGGAGAAGACGCACACTCTACATACCCTCCACTATTCACATTTAAAGAAATCAAAAACGCAATAAAAGAACAAAATAATCTTAAAGCTCCCGGCTATGATAAAATAGACGCATTCATCATAAAAAACCTATTCAAAAACTTTAAACACATAATAAGAGACCTACTAAATAAATGCCTTACCCTTAATCACTTCCCAACAAACTGGAAAATAGCCCAAATAGTATTTTTCACTAAGAAGAACAAAGACCCAAAACTACCTACATCATATCGCCCCATCTGTCTCCTCCCGATGCTCGGTAAAATACTGGAGAGGCTCCTAAAACACAGAATAACACACCATCTAGAAAATCTAAACTATCTTCACCCATCCCAATATGGATTCAGAGAGGGCAAAAACACAACACAACTATTAAAATTAACACACACAAAAATAAAAGACCTCCTAAAAACATATAAATATTGCATCCTAATATCATTCGACATAAAGGGAGCCTTTGACAGCATAGACTGGCAGGTACTGGGAGAAACAATAATAAATTCTCCACTTCCCACATATATCAAGAAACAACTACTAAGTTTTCTAACCAATAGACATGTAATAACAGACTACACAGACAACACATCAAAACGAAAAGTCCACCAGGGCTGCCCACAAGGTTCGTGCCTTGGACCCCTGCTGTGGCTACTCATAGCTAACAAAATACTAATAGAGTTCTATAAAAAATTTAAAAACCTTAGATGTTTCTGCGACGACTTTAACATGATAATCCATGCGAACAGTCGTCGCGATCTAGAATTAAGAGCAAACAAAAGAATAAAACTATTCCTAAACATATGCAACAACTTAAACCTCACACTATCTACAGAAAAAACAGTATACATAATGTTTGGTAACAACATCCTAAAAGCCCGCCCACCAACACTAAAACTTAATAACACTACAATAAAACAAGTAGAAAACATAAACTTCTTAGGCATAGTCTTTGAACAAAAACTTATATGGCAAACCCACCTCCAAAACATCAACAACAAACTATTATCAATAACATCTTCAATCAAAAGGGTTTTTTCGGCAAACTGGGGGGTGAATCGAGCATTCCTCAGAGAATGGTACCTCACCGTGCTTGAAAAAATCATTGATTACGGCTCAGAGGTGTGGTTTGACCACCTACGAATAATCGACAAGAGAAAAATCCAATCAATTCAAAGACTATGTCTCACATCCATAACAAAATGCTACAAAAACGTATCAACACCGTCCCTACAAATTCTGCTCGGAATACCACCGCTACTCATAACTCTAGAATATAAAAACATCAAAAATAATATTAACACGAAACAAGGAATCCTAATACACAATAACGAAATAATAACAAAAGAAAAAATAGAACAAAAAATCCATAGATATCAAATAAACCCAGAAAACCACATAAATAACTTAATAACGACAGAATCCAAAATAAAACAACACAATACAATACACATCTACACAGATGGTTCAAAGATAGAAACAAACACGGCATGTGCATTAATAGCTTTTAAAAATGATATTAAAATCCATGAACAAGTACACAAGCTACAAAACAACAACACGGTATTCCAGGCAGAACTCCTAGCAATAATAAACACAATAAAATGGGCCATAAACCGAACAGAATCAATATTCCAAATTTTCAGCGACAGCCAATCATCAATACTAGCCTTAACTAACATATTCCCAACAATCCAGAACATATACGACATACATCAAACAATAAAACAAAACAAAAACAAACTCTTTTACCTCACATGGGTGAAGGGCCACGCTGGGAACAAGGGAAATGAGGTTGCAGACAAACTGGCAAATGAGGCTGCCACTTACTGTGATCACCCATTATCCAGAGACTTTAAACTCCCAAAATCGTACCTCAATAAAATAATTAAACAAAGTCTCCTGGATAAATGGCAATATAACTGGGACCACTCGGAAAGTGGCAGACACACATACTCATTAATACCGAAAGTTCATTTCTCACTCATATGCAGCGACAGGGTCTCCATGTTCTTTCTATCAGGCTGTGGTAGCTTTCCATCATTTCTACACAGAATAGGCAAGAAAGATGATGACCTCTGTCAATGTGGTCAACATGGAGACCCGACTCACTATCTTTTTGGTAAGTGTCGCTACATGAAACATAAATTCCCACAAGACACAAGTAAAACCTTCCAACAAAACATAATGGAAATCCTCAAAGACAATACTAAACTTAAAAAACTATATGAAAACTATAACATTCTAAACGAAAAATACTCATTTATCAGATACAAATATCTAACTTAAATAAACTTAAAATAAATAATTACATCTCAAATTTAATAAATACCTGTGATCAAGACTGCACTATCAATAACAAATTGTAAATACTAACCGATAAACTGTAAATAAGTAATCAACTCATCTTAAACTGTAAATATTATATTTATACTCAAGAATAATGCAAATGTAACTTCAAGTAATAATCAAATCAACTAATATATATTAACCCCTTATAATGCCCACCCTCTTGCCAACTGGCAAAAGTATGTCAAATAAGACCTTCCATAAAAAGAAGAAACTCAGACAATATGCCATGTGGCATTAAATAATGCGATTATCTTGCCACTGGGCAATAATATGTATAAAAGAAAAGAAGAAACTTCAACAATATGCCATGTGGCATTTCAACAACTTGTCTAAGTCCGAATGAGGACTTCAGAAATTGTAACCCTCAATGTAAAAAGCCAAAAATTTTCTTTTCAATAAATCAGGGCCGGCTCTGCCTGGGGGGTCTTTCGAAGGGCGTTCCCATGACTGAAGACGCTAGTAGTAGCCGCTGAAGTCGTGACGTCATCAGTATGGCGCTGGGCATAAACAGATCGAAGTGCCCATTGAAATAACATGGACGTAAAAAATAAAATCTTCTACGAGTAATAATTTTCATATATAAGAACTTTCAGGCACTGTTCTGCAAAGTTTAAGGTACGCTTTTCATTATGAATTGCACAAACTTCTGATTTTGCGCTTTAAATTTGAATTAAAAAGTCATTAGCTTAACTCCGGTTTGACAAACAACACGGCTGAATTGGTGATATTTAAATTTACATTCATGTCTGTCAAGCTATCGCTGTCTCTCTACTTATAAGTAAAACTTTTATTTAATTTAAATTAATAATTTTACTAATTTTATATTTTTAAAAATTATTAAAAATATTTTATAATTTATAAATTATTATAATACATAAATTATTAATAATATTTAAATTAAGTATATAAATTATATATTAAATATATAAAATATGATGTACTATAATAATATAAATAAATATAAAATATAATATATTAAATTATAATACTAAAATGATATACTATATTAAATTAAATATTAAATCAATTTAAACATATTAAACTATTTATATATTACATTAAATTAATATTATGAATAATTAATACTAATAATAAATAATTATTTAACAATTTAAATGTTTAATAAATATAATTGATATCAATAAATAATATAAAATTTATTATTATTAATTTTAATTATTAATTATATATATATATATATATATATATATATATATATATATATATATTGAACTTGACCGAGATTTTATGCCTCTTGATTTTATGTATCAGTTTCGAAAAGATGCGGGAAACCGCCTACTTCGAAAAATAACTTGTTTGCAGGCGGAGCCGGCAGGGATTTTTTTTTGTTTTTAATTTTTTTTTTGCTATAACGGTTGGTCCTATAAAAAACTTGTCAATATGAAAGTTTTAGATAATATTAAGAGGATTAATAATAAATTTACGCGGATTTGATATCTTGTGAATTGACGAAGCTATGATTTTTTTTCTTCTAAACCCCCCCCCCTTTCCCCCCCTCCCTTGGGGCCATTTTTAATTATATCAAAAATCTGTCATACATAAATTTTCGGCCCTCTTCCTAGAAGTAATAATAACTTTAAACGGATTCGATACGTATAATAATTAAGAAATTATGGGTTTTTTTCTCTTTTCACAAAAATCCCCCCATTCCCCCCCCCCCTTGGTTCGATTTTGCCCATTAACGAACTTGACCGAGATTTTATGTCCCTTGATTTTATGTATCAGTTTGGAAGAGATTTATGCAGAATTTTTCCAGTTATCGTGGTAAAAAAAAAGTGACATATATATATATATATATATGTAGATCTGCAAAAAATTTTCAAAATTTCCAACTTAGGTGAGAATGTAATAGGTAGTATTTCTTACGAAATCTACCTAAAAGAACACAGGCGTGTTTCCGGTGACAATGCAACATTTTAATATTTTCAGAACTTAGTTATAAATTAATAAATTAATTTTAAGGCATTTTTACGTTAGCCCAGCGCAGGTGAAAAATTGCCAAGTATGCTTTAGGGTTACAACTGTACACGAGTTACAACGACAATGGAGTTAACGATGTTCCAAACCACGTTCGCTTAAATAAGCCAATTGGCTGTGAAACTGTAACAACGAAATATTTTAAACACCAGAAAGTAAAATATTAAAAAATAATAATAAAGACTGTAATGTATTTTTTTTAAAAAACACGCTTTAATGCAATTAACAATTTCATATTAATTAAATCATGGTGATACGTTGAGTAATTAAATTACAAATTCTAAAAAAATAATTAATTTTTTTTCCTATTGCCATACCTTAAAAAAGGAAACAGAGCAAAAATGACACATTTTTTAATAAATTCAGTAGCTCATGCTTTCTAGCAAGCATACAAAAAGCAGTGTCCATAATCATAATAATTTTCCATGATCGGGTTCGGTGCCCACGCCAAATTAACGTATTGTAATGGAAATATCATAAATTGCAGTCGTGAAATTAGGTGTAATTTTCCTGATAAACATTAAATGCTTATAACAGGGTTTTTTTTTTTTTTTTTTTTTTTTTTTTTTTTTTTACATTTTAAATGAACTCAATGAATTAATAACAGCCACGAGCTACCAAATAATTATTAATTAAAATTATTAATTTAATTATATTATATATATATATATATATATAATTTAATTATATATTATTTATTAATATCAATTTTATTTATTAATCATTTAAAATGATAAATAATTATTTAATATTAGTATTAATTATTCATAATATTAATTTAATGTAATACATATTTAATTTAATATGTTTAAATTATTATTATATTATAGATTATATTATAATTTTATATTATATTATTATCAATATTTATAATGATATTAATATATTTATATTTAATATAAATTAATAACATAAATAATAATATTATTACAAATTATAAATTTTAATTTATCATAGTAAATTAATTTAATTATTATTAATTAAAAAAAATTATAATAATATGAACTAAAATATTAATTATTTAATAATTATATTTAATATTTTAAAATAATTATTTAATACTGATACTTAATATTTTAAAATATTTAATATTAATAATAACAAAATATTTATAATTAGTATTAATCTTAATAAATAATTGATATTGTAAATATAAATAATATCCTGATGAATTATATTAAATTAATACTTTATTAAATTAATAATATAATATATTAAATTAAAATACTAAATTTTAATATATTAAATATATAAAGTATAATATGTAAATTATTAAAAATAATCTAATTTTTTTAAATTTTAATATGATTTTCTCTTTACTTATAACTATAAAACATCAAATTTCTTATAAGTAAAGAGAGATAAATACATCTTGACAGACATGAATGTAAACATCACCGATTCACAGACGATGTAAAAAACCGCCATGTTTGTTTAACCGGAGTTAAACTAATGACATTTTAATAAATTATTCAAATTTAAAGCACAAAATCAGAAGTTTGGTGAATTCATAATGAAAAGCGTACCTTAAACTTTGCAGAACAGTGCCTGAAAGTTCTTAAATATGAAAATTATTATTCCTAGAAGATTTTATTTTTTACGTTCATGTTATTTCAATGGGCACTTCGATCTGTTTATGCCCAGCGCCATGTTGAAACGTCACACTTCAGCGGCGTATTTTCCTACCTCAGGCTTTAGGGCTTGTCCCAACCATATGCCAAAAGCGGGTTCCTGAGGTGGGGGCTTTCAGTAACTTTCAGTTGGAACCGCCTACTTCGAAACCTAACTTGTTTGCAGGCGGAGCAAGCAGGATTTTTTTTTTTTTTTTTTGCTATAAGAGTTGGTCCTATAAAAAACTTGTCAGTATAAAAGTTTTAGATAATATTAAGAGGATTTATAATAAATTTAAGCGGATTTGAAATCTTGGGAATTGACGAAGTTATGAATTTTTTTCTTCTAAAACCCCCCTCCCCCCCCCCTCTTAAGGCAATTTTTAATTATATCAAAAATCTGTCATACCTAAATTTTCGGCCTTTCTCCTAAAAGTAATAATAACTTCAAACGGATTCGATACGTATCATAATTAAGAAATTATGGGTTTTTTCTGTTTTCACAAAAAGCCCCCCCCCCCCCCCCCTTGGTTCGATTTTGCCCATTAACGAACTTGACCGAGATTTTATGCCTCTTGATTTTATGTATCAGTTTCGAAAAGATGCGGGAAACCGCCTACTTCGAAAAATAACTTGTTTGCAGGCGGAGCCGGCAGGGATTTTTTTTTGTTTTTAATTTTTTTTTTGCTATAACGGTTGGTCCTATAAAAAACTTGTCAATATGAAAGTTTTAGATAATATTAAGAGGATTAATAATAAATTTACGCGGATTTGATATCTTGTGAATTGACGAAGCTATGATTTTTTTTCTTCTAAACCCCCCCCCCCTTTCCCCCCCTCCCTTGGGGCCATTTTTAATTATATCAAAAATCTGTCATACATAAATTTTCGGCCCTCTTCCTAGAAGTAATAATAACTTTAAACGGATTCGATACGTATAATAATTAAGAAATTATGGGTTTTTTTCTCTTTTCACAAAAATCCCCCCATTCCCCCCCCCCCCCCCCCCTTGGTTCGATTTTGCCCATTAACGAACTTGACCGAGATTTTATGTCCCTTGATTTTATGTATCAGTTTGGAAGAGATTTATGCAGAATTTTTCCAGTTATCGTGGTAAAAAAAAAGTGACATATATATTAAGCGCAAGGCTTATTTATTTCCAGTGTGACATCCTAATGTTAATTTAACACAGGAAATCCCATTGAACGAGTTAATTTACTAGAGTTTTTCCCACTTTTTGTACGCGCTTCCACAAATTTTCTTCAAAACACCTAATTCTGTAAAAAAATAAATCCTCCAATCAAAAAACTCTAAATGTAGTAAACGTGGAGTCTTTAAATTAAAGTCCAAATACTGATTAAAGGGATAAAAACATAACACGGAATATTTAAAATAATTAGCTAAAATTTGGCACGCGATGATCGATAGATTGAAGAAGCAATAAAAATAAAAACAAATAATAATTTTTCACGTTTCCCAGTTTTGGCCAATTTAAGCACCTGCTAGCCTTGGACATGCGATCTCGTGGTATATGTTTACTATTTCAAAAATATACGAGAATATTGTATTTATCTTTAAGATCCGAAGATGTCACCAATAGTTGTGAACGATCTACATTAAAAAGGTATTTTAAATATTCCGTGTTATGTTTTTATCACTTTAAGCAGTATTTGGACTTTAATTTAGATGTTACTGTCTTTATCAAAATTGGATGAATGTTCGATATTTACTTATCTAGTGATACTGTGATGTTACGAAATGCGTTTTTAAATTTCTCTCTTAATCGATGATTACTAAAATTCAACATGGTGAAAAAATGCAAATTTTCTGGTTGCAAGAGTGATGCACGATACTTTTACAAAGACTATATGCTGGGAGTTTTGTTTTTCCCTTTTCCTAAACCACAGAAAAACTTGAGTAAATGTAACGAATGGCTTTCTGCTTGTGGTATAACAAATAAGGAAAGGGCATGTTTACAAACAAACAGTTCCATCAACCAATCTACCACTGCATTTTTGTCGAAGCTATCATTGCAGGAATCGTCATGGCGACGTAGGCCAATCATATCATAGACCAGTTTAACATAGACCAATCAAATCCCACCATCTCATGTGTATTGTAGGAGCCGTAAAGAACGAACAGGTTTTTCTGCCAAACCAACAATAGTTTAACCAACAGTGACGTCAGATGCCCTTTCCTTATACAGAAACGATGACTAGAGACTGGTATGTTTGCTCTCGGCATTTCATTGATTTAAATGGCCCAACTGAAGAGTATCCTAACCCTATACAAAGAGTATCTCTGTCTGAACCGTTAAGTGATACATCAAATAAATATTCACGATATTATCGAGGAAATCGTGAAATTATCAAAAATAAAAGAGCCGCATACTATAAAAAATGTAAAAGCCAGATACAGAAGCGTAATACTTCATATTGTTTGCGAAATAAATCAAAGGCTAATAAATATAAGCTAAAATACTGGAAAAAAATACTCAAATCATAATAGGATTCTCACCTCTAAGAAAATTAATCCTTCAAGATATCGACAGCTTGCTTTAGTGAAAAATCTGCTAGAGAGTTATAAATCAAACATAGCTCAGCAAAGCAGAAGAACAAATATTCAATTTGTAAAAACTCAAATAAAAGCTCAATTACTTGCGCGTAAAGCTATTCATACTAAAAATGTTTTGTATGCAAAGAGTTCATCGGCTTCAGAAAATTTTTCAAACAAATTTCAACAGATGTTATCAAAATCAACTCAAAATATCACTGCAGAAAATTTATGTGAAATAATTGGTGGCGAAAGAATTCACAACTCCAATGCAGAACCCTATTTTTGGGAAATAGCATATCACCCATTAGTTCACATACATTTAGATCATAATTATAGTAGTCATTCCAATTCTAAAATAGAACATATTCCTTTAGGTGATTTACATTTCGAGAAAAACATTGATGGTCATCATCCCAAAACTCTAATGTAGAAATGTGGACCTCTCTGTAACATTTGAGAGAATTCAGTTCGAAGATTATTGCATATTCTTCATATATTTGCTTCTTCTCAGGGCAGTTCTACAAAGGAATTATTTTTAAACATAGATTGTTGTGAGTATAAATCGTATTACATAAAAGAAGATCAAATGTGTGCTGTTAATGAAATTATTGTTATGAAATTATTGTAACAAATGAAAACGAGATCAATAAATGGACTGTTTGTGACGATAAGAAAATAACAGATCGTACACGTTTTGTAAAAAATCTTGCAGATGTTTACATTTTGCTTCTACAGAAATGTTAAATTAAGAAATTGTCAATATAAGGTAAAATATTTATTCAGCTACAAAAAGAAATATTTTGCTGAAAATTTCATCCTCCATAACTACACATTTTATAACAAAATCAGAATACAGTTGTTTCATATATGCTCATTATTATTTTTATGCTTCTTATGTGATAAAACAACATAAGATGTTATTAATAGCTTTCACACACGCTTACTAGTGCCTCTTTCCAAAGTGGTTGCAAATGTATTTTACACTATGGCATAAAATTATTTGCAAAAATGAACATGATTCGTTTTATTATTATCATTATAAAGATGAGAAACAATCCGTTAAAGTCCGTTATATACATTTTTTTGTTAAAAATTACTTTTATTATTTTAATTGTTTACAGAATAATCAGTGTTTGAACTGTATATTTCATATTACCAATACTGATTTTGATACGTGCAGTCTTTTACATACTTGCCTCGTTTGAATCTTGTCTGCTTCATATTAAATTGTTATTAAAAAACTTGAGATATTAAAAAAAAGGAACCTGCAAAGCAAATTAAAAAAATAAATTTATTTCCATTTTGTTAAGCCCGAGAAGGGACAGATATTAAAATTATTTTATTTAGTCAATGCTACAATAATGTTGCATTTTTATATTAAATCTTGCTCAGTCTATTTAATCTTAAAAAAATAAATTTTAATTTGAAAAATGATATTAAAGCAACTTTAAAACATTTCATTTAGAAATCTAAATAAATCTTCAACTTTTTTTCAGTTTTACATGCATTATACAAAATTTGTATTGTAGCAAATTCTAACAGACAAGAAACATGAGAAGTTCAAATAATTTTAAAAAGTTGAAGATTTATTTAGATTTCTAAATGAAATGTTTTAAAGTTGCTTTAATATCATGTTTCAAATTTAAATTTAATTTTTTAAGATTAAATAGACTGAGCAAGATTTAATATAAAAATGCAACATTATTGTAGCATTGACTAAATAAAATAATTTTAATATCTGTCCCTTCTCGGGCTTAACAAAATGGAAATAAATTTATTTTTTTAATTTGCTTTGCAGGTTCCTTTTTTTTAATATATATATATATGTAGATCTGCAAAAAATTTTCAAAATTTCCAACTTAGGTGAGAATGTAATAGGTAGTATTTCTTACGAAATCTACCTAAAAGAACACAGGCGTGTTTCCGGTGACAATGCAACATTTTAATATTTTCAGAACTTAGTTATAAATTAATAAATTAATTTTAAGGCATTTTTACGTTAGCCCAGCGCAGGTGAAAAATTGCCAAGTATGCTTTAGGGTTACAACTGTACACGAGTTACAACGACAATGGAGTTAACGATGTTCCAAACCACGTTCGCTTAAATAAGCCAATTGGCTGTGAAACTGTAACAACGAAATATTTTAAACACCAGAAAGTAAAATATTAAAAAATAATAATAAAGACTGTAATGTATTTTTTTTAAAAAACACGCTTTAATGCAATTAACAATTTCATATTAATTAAATCATGGTGATACGTTGAGTAATTAAATTACAAATTCTAAAAAAATAATTAATTTTTTTTCCTATTGCCATACCTTAAAAAAGGAAACAGAGCAAAAATGACACATTTTTTAATAAATTCAGTAGCTCATGCTTTCTAGCAAGCATACAAAAAGCAGTGTCCATAATCATAATAATTTTCCATGATCGGGTTCGGTGCCCACGCCAAATTAACGTATTGTAATGGAAATATCATAAATTGCAGTCGTGAAATTAGGTGTAATTTTCCTGATAAACATTAAATGCTTATAACAGGGTTTTTTTTTTTTTTTTTTTTTTTTTTTTTTTTTTCATTTTAAATGAACTCAATGAATTAATAACAGCCACGAGCTACCAAATAATTATTAATTAAAATTATTAATTTAATTATATTATATATATATATATATATATATAATTTAATTATATATTATTTATTAATATCAATTTTATTTATTAATCATTTAAAATGATAAATAATTATTTAATATTAGTATTAATTATTCATAATATTAATTTAATGTAATACATATTTAATTTAATATGTTTAAATTATTATTATATTATAGATTATATTATAATTTTATATTATATTATTATCAATATTTATAATGATATTAATATATTTATATTTAATATAAATTAATAACATAAATAATAATATTATTACAAATTATAAATTTTAATTTATCATAGTAAATTAATTTAATTATTATTAATTAAAAATAATTATAATAATATGAACTAAAATATTAATTATTTAATAATTATATTTAATATTTTAAAATAATTATTTAATACTGATACTTAATATTTTAAAATATTTAATATTAATAATAACAAAATATTTATAATTAGTATTAATCTTAATAAATAATTGATATTGTAAATATAAATAATATCCTGATGAATTATATTAAATTAATACTTTATTAAATTAATAATATAATATATTAAATTAAAATACTAAATTTTAATATATTAAATATATAAAGTATAATATGTAAATTATTAAAAATAATCTAATTTTTTTAAATTTTAATATGATTTTCTCTTTACTTATAACTATAAAACATCAAATTTCTTATAAGTAAAGAGAGATAAATACATCTTGACAGACATGAATGTAAACATCACCGATTCACAGACGATGTAAAAAACCGCCATGTTTGTTTAACCGGAGTTAAACTAATGACATTTTAATAAATTATTCAAATTTAAAGCACAAAATCAGAAGTTTGGTGAATTCATAATGAAAAGCGTACCTTAAACTTTGCAGAACAGTGCCTGAAAGTTCTTAAATATGAAAATTATTATTCCTAGAAGATTTTATTTTTTACGTTCATGTTATTTCAATGGGCACTTCGATCTGTTTATGCCCAGCGCCATGTTGAAACGTCACACTTCAGCGGCGTATTTTCCTACCTCAGGCTTTAGGGCTTGTCCCAACCATATGCCAAAAGCGGGTTCCTGAGGTGGGGGCTTTCAGTAACTTTCAGTTGGAACCGCCTACTTCGAAACCTAACTTGTTTGCAGGCGGAGCAAGCAGGATTTTTTTTTTTTTTTTTTTGCTATAAGAGTTGGTCCTATAAAAAACTTGTCAGTATAAAAGTTTTAGATAATATTAAGAGGATTTATAATAAATTTAAGCGGATTTGAAATCTTGGGAATTGACGAAGTTATGAATTTTTTTCTTCTAAAACCCCCCTCCCCCCCCCCCTCTTAAGGCAATTTTTAATTATATCAAAAATCTGTCATACCTAAATTTTCGGCCTTTCTCCTAAAAGTAATAATAACTTCAAACGGATTCGATACGTATCATAATTAAGAAATTATGGGTTTTTTCTGTTTTCACAAAAAGCCCCCCCCCCCCCCCTTGGTTCGATTTTGCCCATTAACGAACTTGACCGAGATTTTATGCCTCTTGATTTTATGTATCAGTTTCGAAAAGATGCGGGAAACCGCCTACTTCGAAAAATAACTTGTTTGCAGGCGGAGCCGGCAGGGATTTTTTTTTGTTTTTAATTTTTTTTTTGCTATAACGGTTGGTCCTATAAAAAACTTGTCAATATGAAAGTTTTAGATAATATTAAGAGGATTAATAATAAATTTACGCGGATTTGATATCTTGTGAATTGACGAAGCTATGATTTTTTTTCTTCTAAACCCCCCCCCCCTTTCCCCCCCTCCCTTGGGGCCATTTTTAATTATATCAAAAATCTGTCATACATAAATTTTCGGCCCTCTTCCTAGAAGTAATAATAACTTTAAACGGATTCGATACGTATAATAATTAAGAAATTATGGGTTTTTTTCTCTTTTCACAAAAATCCCCCCATTCCCCCCCCCCCCTTGGTTCGATTTTGCCCATTAACGAACTTGACCGAGATTTTATGTCCCTTGATTTTATGTATCAGTTTGGAAGAGATTTATGCAGAATTTTTCCAGTTATCGTGGTAAAAAAAAAGTGACATATATATATATATATATATGTAGATCTGCAAAAAATTTTCAAAATTTCCAACTTAGGTGAGAATGTAATAGGTAGTATTTCTTACGAAATCTACCTAAAAGAACACAGGCGTGTTTCCGGTGACAATGCAACATTTTAATATTTTCAGAACTTAGTTATAAATTAATAAATTAATTTTAAGGCATTTTTACGTTAGCCCAGCGCAGGTGAAAAATTGCCAAGTATGCTTTAGGGTTACAACTGTACACGAGTTACAACGACAATGGAGTTAACGATGTTCCAAACCACGTTCGCTTAAATAAGCCAATTGGCTGTGAAACTGTAACAACGAAATATTTTAAACACCAGAAAGTAAAATATTAAAAAATAATAATAAAGACTGTAATGTATTTTTTTTAAAAAACACGCTTTAATGCAATTAACAATTTCATATTAATTAAATCATGGTGATACGTTGAGTAATTAAATTACAAATTCTAAAAAAATAATTAATTTTTTTTCCTATTGCGATACCTTAAAAAAGGAAACAGAGCAAAAATGACACATTTTTTAATAAATTCAGTAGCTCATGCTTTCTAGCAAGCATACAAAAAGCAGTGTCCATAATCATAATAATTTTCCATGATCGGGTTCGGTGCCCACGCCAAATTAACGTATTGTAATGGAAATATCATAAATTGCAGTCGTGAAATTAGGTGTAATTTTCCTGATAAACATTAAATGCTTATAACAGGGTTTTTTTTTTTTTTTTTTTTTTTTTTTTACATTTTAAATGAACTCAATGAATTAATAACAGCCACGAGCTACAATAAAGGCGAGCACAAAGAGGAGTTCACGTAATGCGAGAAGAAAAGCACGCAAGCACAAGCAAGTGTTCTATAGATTTTAGCCTTGGTTAATGGTTGAATTTGGATGCAACGCTCATGGAAGCTTGCGAATTATGTTTATATTGAGATGTGTTGAAACTATTATTTATCATAATCCCACAATAATAATAAATAGTCGCCCGTGGCAACATGAACAGCACCTCCCTCACATGAACAGCAATAGCAGACGAACTTGATAATCTGAAGTAATCAGAAGGGAGGAGGGAATGGGGGGAGCTTACGCGAAGGGCTAAATAAATGACGAAACTTTCACAGTTACTTAAGAAAAAAAATACCATAATTATAAATTTCCAGTAATTTTTAGAAATACCCTATCTTCTCTATAAGTAACTAAAACTAAAATCTTTCCTACTTTTAGCGATTCTGCTGATTCAGATAAAATCATTACTAGAAAGCCAAAATAATTATTTTAAATACATCTAAAAATATACTCAGCAACATTTTGATGATGTTTTCTTGGTGATTCGAAAAATTTTGTAGGAAAGTTTATCGACACGATGGATCAATACCACTGGATTTTCTGGTAAAAACCGATAGAAGCAGAAAATGAGTAATAAATAAGAACCATGTAAGCAACCATTTAAAATGTCCTAAAAAAATTACAAAGAAAAAAGTTTAATATTTGAAATTTTGACTTAAGCATAATATTTTTTTAATGATTAAAAAACTCATTTTAATCTTGAATCTTTGAATCACTGAATCTTTTATTTTCCACTCTAAGATTACTATTATTTCTTGAAATGCATTTTTTACATTTTCCAACATAGTTGAAATATACTCGGATAGCCCTGTCTTTTTTATAGGTTATTGACGTTTACTATAGCACTATTGAAAATAAAGTGTATAGCATTTATACTTCGTTTACAGAGACAGTCAAAAATTATCTCTTACATTACGGTCTATGGAGAAAAAATCAGTTACAATATATTTTGATGATTTTACACTATTAAAAATGCTTTGAAATTGATATATAAAGTGCGTCCTAAAAGTTTATAGACAGCCATTTTTTTTGGATTTAAAAACTAACTAAACGAGTAAGAAAGACGAAGTAAATTATTCAAATATATAATGTTGAAATAAAAGTAATAAAATACTCAAACAACTTTTAACAGGCATAGATTTAATCTAAAAAAATAGAAACAAAAAATTGCAGTCCCAAAACTATATAGACACCGGTGTTAAAAACTTATTTCAGTACTGATATCCAAAATTTGCATTTTCCAAGGTGATGTACTTGTGACGCGATAGTTTCCTGAGATAAGAGCTAATCTGTCTTTCCGTTTCTTATTTATTGCAAAGATGCCTTGCAAGGTGCAGTTTCCAAACAGCAAATTTTTCAAATATATCATTTAAAAGCTCGTGGAATGAAAGTTGTGGACATTGCAAGAAAAATTGGACACAGCAGGGTTGGTATTTACCAAATTCTGTCAAAAGGTGACAATTTTGAAACAAATCCCATTCTGGACGAAGAAAACAACTAAACGGCAAGACAGATAGATTTTGAGATTAGTTTTAACCCAGAACCTGTCTGTACGGCCAGTTTCTAAAGAAGTAAACTTTCCAGTATCAAAATCCACGGTCCATCGACGGCTGCAAGCAAGTACATTCTTGATTATCGCAAAATACGACGTTCGCCAAACCCAAAGTTTACAAAACGGCATAAAGACTCTCGTGTTCACTGGGCCTGAAATCACATGAATTGGTCAGATGAATGGATTTCAGGTTAGATGAATGATTTTCAGTGAGGAAAAGAAGTTTTATTTAGATGGCCTCGATGGTTGAGCATATAACTGGCACGATATTTAGAAGGAACCACGAACTTTTTTCAGCCGACAACAAGGAGGGGTTCACTCATGGTGTGGGGAGCATTTTCTTATAATGGAACAACTGATATTGCTTTTATGAAAGGTCGTCAGTGTTCCGAAGATTACCAAAAAACGCTTTAAGTACAGTTACTTCCACTTGGAAAGTTGCTAAGTGGGGGCAAATGGATATTCCAGAAAGACAATTGCTCCATTCACGTGTAAAACTTTACAATGCAGTGGTTTAGACAAAACCAAGTAACTGTTATGAACTGGCCAGACGTAAGTCCACACCTGAACCCAATAGAGTATCTCTGAGGAATATTAGCTAGAGACGTATATGATAATGGGCGTCAATTTGCAACGATTCAAGATCTAATGCAACAAAGTGAACGAATTTGGTGTTCTTTAAAACCAAAATTTCTCCGAATTCTTGTTGTGAGTATGTCTGATCGAGTTTTAAAGTGATTAGTAAAAACGGCTTAAAAATGTGAACGTGAAACGAAAAAAAAAAAATGAATTGTCTATAAACATTTGGGACGGTGAAATTTAAGTTTTAATTTTTATCACAAAGTCTGTGATTGTGTAATATTATTTTTGTATAGTATTATTATTGTCTTTATATTATTTATAATTATAAATTATTTTGAAATTGTTACTCCTCTTTTTCAATTGTAAAATAAGAAAACCTCTTTGTCTATACACTTTTGGGGCGCACTGTACATCAGAGCACTACAAGATTATTTCTGTAGAATATGGTGTGCTAGCATTTATCATTCATTTACAGAGCCATACAAAAGATTGGGTTACACTATTGTCTGTGAGCGATTATTGGTGGAAGTGCGTTTTCAATTGCGGTAATGCGTTTTTAAATTTAACTAATTTTTTGCATATTACTGGGTGTGTATAAATTCTTTAGATCATATAAATCCTTGCACAAAATAATTTATTTCCGTTTATTGACGGAAATTGCTGTAAGGGCATTTTTAACTGTATTATGCATTTTCCAATTGAACTAAATTTTAGTATACTGTTAATATGTATACAAATCTATAGATTTTTAAAATGTTATTGTGCTACCTTTTTCTCCAAAAATCAGTGCTCAAATTTCACGTATTCTCAATAAGTTTAGTTTCAAAGTAGTTTTTTTCTAATATAAATGCTGGACGATTACACCATGAAACATTACACAACATTAAAGACGTGAGTATAAAACATCACAAATTTACCGAATGGTGTATACAAATGTCAAATTTAAAATTTTGTACATACATTAAAATTAAAAATATTGACGTTTCGACCACCTTCTATGGTCATCCTCAGGAAATATGAGTTATCCTTGAAACGGCCGTATGTGGATTTAATGTTGAGAGAATTTGTGTGTTTTAACGTTGTAAAGCTATACACTGTAAAAAAAAAATCGGAAAAGTTTCCGGTAGGAATAGGATTTCCAGTTGCCCGTATAGTACAGGAAACTTTTCCGAACCAACACAGAAAAAAAAACGAAAAAAAACGAAAGTTTTTTCTTTCCGTCAGGAAACTTTTCCTGTTTGATTCAGAAACTAATCTTTAGACACATAATATATTCCTGTTTCTTACGGAAATATTTCCTTATGTAGTAAGAAAAGTTTTTGTAGAGAGAGAAAGTTATCCTTTTTATAGAGGAAAGTTTTCCTAATTAATAAGTAAACTCATCTGTAATATAGAATCTTTTCCTATAAAATAAGGAAAAGTTTCCATTCACACTAAGAAATGTCTAGGTAGAATGGTAGAATAGACAGAAAGTATTCCTTTTTTAAAAGGAAACTTTTCCCAATTAATAAGTAAACTCATCTGTAAAATAGAACATTTTCCTATAAAATAAGGAAAACTTTCCATTCACACTAAGAAATGTCTAGGTAGAATGGTAGAATAGACAGAAAGTATTCCTTTTTTAAAAGGAAACTTTTCCCAATTAATAAGTAAACTCATTTGTAAAATAGAACATTTTCCTATAAAATAAGGAAAACTTTCCATTCACACTAAGAAATGTCTAGGTAGAATGGTAGAATAGATAGAAAGTATTCCTTTTTTAAAAGGAAACTTTTCCGAATCAATCATTAAACCAATCTTGAAAAAAAGCAAAAATTCCTGTGTGGAACAGAAACTTTTTACTTTGTTTATGGAAATATATTTTTTAATCGGAAAGTATTCCCGTATAGCAAAGAAACCTTTTCTTGTAAGGAGTAGAAACAACACTGCAAAAAAAAAGATTTCTTCATTTTACAGTATAATACAGGCATCCCAGCTGCTAGTATTATACCGTAAAATTAACAGTAATAAACAGTAAAATAAGCAGTAAAACACTACGGCGGATGCACGGCAGTGTATTACTGCTTATTACTGTTTATTACTGTTAATTTTACGGTATAATACTAGCAGCTGGGATGCCACTATTATACTGTAAAATGAGCAATCTTTTTTGCAGTGTTGTTTCTATTCCTTACAAGAAAAGTTTCTTTACTGTACGGGAATACTTTGATTAAAAAAATATATTTCCATAAACAAAGTAAAAAATTTCTGTTCCACACAGTAATTTTTGCTTTTTTTTCAAGATTGGTTTAATTTTACAGTATTATACTGTAAAATCAACATTTTCTTCTTTTTTTTGGTTGTGCAGCGAATGGCAGATGAAAATAGTTGCCTTTGGATTGGACACTATATTGATTTCCTTTTATCAATCACACTTAAATATTTTTGTAAATAGATATACACACATTCAGAATTTCAAATAAATAGGAAACAAGCGATAATATTTAAAGAATTTTGAGGTCATAAAATATTGATATGTTTTGTATTACAATGGTTCAATTTATATTATCACCTTGCAATTTTATTTACTTGTTACAAGTGTACTTATAAGAAGAAGAATCAGTTTAGCTTAAATGTATTTATATTTTTAGAAAATAAGAGTTATAACTCTTATGTCTCTGAACCCACACAAAGTGATAATTTTCTGGCTAAATCTATAGATTATATACATGGCTTCACAAAACAGTTTGAATATTTTTCCGACTTAGATGATAATGGCTGAAATTGGGTTTTTAGATGTGTTATGCGTTTTTCAAATTGTTTACTTAAATATCACCTCTTACGTTATTAAACGGAGAAGTTTTGTTACAGTATTCTGAATGTGTTTCATAATCTATGCTTGATATATGATTTGTCTTTCTTGTTAATGATATTATGGGTTTTCCGGTCAAACTAAAATTTTGAAAGATGTCTGATATGGTAGTAAATACAGGGGTTGGACAACATAATGTGAACACCTGTGAAAAGAGAATTTTTTTTTTTAATTAATAGGCCGTTGGTCCTCCTTTTGCATGAATTACAGCTTGTATCCGATGTGGAATTGTCAAATACAAGTCACGTGCAACATTCAGAGGGATACGTTCCCTCTCAAATTTAAAAAAAGTTCCTAATTCAGAAAGTGTCCTTGAAGGGAGGGGGGGGGGGAATCGACTGCGCAGCTTGTTTTCCAAAATACCCAACAAAGTTTCAATTATATTGAGATCAGGGGACTGAGGGGGCCACATGAGGTGTTCTAATTCATCGTCGTGTTCATAAAACCAGTCTCGGGCAATTCCATTGGTGTGAATGGGGGCATTATCATCTTGGAAGACTGGTCGTTTATCAGGAAACACAGTTTGCACCATTGGGTGAAGATGGTCGGCCAGAATACTGACATAATCCGCTCCTGTAACATGGCCATTCAGAACAACAAGTGGGCCAAGACCACGGTGTGATATCGCACCCCAGATCATCATAGAACCACCGCCATGTTTAACCGTTGGCCGAAGACAGTCAACTTGATAGACTTCTTTCGGCATTCTCCAAGCGTAAACACGTCCATTTGTCGGGAATAATGTGAACGACGATTCGTCTGACCATATTACATTCTCCCATAGTTCTTGTGTCCAACTTTTCTGCTCACGACACCATATTCATCGCTTCGAGGCATTGCATGATGTAATCAATGGTTTTGAAATAGCCGCTCTACCATAAATATTTGCCATATGCAGTTTACGCCGGATAGCTTTTGATGAAACTGGTTCCTATAGATATATTTTCATCTCAGATGTTATCTGGGAGGCTGTTCTCCTGTGTTTTTTTTGCCACAATCTGCTTCAAAACCATTCTTCTCTGTAATTCAGCTTCGACTTTCGACCACTGTTGTGCTTTTTAGATAATGTTTTTCGGTGTTTCAAATATGCTGACATTACAGTCGACACTGTACTTCTCCCGACACCTAGTAGGGTTGCGTTATCGTTACCGAGGCAAGACGGGTCACAACAATCATGCCTCTCTCGAAATCAGATAGGTCAGCCATAACGCAATTTAACGCAGAAATATATTTCGCAGCAAACTTCTATCACTGCTGGTAGCAGACTGATGTGTGTACTTTCTCATCCGGTAGGTGGCATCCTTCAACGCTGAAGGGCAGGAGTATACACAAGAGGTTTCTTTCGAGTGCTATTTTTTCACAAGTGTATTCATATTATTTTGTCCAACCCCTGCAGATCACTTTATAGTTTTCATAGAGACCCTAAAAAAAATAATAAATTAAGATATATTGACCAAAGTGTATTTCAGTGATCGTACAATGTTTAATGGTGAATTTTCCTCGTAAATATTTTCATTTATAAAATATCAAAAATTCTTCTTCGTAAACGCATTACTACTGTTGTAAAATATAGTTTTAAGGTATTTATTGTTAAACGCATTTGCCGATATAGAGGTCACATATTTCATAACATATTTTTCTTTATGGTGGAAAGTGTTATATAATCTATGTGTAATGCGGATAGTTTTCTTTCTTGGCTATTTTATACATAATCAGTTTTCTTAATAAATCAAGCTGATTAAGTTAATTTTTACTTTAAAATTCGGTTTGGGATTTTTTAACATTAAAACTGTATTCAATATTATTTTTTTTACTGCAGAACCTGATTACCGGATAAGTACATTTCCACCATTTTTTTTTCGAAAAGTGTTTTTTGCCTTTTATAACCGAAGAATTTTGCGATTAAATATGGCAAAAAATACATTTCGAAAAAAGTGGTGGAAGTTTACATAGACCAGGGATGGCGAACATATAGCACGCGTGTCGCTTTTGGCACGGCGTTGATGTTGATCTAAATCAAAATACAGTGAAATTAGACAGTACTATACACGAATCTAGATGAACTCATCGTGTCTAAATTCGATTGATTAAAAATTGGGTAGTTTTAATTGCGACTTATTAAATTCCAATCTAGTTCACTATGGGCAAAGAAGACAAAGAAGAACATTAGCAAAGAAGACATTTCGAAACTATTGAAAAGAAAAAATTATTAGACATTGTGAGTAAAAATGCCGATGATAAAATTATGTCCACTTGGAATTTAATTCCAGAACTATTTAAAGAAGCTGTTATTTTAACAACTTTTCCGTCTATCTATGCCTAAAAATCACTATTTTCACAAATGAGTAATATAAAAACTCAAATAAAAAGCACTTGTGTGAACTCTAGTTCAGTTTACATTCTTTTAAAATGAACTAAATATGAACTTGATATTATTATTTTTCATCCAAAATGTAAAAACAGGAATTCCATTTATCATATTATTTATTTAAATTTGATTTTCAGTCATAGTCATGTAAAGAATTTGTTGAGAAAATTTGGCACGCGCAGGCAAAAAGGTTCACCACCCCTGGCCTAGGCGGTAATCAGGCCCCATTTAATTGTCCACCACTTCCAATAATTAATCTGAAAAAAAAGTTCTAGCCAGAGCAATTCTTTTTCATTCGATATATTTTTGGATTCACTCAGCATTATTAAAACTGAAATGGAAGTCCTAATACAAGAGAGGTGGGGAATGACATCATAACAGAAAAAAAAAAGGGGGGGGGGGTATTCTATTCAAATGAGACACAGGAAAAAAGATGGTGTCTTAGGGATTTTTTTTTAACTTTCTTTCTTTTTTTTCACAAAAAGAGGAGCATCCTGTTTCTCGATCACTCACGTTTTTACTTCATTTTTAGAGTAAATCCATTCATGTATTAAAAGCTATTTAGCTTAAAGGCATTTCGAAAAAGCTATTATTTTTAACACAAAGACTAAACTGGCGAGATAAAACCGAAATAAAAGAGTTAAGACAATGGAAGAAAATGACAGAATTTCAGCGATTCAAACACAAGAAGCAGATGATTTGAAATAGTTACGTTCAAGGATTTGGCACTAAGTTTTAAAAAGTTTCCGAGCTCATTTCAGTTTATTGGATATTAGAGAACGGAAAAATATTTATCACTCTCAGGTTTTTTTTTTTTTTTTTTCCTGTCAGTTTTTATCATTTTTTGTCTCTTACATTTTTATTTCTCTTTCTCGATTTGATAGCGATGGAAGTGGTGATATTTTCAGTCGATCTCTGAAACTACAGCAACCTTTCACTTATACGTCGCCTCTTTTATGCGTCTCTCTCACTTATACGTCGATTTTCGGTAGTCCCGGATAAAGATATAGCACTGCAATGTTACTTTTTTTTTTCGCTTATGCGTCGCAATGTGAATGTATCTCTCACTGCGTCAGAGAAATTTCAAGTTTCCCTTACCATTTCTTCCCATTCTAAACATGTCCTTTCCAAGAAATTTCCCATCAGCTTGTAAATGAGAAGTCAATTGTTTGTATTTTTACATTTGTATTTTGGACAGTATTATTAACTGCATTCTTGGGTCACACCCCTTCACATCCGCTATTTCTAACATTTAACCTGCTATTTCTGTTACAAAAAAGCAGGCTCCATTTTGAAGAAATTTGAAAATGATGCATGTGCCAAAGATCAACCAGTATTAGATGAAGAATGGAATAACGTTTCTTGGTTAATGATTAATTTTAACGATTTTGTAGATATTGATGAAAATGTAATAATAGCAGAAAAGAGGGATATATACGAAATAGTCGCAGAAATCAAAGAGGATGCTAATGAAAATGAAAAAGATAACGAAGAAAGCGTAGAAACACCATCCACTGATTTTTGCACAGGGCTGCGGAGTCGGTGGGAAAAATGACCGACTCCGACTCTGACTCCTGAAATTTTAAAGGAACCGACTCCGACTCCGGAACGTCTAAAATACTAGTATTGCCTGTTGATTCATATTATTCAGATTGCTTTATTGCTGTCATTTGTTTTGAAATAGTAATAGTCGCTTTATTAAATTTGTTATTAAATAAAGAATATATTACTATTTAAAAAAATGGCAGCAATCCAGCAATCAGAATTAAAAAAACTCAACTGGCAACACTACAACCTGCTGTTACATTCCTGTTTGACCTTGAAGTATATGATGTGTATATTTTTGGATGAATTATGGGTGTAAGCCGTAATAGGTAAGTCAAGACGAGGACTCATTTACTGCAGCGGCAAACTTCTGACAGTATTTTAGTATAAAAAGTTTAACCTTTTTTCACCAAAATATGGGTGAAAGGATGTTTAATTTTGGTTTTATATCTATTTCTGCAGACCCAAAAAGTAGGAGGCGAAAATTTTACAATTTAAGCATCATTTTGGGGGTCTCCAGAACCCGAAAAATTATGGGGGATTGCAACAAAAATAAAAATGAAAATTTTACTATTTTAGCATTAATTCTGTTCTCACAGATTCGTAAGAAAGGGACAGAAATTTTATATTTTCAGCATTATTAATCGTACAATTTTGGGTCCTGCAGACCCGAAAAATCCAAATATTGAAATCTAAAGAAGTAAATAAAATGGAAATTTTACTATTTCAGATCCCACTGACTTGGAAAAGGAAATACAAAATGTTGTAATTTTGGAGTTATTGTGTTTTCCAGAACCCGAAAAATTATGGGGGAATGCAACAAAAATAAAAATGAAAATTTTACTATTTTAGCATTAATTCTGTTCTCACGGATTCGTAAAAAAGGGACAGAAATTTTATATTTTCAGCATTATTAATCGTACAATTTTGGGTCCTGCAGACCCGAAAAATCCAAATACTGAAATCTAAAGAAGTAAATAAAATGGAAATTTTACTATTTCAGATCCCACTGACTTGGAAAAGAAAATACAAAATGTTGTAATTTTGGAGTTATTGTGTTTTCCAGACCTGAAAAATTCCGATGTAAGGGAAGAAAAATAAAGAAGAACTGAAATTTCACTATTTCATCATTATTTTGAGTACTGCAGACTCAAAAAAAAAAAAAAAAAAATAACTTTTTTTTTTGGGGGGGGGGGGGGGGGGGGGGGTTCTATGCACACGGAAAAAAGGGGAGACAATTTACTACAATTTCAGTATTACTCCTGGTCCTACAGACCTGAAGAATCTGAGGGAAACAAGAAAACAAAAGGGAAAAATTTTCTATTACAATGATATTTTGGATTCTGTGGACTCCAAAAAGAGCAGAAACTTCCAATTTTCGCATTACCTCGGGTTCTGCAAACCCCAAAAACCGAGAGAAAGTACTGCATACTAATATAAAATATAAACTATAGATTTGAATTAAAAGCAGTTTTCATATACACTGTAAACTGGACAGTATATTGGGCCTGTTTAATCTGGGTTTCCTTGTATATATAGTCCAAATATAAAAATAATAATTCATTTTATAAATTTAAAATTACATAGAATTGGTTTAATTTCACTTCAAACTGTCTAAAAAACAAGCTGGAGTCGGAGTCGGCTTGTTTTTTAGTGACTCTGACTCCGACTCTTTTGTCCAAAAATAAGCCTCCCCGACTCCACGACTCCGACACCGACTCCGCAGCCCAGCTTTTGCAAACGCAATAAATGCTCCTGGAAACCCTCCGTCACTACATCCAACGAACTGATACGTACATCTGGTTCAACCAATTAATGTTTCAATGAACTCGAAAAAGCTATTTTTAGGGACAGACATCAAGCTTATAAACAAACTTCAATTTTAGACTATTTAAAAAAAATGGAGTATGTAATTAAAATTTTGGTATGTATGTATTTTAGATTTGAAATAGTAAATCTTTAACAATCTAAATAATTTGTATTTTTCATTATTATTCATGTTATTTGACCATTTGCTGATAAACTTTATCTTAACATCTATTTCAAATGTAATTTTTACTCAGATTTCATTTATGCGTCTCTCTCGTTTATGCGTCGTTTTTGGTTAGTCCCTTGCACCGACGTATAAGTGAGAGATTACTGTATTAAGTGGTTATCTTCAACAATCTGATTATAACTATTTTTATTCTGTTTAACATTGCTGAATAACCACAGTTGTGTTAAATAATGTTGGACGTAGTTAAAAAAAAGTATATGAATAAATAAATAAATAAAATACAGTGATACCATAAGAACACAAATCTGTTTAAGTTTTACATATTATATTTAAATTTTAGTAATAACTCAAATGTTTGCTGATTCATGTAAGTTTGTTATCCAATAGTCGTTTTGCTAGATATGAAAGTGGTTATATTGAATACTGGAATCGCCACTATTTCTATTCTGTTTAACATTGCTGATTGACCATAGTTGTATTAAATAAAGTTGAACGTAGTTAAAATAAACAGTAGATTAGTAAATAAATAAAGAAAGAAAATACAGTGATACGACAAGGAAAAAAGATCTGTTTAAGTTTTACATATTATTACTCAAATATATTTGAAGGAGAATTGCTTTGAGACTTATAAGCTACTAGGCTGTTTGTCTCGAATGATCCATATTTTTATTCACAGAAATACATACAAGACGTTGACAAATTACATAATTCTTCTTCTTGACAAGGACGGGATAGACACCAGGGAGTAGACAACACTGAAGACACATGCACAATGACATCCATGCCATGCCTTACCAGGATTCGAAACCGAGCCCTCACCGTAGCTGTCGCCTCCGCCGCTACCCACGCTGCCAGGCCAACTATTACTCACATGTTTGCTAATTCATGTAAGTTTGTTATCCATAGTCGTTTTGATACGGTTGAAAATGGTTATATTGAATACTCTAATTACCACTATTTCTATTCTGTTTAACATTGCTGAATAACCAAAGTTGTATTAAATAAAGTTGAACGTAGTTAAAATAAACAGTAGATGAGTAAATAAATAAATAAAATACAGTGATACGACAATAAAAGAAAAGCTGTTTAAGTTTTACATATTATTACTGAAATGTTTGCTGATTCATCTAAGTTTGTTATAAAATGTTCGTTATAAAATTGCATATTTTTGTGTGTAAAATTGCTCATTAGGTAATTATAACTAGTATTAAACTTGTTTTTTTTTTTTCAATCGCATGGTAAGTTGTTTAGTATGTTTAACTTACATTCATTTAAAGAAACAATAGATTTATTATGTGCAGTTGTTATTTCATAAAAAAAAACTTTCTCTATATAAAAAAGAATAGAAACTACTACATCCGCTGTCCTGATGTCTACTACCTCAGACAGAAGTCATGGGTCGTCGCTGTTTATACTTCACCGATGAAAATGTTTGGCTCCGAAGGCTGCTGATACAGTCGACGCTCGTTTTTGCGAACTCGTAGGGAACATTCAAATGGTTCGTAAAATAGAAAGTTCGTAAAATAGAAAATCATCAAAAATGACATGAATATGTACATTATTTATGTCTATTTTTATCAATATCCCCCCCTCCTCATAGATGATGCAATATTTTAAGATTATTTATTCTGAAATAAAGTTATACATATATTTTTTAAATATACTATAAGAAAATTCAAAATACAAATTTATGCACAGAAAAAAAATTTAGCACTCAGAAGAATATGGTATTAAGCTTTGAAAACATTACATGTGAAAACATAGACTGTATTAGAACTTAATGGATGAAAATACATAGATAAAAAATTAGGAATGGAAATAATCACTTATCTTTTCTTGTTTTAAAATCACATTTTGGAAAATACATGTTTCCATTTTATCTATGCTTGAAATCATTTCTCAATTATTGTTCCCTTCAAAAAAGTGCCTTAGCCCTGACAACCATTGAGCTGCTTGTTTGACAGTCGGACGTTGGATTATTTCATTTTCTTCTTGTTCCAAATCTGAAAGTTCTTCTTCCTTTTCACTTATTGCGTTAGCAATAATTTCTTCATCTGATATATCTTCGGTACAAATCACATCTGAATCTACACTCAAAAAGTCCACGAATGAAATTTCAGGTAACAGTGGATTTCTTTTTCGTAGTTCATTTATAAGTAACTCATCTCCACTGATATCGTCGGCTACAATTTCTAGATTTTCATTAATTAAGGTACTAAAGCCTGCGTTCTGAAATGCTTTAGCTATTGTAGTCGCTTGAACATCATTCCAAGCACGTATTGACAAATGCATTGCACACAGAACATCAATTTCATATGGTTGATTCAGCTCCAATCCCATGACTACTCTTTGCAAAAGCACTCTTCTATATATGCGCTTGAAACTATTAATCACACCCTGATCCATCGGCTGTAAAATTGAAGTTACATTGAGTGGAAGAAACTCCACACGAATAGATTTAAGATTTGAGACTTTAACGTGAGCTGAACAGTTATCCACAATTAGCAAAATTTTACGTTTTTCCAAAACAAATTGACGATCCAAGTCTCTTAACCATTTTTCATAAATGTACCCAGTCATCCCTGCATTTTGGTTAGCATGGTATGCAGCTGGTAATTTGTTAACATTTCTGAAGCATCTAGGCTTCAAATTTTTTCCAATGAAAAGCAAGGGCAGTTTTTGTGTTCCATTCATGTTGGCTGCCAACAAGATTGAGATTCTCTGCTTAGCCTTTTTGCCTCCGCTACATTTTTCACCTTTGAAAGTAAGTGTCTTTTCCGGCAGCATCTCAAAAAACAGACCTGTTTCGTCCGCGTTAAAGACATCCTCTGGAGCATATTCAGTTAGCAATGCTTTTAAATCGCGTTCTTTCCATTCATTTGCCAAAGTCGTATTTGCTGTTCCACTTTCACCGCACAATTTTCTGAAGCTCAAACCGTGCCTGGACTTAAATTTTTGTAACCAACCGTCTGAGGCCTTGAAATCTTTGATATTCAGCTTCAAAGCAAAAGAATTCGATTGTTCTTTAAGGAGATTACCATCTATGGGAATGTTCAGTCCTCTTATTTTCCCCATCCAAGAAATCAAAGCTTTCTCCAATTGGGGGTGTTTTGCTACTCTGAAATATTTACGAGAGGGGTTTTTATTGGTGCTTCTATTTCCGACGATTTTCTCTCGAGATTTTAAAATTGTGGAGAGACTATTCTTTGGAATTCCATACTTTTTCGAAATTTCTGTCTTACTTAAGATTTTCTCATCTACTTCTTTTAAAATTTTCTTCTTTACCTCAACGGATCAGCACATGCGTTTTTTCAACTGCGACATACTGAAATTCTGTAATGTTCTGGCCCAATCTCCCTCTCGACTAACGAGACTTGCACAGATTGAGTAGTCCAGAAGTTATGAGAAAATAGACGATTACAGAATGCAATCTTTTAAAAGATTTCGTTTCCTCTTTCAACAATGACACCTGCTTGTACATTTAAGTTTCACTCGCCAATCAGAGGCTTTCCAGACACGTGCCTTTAAAATCAGTCATACGTAATAAACCACGTGACGCTAAATAAACTTATTGCTACGCTGCCTCTCTCTCGAAAGCGTGAGGGGGGGGAATAACACATTCTTGAAATGCACCTGCTGTCTTTTGCACCTGTTGAGAGAATAATTAACGTTGGCACTTCTTTTCGGTATTTAAAATAAATAAATAGATAAATAAAAATGCAGAATTATGAAAGTTATGTTCGCAAAAAAGAGATTTTTATAATTTGTAGTTCGTAAATGGGAGCGAAAATTTACATAGCGTCTATGGGAATGTATTCGGGACCACGCTCTAGTTCGTAAAATCGCAAGTATTCGCAAAAAAGAGGTTCGTAAAAACGAGCGTCTTATTTTCTCATCAGACTCCTGGTCACGGAACCATTTTTATGTCGTCTTGTTTTTCGTCACAGGCCGTACTTAGTTTTAAGATATATTTTCAAGAGGAAACTTTGGTTGCATAAAGGCATACATTACGCATGATTGTGGTCGCAAATAAACTGAGGAAAGAGAAGAGGCTTATTTAGGAAAACTCCAAAAGTGGCATATAGATGTTTAATGGCAAATACGGCTAAATCGACATACATAAGCCGTTGGGAGTGACCCCGGTAAAGCAATACTATAGAATTACATTTCAGATGGAGTACAGATCCAGAATGATGGAGTACAGATCCAGAATGATGGAATAATTATATAAAATCCGTGACAGATGTTATATGCCTTGGCTCGGGGCTTGCGCCAAATCTCTTTGTACATTTTGCAGGCTTGGTGATAAATATTCAGAGATATACAGGGTCACGAAGATTTTAGAAAGTAACTAAACAGGATTTATATGAAAAATTGCGTCCCCAAGACAGTGCCATAAGGTTAGAATGATAGACTTCATGGGAACAGAAAATTGTGTCAAAGCCCTTAGTCAATACATCTGGTCAGTGTAAAATTTATAAAATAACTGTAGACATACATGCAAGACGCACCCATGAAACATTTTGCACAATTGTATCGTTTGAGAAAGGAAGTGAACGCAGCTGCATCTTTTTAGATGTGCGTAATTATAAAATCCCAGAGATAACATTTAATGGTTACAATTTAAGTGTGAAATGTAGAGGTGCGGATTTGGAAATGAATGTTTTCTTTCATTTTTTATATACATCAAAAATAGGGGAAGGTGGCCTAAAATGATCCTAACGGGCAAAACGATTCACATGTGTTTTCTTCCAGACAGGTTGCGCTATCTACAGGGTAACATATAAACTAGTTGTGATAAGTGAAGAAGAAGCAATGGCGTTATTATATTAGGTTTTATAACATCTGTTAAAGGGTAATAACTATCTTTCATATTTATTTAGTTATAGAGTGTTTCATGTACAGAAATATGACTTGGATTACTTAACGGAGTATGTTTTTAGATGTGAATTACACTTACGCATTGTCATAAGTACTTTTATATCCTTTATTTTACCGATAAAAAACAATTTACAATTATTTTTAAATGAAGGATCATTTTACCCTTTGGTGAGGGTAAAATAATCCTTTGGACACTTTTTAAAAAATCTATTTTTTTCATTACTCGATTTGGGTTTAAAATATTATTAAAATATGTTTATAATGCAAAGTATAGTGTAAAATATACTAGCAAAGAAACAAAGTTTTTTCCTTAAGGAGATCATTTTACGCCACCTTCCTTTACATCTGCTAGAAATAAGTGTAGGATGATCATTTAAATAAAAAGCCTTATCTTTAAGGATAGAAAGACATAGATTTAAATACTGGGAATGGAGCGCACTAACAAATTAAATTTTAAATATAATTTTAAAACAATTAAATTAAATGCATAATAAATAAGAAAATAGTGTTAACCATTAAGAAAAACATATACATTAGAAACTCTATTATATATATGAATAGATAGCGTCTGTAAATTAAACTTTTTTTTTCATATTTTATGCAGAAATATATTTTTCTTAATAATAATAAAAATACAATCTGGAATAATTAATTTTTATTTCAAAACTGGATTCGGGATATTTAACAACGAAATCGTACTCAATTTTGTTTTTTGGCAGCCTATCACCACCAATAATCTATCTCAATAAATTTTAATAGATTATACAACCAGAGTAAATCACTTTCTTTCGATAGCTCTTTAAGATTCACTCAGCATGATTAAAATTGAAATAGAAATCCTACCACAAGAGAGAGAGAGAGAAAAAAGAGATCATAAAAAAAGGAAGGTTTATCCCAATCAAATGAAATACCGAAAGAAAAATTAAAAAATTGTGTCTTGGGGATTTTTTCCCCCTTTCCACATAAAAAAGGAGCAGTATCCTTTTTCTGGAGTTTTTACTTCATTTAAGGAGAATGTCCATTTATGTATTAAAAGCTTTTCATCTGAATGTTTTACAAAAGAAAAAAGTTATTATTATTTTTTTAATAAAAAGATTTTAAACCGGTGAGATAAAACCTAAATAAAAGAGGGAAAACAATGAAAGGAAATGATGGAATTTTAGCAATCCTCCAAACACAAGAAGTGGAAGATTAGAAAGTGTTATTTTCGAGGATTTGCGCAAAGTTTCAAAAGTTTCCGCACTCATTTTAGTTTATTGGATTTTAAAGAACAAGAAAATAATAGGTTTTTCTTACTGTTTCTCCATTTTTACTTTCTTTTATCTATAATAGAAGAAAGTATTGTAATCGAAATTTTTTTCCAACTTCCAGTTTTCGACGGATTTACACGTTTTAGGGGTCAGAGATTCCGAAAAACACGTTTTTACAAAAGTCTGTCTATCCGTGTTTCCGCGTGTATGTCCTCTTTGTATAATCGAAAAGTATATGAAGTTATACCTAGAATTGAACCAAATTTCATTTATTAGTTTTTGGCTATGCCAAGCAAGTTCCACTTGAATTTGGGGATATTCCGACGAAAGGGGGCGCTGTGATATCGTTTTTATTCCATTTTAATTAACGTATCATCGAAAAGTATATATGAAGTTATGCAGAGAATTGAACCAATTTTTTTGTATAGGTTTTTGACTATGGCCTGCAGGTCTCAGTTGAATTTGGGGATATTCCGCTGGAAGGGGGAACTGTGATAGCGATTTAAAGATTTCAAATTTAAACAAATGTACAAAAAAAATAGATATCCTAAAAGTTTTTTTTTTTTTTTTTTTGTTAAATGTTAGGCCTTGATCCAAAGATTCCGGAGCAATTTTTGTTTTGCCTCTATCTTAAAAAATTTCTGGGATATTGCAGTTTGAAATTTTAGGGTGGCTGACATTTTGAAACAAGACAGCAGGATTCCTGCATAAAAGGGTTTGATTTATGAGTTTTAGTAAACATGCTTTCTCGTAAATTTTCTTTCATTGTAGTAACAATCGTTCCAACTCATATGTTTAACACTATACATTCATATTCGCCAGCGTCGAATTCTCTCCAAGCTCGGCGATATTTCTCAGACTGTCGCCAAATTTTCTATATTAGGCGAAATATCGCCAAATTTGGTGACAAAAATAGGTTGTCATAAATGAAGCCAACTTGGCTATAACTGAGTAATTTGGTGACATTCTCATTCAAAATCAGTATTGACGAGAACTGGGATTGAATCTTCTGTAATCGGGTTCCGCTCATTTTACCTTCGTGTTTTTCAGTAAAATTAGTGAAAAAAAAAACTAAGGAATAGGAAGGCAACAAACATAATTTCGGTGGTATTAATAAATAAAAATTATTATTCTTCAAAACAATTCTAACTTTTAAATAAAAATAAAAAAACAGATGGCAACTAGCTTTGTATAAATATTTTCTTATTATTCTTTTAGCCCTAGACCAGCATTAGAAAGGCTTATTTTAAGTCAAAATGTTATCTGGAATATGCTTAAAGGCGTTTTTAGATATTAAATTTTGCTGAGTAGAAATCGATTATGAATATTTTGTTATGTTGGTACTTCCTGGTACCATTTATATTATATCGATTAAGTATCTACGATTAATATTAACAGTTCGAGAACGAAACATACTTTTAATGTAGGGCGCCATTTGGGAGAGGCTAGGAGGGGGGTAAAATTAACCCATCAAGGAATTCGATATTTTGAAGTGTATCAGTTGTAACAGATGACAGATGAGATTTAAAAAAAAATCTGAAATGCACAAATTCTAAAATAGTTTGTCATATTTAATTAAAATAGAAACATTTGTGTTAAATAAACACTTTAAGCACATAAATTAATAAATATCAATAATGTTTGCTAAAGCTTTCCTATGCCAACTTTCTCAAAGTGAAGCACATTCATCAATAATGAGTACTTTAGCTAATTTTATATAAAAAAATGTGAGAATAAACCTGTGTTTATTACTTCTCAACTGTTCGCAATAGGATACCCCCCCCCCCCCACACACACTTCAAAAAGTTTTAAAATGGCGCCCCTGTTTTAATGACGTGGATGGTGCAAGACGTACAGGAATCAACTGGAAAGTTTAGTAAATTTTCTTATTTCTTTCATAGTTTTAACTTTTTCATTCACAATTAATTGATGAATTCAATTAAAATTTATTAGATTTTCAACATTTTAAATTTCTATTTAAAATCTTTAAATGAAAAAGTGTTACAAATGCATCAGAAACTGTAATACTCTAAAATCGTATATATTATTTCTCCTGTCAACATCCCTTTTTCTAAGAAAATACGAAACGCAAAACGACGAATGAGATACCATATGAAAGGATTTTGAACAGCCTTTTGACATAGTACCACTTACATTTTCCTAAAACATGTTTTTTGATTAAAATTTGCTGATAATTTAAAATTAAATCGGCATTGTTTTCATAAAAGAAATGAAAGAGTTCCTCAAATTAATGTTGCCACAAAAATAAAATACCACATTATATGATGTTCTGCAATGATTATAAAAAACACCGCATTGGTTTATTTTATATTTATGATTAAAAAGCGAAATTGAAATTGAAGTGTTTAGATTTATATTTCTATGTCGCATGTTTTTCCCGAAGCGGGTGACGTCATCCTCTAATGCAGTTAAAATACGATTGTTAATTTTTTTTTTCTCGCGTGTGCCTTTCGCAATCTTGGATCAGTGTTTACTCTAACTTTGATGGAATAAATTAGATGATATTTTGGCTTGACTAAACACTAAATGTTGTTTGCAGATATTTTTATCCTTACATTTTCTTTCGAAGTTTAAACCTGCATCTAATAAATATTACACATTGCTAAAAAATATTAGATTGCAGTGCGAAATCCTCGCACGGGCCCACTGGTAAAATAATAAAATTGTAAGCAAATACTATATAGATTTTCTAAAAAAGTACTATCCAGCAAGTTTATTTTCTAATACAGTAAGGTTATAACGGAGACTTGCTACAAACGAAAAAAAATCACGGTTCAGCCAAAAACAAATACCATGCAATGCAGCAATTATACCTTCTAAGACGATAAAACCTGTCTAAAACGGAATTTTCCAATGACGTTTTCGTTCTCGTCTACAGGTTTTATTGTATCATACTTATGGTGGGGGCCCCGCGTTGGAATTATTTCCAGGGCCAGTGGTCTCTCTGTACGGCCCTGCACAAGCTACGAAACTGCTGACAAACTGGTTTGTTTACAGTCCCGTTTTAACAGTAGAATTTTGTGATATTTTCTCCGAACGATTGGCAAATTTTACATCTAACAAACGAAATATAATTTTTTTACAAAGTAGTGATTTTATAAGTAAGACTTAAATCTGACTATTAATTTGTATTTCATTGATATTAATTTGATTAATGAAAACAATTTTAAATAATTTTAAATGCTGATAATGTACAAGTAAAAACAATTACTTTGTAAATGAAATTATAAGTTTGATGGAGATAAAAAATATTTTTTTTCTTCATTCCTCACTTTTAATGTAGTAATGTCATCTTTAATAATATGTAATAGCTATATGTAAAAAACATTTGAATCAAAAATTTATATAGAGTGTGAAATGCTCATACATATGTTAATGATAGTTGATGTAACAAGTTTTATGTATTTTTACGGTTGCTGCATTCTGTGATTTTTTTTTAATCATGGGTGAGAAGCGTTTGTAAATGCATCAGTGTCTGTGACTTTAATAAATTTCGTGCATTTTTGAGATTGCTGTAACTTTTTTCTTTTTATTTCTCATGGGCGCGAAGCGCACATACTTTTGTTAGTGAAGATTGTGGCTTTTGCGAATTTCGTGCATTTTTTTGAGATTGCTACAGAATAAGGGCCGAATAATGTAAAAGTTGTTCACAAATTTTTATTTGGATCATCCAATGTTTATTCTGATGTAACAGGGCATTTTAAAAGATTGAAATGACGCAATGGTTTTATCTTTTAAGTTGTTGAGAAGACAGAATTTGAAGTAGTAAATATTTACTCTTATGTAGCAGGGCAGTTTTACGCGATCAATGAAATACACGGACAGTTGACTTTTAAAACGTCACACGGAGATCCAAACTAAGTGAAATGTATGCAAATGGATACTATGACGCAAAGAAACCATTTACATAATTTTTTCTTTCGATTTTGGACAACGTGGCGCAAAAGATAAATACATTTAATGAAATAAATACATTTCAATGCATAATATAGGCTCAGTGAAAATAATATATTTAACAGTGTATTGGAAAATTAAAAATATTAATTGTATGTGTAAATATACTTTAGAAGACAAACCAAAAATAATTTAAATTGAATTTTAAAACAATCCTATTAAATTCATGTGACGATGTCACTCGAATTTTTATATCATTTCTTTTAAAACCCATATTTTGAATTAAAATGTATTAGAGAGATGTGAATGAAAAGGCATCAGCAAATAAATTTTATATATCTTTTCATGTTAAAAATAATAGTTGCACTTGTGAATATAAATAAAACGAAAACGAAAATGAAAAGAAAAATATCTTTTAATTAATAACATAGAGTCACTCAAATTTGATACCATTACTTTTAACACCCCATATTTAATATTCTTAGAGCCATAAGAAAGTGCTGCGTCAAAAACTTTTAATCCATTAATGGTTTTTGTACTGATACATTATAATCATATTTAGCATTGCGGGAACTATCACAAATGTAACTACTTAATAAAAATTAAGATGTAACCTTTTTTTAAGCGTTTATTTTTATCATTATTTTATTTTTTACTCTGCTGCAGCTTCTGTGTTATTTTTCTTGGTATTCATTCTCAATATCCCAAAAACCTTATACGACTGAGGAAAAGCTCAGCATTTTTTTTAATTCAGCGCATCGAAAAATATTAGAAAAACCGAAATGGTTGCAGAAAAAAATATTAAAAATCCTTATTTTGCCAGCCTGTGTAATTGTTGATTGCTAATAAAACTTCAGCTTGATATGGAAAGCGTTTTTATGTTTAATGCGGGAAAAATGTTTTCACGATTTTCATCAAAAAAGGATGCACGTATTTTGTTAAAAATGTTATAAAAAGTGTATTTAAATGTTGTACAATTTTCGTTTTTTCAAAGTTGAGAAATATTTAAATCGTAATTTTAATTTACCAATCTTCAAATATTATTATTATTATTATTATTATTATCATTATTGAGTGCAATAGTAGCATAAATGTATCTCTATATATTACTATTATCGTTAAGTAACATTACATCCTTTTACAAAAAAATTATTTGTATGGTCAATAAAATACATACATTAACAGTCATTATTAAAAACATAGTTATTTTCTTAAAAAACACATATAGATATAGTCCGACTTTTCAGAAGTCATAACACATACCCAATATCTCGTACAGATTTCTTCTAACATTTCTCACTCTGATCTCTCTTATCTTTCATTACACATTTTCCGTGTTTCCATTCTTCTGAAAGAAAAACCTTTATTTTTCAATCTAAATATACAGACGCAATCACACTATGCTGCTCTTTTGAAAAACGCTTTCGCCCCTACTCGTAGGTTTCTTCAGTTTAAATGATGTTCAATTTCAATTTCATCAGTCTTGGCACGAGATCATAAAGTTTTTCCCTATCTCATCTTATTTCCCTTTTAATCTCACCCTCTTCTTCAACATTATCTGCCAACGGTTGTCTGTGGCTGCATGAATCATGTCTTTTGATATATTTCATGAAATACATCATGAAATATATCATGAAATATATAATGAAATATATCAAATATGAATCATAATGTCAAATAGGAATCATATCAAACGATATGTTTCATGCAACCGTAGACAACCGTTGGTGGAGATTGTTGAAGGAATGGGAGATATTAAGGGAAAAACAAAGAGATAGGGAAAAGCTGTATGATATCGTGCCAAGACTGATGAAATTGAAATTGAACATCATCTGAACTGAAGAAACCTCGGAGTAGGGGCGAAAACGATTTTCAAAAGAATTGCATAGTGTGATCGTGTCTGTATTCTTAGAGTGAATAACCGTGAGGTGTGCTGGGTTCAAACCCATGTTCGCTCGCCGGCATCAGCGTTCGGAGTTTTCTATTTTTTTTTCTTTTTTCATAGATATGAGTTAGATTTTCTTAGATCTTAGAAAGACACCAACGGATGGCAGAAACCTCCCCACTCGGCCTATATTCCTCTCGTTGATAATCGGTTGTAACAAAACACCATCACCACCACTACCAATAAATTTTTGTCAGCCATCTTTAATTCATTTTCATTCGATATATTTTTAAGATTCGCCCAGCATAGTCCCATATGCACTTGAAAGGTTCTTCTCTGGAAGAGGGTAGATGGGGGAGGTGCATTGTTTGAGTCCGTGTCGCGCTCGTCGGCCTAACCGTTCGGAGTTTTCCGTGGTTTTCTTCTAATATTGCGTACCTATACGAGTTGGTTTCCTTTAGAAATACCCTTAACGAGGTTACCGCTCTACTACTATATCCCTGATGCAGATTATTGGCTGTATCAAAACCACCACCACCACCACCATCTCATTCAACATGATTAAAATGGAAATCGAAATCCTTTCGAGAGAGAAAGAGAGACCGTGATAGAAAAGGAAGAAGAGCCAAATGAGATACAGATAATAGAAAAGTGCTTGAAGTGTTTTCTTTCTTTTCGCATAAAAAAAGAGCAGCATCTTTTCCTTGGTTATTCGAGTTCCTACTTCGTTTAAGGAGAAAATTCATTCATGTATTAAAAGCCTTTTAGCTGAAAGTATTATACGAAAAAAAAAGTCTTGTTTTTAGCATAGACTTTCAAACTAGTAAAACTGAAGCAAATAAGTGCAAGGAAGCGGTGTAATTTTAGCGATTCAGAAACAAGAACTGATGATTAGAAACTATGTTATTTTCAAGGATTTGCTCTAAGTTAAAAAAAAAAAAAATCGGGCTCATTATAGTTTATTAGATGATAAAGAAAAAAAGCTTTTTTTTTCTTTTTCAAAAAATGAAAAAGCAAATTTCTTCTTGATTTGATAGCGATGGAAATTTCAGTCCTCTCTGAAAATATCAAGTGGGTATCGTCAATATGAGAGCTAATATCTATTTAAATATTTTTCATATAGTTGAATTCTGTTAAACATAGTTTAGCGTAGGAGAAAAGTAAATGATAATCCGTTTAAGCTTTACACATTGATTGCGCAAATGTTTTCTGACTTATCTCTGCATAATATAATACACATTTTGAAAATGCAATTCAATTTTATTTAAATTTAGTTGAGTTATTTTCCAAAAGGGGGCGATATAAACAAAAATTAATTGTATAGAATCTGTGCAACATTTTTAAAACTTGAGTACGGTTTTATACAATAAAAGATAAAACATTAATTTTATTTAAATTTGGCTACTGTATTTCTCACTAAAGGGCATTATCGGCATAAAAGAACGTTAAGTTAAATCTGTCTTATCTCTTTTTAATTTGGAAAATTGTTGACATATGAGAAACAAACAAAAGAAAAATCAATTTTAAAATTTTAGTTATGCAATTTCTCACCAAGGGGTCTCACAAGCGAAAAAACTCCTATCATGTCAAAACTTTTATCAAAAAGTAAATTTGACCGTGGCAGAAGCCTATTCTGGATTTTAAAAAACAAAAAACACATATAACATCAATTTTATTTACATTTAGCTACGCCATTCTTCAACAGGGGCACTATAAAGAAAAATAAAATTCTGTTGAATCTGTCTAACCTATTTTTTTTTTAACTTGATTACGGCTTCATAAAGTAAAACATAAAAAATCAATTTTACTTAAATTTAGTTACCTATTTTCTGCTGTCGCTGTAAACAGAAAAGAAAATTGCGTTGAATCTGTCCTACCTATTTTTAATTTCAGCACAGATGCCATACTATCAAATATAAAAAATCTAATTTATTTATATTTGGTTACTTATTTCTCACTAGGAGGCGTTATTGGCGTAAGAGAACATTGAATTGAATCAGTCTTACCCAATTTAACTTTCAGTATGACAACTATTTGAGAAAACATAAAAGAAAAATCCATTTTAAAATTTCAGTTATGCATTTTCCCACCATAGGCGCTACCAGAGTAAAAACCATATAATGTGAAAAAGTTTATCAAAAAGTAAATATGACAATGGTGGAAACTTATTTTGAAGATTTGAACGAAATTTACTCGCGGGAAGTGAGCATAAAATGTGTTTGAGAAGTTAGTTGAAGACACAATTATCACACAGGGATACGTACACGAAGCATCATAAGTTAAATAAAGGTCATAGAAAATAGCTCTTCCAACAGTAATTGGAGATAAAGTGTAATGCATCTGAATACTTTCGTGTTTTCTTGTAAAAGAATTATAAGTGTTAGACCACATATTTTCAATGAAGAACATTATGCTGCAGTGCGTTTTAGTAACATATACAAATTCCGCAGAGTTTCAAATAACATAACGTCACTAAAACGCATTTTAAGTAATTATCATCCATACACGCTAGTGTAATCGAATTATTTTGTGCGGCCCTGTAAAATAATTATAAATGCTATATACACCCTCTTAAAAAAAAAAAAAAAAATGTTGTAAGTGACTGTAATAACATACTGAAATTACATTAGTGTCAGGGTTCTACAAATCCTTCATTTAAGCGTTTCAAAAAAAATTAAATAAAAAAAAATTAAATTCGTTTTATAAATTTGTTTAATAAAATCGTTACATATATAGGATATATAGGTTTACATAATATAGGATAGATGTTTCAGAAACTTTTTGTAAACTGAGCAACAAATAATAGCTGAGCAAAAGCTGAACTATCTACTACATATATAAATGGCAAATTCGCATTTGATTCCTACCGTTTATAACTCAAGTTCTACTAAACAGATTTTGATAGGACTTACACTCATTTTGGTAGATAATATTTAAGAACATATGGTTTTTATCGATAACTTAGTTATGGAGCTATGTGAGAACGTTCTATAATCAGGTGAACTCGATTATGAAATATTAGCCTTTTTAAAAAGTTCTAAAGAACGGATTTTGATGGAATTTGCACTGTTAGTTCGATAATTTTAACGAAATGGTTTTAATATATAACATATCATTCTACGTTGCTTAGTTATAGAACTATAGGAGAAAATTCTATGATAAGGTAAACAAGATTATGAAAAATATATCTACTATATATAAAACTCAGATTTTATTTCATTTCGCCTAAAACTTCAGTTTTGCTGAACGGATTTTGAGGGAATTTTCACATTTAGTTAGGTAATATTTTGGGGATAGTTGGTATAGTTCTGTCAGCCCGACGCAGGTGATAAATCGCCAAATGTTTTTTCAATCATCGCCATTCGCATTGCACCCATTTAATTTAAAATAGACAGCTTTAATTTAAAATGCACATACGTATCTATATAATTAAGGAGAAAAGTTATTTCAAAATAGCGGGAAAGTACTGGGCCGATCTGCACGTTTTATAGTTTGATAGAACGAGTCTGACCCCCGTTGTTGGGAAAAATATAAAGTTTCACCGCTTACCTCTCCAATATTTTGTAGGGTGTTGACTGTTGCTTGGCATCTTAGGCCTGCTCCTTCTAACCCACCTCCTTCTTGGCTGCTGAACATAATTACGCGTCCCATCTTAACTCATAAACTTTCAGAAATTTACAAATTACTAACACACCTATCTAACATAACTTAATCACTCAAAGCAGTTTTCTTTCTCCATAAATTAATAATAATAACTCGCTTATTTTAGTCCTTAACGTAATCATTCTATCATTTTTTATCTGCTTAGCTTTCTCCATTTAGCTGTTTTGCAGCTTAGTTGTTTCTCTCATCCGCAAGTAATGTTCTCTTCCTAGCAGGGGCTGAGTCCCCATTAATTAATTTATTTTTATCGGGAACCGCAAGTTTGGTCAGCAAGCAACGTATCGTTACATCTAACACGAAGTGCATCCAGCCTCCATCCAGTGTGAGGGTTCCAGCGCAATTGTGTGGCGCTCCTTGTCGCGTGGGAATCTCACACTGGCACGTCCACATCTCAAGTGCCGTCATTTACGAACTGTACAATTGGTACAGTCTTACCTAAGAACTGCACCTTTCTACTAAATTAGCGGACTGTACAACTGGTTCAGGCGCACCTGTGGACCTCGTCTACCCTGTCTGTCGCTCCTTGTCGCGTAGGAACGCTGGTTCCAGCGACAGACCCTGTATTAAATTATAATTTTTTTTTTTTTTTGTATGTCTTTAGTTCCTGCCACCTGTCGCGTGGGGCTTTGCCCGGCAGGACCAGCCATTGGCGAAGCTTGTACTGCCACGTTTAATCCCTGCGTGCCGGGGAGCTAGCCGGGGAAGACATTAAACGCTCAACGGCTGGGTTCGCCCTCAGCCGAGTGGTCTTCCTCAGGCATTAAAATATTTTGTAGGGTCAATTTAAACCCAATAACCCAATCTTGCGTCAACCCAATGCAAACAGAAAGTCAGATTATGGAAATGATAAATATTTCTCCCATTATTCACGCGAAAAAGTATAATATTTTTATGATCAATCACCGTAAAATGTTCTAAATAAAAAAGGAGGTTTTTTATTTTATTTATTTTTCAGCAAGTCTTTCGTAAAAAAGTGTGTTTCTTTAACCGATAATGGCAGAAGAAATAAAAAATGCTCGAAAAAATTGTTGGAAAATCATAAAGTTCTCCTTTATTGCTTCTTTAGTTTTCACCTGTTTTTTCACCAGTACAAATAATTACTGCTACATCATGTTTTCTATGACTACAGACTAATTTATTGCTATTACATTTTTGATTGCATATGTTCCGCTGGAATCCAAAGAAGGAGAACCGTGGTAGACCTGTCAGAAGAAGACGTGTATTATGAAATATAACGGAACATAGAGTGAGATGGCCTTTAAACTACCAGAAGCACACATGGCACCAAGCTGAGTGGCCTAGAGCTCAAGAACTAACAAAAAATGAGAATGAATCACCCGCACATTGTTTAGGTGCAATGAACAATCTCCGCAATCATTGTAATGCTCTCCATTTCAGTAGTGCGCCGATTAGAAAACACTTTAATCTCGGCTGTTATAACGGCCAAATAACTCTGCCAAACACCTGCAAACGATCATTTAAAAGAGTTGGTTCCTAGCCCAAATTTTGCCTAACACAATAAATAATAATATAATAGCACAATGGCATTCGCGTCGTTAACAGCAACGTAGAAAGAATATTCCAAGGTAAAGGTCCGTATTGCTTTAAAATACAAAATCAAATTCAGCGATACATTTCGTTTGATTTAGGGTTTGTTTGTGAAAAAAAAAAAAAGTAGTGGATGAAGCCTGCTAGTGTTATTTATTAAATTAAACTCAACGAGTTAACTTTAACTTCAAAATTCGGCTAGGAATATTTAAGCTATTAAAGTTGTGCTTAATTTTATTAATTAACAATCTCCTACCACCGCCAGTAATCTATCTCATTTTTTTAAAAAATATTTCAGCCAGCGGTAATTCATTTTCATTCAACATCTTTTTAAGATTCACTCAACGTGATTAAAATAGAAATGGAAATCCTTTCGAGAGAGCAAAAAAGAAATCACAATAATAGAAAAAAAAGGTTTATCCCAGTCAAATGAAATACACACACACAAGACAAAAAAAGTATTTTAGGAATTGTTTTTTTTCTTTCGCACAAAAAGATCAGCATTCTTTTCCTGCATTATTCGAGATCTTACTTCGTTTAAGCAGAAAGTTCATTCATGTATTAAAAGGTTTTTAGCTGAAAGCACTAGGGGAAAAGTTATTTTTTTAACATAAAGACTATAAACTGGTGAGATACAAAACTGAAACAAAAGAGTGAAGACAATATGAGGGAATGATGGAATTTTAGTGCATCAAAAAAACAAGATGTGATGATTGGAATATTGTTATTTTCAATGATTTGCACAAAGTTTTAAAAAAATTTCTACTGCAAAGAATGTATGTAAGAACTGCGCGAAAAAGTACATCAATGTGCACGCAAATTACATTAATATTGATATTAAAGTTTCTTTTTAAAATATGAGAGACAGCTATGACCTACGAGAGATTTTAAAATTTCAACTGAGTGAAAAATGTTCAGGCTGAAAGTCGAACTCCAGGCGTTCTGGCTTAATATGCGAACGGTATAATACAAACTGAGCAATCCAGTACAACTTTAACACACATAATTCACTCAAATATCTTGACACGTTATGTCAGAGATTCCAGGTTCTACTCCTGGCCTGTACATTTTTCACTCGGTTGAAAAAAAAAGAAAAATCTCACTTGTAAGATTTCATTAATACAAGATTGAGATAAAATCAATTTAATGAAACATGATGTAGTTAAAATAAACGTGAATTAGTTCTACAAATTCATCAAGAAGATATCCATGTAATAACAAATATGAAATGTACAGATAAAACAGTCATAAAATAAAACAATCCTGTTAAATTTTAAACCATATATAAATACATCAAAAACCAGAAATTATTTGGACACATTATGATAAATTTAAATTTTCTAATGTGCACAAAAATATAAAGTGCACTTGCTTTCGTAAGAAGAAAACCAGTATAAAATATTAAAACAAATGCATGTACATAAAAAGTGTAACTAATTGTAATTCAAAATTTGAAACATCAGTAATGTCCTTAAAATAAAAAGCAAATCGAGCTTTTAAGTGTCTATTGTAGCAGTTTTTTACAGAAATTATCTAACTTACAGAGTGTCCCAAAACGTCCTTGACACATTTTAAAATTCAATGAAAGACCAAGCAATTGGCGTACGAGAGTGCGGTTTGGACGAAAATGCTTCTTATGACTGAAAATTTTGTTTACGCAAATAAAAAAATTAGCTCCAAAATTTTCTCATAAATGGCGCTGCTTCTTGAAGGTTATCGAATAGGTAGAATGCCTTTATACATAACAGTGGCGAGAGTTTTTTGTCCGAACAATGGCAATCCAAATTCCAGAAGTTAACAATACTCGCTTTCATGAGTTCGATTAGACGAGTCAGACAGGTCAACAAAGATTAGTTTGGCGATAATATAATGCTCACCAAGATGCTTGGCGATTCGTTTTTTTTTTCAAAATCGTACCGACCAATCAAATGTTTTTTGTCCGTATGTCGCTATTATCTTACAGAGGCACCCTATTAATCTTGGCGCCCTTTCTATTATCACCAAACTAATGTTTGTTGACTTGTCTCAATCGTCTAATCGAACTCAGGAGAGTGAGTATTGTTAACTTCTGGAATGTGGGTTGCCATAGTTTGGACAAAAAATGTACATACGCATTGTGCGCCTTTCGCCATTGTTATGTATAAAGGGATTCTACTTCTTCAGTAGTTTTGCAGAAGCAGCGCCATCTATGAGAAATTTTTGGAACCGATAATTTTATTTGCTTAAACAAAATTTTCGATCATAAGAAGCATTTTCATCCAAACCGCACTCTCGTACGCCAATTGCTTGATCTTTTATTGAATTTTAAAACGTGTCAAGGACTTTTGGGATACCCTGTATTTTTCAATTTACTTAATTCGTGTAATAAGTCAAGAAGACAATAAAATTACTACTAAAAATGGGAAAAATTTTGGTTTTCTGAAATCTAGGGTCCCTGAGCAAGTGCCCTGCGTGCAATGTGCACCGCGTCAGTAAAAGGGCACTGCCGCCCCCCCCCCCCCCCCAGACCTCTCTCTCTCTCGAATTGATTGCAAAGAAAATTTCAGTTCTCTTTGAAAATATTTCATGTTTCAGAGCTGAATATGACTATTTATTTTCCATTTAAAGTTTTTAAACATAATTTAAAGTAGGTAAAATTTAAATGATTAAAAATTTTAAATGTAATAGTATCTTAAGCGTTCATGCGCTATTAAATTTTCAAAAAAAAAAAAGATTTTGGAAAAGAAAGCTGTATATAAGAAAGAGCATTTTTATCTAAACATTTAAATATCGTGTAAAAATATTCCTATAATTACGCTAGTTAAAACACACCAAGTGTTCGTTGCAAACAATGGCTAAAAAGTATTGTTATGAATTTTGTATATATCTGTAAATATTCCATTTGTTTAAATTTATTTTATTTGATTATTGCGAAAATTGCAGTATTATTAATGTATTTCCTATTGAGCATCATGTAACTCAATGCTAAAGGCCTCAGATGGTTTGCAAGGAAAACAACCTTACACCCTCATCTTTATAATGGAAGTCTACTGAAATATCGCCAAGGAATGGGTTTATCGCCAAGTTGGCGATGGTTTTGGCGACTTATTTTTGTCGCCAAATTTGGCGATATATCGCCAAATGTCGCCAAGTTGGCGACGGATTTGGCGACTTTTTGTGCAACCACCCGGGGCCTCCGAGATGTCGCTGTGTGTCCTTCACCGGGCCTGCTATAAGTATTAGTGACGTCACAATAGCGATCCACTTTGGTCAATGTATCGCAGCAGAAAGATGTAATAAAAAGAGCATTTTCGCTCTTATAATTTGTGATTACATAAATAATATTAAATTTCATAATCGTGAAATAAAAGGGAATTAATATACTTGTTTTATTAAAGGAAATTAAAAGTTTTAAATTAAAAAAATTGCTAAGATTAATAGATCAGATTGAACCCATTGACTTACCTTTTCCTAAAAACATTATTTTACAATAAATATACGTACAAAAAATATAATAAATCTACCAAAAACTTTACAAAATCAATCCCATTCCTCCCTTTTACAACTACATACCATAATTTAACCATCAAAACACAATAAATGTCAATTTAAATAGAGAAATAGACATTTTTTAACTATAGAGACCTTGGTACTTTTTTTAACGCTTTGGCGTAATCCGAGCTTCAGAAAGTTAGATATGTTTTTAAATTATATACACAATTATGAAAACAAACCTAATGTACTTTTATGTTTATTTATATATACAATTCTGTTCTACCTGCATATAAAAAGAGATAAATGGCTTCTTTATATTAAACAAATTATATAAATATTGAAAAAAAAGATACTTATTTATATGAAACTACGAATAGGTTGCCAGAAAATATGTTGCAACTTTCCTTCTCTCGCCATAAGCCTTTTTCGGTACTTTTCGGTTAGCCGGGCGCCAGTGATACATGTACATATATAAATATATATATTAATTCATACATATATGTGTGTGTAGATATGTGTATATATATATGTGTGTGTAGATATATGTGTATATATATGTGCGTGTATATATGTATATATATCACTGGCGCCCGGCTAACCGAAAAGTACCCAATTTTCTATCTTAACTTTGTAACTGATTTGTAATATTTTAAAAATTGTCTATTTATTGTACTTGCGTCTAGGACCTAATAACCAGTCAAATTAACTTATCAAAAGATTTATTTTCATAATATATTTGTACACTTAAGTTAGCTAAAATGTTAAATTGAACTACGTAGAATTACTAAGTTGTGTAAATCAGTTACTTTTAATTTTATAAACAAAGCACATCACTCACTTCTAACTAAATGTATCCAGATATTAGTCAATTTATTACAGTATTTCTTTCAAAATCATTTTTTAAACTGTTTATCGTCTGCTTCTTTTATTTATTTATTTTTTTTTCTAAAGATCATTTCACTCTTTTCGATTTGGAAGTACAAATTCATTCAAATATGCCAGAATATTTCCATTACAGTAGGTTAGACATTTGTTGTTACGTTTTTTTTTCTTCTTCACAACAAGCTCAATACAATCATATTAATTCTAGCTTCACGAATTGAAACGTTTATCGAAACATTTAATGCAGACTACTTCTGTTGAAATATAAAAATAATTATCACAAGGTAATTTTCGTAGCTAAAATTTCTTCTTTTCATTATCAGTAGCGAATTTGAAGACTTAGATTAAAAACTAGGAGCACAACATTTTCTTCTCATTATTTTATAGATATAATCTACACTTTCTTTAATAATTATAATCAATAATTATTGATAGCATTATAATCTAAATACACTGAAAAAAATTATTAATTACTATATAAAACAATAAATAAAATCAAAATACTATCGTAAACAATACGTACAAACGAACAAAGTAATGAAAATTTTTAAGTTATTATGGATCACTGTTTTGACGTCAGCAGGTTGTGACGTCACTTGTAGCAGGCCCGGTGTAGGACACACAGCGACATCTCGGAGGCCCCGAACCACCCCCCTTATACCTGTACATTGGGATCCTTTCTCGCTTAGGTTCTCTATCGAAAGTTAAAGCACTTTCTGGTAATTTCTAGCATCTGAAGGCTCTGGAAAATTCTACAGTTATCTTTAAAGCCTATATAAGGGACCTACACCAGTTCAGTTAGTTAGTTGTCTGTCAACTGCGATTGAATTCATACGAGAGGCTTTGCATTGAGAACTGTGTTTCTCGGATTGATTTTGTCGTTGATACGTCGTATTGAACGCATTGTTTCTGTGTGAAATTTTGCTGTGCTTTTATTGGATTTGAAGATTACTGAATATCTTGTAATTTTCAGAAGATATTGGTGTTCGTATTGCACTGTTTATAGTGAATAAAGCCTTTTGATTGTTCTTATATATTGGCATCAGTCCTTTCGAACCCCGAGCTCACAACATTTGGTGTCAGAAGTGGGATTGAATGCCGATTACCAGAGCAATGGAGGCGCAACTGACTAAATTATTGGAGAAATTAGGAGAGATGGATGAGAAAATGACTGCGAACCAGGCTGAAATGAAGAAGGAAATGTCAGCGATGGATGGGAAAATGACTGCAAACCAGGCTGAAATGAAGGAAATGTCGGAAGAAATGATGAAGGAAATGTCGGAAGAAATGAAGAAGGAAATGTCAGCGATAGATGAGAAAATGACCGCAAACCAGGCTGAAATGAAAGAGATGTCGGAAGAAATGAAGAAGGAAATGTCAGCGATAGATGAGAAAATGACCGCAAACCAGGCTGAAATGAAAGAGATGTCGGAAGAAATGAAGAAGGATATGTCAACCAACCTTGGTGAGTTGAAAGAATTAATAGATAATAAAATAACATCTTTAAATGAAAGAATTGACAGCGTGGAAAACAAATTTGAAGGAAGATTTCTGGAAATAGAGGAAAAAGTTCAAAAGACAGCCAATACCGTAGAAGAAAGGATAGAGAGTATAGAAAAGGAGTTGGAAAATGTGAAGAAACAAAAGATAACTGCCGAAAACTATCCCGAAGATGTCAAGTATCAAGCTATGCTTCCCCGGGCCTCTATTAAACTCTCGACCTATGACGGAAAATCCTCATGGCCAGTTTTTAAGACACAATTTGGGATCGTAGCGGACGCCAATGGATGGGATTCCCAGACAAAGGCTTGCCAGTTAGCTGCTTCTCTACGAGCTGATGCTGCCGATGTCCTACAGACTTTGCCTGCAAATGAACCGCTGGATTTTGAAACGCTCGTCAGTGCCTTAGAATTACGCTTTGGTGAGAAATGCATGAAGGAATATAGCAGACTCCAGCTCAAATCTCGACAGCAGAAATCCACTGAATCCCTGCAAGAGCTTGCTACGGATGTCGAGAGACTTTCACATCTTGCTTATCCTGACTGTCCGACTGAAATTAGAGAAAGCTTGGCTCTGCAGCATTTTATTGATGGTGTGCGTGACTCTGAGATCCAGAAACAACTCCGGATTGCAGATCTCAGTGACTTAAAAGGGGCTTTAGTTTATGCCCTGAAATTCGAGGCAGCCAGCAAGCTACTAGGAAAGATCGACACTTTGTGCGAGCAGCCAACCTGCCTGAGACGTCGGATAGAGCTGTGGAGTGCTTACAGCAGCAGATGAATGACATAATGAGAAAGATGAACTCCTTAATGGCCAACAAACCTTACAGGAAGATCAAGTGCTGGAAATGCGGTGGAGAAGGCCATATCCAAATCGACTGCCCAAGACGACCCAGCACCGAAGGTAATAGCTCACCCGCTAACGGAGGAGCAAGAAAACTGATTATTGACCATCTTGCGGGGCGGAGGTTTCCAGATCTTAAGAAGCCTCATTTCCAAGTATGTGAAATTTCTGCAAGAAGTTGCGGCGAGAACGGAGTTTTTCTAGTCGGAAGTGTGAATGATTTGCCCTGTAATATGATCATCGATACAGGAGCCAATGTGACCATCATTCGGAAAGATCTAGCTCAGCGGCTGAAAGAAAAACTCTCCTGGACCCCGCCACGTGTAATCCTTCAAACTGTGACAGGAGATAAGATCGACATATTTGGAAGAATGGCACTGAAAATAAAGTTTGGGAACGCCGCTTACCACCATACAGTCTATGTGGCCGATATTTCAGACCCTTTCATACTCGGACTGGACTTTTTAAAAGAGCATGGATTTACACTGGATTTTAAGAATAATGAGTTACGCTCTGCTCAAGAAGATGTCACTATTTTCAAACTTGGAAATGAGTCCGGGTCTATTCAACGGATCACAGCCAAGGCAGATGTTATCATCCCTCCTCGGACCGAAATGATGATACCTGGATTAACTGAGAACGAAAGTAGTTTTCAATGTGGCTTGGTTGGATATCCTGAGAAGAGCCCAAAAGGAGTGCTAATAGCATCAGCGCTGGTAGATCTGTCGAGAGATGTCATACCTGTGAGAATTGCGAACGTAAGTGAAAAATCTAGAATTATCCAGAAAGGTGAAGTGCTTGCAACCTGTGCTCCAGTCACCTGTGTTTGCAAAGACCCGAGCTTGACGTTATCGGAGCCGCCTACAAGTTTAACACCTGTAATTGGACGAAATGCAAATTTATCTCCTGAACAGAGACATGCCGCAGAAAGACTGTTCCAGGAATTTAAGGATGTGTTTTCACAAAACGAGAGTGATATAGGGCGCACTTCACTGACACGTCATAGAATTGATACTGCCAACCATCCACCGATTAAACAGCATCCAAGACGCTTGCCGTTCGCAAAACAAGAAGAGGTTTCTAAGCTCTTACGAGAGATGCAGGATAGTGACATCATCGAACCGTCATCAAGTCCGTGGGCCTCTCCCATCGTGTTGGTCCGAAAGAAAGATGGCTCCACAAGATTTTGTGTGGATTATCGTAAACTTAACGATATCACGAAGAAGGACAGCTATCCTCTACCAAGAATAGACGACACGCTAGATACTCTTTCAGGACATAAATGGTTTTCCACGCTGGATTTGAAGAGTGGATATTGGCAAGTAGAGATCCATCCTGATGACAAAGAGAAGACCGCATTTACTACTGGACAAGGACTTTGGCAATTCAAAGTTATGCCGTTCGGGCTCTGCAATGATCCAACAACGTTCGAGCGCCTCATGGAGACAGTGTTAAAAGGCCTGACTTTTGAAGCTTGTCTCATCTACCTAGATGACGTCATCATTGGTGGCCGCACGTTTGAAGAACATCTTGGAAATATTCGAAAAGTGTTAACGAAGCTAAGAGCGGCGAATTTAAAGCTGAACCCTCTGAAATGCAAGTTCTTCCAAAGCGAAGTAAATTATTTAGGACACATCATCTCAGCTGAAGGTGTTCGAACAGATCCTGAAAAAGTGTCTGCAGTAAAGAACTGAAGCGTCCGGAAAACGTCCATCAGTTGCGAAGCTTTCTGGGACTATGCACTTATTACAGAAAGTTTGTACAGGGGTTCTCCAACATCGCAAGACCCTTGCATAGGCTCACTCAAAGCAAGCAGAAGTTTCTATGGACACAAGAATGCGAGAATTCCTTCCAGCAGCTGAAAGAAGCTCTCACATCCTCTCCAGTCCTAACCTATCCACACCCCGACAAACAATTCATTGTGGACACGGATGCTAGTCATGAAAGTGTCGGTGCTGTACTTTCTCAAGAAATAGATGGCCAAGAACAAGTCGTAGCATACTGGAGCAAGTGTTTGTCGAAACCAGAGCGGAATTATTGCGTCACTCGTAAGGAGTTACTAGCTATAGTAAAAGCCATAGAACACTTCCATCACTATCTCTATGGCAGGAAATTTCTCCTTCGTACTGATCACGCATCCCTAACATGGCTGATGAATTTTAAGAACCCAGAGGGCCAAGTAGCCAGATGGATACAACGACTCAAGGAATACGACTTTGACATCAGGCATCGTAAAGGCTCATCGCATGGAAATGCTGATGCCTTATCAAGAAGACCGTGTCCCGAAAGTTGTCGCTATTGTTCCAGAGCGGAGAACAAGTATAATCCCGAACATGTCATACGCCAGACGAAGACTTCACTATCAACGCCACCAGATCCCTGGAGTGATGAGAAGATTCGAGAAGATCAAATGGCAGACTCTGACATCAAACCAATCTTGGAGTTATTAGAATCTTCTAGCACGAAGCCCAGTTGGAAAGACATCTCGACTTACAGTCCTACGACGAAGCAATATTGGGCTCTTTGGAACTCCCTCCACGTCAAGAATGGTGTCCTGTTCCAAAAATTCGAATCGGAAGATGGGAAAACATCTCGGTGGCAGTTGGTACTTCCTCGATCCCGAATACCAGAGGTCCTCAAGGAATTACATGGCAGTCCCACTGGTGGCCATTTTGGAGTCATGAAAACATTACACAGAGTCCGAGAGCGCTTCTTCTGGGGAAAGGCGAGAGCTGACGTCGAACAATGGTGCAAATCTTGCGATGCATGTGCAGCTCGGAAAGGACCAAAGAAACGTAGCCGAGGAAGACTACATCTCTACAATGTAGGAGCACCTTTTGAACGCATCGCCCTTGACATCCTAGGTCCTCTGCCAAGAAGTGCTGATGGCAACAAATAACTCCTTGTTGTCATGGACTATTTCACGAAATGGCCTGAAGTTTATGCCATCCCTGATCAAGAAGCTTCTACGGTTGCGGATGCCTTGGTACACCAGTGGATATCAAGGTATGGAGTTCCCCTTCAAATGCATTCTGACCAAGGGAGAAATTCCATATCTGCTGTGATTGAGGGTCTCTGTCAACTTCTCGGAATGGACAAAACTAGGACGACGCCTTTACATCCACAGTCGGATGGCATGGTTGAGAGATTTAATCGTACCATCCTCAACAATCTCTCACTGCTAGTCTCAAGAAACCAACAAGACTGGGACCAAAAACTTCCCTTGTTTCTTCTCGCCTATTGCAGCGCCGTCCATGAAACAACCGGCTATTCCCCGTCTCAGATGCTTTTCGGTCGTGATCTTCGTCTACCTTGTGATCTGATTTTTGGTCGCCCTCCAGATGCGCCTTCATCGCCAGAGGGATACGTGCAGAATCTCCAGGCACGATTTGAAGACGTCCACAACTTGGCTCGAGAGCGGATCAATATACAGACGGAGAAGATGAAGACCAGGTACGACACGAAAGCCACGGGACATCAATTCAAAGAAGGTGACAAGGTTTGGTTCTATAATCCGACTCGACGTAAAGGACTTTCTCCCAAACTGCAATCGCACTGGGACGGTCCTTATACAGTCCTAAACAGACTGAACGATGTCGTAATTCGGATCCGAAAGTCACCAAGTTCGAAGCCTAGAGTCGTTCATTACGACAGGCTGGCTCAATACTATGGCCATAGTACTTAGTTCATTGATTGTAAATAGTGTAATGTAAATAATGTAAATTAGTATGACCATGGTCTTGTATATAAATTAATGTAATTATTTATTTTGCTTAGCATTATCATTATTATTGTTATTATTATTTAAATACTTGTATGTAATAATGTCTATGCTTTAATTTTATTTTATTTTTAAATAAGTGTATATTTTGTATAATTCAGCATTATGAATGTGTTTTGAATAGTATAGCATTTGTTGGTAACGGGTTTGCTTTCCGATCAAAGGTTGAACTGCCCGGGACGTGCAGTCCTTGAGAGGGGGGCAATGTTATGAATTTTGTATATATCTGTAAATATTCCATTTGTTTAAATTTATTTTATTTGATTATTGTGAAAATTGCAGTATTATTAATGTATTTCCTATTGAGCATCATGTAACTCAATGCTAAAGGCCTCAGATGGTTTGCAAGGAAAACAACCTTACACCCTCATCTTTATAATGGAAGTCTATTGAAATATCGCCAAGGAATGGGTTTATCGCCAAGTTGGCGATGGTTTTGGCGACTTATTTTTGTCGCCAAATTTGGCGATATATCGCCAAATGTCGCCAAGTTGGCGACGGATTTGGCGACTTTTTGTGCAACCACCCCCCCCCTCCCCTTATACCTGTACATTGGGATCCTTTCTCGCTTAGGTTCTCTATCGAAAGTTAAAGCACTTTCTGGTAATTTCTAGCATCTGAAGGCTCTGGAAAATTCTACAGTTATCTTTAAAGCCTATATAAGGGACCTCCACCAGTTCAGTTAGTTAGTTGTCTGTCAACTGCGATTGAATTCATACGAGAGGCTTTGCATTGAGAACTGTGTTTCTCGGATTGATTTTGTCGTTGATACGTCGTATTGAACGCATTGTTTCTGTGTGAAATTTTGCTGTGCTTTTATTGGATTTGAAGATCACTGAATATCTTGTAATTTTCAGAAGATATTGGTGTTCGTATTGCCCTGTTTATAATGAATAAAGCCTTTTGATTGTTCTTATATATTGGCATCAGTCCTTTCGAACCCCGAGCTCACAACAGTATTTAAAATGATTTATCTGAAAATGTCCTTTCATTGTTGCTCGCGAGATATAGTTCTTGAACTAGTTCGATTCTTTTACATGTAATTTTCATAGGGCTAAAATCCCAAAACCAGGTCCATAGCCGAAAGTTGGCGTCAAACATTAGCAATTCTGTTGTGGCAACAAGGTGGTTAAAGTTTATGAGAGTTACCAGAATGTTGTTAATAACACTACTGCAAACAACGCTCGCTAAATTGCATCGATTGTGGACCCGATTACAAATATTTCTTCAAGCTTAAGATCATAATATAGCAGCAATCCCTGTTGAGTGACCAAAGTCAAAATTGAATCAGCACCTATTTATGTCAAGATTTAGGAGGAGGGGTGCCCCTCATGGGGGTCCTCATTTAGCCCATTAAGTGGGGAAGATGGCGAGGAGTCAGGATGTGGACGCTATGTTCCCGTACCAGCTACTTAAGAGTGGAAGGATACCGGAAGCAGGGTCCGTGATGGAGGCATGTACTGATGAGCTTCGACCTCCGAGTGAGAAGCTCCTACCTAGTTAATACAGTCCACATGGGCGTTCATAGATCCATACCAATACCCGGTTTGACTGGGATACTTGGCAAAGTCCAGGGAAAAGGGGATAAGACAGTGCCAAATTTTCATTTAGAGATATGACGTATGTACATTAGCAATCACGGACTTACTTTGGAAAAATCGCGTAGCGATCCCCCATCCCCCAACTTACCATGCGAAGAACAGCCAATGCAATAGTAAGGCCACCATTAGCAACAGCCGAAAAAGGGGAAAACGCGGGGTGCACCCAGTGGGAAACTCCGAAAACGAAGCCTCCAACGAGGTTGATGATTTACCACCCACGAAATATTAGGACAAAACCGATGCACAGGGAGGTGTCTGCACTAGGGTGTACAAATTGGTGCTAGAGTTACCCCATGGAGGGACGTGTAAAATCCTCCGGATGCCCGGAGGCATTCTGCTTAAAGGGGAACATGATCGAAGAAAGAGGACCTTACAAGATTTGTTCTCGAACACAGTCAGCAAAGACCAAAGCGCCGCCAATCGCGCGGAACCAGCCACAAAATATCACGAGCACTGACATAGCCAGTAGTCGCAAACAGTTAGCCGAAAGCCTAAGAGAAACCAGATGCCTTGTCCACAAAATTTGAGCCCACCCCACTCAACTCGATAACCGAAGCAGCAAAGGATTAGAAGTTCCGAACTGCCGAGGCCAGCCCGACCTCACTAGAAACACAAGAACTATCAAATGAATATGAACTCTGTACTCCGCGCACAGCAAAGGAAAAGGAAAGACTTCTACCTATAAAAAAATAGACGACTGTTAATCCAACTAACGACGCAGAAAGTTCTGGCTACACATAACTACGATGGACTAGTTTGCAACCTAGAGAATGAGTTTTGCAAAATGAGAGACCCTACATCGCAAATACCGGGAGTTGCCAAAAACCACCCGCGTACGGCTTAGTAGAAAAGCCCCAACGGCAGCCCCCAAAGCAAAGCAATAGTAGTGACTATAAAAGGTAACTTTTCAGTAGAGAAGGTTGGTTCCGAACCAACTCCCACCTTTCATAAGTTGGTTAGATCCCATGGACAAAACCCCTCAACCCGATGTAGTTTGTACCAGTAGTCCGCCCTTCGCTGTCTCAAGGAAAGAATCCACTGTCCACAACAAGTTTTCAAGGAACAAAAGAGCCGATGTTCAGGACAACCATGTGGACCGAAGCCATGATCACTCAAATGGACAGAAGTCCAGTGCATTCAAATGAACCTATGTCCGATGCGTTCGAATGTACCGAATTCCAGTGCGTCCTAAATAGCCACTGCAAGCTTAGCTCAAGAATACTGCCTTGCTTCCATCTCATCACTATATAAAAGTTAGACACTGTTTCACCCTTTTTTCACTAAACTATGCCCAGTTTCCCAGTCAGACTATGTACTCAGATCAACCTTCGGAGGACCACATGGCCACCATTAACCAGGGGAGGGCCTTCTCACACGGAAGTCGGGGCTCATCACTACCTGCCACCTGCCACCATCACGGACCCTGCTCCCGGTGTCCTTCCATAATTAAGTGTCTGGTTAGGGAAAACTGTGTCCACGGCCTGACTCCTTTTCATCTTCCCCACCTAAGGAGCCGAATGAGGACAACCATGAAGATACCCCGCCCCCCTTCAAATCATGACATAAATAGATGCTGATTTAATTTTGACTTTGATCACACAACAGGGGTTGCTGCTATCTTATGCGTGGGGAAAGATTCCTAATCGGGCCCACGATCGACGCAATTTAGAGAACGTGGTTTGCTGTATTATTAACTTTATTCTGGTAATTTATACATTTTTAGCCACATTGTTGCCAGATTTGCTTATTTTTTTACTCCAACTTTTGGCTGTGAATCCGATTACGGAATACCCCTATGCTTTCTCTGATTTGCAGTATAGCTGTGCCTCTTTTCATTTGTGCACAGAAAAGTACCAATTTTATATTCGAGTTTCATGATTAAAATATACATGTTGATATAATTTTAAATTTTAATACCCAACAAGGCGCTCTGTTGTTCTATTCTTTTTTTTTTAATTCACTGATCTCTGTAACTCTATATTACATCCGAAGAAATGCACTATGCTGTGCTTTATATTTATAGTCGTTAATGCTGTTATAAATTAATATATTAGAATGGTATACAAGAAAATTTTGTGATGCCCACAGCATACTAGTCGATCTTTGGTCTCTTCTTTGGTCATATTAATGCCATTTAAAAAAATTTAAAGTCTTTTTTGGCGTAGTACGTCTCTTTGGGGACCTTGCGCCATTAAACTCCATCCATTTATCCATTCGATCTCGACAAAAAACAGACAGGATGAAACCAGTAGAAAAAAAAATTCGTTTTAAATTGCTATGTAGTCTTTTCAGGTAAAAAATCTAAACTTCCATCCAAAATTTACATTTTAGAAGACTGATTATTGCCTTAAACATACATTTCTGAAAATATTCGTTTTGATACCAATATTATTACAGTCCTGCTGGAAATAGATTCTAAACCATAAACCTGCATAAATAGCCAATTACTAAAAGCTGAAAAAAAAATTAAAGAAAAGAAGATCAATCAATAAAAATCATACGTGCGGTTTCATTTCATTTATATTTAATTTTTTGGAATTTATGAAATAATAATTGCATTTGCAAAGTAATATGAGAAAGAATAAATGATTTATTAAATTCTTTAAAGAAACATTAAACAGAAAAACGATAACAAATAAAAGCTAGTTGAATTTAATAAAATTTTTGTTAGCGAAAAATAAAAAAAGCCAGTATTAAAAGGCAAATTTAATTTTAGAAAGTCGATATTCTCTGTGAAACTTCTTTTATTCCCAAAATAATATTTTGGGTTAGCACTTGCATTTAAGCCATATTAAAGAAAAATACTCTTAATTTGCTAGAAGCTGTTTTCAATTTAGCCGTAATTTTTCTGCTCTAAATTCTATTTATATTTACATTATTTCCAAGAAATTAATAAACTTTTATCATGATATTTCAGCTATTGTTGCATTTAATTATGAGTGTATCTAATTATTATTTTTGAGGTCGGACGAGTTTTGCATGTCTGTTTAAGAAAAAAATTGAGTTTAATCATTTTAGTTGATATTACAATACCTTTAGTATTTAATATATATATATATATTTCACAAATCCCCGCATTGTTAGAGAATGAAAAATAGCATTTCTAGCATATGACATTAAGCTCAAGAATTTGTAAAATAATGTCTGTTTATATCTAGAATTGTTTTTAGTGAGCATTTATGCTTTAAACGTAATCAGCAATTATTTCAAGTTTCTATCCCCAATAGTTTCAAAGAAATCGTAATTTTAGAACATTTTTCATTCTTCCAACTTCTTGGGTACAGGGCTGCTGAGATAAAAAGTATAGCCTATGTTTAAGTAGGGATAGCCACAATTACAAACGCTGAAAGATTTTTTTTTAAATCTGTGGGTAGTTTCAACGTAATTGTGATTTTTAGAATGTATTCATATTTTTAAATCCCGAATTATTATTTAAAAAAGGTTTTATGCGAGCATTTATGTCTTAAAAGAAACCGCTATGCCAAATTTGAAGTTTCTAGCCCTAACAATTTTAATTAAGTAGTAATTTTAGAATGTTTTTCTCTTTTACACCCCCGTGAGAGGTAGAGATCTCGAGATAAAAACAACCTGAGATAGATAGTCACCATTATGATACTGAAAGAAGTTTTGAATGATACTGAAAGAAGTTTTGAAATCAGTTCGGTATTAATTTTGGAGTAATTGTGATTTTAGAACATTTTCTGCCCATTTCAGACTTTTAAATTTCGATTTAAATAATAATAAAAACAAAATAATAATAATAAAAACGTTGTTAATGAACACTTATTTCTTTAATAACTTACCATGCCAATTTCCAATTTTTTAGCCCTAACAGTTTTAAAGATATCCTTATTTTAGAACTTTTTTCGCTCTCGTACCCCGTTGGGGGCAGGGATACCGACATTATATAATCATATAACTGAGCTTAACTTTAATTTTAATTTTACTTATTACTTTTAAAATATCTTTTTTGGAAGATCTAATTTTTCGAATTTGTATACGCCTTAATATACTTCCCAAAATCTAGACAAGATAGATGTATGACTGTTTTTGATTTTTGTTCGTTCTAGAGTAGCTTACTTCTCATACATAATATGTTATGAATCGAAGATTTCTTTTGTAATATTTGCAATTTGATTATTGACCAAACCAAAAAACCGTAATATTCCGTTGCTCATTTTTAACACTTTCCAACCTAGTTGAAAAGTGTTTATGACTTCGGTTTGTCTGGCCGTCTGCCGTCTGGCCGTCTGGCCGTCTGGCCGTCTGCCGTCTGCCGTCTGTCCGTGCTCTAACTCCCGTAAATATGCTCGGATTGCCCTGCAATTTTTATATGTTATAATCATTATCTATAGCATGTTCCCTATTTCAACGGAAGTATGTAGCACTTATAGTTTTTTTACAGGGACACTCAAAAGAATTCCGTTACATTGCGGTCTATGGGGAAAAATCATTTGCGGTTTATTTAAATAATGTTTCACTATTTTAAACGCATTGAAATTTATATATATCACTAAGGTGCATTAGAAGAAGCTTAATATGGAATAGGGTGTGCATAGCACTTATACTTACTTTACAGGGACAGTCAAAAGAATTCCGTTACATTACGTCTATGGAGAAAAATCGTCTGCGCTTTATTTAAACAATGTTTCCCTATTTTAAACGCATTGAAATTTATATAAGGTTCATTACAAGAGACTTACTACAGAATATTGTGTGTATAGCAGTCATCGTTCATTTACAGGGACACACAAAAGAATTCTCTACTGTATGTTAACAATAATTCCTGGAAGTGCGTTTTAAGTTACTAAACGCGATTTTAATTTTAAATCGCTTTTTGTCTATTACGTGGTGTGTATAAATTCTGTAGATCCTATACAGGGAAGCACAAAAGTTCGGGAAAACATTTCCGTATTATTTAACTCCAGACGGAGAATTTTAAACTGTGCTACGTGTTTCCTAACTGAACTAAAATTTAGCATCCTATGTAGTATATATACAAATCTATAGATCCTATACAGGGCTGAATAAAAGTATTTGGATTACTTAGATGTTATCTTTTAGCTTATTGAAGAGTATGATTCGTAAAATTATTTTGGAAGCGTTGGAAAGTGTTACATAATCTATGCTTGACGCATGATTTTTCGTTCTTGTTAATACTTTCCAACATAGTTCAAAAGTGTTTATGAATTCGGTTTGTCTGTCTATCTGAAATCTGTCCGTGCTCTAACTCACGTAAATAGACTCGGATTGCCATGCAATTGATATATGTTATTGAGATTTACTATGGCTTGTTCGGTATTGAAAATGAAGTGTGTAGCATTTATAGTTCATTTACAGGGACACTCAAAAGAATTCCGTTACATTACGGTCCATGGGGAAAAACCATTTGCGATGCACTTTAATATTGTTGTACTGCTTCAAACATATTGAAATTGATATATATCACTGAGGTGCACTACAAGAGGCTTACTATAGAATAAATAATACATAGCATTCATCGCTCATTTACAGGGACACAGAAAGGAATTCGGTTAAAGTACTGCCTGTTAACAATAATTGCTGTAAGTGTGTTTTCAGTTGCGGTACGCGTTTTCAAATCTAACTAATTTTTTGCGTATTACTTGGTATATAAATTCTATAGATCGTATACAGGGCTTCACAAAAGACCTCGAGTACTTTTCCGTTTACCATTCATTTATACATTATGAATGGGCGGAAATATACAAATCTATAGATCCTATCAGGGCTGTATAAAATAATTCGGATATTTTTCTGATAATTGCTGGCATTTTCAATTCTGTTATGTGTTCTCCAAATTGTTTACTTAGACATAATCTTTCACCATATCATACTGTGATGTTACAGTATTCTGAATGTGTTGGAAAGTGTTTCATAATCTATGTTTGACCGCTGATTTTTCTTTCTTGATTTTTCATCGTATTACTACTTCTTCCTTCAGATAGCTCTTTCTTTTACACTATTTAAATTTTCTGTCGTACGTGCAGTTTTACTTAAAACCGTTTACCACAAATGGAACATCAGTTTTGTGAAGCTGTAACTGTAGTATTTGTTTAATCTGTTTGAAATTTTAAATGTATCATTTTGAAGACATTTTGTAACATATTGTAAAGAATTATTATTTAATGATTATCTGTAGTTCCAAACTTAGTGCTTGTTGAAATGCAATAAAAACACACATGTAGGCTGTGTCTTTTACTCTATCTACGTATACCTTTAGAATTGAAATGTGTGTTCTGTGATGATGATTGTTTATTTCGTATTGTTTTTTTATGCATTTTCATGTATAAATGAATGGTTTATCTTAAGTTGTTTTGTTTGATGCTCTTTTGAATGCCAATGTTCCACATGTGGAACGTTGGTAGTTCAAACTACAAACACATATAGATATTTTGGTTTTTTATGCTGTTTGTGTCGAATAATTATTGAAAAATGCCTGTTAAACGGTGTCCTACAGTTGAAGATGTCTTAGCTTTTTTATTATTATTATTCAGATGCTGATGGTAAGCCTGAAATTGATGTTTTACCACCAAACGATAGAACAGAAGCATCTGACATTGAAGAAATTGTTGAAAATCGATTAGATACTACAGATCAGGTGATGTACGAGATGAGTTAGATGTTCTTTTCCACAAGTGGGACATAACTGATGTATCTCCACATTGAAGAGATTGATGAAAATCAATTATATACCCGAGATCCTGGCGATGTCCGGGATGAGTTATATGTTCTTTTCAACAAGTGGGACATAACTGTATCTACACATTGAAGAAACTGATGAAAATCAATTAGATACCAGAGATCCAGGTGATGTATGGGAAGAGTTAGATGTTCTTTTCCACAAGAGGGACATAACTGTATCTCCACATTGAAGAAATTGATGAAAATCACTTAGATACCCGAGATCCAGGTGATGTACGGGATGAATTAGATGTTATTTTCAACAAGTGGGACATAACTGTATCTACACATTGAAGAAATTGATGAAAATCAATTAGATACCAGAGATCCAGGCGATGTACGGGAAGAGTTAGATGTTCTTTCCCACTAGAGGGACATAACTGTATCTCCAGATTGAAGAAATTGATGAAAATCAATTAGATACCCGAGATCCAGGCGATGTACGGGAAGAGTTAGATGTTCTTTCCCACAAGAGGGACATAACTGTATCTCCAGATTGAAGAAATTGATGAAAATCAATTAGATACCCGAGATCCAGGCGATGTACGGGATGAATCAGATGTTCTTCTCAACAAGTGGGACAGTGGGACATAACTGTATCTCCACATTGAAGAAATTGATGAAAATCAATTAGATACCCGAGATCCGGGTGATGTACGGGATGAATCAGATGTTCTTCTCAACAAGTGGGACATAACTGTATCTCCACATTGAAGAAATTGATGAAAATCAATTAGATACCAGAGATCCGGGTGATATACGGGATGCGTTAGATATTCTTTTCCACAAGTGGGACACAACTGCATATCTCCACATATTTTACAAAACAACTCAGATTTTTGCGTAAAATCTTAGAATTAATCTAAATTACCAACATAAAAAATTCAAATTAATCTGACAAGTAGTTCATAGTACCGTGGGTATTATAAGAGGTTAAAGGAACGCTTCACCAAAGCATGTTTTCTTTTCTCCGATTGTGAAATCTCGTGTTAATCAATGGGAAAATTTAAACAAGTGATTTCTCATTACCTAACATAAATATCGAAAAACGGCGAAAGAAGACGTCTAATGCCGACGTTAGTATATTTTTTAAAATTATGTCCTTGTATTTAAGGCATTTTAAGCAATACTATACATTTTGAAATTTCTACTACAGGAAAATTTAATTTTATCATATTCTTAAGAGTTCTTAAAATTTAAGGAGGCAAATTTTATAAACGCTCTATGGCGGCATCTGACTTTTACACTGTAAAAAAAACCTCTCAAATTGACAGAAAAAAAAACTATCAACTTTGGTGCCAGTGGAAAATCATTTAATGTACTTTCTGATCTTGAAAACCGTGTTTCTATAATTATATTAGGAATGACTAATCAACTATTTAAATTTTCCAATAGGGAAAACCTTCAACATGAAAAACATATGGGATTAAGCGATCTATAAAGATCGGAAAACAGTCATCTTAAACTCATTTTTCATCTAATCTACAGACGTTCTGTAAGTGATGGAGCATACTTTTCAAAATATGTGTGTAACAAATAATCCTAAAGTTAATAAATTTCGTACGTTTATTGTAATATTTGAACACCCTTTCGTAGTCTAACGTTTGAATAGCGAATGCCATCATTATAATACCTAAAGAATTTTAAAAATCGGTTCAGTGGTTTCAGATTATTCTTGATTTTAGACCGTTTTCCGATCATTTCACCTTTTTAAACTTCGAGTTTTTTAGAAACCATTATTAGTGAGTATTTACATAATAAAAGTAACCACCACGTAAAATTTGAAATTTTTAGTCCAAACAGTATTAAAGAAATCATTTATTTAGAACTTTTTACTTTCGTCTATCTTTACAAGAAGAAAGTATTCGATTCATGAAAATTTTCGACTTCCGGTTTTCGACGGATTTATACGTTTTAGAAGATCCTGAACACGATTTGACTGTTTTTACAAAATGTCTGTCTGTGACTGTCTGTCTGTCTGTGTGTGACAAAAATTTTGTGGGCTCTCTACCTCAAGAACTAGTGCTCGGAATTTAATAAAAGTTTATATTAAGTTAGTCCCTGATATAAATTGGTGCTGATTTGTTTTTGGGGAAAATCGCTCAGTAGGTGGCGCTGCTATGCTGCATTATTCGCGATTTCCGCAATAGCTCCATCTCAAGAATTAATGCACTTATTTTCCTCAAACTTCAGGTTCAGTTAGACCTTGACATAAATAAACGTTGATTACATTTTGGTGTAGATATCCCAACAGGTGGCGCTGCTATACTACTTTTTTCTCGATTTTTACGATAGCTATATCTCAAGGACTAATGCGTGGAATTTCATCAAACTTCAGATTCTGTTAGACCTTGAAATAAATAGATGCTGCTTACGTTTTGGTGTAAATTGCTCAACAGGTGGCGCTGCTATACTACTTTTTTCTCGATTTTTACGATAGAGAGATCTCGAGAACTAATGCACGGAATATCATCAAACTTCAGATTCTGTTAGAAACGTGACATACATAGATGCTGCTTACGTTTTGGTGTAAATTGCCCAACAGGTGGCGCTGCTATGCTACTTTTTTCATTATTATCACGTCAACTATATCTCAAGAGCTAATGCATGGATTTTCATCAAACTTCAGATTCAGTTAGATGTTGACATAAGTTGTTGTTGATTAGGTTTTGGTCTAAATCTCCCAACAGGTGGCGCTGATATGCTGCATTTTACAGGATTCAAATTATTTTAGCAATAGTCATATCTCAAGAACTAATGCACGTAATTCAAGAAAACTTTAGATTCAGTTAGACCTTGATATAAATTGGTGCTGATTCTTTTTAGTGTATGCGAAATCTGTGTGAGATAAAAGAAAGTTTGGTATTGGCACATCCGACTAGATTCTTCATGAAGTAGCGTTAAAAGTAGCGCCAGAGCTCGCTACAAACTATTGATTTTTACTTTCTTCTATCTTTACAAGAAGAAAGTATTGGATTCATGAAAATTTTCGACTTCCAGTTTTCGACGGATTTATACGTGTTAGAAGATCCTGAACACGATTTGACTGTTTTTACAAAATGTCTGTCTGTGACTGTCTGCCTGTCTGTGTATGACAAAAATTTTGTGGGCTCTCTATCTCAAGAACTAGTGCTCGGAATTTAATAAAACTTTATATTAAGTTAGTCCCTGATATAAATGGGTGCTGATTAGTTTTTGGTGAAAATCGCTCAGTAGGTGGCGCTGCTATGGTGCATTATTCGCGATTTCCGCAATAGCTCTATCTCAATAACTATTGCAATCATTTTCATCAAACTTCAGATTCAGTTAGACCTTGACATAAATAAATGCTGATTAAGTTTTGGTGTAAAATAGCCCAACCGGTGGCTATCTTACTTTTTTCACGATTTTCGCGATAACCGTATCTCAAGAACTACTGCACGGATTATCATCAAGCTTCAGATTCTGTTAGACGTTGACATAAGTTGTTGTTGATTAAGCTTTCGTCTAAATCTCCCAACAGGTGACGCTGCTATGTTGCATTTTTCAGGATTTAATCGATTTTAGCGATAGTCATATCTGAAGAACTAATGCACGAAATTTAATAAAACTTTAGATTCAGTTAGATCTTGACGTAAATTGCTGCTGATTCGTTTTTGGTATATGCGAAAATTGTATGAGATAGAAGAAAGTTTTGGGATTTGCACATCCGACTACTTTCTTTACTCCTACACCAACTTGAAGAGGGTAGAGATACCGAGTAAAACAAGTGGGTAAGTATGATCGAAGATCGCTTAAAGGGTTTCGTTTAAGATTCCTTTCAAAACACTTTATCCTTTCTCCAAATAAATATCATTTAGCAACAACAACAAAAAAGTCATGTTTTTTTATAAAGTAAAAATTTACCGGTCTATTTTTTCGTTTTATCGAATATCTAAACCAGCCGAATAGTGGGCGAAGCCCGCTATTATATTCTGTCGTAATAATATCCGACATACGCACTAAATGCAATATTTAAAAAAATAATTTCAAAATTAAACAAATTGTACACCTTCAAAATGTTAAAATATGCGAATATTTCCATAATCGGATTTTTATCACGATTCAATATGTTTCTCAAATTCATGTATTTACTATTCTCTATTACTCATATTGATACTCGCTTTGTATTATTCTCAAACATTTGAAAAATTTGTTAAACTTCCAATAGGACGTCAGATTTTCTTTTTAATTCTGTAATGACGTGATATTAATCTGCTTTGTGTACATCCACATACTCATACTCCTTGTATTATTGAGAAATCTTAGACATTTTCCGTTTTATTACCACTATGACGTCAATCAATTTTATTTCATATTTATCTTTTTTTCAATTGGTGAAACTTTTTATTTCATTTTCATTTTTCACGTGGAAATCGTCTGATAGAAAATTAATTATTGTAGAAAGAATTTCATCGTGAATTTTTAATTTTTGGCATCTGCTATAACGAAAAATGTTTAAATTTAATTGGAAAAGGCTGTTAGAATTTTTTTTTTATCTCTATTTATTAAAATAATACGAATTTATCAAATTTTAATATTTTGAGCTCTTTACATCTAATATTCATCTATATACACAAAGTTTCAACTCTATAAGTTATATAGTTTTTGAGAATGGCTCTGTGACGGACGGACAACGGAGCGGGAGTAATAGGGTTTCGTGAGATGAACCGAAACCCTAAAATTACCCTATGTTTGAGATGAGAATGTCACCATTATGATATCAAAAGAATTTGTGAAATCGGTTCGATAGTTCCAAAGATAACTTCGTACAAACACATAAGCAAACGTTTCTTCATTATAATATTAGTATAAATTTCGATCAATATATTTCAATCCCACTGTGAATAAGCAGAAGCTTGCATATCTATCCAATTAATGAAATCTGAAGAAAAATCCAAACATTTTAATGGAAAGGAGATCAATCAATAAAATTCTTAGATGGTTTGCATTGCATTTCTTTTTAATTCATCGGAATTTATGAAATAATAATTGCATTCGTAAAGAAACACGAGAAACAGTATAAAAAAACACCAAAGAAAAAAAAAACGATAAAAAATATAAAAAGTACTTGAATTCATTAAAATACCAGCGAACGAAACAGAAAGCTTTACTAAATATCAAACGTTGAATTTAATTTCAAAAAGTCAATATTTTCTTTAAAATTTCTTTTATTCCAAAAATAATAATTTGAGCTGTCATTTGCATTTAAATTACATTGACAAATATTTACTTTTAATTTGCTGAAATAAGTTTTCAATTCAGTCGTATTTTTTCTGTTCCAAATTCTATTTATATTAACGCAATTTCCAAAAATTTAATTCAATTTTGTCGTCATCTTTCGACTATTGTTATGTTTAGTTTCGAATGTATCTAATCATCAATTTTGAGGTTGGATAGATTAAATTTCAATTTATCAATTTAGTTGCAATTTTAATTTTTTTTTTGTTATTGTTGTTTGTTAACATGCTTTTATTTTAGTTCGTTTATTGTCTGTCTGTCTGTATATCTAGATAAAATTTTGCAGTTAATTTTTGACCCACTTCGTCGAACCAAATTTCCTTAAATGTTGCACATAATTTCATTGTTGGTGACAAAGTAATGTTCATGCATTGTCGTACCTCATCACGGGCAAATTCAGAATAGTGTAACAAAACTTCACTGTTTAAGAGTCTACACCAGTCACGCGAAGAAACGCTCCAGCTAATGTTAAACCTATGGGAGCATTCTTTACAAATATCTCGCATGCATTTTAACATTTTTCAATGATTTTTTTTTTTTTTTTTGCGTAGGATACCTGAGGTCGATATCTAATGTTGTGCCTTTGTACTTTTTCAATTTTGGTTGCAGTTTGTTTTTTGTTTTTTTATATGAGGATGCTATCATTTTCAGAACCGGTTTCAACCGGTTCTAAAAGCGACTGGACTCTTAAAAAGATCTATCCAATTATTGTATTCTTTGGAAATATAGACTGTTGAGCATTTACGACTGATTTAATTTTTAAATGCAAAATTCGAAAGTTTGAACTATTGTATGTTTTCTGCGTTCTTAAAGTAAATAATTTCTTCGAGAGAATCGTTAAAATAAAGTCAGTTTTAAAAGACAATAGACGTGTGCTTTTTCTCAACTTCATCGATTTTAATCCAGGTGCAACAAGGAGATTACAATGATTTAATGATAAGCCTTTTCGAATCGATTTCAGGGAGGGGGGGGGGGGGATTGAAAACTCTTCCTCTCCGAATTTTTTTTACAGAAAAAAAAATAATAAAAATAAAAGTAAAAATATCCATCAACGGAGCAGTGATCAGTTTTCAGATAGTTTTAATTTATTATTAAAACGTATTTTTTTTGTTTTATAAATGAAATTTTTGGTTTAATCTTTTAAACTGATTAATTGATTATGGATAGAAAAAAAAAATGTTTTCAGTAATGGAGAAGTTTACAATAATGTAAGAAATTTATCTTTTAGGTTAATTCATCAATTGACTGCGTGTCATTTCACAGATAAGACACAAAAACTGTAAAAAAAAAAAAAAAAATTAAAAAAATCAAAACTGTAGTTTTGAGAACTTTACAGAAGTTTAAAAAATGAAATGAATATATTGTATCACAAAACTCATATATGTAAAATGTCACATTTCCAAAAACGTTATTTTTTAGAAATAAATACGAGTGAATCACAAACATATTTCTCACATCTGTTAAAAGCACACTTAAATTTAATCATCTGGCATTATAGAGCCATAGTGTCTATACAACTCAAAATACTGCATTGGATATTGGGTCGGGTAATTCAATTTTACCCGAACCCGACCAGACTGGCGATTCGTGTCACGCTAATTTTTTTCGCTGCAAATTCAATATGTGTCGGGTTAACTTTAAATGTTTTGGGTTCGGGTTGAGTTTTGATTCTTTCGGCTCGAGTTGGGGTTACCCCAATTTTTCAAAAGAAAGTCCTGTATATTTTTCAATTGAAAAACTATATATTTGAATATTAATGAGTGTATGTGTCCCTTTTTATACAAAAATAGATAAAATTGATATTGGAAATGTAATTTTAGATCACTTTTCTATAATTATATTAAAATATGAATTAATTTTCTTTCACTGCGGGCTCGGTTCAGATCGGTTTTGAGTCCGGTTTTAGTTTGAAGGATTTTTTTTTTTTTTTTTTTTTTTTTTTTTTTTTTTGTCGGGGTTGGATTAGATTTAGACAGACCCCTGCAGGAATCTAATACAAATCTTCAACTAACTCATCTTAGATAATAAGATGGCTGCAAGTTGCCGAACAGTTGATGTCGGTTAAGGGGCTTCCGAATTGCAGACAACTTTACGCCCAGTCTATTTGCGAGTAGAGTGTCTTGTATTAAATTGAGCCGTTGGGAAAAGTTAAGATGTAGTATTAACTACAAGATAAAAGAACAATTACAATGAAAAGGATAGATGTAAAGTTAAGCAGAGAGATGATAACAAATTTAGAATAAAAAAGTAAAGCGAAGAAGATTAAGGATAGAGTCTAAATAATTGGAAGAAAGTGAAATGGTATAGCTGTAGTTATAACTAACTGCAAGTAAGGAGGTTGAAAAAGTAAAAAAATAGGGTACGGAACATGTTCGTGAAACAGCACATAAATGTCAGGGGTGAAAAAGTGGGCAAAGCATTAAAAAAAAAAAGCACTCAAAAGCCATATATATATATATATATTCCTTGGTAAAGCTTAGATGTTAAGTTTTAATTAAGAAATTAGATATTTATAATGTGGAAAAAATTACAAAGTATAAATAAAAGAGAGAAATTTACAGTTATGGTGAGCAATAATTCTCACAGTCTGTAATGCATGAATATTTTTGACGTTTACGGTGATGTGGTTCGAAGGCGTCATAATCCGGCAATTCTGCGATTATTTCATTAGGGAGGTCATAGAGTTTTTCTAACATTTTTTAGAAAGGTGGTTGATTTTTTTCTTTAATGTAGTAGTTTTGAAGTCTCTACGGATAGTGAGTGCTATTTCATAGGTAACGGGAAGTATTTCTGACAATACGTAGATTTTTGTTGTGGAGTTGGCTGAGGTTGTTCATAGAGGTTTTACAGATATAGCCCCAGACCGGACAGGCGTAGGTGATTATTGGTAGAATATAAGAGTTTTAAAGGACAAGCTTGTTATGGATAGCCAGGGTGTTACTATTAAGTAGAGGTTTAGATGCGGTTGTAAGGTATCTCATATGTAAATAAATTAATGTAAAATTTTTAAAAGATTTCTGGTTAGTTTCAAATATAATTAACTTTTATGTTTGAAAACACTTTCAATCGTTTCTAGAAAAGTTCAATTTTTAAGTTGTGTCACTGTACGTATAAGTGTGCGATACTACGTTTTTCTTTTAACAGACTGCTCGCGTAATCTGGATTGCAACTGCTCGCGTAATAGTATTCATCTGCTCCTGTAATTATTTCCTGTACTATCTGGAAATCAAAATAAATATTATGTCTTCTTTAGAACGTTTTTTAATCACATTTTAACTATACAAACCCTACATTCGGAATAATATTGTGGCTGTTCTGGTTACCTTATACCATGAAATATTTAAATGTAATTTTTTTTTTTTTTAACAACGTGACAGAGAGATAAAATTGAATTTTCATCGACGGTAATAAAAGAAATTAAGTATAGTCAAACCTCGTTAGTATTGGGTCCATTTAAATATCACTTACACAGCGAAGTTTATATTAAATGTAAAATGAAATCCCAAATGTTTATAAAATATACCTATAACTAAATTACATTATAAGTTATATAAATTAGTAGACTAAGAATTTGAATTCGTAAAATGGATGACAAACTAAGGAAAGAATAGTAAGAAACTATGTTACGTAGTATTTAATTGTACAATTCAGTACGTATACCCATTTGTTAATGCCTACAGAAAAAAAAAAGAAAAAAAACACTTATTTTGTTTGATGTCAGTTTTCTGAAATCATTTTTTTCCCCTCTAAAGAGTACAGCACATTATATTCGCTATCTGTAGTGTAATTCAAAAACGAAATACACTGCAAAAAATAACTGATGATTTTACAGTATAAAACTGGCACCCCAGCTGCCAGTATTATACCGTAAAATTAACAGTATTAAATAGTAAAATAAGCAGTAATACGCTGCCGCGCAAGCAGTAATACGCTACCGCGCATGCGCGGTAGCGTATTACTGCTTATTTTACTATTTAATACTGTTAATTTTACGGTATAATACTGGCAGCTGGGGTGCCAGTTTTATACTGTAAAATCAACAGTTATTTTTTGCAGTGTATAGCCATTAGAACGGGCCCGTTCTTCGCTTCCGAAACATCAGCTACAAATTCAGTTATTGTTGCATTTAGAGAATTTGTAGATATGAAAGAAATTCCTTATAAGGAAAGGGTTCAAAAGGAAAGGGTCAGTCATCAGGAATGTTCTTAAAGTCAGAGTTATGCACAACAAAAACGAAGTGTGTTTTGGAGATAACCTTAGCAAAGAAATTGAACCGTATTTGCCTATCGCACTCTTAAAAGTGACGGCTTAAGCGGAGTGATTGAAAAAATGGTGATGCAATAAGCGGAGTAAAATATGTTAAAACATGAATGAGAATGGTCGGGACTACTGAAACATTACGTAATATGCGGAGTGAGGTTTTTATCTAAGTGGCTTACTAACCAGGTTTGACTGATGTATATCCGAGCCACAGAAAGAGAATATTTTTAATGATTTTAGTTTGACTAATAAAAAATATCATGCAAGCCAAAGGTCTTGGGTTCGAATCCCGCTCAGGACACTTTTTCATTAAGTTGGAAAAATGACAATTCGTATGATTCGTTACCAATCAATGTGATTGAGTTACAAATAATTTAAAAAAATAGTTTGAGAAATAATTCCGTATTCGGAATACTTACTAAATAATTCTTAAAAAAAAAAAAAAAATGCTTATTTTTCAATTCCTCTACTTTTAGTGAATGAATAAACGTCAAAAGAGTGTAAATATCGAGTAAATACAGTAATCCAAAATTGAGAAATAAATGAAGCCAATCATTAGAAACATAATCCCAGGAGAGCATTCTAAAGCAGCCAGCCGTTACGTTAAATGAGCAAACTTTTAAATGACTGATAATGGTCCCAGGATGGCTCGAAAAAACATTTGTTTTAAAGAAGGAAACTCGCATAACTTGCAATAGGCTTTAGGGAAAAGTAAGTGCAAAATGCATGTACTTTTACAAATTTAAAGTTCAAAATTGCTGTTCTAAAAAGTTGTTTCAAAATAGGCATGTTGCATCCAGCTGTTCTTGTGAACTTTCAGTTACCAAGGACCCCATTCCTTAAATTCGCGGACCCACACAGAATTAAAAACTGAATTTGTTAGTATTCATTAAAACATCGAATAAGAAAATATATAAACTAATAGACATACATAAACTAATTTCATTGTACTTTTAAACAATATTTTCCCTTCATTTTACTCGCAAGATTTCTCTCAGATTCCAAATAACTGAAAACATTTTACACTGAACGCGAAACCTTCGCGGACTCCCTGAAGACACGCTGAGGACCCCTTGGGGTATGCGAATTTAATTATAATGGTGGATATTAATTATAATGGTTCATTAACTGTTAATGGTAGATTATAATGGTTTACTATATTATAACTTAAAAGGGTGTATTATAATGGAATTTTTTTTTTCTAATGATTCCCGATGTTTTTCTCTATACAGGGATATAAAGTAAAAGATTGGATTCGTAAAATATTTCAAATAAAATATCGATTTTTTAAAAAAAGTCCTCCATTTCGGGGTTGTTTTCATACGTTCACCGAAATGGCATTCTATCACTCGGCAAGGCAACGCTCTAAAGCACAAAATCTAGACTTCCAAGAACTTTGCGAGGCGCGTTAAATAATGAACATTTTATGAGATTATCTGGCAAAAATCAATTTAATTTAAATTTGGCAACACCTGTTTTGTCATGGTAATGAAAAATAAAAATTTCTCAAAATCTTTTTTATTTATTGCATCTCCAAAAATGACAATTTAAAATGTTATCATTAATCTTTTTTTTTTTCCAACTTGATATATTTTTTCTTTATAATGTTTCTTAGAGCATGAAGTAATAGAATGTTCACAATAATAATATTTTTCAATGTATAGTACGATATTTGATTAACGATGATGTAAAATTTGCCAAATATCTCGTATTCATTCTTTGACTTAGCTTTAAAATGTTTATTTATAGAAGTAGCCTAAAGTTTTAGTTTATTCCCTAAGTAAGTACGCGTAGATTATTTTGATACTAAATTTATTTAAATTGGACAATTAGATTTGGCGTATAGAATTTTTAAAGTTTTTCAAAAATTTCTTGAAAATTCTTTATATATTTATCAGTTGTCTAAAACTGAAGTAATTTAATGGAATTATAAAACACCTTAATTAGTCCACTTCTATATTAATAAAAGAAAGTTTCGCTCTGTGTGTGTGTCTGTGTATGTGTGTCTGCTAGCAATGGCTAGCAAAATCTAGCCCACCTAGAAGTCTGGAAATTTAGGTGTGGATAGTCCAAGGTCTGGCCATGTGCACTGAGCCTCAGAATTTTAATGTTTTGATAATTACCCAAGATATTAATTAGATTCTCATTAACCATCGCTTCTAAAATGACATCTTTTAAATCAAAATGGCGAAAGAAACGAACCGGCGCATTGGATTTGCAAGCGGAAATGAACGAATTCGAAATTATTTTACTAATTAGCGAATTTTAAGAAAACTAATTGAGATATCAATTTGAAAATTTCTGAGCATATGTAAAAAAATATTCTGCATCTGACTATGTGATTTTTGAAAAATTAGGTTGGTAATTTTTTTTTAATTTATGCAAAAATCTGCCGGCATCAGTGAAAACGATCCGAGAAAGTTTCAGACAGGGATCTGCTTTCATTAAAAACTGAACTACAAAGAGATCTGTTTCTCTGGCCGATCCCTCCATTTAGTTTGCGAAAATGAAAGGAAATAATTGCCAATTTTTACTAATGAACAAAAATTTAGGTAACTAATTAAGATAAAGATTTGAAATTGAGGTCGGGAAGGGGTGTCATCTGCCGGCTATTTTAGCGTAGCGTCTTCGTTATGTTCTAATTATCAGAAAAATGTAATTATTTTTTTAATGATCGCGTTAATGTAGGTGACGGTGGTTCTCTTGAACAAATTATTCATTATATTTGCGGGTATGGGGAGGGATGGGGTTAACGCCTTTCTCTGAGATTGTAATTATCTCGGGCCCGGGCGGGTTAGCTAGTATAAACTAAAATTTAAAAAGTGGTTAATTTGTATACATGTCATTTTTATTTTAAAAAGTGCTTCGAACGGAATCGGAAGTAAAGTATTTTCGTCCTACCTTAATCATAATCAGATAGAATTTTAATTGTAATCGTACCATGAGTAAATCGTAAGAAAGGTAAAATGTTTTTATGAATGGGATATTTGCATAATTTATATTCGAACTCCATGTTGAATATTGACCAGGGTATAGCTAAAAAATTGATAAACTCTTTACTGACCTGAGCATGGTCCAGTTATTCAGAATTTTATGCACTAATGCAATTATTGTTAAAACTAAAAAATCTCCCAAATTTAAAGGGGACGCAATACCCCAAAATAGGGTCGAGATATAGTTTTAAAAAGCCCATATAGTAGCTTGTCAAATATAATTGTTATACACCTATAACTCGAGTTTACGTTGAAAAAAAAATTATAAATAAAAACATAGAAAAATACTTCAAGCATAATTAATAGAAAATTAAGCACATCTTCAAAAATTCGAGCTAATACCAATAAGACTGTATTAAGATCATTTGCCATTTTTGAAATAAAAAAATAGTAAATAGTGTTCAGTACATAAAAATTTTATTCTTTATTAACCCATTTTCGGTCAAAGGTGCGTAAACGCACCATTTCAATAAATATATTTTTATTAACACCGTGACGTATATTTTTCACTAATTTTATTTTTCTGCTATTTTTAAGGGTTCTGGAGACATCTATAAAATATTAGTAATTCAATTGAAGTAATCACTTTCTGTTGAGAAATTTTCAAATTACGCTGGTTTTTTACTTGAAACGGTTATTGACAAATTCGACTTTTTGAAAATGTATAATTATTCCACTTGAGATTAATCATATGTTTTTATAATGGAGTAAAGTTGCAAGTTCTGTAAATGAAATAAAAAATAAAACAAATGCCATAAGAAAACTTAAAATATTTTATTTAAATTTAATGGTAAATTATTAATGGTAAATTAATAATGGTAACGTCAAATTAAATAAAATATTATTTTTCATGCACGAAACTTTTTTCCAATGTCCTCCAAGTTTAGTATAAGCGTTAACTCTGGGGGTGCCAATCCAGGTGCAGCTCTCCCATCTGGAATTGGTTCAAAACATGGTAATAGAATACCTCAGGTAGGGGAACGCCGTGTTAGATTTTTGACCCCGAGATGAAGTTTGGTAATGCGCGAAATCTCGTGTACTGGCCGGAGCGCCATCTGTGTCAGCAATCGAAGTTCAGCAAATCGAAAACTTTTTTTTTTTTTTTTTTTTTTCCTCAAGCTGCATTTAAAAAGAAATTCTGTGATGTTTTTTATTTAATAAAACAGGAAACGAACTATTTTAAGAATTTGTAAAATATTTATATTAAATTTTACAAACTGCAAATAATATATATTTTCACTGTAATATTAAAAAGGAACAAAAAATATTCATTCTTATTCAAAACAAGCCTGGAACTCAAATATTTCTTTTTTTTCTTTTAAATTTTATTGTACTTCGATATCCGGGATTTATCACGTAATTCTCGTAAATATTTTATAGAATAACTTTTTTTTTTCTAATTAAAACAAATGATGATGTTTTTATATGCTTTTATTTATTTTTTAAAATAAATAAAATATGAAAACCTGAAGGACTATTTAGTTTAAGAATTTGTTAAATATTCATAGTAAATTTTACAAACTGCAAATAACTAAAAATTATATATATATATTATTTTTTTTCTTCCCAGCTGTATTATTTAAAATGAGCAAAAAAATATCAATTCCTATTCAAAACAAGTATTGGAATAAGGTAAATTTTGTTAGGATTAATTTTATTGTACTCAAACTCTAGATTTAAAAAATATTTATGCCTACTGCAAATGTAAAATAAATTTGAAATTTGTAGCAATTGGGCCCTAGGCCCCCAAATTCAGCATGTAATTTTCATTAGAGATGATATTTTATACTATTAGAGTAGGATAATAATAAATATATTTATCTAAATATTTATTTACATACTCCCATCTATACTTTGAGGCATCAGAAATGCTCAAATTTTTGTGACAATACAGGAAAGGGGACCCTAGAAAATAAAAATAGTGTTTCCTGTACTGCTGGATTATTGTCATTTTATTCTTATATTTAATGTAATATAAAATCAAATACAACTAGCTTTTTCTGTAAATTAATACACATGTATAATATGAATCATTTTCTACATTCAAGACTTGCTGTCAATAACTTCCTATTTGAAATACTTTTTTTTTTTTTTTTTTTTTTTTTTCAAATCAAAAAATAATTTGATGTCTATGTATTTATTGCATATGATCAAGATATTTTGATAAATTAAACAAGTTGGAAATTGTACGTCAAACGTTACAAACGAGGTGCGTTCGTACGCACGTTTTAGAATTAAATTCATGATATCCCGTGCGTAGAACGGGTTAAACAGCTAGTTAAGTACATATTTTATGACACTGTTCATACAAATATCTTAACTAGTTATATAAATATTCAGATATATATGTATCAGCTAGTTCTATAAATATTCAGATCTTGATGATTTTTAATTCTGTGAAATGAATTATATCGTCTGCAGATTAATTTCTGTAATAAAATAAGCATCTCGGTAGCTTGACGATTTAACATCCATCGGAAGCTCCTATAACAAAAAAGCACCGATTTAAAAAAAAAATCAAATTTCTTAATAAATATTTTTATTAATATCTCCTATAGTTTTGATTCGATTTTAATAAAATTTGAAATGTCTCGACAAAATTCTGCAAAGATAATATATTTTAAATTGCAAACCATTTGGTTGGGTAGTTTTTGCGTTGTTATATGCGGACAGACAGACGGACAGACAGACAGACAGACGGACGGACCAAACGACGACTATAGGTGCTACGTATTTATATAATTACGAACGCACCTAAAAACTTTTGTGCCTATATGTAAATAAAGATTACACAAGAAAAATTACATATCTTTATTTAAGGAACAAACATTATTTAACAGAAATAATTAACAAACATTTATTTAACAAAGAAAAATACAAAAAATATAATTTCAAGAATTACTCGACTACAAACATTTTAAAATCACAGCATTCACCTTAGATTAAAAAAAAAAAACTATATATATATATATATAATTTCAAAAAGAAGCACAAAGGTCATCCATTTTATTCAGTTAATTTATCTGTTGCCCCCCCCCCCCCTCCCTTTTTCTTTTTTCCCGGAAGGGGTGGATTCATTTTTTGAATTGGTGAAAAGATAATTTTTAACTGTGTTTCCTATCTGAACTAAATTTTTGGCATTTTTTACTGTGCTAGACGAGCTATGCTCACGGAAACAACGATGGATTTCTTATACCCAGTTCTTTATTCTGTCTTTCGACTTTCTTATAACCTGTGTCACATCCATATACAAAACAGTTCCGAGCCATATTAAAATATAATGTAAAATTAATATTTTATTAAAGAAATAATAACGCACTCCTATAGCAAACAATGTTATTTTGACTCAGCTAAAGATCGCAGCGCCACATGCGGCCACTTCGGCGTTAGGTTCAAGTTTGCAAGGAAGATGCCATAGGGGAAAATTCTCCTAATCTATTTATATCTCCCTGGTTCAAAATTAAGAGACCAGCTCTAGAAGTCCAACCTCTCTTGAGGCTCTGGTCTGGCACCCCTTTCTTTCAGAGAAGTGCCTTGGCACTTTGTCTGACACGCCAACAACAACAACAACATTGAATGTAATTTAAGCAAATTTCAATTCAAATAATACCACATTTTATAAAATTTCTATGCTTGGCCTAAAATGGGTCAAAGGTGGTTCTTTAAACGCAAACAAAAGGCGTCTCCGCACACAATATGTCAAAATGTTATTTTCAATTAATGCGAAGTTATAAATAAATATGGTTCTTTTGTACGCTGAAGCAAATCATTTCTCACTGGTGTTACATAATCAGTTTTGGCTAAATGCATTACTTCAGCATTTTTCTGAGATCGGATAAAATTTAAATTGTGAACCCCAGAAGAGTACGTCAATGGCCACACATGGCCTGCGGCAAAACCGTTTAAAATTATTGTAACAGATATTATGAACAATTAATGCTTAGGTTCTTTTTCTGGGAAAAAATTTTCAGACTGACAAGAATTCTTGCGAAATATTTTGAATATCATACTTAATAATATCTAATATCAAAGGACTAATATTGATAAGCATGTAAAAAGGGACCTTTTTCAAAGAGGAAAATAAAAGTTTTATCTAAATCTTTTTTGTATTGCATTTTTTTTATTGCTTATTATATCTATTTAAATATTATATAACATTTAGGTTCATTGCTATTATTAAACAGCTTTTTTTTTTTTGTGTGGCTAAGCTAGGCTTATTGTTTTTCAATTTTGCTATATCCCTCATATTCACTTGTTATCTACTTTTTTCACAAAGAGAGAATGAAGGTACCATTTTCATATTGATATACGTTTATGTTAGAGGTATAAGGCTTCATAAAACATTCAAATAAAATTAATACCTCAGTTCGCTCACACTTGCAAAAAAGTCATTTTTTGTTTACGAGATAAATAAAGTTGCTTGTTTGGGAGGGGCGGGGGGGAGAAAGCATGTATCCATATTAGTTCAGTTAGTTTAAATGTTTATTTATTTATTTATTTATTTTAGAGATAAAGTCAGTGTTGAATTCAGAACTTCGCAGTGTCAACTCCGGAGCTGCAGATTTTTCTGCCGGAGAAAAATGTCTGAATTTAACACTAAGTTACAATTATGCATTATCATAAATATTATAAACAAGTGGGTAAGTGTGATCGAAGATTGCTCAAAGGGTTTCGTTTAATATTCCTTTCAAAACACTTTATCCTTTTTTTAACAAATTCAAATAAATTTCATTTAGCAACCCCCAAAAAAATAAGTCATGTTTTTTATAAAGTAAAAATTTACCGGTCTATTTTTTCGTTTTTTTTTTTTTTTCGAATATCTAAACCAGCCCGATAGCGGGCGAAGCCCACTATTATATTCTGTCATAATAATATCTGTCATGCGGACTAAATGCGATATTTAAAAAAATAATTTTAAAATTAAGCATGTTGTACACTTTCAAAATGTTAAATTATGTGAATATTTCCATAATCGGATTTTTATCACGATTCAGTATGTTTCTCAAACTCATATATTTACTATTCTCTATTACTCATATATTGATACTCGCTTTGTATTATTCTCAAACATTTAAAAAATTCGTTAAACTTCCAATATGACGTCAGATTTTCTTTTTAATTCTCTAAAGACGTGATATTAATCTGCTTTGTGTACATACACATACTCAGACTCTTTGTATTATTGAGAAATCTTAGAAATTTTCCGTTTTATTACCACTATGACAGCAATCAATTTTATTTCATATTTATCGTTTTTTCTATTGGTGAAACTTTTTATTTCATTTTTATTTTTCACGTGGAAATCGTTCAATAGAAAATTAATTATTGTAGAAAGAATTTCATCGTGGATTTTTAATTTTTGGCAACTGCTATAACGAAACATGTTTAAATTTAATAGGAAAAGGATTTTAGAATTTTGGTTTTTTATCTCTATTTATTAAAACAATAGGATTTTTTCAAATTTTAATATTTTGAGCTTCGTAGCTGGTATTCAGCTATATATACGCAAAGTTACAACTCTGTAAGTTACATAGTTTCTGAGAACAGCTCTGTGACGGACAGACGACGGAGCGGGAGTAATAGGGTTTCGTGAGATGAACGAAACCCTAAAAAAGCGACCCTGAAAGTGTCCGCCTGTATGTCCAGGCTAACTTCCAAAACTACTGGATAGATTTTTTTCTGGTTTACACCATTGGATAGTTACACCATTGGCAGTTTTTCAGTGGTCATTTGTATGTATAATGTACCGATATAATTGTGATTTTTGATAATAAAATTTGATATTTTTCTCATATCCGGGAGCAAATGTTGCTAACAGTCAATTTTTTTCATTTTGTCAATGGCATACTGCGCTTGTCTGATTAAAGAATTGAAACGGCTATATTAGTTAAGGAAGTTAAAACACATTCGAAAAAAAAAAAAAAAAAAAAAAAAAAAAAGTTTGCAATCTATATTATAAAGGACAAACGTGTCCGTGCGTAACGCAGACGTCATTTTGCGAATGGCAACACTTGACGATGTTCAGTTTTGCGATTTTTGCTACTGTAATTTTTTTAATTTCTAAACATCGCACATTTTTAATTTTTACACCATTATAAAGAAAAAAAAACTGCTTTCAAATGCAATTCGTTTGAAAACTGAATAATTATTTAACCTGAATAATTATCTAACTATCAATGCAAGTCTCATCAAAATTCGTCCAGTACAACTTTTAAAAAAGATTAATTTTTCATAATCGGGTTCACCTAATTATAGAACTTTCCCCCATAATTTTATAACTAAACAACGTAGAAAAATATGTTCTGTACTAAAACATTTCCTGAAAAATTATCTAACTAACAGTGCAAGTCCCATCAAAATCCATTCAGTAGAACTGAAGACATAAACGGCCGGAACAAAATTCCCTTTTACATTTCATATTATACAGTAGATAGCTAGTAGCGGTGAATAAATAGAAATTTTTGATAATTAAAAACACTGAACAAAACGTCAAGCATAATTGACAACAAAATAAGCAAATTTTACAAAATTCATAACAATACCGTAAAATATGCATTTTTTATTTTTAGAAATTTTTATACAAATGTGCTGCACATTTTTCAAAGGTATTCTTTAAACCAAAAAGGCGCCATCATAGACATAATTCAACACTTAAAGATAGCTACTTATTTTCAATTAAAGAGAAAGTTATAAATAAGTCGGGCACTTTTGAACGCTGAAGCAAGTTCTTTCTCACCAGCGTCACGTAAATCAGCTATCGCTTAAAGGCACTTACTTCAGCATTTTTCTGAGATCAGATAGAATTTAAAGTGTGGGCTGCACAAAAGCACTTCAATGGCCACACATGGCCTGCGGCAAACCGTTTAGGGATTATTGCAACAGATATTATGAACAATTAATACTTGCGTCTCCTTCTTAGAAAAATCTTCCAAACTGACAAGAAATTCTCGCGAAAGATTTTAAATATCATATTTAATAACTAGTATCTGATTTACCGACACTACTGTTATTTTTCCAAAAGAGTAAAATAATACAGGGTGATAATGAACAGAGGAAAGTATATTCAACTAGGAAAATTATATCCAATGGTTGGAATGTCATAGTTGAGATTTATTCCAACAGAGCGTAAAATGCCGGGACCAGGACTCGAACCTGGGTACTTTGGCTTTCCTTGCCAACGCTCTTCCTACTGAGCTATTTCAACGATATCCTGGCTGGTACATTTCACTCTTATTTGTTGGACAAGGCTGCAAAACTGCAGCGCTAATTTCATTTATCTGACATAATGAATCTGAAATAACACGGAAACTGCTGTATACCATGTACATGGTATACAGCATGTAAAATGCTATAGTTATTGTTCGGATGAATGAACTTATTCAAGAAATAAGAGTGAAATGTGCCAGCCAGGATATCGTTGGGATAGCTCGGTAGGAAGAGCGTTTGCACGGAAAGTTAAAGTACCCAAGTTCGAGTCCTGGTCCGGGCATTTTTCGCTCTGTTGGAATAAATCTAAACTATGATACTCCAACCATTGGATAAGATAAATACAGGGTGTTTAAAATGATGGAACTAATTTGAGGGGATTTTGCACCTTTCATTTTTTTTTTTAATTCTTCCTTAAAATTAATTTAGACATCGGTTATTCTGACGAAGTATTGTAAAGATCCGCTAATTAAAGAAATCTGAAAAGGTTTTTTTAGAGCTGCAATTTCCCTTAAAATGATACAGAGTTGCAATCTTAAAATGTATTTTTCTCAGTTTGTGTTTTTTATCAGTATAACATTAAAGTAAAATGCTAAAACTTTAACATATATATTTCATATATGATTCCAATTATTTTAATGGATCGTGAGACGGAAGTCGACTATCTGCCGGTGTTCGAGGCTTTTTCTTATACCCCGTTCCGATCGGATATTTAAGATATCTTAATAGACCGCCGAACTCATTGAGGGAGTTCCAGAAACTCACCAGCGAGTTCGAACTTTCTATTGCTAGATACAGCCAGTACCACTCACTTTGATTGGCTCTGGAGGCTAGCTTTAACCGATTGGATCTTGAGGCTGCCTTTAACTTTTGCGTAAACGCACATTCTATTTTGTTCTGATCTCAGACACGGTGATGTTCAGTGAGTTATCTAAGAGGAGTTTTACGGTGTGAACAGGTATTCAATTCCGGGAGGGTACCACCTCAAAAATGGCGGTCTAAGATATCTTAAATGTTCGGTGCGAACAGGGTATTACTCCGGAAGCCCAAGGCACCTAAGTCTCCCTCCTACTACGAATCGAATGTACCTTTGTATGGTGGGTGGATGGGAGGACTAGTGTATATAAATATTTGAATATTGTCTTATATAGATTAGAAAATTGAAGATTCATCAAAATAGCCAATTCAACGATAAATTGAAATGACAAAAGGAATTAGTGCGCTTCATAATTGTATTCTTGGAATCGATTTCGATCGCTATATGAGCTTTCACTTAAGCAGTGCGGTCTTAAGCACACACATAATCTTGTTATTAATATTACTAACTAATTGCTGAAACATAAATGAATCATAGTAATAAATGTATAAGGTGTATACTATCATTACTACATGCAGATAATAAATAATGTTAGCACATTTGAAAATACTCTTTAGTAGTGATGGGCATAACGATTATTTTGATTATTCGAATGAATCATTCGGACATGCACAGAAGCATATCTGTCAAACTTTAAAAAAAAAAAAATATTCAATTACTACCAGAAGTTTTGAAGAAAAAAAAAAGAAGTTTCTGATTTTAATTAGAATTAGATTAGACGGCAGATAAAAATGAAAAATGTGTTTCGTATTGAATAAATTTTTTTTTTAAGTTTGACAGATATGCTTCTGCGCATGCCCGAATGATTCATACGAATAATCAAAATAATCGTTATGCCCACCACTGCTCTTTAGTATCACATTTAAAACAAACCAGGCAGTTTGCAATTCCTGTGATTGTGCTTGACAAAAAAACATGTTTTTAGACATTTTGAGATAATTAATAGCAAGTAAAGAAGCCCTGAAAAGAGCACTTCTGAATATAAATTAATTGGTAAGCAAAATAATACTCAATAAAAAGACATCATGTTCTATTAATAGGACGCCAGACCTAACGTGAAGAAAAATTTTGGAACACCCTAAGCTTATTGGATGAATTAAGTTGAATAAGCTAAAGGAAATGTGACGTAAATATCATTATTTTCTACCTTAATACTAAATATCTACTTCATCGGTATGGTGTTAAAATCAGAATTATTAAATTATAATGACGTATGCTATTCGTCACGCCAACTCGGCTAGCTTACACAATAAATATTTCCCTGTAGACCCGATTCATACTGAGTTTCCATCAGTTTTCCGACCAAAAAAATGAAACTGTTAAAGTCATGCTAATACAAACGAATAAAAATATTCATTTGTATGAATGAAAGTACACGCTTCCTGATAAACATGATATCATTTGTGCATGGGAAAACTTTTCGTACGCATGGAGATAGGAACCCTAATATAACTTTAGAATAAGGAAGTACAGATAACTTTCAAGCTATGCAAAGCCATTTAGTTACTTACGTATTATTACGTAAGATACAACTGCGCCAATTGCACTAATTACATTAACCCCCTTTTTTTTATAACTATATAGTTCATTTATTTATTATAGTTTATATTTTATTTCTATTTGATTATAATTTATAGATTTTTTTATTATAGTTTATAGTTTTTAATATTTATTTATTATTATACATTTGTTATATTATATTTATTTATTTATTTTATATTATTTACCCTTTGTAACAATGTTATGTATTTAATAATGTTAAATTACTGTTTTGAACATGACTGAAACAAATAAACAAGATTGGCAATCGGCAACCATTTTTGGAGATTTATCTTCTGGCCTGGATAATACGTAAGTACTGCAATGGATTCATCTTTTGTAGACATTATTAATTGTGATAGACTGTGGTATGCAGTGACCAACAATATTTTCAATCTGACAGTTTTTTCTTTTCAAAAATTTTTACTCAACATTTCATTATCTGAATAGAGATTTGATTCATTTTTTGAAATGTAGCTGTTTTTTTATTTACTGTTAAAAGACCTATTAATAAAATTTTCAAACGATGAACTTTTCAATTGAAATACTATATATTTACATGAAAATATTGAAAATGAAAGGAAACTGTAAAATAATTAAATTATTACTTGCTAAAAGCATGCGCTGGTGAAAATTGCGTCATATTTAAAACTTCTTGAATCTGTTCTAGTGGGGCCTTGAGATGGCGCTATGATGATATGTACATTTTCATGCGTTGAAATATTTTTCAATGATACAAGGAGTGCGGATAACAGTACACAAAGAAAGTTTTAAATAGCAAATTACATCAGAATTAACAAAAGACATTTATTATTATCTTTTATCTATTTTTGTATTTTAAAGATAATTTAAAACACTTAGTTATTTTATTTTAAATAAATAATTAATTAATATTTTCCTGTTGCCGTATTTTTCAAAGAAATTAAGCAAGAGTAAATATATGCTTATTATAACAATACTTTTTTTTTTAAACTTTAATTATGGTTTATTAAAACAGACATAAACAACGCCTGCATTCAGCAACTAAAGATACACAAATATTATAATACAGACATACATACAATAAATACAATAATCCAACATGGAGTGAAAAATTAGCCAGAGCCAGGAATCGAACCTGGGTCCACAGCGTTCCGGGCTGTCGCTCTGACCACTGAGCCACTCCGGCTAATTCCTGAGTCTGCAATTTCTCACTAATAAACCATGTTGGACAGAAAGTCACCCTCACCAGCCATCTAACCGATAGCCTTGATGACAGGACAACGGTATTAGATTATTACTAATCCACCGATCTACGAAAATACATTAAAACATCGTAGATCGGTGGATTATGAATAATCTAATACCGTTGTCCTGTCATCAAGGCTATCTGTTAGATGGCTGGTGAGGGTGACTTTCTGTCCAACATGGTTTATTAGTGAGATATTGCAGACTCAGGAATTAGCCGGAGTGGCTCAGTGGTCAGAGCGACAGCCCGGAACGCTGTGGACCTAGGTTCGATTCCTGGCTCTGGCTAATTTTTCACTCCATGTTGGATTATTGTATTTATTGTATGTATGTCTGTATTATAATATTTGTGTATCTTTAATTATGGATTTCTTATGTGAAAGATCAGGAGCATTTGCATTTATAAATCATGAACTTTAAAGATTTCGCTGGTGAAAATTTCGTCATATTTAAAATGAAACATTCAGAAAACTTAAATATTTTATTACGATTACATAAAATGTCATAAATTCCACAAACTTGTTCGTGTCCCAGATTTTTCTTACTATTATTTTTCGGAGAGGTGGAAGCGGACAATGAAATTTAATTAGTTTAAAAGCGTTTTTAGTTCTTTTAAATTTATCTTTTAATAGCTATTCAGTCTCGACATTTGCAGCCATTTTTCTCTTCTTTCTAAAGAGAGCAATTGTTAGATGCAAACGTAACACTACCAATTGCAAAGCTTTTTGCAACCCGAAATTACATGCAAACATTACCTTTGTATGTAACTTTTAGTGCAAATTAAAATTTATTTGGGTTCAAATTAAAATTAATTTTGGTGCAAATTACATGTAAATGTTACGTTTGGATGTAATTTTTGGTTGCAAAACTTTTGCAAACGGGAGTATTACGTTTGCATGTAACTCCAATTTGGCGTATTTTTAGAGACCACGGGGTCTGAACGGAGATTGGCGAACGACGCTTGTAGGGGGCAGAGCCATGGCAGACTTAAATAAAGCAGACATAATAAACATACTGAAATTTCTGTTGGGGGTGTTACGAAGTGGAACTGAATATTGCCTCCTCTTAGTGCATTTACAGCAAAATAATTCAATACTCATGCTACGTCAGTTGCGGGTGTTTTTTCAACAATACTTTATAGTCATCTAATACGCAGTCATTTTAGAAATTTATGTATTCCTAGAGGTGTAGCAGCTGCTATCGTAAGCTAAACAAGAACGAAAAATCATGCGTCAAGCATAGATTATGTAACACTTTCCAACGCTTCCAAAGTAATTTTACAAATCATTACCATTTAATAAGCTGAAAGATAACATCTAAGTAAACAATTTGGAAAACGCATAACATATTTAAAAAAAGTAATTTCAGGAATTCCCAACATATACAATATTCGGAAAAATATCCGAATACTTTTATTCAGCCCTGTATAGGATCTATAGATTTGTATATATACTACATAGGATGCTAAATTTTAGTTTAGTTAGGAAACGCGTAGCACAGTTTAAAATTCCCCTTCTGGAGTTTCTGTCAATAAACGGGAATGTGTTCGCGAACTTTTGTGCTGTCCTGTATATGAAATACAGAATTTATACACACCCAGTAATAGACAAAAAGCGAGTTCAATTTAAAATCACGTTCAGCAACTTAAAACGCACTTCTAGGAATTATTATGAACAGACAGTAGAGAATTCTTTTGTGTGTCCCTGTAAATGAACGAAGACTGCTATACACACAGTATTCTGTAGTAAGCCTCTTGTAATGCACCTTAGTGATATATATAAATTTCAATGCGTTTAAAATAATGAAACATTATTTAAATAAACCGCAGACGATTTTTCTCCATAGACGTAATGTAACGGAATTATTTTGACTGTCCCTGTAAAGTAACTATAAGTGCTATGCACACCCTATTCCATATTAAGCTTCTGCTAATGCACCTTAGTGATATATATAAATTTCAATGCGTTTCAAATAGTGAAACATTATTTAAATAAACTGCAAATGATTTTTCCCCATAGACCGCAATGTGACAGAATTCTTTTGAGTGTCCCTGTAAAAAAACTATAAGTGCTAAACACTTCCATTGAAATAGGGAACATGATATAGATAACGACAATAACATATAAAAATTGCAGAGCAATCCGAGCATATTTACGGGAGTTAGAGCACGGACAGACGGCAGATGGCCATACGGCAGACAAACCGAAGACATAAACACTTTTCAACTAGGTTAGAAAGTGTTAAAAACGCACGTAATATTTTAAACATGACGTAATTTACTCCAGCGAAAGTTAAAAACACTGCCCCCACAAATGGGGAACTCAGTGGCTTAATTAAATTACAAATCATGGTTGTTTTTTTTTGGTCGAGAATGGACCTCTTGGCGTCGTCACTTTATTTTTTTAAGCGTTTTTAACGAAATTCTTTATTTTTTTTAAGCGTTTTTAACGAAATTCTTCACCTTTAGAAGAATTTTTCTTTGAATAGGCAATAGAAATGCATAAAATCGTTACAAAAATGTTAAAGTTACAAAAAGGATAGATGCAAACTATCAAATAGGAAAAAAAGCCAAATTCAAAAATTGACGTCGGATGAGAAATCGGCTTATAAAGCAAAAAAACATGGTCTTCAACTTTAATTTCCTCAAAATACCTTTAGCTCAGACATCAATCTAAACAAGAGTTAATGTTATTGTAGGAAGGACCCGACAAAATATTATGGTATATTGGTTAACATATATTGGTTACCACTTTCCCTTTATTTGCACGACTTAATGTTACTCTAATAGTCTATAGCATGGGTTCTCAAATTATGGTACGCGTACCAGTACTGGTACTTGAAGCTCTGGCTACTGGTACGCACAAGTCCGATACTGGTACGTGGAATAAAATATAAAAATCAGCATATTATTCTGGAATCGAAAACGGCTTGTCTTTATTAACATGAAAATTTTCAAAAAAATTTCGAACGCGATTTAGGATTTGTAAACTTTTTTCTATTTTCTTGTTACGAGAAATGTTTGTTATAAGCAGACTTGCTGAAATTCGCGCTCAACGCTTATGATACAATCAGTTTTCCAGAATTAAAAACATAATTATTAGACTTATATAGATAAAAATGAATTTTTTAATAAAGACCTAATTTTAAAATTAATGAATGAATGAAGTATTTTTAATTAGCGGAAGAACAGTTTTTAAACATGCTTTACAAATTGTATTATATGAAGGTAAAGTCTGAATGCTTGGAAGTAGGAGGAGCTTGTGTATAGGAGGAGTTAAAATAAAACAACATTCCAAGTGTAATTTATAAATTACACTTGGAATGTTGTTTTGTTACCCATTGTTGTTTTTGTACAAGAAGAGCTTCTAGGAGGTGTTGAAAAAAAAGTCTTATTTCAAACATAATTCATAAATTGATTCATTGTGTTGATTGAAATATTTTTCTTCTCATGTACAAAAAGTGTTATAGTGTCCTCCTATTTCATGAAAATCAGTTTTTAAGAGACTAAGGTTATTTAAAATGGTCAAGAGAGTAAGACTATTCAAATGAAACAAAAACTGTGGTCATATGCAGTGGTGTATATATATATATATATATATATATATATATATATATATAAATGTATGAAGAAACTTGCAAGTGTTTGCCTACTGAGCAACATAACTGTCGCATTTAAATGTATCTAGATTATGAATACGATTGTATTGAGCCTACAGTGGTGGACAAAAAAACTGTATCACCTAGAAAAATTAACATTTTGTAATGCTAATGAGTTATTTCGTTCAAATAAATTAATCTTGGTTGCTGCAAAGCAAGATAAAATATCATTCTACATTCCTAATGGTTAATATACCCCTTATGAAGTATTGCGTCATCAAATTTTTAAAAATAGTGCGGCAAAAGGGAAAAACGGTCATTTGTCTTGTTCTTTAAGTGGTCAAATGATGGCTTCGTAAGTTCAATGGATGCAAGAAAAAAAATATGCGATATTTGCTTTAGTTAAAGAAGGATATTCGACACGTGTGATCCTAAAAAAAATCGGTTGCAATCAATCGACAGTTTGGAGGACGATTAAATTAGAACGTGAAACTGGTAATGTTGAGAGAAAGGCTGGATCGGGCCGAAGAGGGTGACTCTAAATTCTGATGATCGATATCCGAAACGGATGTATCTGAGTAATCGTCATGCAAGTGCTCCTGTCATAAAAATCTTTTTTGAGAAAGTCTGTGGTGTTAATCTAAGCTCAAGAACTATCCAAAGACAACTTGTGGAATGAATTTGCAAGCGTATCGCCCAAAGAAAAAGCCTTTACTTACAAAAAAATGATGCAGAAACGACTTTCTTGGGAAAAAGAGCATGTCTCATGGACAAAGGCTCAGTGGGATTCAGTAATGTTTTTGGACGAATCTAAGCTCAACCTACATAGATCAGATAGTAAGCGGTATGTTCGAAGACATAAAAGTGAAGCTTATCATCCAGACTGCATATCGCCTACTGCGAAATTTCCCAGTCAGCCAAATGGTCTGGGGATGTATATCCAGCAAAGGTGTTGGATGTCTAAAACTTATTATTGGAATTGTGAATGCACCTGTTTATACCGAGATTTTAAAACCATTTATTAATTACGATTTTAAAGGTGCTAGAAATCGTATTTTTCAACAGGACTCTGCACCCTGCCACACAGCGAAATTGGTAAATACAATCTAACTTACTCATGAATTATTTTGTTGCCTAATTTACAAGTTTTAACCTCCATAACATTAAGGATATTGGAAAAGTAATTTTCACCCTGTTTCCTCTCTTTAGGTGACGGCCTATCTGAAAAAATCTGGCATTGAAGTTTTGGAATGGCCAGGGAATAAACCTGACCTGAATCCCATTGAAAATTGTTGGCATAAAATGGGTACAAAAATTGTTGCTCAGAAGCCTGTTACTAAAATAAAACTGCTGGAAAGCATTATTAGGATTGGCCAGCATGAAATTGGCCAGGATTACATTCAGAATTTGCTATATTCTGTGCCGGACCACTGCAAGGCTGTCATCGCAGCTCTTGGAGGATCTTCTAAATACTGAAGTGATCCTTATGCATGTATACACATCTAAGTATCCTAATAATATTATAAATCTGATTGTGTGCAAATGTTAGGCTGAAGCCAGTGTCAAAATGGAGCATTTAATGATCCTGTATCTTTGCATATACGTTGATTATAATCATCGAATGAACATAGGCCGGTTTTTGTTTATTTTATTCAAATATTTTTCTAAATAATTCAAAATTTCGTTATTTTCATAGAGAATAAATGGACATTTTTTCGTATAATATTTTAAAATGGTTAAATTTACTTTACCGTTGCTAATACTTTATCGTTGCCAAAACTCATTTAAAACCCGGAATAATAATTTTTACTCAACAATTTAGCTTCAATTGAAAAATTTTCACTTGAAAAATGAAAATGAAATAAAAAAAATTAAAGAATTAAAAAGAAGATTAAATAATATTATAAGAAATAAAACGTACTTTTTTTAGTTTTTGATAATAATACAAGGTTTCAATATGCGTAACCATAGGAAACAGGCAAATATGACGTCATATATCGCAAATAAAGCGGATAGGCTTTGGTTGATGAAATAAAATGATCTTGGGTTTTTTTCTTCACTTTTTTTCTTTTGTATGGTAAAATACTTGGCGTTTTACCGTCTGCGCACGGATAATATAACTATACCGTATTTTTTATTTAAATTTTAAAAAAGTAAAAAGAAGTTTCAAAAGAAAATGGTTAGCAAATGTCAATAATATGCTCCGCAAAATTATTCATATCGAAAATGATGTCATGGATAGCGAGAAATAGCTATTTTCTTTCTTAAAACTAAAAAAAATGATTACCTAAAAAAAATGACGAACGTTAATAGTTCCATTTTTGTTGATAAAACATAAGATTTAATATTATTTCGTTAAAGTAACATAATTTCGCCTATGCCAGTATTGAAATTAATTGCCTGGAAAAGAAAATTAACAAGAATCATGTCATTAAAATGGGATTTCTCTGGAGAAAAAGAGACGTCAACGCGAATTTTCCAATATGTTTTAAAATGAGTGTGAATCAATTCCTTACATTAATAATACAAGGATCAGTAAGTATAAAAAGTAGATGAATTTCACGCCATATTTATAACGAAAAATTTAAATGTTTTTTTTTCTACTGATTATTAAGCATGAGTATCCGTTATATACAGATGAGAGTTTTCTGTTAAAAATCACATCATAATTTTAAGAAAAGGAAAATGAACACGAATCTATTATATTAGAATCTGACCGTGTGTTTGTATTTCGCAACTACTCCTAGACTATAGAACGCAACGCGATTTACTTAATACCGGTTATCTTTGATCCGAGGATGTCACAAAAACTCTCAGAATTTAACAAATTAAATTAGATGCCAAAATTTTTATATTTTTTATTTATTTATTTTTGTAAATTTTAACGAAGTTTCTCTAAAAACGGAAAGTAAATTACTCCATATTTGTGTATAAAAAAGGAGAAATAAAACAGATCAGCATATTTTTTACACCATTTTCTGATTAAAACTGAAAAACAGAATTTATTTTCACTTTGAATAGATGGTGAAAACAAAATCGTGATTTCAGTAAATTATCCAAAAAATTAAAACATATTTTCACAGATTCTAACTTCATGAATCAATTTATTCTGGAGAACAAAAATTGCCTGTCAACATATTGTCATTTAGAAAACCAGATTTGTTTCAGCTATACATTAAAACAAGGAGGCAGAATTGAATTTAAAGAAAAAAGCATATACTATTTCCAATAAATGTTTTTTTGACGGATGGCTGTTAAAACGTTTCACAAAGCGTTAAAAGTAAAATTGTTTATCAGGTAAAATTGACATTTGTTTTTACCCAATTCGTCTATTTCCACGGTTTTATTTAGCCTTCCATTTTGCATTGGTTTCAATTTCATTTTCGCGATTATTTGGCACAAAATTTCACTTTTTTAAGACTGAGTTATGTCAAGGTCCCTATAACAAAAAATACCGTATTGTCTCCTATGAAATGTGATAAATAGTTAGTTAATTATTAACGTTTTTAAATATCGAGAGTGAAATATTTTGCTTAATTAATGTATTTATTCTTCTTTTAATGTTGCGTGAACGAAGTCACGGGTAACAGCTAGTATATAATATGACTGCAGTTATGTAAAATTTACATTAACTACAGAATTTGTGCATCTATTACTTTGTTCCAAGTTTTTTTAAATATTGCGTTATTCACTTTTCTTTAAATAATTATGCGTAAATAATTTATAAATCCCAATAAAATTTAATTTAGATTAATCCTACAACTGTATTTTATCGTAAAAATATCATCTTTTCATAATACCTGTACTTGAAAAACATTATTTGTAGCGTTTTCCACTTTTTCGCAGGTAATGCAGTTTTTTTTGTCCGCCACTGTATGTTAAATGCGCTAACTGAGCTTTAGATAAGAAATTCGCAGGACCTGATTAATGCAGAGGCGACTAGGCCATGTCCAAGGCCCACCACTGCTGGAAGGTCCCAAAATAAATAAAATTGTTTACAAAGTTTATTAAAAATGCAGTTTTCTCCAATTATTTCTCCCAAAACGAAAAAAGATTTTGATTAACTTGGTAACCATATCATAATATCTAAGGATAACCACCGAATACTCCCTCCAAAAATTTATCGCTATTATCTTGGTTTGAGACTGGCTCCGAAATGTTACTGGGTCTTGAGCTTCACGTGATCTTAATCGGGCTCTGGAAATTCGTTTTTAATTGAGACACCCTGCCACTGTATCTCACGAGAGAGGAAATAAGTGAACTTATTCAGCTCTCCTCTCCTGTGATGGATTACTGGAGTCCACATTCAAAAAGATGAATGTAACAGAATTTTCGCTGATGAGAATATCAGAGTACCGTCTAATATCGTCAAAGTCTGTTTGTGTTTAGCACAACATATCTCTGTGAATGTGCCCCCCCCCCTTTATTATATAAAAACAATTACAAGAATAAACTAAACATCCAATCTGACTAAAACTACTAAAATTTCCTAATATTGAGCCAGTAGGAAGTTGTGCTTGATAAAACAAGCCTACCCTTTTCATTAGCCTACTACAACAGTATGTGAATCAGTGTGCGCCAATATGTCATTAAATATTGTGGCTTTTATACTATACCAAAATACTGTATTTTGATATTGTATGCATTATTAAAATTTAAGGATGATACTACTTTTTACTTGAATGTTATTGCAATAAAACCTTCTATGACGGAAATACAAAAGACCGGTGAGATATTTCGTTTTAGACAGGTTTTTCTATAGTAGCTTTACGTTTGTTACCAGTTGGTACGCGGAAGTATGAACTTCGATTTAGTGGTACGTCGGTCTAAAAGTTTGAGAACCCCTGGTCTATAGCGTTCAGTTGCTTCTCTTATCCACCTACTCGTTTAAACAATTCTTCCAGACAGTATGTTGTTAAATATTATTATGTATCGCGCAACGTTTATCGTTTGCTAGTTGAAACATCTGCGACATCGACATGCGATGATGGAAAGGCGCATTGCTTGCAATCGAATGACGAATGCATTCAACGCTAGTGCGATGAAAAGATTGATTGTGTAGATCAGAGGTTCCCAAAGTGTGCTCCGCGGAGCCCTTGGGGCTCCGCCTGTACTTTTCAGGGGCTCCGCGGTGTTTCAGAAAAATAAACAAAACATGAAAGAAATTAGCATATTGCAAGGAAAACTTTTTCGAAAGTATGTAGGAATTTGTGTGTGTGTGTGTGTGTGTGTGTGTCAAAAATAAGTACATCGATTACTGGGTTGAAAAATACTAAAATATATTCTTCTAAATCGTATAAATATTTGCTTTGTATATGTATCGATTTTCTATATAATATTTTTGGTTTGAACTAGTTTATTTTATGTTTTTGCATTTAATGTGTTTTAAAAATTCGATTCAAAATAAGCAACAAGAAATAGTATTCTGAATCGAATGCACAACGTGAATCGAAAGAGCAAAGGCGCGCCAGTGCTGTTATCTCTGCTTGCCAAACAAAAGAGAGAACAGTTTTGTTCTTTGGAGCTCCGCCTATTCATATGTTTTTACTTAGTTATTTTTTGCTTAGTAACCAAGTTCTAGCTTCCTAATGGGGTAAGTGTGTCTCACATTGTATATTTTTCTTCGCTTCACTCTTTGCGATCTTTAAATTGCGGTAATGTATACTCCATTACTTGCTATATTTACTGCGAAATATGTTATTTAAGTTTTGATTGTTTCAGTGATAGACTTATAATTGGTTTTAGATTCTTGTTAATATTTTAATTTAAGTTGTTTAATCTCAATTTTCATGTTCTATTTCAGTTTAAAATTCAAAACTGCTTCAATTTTTTTTTTTTTTTTTTTTTTTTTTTACTTATTCAGTTTTTCAAAAGTTGTAGTTAATTTTGACACCCTGTTCGTGAAAATGGAACATATGTATTTACGAATTAAATATTTATTTTCCTTTTCATAATTGCTAGGTCTATAAATTTTTTTTTATATTTAAAATTTGTAGTCAAATTATTCTTGTAACATATAATTTATTCTAACAATTTTATTACTGTAATATTTAGTGTTTTTATTTTAACTTTGCAATGTCCTATTAATAATGTTAACATTAATTAGTTGTTCTTGGTGATTTCAATAACATCGCCTCAACACCGAATAGTTCGATTTTTATTGATTTGATTGCCTAAGAGGGACTGCTCAGACAAGGAAACCAAGTCTGTAGAGCATAGTATCCCTCCCGGTTCCTTTATTAAGGTCTTAAAAAAAAAAAAAAGGTTACAGTGTTCAGCCCTAGCTGATGCCGCCGGAAAACACGACAATGAGCGGCAAAACATAAACATAAGAAAGAAATATAATACAGGCGACCCTGCCAGGAGTGCTCCAATACGAGCAAGTGACAGGGACTGAATAAGGCTTTTACAGGAGTGATCCATCACTGCCGGAAAACAGATTTTCCCACGCGACACTGGGCAGTGAGGGGCATCAGTAGGTGGTGGAAACTACAGGGGGCGAAGAATTGATGAATTGAGATCCAACAGACGGGCTCCCTAAGTTAAATTTGAGAGGTAAGTTAAGTGATCAAAAATGCTTTTTAGTTTCCTCTTTAGAAGTGGGCGAGTTAGGATATTAGCGAGCCAATTTTTTAGAGGATTTTGAGTGCACCTGAGATGCCATTGGCTTGTCAGTGTGCAGTGAAAATATGGGTGAGACGCTGTACCCTGTTCACTGCACTTGCATTGATCTGAAGATGCACATTTGAATCTGTGTAGGTACTGACGGAAGGGTCCATGACCAGTAAGAAAAGCTGTAGTGTGAGGGTTGAGGTAATATAGTGTGTAGGAGACTTTGGGGATTAGCGTATGAGTATGTCGGCCTTTGGTTGAGGTGGTCCAATGTACTTGCCAGTCTTTTGAAATATTTTTTTTTAATGTACGTTTGATGTAGCTATGTGGGAGTGGAAGGTGGTGATCAATCTTGGGTTTTTTTTGTGGCTTCTTTTGCTAAAGTGTCAGCCAACTCGTTGCCAAATATGCCCTTGTGTGCGGACACATGACCAATTCGTGCGCGGCTTATGATAGTTAATAGCCTTTTCTTTATATCAAGAACTAGTGGGTGTTTGGTCCTGTGGGAATTAACTGCTTGCAGACTAGACAGACTGTCGCTATATATCCAGTACAGAGTTGTGTCTGTTTGTGCGTGGATCCATTCGAGTGCTTGGAGGATGGCATATAGTTCGGCTTGATATACCGTGTTGTTGTCGTCCAATCTGCAGGCCCACTGGTGGATGATCAACGCACCTTCCGTGACACAGTAAGCTGATGCCACGCCGGTTGCTGTTCGAGATCCATCAGTAAAAATTGTTGGCAATGTGGATGGTGTGTGCGTGTTACGATCTGTATTTACTTGGAGGTGTGATGTTTCTTCTGCTGGATGTAATTGCCAACCATGAACTATTTGTTCGATGCTTTTGGATGGAAAATGCTGTTCTACTGTTTGACTGTGTGAAAGGTGTAGGATTCTGCTCTTTTTGTATTCATATTCTAATGTTAAGGTGATGGGTGGTATACCTGTAATTACATTTAGTGCATCGGTTGAGATGGTTTTATAACCACACGACAGTTGTAGTAGGAATGGTCTTTGAATTGATGTTAATTTTTGTTTATTTGTTTTTGTTAGTTTACCTCCCCAAATTCCAGCCCCATACAGAATAATCTTTTCTATAATTGTATTGTACCATATTTTTAGCATGTTATTATTGATCCCCCAAGATTTCCCCCTAAGTCTTGATGCATTGTGGTGGTGTTTGACTAATTTGAGTTTAAGTTGGTTGAGGTGTGCTGTCCAGGATTGATATTTATCTATAGTGACGCCTAAGATTTTCATATGTGCTACGTGGTGCAAGCTAATTCCGTTAATCCGCATTGTTGGTTCACGCTCCAGCTTGCGTGGCTTGGCGAATGTAAGGACCTCTGATTTTCCAGGTGATAGGTGTAAGTGGTGTGTATTTAGTAGTTGGCAGAATGCTGCGAGTGCTCGAGCTGCCGTAGTTTCCAGGTCCAGACGCGTGCGACCCGAAAGAACCAGGCTGAAGTCATCAGCAAAAGCAAATGCGATTATGCCCTGACGTTCCAGCTCTAAAAGAAAAACGTTTGCGATTAGTAGCCAGAGTAGAGGTCCAAGACAAGAGCCTTGGGGACATCCCTTCTCCAGCTTATGCGGAATGTAGCCTGCACCCCAATTAATGAGGACACTTCTTTCAGATAGATAAGACTTGACGACCCCAGCCAGGTTCCTTGGGCAGCCCAGCGCCCGTAATTGTATAAGTATGTCCCTCCATTCTATGTTGTCGAAGGCTCCCTGTATGTCTAGCAAGACCAGGGAAGTGTAGTCACCATTAGCTATGCTGTCGGTGCAGGAAGTCAAGATGTCTAGCAGTGCTTTTTCACATGATCTGCCCGCTCTGAACCCGAACTGTTTAGGATGGAGTAAACCTTTTGTTTCTAGAAAGTGAGTCAGCCGAAAGACTATAAGTTTTTCTAATAGTTTGCCGAGGGTAGGAAGAATGCAGATCGGTCGGTATGACTTGGGTTCAGAGGGGGATTTCCCTTGCTTCAGGAAGTACACCACTTCCCCTTGTCTCAAAACCTCTGGAAAAATATTGTGCTGGAGACAGAGGTTCGCCCAGCGTGTAAGAATATTTGGAATTATGTGGAATGTGGTCTTGAGTAATATAAAATCTATTGAATCTGGACCTGGAGCCTTCTTGTCATTAAATGTATGCAAGGCTGTTCTTAATTCTGCTTTGGTGAAAAGCTTGTCAGGTGGTGAATCAAATGTTATGTCCTCATTGTTGTTATCAGGGTATGCTGTGGGTCTAAATATTTGAGATGTTAAATGTTGTAGGTTGTGTTGTCTTGATGCGACACTTGGGGGCTGCTCGATCAAGATTTCATCCGGAAGAGTTTTCCCGTGTATATCTTCTGTGCGGTCCCAAACGGGTTTGTGGTGTTGTTACAGAACTGTCTCCATGCTTTAGTTTTAGCATTTAATACGGAGCGCTTGTATAGTGCGGAGAGCTTTGAGTATTTTGCACTGAGGGATTTGTATGTTTCAGACTCGTGTTCATTGTCTCTGAGTCTCTTGAGTTTTTTTCTCAATGCTGAAAGTGGTTTCGTTTTGTTTTTAGTTCTGTGTTCCAATATGAGAATGTGGGTGTTCTCCTAACCGTTTTATATCTATAGGCTGTCTTCGCTGCTTGCTGAATTATTTCTATCAAGGTGGCTGTAAATGTGTTGATTTGGTTGGCTTCTGTTATGCTGTTTAACTGTTCTGCGAGGAGCTGTGTGTTGTTTTTAATATGTTGTGTGAATTTTCGGATGTTTCCCCTGGTTGTGTTGAACCTTCTTCGGATTGTGTAGAGTGGCGAGATCTCGAAGGAGAAGTGGATATACTTGTGGTCTGATGCATTGTACAGGTCGGAGACTTGCCAATTTTTAAGTTTGTGTAGTGTTTGTGTGTTGACTAGTGTTAGGTCAGGCCAGCCTTGAGCCAGTAATTCGCCTTTTGAATTATATTTTTTATAAGTTGGTTCTGTGTTTTCAATGTTTGCTATTGTCAGATTGTTGGTGATTAAAAATTCGGTAAGTGTTTCGCCGCGGCGATTTTCATTGGGGTATCCCCACAACGTGGAGTTAGCGTTGAAATCACCCCCGCAAATGAGAAACTTTCTTTGTGTGATGATGTGTTCCCATTCTTCGAGTGTTTCATCGAAGTCAGATTTTGGTGCTGCGTATGTCGAGCCAATTATTAGAGAGCCTTCCTTGGCCATAATGGTCACGAAGGCACAATGAGTTCCTGTATAAAGATGTGTGTATATGAGATTTTTGTTTTGTATGACTACATGTGCCGAGTATTTTTTTGATGGAAAAATGGACCACGATGAGGGAAAGCCGGTTAGCTCTCCGCTTTTGTTACAGTGTGCATCCTGCAGTAATGCGATGTCTATGTTGTCGTCTATCATGTGATTTTTGGCTGTTTCATTGGCAGATTTGCAGTGGTTGAGATTTATTTGTAACATCTTGATGTGACCAAATGGTGGGAGTGGTGTTGTTGTTCTATTGCTAGTTGGTGTGGTTGTTGGGTTTGGGGTTGTTACCATCGCGAACTCTCTACGTTGTGGTCGATTTTGGGGGGTGGTAACTGTTTCGTTGATGTTTTTACCATCGCGAGCTGTCTGATGATGTGTTTTGCTTGCGATGGCGGTTCTGGTAGATGTCCTGATAGACTTGGCAGTCCGGTGAGCTTGCTCTATGGTTATTTGGATATGGGTGTCCGTGTTTGTCTTCTGTGTGTGAGCAGTTGTAGCATTGATGTTTGTGCGGTTTGTTTTTGTGTGGGCAGCTTTCAGAGGAGTGATCTTCCATGCAATACTCGCATGCCGTGCTCCCCCTGCATCCGTCGGAGGAGTGTCCAAAAACTTGGCAATTTTGGCATCTTATTATTAGTGAGTAGATTCTGAGCTTGCATGTAAAGAAGTTCATTGCTAGACGACCTTCGTTGAGTAGTGCGGCCGCTTGTTCTTCGTCGGTTTCTATTACTAGTTGATATGTTTTGGAGTTAGTGTGTGATATTTCTTTGTGTATGTATATGCCTTCTGTTGGTTTTACGTCGAGTGGGTCTAGTTGTTCGTATAGTTTCATAATTGTTTCGTGGGATGTAAATGATTTTGGGATGCCCAGCACTATAATCTTTCTTCTTTTTTCAGATGTGAATTTAATGGAGACCAGACGTGACATTTCTTCTGAGTTTTCTATCAAATTCATTAGATTGTCCACGTCTGTGTCTGTGTCGGATCTTATGATGATTGTTGTTTTGTTTCTGGCTACAGTGGTGAGTATTGGTGGGACTTTTTTGTATTTGTTGAGGGCTTTGTTGAGCTGTTCTCTAATTGCGAACATCGTTAGGGATGTGTTAGGCTTTCTCGTTAATAGGATTGCTGCTTTGGAGTATCTTCTTGCTATTGATGGTGATGTTCGTGATTTAAATATGTCTGGTCTGTCCGTGTCTGTTATTTTAAGTTGGTCTGCGTATGATTTGTGTGTGCTATTTTCTTCCAATGTGTCTGTGGTTGGCCTTCGTTCATTCTGTAATTTGGATATTTTCTCTTCTATCTCTGTTAGTCTTTCCAATATTTCTTCTGTGTTTGTGTTGCCTTGTGTGATAATTGATTTTGTGGCTGTGTTGATGTGCTGGGCATACGGGAGATTGTTCCTTATTTTGAGTAAGAGTTGGTGCGATTCTTGTTTTGTGAGTATTCTTATTTTTTTATCTTCCGGGATCTGATATTTTTGTTGTTCTTCTACTTCTTGTATTCTAATTATGCGTATTTCTTCTTTTAGTCTGTCGTTTGTTTGTGCGAGGTGACTTATTTTCTTGTTTAGTTCTGCGATGACTTCTTCATTGTTTGATTGTAATGTGGTTATTTGATGATTTTGTTGTTGAATGATTCGTTCTTGATTTTGTATTATTTCTTCTTGTTGTTTTCGTTCTTCTTTGTTTTTAATCTCCTGTTCTTTTGTGTTTTCTTTTATTGTTCTGATCTCTTCTGCTAGTTTTTCCAGTCTTCCTTCTAGTGGATCTTTGTTGTTGTTTTGTGTTTTCTGTGGTGTGTTGGTGGTGGCTTGTTCTTTCGAGTTGTTATCTGTCTGAAGTTGGTTTAGTTCTTTTGTGAGTTGATGGTATTCTTTGACTTGTTTTGTGATTTTGTCGTGCAGTGTGTTGGCCTTTTCGTTGCCTTGTTTTGAATATTGTTTCAGACTTTTGACCATTTGCATTAGACAGGCTTGGAATGTGGGCTTGGAGGAGAGGAATTGTGGTAGTTCATAATAGGTGGTTCGTTTGTAGAGGGTTATGTCTATGAGCCCATCATCGATGGTTTCCAGTGCTTGGTCTATTCTGCTTTTTAGGTTTTTTCTTGTATGGTTCTGGCTTTCTTTTTGATTTCTTTGTTATTTCTAGTTATTTCTGCATTTAGTAGTATCTGATATTCTCCTGCTTGAGTCATTTGTGTGTCTTTGCGGTTTTTGAGGTGGCTGATTAATTGTGCCACAAGTTCTTTGACGTTGAGGCCCATTTTCTCGCCTTTTTCTACTGGTATTAGTTCTTGTTCTTGTTTTGATAGTTTCCCTGTTGAGTCTAGGTTTATTTGTTTTGTGGATGATAATTTCTTTTGATTTTTTGTGTCTTCAGAGTAATGAGCTTGTGATTTGTGATTCTGTGGTGTGCTCGATCTTGAACTGTGAGGGCTCATGTCGTCCGAGTCGAAGCTATCGTTGTATTTGCAACATTTAATTGAACACACATTTCTGTTTTACAATATTGTACTTTTTTTTAAAGCAATTGAAATATCACATAAATATAATATGCTGAAAACGCATTTTCTTAACATCTTGTATCACTTAACAACCCCTCTTTAACACAAGAACTACCGGAAATTTTACTCAAGTTTTATAAAATTATTTCGCATCAGAATTTTTATTTAAAAATAGTTAACTTATTCATTTAACATATTTCTGTAAGTTTTCTATTTAATTTATTTTTTTTTTAAATATTACTGGTCCTAATCGGAATTTATTCATTTGGTAACCGTCAAATTGACGGCTCTTGGTCATTCTAGTGTTAAAATTTTGTTTTAATTGGTCTCGGTATTGGCTAAGATTCTTATGTTATGATGCCCCTTTTTGTATCAGAAATAAGGCTGTAGCAATTTTTAAAAAATATATTGGTTCGTTACATTTGTCATCACACTAACAATCTAAACTTTTGCTCAACTCCATCCCTTGCTTAGACTGTTTATCAATAAGTACTCGCCCTGATATAAATTTAACCCTACCCAGTAAATTTTTTCTACTACTTGAAGTTATTTTAACATGTGTAGTTTTTAACCGTATATCTATTATGAAGCAAGAACAATGGTGAAAGAAAGTTTCTTTCAAAACTATAATTAATAGCTGTATACTTCAAATAAAACATCCAAAAAAGTGAACGATTTGCCCCGCCCACTTAAAAACTAAAAGGATAATCTGCTACTAAATGTATTTAAAAAAATAGTTCAAAAGAAGAAGCTAAGAGGCGATCCGTTTTCTCTGCAGGTTTAGAAGTACTAGAAACGTAAAGAAGAAAGGAAAAAGTATCCTTAATGTATGATTCTGTGTCGGGACTAGCAAAAATGTGTTATATAATTACTCATGGGCGACTGGGCCTACGCATTTTCTTTCTTTTCGCGAGTAGCCTTTTGTAATTATACAGAAGTCTCTCTTTGTAAACGAAAACTGTACAATTTACCTTGTTCTCTGTGCGGTTTTCGCCATAAATAATAATAGTTTCACATAAGTCCCAATGCAATGCATGACCCAGACAGAGTTAACATTTTGATCTTTAATTCCGAGTTCATACTGGATATCCCGAAAGAATATTTTAAATTTTAAAAATGAATGTCATTAACCCCTTAACAATATTGCTCGAACGTCGCTCGAACGAAGAGTTTGTTTTCTACGTTACTAAAACATTTCAGAAACAACAAATTGTTAACTATAATTTTTGCTGTATTTGGCGGACATATCTCGATTATGCAAGGCAGACATTTTAATACAAAAAAGTGGTTTTTAGTCCTTATTTTTAATTTATTGTGTTCAATAATAGTAATATTAAATAAAACTATTACGGGGTTAAATAAGAGAAATTTGGTTTTCAAAATTTCTAGTATGAATTCAGAATTTCTGTATCAAGAAAAGGGCCAAACTGAGAATTTTGGCCCCATGTTGGAAACTACTGGTTCGGACTCTTATCCAGCAGATCTTTCTCTGCTCCATAGGGATAAAAAAAAAAAACATTAATTTGTAAACCATAGCGTTCCCAGGGTTAAAGGGCTCCGCCTTAGAAATTCTTCCCGAAAAGGGCTCTGCGAGCCAAAAAGTTTGGGAACCACTGGTGTAGATGATTCCGATGAATATTTTTGCGAGGGCAGAGAATGCCAGGATCTCTTCAACTGTAGTAATGGAAAATGCGTTTATTTGTAGATGGTTCCGATGAATATTTTTGAATAATTAATATTTTTAATTAATTTGAAAAAAAAATCATTTTCCCAATGGTTGTTCCCAATTGTTTTAACCATTGGGAAAATGGTTGTTGAGACGTCGAGAACGAACCTCTTGACGTCGTCACTTTATTTTTTTAAGCGTATTTAACGGAATCCTGTAACTTTAGAAGAATTTTTCTTTGAATAGGCAGTAGAAATGCATAAAATCGTTACAAAAATGTTAGTTACAAAAAGGATAGATTTAAATTATCAGATATGAAAAATAAAGTAGAAATTTGGTACTTTCTAGTTATAGCGGCGCTCAAGGATGAAATATTTTTTGCTCCTGTTGTCATAAGTATATTGTAAATTTGGTACTTTCGTGTCATATTTTGTTTCTGTTTTCATTAATATATTGTAAATTTGGTACTTTCGTGTTATAGCGGCCCCCAAGGATGAATCGCCAAGTGACCAAGATTTATCGCCAAATTATAAAGCATGTATGACATTATAATAATATATGATGTATATAGATCACATTTCTTGACGTCTGTGGCCAAGTTATAGTATGTATGATGCATATATGATGTATATATATGACATGTGTATATGATGTATATACGACATATAAGACGTAAATAAAATGTGTATAATGACGTATATGTTTGGAATATATATATGCGTATATAGGATGCACTTATGAGCTTTGCGATGATCTTGGCGAAATCCTAATTGCAACCTTGGCATAATCATAATTATGGGGGCCACTATAACACGAAATTACGGTAATTTATTTGTTTTTTTTAAGCTTTCGGAACATTTTTTGGTACTTTTCGGTTAGCCGGGCGCCAGTGATATATGTACATATATACACATACACACACACACACACACATATATATATCAGATACACATATATCTACAATACATATCTATACATACATATATATGCACACATATATGTATGTATATATACATATATATTTATATATGTACATATATCACTGGCGCCCGGCTAACCGAAAAGTACCCATTTTTTCAATGGCTATTGTATTTTGTTAAATTATAATATTTTTTTTCTGTTCGTTTATTGGTTACGCCAATGGGCTATTGACCAGATTACGGAAGATGAACCTTTTTGAACCCAAAAGAATCGCCATGAAAACCAACCAAAATGCATTTGGCATATAAATATTCCTTACTAACGTCACAAAATTAAGTTTTTAAAAAATATTGTGGGCTTATGGAAACCAGAGAACATTTACAATATTGCATTACAAAATTTTATAAAAGTAATCTTCAAAAATCTTATTGCATACGTATAGTTTATTAGTTACAAAAGACGTTCTCAAAAAAGAAAATAAAAAGTGCACAGCGAAGTTTTATATCAATAGCATTCGAAATTCTTATTTAGGCATTTCGTTCTTTGTTTTTATCTGTCAGTACTAGAAAATATTTCAAACCTAAAAAAGAAAATTTGGTAAAAATATGAAAAAGCATATCATACTTCTCTATTATCCCATCGACCACTTTTCATAACAAAAAGCTATCGCCAAACTGTAACGCCCAATAAACTGGAGAACGTTGCCATTGGAATATCAAAATAAATAAATAAATAAAATATAAGAATTTAAGGACACAATTGTTACTTTAATTAATAAAATAATAAATCAGTAAAACATAATGAAAAATACACGCAAATGTCGAATTAAAAACCACCTGATGACATAACAAACACGTATAATGTTTCTGACATCAAGTAAATGGGATTGTATTTTTGGCGTTTAATCTTACAGTTTGGCGATAGTTTTTTGTTATGAAAAGTGGTCGACGAAATAATAGAAAATACCGGAAAATTTTAAATTTTCCAACATTTTCCAAACAAGATAAAAAGAAATCTTGTGCTTATTTAAACTTATATATAAACTATATTTAGACATAAGTTTAAACTTATGTTAATAAAACATCTAAACGCGAAATTTCAGCTACAATGGAAAACATTTAGTTTGTTAATATTTAAAAACTACATCTTAAGTAACATCCTTACTGACATTTTAGAAAACCAGAAATTTCCGTTAAATGAGGAGATTTAACTGACTGACATTCCTAAATATGATTTAATTAAAGTAATTAATTTTGGTAATAAATAAATCAGTAGTTTAAGAGTTTAAAAAAAACTTAACAAAGTACTCATCCATTTTTTAAAAATTTGAACATCATTTTATTTTATCGCATACTATTATTTTTAATTACTGCATATATTTTTTTTCTTACAAGCACAAAATCTTAACATATTTTATTCATATCAACTATTTTCACATTAGGAACACGTTCAAACTTCTGTGATATTTCTGAGCTTTTCCGTGGGACACATATTTCACAGGGATAGTTAAATCCATTTTCCAATCGGTAATAGTTATACTCATATTTCTTTGATGTGGGTTTGAGGAAGTTTAAATTTTGTTCAGGATATTCTTTATCTCCAATAACACAAATGCATACCAAAACCACAATAACAATCAACATCACAGCAAAAACTCCCAATCCATAATTAGACAAAGATTGTTGTTTCCTCAAATCATCTGAGTTGTCGTGTGAAGCCACCGCTGACGAATCATCTAATCCGGCGTCTGTATCACGACAAAACCTAGAATGTGGAACACAACGACCATCCGCACATAACACTTTACGGCAAGGTTTGTGATGTGGTCTATCAGAAAATTTACTGTTTGTTTCTGTCGGGTTCAAAAGCATTGTGTTTCTTCGGAAATGTGCAATATCACTAGATTGAGGTGAAGTGCTACTTGAAAATTGAACTGAAACGCACTCGGCAAATATTCCGAATAATAACAGTAATATCATGTCTGGAAATCAAAATCAAATCAGTTCATAAATATTCTTTGGAAAAAAATTTGATTCAAAAGTCGATATTGAAACTGGATGGGAATAGTGCAAATTATAAAATGCAAGATATTAATGATAAATTAGATTTGAAATTAAAAAAGAAAACGTGATATGTTTAGTTGTGTCATGACTTCTGCTATTTTCTTTAGTTATTCCGATTAAAATAACAAAGTAAAGCATGGGTGCAGTATTTTTTATTTCGTCTATAAATATTTTAACGTGCCAGGACGTGATGTTTTATTTCACTATGCTATTATTAATTAAATCATTTTTTAAAAAATAAGAAAAAAAGTTGGCAATGATTTAAAGAAAATCTACGTACTGAATAACCAGTAATTGACACGATCAAAACGTATACATGAAAGGATAAAAGCTAAACCCCTTTTTAAAATGCAAAATCCCTTTTTGCCCCTTTTAAAATTTTAAATTACCGTTTTAAAAAATAGAAATTTAAATCAAAACTTTTTAAATGCTTTAATAATTGTGTTTCAATTGATTGAAATTCGCGTTGCCCCTGTTAAATTAGTTTTCCTGCATCGCATCTTATAACTTTCAGAGATCGTTTTCTGACTCTTCATAAGAATATTTGTGCTGACGCTAACGCGATTTTAAAGTCTTGCTGCATCCTATCGGCCGATGGAGCCAACGCCTTTATTCCGCACAATCAATCACTCAGCTCGCGGCCAATTAAAATTAAAAATACGCCTCTTTTGACTTCGACGACCTCTAGCAGAAGTAATGCAAAACCTTCATATTTATACCATTGCACTGCTATCAGGAGCGAACTTTTTACGATTTCCCTCATCTAAACAAATCCACGCCAATCTGCTCTCTCGGAATTGCCTCGCGATGGACGAACCTTCGATGTCCAGACAGACTTAAAAAGCAGCTCTCACGCCAATATGGGCCTGGTTTAAAAGGAATCATGTAAGAAAAAGAAATAAACCAGGTTCCGTAATAAACTGAGTCTTCATTTAAACAGAAATACATTCACTCGGAATTTAACCGAATCCCGCTTACGGCCCAGGACTACACGAACATGTAAGGGAATCAGAATGAGCGCTTTGACGTACGGAACCGCCATCAGTCCGCGCAGCCACCGGCCCGGCCCGGCGCCCAACCACCGACGGAGTCCCGCTTCGTTTCAGAAGTCGAGTAGGACAGTTCATCTCAACGGGAAAATCCCAAAAACTAAACAGTTACGTAATCTACGCCCGTCAATCCCAGCGAATACCTCCGTGAAAAATTCTTACAGCATACGGTGAAAGACTTACGGAATTTATCCCAAGAACTCAAAAGTACTTAATCTCCCTTCGTCAAAAGGAAAGTGAATCATTAACTTTTCTCTTCATTCTCAATCTTGTGCTGTATTTCATTCTGCCGGCAAGAATCGAAGTGTTTTATCAGCAGGAAGAAAAGTAGGTCAACTACACAGCTGTTTTCAATTTTCAAGAGCGCGCCGATAAAGAAATGAACTCAAGTGACCTATTAAGCGCCAGATGTTTGAGTTTTGGTTTGTGGACTATAGAGAAAAGGAAAGAAAATAAATCATTTGGTTAATGATCAGAGAAATCTTTCTGCGAAAGTTATTTTTTTTTATTATTGTTTCGCGTCGTGGTGGTGAAATGAAAGTAAAAGCTATTTTATTTATTTTTTTTTGTTGTGTCCGGTGTGTTGTGTTTTATTTTGGATTTATTTAAAGTAAAGGTTACAGGTATGTAATATAGTTTTGATATTAACCTTAACGAAGAAAAACTTTTTTTTAAGACTTTTTAGTGGGAGGCATTGGTTCTCAAACTTTTTATTTAATTTTTTATGCATGCAAAAAATAAATTAAAGATGAATATGTTTATTATGCTATTATTTGTGTGAAAATTTTAATTATTTTTAAGTCAGCTATTTAAGTTCAAATATATAATTGTTTATGTATTGTGTTTAACGTAATTTTAAAGAGATGAAAAGGTAAGAATGGTGATTTTTATGAAAGTTCTTTAGTTGTGTGGAACTGATAATTACGATTTTAATGAAAAAATAACATTAAATAAACCTCATATTAAAATCATTTTTCTAGACAGTTTGAAAATATTTTAACAGAAGTGAAAATTTTATTAGTATTATATTATTATAATATTTTTATTATTAGGTGTTAAACTTTTTAAAGGTGATTTATATGCAACGTACTTTATAGTTAGTGAGGTTATTTAAATTTTTTATTGAATTCAAGTTATTGAAAAAAAAAATTATTAAGATGGATTTTAATTTTAAAAAGATGATTTTAACTGATTTTTACAGATATAGTGTTACAAATTTTAAATAGTTTGAAAGATTTTTTCATTTTTATTCTTATGTGCTTTAATTGTGTATTATATTTCTGTGTAATTCAGTGATATTTAGTATTTATATCTATCATGAGTAACCCAACCCCTCCCAAAGAAGTAGAGGATTTAACAGACAAATCAGGTGACCCCGAAAAAGAAAAAAATCAAATTTCGAGCAAAGATGATAATCCCGTTAATAATCCTGAAGAGAAAAATAATCAGAAGTCTAGTCAGGAATCTGGAGGTGCACCAGAGACATCTGGTGTAACAATGTTAGGTGGACAGACCCTGTCAGCTCACACATCAGTATCCGCCAACCCAAAAACGTCAGTAGACCCCGATATCGTTGCGTTTTCTCCGCAAGATGGAATGTCTTGGGTACCATGGTTAGCCTATTTCGAGAGTGTCTGTATAGGACAGGGAAAAGACGAGTGCTGGAAAATTAGGCACATACAGAAATATTTAAAGGACAGTGCACTTACGTTGTACATTAATAATTGTCTAAATGTACTTCATTGGTCCGAATTTGTCACTTTGTTTAATGAACACTACGAAATTCCCGATACCCTTTCTCTCACTGATTTTTCATGTATTAGATATAAAGTTGGAGAGGACTTGAACGAATATTATCAAAAAAAGACTAAAGTAGGCCGAACCTTAGGTTTAGAGCAGAAACTTATCCTGGAAGGGTTAACGGAGGGCTTGCCATTAGAAATGCAGAAGTTAGTTATTGCAGGCAACCCCTCAACTACACATTCATGGCGTGAATTAGTTTTCAGAATTAGCAAACTGCAACTGGACAGAAAGGGAAATGAGAGCAAATTTGAAGCAAGCCCCCAAAACCCCAATCAGTATCGACAATGGCGACCAAGCCGACCTCCATATGAGAATGGACAGAATTTTAACAGGCAGTGGAACTACAGAGTTCCCTATCAAACACACCCCATTCGACCTTTTCCATCAAATCAAGCAAGAAATCCCCAAAATACGTTTAGACCAACTTCAAATGTTCCACCACGACCTAATGTACACCACCAGACCACTTTGCCGCCCTCTCCATGCAAAGTTTGTCTTAATATCGGAATACCAAATGCGTATCATTGGGTGGGAAACTGCCCTTTTCGACAACAAGTGTTAGCAGTACCAACCCCTAGTCACAATATGACTTTGCCGAACCCCAACCAAGATCATAGCGCTAATGAGTCATCCCAAAATACATCTAGTAATCAATGACGATTTCTTATGTCCGGACATATACAAAAAGAAAAAGCTAGCTATAAAAAATCAAATAGAGATTGTCATAAAGTTACTTATGTAAAAAATGAAGACTCACTACCTTGTTTGATCGATACTGGGAGTTCGATTAGTGTTATTCCTTGTCACTTAGCCCATAAACTTAACCTAAAAATATGTAAAGTTCAGCAGAGTATACCAGTCACCCAAACACAAGGTGTTCTTGCTTTGAAAGAAAAATGCCTTGTTAGTTTGCAATTAGGACGTATCTCTAAGAGAATTGAACTTTTTATAATTAACAATCAGTTACCTTATGCTTTGATTGGGCTACCCCATTGTAAACTATTTAGATTAAATATCGACTGTGTTAAAATGCAAATAACTCAAGATAATAAGAAAGTACCTCTCATGGACCATATTTCATCAAATGCATCTCACCATACTTTACATTTATCAGAAGTATATACTAGCCAGCCAGCAATTGAAAATGCAGAGATATTCGAAGAAAATTTTGAGCCGGAGTTGTTCGAGACCACTGACCATGTGCAAAATGTTCAGTCTGTCAGAGAACAATTACCTGCTCTTCTAGCCAAATATGTCTGTATTTTCGCCAAAGATAAATATGATATAGGCTGTGTAAACATGGAACCCCAGAGAATACAATTAACATCAGATCTCCCCGTTTCTTTAAGAGCATATCGCACTTCCCCTAAGGAAGAAGAGGAAATTAAAGAACAAATTCAAAATTTATTGCGAGCCGGTATCATTAAAGAAAGCTATTCCCCTTATTCATCACCCGTAACTTTGGTGTATAAACGTGAAGAAGGGAAGAAAACCCGGTTATGTATTGACTTCAGAAAATTAAATGCCATTACAAAAACAGATGCAGAACCCTTACCTCGAATCGACACCCTGTTAGATAAATTGGCGCATGCTAAAATTTTTTCCACTCTTGACTTAGCTAGTGGATATTGGCACATTCCTATCCACCCTCGAGACACTGAGAAGCTGGCATTTGCCACCACCTTTGGATTATATGAGTGGAATCGTTTACCGTTTGGATGGAAAAACTCACCTGCTTGGTTTAACCGTACCCTCCGTAGAATTCTTAATAAATACAAAATTGACTTTGCCTGTAGTTACTTTGATGATGTTATTGTATTCTCCCAAAATGAAGAGGAACATTTATGTCATGAGACATTATTTAATATCTGTGTTCAAGAAAACCTTAAACTCAAATTGTCAAAGTGTAATTTTGTGAAATCCAAAATTAATTTTCTAGGATATGAAGTTTCGAACGGTTGTATCACACCTGACAACCCTAATATAGAGACGATTAAGAAATTAACACCACCAACGAATGTAAAAGAATTACAACGTTTTTTGGGATCTATAAATGTTTATCACAAATTTATTCCAAAGTATGCTAACATTCGATACCCTCTCAACAATTTGTTGAAGAAAAATGTCCCTTATGTGTGGGACCAAAATTGTCAAAATTCTTTTGAAAAATTAAAAAATGCTTTAATTGAAAAACCAATCTTAAAGTTGTTTGATCCCAAAACACCTTGTCATTTGTTTGTAGACGCATCAAGTCATGGAGTGGGATGTGTAGTGAAACAAGTTGATGAAAAAGGAACATTACATCCTATAGCATATCACTCTAGAAATCTTCGCGATTATGAAAAAAATTATGCAATTACTGAGTTAGAATGTTTGGCGATTGTGGATGCTTTAGATAAATTTTATCATTATTTACACGGTCAAAAATTTGTCATACATACAGATCATGCGGCACTTACCTGGCTCAAAAGCGTTAAAAATTTAAGAGGACGTCTTTTTCGCTGGTCTCTAAAACTTAGTATGTTTGACTATGAAATTAAATACCAGAAAGGCTCCACTAATGTTGAAGCTGATATGCTATCTAGACAACCTGTTTCAGAGAATTTACCCCATATTATACATCTCCTTGACTTGAATGAAGTAAGAGACAATCAGATGAAAGAAAATGTAACAATTGATGGTAAAAAGTACACTGAGATAAATGATGTTGTTGTGATTAAAAAGAAAAGTTTGTATAAGATTGTGGTCCCCATGTCTTTACGTTTACCCCTATTAGAAAAAACCCACACACAATTTGGCCACCCTGGAATTTATAAAATGATAAATTTAATCTCTCCGCAATATTATTGGCCTAACTTTAATCAGGACATTGAAAATTTTGTAAAACACTGCCACACTTGTCAGATAAACAAAAAATGTAGACAAAAAAGATTTGGCTTATTGCAATTAATGCCCCCAACAGAGATACCTTTTGAATGTTTGGCAGTAGACTCTGTTGACGGATTTAATTATTACAATTCTACAAAAAAATATTTGCATTTAGTCGTTGACCATGCAACTCGCTATGTGTGGGGTTTTCCTTCAAAAAGTGTAACTACCGAAACTTATACAAACATTTTGAAACAATTATTTCAGATACAAGTACCAGATAGATTGTTAACCGACAGAAATGGAGCATTTACGGCTTCCAGGTTTAGGAGATTTCTTCGTAATTACAATATAAAACACAGATTGACGAGCAGCCATCACCCGGAAACGAATGGGAAAATTGAACGACTAAATCAGACTATTGTCACTAGATTAAAATGTAAAGTCAATTCCACATCCAAGAAAATACCCTGGACTAAGCTTTTAGATGAAGTCTTATATGAATATAATAACACCCCTCATTCTGTAACCCAATTCACCCCTAGCTATTTATTTTTAGGAAATTTACCATATGATCCCCCTTTACCAAATAATAGTTACTATCCCCCTGTGGAAGAAGCTAGAAAATTGGCTAAAGAGAGAACAATTGCTTACCATAAAAAGAATAAAGTCCGTTATGATGCTCGTTTCCTTCCTGTAAAGTTTAAAGTTGGTGACATTGTGATGTATGAAGAATTTCACTATCCAAATACCCGTAAATTGACTGCACCATATTCTGGCCCATACACCATTTTAAAACAACTTTCTGATGTATCCTTTGAAATTGATAAACCCAGCCCACATTTTAAGAGAAATTCCGAAATTGTCCATTCCTCCAAGTTAAGATACTACCACCCTCCTCAAAATCTTAAACTCAGCCATGAATAAACCCCATCTATCTCTTTCAGCTGTCAATTTTTTTAATTTTTGCTTTCCTATCGTCCCCCTTACTCGTAGCATTTGGATGAGGATCCAGCTGGGCGTGTAACCCATCTCCCCAGCAGTGTAGAATGATGGTGACAGTTTAAAAGTACTGTTAGAATTTTTATTATTTTTAAAAAATATTATAATGACGAATTGATGACACATGAAGGGGTCCTCCGCTCCGTGGCCACCCATCTTTAGCCCGACTGTTTTCCCAGATTCTCTTTCCAGGTTGAACGGAGAATCTGGCAAAACTGCTTCGCTTCCCCTCTGCAGGTGAATATCGATTACCCACTTTTCTTTTTCTGTCGTGCAAGTGGCACATTTTTGGGTGATATTTCCCTCAGAGTATTAAAACCCATATCGCACTGACCCTGCGCATGGTGAAAATTATAGCAAGTGTATATTTAGTTTTTATTAGTTGTAGTTTTCTTTTTTTTTAAACAACTTAGTGTTGTTTTTCATGGATATAAACCTAAGGCTGCATCATAGAAGTAGCTAAGTCCCTAACAAAACAGAAAGGTATACGAAGAATATAATTTGTTTTTGTTATTAGTATTTTAGGTTATTTTACTGTTATTTTATCTCAGTGTGAAAATTTAGTATTTTTATAAATGCAAGCTTTTCAAATTGCATTTGATATACAATATATTTTGTTGATAGTATTAGTGCATATTTTGTATTATTGAATATTTTATGTTTTTGAATATTTTGTATTTGTGAATAGTTTTTTTTTACATTTGAACATTGTCTATTATTGAATATTTTTTACATTTGCATATGTTGTATAGTTTTCAGTATGTTTACCTGTGAATATTTTAATATACTATATAGTTTATGGTTGCAATTTGCAATTATACACAAAAGGATGTTTCCCAACAAACTATATCAAAAACTTTAAAACAAAAACTGGAAAGAAAGGGAAACACTACAAACACAGTTATGTTATGACAATTGGTATAATCAAGATATGTCTCGAGACACATTATTGTTTTGCTGCAGCACCATTGAAAGAATTCCATTATTTTAGTGTAACCAATATTTTTATGTAAATTTGATATATAAATGTAAAAATAGGTCCAATTGACTTGAGAGCTGAAGTAAATACTGAAGAGCTGGAGAAATTACTGGAGAGCTGGAAAAAAAAAAAAAAAAAAAAAAAAAAAAAAACATGGGTTAAATTCACGAGATAAGACCCACAGGTCTTGCAGGCGAGCCCTATGGCTCTTGTTTTAGTGGGGGGGGGATATGAAAGGATAAAAGCTAAACCCCTTTTTAAAATGCAAAATCCCTTTTTGCCCCTTTTAAAATTTTAAATTACCGTTTTAAAAAATAGAAATTTAAATCAAAACTTTTTAAATGCTTTAATAATTGTGTTTCAATTGATTGAAATTCGCGTTGCCCCTGTTAAATTAGTTTTCCTGCATCGCATCTTATAACTTTCAGAGATCGTTTTCTGACTCTTCATAAGAATATTTGTGCTGACGCTAACGCGATTTTAAAGTCTTGCTGCATCCTATCGGCCGATGGAGCCAACGCCTTTATTCCGCACAATCAATCACTCAGCTCGCGGCCAATTAAAATTAAAAATACGCCTCTTTTGACTTCGACGACCTCTAGCAGAAATAATGCAAAACCTTCATATTTATACCATTGCACTGCTATCAGGAGCGAACTTTTTACGATTTCCCTCATCTAAACAAATCCACGCCAATCTGCTTTCTCGGAATTGCCTCGCGATGGACGAACCTTCGATGTCCAGACAGACTTAAAAAGCAGCTCTCACGCCAATATGGGCCTGGTTTAAAAGGAATCATGTAAGAAAAAGAAATAAACCAGGTTCCGTAATAAACTGAGTCTTCATTTAAACAGAAATACATTCACTCGGAATTTAACCGAATCCCGCTTACGGCCCAGGACTACACGAACATGTAAGGGAATCAGAATGAGCGCTTTGACGTACGGAACCGCCATCAGTCCGCGCAGCCACCGGCCCGGCCCGGCGCCCAACCACCGACGGAGTCCCGCTTCGTTTCAGAAGTCGAGTAGGACAGTTCATCTCAACGGGAAAATCCCAAAAACTAAACAGTTACGTAATCTACGCCCGTCAATCCCAGCGAATACCTCCGTGAAAAATTCTTACAGCATACGGTGAAAGACTTACGGAATTTATCCCAAGAACTCAAAAGTACTTAATCTCCCTTCGTCAAAAGAAAAGTGAATCATTAACTTTTCTCTTCATTCTCAATCTTGTGCTGTATTTCATTCTGCCGGCAAGAATCGAAGTGTTTTATCAGCAGGAAGAAAAGTAGGTCAACTACACAGCTGTTTTCAATTTTCAAGAGCGCGCCGATAAAGAAATGAACTCAAGTGACCTATTAAGCGCCAGATGTTTGAGTTTTGGTTTGTGGACTATAGAGAAAAGGAAAGAAAATAAATCATTTGGTTAATGATCAGAGAAATATTTCTGCGAAAGTTATTTTTTTTATTATTGTTTCGCGTCGTGGTGGTGAAATGAAAGTAAAAGCTATTTTATTTTTATTTTTTTTTGTTGTGTCCGGTGTGTTGTGTTTTATTTTGGATTTATTTAAAGTAAAGGTTACAGGTATGTAATATAGTTTTGATATTAACCTTAACGAAGAAAAACTTTTTTTAAGACTTTTTAGTGGGAGGCATTGGTTCTCAAACTTTTTATTTAATTTTTTATGCATGCCAAAAATAAATTAAAGATGATTATGTTTATTATGCTATTATTTGTGTGAAAATTTTAATTATTTTTAAGTCAGCTATTTAAGTTCAAATATATAATTGTTTATGTATTGTGTTTAACGTAATTTTAAAGAGATGAAAAGGTAAGAATGGTGATTTTTATGAAAGTTCTTTAGTTGTGTGGAACTGATAATTACGATTTTAATGAAAAAATAACATTAAATAAACCTCATATTAAAATCATTTTTCTAGACAGTTTGAAAATATTTTAACAGAAGTGAAAATTTTATTAGTATTATATTATTATAATATTTTTATTATTAGGTGTTAAACTTTTTAAAGGTGATTTATATGTAACGTACTTTATAGTTAGTGAGGTTATTTAAATTTTTTATTGAATTCAAGTTATTGAAAAAAAAAAAATATTAAGATGGATTTTAATTTTAAAAAGATGATTTTAACTGATTTTTACAGATATAGTGTTACAAATTTTAAATAGTTTGAAAGATTTTTTCATTTTTATTCTTATGTGCTTTAATTGTGTATTATATTTCTGTGTAATTCAGTGATATTTAGTATTTATATCTATCATGAGTAACCCAACCCCTCCCAAAGAAGTAGAGGATTTAACAGACAAATCAGGTGACCCCGAAAAAGAAAAAAATCAAATTTCGAGCAAAGATGATAATCCCGTTAATAATCCTGAAGAGAAAAATAATCAGAAGTCTAGTCAGGAATCTGGAGGTGCACCAGAGACATCTGGTGTAACAATGTTAGGTGGACAGACCCTGTCAGCTCACACATCAGTATCCGCCAACCCAAAAACGTCAGTAGACCCCGATATCGTTGCGTTTTCTCCGCAAGATGGAATGTCTTGGGTACCATGGTTAGCCTATTTCGAGAGTGTCTGTATAGGACAGGGAAAAGACGAGTGCTGGAAAATTAGGCACATACAGAAATATTTAAAGGACAGTGCACTTACGTTGTACATTAATAATTGTCTAAATGTACTTCATTGGTCCGAATTTGTCACTTTGTTTAATGAACACTACGAAATTCCCGATACCCTTTCTCTCACTGATTTTTCACGTATTAGATATAAAGTTGGAGAGGACTTGAACGAATATTATCAAAAAAAGACTAAAGTAGGCCGAACCTTAGGTTTAGAGCAGAAACTTATCCTGGAAGGGTTAACGGAGGGCTTGCCATTAGAAATGCAGAAGTTAGTTATTGCAGGCAACCCCTCAACTACACATTCATGGCGTGAATTAGTTTTCAGAATTAGCAAACTGCAACTGGACAGAAAGGGAAATGAGAGCAAATTTGAAGCAAGCCCCCAAAACCCCAATCAGTATCGACAATGGCGACCAAGCCGACCTCCATATGAGAATGGACAGAATTTTAACAGGCAGTGGAACTACAGAGTTCCCTATCAAACACACCCCATTCGACCTTTTCCATCAAATCAAGCAAGAAATCCCCAAAATACGTTTAGACCAACTTCAAATGTTCCACCACGACCTAATGTACACCACCAGACCACTTTGCCGCCCTCTCCATGCAAAGTTTGTCTTAATATCGGAATACCAAATGCGTATCATTGGGTGGGAAACTGCCCTTTTCGACAACAAGTGTTAGCAGTACCAACCCCTAGTCACAATATGACTTTGCCGAACCCCAACCAAGATCATAGCGCTAATGAGTCATCCCAAAATACATCTAGTAATCAATGACGATTTCTTATGTCCGGACATATACAAAAAGAAAAAGCTAGCTATAAAAAATCAAATAGAGATTGTCATAAAGTTACTTATGTAAAAAATGAAGACTCACTACCTTGTTTGATCGATACTGGGAGTTCGATTAGTGTTATTCCTTGTCACTTAGCCCATAAACTTAACCTAAAAATATGTAAAGTTCAGCAGAGTATACCAGTCACCCAAACACAAGGTGTTCTTGCTTTGAAAGAAAAATGCCTTGTTAGTTTGCAATTAGGACGTATCTCTAAGAGAATTGAACTTTTTATAATTAACAATCAGTTACCTTATGCTTTGATTGGGCTACCCCATTGTAAACTATTTAGATTAAATATCGACTGTGTTAAAATGCAAATAACTCAAGATAATAAGAAAGTACCTCTCATGGACCATATTTCATCAAATGCATCTCACCATACTTTACATTTATCAGAAGTATATACTAGCCAGCCAGCAATTGAAAATGCAGAGATATTCGAAGAAAATTTTGAGCCGGAGTTGTTCGAGACCACTGACCATGTGCAAAATGTTCAGTCTGTCAGAGAACAATTACCTGCTCTTCTAGCCAAATATGTCTGTATTTTCGCCAAAGATAAATATGATATAGGCTGTGTAAACATGGAACCCCAGAGAATACAATTAACATCAGATCTCCCCGTTTCTTTAAGAGCATATCGCACTTCCCCTAAGGAAGAAGAGGAAATTAAAGAACAAATTCAAAATTTACTGCGAGCCGGTATCATTAAAGAAAGCTATTCCCCTTATTCATCACCCGTAACTTTGGTGTATAAACGTGAAGAAGGGAAGAAAACCCGGTTATGTATTGACTTCAGAAAATTAAATGCCATTACAAAAACAGATGCAGAACCCTTACCTCGAATCGACACCCTGTTAGATAAATTGGCGCATGCTAAAATTTTTTCCACTCTTGACTTAGCTAGTGGATATTGGCACATTCCTATCCACCCTCGAGACACTGAGAAGCTGGCATTTGCCACCACCTTTGGATTATATGAGTGGAATCGTTTACCGTTTGGATGGAAAAACTCACCTGCTTGGTTTAACCGTACCCTCCGTAGAATTCTTAATAAATACAAAATTGACTTTGCCTGTAGTTACTTTGATGATGTTATTGTATTCTCCCAAAATGAAGAGGAACATTTATGTCATGAGACATTATTTAATATCTGTGTTCAAGAAAACCTTAAACTCAAATTGTCAAAGTGTAATTTTGTGAAATCCAAAATTAATTTTCTAGGATATGAAGTTTCGAACGGTTGTATCACACCTGACAACCCTAATATAGAGACGATTAAGAAATTAACACCACCAACGAATGTAAAAGAATTACAACGTTTTTTGGGATCTATAAATGTTTATCACAAATTTATTCCAAAGTATGCTAACATTCGATACCCTCTCAACAATTTGTTGAAGAAAAATGTCCCTTATGTGTGGGACCAAAATTGTCAAAATTCTTTTGAAAAATTAAAAAATGCTTTAATTGAAAAACCAATCTTAAAGTTGTTTGATCCCAAAACACCTTGTCATTTGTTTGTAGACGCATCAAGTCATGGAGTGGGATGTGTAGTGAAACAAGTTGATGAAAAAGGAACATTACATCCTATAGCATATCACTCTAGAAATCTTCGCGATTATGAAAAAAATTATGCAATTACTGAGTTAGAATGTTTGGCGATTGTGGATGCTTTAGATAAATTTTATCATTATTTACACGGTCAAAAATTTGTCATACATACAGATCATGCGGCACTTACCTGGCTCAAAAGCGTTAAAAATTTAAGAGGACGTCTTTTTCGCTGGTCTCTAAAACTTAGTATGTTTGACTATGAAATTAAATACCAGAAAGGCTCCACTAATGTTGAAGCTGATATGCTATCTAGACAACCTGTTTCAGAGAATTTACCCCATATTATACATCTCCTTGACTTGAATGAAGTAAGAGACAATCAGATGAAAGAAAATGTAACAATTGATGGTAAAAAGTACACTGAGATAAATGATGTTGTTGTGATTAAAAAGAAAAGTTTGTATAAGATTGTGGTCCCCATGTCTTTACGTTTACCCCTATTAGAAAAAACCCACACACAATTTGGCCACCCTGGAATTTATAAAATGATAAATTTAATCTCTCCGCAATATTATTGGCCTAACTTTAATCAGGACATTGAAAATTTTGTAAAACACTGCCACACTTGTCAGATAAACAAAAAATGTAGACAAAAAAGATTTGGCTTATTGCAATTAATGCCCCCAACAGAGATACCTTTTGAATGTTTGGCAGTAGACTCTGTTGACGGATTTAATTATTACAATTCTACAAAAAAATATTTGCATTTAGTCGTTGACCATGCAACTCGCTATGTGTGGGGTTTTCCTTCAAAAAGTGTAACTACCGAAACTTATACAAACATTTTGAAACAATTATTTCAGATACAAGTACCAGATAGATTGTTAACCGACAGAAATGGAGCATTTACGGCTTCCAGGTTTAGGAGATTTCTTCGTAATTACAATATAAAACACAGATTGACGAGCAGCCATCACCCGGAAACGAATGGGAAAATTGAACGACTAAATCAGACTATTGTCACTAGATTAAAATGTAAAGTCAATTCCACATCCAAGAAAATACCCTGGACTAAGCTTTTAGATGAAGTCTTATATGAATATAATAACACCCCTCATTCTGTAACCCAATTCACCCCTAGCTATTTATTTTTAGGAAATTTACCATATGATCCCCCTTTACCAAATAATAGTTACTATCCCCCTGTGGAAGAAGCTAGAAAATTGGCTAAAGAGAGAACAATTGCTTACCATAAAAAGAATAAAGTCCGTTATGATGCTCGTTTCCTTCCTGTAAAGTTTAAAGTTGGTGACATTGTGATGTATGAAGAATTTCACTATCCAAATACCCGTAAATTGACTGCACCATATTCTGGCCCATACACCATTTTAAAACAACTTTCTGATGTATCCTTTGAAATTGATAAACCCAGCCCACATTTTAAGAGAAATTCCGAAATTGTCCATTCCTCCAAGTTAAGATACTACCACCCTCCTCAAAATCTTAAACTCAGCCATGAATAAACCCCATCTATCTCTTTCAGCTGTCAATTTTTTTAATTTTTGCTTTCCTATCGTCCCCCTTACTCGTAGCATTTGGATGAGGATCCAGCTGGGCGTGTAACCCATCTCCCCAGCAGTGTAGAATGATGGTGACAGTTTAAAAGTACTGTTAGAATTTTTATTATTTTTAAAAAATATTATAATGACGAATTGATGACACATGAAGGGGTCCTCCGCTCCGTGGCCACCCATCTTTAGCCCGACTGTTTTCCCAGATTCTCTTTCCAGGTTGAACGGAGAATCTGGCAAAACTGCTTCGCTTCCCCTCTGCAGGTGAATATCGATTACCCACTTTTCTTTTTCTGTCGTGCAAGTGGCACATTTTTGGGTGATATTTCCCTCAGAGTATTAAAACCCATATCGCACTGACCCTGCGCATGGTGAAAATTATAGCAAGTGTATATTTAGTTTTTATTAGTTGTAGTTTTCTTTTTTTTAAAACAACTTAGTGTTGTTTTTCATGGATATAAACCTAAGGCTGCATCATAGAAGTAGCTAAGTCCCTAACAAAACAGAAAGGTATACGAAGAATATAATTTGTTTTTGTTATTAGTATTTTAGGTTATTTTACTGTTATTTTATCTCAGTGTGAAAATTTAGTATTTTTATAAATGCAAGCTTTTCAAATTGCATTTGATATACAATATATTTTGTTGATAGTATTAGTGCATATTTTGTATTATTGAATATTTTATGTTTTTGAATATTTTGTATTTGTGAATAGTTTTTTTTTACATTTGAACATTGTCTATTATTGAATATTTTTTACATTTGCATATGTTGTATAGTTTTCAGTATGTTTACCTGTGAATATTTTAATATACTATATAGTTTATGGTTGCAATTTGCAATTATACACAAAAGGATGTTTCCCAACAAACTATATCAAAAACTTTAAAACAAAAACTGGAAAGAAAGGGAAACACTACAAACACAGTTATGTTATGACAATTGGTATAATCAAGATATGTCTCGAGACACATTATTGTTTTGCTGCAGCACCATTGAAAGAATTCCATTATTTTAGTGTAACCAATATTTTTATGTAAATTTGATATATAAATGTAAAAATAGGTCCAATTGACTTGAGAGCTGAAGTAAATACTGAAGAGCTGGAGAAATTACTGGAGAGCTGGAAAAAAAAAAAAAAAAAAAAAAAAAAAAAAAACATGGGTTAAATTCACGAGATAAGACCCACAGGTCTTGCAGGCGAGCCCTATGGCTCTTGTTTTAGTGGGGGGGGATATGAAAGGATAAAAGCTAAACCCCTTTTTAAAATGCAAAATCCCTTTTTGCCCCTTTTAAAATTTTAAATTACCGTTTTAAAAAATAGAAATTTAAATCAAAACTTTTTAAATGCTTTAATAATTGTGTTTCAATTGATTGAAATTCGCGTTGCCCCTGTTAAATTAGTTTTCCTGCATCGCATCTTATAACTTTCAGAGATCGTTTTCTGACTCTTCATAAGAATATTTGCGCTGACGCTAACGCGATTTTAAAGTCTTGCTGCATCCTATCGGCCGATGGAGCCAACGCCTTTATTCCGCACAATCAATCACTCAGCTCGCGGCCAATTAAAATTAAAAATACGCCTCTTTTGACTTCGACGACCTCTAGCAGAAATAATGCAAAACCTTCATATTTATACCATTGCACTGCTATCAGGAGCGAACTTTTTACGATTTCCCTCATCTAAACAAATCCACGCCAATCTGCTTTCTCGGAATTGCCTCGCGATGGACGAACCTTCGATGTCCAGACAGACTTAAAAAGCAGCTCTCACGCCAATATGGGCCTGGTTTAAAAGGAATCATGTAAGAAAAAGAAATAAACCAGGTTCCGTAATAAACTGAGTCTTCATTTAAACAGAAATACATTCACTCGGAATTTAACCGAATCCCGCTTACGGCCCAGGACTACACGAACATGTAAGGGAATCAGAATGAGCGCTTTGACGTACGGAACCGCCATCAGTCCGCGCAGCCACCGGCCCGGCCCGGCGCCCAACCACCGACGGAGTCCCGCTTCGTTTCAGAAGTCGAGTAGGACAGTTCATCTCAACGGGAAAATCCCAAAAACTAAACAGTTACGTAATCTACGCCCGTCAATCCCAGCGAATACCTCCGTGAAAAATTCTTACAGCATACGGTGAAAGACTTACGGAATTTATCCCAAGAACTCAAAAGTACTTAATCTCCCTTCGTCAAAAGGAAAGTGAATCATTAAATTTTCTCTTCATTCTCAATCTTGTGCTGTATTTCATTCTGCCGGCAAGAATCGAAGTGTTTTATCAGCAGGAAGAAAAGTAGGTCAACTACACAGCTGTTTTCAATTTTCAAGAGCGCGCCGATAAAGAAATGAACTCAAGTGACCTATTAAGCGCCAGATGTTTGAGTTTTGGTTTGTGGACTATAGAGAAAAGGAAAGAAAATAAATCATTTGGTTAATGATCAGAGAAATATTTCTGCGAAAGTTATTTTTTTTATTATTGTTTCGCGTCGTGGTGGTGAAATGAAAGTAAAAGCTATTTTATTTTTATTTTTTTTTGTTGTGTCCGGTGTGTTGTGTTTTATTTTGGATTTATTTAAAGTAAAGGTTACAGGTATGTAATATAGTTTTGATATTAACCTTAACGAAGAAAAACTTTTTTTAAGACTTTTTAGTGGGAGGCATTGGTTCTCAAACTTTTTATTTAATTTTTTATGCATGCCAAAAATAAATTAAAGATGATTATGTTTATTATGCTATTATTTGTGTGAAAATTTTAATTATTTTTAAGTCAGCTATTTAAGTTCAAATATATAATTGTTTATGTATTGTGTTTAACGTAATTTTAAAGAGATGAAAAGGTAAGAATGGTGATTTTTATGAAAGTTCTTTAGTTGTGTGGAACTGATAATTACGATTTTAATGAAAAAATAACATTAAATAAACCTCATATTAAAATCATTTTTCTAGACAGTTTGAAAATATTTTAACAGAAGTGAAAATTTTATTAGTATTATATTATTATAATATTTTTATTATTAGGTGTTAAACTTTTTAAAGGTGATTTATATGTAACGTACTTTATAGTTAGTGAGGTTATTTAAATTTTTTATTGAATTCAAGTTATTGAAAAAAAAAATTATTAAGATGGATTTTAATTTTAAAAAGATGATTTTAACTGATTTTTACAGATATAGTGTTACAAATTTTAAATAGTTTGAAAGATTTTTTCATTTTTATTCTTATGTGCTTTAATTGTGTATTATATTTCTGTGTAATTCAGTGATATTTAGTATTTATATCTATCATGAGTAACCCAACCCCTCCCAAAGAAGTAGAGGATTTAACAGACAAATCAGGTGACCCCGAAAAAGAAAAAAATCAAATTTCGAGCAAAGATGATAATCCCGTTAATAATCCTGAAGAGAAAAATAATCAGAAGTCTAGTCAGGAATCTGGAGGTGCACCAGAGACATCTGGTGTAACAATGTTAGGTGGACAGACCCTGTCAGCTCACACATCAGTATCCGCCAACCCAAAAACGTCAGTAGACCCCGATATCGTTGCGTGTTCTCCGCAAGATGGAATGTCTTGGGTACCATGGTTAGCCTATTTCGAGAGTGTCTGTATAGGACAGGGAAAAGACGAGTGCTGGAAAATTAGGCACATACAGAAATATTTAAAGGACAGTGCACTTACGTTGTACATTAATAATTGTCTAAATGTACTTCATTGGTCCGAATTTGTCACTTTGTTTAATGAACACTACGAAATTCCCGATACCCTTTCTCTCACTGATTTTTCACGTATTAGATATAAAGTTGGAGAGGACTTGAACGAATATTATCAAAAAAAGACTAAAGTAGGCCGAACCTTAGGTTTAGAGCAGAAACTTATCCTGGAAGGGTTAACGGAGGGCTTGCCATTAGAAATGCAGAAGTTAGTTATTGCAGGCAACCCCTCAACTACACATTCATGGCGTGAATTAGTTTTCAGAATTAGCAAACTGCAACTGGACAGAAAGGGAAATGAGAGCAAATTTGAAGCAAGCCCCCAAAACCCCAATCAGTATCGACAATGGCGACCAAGCCGACCTCCATATGAGAATGGACAGAATTTTAACAGGCAGTGGAACTACAGAGTTCCCTATCAAACACACCCCATTCGACCTTTTCCATCAAATCAAGCAAGAAATCCCCAAAATACGTTTAGACCAACTTCAAATGTTCCACCACGACCTAATGTACACCACCAGACCACTTTGCCGCCCTCTCCATGCAAAGTTTGTCTTAATATCGGAATACCAAATGCGTATCATTGGGTGGGAAACTGCCCTTTTCGACAACAAGTGTTAGCAGTACCAACCCCTAGTCACAATATGACTTTGCCGAACCCCAACCAAGATCATAGCGCTAATGAGTCATCCCAAAATACATCTAGTAATCAATGACGATTTCTTATGTCCGGACATATACAAAAAGAAAAAGCTAGCTATAAAAAATCAAATAGAGATTGTCATAAAGTTACTTATGTAAAAAATGAAGACTCACTACCTTGTTTGATCGATACTGGGAGTTCGATTAGTGTTATTCCTTGTCACTTAGCCCATAAACTTAACCTAAAAATATGTAAAGTTCAGCAGAGTATACCAGTCACCCAAACACAAGGTGTTCTTGCTTTGAAAGAAAAATGCCTTGTTAGTTTGCAATTAGGACGTATCTCTAAGAGAATTGAACTTTTTATAATTAACAATCAGTTACCTTATGCTTTGATTGGGCTACCCCATTGTAAACTATTTAGATTAAATATCGACTGTGTTAAAATGCAAATAACTCAAGATAATAAGAAAGTACCTCTCATGGACCATATTTCATCAAATGCATCTCACCATACTTTACATTTATCAGAAGTATATACTAGCCAGCCAGCAATTGAAAATGCAGAGATATTCGAAGAAAATTTTGAGCCGGAGTTGTTCGAGACCACTGACCATGTGCAAAATGTTCAGTCTGTCAGAGAACAATTACCTGCTCTTCTAGCCAAATATGTCTGTATTTTCGCCAAAGATAAATATGATATAGGCTGTGTAAACATGGAACCCCAGAGAATACAATTAACATCAGATCTCCCCGTTTCTTTAAGAGCATATCGCACTTCCCCTAAGGAAGAAGAGGAAATTAAAGAACAAATTCAAAATTTACTGCGAGCCGGTATCATTAAAGAAAGCTATTCCCCTTATTCATCACCCGTAACTTTGGTGTATAAACGTGAAGAAGGGAAGAAAACCCGGTTATGTATTGACTTCAGAAAATTAAATGCCATTACAAAAACAGATGCAGAACCCTTACCTCGAATCGACACCCTGTTAGATAAATTGGCGCATGCTAAAATTTTTTCCACTCTTGACTTAGCTAGTGGATATTGGCACATTCCTATCCACCCTCGAGACACTGAGAAGCTGGCATTTGCCACCACCTTTGGATTATATGAGTGGAATCGTTTACCGTTTGGATGGAAAAACTCACCTGCTTGGTTTAACCGTACCCTCCGTAGAATTCTTAATAAATACAAAATTGACTTTGCCTGTAGTTACTTTGATGATGTTATTGTATTCTCCCAAAATGAAGAGGAACATTTATGTCATGAGACATTATTTAATATCTGTGTTCAAGAAAACCTTAAACTCAAATTGTCAAAGTGTAATTTTGTGAAATCCAAAATTAATTTTCTAGGATATGAAGTTTCGAACGGTTGTATCACACCTGACAACCCTAATATAGAGACGATTAAGAAATTAACACCACCAACGAATGTAAAAGAATTACAACGTTTTTTGGGATCTATAAATGTTTATCACAAATTTATTCCAAAGTATGCTAACATTCGATACCCTCTCAACAATTTGTTGAAGAAAAATGTCCCTTATGTGTGGGACCAAAATTGTCAAAATTCTTTTGAAAAATTAAAAAATGCTTTAATTGAAAAACCAATCTTAAAGTTGTTTGATCCCAAAACACCTTGTCATTTGTTTGTAGACGCATCAAGTCATGGAGTGGGATGTGTAGTGAAACAAGTTGATGAAAAAGGAACATTACATCCTATAGCATATCACTCTAGAAATCTTCGCGATTATGAAAAAAATTATGCAATTACTGAGTTAGAATGTTTGGCGATTGTGGATGCTTTAGATAAATTTTATCATTATTTACACGGTCAAAAATTTGTCATACATACAGATCATGCGGCACTTACCTGGCTCAAAAGCGTTAAAAATTTAAGAGGACGTCTTTTTCGCTGGTCTCTAAAACTTAGTATGTTTGACTATGAAATTAAATACCAGAAAGGCTCCACTAATGTTGAAGCTGATATGCTATCTAGACAACCTGTTTCAGAGAATTTACCCCATATTATACATCTCCTTGACTTGAATGAAGTAAGAGACAATCAGATGAAAGAAAATGTAACAATTGATGGTAAAAAGTACACTGAGATAAATGATGTTGTTGTGATTAAAAAGAAAAGTTTGTATAAGATTGTGGTCCCCATGTCTTTACGTTTACCCCTATTAGAAAAAACCCACACACAATTTGGCCACCCTGGAATTTATAAAATGATAAATTTAATCTCTCCGCAATATTATTGGCCTAACTTTAATCAGGACATTGAAAATTTTGTAAAACACTGCCACACTTGTCAGATAAACAAAAAATGTAGACAAAAAAGATTTGGCTTATTGCAATTAATGCCCCCAACAGAGATACCTTTTGAATGTTTGGCAGTAGACTCTGTTGACGGATTTAATTATTACAATTCTACAAAAAAATATTTGCATTTAGTCGTTGACCATGCAACTCGCTATGTGTGGGGTTTTCCTTCAAAAAGTGTAACTACCGAAACTTATACAAACATTTTGAAACAATTATTTCAGATACAAGTACCAGATAGATTGTTAACCGACAGAAATGGAGCATTTACGGCTTCCAGGTTTAGGAGATTTCTTCGTAATTACAATATAAAACACAGATTGACGAGCAGCCATCACCCGGAAACGAATGGGAAAATTGAACGACTAAATCAGACTATTGTCACTAGATTAAAATGTAAAGTCAATTCCACATCCAAGAAAATACCCTGGACTAAGCTTTTAGATGAAGTCTTATATGAATATAATAACACCCCTCATTCTGTAACCCAATTCACCCCTAGCTATTTATTTTTAGGAAATTTACCATATGATCCCCCTTTACCAAATAATAGTTACTATCCCCCTGTGGAAGAAGCTAGAAAATTGGCTAAAGAGAGAACAATTGCTTACCATAAAAAGAATAAAGTCCGTTATGATGCTCGTTTCCTTCCTGTAAAGTTTAAAGTTGGTGACATTGTGATGTATGAAGAATTTCACTATCCAAATACCCGTAAATTGACTGCACCATATTCTGGCCCATACACCATTTTAAAACAACTTTCTGATGTATCCTTTGAAATTGATAAACCCAGCCCACATTTTAAGAGAAATTCCGAAATTGTCCATTCCTCCAAGTTAAGATACTACCACCCTCCTCAAAATCTTAAACTCAGCCATGAATAAACCCCATCTATCTCTTTCAGCTGTCAATTTTTTTAATTTTTGCTTTCCTATCGTCCCCCTTACTCGTAGCATTTGGATGAGGATCCAGCTGGGCGTGTAACCCATCTCCCCAGCAGTGTAGAATGATGGTGACAGTTTAAAAGTACTGTTAGAATTTTTATTATTTTTAAAAAATATTATAATGACGAATTGATGACACATGAAGGGGTCCTCCGCTCCGTGGCCACCCATCTTTAGCCCGACTGTTTTCCCAGATTCTCTTTCCAGGTTGAACGGAGAATCTGGCAAAACTGCTTCGCTTCCCCTCTGCAGGTGAATATCGATTACCCACTTTTCTTTTTCTGTCGTGCAAGTGGCACATTTTTGGGTGATATTTCCCTCAGAGTATTAAAACCCATATCGCACTGACCCTGCGCATGGTGAAAATTATAGCAAGTGTATATTTAGTTTTTATTAGTTGTAGTTTTCTTTTTTTTTAAACAACTTAGTGTTGTTTTTCATGGATATAAACCTAAGGCTGCATCATAGAAGTAGCTAAGTCCCTAACAAAACAGAAAGGTATACGAAGAATATAATTTGTTTTTGTTATTAGTATTTTAGGTTATTTTACTGTTATTTTATCTCAGTGTGAAAATTTAGTATTTTTATAAATGCAAGCTTTTCAAATTGCATTTGATATACAATATATTTTGTTGATAGTATTAGTGCATATTTTGTATTATTGAATATTTTATGTTTTTGAATATTTTGTATTTGTGAATAGTTTTTTTTTACATTTGAACATTGTCTATTATTGAATATTTTTTACATTTGCATATGTTGTATAGTTTTCAGTATGTTTACCTGTGAATATTTTAATATACTATATAGTTTATGGTTGCAATTTGCAATTATACACAAAAGGATGTTTCCCAACAAACTATATCAAAAACTTTAAAACAAAAACTGGAAAGAAAGGGAAACACTACAAACACAGTTATGTTATGACAATTGGTATAATCAAGATATGTCTCGAGACACATTATTGTTTTGCTGCAGCACCATTGAAAGAATTCCATTATTTTAGTGTAACCAATATTTTTATGTAAATTTGATATATAAATGTAAAAATAGGTCCAATTGACTTGAGAGCTGAAGTAAATACTGAAGAGCTGGAGAAATTACTGGAGAGCTGGAAAAAAAAAAAAAAAAAAAAAAAACATGGGTTAAATTCACGAGATAAGACCCACAGGTCTTGCAGGCGAGCCCTATGGCTCTTGTTTTAGTGGGGGGGGATATGAAAGGATAAAAGCTAAACCCCTTTTTAAAATGCAAAATCCCTTTTTGCCCCTTTTAAAATTTTAAATTACCGTTTTAAAAAATAGAAATTTAAATCAAAACTTTTTAAATGCTTTAATAATTGTGTTTCAATTGATTGAAATTCGCGTTGCCCCTGTTAAATTAGTTTTCCTGCATCGCATCTTATAACTTTCAGAGATCGTTTTCTGACTCTTCATAAGAATATTTGTGCTGACGCTAACGCGATTTTAAAGTCTTGCTGCATCCTATCGGCCGATGGAGCCAACGCCTTTATTCCGCACAATCAATCACTCAGCTCGCGGCCAATTAAAATTAAAAATACGCCTCTTTTGACTTCGACGACCTCTAGCAGAAATAATGCAAAACCTTCATATTTATACCATTGCACTGCTATCAAGAGCGAACTTTTTACGATTTCCCTCATCTAAACAAATCCACGCCAATCTGCTCTCTCGGAATTGCCTCGCGATGGACGAACCTTCGATGTCCAGACAGACTTAAAAAGCAGCTCTCACGCCACTATGGGCCTGGTTTAAAAGGAATCATGTAAGAAAAAGAAATAAACCAGGTTCCGTAATAAACTGAGTCTTCATTTAAACAGAAATACATTCACTCGGAATTTAACCGAATCCCGCTTACGGCCCAGGACTACACGAACATGTAAGGGAATCAGAATGAGCGCTTTGACGTACGGAGCCGCCATCAGTCCGCGCAGCCACCGGCCCGGCCCGGCGCCCAACCACCGACGGAGTCCCGCTTCGTTTCATACATGTCAAGCGTTCCAAGATATATGGCGGAGGTATCAGCCGAGGTCACGTTAATGAAGGTCGTACGCCACGTAGCGGAAGGAGGGGGAACTACTAGAGGTGTGATATCTATGAAATAACTGCGCATCGGCGAACCAAAAAGCAAACGATTATTTCATTTCGCAAAACATTTCGACTGTTATTTTATTTTTTATTTGTTCTTCATGATTGTTTTAGGATATGTTTCATTATTTAAATAAAATATAATTTGTTGGAAGTACTTTAAAAAAAGTACATTCAGTTATATTTCATAATGTTAGTATTAAATCTTTTGACATTCTGTTTTACTGAAAAAATTAGAAAAAAAAGTAGGCAACATTTCGACTGTTCTCTTAGTTTTCATTTGTTCTTCAAGATTGTTTTAGGATAGATTTCATTATTTAAATAAAATATAATTTGTTGGAAGTACTTTTAAAAAAATATATTCAATTTTATTTCATAATGTTAGTATTAAATCTTCGACATTCTGTTTTACTATCTGATAAAATTAGAAGAAAAAAAAAGTAGGCAACATTTCGACTGTTGTCTTATTTGTCATTTGTTCTTCAACATTGTTTTAGGATAGATTTCATTATTTAAATAAAATATAATTTGTTGGAAGTACTTTAAAAAATATATATTTAGTTTTATTTCATAATGTTAGTATTAAATCTTTGACATTCTATTTTATTATCTGATAAAATTAGAAAGAAAAAAGTAGGCATATTTGTATCAGCTGTTAACCATTATTTAAAAAATGTATGTTTTAATTTTTGAGAACCTATTTATGTGGCACTTCTGCTATACCTATTGTTTTTTATATACGCCAAGATACGGCATCATACCTAAATAAATACTGTAGTTCCTATAAATGGAACTTTAATGAAAATGTATTTTTTTTTAAACCTTTCTTTTAATTTATTCCCAAAAATCCAATTTCTCTTAAAGAAAAGTTGTAATTTATTTTTCAAATTAGCAAGCAAATTACAACATTAAACAAGCAAACAATATGGCAAATACGTTTTTAAAGCCGTTATATAAGATTTCACATGCCTCACATGAACATATATATTTATAGCCAATTTTTAATAATACCAACAAACTTTGTTTTGAATCTAATAAAGTCATTTATCACGAATGAAAAATAAAGCGTAATTTTTTTTTTTTAATATTACACTTTTTCCTTTAATCTTCTTTCTTTTAATCACTTTTTCTATTTTCTTTATATTGTATTTTATTTTGTAACATGTAATATTTTATTTTCTAGTTTTTAGTGTTTACATTGTTGCAATCTCACAACCAGCTGGCACATTTTAGAGATCGTGGTTTGGTACATAATCATCTCCATTGTTGAACATCGTATACAGTTGTAACAATCGTAAGCAATTTTTAGTGACTATCACCTGCGCCCGCCCCGCATAACATAAAAATTCCATAAAATTAATTTATAATTAAGTTACAAAAATATCAAACTGTTTTACTGTCACCGAAAACCTATCTCTGTACATAATTTTTAGGATTCTAGCATAGTTTTAAATCAATTACAAAATTCCACAATTACACACACACATATATATATATATATATATATATATATATATATAAATCAAGTTAAGGTAAATAAAATAGCGTAATAAAAAAGAGTACTTTTAAGAGGCTACTTCACTCACGCGAAAACACCCGCTCGCTAATGTTAATCCTATGGGACAATTATTTTATATCTTGTTTGCATTTCAATTCTTTTTAACTTTTTTTTTTTCATTGATAGTTTAGATCGATCTCTATGCAGGCCGTTTTTTATTTTTTCGATTTCGGTTGCAGTTATTTCAATGAGAAACCGATTCCGAAAGTGAAAGCATCTTAATAAAAAAAAAACTTGTAAACATAATCGAAAAAGTAAAAAACGGCCTTCATAGACATAAACCTCGGCAAAATAATAATAATAATAATAAAATATTGAAATGCAAACGAGATATTATAAAATAACTGTCCCATAGGATTAACAATAGCGAGGGTGTGTTTTCGTGTGAGTGAAGCAGCCTCTTAAGTTAGCTGAGCGCAGTTGATAAATCGCTAAATGTTGTTCCCATCGCCAGCGTTTGTATTGCACTCATTTCGAAAATTTAAATAATACATCCATTTAAAACAGATGCTCTTTTCACGCATTATATTTAAAATACAATTTTTTTTCAATAATAAATAATAACAGAAACTAAAACATTTTATTTGAACATCAAATCATTGTTTCTAATTTGTACACTCACTCAAACCATAAAACTGCTATTGGCGAAAAAAAAAAAAGAATGCTATTTGCAAGATTTGCGGACATAAAATTACCAAAACATTTATTTATTTTCTTTAGGTTAAATTTTTGTGATTGCATTTTGTTTCTCGATAAACTGAGTCAAACCTGGCCAAACCTGGTCGTCAATAAATCCGGCAAGTACTTAAAATCTAAACAAAGCAAATGATCTAAAAATGTGTAAAATTCAGAAATCCACAAAGCCCTTGGTCGCAACCTGTGCGATTTTTTGCGTATTGTATTAGCTGACTACAATAAATTCTTGTGTACGTAACACTTTTTTTATTATTATTATTTTTATTTTATTTTTTAACAGGAAACATGAAATAGTCCGTAAATACTAAAATGCGTTTCATATTGCTTTATTATTGTAAACAGATCGAATTTGTTGTTGTGAACACGTGCCTTTTGCTATCATCGATCAGTTTTTACTGTAACTTTCATGGAATAGATGAAATGATATTCTGGATTGACTAACGCTTTTTGCAGATACTTTTATCCTTGATTTTTCTTTTGAAGTTTAAACCTGCATCTAAAAAATATTAGAGAATGCCAAAAAATATTAGATTGCAGTGCGAAATCCTCGCACGGTTCCGCTGGCAATTTTTATTGCTGGAATGTATAATTACATTTTGTGAACATATTTTGCGAATCTGTACTTAGTCAGGGAAGCTGCGTATCTTGTTTAGTACATTTATTTCCAAGTATTTTCCATACAGTTTGTTTTGATAGAGTTATGTATATTTAAAAAAAAAAAAAAACATTCACAATATCATATTAACTTCGGGTGAAAAGGAATTAGTGATACAAAGCATTAATTCCTTTTTTCCCGAAACTATTATGGTATTTTGAATGTTTTCTTTTTAAAAATATACATATCTCTATCAAAACAAACTGTATCGAAAATATTTGTAAATAAATCTACTAAACAAGATACGCAGCTTCCCTGACTGAGTACAGATTCGCAAAATATGCTCAGGAGACGCGCAGATGGCAGATTTTGTGTCATACCTAATGACGTCATCCTAAAATTGCGCGCATTGGCATTTCCCCCTCCGTCCACAAGGTAGCGCAGTTGTTTCAATTTTGCGGATCTGTTCTAGTATTAAGTTGGAACGCTTAACATGTATACGTTTTTGACACGATTAGTTGAGCCTTGTTTTTTAACAATCATAGAGAAATGTTTGACTGAAAGTGCATGCTGTGTTTTAAATATGACATCAATATCACTGTCGAAAGCTTTCTTTTTTCTGAGATTCGAAAATAAGGGGATAAATATGAAAATGGCAAGAATCATCTGACGTCACCTTCTCCCATCATATGACTTCCAAGAGAAACTAGCAGATGTAGCTGTAAAAATAACTGTATTTCTGATACATATTATTTCTTTATTTCAAGACACCCCCTTATCATATTGTTAATATGATAAGGGGGGGGGGGTGTTGGTTTATTTATACTTTCGGTTTAATTTTTGTCGCCAAACAATATGGTTTAACGCCAATAATGAATATGTGTGACGTCAGCACGAGTGATGTTCGCAACAATGTTGTTTTAACTGTATGAGAACAGTTATGGAAGCAAATTTTTATATTCATGTGTAAATTAAATAAATATGGTTTATACAATTAATTTTAAAAAAATAGCAGTTACATAAAAACGGAGTCAAATATTTATATTCCAGAGTAAATGTTTGCTACACACACACACAAGAAAAACAGGTTCCAAAAATCAAATTAAATTTGCACCAACCGATATTCGCTAAAATATACTAAATGGCTGTAAACTCAATTATGGAACTTTCCCCTTTGGTATTCGCATAAACTTATGGAATGAAATTATTTTTCCGTCTATAAATTAATTAATCAAACTGTTCGAATAGCAGCACAATACGTTGGCATATTGCTGAATAATTTAATTTCATACAGTTAAAAAATTTCTCACCATACTTTAAAATGGTAACATGCCGGTTTGTTTATCCCTAACCATGTGCTTTCTGTAGCCTTGAACTCAGATCAGCAGATACTGTCTATTAAGCAAATTTGTTTTGTCACCAGTGGCAATTTTAATATCTACATTTTTAAAGGCACAGAATAATAGAGCAGAATATTTAAATATTTGTTTATTTAAATATCCGTCACTATTTACACGCAAAGAAAATGTCAGGTAGCAAACCAGCTGGTTTTGTGCAATTTCTAACGGTGACAATCTCAAGGTCTGCAAATCTACACAAATAAAATAAAGTTGTATGTATGTATGTCTGTGTATATGGCTAGCGAAATATACCGCACACAAAAGTCTAATATTTGGGTGCGGATATTACAAGGCAGTTCCTCATGCACATGAGGCTCGGATTTTTAATTTTTTAAGCTCCCCCCCCCCCCCCCTGGGTCCCTTTACGTTTTTGTGCCCTGTTAATAAATTACCTCATTTTTATTCGATCTTCTTCGTTTTTGGGACCATTTCTCGATTTAGTTCTTGTTAAAACTTCTTAGGACTTCCAGGTACTACATGAAGGACAGAAAAAATTTCTCGGACAAGACCCGGGCCTCCTGAGCCCCTTTAAGTTTTTTTGCTCTAATTTTTTATTAACTTGCCCCCTTTTTATCCAATCGTCTTCGTTTTTGAGGCCCCCTTCTTCATTCAGTTATTCCCCCATTTCTACATTCTAGTTAAGATCCTGTCCCTCTGGGGCCCGGTACAGGGCCCTTGAAGTTTTTGTTCCCTAAATTGTAAATAACTTGCCCCTTTTTAATCAGATCTTCATCTTTTTGGGGTATTTTCTCTATTTAGTTATTTCACCATTTCTACATTTCATTAAGGATTATGGTCCCCTGGGGTCCGGTTTGGGGGCCCTTGAAGTTTTTTTTGCGCCATGTACTTTTTACGCCCCTAATTGTTTCACCCTGTCAATGCATAACTTTAAAGTTGAGTCTTGTTCTCTTTTTCCCGGGCCACCCTCCCCCCTCGTATTTTTATTGGGGCCCTGGGGCTCTTTTTTAAGCATTTCTTTAAAATTTTATTCTACTGATTGATTTATACCCTTGGCTTAATTCTGACTAACTGGAGTTCTAAAACGCTACTAGTACTTTTTAAAGATGTTTCCCTTTAATGGGCCGCTCAAAACTATCAGTTAGCCCTTTATGGGGCCCCTACTATAGTTTCCTTAAAAATCGTCCGATTTACCAGCTTTTTTTTTTTTTTCTAACAACTTCTTAAAGCTTACAGCTACTATTTCAACGACGAAAAAATTTCTCGGACCTCAGCTGCTACCAATTTTGAATACTAATCTCCTTTGTGGGGCCAATGGCGCAGCTTTAAAAAAAAAAAAAAAAAAAAAAAAAAAAAAAAAAAAAAAAAAAAAATCATAGAAACTTGAGTTCTCTTTAACACTTTCACCGCTTGAAAGCATTTAACTTTGCTACCCGAAAAAAACTTTTTTGGGTAGTTGCTTGCTACTCTTTCCTTTAAACCTGTCCTGAGATTGCCAAGTGTCACCAAACTTTTCAGAGCAACTTTTTCTTTCCCCAGGCTTGGATTTCTTGCATAACATTTTTCCTTTGTTTGGGAGGGGTGTAAAAATACAAAGTCCGTTTGTACTGGGAAAGGATTAACTTTTGAAAGGCAATATGTCAAAACTGTCTTTTCATATCCTTGAGAGCAAAATCCCGGTAATGTTTTTCTATCGAAGTTGTGTGTACGTCTAAACCAACAGATTCAAATGAATAATTTGAATTAAATATAAATGGTTCTTACAGTTACAAAATTTAGCACTTAATTTAATTTGTCTATTAGCGATATATATCAAACTAGCGGCCCTCCCTCGCTTTGCTTCGGGTTAACCTTGAAAACCTTCATCTCTTTGTGTTTTCTGTAGACCTTTTTAATGTGTACAATAATTAGTACATTATTTTGATAAATCTTGTAGGGTTCAGCCTGCGTTTGCAATGTATAAGCGGAAAAAATGAAATTATTTACGACATCACATTAAAAACCTCAAAAATAACAGTATTTCTCTACTATTTAATGGATGTTATTATACATATAAACCTTCCTCTTGAATCACTCTGTCTATTAAAAAAAACCGCATCAAAATCCGTTGCGTAGTTTTAAAGATTTAAGCGTACATAAGGATATAGGGACAGAAAAAGCGACTTAAACCTCAAAAATAACAGTATTTCTCCACTATTTAATGGATGTTATTATACATATAAACCTTCCTCTTGAATCACTCTATCTATTAAAAAAAACCGCATCAAAATCCGTTGCGTAGTTTTAAAGATTTAAGCGTACATAGGGATATAGGGACAGAAAAAGCGACTTTGTTTTATACTGTGTTAAGATGTGTTATTTTAAGTTTTCATAATTTGTGTTCCCAGAAATAAAATCGCATGTTACATGGCAAAAAATAGTATTATTTTTGTTTCATCTCATTTGTTGATTCACATTTTTAATTATTTGCATAGAATATCCCTTATTAAAATTTAAACGCAATAAAATATATGGTATTTGGAAGAGATAGATATAAACATGAAAGCAACATTTTAAGATGAATCTTTCATTAAAATTTATGCATCTTTTTGCGAGGAGAGAGATGTTCCAATCTTTTTTTTTTTTTTTTGCTAAATAGGACTTTTTATTGCATTAAGTAACCATGCACATGAATTATTCATTAATCAACGAGACACGAGAGTTTAAATTTTCTAGAATTTCCTTTTCCAAAGCGACCATTTCTTGATATATTTTGAAACCATTTTGAAACTGCGGTTTGCATCTTCAGAAACAATTTTTCTTGCGCATATTTGAATTTAATGAAATTTTGGCCCGAATCAAGATTTTTTTGCCCGAAAGAATTGGATTATATGAAAAACGGATCAAGCAACTGAAGGTAATTTTGTGATTGAAAATCCAAAAACTTCTCTTGGAACAAGTTCAAAAGAAGTTACTGAAGTTATGGATTCAAATAAAACTGTCGTGAACGTTGTGCCCGATATACAATTTAAATACATGAAGAATAAGACTGGAAATGCAAAGTCAAGAATCCAGAATGACAAGACCAAGGAAATGACAGTTGCATCTGCGCCTGAAAGAAAAAGCCTGAAAAGAAAAGCTGATCATCCTCCAACTTCTGAAATGGTGATGGATTCCATTAAGGCCTTAAAAAAAGGTAACGGCGTGTCATTTGAAGACATAAGAAAATACATGGAAGATAAGTATGTGATCGACATGAAATTATTAAAACCCCACGTCGACAAGTTCTTGCAGAAAGGTGTTGGTAATGGAGTGCTTGAGAAAATTCACAGAGGTAGTGCGGAAGCAAGATTCAAAATCAAGAAATCGGAAAACATCAAGAAAGGTTCAAAAAATTTGCCACGAAAAGAAGGGAAAGTGAAACCAGAAAAGAAAATGGTTGCAACAAAAATGCAAGTTAAAAAGTAACCAAAACTGTTAAATCCAAATTATTTTCCTGCTTTTGTTCATGGAATAATGGACATTTAAAATTGTTTAAAATTTCTGTAATAATTTTCGATTTAATATCATCAATAATTTAAAAATAAACAAGTTTTCAATCGCTAAACTCTTTTTTTCTTTTATTTATCTGCCTCACAATTAACTTTTATGATTTTATGTCGGTCTGTTTTAACAGGATTATATTTTCTATTCATTTCTTAAATGGTAATGTTGATATGATGCATCTTAAATAAAAGGAGATTTCAGTGTATCTTTCAACTTTGTATCATAATTATTTGTTATTCACGTAATAACCGCATTCCGGATAATTGAAAAAGAATTGGCAGATGCACCGGGGTTGGAGCGATTTTTGTTTTGCGCCATTTTGGCGGAAAACCCCATTTTCGGGTTACGACCTAGTTTGTTAAAACAGCATATTAGTCTTATTTTATTATGAAACAGTTTATTTTGTAAAACAAACACACAATTTTATTATAAAACACACAAAATGTTATTATAAAACACACACAATATTATTATAAAACACACACAATTTTTATTATAAACACACAGAAATTATTTTATTATAAAACACATACAATGATTAATTTATTATAAAACACACGCAATCTGCTCTACCGGGTTTCCACACGAAGCAAAATCTCGTTAAAATTGGCGGGTTTCTCAGGCATAAAATCGCCAATTTGAGCCAGAAAGATACCCCGGTATGTCTGCGATATCTGTACCAAAGAGTTTAGTTAATTTTCTACAATCGTTTTAGGCCCCTTCGAGCGCTTCGGAATATCATCTTTTAGAAGACTTACAAACTTCTCGGAAATAGAGGAGTAGGTCCAAATACCTGCTACCACTTTTATTTTCCATCTAGATCCTACAATTTTGAAAATTACTAGAGGAAAATGTCATTTGAGGGTGCCTTGATATATTTTACATCCGTTTAGAAAAAAAATCAGTCTAAAAAGCATTTTCTATTTATAAAAAGAAAAATTCGGAAAGTCTGCAAATTTTGAGTTTAGAAAATGGGGTTTTAACACCGGGTACCCCAGTTTTTACCAAAAGGGTCCAAATTGGGCTAATTTCGCTAATTAAAATATAAGAACATTGTCTTAACAAATTATATTGATTAATAACATTTAATATGAACTGAAATAACATGGAATTTTTAATAAACAAGCATTTTTGACAAATTTTCAAAAATCTTAACTACTATCTCTGACAGTCTTCTTTCCTTTCTGATACTAGTTTTTTTTTTTTTTAACGTACTAAATAGCAACAACAAAAAAGCTTGATACTTGAAATGTAGATTAATTTATCTATAAAAATCACAAACAAAAGAGTCACTCTCTGCGTCGGTGCAGTCGCTATGGGACCTCATATTGCATTCTAAACATCGAAAACAGAGTTCCCCCTTCTTGTCCACAGAAAAAGCACCCTCCGAGAAGATACAAACTGCATCATCTTCCTCGAATATCTTCTTTTTCTACCCTTTTTTAATGCAATTTCTCACCTTTTCGCCTGTATTTTCTTAGTTTTCTCTAAGTCATTTTTTTCTTTCTCTTTCTATTAATTGCGGATGATTTTGGAGTGCCTAACAATGCTTTTATGTTAGTAGGTGAACCAACAAAGCAATACAACGTCTGTGATACCATAAATTAATTTATTTTCCTTCTCTTCACGTGGAGCAAACCCAAAAAAGTCTATATACCAGGTAGCCGGTATTTAGACCACTCTGGTTGGCCAGTATTTGGACCACCGCTATGTTTAAGTTAAAATCCATATTACGCATTGATATAGTAAAATATCAATATCGCGCGTGCGGCATTTGGGAACTAAATATGTCTAGAAAACAATTTAATTGTCAATTCATGCCAATATACGATCAGTAATTTTTTTTTTATTATTTATGAGAAATGAATACCTGAAATCTTTTGAAATCGCAAATTTACGTCGTGTAGACACTTTTGCTCTTACTGTTTGTAAATGAGACAGACTTCAGCGACGTGGTGCTAGTGCCTTTCTTCTCTCAGTTAAAAGTAAAATTCCACCTTTAGCCGTTAGGCTGCACCATAGATTAATATACAAGATAGGACACTATCATAGGGCGTAATGGTAAAGCGATGACGAACTAGTGACAAGGGGGAAGAAACGTCTCATAGGCGGAATATTTCTCCTTTTGCACGTCTATCTGATTATGATCTTTCTTTTTTTAAATGTTACGTGTTTACATTTTCAACTTTGTAGGAGAAGCGAAAGTTTTAAAATTCCGATTTGTATGCAGACACGATTCTACACAGTGTTGAATTCAGGGGGTGGCCCCGGGGGGGGGGACATTTCCCCCCGGAGCATTCAAATGTCCCCCCCCCCCGGAAGATTTGAGATTTTATACTTTCAAAGTTCAAAAAGTGTAATTTTCCCCCTGTGACGTTGAAAAATTATTGATGGTATGGAAGAAGAATAAGGAATATATCGTAATAGTGAACTTTTAAATATTTTAAATTATTGCAGTTGTGATTTAAATATGCAATTAACCCTGCACAATTTGTGCATCTGTTCTTTAGGTCAATATTCTTTGAGAAGAGAATCAAAAAATATAAAATAAATTAAACAGTCTTACTTGTTCTTTGTTGAAAAATAAGAGACTCATACTACTTGAAATAAGAACTCGTTTAGGTTAGGATCCAATAATGTTTATTACATTTTCTTGAAAGAGGAAGGATGAGATGAAAGCTGCACATCAAGTCTTTAAAAATACTGGCTCAAATTTCGTAAAATTCGAAGAATCTTTAAAATATTCCTTCTGGCAGAATTCAATAAGGGATGTAGAATTAATGCAGAATTAAATTACCAGTTGATTTAAAACTTTTAAAATATTAAACTTAAAATTTACAACAGCATTTTTATAGAATAATTAAAAACTGAAAACGCGAAATTGATCTCCAAAGAATCAGCGCATGGCGATTCTAGGATACGAGCGCTGGCACAGGCCAGCAGGCCTCCAGATCAGACGACGTTTAGCATAAAATTACAGCATCATTTTTATTAAAATTCTGTTGGAAAAATGCGCAACATTAGTATAAATACCCATAACAGGGGTGCACAAATGTGAGAGCAAGATTAATTTAAACTAATTTGTTGATTAGGAATTACGTGAAAATTAAAAGAGCAAATCAGAAACTAATTAACATTTAATAATTAAAAGAACCATTCTAATTTGTATTTGAAAGACACGCTCCTTTCGGCCGCAGCGCCAAAACAAAACAGCTCCCGAAAACATACCGAACAAGAGCGGCGGTGACGCATGCGCACAACACACGCGTGCGGAGTGAGAGCCGCTGAATGACGATGACGTCACAGCTCAGAGCGGATTGAAATGAACGCAGAATGCCTTGCAGAGAAAACAACATACAAGGCGCTCGATCGCTGGTAAAAGGCATTTTAAAAGAACAGCAATTAACTGGAAGGGCTATAAAATAGAAATACGTTGAGCTGAAATAAAAAATAATTAAAAAAGATAAAACTGTGATATATCTTTATCACAATACCCCCATTCACCGATAAAAATTTTGACTGACCAGAAGGAGAAAAAGGGTTAAAAACAGTAAAAGCCTTTTTCGACACAGGGAAGACAAAATTTTTAAATGCCAAAGTAAAAATGACAAAATTACCTAAATTTAGAGCCAAGAAGAGTAAATTAATTATTAATTAATGAAATTTGATGTGATGTGCAGCGACCAAAAAGAAAAAGAGAAAGAATATACATCATTGTAGTACATTCAAAAATCTCATCACAAAAAATGTTATAGTATACAATATAACAGAGTATACAGAAGCCCCATTGCATTTTTAGCAAAGAAAGGCATACCTTCCATTAATCTTGATCTCTAAACAAATACCATCATGTATATAAAAAAAAGCTAATATTCTCTTCAAATTAGCAATGAAATCATATCAAAATAGTTGCAACAGTAAAGCAACATAAAAAAGAGTCGGTAATTTCTTTCTTATCCGACTTGTCTAGACATAAATATTTATAATAATAATAAGTTGCAATTTTAAAGCAACAAAAAGTCAAGAATACTTTAAATTCTGACTGATGCCTAGGACTTTTAAAATATAGAGCATATAAAATTAACTCTAAATAGCATAAATGTGCACAAAAACAATCCATTGTAAGGATTTTAAATTCATTCAAAAAGGCCTTGCATTAGTAATAATTCAAATCATATAAAATTAAGCATTTAACATAATGCACATAATACTGATATATCATAAAAAAGTATATAATAAGTGCATAACAATTATTACCCAAAATTTATATGAAATTCGCATAAAATTATGTTGCAACAAAATTTAAATTCATTTGTCATAAATAAGTAAATTCATCGAAATAGTTGGATTTAGTAAAAAAACTTTTCAAAATATAACAAAATAATGCATAAGTTTTAACCAACAACAAATGACACATTTCTTCAGTAATACTTCATACTTAATATACTTAATAAAAATTTCCGTAAATATTCAATAAAAATATTTTTCATGAAATATACTCAATAAAACTCTTTCTGAAATATTCAACAAAAATTCCTTCAAATATACTCAATTCATTTTTCTTTTAATACTCAATAAATTTTTTCTTAATATTCAATAAATTTTCCTTTTAATATACCATGGTTGTTTTTTTTTTTTTTTTTTTTTTGCAAAAATGAGAGAAGGTGAGGATCCTCAAAAAAAATAATTTAACCATTAACTTTCATAATGAAAGACAAGTTAAAATCAAATGACACATTTTATGAGAATTTAAAAACAAACACAGTGCACCGTTATGTAAAGCATGTCATTAATCATAAATTTATATAACATTAATGAAAAGGATAAATATCCTATAGAAAAATCAGCTATTGACAATATGTGAATTATTTGGGTGGTATTTACAAAACTTACCAAAAGTGTTAATGGCCTCCCTTCGGTCATGAGACCATTATCAAATCAGTAAATCAAATAAATATAAACTAGTAATATGTATTCATTACAATTCACAAAACACTAATAGCCCCCTTATAAACGATCAGTAGATCTGTAAACTGAACAAACACCAAAACTTACAAGACTGTCAAAGGCGATTTCCAAAACCGATGACGAATCTGCAAATCAAATAAGCATAAAACATAATATAAATTCATCAAAACTTACAAAAATGCTAATAGCGATCCGTTAAACCATTAGCAAGTATGTAAACTAGATAAAAACATACCACATTCTTGCTAAAACTATTGTAAATAAACAGATGAATATTGCTAATAAAATGCTTGAAGAGAAAAAAAAATTGTTTGTTTACAGATGAAGGATATAAACGTTCTGCTTTTACATAACAAATGATCAGATGTATTACCTTTAAAAGTTCTAAAATCAGTCTGATTTTAAAAAGATAATCACATTCAGAAAAAAGTAACTACTTGCTGAAAAGTTTGCAAGTTAAGTGGCACACTGGTTGGTTGATTGACACAATGGCAGTGTAGCAGCAAATTGGCCTTTTTGTCTGAAACACATACCACTAAAAGAAAATTGAAGACTTTATATGGATATTTTAGCACTAAAAAAATTAGCACTCAATGACATCTTAAATGAGCATTTGAAGACACAGCAGGTAAGAGCATTTGAAGACACATCAGGTAATTAGCAGAGATTATATCATGAACTGTGGTTCCATGATGTTGAGGAATAATATGACGAAGTGGCACTTAGAATAAAATAATACAAAGAGCACAAGACTCTTGTTGAGAGGCGCTGGAAAGTCTAAGTTGCCCATATACATTTTTTTGTATAGGTGTATTCAAGCAGGCAGAAATTGCATATTTGGGCAATACAACACTACTTGCACACTTTAAAGACAAAATTGGGATTGGTGACGTTTGAAGAAAGTCACAAAGACTATAAAAACACTTTAGATTCTTAGAAAAAAATAATATTCACCAAAATCATTTCACAAGTGGTAGAATATTTCTTTATAATGCGCTGGAAAGTTCTAAGAATATGTGTTGCTTTGCATGTAACTTTACAATATATTTTAATGCAACAAAAAAAAATTTCTTCATTTATAAATTTTCTTCATTTAATAAATAATTTTCTTTAAGTGAGGCATATGGTAAAAATGATTTAGAAAACATTTGGGTTATGAAATATTACTAGAATAAAAAGAAAAGGCACTATAATTTAAGCATACTAAAAATTTTCAAATAATCATAATAATTTTTCCAAATTTGAGAAGTTCCATTTGAGAAAGCAACAATTTCTGTAAATGCTGTGAAACTGAACCTTAAAATAAATGACAGTACACTTCCATAATCGAGTTTTGCAACAGAGGGTAGAAAAAGATAGAAAACTATTGCAAATAGGCACAGCTATAAACTTGTAATACTTTAGATCCATAAAAATGAGTAACATTGATGAGGGAGAAACAAGTTCCACAAGATGAAGAGGACTGACGAGGAGCAATCACACGGATATATTTGCCTTATATGAATGGCGACCATCAACAGTCACTTCAACTCGCAAAAGAGTGCAGGTAAGTAATTATTGTACTATCAGGAACCATCATATTTGCAGACAGCAGAGAAAATCAGCCAACAATGGATATAACACATTTTGAAGATTTTTCCACCAGGTAAGCAAAGTCAGATGATAAAAATAACCAGTTTATTGAAGTTGTTAGTATAATATTCAGATTGTAGAATATTAAAAATTGAACAGGAATATGCAGCAGTTAGGTAATGGCTACTACTTCTCAAAAAAGAAAAAATATAATAATACCAGTCTCTTTTTGTGATTATGGTATGAGAATTTCAATAAAAAGATGCAGATGCTGTGTAATATAAAATTGATATTAGGATGAAGCAACAATTCCTTGAAATTCAAATAACAGAGTTCTCAAAATGTAGAACAGAAAATGCAAAATATTGTGTAATATTTTCAAAATATAAATAAAGTTCTTGAATTTTAATTTCTGGAAAGAACACAGACTGCTTGCACACTATAATCATTACAAACATTTGTAGGAAAATGGCGAGAGTCAATGAACTTGTAGTGTTATTGCAATAAGTAATTTAACTTTTGTAGAAGCAACCAAGAACTCAAAAAATTTATGTATGATAAAGCAACTACAAAATCACATGAAAACTTGAGCTTCTATGAAGGCAATTCATTCATATTGAGAATAAGTTCAGCAAAATTAGTAATATGATGAGAACATAAACTTCAATAATTTAATTCCAATAAAATTTGCTTTAATAAATTTTTTTAATATTCATAAAATATATCAATTTCATTTAAAAGTGCCAATAAATTAATAAAAAAATTAACCCAAAATAAGAATAAGAACAACCATAGCCTCTTTAAATTTTGTTCTCAAAAACTTAGAACAAGAACAATTTTTACATTTCTCAAAAATATTTGAATTCATCATGAATCCTAATAATATTATAAATCTGATTGTGTGCAAATGTTAGGCTGAAGCCAGCGTCAAAATGGAGCATTTAATGATCCTGTATTTTTGCATATAGATTGATTATAACCGTGAAATGAACATAGACTAGTTTTTGTTTATTTTATTCAAATATTTTTCTTAATAATTCAAAATTTCGTTATTTTCATAGAGAATAAATGGACATTTTTTCGTATAATATTTTTAAATGGTTAAATTTACTTTACCGTTGCTAATACTTTATCGTTGCCAAAACTAATTTAAAACCCGTAATAATAATTTATACTCAAAAATTTAGTTTCAATTGAAAAATTTTCACGTGAAAAATAAAAATGAAATAAAAAAATTAAAGAATTAAAAAGAAGATTAAATAATGTTATTAGAAATAAAATGTACTTTTCTTAGTTTTTGATAATAATACAAGGTTTCAATATGCGTAACCATAGGAAACAGGCCAATATGACGTCATACATCGCAAATAAAGAGGAAAGGCTTTGATTGGTGAAATAAAATGATCTTGGGTTTTTTCTTCACTTTTTTTTCTTTTGTATGGTAAAATACTTAGCGTTTTACCGTCTGCGCATGGCTGATATAACTATACCGTAATTTTTATTTAAATTTTAAAAAAGTAAAAAGCAGTTTCAAAAGAAAATAATTAGCAAATGTCAATAATATGCTACACAAAATTATCTATCTCGAAAATGATGTCATGGATAGCGAGAAATCATAGACTTGAGATAAGATAGACCGATATTTCCCATTCAGCGGGGACGGGAAAAGTGAGGCAGACATGTGTCACGTGTGTTAGGAGAATTAGTTAGGGAATAGGTTTCCAAATTGGCGATTTTTCGTTTTATTGGCGTCACTCATAATTCATACTAAAAGTAATTCTCATGAAAAAAAATTTCTCTTATTTTGTAATATTTATTTTCATTTGAATATATGTTTCCATCCTCAGTTTAATCAGGAGTTTAGAAAAGTTGGATTGGATTTTATCGAAGTCCGGTTGGCTGTGTGACAAACATAAACTCGATTTTGTTGCATTCAAACTGAGAAGAAAATTTCTACTAAAGACAAAAATCCAACTTAGAAAACTTAAATAATATTAAAATCGAATAAAATAGAATATTTTATGGCTTCTTGAAATTAAGATCCTTCTCAAATCCGAACTAGGTACTTTCTGACACATTTTTTAAATCATTGCTTTTCGCAAACGTATCACACTGACAGGTGTTCTTATTAAGAAACTATGTAATCGAACCGTTTCTTCCGTTTTTTTTTATGTAAAGGTAGAATATTTTTTCAGAAAATGTTGTCGAAGTTGGCGTTTTGAACCGAATTTCCAGACGCAACAGCGCAGGATAGGGGAAAAAACCTGCCGCCATGAGAAAGCAATCGCTCATAACTCAAGTTATAATTCATTTATCGGAAAATGATAAAAATGTTCGATTACAAATCAGTTCAATAATCATGTCTGCAAGTATCATGCTTTCATGTTTAAAAATGAGTCAGGAAATGTGTCAGAAAGTTTCGCGTTGTTGAGAGATGAAAAATATTTTTTAAGAATTCCTTTTTTCTTATTTTATTACTCCTTTTTTTATTTTTTTGCCAGCCCTTTCCACGACTCATTGAATACTAAATATTTAAAGCCACACGAAAAAAGAAAAAAAAAATGAACACGTTTTGTTATTTGAAACATTTTGTTTTGAAGAATATGTATAAATATACAATAATCATACATACATGACAGTTACAACTTTTACAGATATAACTTGAGTTATGGGCGATTGCTTTCTCAGGGCGGCAGGTTTTTTCCCCTGTCCTGCGCTGTTGCGTCTGGAAATTCGGTTCAAACCATGTTAATAAAGTAAACGCGTTCCTATTTTTATTACCATTGTTATTTTAAGCACTATTTAATGTAGAAATAGGTGAAAATAGTTCTGTCAAAAAAGTTTTATAAGATCAAAAATCTATGAATAGCAAATTAACCTTCTTTTATAGATGCATACATTAGACTAGATTGCGGTGTGCAGTGTCCAATCATTTTTTTAATTTGTCTAATATTTTAAGATTTTTTTTTTAATTTTTTATTCAAAATTTCATTTTCTGGATAGAAATTCATTTCATATTTCGAAAAAGTTTTTAATTTATTGTTGTCAGATTTTAAAAAAGCGCAAATAATAATTCCAAATATTTTTCAATTCAAAAATATATTTACGTGAATATAAAACAAGTAGGAAAACTTCAAAATATTTCCATTATTACGCGTGAACAGCATTTGATGATAAACATTGTGTTATATCTAAAATAATATATTTTAAAAAAATTTCTTATAGTATCTAAAATAAAACTGTTCTTCTAGACATTATCGTAAAAGTCCAAGAGGCAGCGATATTTTTTACTAAACCATTTTGGACACAGTCATATAAATAAAACAAGAAAACGTTCTATAATAAATATGCGAAATGCTATTTTTCTTCTTTTATTTAAAACCCTTATTTTTCAAAAAAAGGATGGAGTAGGTAGTGTCATCTAATTCATGTGATCACAATACTGCTAATGAAAATTTTAAATTTACGTTAATATTTAAAAAAAAAAAAAAAAATTCATCATTAGCCTAAGCATTAATTGTCCTGGTATTCTTTGTGCATAACTTTTTTTTTTTCTCTTTGGAATAAGAAAATTGTCGTTTGGTGCAAAAAATTGCGATAATTTATAACATTAATTATATATTGAAACTATTTCCTCAATTTCTTAAATTCTTAGAAAATGTTTCTTTTTTATAATGATAATTTCTCGAAAAACTTATCAAAAAACAAATTTTAAATACTCATTTTTAAAATTAAATACGCATTTAAAAATTATTTATACCTGAACATTACGAATAATTTAAGAAACACTTACAGTAGTCAGAAATATAAATGCATTGCATGGAGAAAGAAAATTACAATCTGGCGTAAAAGAATGTCGCCAAGATAGAAAATGGGAGCTTTTCATTTTAAAATAAATAATAATAATAATAAAATGATTTAAAACTTATATAAATTACATCTAATAAAAGCACATACATTATTGTAAAATATTTTGTTTAAGAAACTAATATCTTCATTTACGGGGCAAAATACCAATCATTATCAAATAATGACACTGCTTCAAGTATGAATTATTATTATTATTTAAAAGAAAACAAGCTTTTAAAATAAATCTAAGACTCCTCTATGAAAGTTTATGCTTCCTTTTTTGACACATCTTGATTTACATCCATATGCTCTGCAATTTGTCACCATTATTATTTACTAAATAAGAAACAAAACTGTCTGTGTGTTTGTTTCGGAAGCAACCCCATGTAAATCCAATGGACAAAAGACGCGGGCAAACGTGTGTGGGAGAAAGAAGTCCATATGTCATGTGACTTTATGTGTGCTTCAGAAAAAGGTTGCCATAGTCCTCTCCAGTTTATTTCATCTCGATGCGAGAAATAGCTATTTTCATTCTTAAAACTAAAAGAAATAACTCGATTACCTAAAAAAAAATGACGAATGTTAATAGTTCCATTTTTGTTGATAAAACGTAAGATTTAATATTATTTCGTTAAAGTAACATAATTTCCCCTATGCCAGTATTGAAATTAATTGCCTGGAAAAGAAAACTAACAAGAATTATGTCATTAAAAAGGGATTTCTCTGGGGAAAAAGAGACGTCATATTTGAGTTAAAACGGGAATTTCCAATATGTTTTAAAATGAGTGTAAATCAATTCTTTACATTAATAATACAAGGATCAGTAAGTATAAAAAGTAGATAAATTTCACGCCATATTTATAACGAAATTTTTTTTTAATCTATACTGATTATTAAGCATGAGTATCCGTTATATACAGATGAGAGTTTTCTGCTAAAAACCACATCATAATTTTAAGAAAAGGAAAATGAATACGTATCTATTATATTAAAATCTGACCGTGTGTTTGTATTTCGCAACAACTCCTAGACTATCGAATGCAACGCTACTTAATACCGGTTATCATTGATCCGAGGATGTCACACAAACTCTCAGAATTAAAAAAAAATTAAATTAAATACCAAGTTTTTTTTTTTATGTAAATTTTAACGAAGTTTCTGTAAAAACGGAAAGTAAATTACTCCATATTTGTGTATAAAAAAGGCGAAATAAAACAGATCAGTATATTTTTTACACCATTTTCTCATTAAAACTGAAAAACAGAATTTATTTTCACTTTGAATAGATGGTGAAAACAAAATCTTGATTTCAGTAAATTATCTGAAAAATTAAAACATATTTTCACATATTCAAACTTCATGAATCAATTTATTCTGGAGAACAAAAATTGCCTGTCAACATACTGTCATTTAGAAAACAAGATTTGTTTCAGCTATGCATTAAAACAAGGAGGCCGAATTGAATTTAAAGAAAAAAGCATGTACTATTTCCAATTAATGTTTTTTTGAAGGATGGCTGTTAAGATGTTTCACAAAGGCGTTAAAAGTAAAATTGTTTATCAGGTAAAATTGACATTTGTTTTTACCCAATTCGTTTATTTCCACGATTTTATTTGGCCCTCCTTTTTGTATTGGTTGCAATTTTATTTTCGCGATTCTTTGGCACAAAAATTCACTTTTTTAAGACTGAGTTATGTCAAGGTCCCTATAACAAAAAAATACCGTATTGTCTCCTATGAAATGTGATAAATAGTTAGTTAATTATTAACGTTTTTAATTATCGGGAGTGAAATATTTTGCTTAATTAATGTATTTATTCTTCTTTTAATGTTACGTGAACGAAGTCACGGGTAACAGCTAGTTATATATATTTTTAACTTTACATATATAAAAAAAGCACCATAATTTTTCATTTGTTAAACAAACAAATAAATTCAAACAAAAATAACAACAAAAATAAATTCTTTTTTTTTTTTTTTTTTTTTTTTTTTTTTCATTCTTCATGAAAATTTGCATAAAATATTCAACAAATCTCATGGAAAAATACCAGAATAAAAATTAATTTCTGTTAAAATATCATTTTTCAATTAAAAATAATTTATTAAATATATGCAAGCCAGTTGAGAACAAAAGTTCCGAAATTAACGATGTATTGCAAACATCGATCTTCTGTGGAATTTTTTTTTTTTTTTTTTAATTTCAGCAGCACAAGAATATTTATTTTTAACTTCTGAATAAATACAATAAAAATCACTAAATCTTCAAATAATATTGTATTTTTAATATAAATTAATTAATAGAGCATCAAATCTTCAAATATATTCTATTTTATAAGTTTCAAATTTTCAGAATAATTTTTAAGAACAAAATAAAATTTTCAACTTTTCTCTTCATAAAAGAATAAACAGCGCCAAATGTGACGTTGAAAAATTATTGATGGTATGGAAGAAGAATAAGGAATATATCGTAATAGTGAACTTTTAAATATTTTAAATTATTGCAGTTGTGATTTAAATATGCAATTAACCCTGCACAATTTGTGCATCTGTTCTTTAGGTCAATATTCTTTGAGAAGAGAATCAAAAAATATAAAATAAATTAAACAGTCTTACTTGTTCTTTGTTGAAAAATAAGAGACTCATACTACTTGAAATAAGAACTCGTTTAGGTTAGGATCCAATAATGTTTATTACATTTTCTTGAAAGAGGAAGGATGAGATGAAAGCTGCACATCAAGTCTTTAAAAATACTGGCTCAAATTTCGTAAAATTCGAAGAATCTTTAAAATATTCCTTCTGGCAGAATTCAATAAGGGATGTAGAATTAATGCAGAATTAAATTACCAGTTGATTTAAAACTTTTAAAATATTAAACTTAAAATTTACAACAGCATTTTTATAGAATAACTAGCTGTTACCCGTGACTTCGTTCACGCAACATTAAAAGAAGAATAAATACATTAATTAAGCAAAATATTTTACTCCCAATAATTAAAAACGTTAATAATTAACTAACTATTTATTACATTTCATAGGAGACAATACGGTATTTATTATTATAGGCACCTTGACATAACCCAGTCTTAAAAAAGTGAAATTTTGTGCCAAATAATCGCGGAAATGAAATTGCAACCAATGCAGAAAGGAGGGCCTAATAAAATCGTGGAAATAGACGAATTGGGTAAAAACAAATGTCAATTTTACCTGATAAACAATTTTACTTTTAACGCCTTTGTGAAACGTTTAAACAGCTATCCTCCAAAAAAAAAAAAAAAAAAAAAACATTAAATAGAAATAGTATATGCTTTTTCTTTAAATTCAATTCTGCCTCCATGGTTTAATATATGGTTGAAACAAATCTTGTTTTCTAAATGACAGTATATTGGCAGGCAAATTTTGTTCTCCAGAATAAATTGATTCATGAAGTTTGAATATGTAAAAATATGTTTATATTTTTCGGATAATTTACTGAAATCAAGATTTTGTCTTCACCATCTATTCAAAGTGAAAATAAATTCTGTTTTTCAGTTTTAATGAGAAAATGGTGTAAAAAATATACTGATCTGTTTTATTTCTCCTTTTTTATACACAAATATGGAGTAAGTTACTTTCCGTTTTTAGAGAAACTTCGTTAAAAAAAAGGCATTTAATTTAATTTTTTTTAATTCTGAGAGTTTGTCTGACATCCTCGGATCAATTATAACCGGTATTCCCTAAACTGGTAGTAAACTAACCGGTAGTAAATCGCGTTGCGTTCGATAGTCTAGGAGTAGTTGCGAAATACAAACACACGGTCAGATTTTAATATAATAGATTCGTGTTCATTTTCCTTTTCTTAAAATTATGATGTGATTTTTAGCAGAAAACTCGGATGCTCATGCGGAACAAAATAACGAAATAACGGATACTCATGCTTAATAATCAGTATAGATAACAAAACATTTAAATTTTTCGTTATAAATATGGCGTGAAACTCATCTACTTTCTATACTTATTAATCCTTGTATTATTAATGTAAGGAATTGATTCACACTCATTTTAAAACATATTGGAAAATTCCCGTTTTATTTCAAATATGACGTCTCCTTTTTCCCCAGAGAAATCCCTTTTTAGTGACATAATTCTTGTTAATTTTCTTTTCCAGGCAATTAATTTTAATACTGGCATAGGGAAAATTATGTTACTTTAACGAAATAATATTAAATCTTTAGGTTTTATCAACAAAAATGGAACTATTAACATTCGTAATTTTTTTAGGTAATCGAGTTATTTCATTTAGTTTTAAAAATGAAAAATCACTATTTCTCGCTATCCATGACATCATTTACGACATGGATAATTTTGCGGAGCATATTATTGACATTTGCTAACCATTTTCTTTTGAAACTTCTTTTTACTTTCTTAAAATTTAAATAAAAAATACGGTATAGTTATATTAGCCGTGCGCAGACGGTAAAACGGCAAGCAAGTATTGTTACCATACAAAAGAAAAAAAAAAGAAAAAAGTGAAGAAAAAAACCCAAGATCATTTTATTTCACCAATCAAAGCATATCTGTTTATTTTCGATAAATGACGTCGTATTCGCCTGTTTCCTATGGTTACGCATATTGAAACCTTGTATTATTATCAAAAACTAAAAAAGTACGTTTTATTTCTAATAATTTTATTTAATCTTCTTAATTCTTTATTTTTTTTTAATTTCATTTTCATTTTTCCCGTGAAAATTTGTCAATTGAAACAAAATTGTTGAGTAAAAATCATTTTTTCGGGTTTTGAATTAGTTTTGGCAACGATAAAGTATTAGCAACGGTAAAGTAAATTTAACCATTTTAAAATGCTATACGAAAAAATGTCCATTTATTCTCAATGAAAATAACGAAATTTTGAATTATTAAGAAAAATATTTGAATAAAATAAACAAAACCAAGCCTATGTTCATATGAGGGTTATAATCAGCCTATATGCAAAGATACAGGATCATTAAATGCTCTATTTTGACGCTGGCTTCAGCCTAATAATTGCACACAATCAGATTTATAATATTATTAGGATTAAAAACTGAAAACGCGAAATTGATCTCCAAAGAATCAGCGCATGGCGATTCTAGGATACGAGCGCTGGCACAGGCCAGCAGGCCTCCAGATCAGACGACGTTTAGCATAAAATTACAGCATCATTTTTATTAAAATTCTGTTGGAAAAATGCGCAACATTAGTATAAATACCCATAACAGGGGTGCACAAATGTGAGAGCAAGATTAATTTAAACTAATTTGTTCATTAGGAATTACGTGAAAATTAAAAGAGCAAATCAGAAACTAATTAACATTTAATAATTAAAAGAACCATTCTAATTTGTATTTGAAAGACACGCTCCTTTCGGCCGCAGCGCCAAAACAAAACAGCTCCCGAAAACATACCGAACAAGAGCGGCGGTGACGCATGCGCACAACACACGCGTGCGGAGTGAGAGCCGCTGAATGACGATGACGTCACAGCTCAGCGCCGATTGAAATGAACGCCGAATGCCTTGCAGAGAAAACAACATACAAGGCGCTCGATCGCTGGTAAAAGGCATTTTAAAAGAACAGCAATTAACTGGAAGGGCTATAAAATAGAAATACGTTGAGCTGAAATAAAAAATAATTAAAAAAGATAAAACTGTGATATATCTTTATCACACCCCCCCCGGAACTGTATAATGTCCCCCCCCCCCCGGAGCCTCAGAAATCCCTCCCGAGGTAAAGTGTCTGAATTCAACACTGATTATACATGACATAATTTAACATTTTTAGCCAAACTAAAAAAGTTCTGAACAGAACTATTGTTTCAATAATAATAAAATAAAAAATAAAATTGAAGTCCTTTAAAAAGAAACGTGGTACACCAGCGGCCAATTTAAAGAGAATCGTCTGCCTCGAAGCGTAAAGAATAGATATTAAAAACATAGAGCATAAACAGATTTCTTTATACATGGTTAAATTTTGGAAGTTTGTTAGTTTTCCTCCCTTTTGACGCTATTACTGCTGCCGTTACAGATTTTGCTGTAACTGTCCTATCCTGTACGTTAATCTATGGGCTGCACTGTGCTCAGTTCTCAGAACACGTTACTAGCCGGTATATGGACCTTCTCCTCTAACTATTCCAATCAATTACTGTACTCTTGCTTAAATCCAACTGGTTTTTTTACCCATTTAATTGAAGTTAATTCATCTGACCAGCTATAAATATACCCTAATGCAATTACAAATGATTTTGGAACTATCAAACCACGTTCTCTTTTTAACAGATATTCGCTTATCACAGTTTTTAACATTATCACCGTTGTTTATTCGTTTGTAAATAGTCTCATATGTCATGCCCAGTAATGCACACTTTTTTTACAACAAAATCCCGTAATCTTGAAAATTGTTTATCGAATGGAATTTTTGATGTTTTTTACAGTAGATGGAAAGCAAAGAGGCGATTGCAAATGGTGCAAATTTTTTTATTTCGCCAAAACATTCTTATTAATGAATATTATTATCGATATATATAAAACGCTAAAGTACGTGGCGGCGAAAATGCGATTATTTCTCTTTTGCCGATGGCAACGAGTGATTTGTGTTTAGTAAATGCAACTTGCTAAACGTACCTTTAGCCTGCTTTGTTATTAGTTGTATATTAAGAAAACTATTGTAGGAATGGATTCGAAACTCACAGTATAAAGGTAATTTTTTTTCTGATTCCGAAAATGCAAATTTTGTGGAAATCGGACTGTAACGTTTCTTAATTTTGTCCAAAAACTCATACGCCGTGAATGAAATCCCACAGACATTTGAGGGGGTCGTATTGAATTTACTTCCGCTTCGGGGTCCGTCTCTCTATTTACTTTCTGACAGACGGAAAGTTTACTAGAGGAAGGGTTTCGTGCAGCGATTTTTAAAGTGTTATGGTGTTTCGTACTATTTTTTGACCGGGAAACGCTGGGCGGATCAGCTAGTAAAAAATACAATAGCATAAAAAGCTCTAGTTAGTAGCCACTAATTAGGGGCGCAATATTTTGATATTTCCCCGGGCGCTCAAAATCTATGCAACAGTGAAGAAATAAAGTCTGTCCTTCGAACAAGAAATCCCAAAAGCCGTGTGATGACGCCGCTGAAGTGATTGGGATTTCCTCGGGGAGTTATTACATTACTTATACATTAGGATGATGATGAAAATGCGGCTTAAAGGCGATAAAACGTGAGAAAAATGGCTATTGCCTGAAAGTCGGAAAAAATGCGGAAAGATACATCACAAAAATACCTGCAATCGTTTATAATTTCGTAAGAGTTTTTCCATAACATTTCTCTTTTTGGGACTTCTTCGACACCAACAATTCAATTTCCCGGATTTATTTTGCTGCTTTTCGTTAAAATGTATTGGATTTCAAATCATTTTAATAAATATTTGAAAAATAAATATAAATATCAACTGATAAGATGATAATTATTAATAATAATGTATTATATAAAGCGCCAATGTATTCTTCTATTAGTAATGATAGTTTCATTATGTTAAAACTTAAAAAGCTAAGAACTGTAATAGTCTGTATTTACCAAACACCCAATTTCGCCATCATATTTGGCTTTTTTGGTAAAATTTAACTTTAGGATACCAAACGAGAAGCCATTCTGTCAATTAGTTTAGGAATTATGAAGGTTTAAAGATTGAAACTTCTAATTTTAAACTCTTTTGTAACTCCAAATTCATTTGTAACCGTTGCAAATCAGATTGCAATGAAGGTAGATTCTTAAGCATAACTCAAAAACTACTTCACGGAATGAGCCGTAATTTTGGATTCCCATATTTGAAGCTTCTAGAAATTGATTTCTGCGGAAAAACTCATGTGTTACAATTCATATTTTTTTTTTCGAAAATTTATTATTTTCGAAATAATTAAAAAAAAAAAAATTAAGAATTGTAACCCGTGAATTTTTTTTAACAGAAATCGGTGTCTAGAAGCTTCAAATATGCGAGTCCAAAATTACAGCTTATTCCACCGAGTATCTCTTGATTTATGCTTAAAAAACTACCCGCTGTTTTCCAATGATTACAAATGAATTTAATATTAGGAGTTCCAAAATTTAAACCGTCATAATTCCTAAACTAAGTGACCGAATGACTGCCCGTTTGGTATACTGCAGTAAAATTTATCAAAAAAGAAAAATATGATGATAAAATTGAATGTCCGCATTGAAAATTTTAGAGTTTGGTACAATTTCAGCATGAAGACGGTCCCCTAAGCATTTTTTTATTCATAAATTGAAAAAAGACATTATTTCCAGTGGAATATGGCTATTTTTTTGTTTTTCCTGGGACAATTTGGCGAGTAAAATGTATGGGATGTACTCTTCTTTTTTTGGCCGACTGTACATAATGTTGAAGATAGTAAGCTGATATAAAAAAGTGCGAAATATTTAATATTTTATCCATCCTCATCCAAGGAATACAATACATAAGAAATGGCACCATTAAACCCGAGTGCAGCGTATCGCTCCCATCTTCAATTAATAATGGATATGGAACTCTAATGTCGAATGAAGATGTAAAGGTTAATCATGCGAACAAGACATCTTGAAAGACGTGTTAAGACACTACTTTCAATGGTTAGGAGGATTCGGAGGATTACATGGATTAGGAGGATTCCCTCATGCTGGAGTTGTATTATATTCTTTATCCAGCAGTGCTCGAAATGGAAAAATCCGGTAACGCTATTTCAAAATTATTGTTAACTAAAATAATTTTTACGGCTTGCTGCAGTTTTTAGACATTTTTCAAATTGTTCATTTTACTTAGAGTAGGCAGTCCGAGTACTCACATTATTGGTCACAGATTTTATTGATTACAGATTTTTGCAAAATAAATTATTTTTTTTTTAATGTATATTACACCTGTATGTACACCTGTGCCATCTTACAGATGGCAGCAGGTGCAATCTAGACAGTTGATATTTTTATTCTCTCCGATTCTCGTGTGAGTGAAATTCGTAAATAAATTCTAAACAAGAGTTGAGAAATCATTTGAAATTAACGATATTACTCATAATTAAAATGAGGAATCATATGTTATTTTATTTTTAATAATTGCTAGTTTGAGTTTCACTGCTCTCTAACTGGACGCCAAATTGGATGCAGAGCTGATCTTACCCAATCTAGTCCAAAGTTGGATATAAGATATTATATGTGCAACTTTGATCTCACTGTAAAAAAAAATTCGGAAAAGTTTCCGGTAGGAATAGGATTTCCAGTTGCCCGTATAGTACAGGAAACTTTTCCAAACCAACACGGAAAAAAAAAACGAAAAAAAAACGAAAGTTTTTTCTTTCCGTCAGGAAACTTTTCCTGTTTGATTCAGAAACTAATCTTTAGACACAGAATAAATTCCTGGGTCTTACGGAAATCTTTCCATTCACATAAAGAAACGTTTTGGTAGAACGGTAGAATAGACAGAAAGTATTCCGTTTTAAAAAGGAAAACTTTCCATTCACACTAAGAAATGTCTTAGTAGAATAGTAGAATAGACAGAAAGTATTCCGTTTTAAAAAGGAAAACTTTCCATTCACACTAAGAAATGTCTTGGTAGAATGGTAGAATAGACAGAAAGTATTCCGTTTTAAAAAGGAAAACTTTCCATTCACACTAAGAAATGTCTTGGTAGAACGGTAGAATAGACAGAAAGTATTCCGTTTTAAAAAGGAAACTTTTCCGAATCAGTCAGTAAACTAATCATGAAAAAATTAAAAATTCTTGTGTACTATAGAAACTTTTTCTTTGCTTTACGGAATTTTTTTTCATTATGATCGGAAAATTTTCTGCATTGTAAAGAAACTTTTGTTTTAAAGAGTAGGAACATTAACAGATGAAAATATTGCTTTTGGACACTGTTTTGATATTAATTAAATATTATTAAGAACTTTTTTGAATACATACACACATTTTTAAGTATTTATCATCATAAAATGCATTACATGTAATGGATTTTATGATAACAAAATACTTAAAATGTATGTATGTATTCAAAAAAGTTCTTAATAATATTTAACTAAGATAAAAGGAAATCAAAATAGTGTCCAAAAGCAATATTTTCATCTGTTATTGGTCCTACTCTTTATAACAAAAGTTTCTTTACAATACAGAATCAGCTTGAAATTTTATTTATTTGTTACAAGTAATACTGATACGTTTAGCTCATGGGTATTTACATTTTTTTTAAATAAGTATTTTATACAAGGAATGCTAGAGAAGTATCTTTATAAACAAGGAGAAGTCATTCTCGTAAAAGAAAAGTGTATAAATAAATAAAAAGTACACAATGAAATGGATTTTATGTTCATAAAATACATAATATACTTTTATTTTCTTTAGAATATGTGTATATGTTTCCTAGGGAAAAAAAAAATAAAAAAAAATATATATTTTTTAAGCGATATAAAAGAAAGTCCAAATAGTGTCCAAAACAAACCTTTTCATCTGTTGTCTGTATAGCAAAGTGGACTGTACAGAGATGCCAGCTTATTAGTGCCAGAATATACATAGGTGTAGCCAGTGGTGAAGTGTGTGTGGGAGATAATTGCCCCAAGCACTAAATATTTAGGTGATGCCAAAAACTGTTAAATAAGATATTAAAAACGGAACAAAATATTTTCAATTTGGACTCGATATTTAAAACCCACACTTATGTCATTGGGTGTAGCACAAGTGTATGACATGTTGCATGCGTATGAAGTGTATGCAACTAACATTGAAGTTTTATTGGTACTGGAAAGACTTTCTATTGCTGTATATCCAAAACAAAGGACATACAAAACATTTTTTAATCACAATAGTGACCGCCCCTTTTTAAAAAACTAGAACTTCTTTTAATTTACGCCTCAAAAAAAAAAAAAAAAAACAAGCTTATGGGGTCGTCTTCGTTCTTAAGTTGCACAGAACTCCAAACTTTTCAATATGTACATCTAACTTTGACATTATATTTGCCTCTTTCGGTAACTTTTTCTCAAAGATACCAAAAGGGAAGTCACTAGGTCAAAATGTTTAAGAATTATGAAGTTTAAAGTTTGGAACTCCTAATGTTAAACAGCTGGTGGAGTTTTTTTTATATAATTCAATACTTGACGTAATAATTTTATATTCGTATATTTTATTTGAAGCTTTTCGAAATCTATTTCGGTTAAAAAATTATAGATTATGGTTTATTTTATGGTTTAATTTATAAAAAAAATGTATTTTTAAATTAATTAAAAAATTAATTTTAATAGAAATAGATTTCTAAAAACTTCAAATATGCAAATCAAAAATCACAGCTGATTCCGCTAAGTAGTTTTTAAGTTATGCTTAAAACACTACCCACATTACAGTCTGATTTGCAACGATTACAGATTAGGAGTTACAAACTTTAAATTTTCATAATTTCAAAACTACTTGACTGAGTGAATTCCAGTTTGTTATCATAGGGCAACATTTACTGAAAAAGCCAAACATGATGCCCCAATTAGATGTATCTATTGAATTTGCTACAATTTCGGCATGAATATGACCCTCTAAGCTTATTTTTTCAACATTAAATTAAAAAAGACAGTTTCCAGAAGAATAACTTTGTTTTTTACAGTGACAGTTTGGAGATTAAATGTTCTTTTTTGTCCCCAAATACACCCTGCGCATATATTTCAAATTTGTCACTTTTTATACCCAATTTGTGTCACAGAGACACTTTCCAATTAGGAACATTGCTGCACCTAACTATTATAACCCAATTTGGGTGCTTTTCTGCTCTATTACACACACACACACAAAATAATAATAATAATAAAGTAAATCTAAAAACTTTTGAAGTCATGTAAATTATAAGAATATACAGAATTCAGCTAACCCTAATAAATACGTTGATGATAAACAATTATCAGAAGCCATACAATTTGAAAATGTACAAGACTTTGAACTTGAAGCTCAACTGAAAATTACATAACAAAAAGGCTCAGTAAATGAAAATCATTTTTTGTTAAAATTTAAATCAGCTATTTTTTTTTCAAAATACAATTTTAAAATTACGCGTTTTAAAGTAAAATAACCTTTACTAAATCATTAAAATTAATAATTAGAAAAGCTCATTTAAATTTATTTGAAATTAAAAATATATAGAGAAACTCATTCACTTGTTTAATTTGAAATATTTTAATCATATATAAACAGTTAAAAATATAGTTAAAAAATGGAGCAACAGAAAATGATATAATTTGAAAATGTGAATTCTCTTTTACTTTTGAAAACAGGAAATAAAGTAAACAAATTGTCTTGTGTTATATATCACTTATTTACACTAACTGCAATTTAACAATATACTTTTTATTGACCTATTCTGTATAAAATATATACCACCTTAAATTACCCCTTTGATAAAATAAAAAGCATATAAACTCTTCATTACTAAAAGCTAAATCTTTTTGTTTTGACCAAATTTCTCGATTAAAAATCTTAGAATATAAAAGATAATGTAAGAATTTTATTCAGAAAAAAAAAATTGAAATTTTAAGCATTCTATTCTAGATCTGGATTATATACAGTATTCCTTTAAACATACCTATTCCAGATTATATACACTACTCTGAAATACATACATTAATTCATTTAATGAAGTTGGAGCATATATAAAAAATACTTAAGATAATTATGATTATCTGGGTATAAATTTCAATGGATCTGAAAAAATTATTCTTTGTTATTAAAATGTTTGAAAAGAAACACCAATTTTCCAGCTTTATGAGTTCTTTATAAGCGATTACAGAGTTTGCAGTGAATTAAAGTTTGATTTTTTTAAAATTTAAAATAAAAGATACTTTTAAATCAGGTGTTTGATTTTTTAAAGATTTTAACACTTTAGTTGTTTATTAGTTTACATTTATAAGTAATTAAAATTATATTAAAAAATATATATAAACATTTCAGAGTATTACTAACCATGGAATCTTTATTTTCCGAGTCTTTCCATAAATAAATTACATTGGAATATCGAACCATTTGTTATTTACATGTGCACAATGAAGTCATGAGATATCAATATAAATAACAATAAATATACTTTTGATTGACCTATATTTATTTATTCTAACATTTTACAAATCCTCGCAGAAACCCTCCATGTTTTTGTATTAAAAAATTCACATAAGATTTGTACATATTTTTTTAACAAATAAATTTATGCTTTAATCTTTTAACATTTCTCAGCTGGGATTCTCTATTTTTAAATTAGAATTTTTATCTTTAAGTGTGATATTTGATTTAAATAAAATTCAAAAAGCAAGGATTTTGAGTGTTGTCTCCCCCAGTCCTTAAATTTACAATGTATTGTTGTCAAAAATAATATTTATAATGAAATATCTTAACCTAAATTTGAAAAAAAAAAGTGTATTTAAATAAATCAGTTGATTTAAATCAGGATTGAAATCCAGTTGATTTAAATCAATGAACTCTGATTAAAAATTGTTAGACTACACAAGTGTTATTTAGCAATTATTTAATTTAAATTGAGATTATAGTGCTGAAATATAATTTCAATTATTGATCTAAATATTTTAAGATTTCTGAACTTTCTGTATTATAACTGATTAGATAACGTTGAAGAAATTGGCAATGAAACTATGCTTAGATTTCAAAAGATACCAAAATTTACCAATTGCTGTAAAAAAAAGTAATTAAAAAAATTTCTTTCCAAAATCATGTACTTGCATACAATATTTTAACAAAAGATTATATTGAAGTAAAAGTTATAACACCAATCTGGTGAATCAGCTAAATAAACTTATCAAAAGCCAATTTGATAACTTAAAACCTGCATTTTATTTTGAAGAAATAAATTAAGGACTTGTGAATAATATTTATAAACTCTTTACAAATGAAAAAAGCAAAAATATGGAATATATAAGCACTTACTTACAGGGAAGTCCAGTTGCCAGTAAATATATATATATATTAAATATAAATTAAAGTAAAGATACTTTAAAAAAAATATTTAAAAAATAAGGAAATTTTAAAAAATGTACACTACCAGTATTGGACATCTGTTTCCTGCTGGTGAAAGCTATATTTTGATAATTGTATAAGGGAATTTATCACCTCTTTAAAATTTCCGTAGGTTACCATGGGATTTCACAATCAGCATTAAAGGGGAAAAAATGATGCCACAGGAATATAGTAGAAAAACGTGATAATTTTACAAAATGTAACAAATAGAGATTTAGCAGACTATCAAATATTCGGCTGAGTACTAACTTTTTAAAAAGTATATTGATTACAATTTTTTTTTATCATGATTAATAACAAAGAAATAAATGTTTGTGAGTCTTTTATTCCTCAATGGCAGATCACTTAATAGCAGAATATTAAAAATTGCAAATAATTCAGAAAAAATATCTATAAAATAGTGAATTCAATAAAAAATCGTTCTTAGCAAATATGTATGTGCTATTTTTTTTTTTTTACTTAAACTTATTAAAATAAATCAAGTGCATTTAATTTACACAAACATTAAATTGACTAAATACTATTTTTTAAAAAATTTATAAATTACTCGATTTTTTCTGGCTAACAACAAAAGACAGAAAAAATAAAACAAACATTTATACTGAAAAATAAAATTTATTTTCAACAAAACTATAAATCAAAATGTTTTAATAAAACAAATTACAGCACTGTATTTATGCTATGTATATGCTATTGGCATGTATGTATTCCTTTAGAATTGATGCAGTTAGTAAAAAAGCCTGCCTAGATTCCGGCCTGATAACAGTCTTAATTAAACACCCAGTAGGATGCTAGAGCAACGAAATTGACTCAGTTGAACATTTCTCCGAAAAAAGTGTCACACCATCAACATACGAAAACACCTTGACGTCCTTTCTAACATCCTCATTCTCTAGTAGGCAAGGATGATCTGTTCTAGCTGTAAGGCGACATTGATCACTGCAGTATTATCCTGTAATAATAACAGTAATAATATTAATTTTTTTTATTGTACTAATTGCTAGTGACAATGTATATTTAAAAATATAAAAAAACAGCACAAGAGCAAAGAATGATTAAGGGGACACTTCGTCTTCAGCGATAAGTATTTTTAAGAACAAAATATTTGAAAATTTTCCTTTGAATAAAGAATTCAAAATTCATAAAATTTTTAAAAAATTTAAAAATTAAGGAAATTTTTAAAAATGTACTCTACCAGCATTGGACATCTGTTTCCTGCTGGTGAAAGCTATATTTTGATAATTGTATAACGGAATTTATCATTTCTTTAAAATTTACATAGGTTACTATATGGGATTTCACAATCAGCATTAAAAGAAAAAAAAAATGGTGCCACAGGAATATAGTAGAAAAACATAACAATAATTTTACGATATGTAACAAATAGTGATTTAGCAGATTATCAAATATTCGGCTGGATACTAACTTTTTAAAAGGTATATTAATTAAAAAAATTTATATATATTAAATTGGAAATAAAATAATAAAAATAAAAGTGCTCAGTCAAACTGATGGCATTGAGCTCACAGGCTATTCACACTATTTGCATATTATACTCTTATTTCAAAGAAAAAACACATTTATATAAATTAGAAGGGGGGGTCATTAGCTCCCCTATTTACGTCCTTTATACTTAACCAATAAACGTCCAAATCTAATCAGGGAAGCGCCTTATCAAAATAAACCGGTATACAACATTTGCATCAAATTGGATAATTCGGCATGAAAAAACTATTTATTTAAATTAAAATGGACAATTAGTCCCTGTTCCCCCTTTTTACTTAACCAAATGACCCCCCCCCCCAAAAAAAAAAAAAAAAAACGAATCAGGGAAGCATCTTATTAGAATAAACCTATATAAAAAATTTGAAGCAAATCGGTTAATTCTGCATGAAAAACCCATTTATCTAAATTAAGGGGAGGGAATTCGTCCCCGTTCCCTCCTTTATACTTAACAAATGAACCCCCAAAACTAATGCGGGAAACGCCTTATCACAATGAATCAATATACAAAATTTGAAGCAAACTAGATAATTTTGCATAAAAAACCCATTTATCTAACTTAAGGTGGATTAGCCCCTCGTTCCATCCTTTAATCTTAACCAATAAACCCCCAAAATTAATCAGGGAAGTGCCTTATCACAATGAAAATATATACCAAATTTGAAGAAAATCGGATAATTCTGCACGAAAAACCCATTTATTTAAATTAGGGGGAGCATTAACCCCTTTTCCCCCTTTTATACTTAACCAAAGAACCCCAAAGCTAATCAGGGAAGCGCCTAATCAGAATGAACTTATATACCAAATTTGAAGCAAATCGGATAATTCTGCATGAAAAACCTATTTATCTAAATTAAGGAGGGGGGATTAGCCTCCAGTTCCCCCCCCCCCTTTATACTTAACCGATGAACCCTCAAAACTAATCAGGAAAGAGACTTATCACAATGAACCTCATACAATATCTGAAGAAAATTCGATAATTCTGCATGAAAAAACCATTTATCTAAGTTAGGGGGGATTAGCTTCCATTCCCCCTTCATACTTAACCAATGAACCCCCAAAACTAATCAGGGAAGCGCCTTATCAGAATGAACCTATATTCAAAATTTGAAGCAAATTGGATAATTCTGCATGAAAAGCACATTTATCTAAATTAAGGGGGGATCAGCCCCCGTTCCACCCCTTTTATACTTAGCAATTGGACCCCCAAAACTAATCAGGGAAGCGCCTTATCACAATGAACCTATATGCAAAATTTGAAGCAAATTGTATAATTCAGCATGAAAAATCAATTTATCCAAATTACGGGGGATTGGACCACGTTCCCCCCTTTATATTTAACCAATGAACCCCCAAAACTGATCCGGGGAAGCGTCTTATCACATCGAACCTATATATAAAAATTGAAACAAATCTGATAATTCTGAATAAAAAAGTCATTTATCTAAAGTAAGGGGGGGGATTAATCACCGTCCCCCTCTTTATACTTAACCAATGAACAACCAAAACTAATGAAGGAAGCGCCTTATCACAATGAAGCTAACACATGGGCTGATAAGTTCCCGGTCTAATAAAGAAAACACAACTTTTTAACAAAACATTATGAGTTTTATAACTTTAATAAATAACATAACTTTAATAATAAATAATAATAATTTAATAATAATAATTTAATAAATAAATAATAATAATAGTTTAATAATAAATAACATAATTTTATAACGAAAAAGCTCCAAACAGTGTTCTAAATCATTGACTCGTTGTTGTTTTTGGTCAAAAGTCAACACGCGTGGCAGCCACTTTGACAACAGCTTTTTCATAGACAAATGCTCATTCAAAATAAAACCTACACGTTTCTTGGATATCTTCAGAGTCTGAGCTATCGCCTGCAACTTCACTTTACGGTTCCCCAAAACGATTTTTTGGACTATTTTTATGTTTTCCGGAGTAACCACCTCTTTTGCGTGGTGCATCACTGGTGTCCGTACGACCATGTTTAAATTCAGCAAACCAGTCAATAATGTTTGATTTACCTGGTGCAATGTCCGGATAATGCTTATCAAGCCAAGCTTTTGTTTGAACGGTGTTTTTTCCCATCAAAATACAATTCTTGAAATTCTTGTTTATCCATTTTCTTTGTTTATCAACAAAGTTGTTCAAATAAAACCACTCTAACGTTTTATCCACACGGCGAATCATCATGACATCTTTTCTGCTACCTTTTAAAGGTTCGTATTTACTAAAAAAAAACATCGGTTCGGCAATTGCAACGCCATCTGTGTGCCAGACCGGGAAATTATCAGCCCATGTGTTATATACAAAATTTGAAGGAAATTGGGTAATTTTGCATGAAAAACCCATTTATTTAATTTAGGGGGATTAGCCCTTGTCCCGCCTATATATTTAACCATTGAACCCCCAAAACTGATCAGGGAAGCGTCTTATCAGAAACAATCTATATACAAAATTTTAAGCAAATCGGATAATTCTGCATGAAAAACCCATTTATGTAAATTAAGGGGGGGAGGAAGAATCACTGGTCCCCTCTTTATACTTTACCATTGAACTCCCAAAACTAATCAGGGAAACGACTTATCACAATGAACTTATGTACAAAATATGAAGAAAATTGGATAATTTTGCATGTAAAACCCACTTATTTAATTTAGGGGGACTAGCCCCGGTTCCCCCTTTATATTTAACCATTGAACCCCCAAAACTGATCAGGGAAGCGCCTTATCAAAAACAACCTAATACAAAATTTTAAGCAAATCGGATAATTCTGCATGAAAAACCCATTACATAAATTAAGGGGGGATTAGTCCCATTTCGCTCCCTTTATACTTTACCATTGAACCCCCAAAACTAATCAAGGAAGCACCTTATCAGAATGAACCTTTTATAAAAAAAATTTGAAACAATTGGATAATTCTGCTTTAAAAGATCATTTTTCTCAATTGAAAAGGGGGGGGGAAATTAGTCCCTGTTCTCCCCTTTATACTTCACCAATGTACCTACATACAAAATTTGAAGCAAGTTAGATAATTCTGCATGAAAAACCGTTTTATCTAAATTAAGGGTAGGATTGGCCCCCGTTCCCCTCGTTTATACTTTACCATTGAACTCCCAAAACTAATCAGGGAAGCGATTTATCACAATGAACTTATGTACAAAATACGAAGGAAATTGGGTAATTTTACATGAAAAAACCATTTCTTTATTTTAGATGGGGGGATTAGCCCCTGTTCCCCCTTTATATTTAACCATTGAACCCCCAAAACTGATCCAGGGAAGCGCCTTATCACAATGAACCTACATACAAAATTTGAAGCAAATCGGATAATTCTGCATAAAAAACTTATTTATCTAAATTAAGGGGGAGGAATAATCACCGTTCCCCTCTTTATACTTAACCAATGAACCCCCAAAACTAATAAAGGAAGCGCCTTATCACAATGTAGCTCTATAAAAAATATGAAGAAAATTGGGAAATTTTGCATGAAAAACCCATTTATTTAATTTAGGGGGAGATTAGCCCCTGTTCCTCTTTTATATTTAACCATTGAACCCCCAAAACTGATCAGGGAAGCGCCTTATCGGAATGAACCTATATACAAAATTTGAAACAAATCAGATATTTCTGCATGAAAAACACATTATCTAAATTAAGGGGGGGGGGGGGGAATTAGCCCCCAGTTCCCTCATGTAAACTTAACAAATGAACCACCAAAACTGATCAGGGAAGCGCCTTATCAGAGTGAACCTATGTATAAAATTTGAAACAAAACGGATAATTCTGCATGAAAAACCCATTTATATAAATTAAGTGGGGATCGGCCCCCGTCTCCCCTCCCCCTTTTATACTTAGCAATTTAACCCCCAAAACTAATCAAGGAATCGGATTATCAGAATGAACATATATATAAAATTTGAAAATTTAAAATCGGATAATTCTGCATGAAAAACCTATTTATGTAAATTAAGCGGGAGGGGGGGGGGATTAGCCCCCAGTTCCCTCATGTAAACTTAACAAATGAACCCCCAAAACTGATCAGGGAAGCGCCTTATCAGAATGAACCTATGTATAAAATTTGAAACAAATCGGATATTTCTGCATGAAAAACACATTATCTAAATTAAGGGGGGGGGGATTAGCCCCCAGTTCCCTCCTGTAAACTTAACAAATGAACCCCCAAAACTGATCAGGGAAGCGCCTTATCAGAAAGAACCTATATAGAATATTTGAAACAAATCGGATAATTCTGCATGAAAAACCCATTATCTAAATTAAGGGGGATTAGCCCCCAGTTCCGCCCTGTATACTTAATCAATTAACCCCCAAAGATAATCAGGGAAGCGCCTTATCAGAATGAACCTATATACAATATTTGAAACAAATCGGATAATTCTGCATGAAAAACCCATTTACCTAAATTAAGGGGGTGGGGGGGATTAATGACCGTTGTCCTCTTTATACTTAACCAATGAACCCCCAAAACTAATGAAGGAAACGCCTTATCACAATGAAGCTATATACAAAATTTGAAGCAAATTGTGCAATTCTGCATGAAAACCCCATTTATTTAGGGAGGGGATTCGCCCCTGTTCCCCCTTTATATTTAACCATTGAACCCCCAAAGCTGATCAGAAAAGCGCCTTATTGGAATGAACCTATATACAAAATTTGAAACAAATCGGATATTTCTGCATGAAAAACCCATTTACCTAAATTAAGGGGGTGGGGGGGATTAATGACCGTTGTCCTCTTTATACTTAACCAATGAACCCCCAAAACGAATGAAGGAAACGCCTTAACACAATGAAGCTATATACAAAATTTGAAGCAAATTGTGCAATTCTGCATGAAAACCCCATTTATTTAGGGAGGGGATTCGCCCCTGTTTCCCCTTTATATTTAACCATTGAACCCCCAAAGCTGATCAGAGAAGCGCCTTATTGGAATGAACCTATATACAAAATTTGAAACAAATCGGATATTTCTGCATGAAAAACACATTATCTAAATTAAGGGGGGGGGATTAGCCCCCAGTTCCCTCATGTAAACTTAACAAATGAACCCCCAAAACTGATCAGGGAAGCGCCTTATCAGAGTGAACCTATGTATGGGTAATTTTACATGAAAAAACCATTTCTTTATTTTAGATGGGGGGATTAGCCCCTGTTCCCCCTTTATATTTAACCATTGAACCCCCAAAACTGATCCAGGGAAGCGCCTTATCACAATGAACCTACATACAAAATTTGAAGCAAATCGGATAATTCTGCATAAAAAACTTATTTATCTAAATTAAGGGGGAGGAATAATCACCGTTCCCCTCTTTATACTTAACCAATGAACCCCCAAAACTAATAAAGGAAGCGCCTTATCACAATGTAGCTCTATAAAAAATATGAAGAAAATTGGGAAATTTTGCATGAAAAACCCATTTATTTAATTTAGGGGGAGATTAGCCCCTGTTCCTCTTTTATATTTAACCATTGAACCCCCAAAACTGATCAGGGAAGCGCCTTATCGGAATGAACCTATATACAAAATTTGAAACAAATCGGATATTTCTGCATGAAAAACACATTATCTAAATTAAGGGGGGGATTAGCCCCCAGTTCCCTCCTGTAAACTTAACAAATGAACCCCCAAAACTGATCAGGGAAGCGCCTTATCAGAATGAACCTATATAGAATATTTGAAACAAATCGGATAATTCTGCATGAAAAACCCATTATCTAAATTAAGGGGGATTAGCCCCCAGTTCCGCCCTGTATACTTAATCAATTAACCTCCAAAGATAATCAGGGAAGCGCCTTATCAGAATGAACCTATATACAATATTTGAAACAAATCGGATAATTCTGCATGAAAAACCCATTTACCTAAATTAAGGTGGTGGGGGGATTAATGACCGTTGCCCTCTTTATACTTAACCAATGAACCCCCAAAACTAATGAAGGAAACGCCTTATCACAATGAAGCTATATACAAAATTAGAAGCAAATTGTGTAATTCTGCATGAAAACCCCATTTATTTAATTTAGGGAGGGGATTCGCCCCTGTTCCCCCTTTATATTTAACCATTGAACCCCCAAAGCTTATCAAAGAAGCGCCTTATTGGAATGAACCTATATACAAAATTTGAAACAAATCGGATATTTCTGCATGAAAAACCCATTTATTTAATTTAGGGGGAGATTAGCCCCTGTTCCTCTTTTATATTTAACCATTGAACCCCCAAAACTGATCAAAGAAGCGCCTTATTGGAATGAACCTATATACAAAATTTGAAACAAATCGGATATTTCTGCATGAAAAACACATTATCTAAATTAAGGGGGGGGGATTAGCCCCCAGTTCCCTCATGTAAACTTAACAAATGAACCACCAAAACTGATCAGGGAAGCACCTTATCAGAGTGAACCTATGTATAAAATTTGAAACAAAACGGATAATTCTGCATGAAAAACACATTTATATAAATTAAGTGGGGATCAGCCCCCGTCTCCCCTCCCCCTTTTATACTTAGCAATTTAACCCCCAAAACTAATCAAGGAATCGGATTATCAGAATGAACATATATATAAAATTTGAAAATTTAAAATCGGATAATTCTGCATGAAAAACCTATTTATGTAAATTAAGCGGGGGGGGGGGGATTAGCCCCCAGTTCCCTCATGTAAACTTAACAAATGAACCCCCAAAACTGATCAGGGAAGCGCCTTATCAGAATGAACCTATGTATAAAATTTGAAACAAATCGGATATTTCTGCATGAAAAACACATTATCTAAATTAAGGGGGGGGGGGGATTAGCCCCAGTTCCCTCCTGTAAACTTAACAAATGAACCCCCAAAACTGATCAGGGAAGCGCCTTATCAGAAAGAACCTATATAGAATATTTGAAACAAATCGGATAATTCTGCATGAAAAACCCATTATCTAAATTAAGGGGGATTAGCCCCCAGTTCCGCCCTGTATACTTAATCAATTAACCCCCAAAGATAATCAGGGAAGCGCCTTATCAGAATGAACCTATATACAATATTTGAAACAAATCGGATAATTCTGCATGAAAAACCCATTTACCTAAATTAAGGGGGTGGGGGAGATTAATGACCGTTGTCCTCTTTATACTTAACCAATGAACCCCCAAAACTAATGAAGGAAACGCCTTATCACAATGAAGCTATATACAAAATTTGAAGCAAATTGTGTAATTCTGCATGAAAACCCCATTTATTTAGGGAGGGGATTCGCCCCTGTTCCCCCTTTATATTTAACCATTGAACCCCCAAAGCTGATCAGAGAAGCGCCTTATTGGAATGAACCTATATACAAAATTTGAAACAAATCGGATATTTCTGCATGAAAAACACATTATCTAAATTAAGGGGGGGGGGATTAGCCCCCAGTTCCCTCATGTAAACTTAACAAATGAACTCCCAAAACTGATCAGGGAAGCGCCTTATCAGAGTGAACCTATGTGTAAAATTTGAAACAAAACTGATAATTCTGCATTAAAAACCCATTTATATAAATTAAGTGGGGATCAGCCCCCGTTCCCCCTCCCCCTTTTATACTTAGCAATTTAACCCCCAAAACTAATCAAGGAATCGGATTATTAGAATGAACATATATATAAAATTTGAAAATTTAAAATCGGATAATTCTGCATGAAAAACCTATTTATGTAAATTAAGGGGGGGGTTCCGGCTTTGATAACCTGTGAGCTAAAAAAAATTCTATTACAATGATATTTCGGGTTCTGTGAACTCCAAAAATAGCAGAAATTTCAGAACATTTATGATTTATATGTTGACATTATGACTCATTTGAACATTTTTTTATTTCTTGAAATTTGCACAGTATTAACACGTGCATTTAAATACATGACAAGATTTAGTTAAAGGAAAGCACAAATATGAAATAAAATCAAATTAGATATTTTTTTTTTTGTTAGAAACCCACATACAAGATAATTTTTATATAAATTAGGATGAAAAACAATACAGAAATGTAACAAAAGCTATTACAGGTTTTCTTTTTCTTTCTTTTTTTATTTTTAAATGAAGAATTGAAGCTTTATATTTTTAAAATAAATCCCCCCCCCCCCGCACCTCTACTGACAAAAATTCCCTGTTTGCTTTTTTTTATTCTGTTTATTTTAAATTATTAGAAAAGATTAAAAGTCATTTTTTATTTTCAAAATAATGTGAGAAAAATAAAATTTAATCAATTAAATTTGAATATACAGGGTGGGGCAGTTGAAAGCTTCTGCATGCAAGCTTTTACAGCATGAATATAGGTAAAATCAACCTCAAGGTATTAAGCATATTCTACTTTACGTTTTTCACAACTAAAATATTGTCTGATATTAAAAGACTACTGAAATTTATTTTACCATATACCATTATAAATTTCGTTATAGCACCCTGACATACATTTCTCAATTTTTTAATCAACATTATAGAATTTAATGGACATTCCTTTTTAATTGAATTTTAATACACTACAAATAATAAAATGTTAAATTGATTCTATAATAATGTAGTACCTGAAAAAAAAAAGACAATATATGATTCTGATATGGCATCGAATACAGAAAAATCTCATGAATTTATTTTAAGATTATAGGTATGTTATTGATATCTTCAGTGTTGAATTCAGGCATTTTTCTCCGAGAGGGATTTCTGTGGCTCCTGGGGGCATATTATAGAGTTCTGAGGGGGGGGAGGAAGAATCACCGTTCCCCTCTTTATACTTTACCATTGAACTCCCAAAACTAATCAGGGAAACGACTTATCACAATGAACTTATGTACAAAATATGAAGAAAATTGGATAATTTTGCATGTAAAACCCACTTATTTAATTTAGGGGGACTAGCCCCGGTTCCCCCTTTATATTTAACCATTGAACCCCCAAAACTGATCAGGGAAGCGCCTTATCAGAAACAACCTAATACAAAATTTTAAGCAAATCGGATAATTCTGCATGAAAAACCCATTACATAAATTAAGGGGGGATTAGTCTCATTTTGCTCCCTTTATACTTTACCATTGAACCCCCAAAACTAATCAAGGAAGCACCTTATCAGAATGAACCTTTTATAAAAAAAATTTGAAACAATTGGATAATTCTGCTTTAAAAAATCATTTTTCTCAATTGAGAGGGGGGGGGAATTAGTCCCTGTTCTCCCCTTTATACTTCACCAATGTACCTACATACAAAATTTGAAGCAAGTTAGATAATTCTGCATGAAAAACCGTTTTATCTAAATTAAGGGTAGGATTGGCCCCCGTTCCCCTCGTTTATACTTTACCATTGAACTCCCAAAACTAATCAGGGAAGCGACTTATCACAATGAACTTATGTACAAAATACGAAGCAAATTGGGTAATTTTACATGAAAAAACCATTTCTTTATTTTAGAGGGGGGGATTAGCCCCTGTTCCCCCTTTATATTTAACCATTGAACCCCCAAAACTGATCCAGGGAAGCGCCTTATCACAATGAACCTATATACAAAATTTGAAGCAAATCGGATAATTCTGCATAAAAAACTTATTTATCTAAATTAAGGGGGAGGAATAATCACCGTTCCCTTCTTTATACTTAACCAATGAACCCCCAAAACTAATAAAGGAAGCGCCTTATCACAATGTAGCTCTATAAAAAATATGAAGAAAATTGGGAAATTTTGCATGAAAAACCCATTTATTTAATTTAGGGGGAGATTAGCCCCTGTTCCTCTTTTATATTTAACCATTGAACCCCCAAAACTGATCAGGGAAGCGCCTTATCGGAATGAACCTATATACAAAATTTGAAACAAATCGGATATTTCTGCATGAAAAACACATTATCTAAATTAAGGGGGGGATTAGCCCCCAGTTCCCTCCTGTAAACTTAACAAATGAACCCCCAAAACTGATCAGGGAAGCGCCTTATCAGAATGAACCTATATAGAATATTTGAAACAAATCGGATAATTCTGCATGAAAAACCCATTATCTAAATTAAGGGGGATTAGTCCCCAGTTCCGCCCTGTATACTTAATCAATTAATCTCCAAAGATAATCAGGGAAGCGCCTTATCAGAATGAACCTATATACAATATTTGAAACAAATCGGATAATTCTGCATGAAAAACCCATTTACCTAAATTAAGGTGGTGGGTGGATTAATGACCGTTGCCCTCTTTATACTTAACCAATGAACCCCCAAAACTAATGAAGGAAACGCCTTATCACAATGAAGCTATATACAAAATTAGAAGCAAATTGTGTAATTCTGCATGAAAACCCCATTTATTTAATTTAGGGAGGGGATTCGCCCCTGTTCCCCCTTTATATTTAACCATTGAACCCCCAAAGCTTATCAAAGAAGCACCTTATTGGAATGAACCTATATACAAAATTTGAAACAAATCGGATATTTCTGCATGAAAAACCCATTTATTTAATTTAGGGGGAGATTAGCCCCTGTTCCTCTTTTATATTTAACCATTGAACCCCCAAAACTGATCAAAGAAGCGCCTTATTGGAATGAACCTATATACAAAATTTGAAACAAATCGGATATTTCTGCATGAAAAACACATTATCTAAATTAAGGGGGGGGGATTAGCCCCCAGTTCCCTCATGTAAACTTAACAAATGAACCACCAAAACTGATCAGGGAAGCGCCTTATCAGAGTGAACCTATGTATAAAATTTGAAACAAAACGGATAATTCTGCATGAAAAACACATTTATATAAATTAAGTGGGGATCAGCCCCCGTCTCCCCTCCCCCTTTTATACTTAGCAATTTAACCCCCAAAACTAATCAAGGAATCGGATTATCAGAATGAACATATATATAAAATTTGAAAATTTAAAATCGGATAATTCTGCATGAAAAACCTATTTATGTAAATTAAGCGGGGGGGGGGGGATTAGCCCCCAGTTCCCTCATGTAAACTTAACAAATGAACCCCCAAAACTGATCAGGGAAGCGCCTTATCAGAATGAACCTATGTATAAAATTTGAAACAAATCGGATATTTCTGCATGAAAAACACATTATCTAAATTAAGGGGGGGGGGGGATTAGCCCCAGTTCCCTCCTGTAAACTTAACAAATGAACCCCCAAAACTGATCAGGAAAGCGCCTTATCAGAAAGAACCTATATAGAATATTTGAAACAAATCGGATAATTCTGCATGAAAAACCCATTATCTAAATTAAGGGGGATTAGCCCCCAGTTCCGCCCTGTATACTTAATCAATTAACCCCCAAAGATAATCAGGGAAGCGCCTTTTCAGAATGAACCTATATACAATATTTGAAACAAATCGGATAATTCTGCATGAAAAACCCATTTACCTAAATTAAGGGGGTGGGGGAGATTAATGACCGTTGTCCTCTTTATACTTAACCAATGAACCCCCAAAACTAATGAAGGAAACGCCTTATCACAATGAAGCTATATACAAAATTTGAAGCAAATTGTGTAATTCTGCATGAAAACCCCATTTATTTAGGGAGGGGATTCGCCCCTGTTCCCCCTTTATATTTAACCATTGAACCCCCAAAGCTGATCAGAGAAGCGCCTTATTGGAATGAACCTATATACAAAATTTGAAACAAATCGGATATTTCTGCATGAAAAACACATTATCTAAATTAAGGGGGGGGGCATTAGCCCCCAGTTCCCTCATGTAAACTTAACAAATGAACTCCCAAAACTGATCAGGGAAGCGCCTTATCAGAGTGAACCTATGTGTAAAATTTGAAACAAAACTGATAATTCTGCATTAAAAACCCATTTATATAAATTAAGTGGGGATCAGCCCCCGTTCCCCCTCCCCCTTTTATACTTAGCAATTTAACCCCCAAAACTAATCAAGGAATCGGATTATTAGAATGAACATATATATAAAATTTGAAAATTTAAAATCGGATAATTCTGCATGAAAAACCTATTTATGTAAATTAAGGGGGGGGTTCCGGCTTTGATAACCTGTGAGCTAAAAAAAATTCTATTACAATGATATTTCGGGTTCTGTGAACTCCAAAAATAGCAGAAATTTCAGAACATTTATGATTTATATGTTGACATTATGACTCATTTGAACATTTTTTTATTTCTTGAAATTTGCACAGTATTAACACGTGCATTTAAATACATGACAAGATTTAGTTAAAGGAAAGCACAAATATGAAATAAAATCAAATTAGATATTTTTTTTTTTGTTAGAAACCCACATACAAGATAATTTTTATATAAATTAGGATGAAAAACAATACAGAAATGTAACAAAAGCTATTACAGGTTTTCTTTTTCTTTCTTTTTTTATTTTTAAATGAAGAATTGAAGCTTTATATTTTTAAAATAAATCCCCCCCCCCCGCACCTCTACTGACAAAAATTCCCTGTTTGCTTTTTTTTATTCTGTTTATTTTAAATTATTAGAAAAGATTAAAAGTCATTTTTTATTTTCAAAATAATGTGAGAAAAATAAAATTTAATCAATTAAATTTGAATATACAGGGTGGGGCAGTTGAAAGCTTCTGCATGCAAGCTTTTACAGCATGAATATAGGTAAAATCAACCTCAAGGTATTAAGCATATTCTACTTTACGTTTTTCACAACTAAAATATTGTCTGATATTAAAAGACTACTGAAATTTATTTTACCATATACCATTATAAATTTCGTTATAGCACCCTGACATACATTTCTCAATTTTTTAATCAACATTATAGAATTTAATGGACATTCCTTTTTAATTGAATTTTAATACACTACAAATAATAAAATGTTAAATTGATTCTATAATAATGTAGTACCTGAAAAAAAAAAGACAATATATGATTCTGATATGGCATCGAATACAGAAAAATCTCATGAATTTATTTTAAGATTATAGGTATGTTATTGATATCTTCAGTGTTGAATTCAGGCATTTTTCTCCGAGAGGGATTTCTGTGGCTCCTGGGGGCATATTATAGAGTTCTGAGGGGGGGGGGAGGAAGAATCACCGTTCCCCTCTTTATACTTTACCATTGAACTCCCAAAACTAATCAGGGAAACGACTTATCACAATGAACTTATGTACAAAATATGAAGAAAATTGGATAATTTTGCATGTAAAACCCACTTATTTAATTTAGGGGGACTAGCCCCGGTTCCCCCTTTATATTTAACCATTGAACCCCCAAAACTGATCAGGGAAGCGCCTTATCAGAAACAACCTAATACAAAATTTTAAGCAAATCGGATAATTCTGCATGAAAAACCCATTACATAAATTAAGGGGGGATTAGTCTCATTTTGCTCCCTTTATACTTTACCATTGAACCCCCAAAACTAATCAAGGAAGCACCTTATCAGAATGAACCTTTTATAAAAAAAATTTGAAACAATTGGATAATTCTGCTTTAAAAAATCATTTTTCTCAATTGAGAGGGGGGGGGGAATTAGTCCCTGTTCTCCCCTTTATACTTCACCAATGTACCTACATACAAAATTTGAAGCAAGTTAGATAATTCTGCATGAAAAACCGTTTTATCTAAATTAAGGGTAGGATTGGCCCCCGTTCCCCTCGTTTATACTTTACCATTGAACTCCCAAAACTAATCAGGGAAGCGACTTATCACAATGAACTTATGTACAAAATACGAAGCAAATTGGGTAATTTTACATGAAAAAACCATTTCTTTATTTTAGATGGGGGGATTAGCCCCTGTTCCCCCTTTATATTTAACCATTGAACCCCCAAAACTGATCCAGGGAAGCGCCTTATCACAATGAACCTATATACAAAATTTGAAGCAAATCGGATAATTCTGCATAAAAAACTTATTTATCTAAATTAAGGGGGAGGAATAATCACCGTTCCCTTCTTTATACTTAACCAATGAACCCCCAAAACTAATAAAGGAAGCGCCTTATCACAATGTAGCTCTATAAAAAATATGAAGAAAATTGGGAAATTTTGCATGAAAAACCCATTTATTTAATTTAGGGGGAGATTAGCCCCTGTTCCTCTTTTATATTTAACCATTGAACCCCCAAAACTGATCAGGGAAGCGCCTTATCGGAATGAACCTATATACAAAATTTGAAACAAATCGGATATTTCTGCATGAAAAACACATTATCTAAATTAAGGGGGGGATTAGCCCCCAGTTCCCTCCTGTAAACTTAACAAATGAACCCCCAAAACTGATCAGGGAAGCGCCTTATCAGAATGAACCTATATAGAATATTTGAAACAAATCGGATAATTCTGCATGAAAAACCCATTATCTAAATTAAGGGGGATTAGTCCCCAGTTCCGCCCTGTATACTTAATCAATTAATCTCCAAAGATAATCAGGGAAGCGCCTTATCAGAATGAACCTATATACAATATTTGAAACAAATCGGATAATTCTGCATGAAAAACCCATTTACCTAAATTAAGGTGGTGGGTGGATTAATGACCGTTGCCCTCTTTATACTTAACCAATGAACCCCCAAAACTAATGAAGGAAACGCCTTATCACAATGAAGCTATATACAAAATTAGAAGCAAATTGTGTAATTCTGCATGAAAACCCCATTTATTTAATTTAGGGAGGGGATTCGCCCCTGTTCCCCCTTTATATTTAACCATTGAACCCCCAAAGCTTATCAAAGAAGCACCTTATTGGAATGAACCTATATACAAAATTTGAAACAAATCGGATATTTCTGCATGAAAAACCCATTTATTTAATTTAGGGGGAGATTAGCCCCTGTTCCTCTTTTATATTTAACCATTGAACCCCCAAAACTGATCAAAGAAGCGCCTTATTGGAATGAACCTATATACAAAATTTGAAACAAATCGGATATTTCTGCATGAAAAACACATTATCTAAATTAAGGGGGGGGGATTAGCCCCCAGTTCCCTCATGTAAACTTAACAAATGAACCACCAAAACTGATCAGGGAAGCGCCTTATCAGAGTGAACCTATGTATAAAATTTGAAACAAAACGGATAATTCTGCATGAAAAACACATTTATATAAATTAAGTGGGGATCAGCCCCCGTCTCCCCTCCCCCTTTTATACTTAGCAATTTAACCCCCTAAACTAATCAAGGAATCGGATTATCAGAATGAACATATATATAAAATTTGAAAATTTAAAATCGGATAATTCTGCATGAAAAACCTATTTATGTAAATTAAGCGGGGGGGGGGATTAGCCCCCAGTTCCCTCATGTAAACTTAACAAATGAACCCCCAAAACTGATCAGGGAAGCGCCTTATCAGAATGAACCTATGTATAAAATTTGAAACAAATCGGATATTTCTGCATGAAAAACACATTATCTAAATTAAGGGGGGGGGGGGATTAGCCCCAGTTCCCTCCTGTAAACTTAACAAATGAACCCCCAAAACTGATCAGGAAAGCGCCTTATCAGAAAGAACCTATATAGAATATTTGAAACAAATCGGATAATTCTGCATGAAAAACCCATTATCTAAATTAAGGGGGATTAGCCCCCAGTTCCGCCCTGTATACTTAATCAATTAACCCCCAAAGATAATCAGGGAAGCGCCTTATCAGAATGAACCTATATACAATATTTGAAACAAATCGGATAATTCTGCATGAAAAACCCATTTACCTAAATTAAGGGGGTGGGGGAGATTAATGACCGTTGTCCTCTTTATACTTAACCAATGAACCCCCAAAACTAATGAAGGAAACGCCTTATCACAATGAAGCTATATACAAAATTTGAAGCAAATTGTGTAATTCTGCATGAAAACCCCATTTATTTAGGGAGGGGATTCGCCCCTGTTCCCCCTTTATATTTAACCATTGAACCCCCAAAGCTGATCAGAGAAGCGCCTTATTGGAATGAACCTATATACAAAATTTGAAACAAATCGGATATTTCTGCATGAAAAACACATTATCTAAATTAAGGGGGGGGGGATTAGCCCCCAGTTCCCTCATGTAAACTTAACAAATGAACCCCCAAAACTGATCAGGGAAGCGCCTTATCAGAGTGAACCTATGTGTAAAATTTGAAACAAAACTGATAATTCTGCATTAAAAACCCATTTATATAAATTAAGTGGGGCTCAGCCCCCGTTCCCCCTCCCCCTTTTATACTTAGCAATTTAACCCCCAAAACTAATCAAGGAATCGGATTATTAGAATGAACATACAGTGTCTCACATAAGTGATGGGACACTTGTGCTTTACAAAAGGAAACTAATCAAATAAATTAAAAAAACATGTACACATTTTTTTTGTGGGTGTGTTTCATACTTAAATTTAGTAAAGATTATTACATAACATACATTTTGTCAAAATATTAAAATATTAATTTAATAAAAATACAAATGTTTAGAACGGAGCAAAAAATAGCTCACATAAGTGATGGGACACCATTATATATGCAACAAAAATCGCCTGAAATAAGCAATAAAAATATTTTTTGGGGTTTTATTTTTACTTAAAAGCAATTGGCAATAATTTATAAAATCGTCTGCAGTATTTCTCTCCAGTTTGTTTTGGAATTTTTGTGTTTTTTAGCTCTGTGTAGTCATGAATGCTAAACGAAAAGAAACTTCGCCTGAAATTCGAAAATTAGTTATTAATTTGCATATTGAACGTGGAAAATCTATTAGAAAAACTGCTGAAACAGTTAACTTGAGTCGTTCAACAGTTTTCAATATCATTAAACGATATAAAAAGAATCATATGATTCAGGATAAAAGAAGACCTGGCTGACCATTAAAGCTATCCAATGGAATAAAGCGAATTATCGTTCGAAATATTAAAAAAAATCCAAGAATTAGTGCTTCAAAAGTTGCTGCTGATTTACAAGCATTATATGGAATAATTGTTAATCCTGAAACTATTAGAAGGGTAATTCGATCTGCTGGATATCACGGTAGAGTAGCCAGGAAAAAATTCTTCGTAAGTGAAAAGAATAGAAAACTCAGACTAGCTTTCGCAAAATCCAACATAAATAAGAATTCTGATTACTGGAATAAAGTTATATTTGCTGATGAGAGTAAATTTAATATATTTGGTTCTGACGGTAGAATCTTGGTGTGGAGAAAACCCAGGGAAGAACTTCGCAAACAGAACTTGGTACCAACAGTAAAACATGGTGGAGGAGGAGTTATGGTATGGGGGTGTATGTCGTCCGCTGGAGTTGGTAATTTTGTTTTTATTGACAGTATAATGGATCAGTACAAGTATATTGATATTTTAAAGCAAAATTTGAAATCTTCAGCACGAAAATTGAACCTTCATAACGATTTTAAATTCTACCAGGACAATGACCCCAAGCACACTGCTCTGAACGTTAGACTCTGGCTGCTATATAACTGTCCTGAAATAATAAAAACACCACCACAATCTCCAGACTTAAATCCCATAGAGAATATTTGGCAAGAATTGGAATCAAGAATTCGCAAACACACCATTTCTTCAAAACAACAACTAAAATCGGTGCTTCAAGAAGAATGGGGTAAAATCACTCCAGAAATCACAAAAAAAATAGTCGAATCCATCCCAAAAAGATTAAATCATGTTTTAAAAGTAAAAGGAAATCCAACAAAATATTAAAACCTTTTAAAAAGTAAAATTTGTGGATAAATATTTGATGGAAAAGTAAGTGTCCCATCACTTATGTGAGCCATTTTTTGCTCCGTTCTGAACAATTGTATTTTTACTAAATTAATATTTTAATATTTTGACAAAATGTATGTTATGTAATAATTGTTACTAACTTTAAATATGAAACACACCCAAAAAATTTTTGCACATGTTTGTTTATTTATTTTATTGCAGTTTCTTTTTATAAAGCACAAGTGTCCCATCACTTTTGTGAGACACTGTATATATAAAATTTGAAAATTTAAAATCGGATAATTCTGCATGAAAAACCTATTTATGTAAATTAAGCGGGGGGGGGGGGGTCCGGCTTTGATAACCTGTGAGCTAAAAAAAATTCTATTACAATGATATTTCGGGTTCTGCGAACTCCAAAAATAGCAGAAATTTCAGAACATTTATGATTTATATGTTGACATTATGACTCATTTGAACATTTTTTTATTTCTTGAAATTTGCACAGTATTAACACATGCATTTAAATACATGACAAGATTTAGTTAAAGGAAAGCACAAATATGAAATAAAATCAAATTAGATATTTTTTTTTTTTGTTAGAAACCCACATACAAGATAATTTTTATATAAATTAGGATGAAAAACAATACAGAAATGTAACAAAAGCTATTACAGGTTTTCTTTTTCTTTCTTTTTTTATTTTTAAATGAAGAATTGAAGCTTTATATTTTTAAAATAAATCCCCCCCCCCCTGCACCTCTACTGACAAAAATTCCCTGTTTGCTTTTTTTTATTCTGTTTATTTTAAATTATTAGAAAAGATTAAAAGTCATTTTTTATTTTCAAAATAATGTGAGAAAAATAAAATTTAATCAATTAAATTTGAATATACAGGGTGGGGCTGTTGAAAGCTTCTGCATGCAAGCTTTTACAGCATGAATATAGGTAAAATCAACCTCAAGGTATTAAGCATATTCTACTTTACGTTTTTCACAACTAAAATATTGTCTGATATTAAAAGACTACTGAAATTTATTTTACCATATACCATTATAAATTTCGTTATAGCACCCTGACATACATTTCTCAATTTTTTAATCAACATTATAGAATTTAATGGACATTCCTTTTTAACTGAATTTTAATACACTACAAATAATAAAATGTTAAATTGATTCTATAATAATGTAGTACCTGAAAAAAAAAAGACAATATATGATTCTGATATGGCATCGAATACAGAAAAATCTCATGAATTTATTTTAAGATCATAGGTATGTTATTGATATCTTCAGTGTTGAATTCAGGCATTTTTCTCCGAGAGGGATTTCTGTGGCTCCTGGGGGCATATTATAGAGTTCCGAGGAGGGGGGGGAATTGCACTTTTTGACCATTAAATCATAAAATCCGAAATCTTCAGAGGGGGTGGCCATTTCAATGCTCCGGGAGAGAGGAATGTCCCCCCCCCCCGGCTATCTCCTGAATTCAACACTGGATGCCTTACAGAATTAAACAAATAAACAAGCACCTGAATTTAGAATAAGTTAAAAACTACTTAAAAAGCAGTCTACAAAAATTGAGTTTTCATTAAGATAATATCTAAGTTAGAAATTTCTGGCACATCAAAATATTTTTTTGATTGGGGATATTTTTCTCATAAAAAATAAACTGAGCGAGAAATAAGATAACATGCATTTTATTTCAGGCTACGCAGCTCCTTAAACATGTTATTCGGTTTGATAATCATGCACTGTAAATATATGGACATATCAAATCCCAAATATTAAAAATCACATAAATTTTAGTACTTACCATTGCGAAGTTAGAACTACGTAGAACAATTGTCCAATATTTAACAACATGGCGGACATCTTCTTCATGGAAAATCTCGATTCTGTTCTGTTATCAATCACGTGACGCCACGCCTTTCATACGTCAGCAGAGAGCGAGACTGCGCAGTAAGTCCGGTGAAGTTATTTTCCATCTTTTCGGAAACTAATACGATATAAAAAGATTATTTTTATGACTGTAGGAAAACTTTCTGTTGTGATTCGGAAAAAATATTTTATCGGTTGTTTTCCGTATCGTAAAGGAAATTTATCTTTTACGAAACGGAAAAGGGTTGGAAATTTTTTACAGTGTAGGCTGTTCATTGGTCTGAGCTCCAGAAACCACGGTTGTTGCCAAACGATAAGCTAGAAATTCAGCCTTATTTCCGCGCCACGTAAGATATATATATATATATATATATATATATATATATATATATATATATATATATATATATATGATAAATTTAAATACTATAAAAGTATCACAAAACACTCACTGCAATGATAAATGCAAAACCTGTCGTGCAAGACTAATAAAGCCGATGTCCGAAATTCAACTATTCAACAGGAAATCACAAGATCACAAGAAATATAATACGAAGGATAAACCAACAACTATCTTCCCGCATGTTGTTCAGTCTTTTGTCAGGTCAGAAAATAACAGGGCAAAGAGAATTCGGTCGTTTGCCTTGTAAGTGTTTCGCTTGGTGTAGGAACTGTCATAATCGCTTCATTTCATAGCCGCATGTATAGTTGGAAGCTTTTCGCAGTGATGTTAAGTGCATCACCGCACGTTCTAGCCAATTTTTTGGATGAATCTGAACCGGAACGGAAATATTAATGTTTTCAGGAACTGTAACAATGTTTTAATAATTGCACGAACCGGACGATAACGACATTTACCATAATTCCGCGAACCGGAACAATATTTGTCATAATTTCACAAACCGGAATAAAGTTTCAGTTAGCTCCGGTACATTTCGAGTCCTGTTATCCAGAAGATGATGAGGGAAGGGCGAAAGGTTGTAAAACGCGGACGGAGAGGATCCGTGAAATCGGAAGAAAATTTAGAAAGATAAACCATAACTAAGCCTCTACATGCATTCATAATACGCTGAACGTATAATCCGGGATTTCAAGTTCTGATTAGCTTTAACTATGATATATGCAAAAAGATAATAATTATTGAAAAATAAATAAAGAAGTTATAACCAACAATAATGAGGTTTTAACAAGAAGCAGGCATACTAAAGTTTTAATTTTATTACTCCAGAATTAATTTTATCTAATACTTATTAATATTTTTTATTAGGTAACTCGCTGATTATTGATTCGTAATACATTATTAGGGTTTCGTTCATCTCACGAAACCCTATTACTCCCGCTCCGTTGTCTGTCCGTCACAGAGCCATTCTCAGAAACTATGTAACTTACAGAGTTGAAACTTTGTGTATATCTAGCTGAATACCATCTATGAAGCTCAGAATATTAAAATTTGAAAAAATCGTATTATTTTAATAAATAGAGATAAAAAAAATCAAAATTCTAACAGACTTTTCCTATTAAATTTAAACATTTTTCGTTAAAGCAGTTGCCAAAAATTAAAAATCCACAATGAAATTCTTTCTACAATAATTAGTTTTCTATTGAACGATTTCCACGTGAAAAATGAAAATGAAATAAAAAGTTTCACCAACTGAAAAAAATATTAATATGAAATAAAAATGATTGACAGCATAGTGGCAATAAAACGGAAATTTTCAAAGATTTCTCAATAATACAAGGAGTATGAGTATGTGTATGTACACAAAGCAGATTAATATCACGTCATTAGAGAATTAAAAAGAAAATCTGACGTCTTATTGGAAGCTTAACGAAATTTTCAAATTTTTGAGAATAATACAAAGCGAGAATCATTATGAGTAACAGAGAATAGTAAATATATGAGTTTCAGAAACATATTGAATCATGATAAAAATCATATGGAAATATTCGCATATTTTAAAATTTTTAAGGTTTACAACATGTTTAATTTTGAAATTATTTTTTTAAATATCGCATTTAGTCCGCCATGACAGATATTATTAGACAGAATATAATAGCGGGCTGGTTTAGATATTCGAAAAAACGAAAAAATAGACCGGTAAATTTTTACATTATAAAAAACATATTTTTTTTTTTTTTTTTTTTTTTTTTTTTTTTTTTTGTGTGTGTTAAATGAAATTTATTTGGATTTATTAAAGAAAGGATAAAGTGTTTTGAAAGGAATATTAAACGAAACCCTTTGAGCGATCTTCGATCACACTTACCCACTTGTTTTTATGTTTACTCTTTGTTAAGCCGAAAACAAAATGAAAGCATTTGCGAAACGTGTTATCCAATACTGGGAAAACATTGCTAGAAGAGATAAAGCAACAACCGTTAACCCTTTTCAAAAGGGAAAAAAACATGTTGTATTATAAAACAATAATCAGTAAACACAAAAATAAACAATGTGAGATTAGAAATAGCACCATTAAATCGCGTATCGCTCCCATTTTCCAAAAATTGATTGGAATATTTTAATTACTTGTAAAAGAGAGTAATAAGTATTAGATATAATTAATTTGCTAATAATATAATTAAAACTTTCGTAACCTTTCTTCTTGTTCAGATGCTTTCATACCTGATTTTTCACTGATTCTTCAAATGTTTTAAAGCAAGCTTTTTTTTTCTTAATTAAACGGTTAATTCTCTATGTTTTCTTTTTAATATATATTAAATCTAGAATCTTATTAATGTACATTAATTTAATTTTGTGGTGGAAATAAAATGGTTTTTTTTAAAGAAATTCTCTAATTTACGAATGATTTCTGGTGCGGATTTAGATGGTATACAATGGGCCTTCAGGCTTCTTTAATTCCGCTGTTTTATTTTTTCATCTTTTAAAAATTCGATAAATCGCTACTTTCCCTTTTCCTTCATTTTTTATAATGGTTAATAATCATTGTTTTATCTCTTCTAACAATGTTCTCCCAGAAATAGACAAAACGTTTTGCAAAAGCTTCATTTTCTTTTCGGCTGATGTTTTAAAAGAAAAAAGCAAGCACAAGAACAATGTTGTATTATGAATAACAAATAGTTGAATTACATGTAAAAAAAAGTAATAAGTATTAGATAATAATAAAATTGAAACTTCAGTAAACCTACTTGTTGTTGAAACCTCATATGCCTTGAATGATGTTAAGGCGCAATGCCACAGTGAAATAAAATTAACATTGAAAGCTATTTTTTTAAGAAAAATAAGCACCAATCCAATTTAAAGGCAATTGAATTACATATTATTATATTATACTAGATGGAACCCGTCAAAACTTGACGGGAAAAAAATTACAATAACAATATTAGTAAAATTCCTAGCATATTCTGATGCAACATATACATCAACGAATTCAACATATCAATTTTATGTTAATCATAAACTAAAAATAGTTTTTTGATAGATTTTAGTTTAGCACCAAAATGCTCTATCTTATGGATAATCTGATCTTATGTTATAGTAGTTCCTAGCATATTCTGATGCAGCATATACATCAACGAATTCAACATATCAATTTTATGTTAATCATAAACTAAAAATAGTTTTTTGACAGATTTTAGTTTAGCGCCAAAATGCTCTATCTTGGATAATCTGATCTTATGTTTTTTTTTTTTTTTTTTTTTTTTTTCAGTTTTTATGATGTTTAGGAAAATCTATTTTCAATTAGGGCAACTTTCCCAGTAACTATGTTACATTATTAAAGGAAGCTGATGATCATTGTTGAGATAGAATTGAAAAATATTTCATGCTTGAAAATTATTTAACAATTCAGTTTTCAAATAAATTTCAATCGAAAGCTATTTTTTTTCTAATTGAGGATGTAAGAACTAAAATCGTAAAATGTAGTAAAATGTAGTAAAAAATTGAAATTTGTAGTATTTAGAAGTGATGTAAGCGCGATGAAAGCAAAAGCGATAGCCCCGTATTTTGTCACAACCGTTATACATTTCTAAAAATTGACACTGTGTTTTGGCTGGCGTCCAAAAGTAGACTACCATTTTTTGGCATCCAAAGAGAAATTTCCTGTGAAAGAAATATTACTTGGCGGCTAATAAGGAACTGTTAAATGAACTTATAGCAAACCTACCAAAATAATTCATATAAAATATTAGCCTTACATTGTTTATTCTAGCTCAAAATGCAATCATTATTTCAAGGTTTTTTATTTTTATTTTTTTTTTCTTACCATAACTCTATTTTTAATAATTTTAGTTTTAATGAAATCCTTTACTTTTGTGAATTTTTTTATTAAAAAATGAAATCTTCTAACCTATAATTTAAAAAAAAAAGGTAATTGGTAACATGTAATCAAGGTATGCAATCAAGATGAAGCAACCAATAAACACTCCAGTTCTGACCTTTAAAATAAAAAATTGAAAAATCAGTTAAAATTACGTCATGTTGACACAATCAATTTTTCTTTTTAGTTTTAACATTGTTTAAATGCATTTCAAGCTAAGCATAACGTCATTTTCCCAGGCGCAAACTTTTCACACGTACTTTGTATAAGTTACTTTTATGCTTAAACACCATGTATACAAATAAAAATATATTTTGTATTTAATTGTAATGAACAAATGGCATCAACAAAATTATAATGCATAATGATAAAATAAACCCAATGGACAATATTCCGGTGACGTCACAATAAATATGAATTATTATTCGCTTATAAAACACGCGGATAAATATTTTCACCAAAATTTAACTTGCAAATTAAAAAAATTGGCCTAAAAACCCCGTGCTTTTTATATTTATTATTTTTCTTTTATCATCGCAACCACAGAGTTTCTCATTACTTTGTGCCTCACCACAGTGGGAATTATTGCCGACTTTATGACATCATATGCAGAAATAAATGTTTAATTTAAAATTACGGCTAATTAATTGAATTGTTGAACAAACGAATGTACGATAACAAATCTGTGTCCAAATATGTTTTATTTAAAAAAAGAATTATGTTATTTGATGCAGCAGTTTGTTCTCACGGACTGTCGAAAGAAAACGCTTAGCGTTTTAAATATATAGATGTTTTCCCGGTGCCACCAGGGTCATCTATGAAGTAAGCATTGGGTATGTGTGTATTATTTTGTTTCATTAAAGAAATATATTGTTTATAATAAATCTCTGCTCTTCATTGGGATCTTGTATGTCGCCAAAAATTCATGATCGTGGAGTCACATTCACTTGCATCAAATGCATACACATGCTTGTTATGTTATCATGTGATTTTTAATTTGAATTTAAATGTATTTATAATGATGTTTTACTGATTTCATTAATACAAATAAAAATTACGTCTTCGAAACCATGATATTAAAATAGAAAAAGCATTGAAAAAATGTCGTGATGCATAGTTTCGTACAATCGATAAAATCGAGGCTAGACTCGGATAAAATTCCACTGACGTCACAAACATTTATCCAACAGTCGAAAGGGATAATTAAGAGAAATAATGTAAATAAATAAATATCTCAGATTATTTTTGATTCTATTTTTATTAATATATTGCAAATTTTATTATTTAAAGTTACTGATAGATGATACTTTAGTAAAATGGGGATCTTCCTAATTATTTTTTTATAATTTATTTTTATTTTTGAGATTTAATGGCAACATTATTCCGTTTGTTTATTGGGCGCTACAGTTTGGCGAATAATTTGGGGTACTTTTCGGTTAGACGGGCGCCTGTGAAGTATATATATACAACAATAATCATGGATTTAATTAATTTTGTAATATGATGTGCAACCAAAACAATTTTCATTAAATCGGTACAGATATCGCAGACGCACCGGGGTTAATTTTTGAAGCCTAAATGACGATTTTTGCTTTGTATGGCAACCTGGTGTTGTATAATAAAATTGAATATGTGTGTAAATAAATAAAATAAAATAGGTACTTTTATGTTAGCTGGGCGTCAGGGTAACTCTCCAAATCTTGTTTCAATTGGAATCATTTAAATTGCAACATTTTACGTGAGATTTGTTATTCATATTGATATGTTTATGTTTAGATATTTTATTATGTTTATATTTTAGCTAATTTTAAGTACGTTTTTTAAGATTTTATATTACAATGTTAAAATATTACCTAGTTGATATTATCTAATGTCAAAAGATTGGCGAACCACAGAGTTCAGAGAATAAACTCTATGCCTCGCAACAGTGGGAGTTGCCGACTTTCTGACGTCATAAGCAAAAGTAAAAGTTTGATGGAAAATTACAGCTAATTAATTAAATTTTCGAACAAACGAATGTACGATAACAAATCTGTGCCCAAATATGTTTTATTTAAAAAAAAGAATGGTGTAATTTGATGCAGTAGTTTATTCTCACGGATTGTCGAAAGAAACCGCTTAGCGTTTTAAATATATAGATATTACATAAAAGTCAGTCAAATATAATGGGTGACACAAAAAATTTTAAAAATGTTTAATAAGAAATTTTTGAGGAAAACACAACGAAAGTACCAAATATTATATTGAAAATATTGCACAGAGTCAGCAATTAATTTATAATTCATATTTTTCAAAATCCATGCAGCATAACTGTTTTCAGTACTTTACAGGAACGTTTTTCATAATCAATATGGTGACGCTGTTTTCTTTTTTGACGGAACACTTTTATATAATCCATTCGGCAATGACGTTGTCCTCACTTAAGGAAAGTTTTTCATAATCCATGCTGCTGAGCGTGCTGCTTTCCTGAATTGAGTGGAAAATTTTTCATTATTCGTTCGCACTATTTTACTAAATTGATTGGGAAATTTATCATTATTCATGTAGCATCACTTTTTGCCTTACTGGATAAGACTAGCTACTCTGTCGCTAAAAATAAACTATATATATATATATATATATATATATGCATTATTTTCGCAGGTAGTGGACTAATAGACAAAAGCACAAAATATTATTTTTTAAGCTATCCTCGACCGAGAAATACAACACAATGTTAAAAAACTTCCAATCAATCAGAGTGTCGTATATAGCTGTCACTTTCAATTAATAATGGATAGGACTCTAAGACCGGATGAAGCAGGAAAATTGATCCTTGGAACAAGAAATCCCAGAAGATATGTGATGACGCTGCTCAAAGGATTAGGATTTCCTCCTGGAAGAGTTATATTACGTTCTTTATCCAGAGGATGATGCTGAAAAGGCGGCTTAAAGCCGAGAAAACGTGGTCGAAAAGGTTATTCTCAGTGAAAGCGGGAGAAAATGTGGAAAGATAAATCACGAAAGTACCTGCATCCATTCATAATTCCATGAGAGTTTTTTCAAACTATTCCATAAGAGTTTTTTTCTTTTTTGGAGACTTCTTAGACATAATGCAATTCAATTTCCAGGATTTATTTTGTTGTTTTTCATGAAATTATAGTGGTTTCCAATACATTTTAATCCATATTTTTGGAAATTAATAAGATACTACTTATTAGACAAAAATATACAGAGTGTCTATAAAAGGTCTGACACATTTTGATGTTTAAAAGTTCATAAAATAATGAAGATAGATTCAAAAAGCTTTATCGCCCTTGTCAATGAATTTCCACATGTGCGCCCTTCGTCGCACGGAGAATATCAAGACGTTTTTATGTCTCTCTTACACGCTCAACATCAACATCACTTGTGCAGGGACTCCCTGCACATGTGATGTTGACGTTGAGCGTGTCAGAAAGACATAAAAACGTCCCTGCACAAGTGATGTTGATGTTGATGTTGAGCGTGTCAGAAAGACATAAAAACGTCCCTGCACAAGTGATGTTGATGTTGATGTTGAGCGTGTCAGAAAGACATAAAAACGTCCCTGCACAAGTGATGTTGATGTTGATCGTGTCAGAGAGACATAAAAACGTCTTGATATTCATTATTTTATGAATTACTAGCAAGCTACGCCCGCTACGCTGGTCAATTTCTTTTAACGAACCTTTAATCAAACAAAATATTGACATTTCATAACTTTTATATTTTAACAGAATAATAAGGCTACTATAATTTGTGACTCGTGCTATAGCCAATATACACGTCAGGACACGTCGCCCTTATCATTATCTTTTTACGCATGAAGGTTTCGCTATGGTACTCCATTGGAAAATTTGGTAATTTTTGGAATTCAATATTTGAAAAACGGCATAATCATTAGACTTGAAATTTATATCAAGAAAAATACAATTTTTTACCTTTCAAACGCAGTTTGTCTAACAATTTTCTGACAAATACTTTTTGAGCTATCATTTTTTTCAGTAACTTCAAATGTTTCATTTTCCGAGATTAATCTGGTGCAACAATTAGTGAAAAACCCAGTCGTCAGCAACGCATAGTTTTTTATTAAAGAGGCTGTTGGAGCAGGGATTGTCACCACCAATTTGCCACCATCACTTTTGAAATCGGTTCCGTGGTTCCAGAGATTCCATAGAAATTGTAATTTAGAATGACTTCAGAACGCTTTTCGCTCATTTCACCCATTTAAATTTCGATTTTTTAAAAATTATTCTTAGAGAGCATTTACATCTTATAAGTAACTACAATGCTAAATTTCAAATTTCTTGTCCCTTCAGTATAAAAAAGTCGCAATTTTCGAACATTTTTCGATCCTGCACCCCATTGATGTTAGTGGCACTGACATAAAATATAGCCTATGTTGGAGTAGGGATTGTCCCCATCAATTTGCCACCATTACTTTTGAAATCGGTTCTGTAGTTCCAGAGATTTCATAGAAATTGTAATTTAGACTGTTTTTAGAACGCTTTTCGCTCATTTCACACTTTTAAATTTCAATTTCTTTTTTATTTTGCATCTTATAAGTATTTATTAGCATTTTATTTACATCTTATAAGTAACTACAATGACAAATTTCAAATTTCTAGCTCCTTCAGTATAAAAAATAAAAATAAAACTGCCCAGTTAAACTGAGGGCATTGAGTTCACAGGCTATTCACACTAATTGTATATTATACTCTTATTTCAAAGAATTTGAAATAAGCCCATCGAAAAATAAAGAAAAAAACAATATATTAAGGGGGGGTATCCCCCCGTTGCCCCCCTCATAGTTAACTAATGAACCCCTTAAACTAATCAGGTAAATCTCTAATTACAATGAATATATATACAAAATTTGAAGAAAATTGGATAATTCTGCATGAAAAACCCATTTATATAAATTAAGGCGGGATTAGCCCCCTCCGTTCCCCCCCTTTATACTTAACCAATCAATCCCGAAAACTAATCAGGGAAACGTCTTAACCCAATGAACCTATAAACAAATTTTGAAGCAAATGGGATAATTCTGCATGAAAAACCCATTTATATAAATTAAGGGGGGGATTAGCACCCCCGTCCCCCCCCCCCCCTTTATACTTAACCAATCAATCCCGAAAACTAATCAGGGAAGTGCCTTAACACAGTGAACCTATAAACAAAATTTGGATGAAAACGGAATAATTCTGCATGAAAAACCCATTTATATAAAATAAGGGGGGATTAGCCCTCCGTTCCCCACTTTATACTTAACCAATCAATCCCGAAAACTAATCAGGGATGCGCCTTAACACAGTGGACCTATAAATAAAATTTGAAGGAAATGGGATAATTCTGCATGAAAAACCCATTTATATAAATTAAGGGGGGCATTATCCCCCAGTTCCCCCCCTTTATACTTAATCAATCAATCCCGAAAACTAATCAGGGAAGCGTCTTAATATCCAGTGTTTGAGCATTTCACTTTCTTCGAGAGTCGGATATCCGACCCCAGTATATCTGCCCCCATGTCAGAAGGGGCCGTATATCAAAATCTAGTTCGTGTTACTTTCGTCGAGCACTGGATAACCGTCCCCTGTATATCTGCCCCCATACGTCATCTTGACGTCATAGCAGAAGGGGACATATATCAGGGGGTAACATATCCGATGCTTGGACCTTTTACTTTTGAGGAGAGCATTGGATATCCGACCCCTGGATATCTGCCCCCATACGTCATCTTGAAGTCACAGCAGAGGGGACACATATGCAGTGCTAGAACATTTTCACGCTCGTCGAGAGTTGGATATCCGACCCCTGTATATGTATCCCCTTTTACGTACAGTTTTTATTTTTGCCGTGAACTAATATAAATCATTATTTATCTAGAAATCCGTAGACGTCATCCGGATTATAACACACCAATTAGATACATATATATACATAATTGAAACAATATAAATATTGTTTGAATTATGCATTGTTATATTTAATAACAATGCATAATTGAATTTTGTTATATATAATATATGTATTAGGTTTCAATGTATTGAATACAATATATCTATTGAAATTTGTAATGTAAAAAGTATTTTTTTTAATCATTTTTTTCCCATTTTAAAATGAGTTATAGTTAGATGGCTAGAAATTATTTTCAAATGAAAAAATATATATATTACTAGCTGTTGCCCGTGACTTCGTTCACGTAACATTAAAAAAAGAATAAATGCATTAATTTAGCAAAACATTTCATTCGATAATTAAAAATATATATAGTTAACCAAATCTTTATCACATTTTATAGGAGACAATACGGTATTTCTTTACTATAGGGGCCTTAACATAACCCAGTATTAAAAAAGTGAAATTTCATGCCAAATAAAATATACAATCGCGAAAATGAAACTGCAACCAATGAAAAAAGAAGGGCCCAGTAAAATCATGAAAATCGATGAATTCCTCTTCCTAAAACGAAAAATAACGTTGAAAGAATTCTTCTATACAACAGTGCATTTTAGGTGGTATTTGGTGTGAAATTTGTATATGTATTCATTTCTAAATGGGCATTATTATATTCTTTATTTGTATAGACATGTGTTATATATTTCTTACTACATTATTATGTTATGTATTGTTTATGTATATATTAAATAAAGTGCTTCTCGCTAAGTGGTGTAAATATTGAAAAAACTGCTTGTAGATTTTATACATTGATAGATCTATACTATTATACAGGGTGTTCTAGAAAGGACTCCCCAACTTTGAAATGACATAACTTCGAAACAATGAGAGATAGAAATGTGAAACAAGTTGAATGTTAGACAGATAGGTCTGGAATTTTTTATACATCAATTTAAAAAAATAGTTCCAATATTGGACACGACAGGGTGCTGCAATCACAAAGCTGTGTCTTTGAAATAGTTCCTGAAAGTGAGCTGTTTGAACTGAGATAAAAATCACATTACAATGGTTTCAATATGGTTACCCTTTTCAGCAACAACATGACGCAACCTAAAGGTAAAGTTCGAAATCACTTGTTGCAATACTTCTATTGAAATGGATGCACATGCCTCACAGATGAATTGTTCAAGCTGTTCCAACGTTTGGGGATTCTCAGAATAAGCAACGTCTTTGAAGTAACCCCACAAAAAGAAGTCGCATGGATTCAGATCCGGGGAATATGGTGGCCAATCCATACCAATACCTGTCACTTTGAGATAATTTAAAGCAATGACTCTCTCACTGAAGTATTCCTCGAGGAACTCAAACACTGCAGTAGTACGGTACGGTCGGGCCCCATCCTGCATAAGCCATGAAATCTCTGGTGCATCCTCTAGAGCTTGAAATGTTCCAATAAACTGCTGTAAAATTTCAATATATCGAGATGCGTTAATCGTTTCCCTCCTGAAAAAGGGCCTAATGATTCCTTTAAAGGACAGTCCTGGCCATACTGTAATTTTTGCTGAGTGCAGTGGTTTTGAAAGACAAACAAACGGGTTTTCAGTGCCCCATATTCGCCAGTTTTGTTTGTTCACATATCTCTCTAAATAAAAATGGGCCTCATCGGTGAACCATACATGACCGACATCAATTTTATTTTCATCAATCATCTGCAGTAACTCATTTGCAAAAACTTCTCTTTGTTGTATAGCTGTATTTGTGATTGCTTGATGGCACTGTATTTTATAGGGAAACAGCTTCAGGCCTTTTCGCATTATACTGTGCGTAGTGGTGTTTGACAATCCTGCTTCAGCAGCGACTCGCCTTATGTATTTTCGAGGACAACGTCTAACAATTTCTTTGACTGCTTGCACATTTTCAGGTGTCATGACTGATCGACTGCATCCCACATTTCCGCCTAAATCATCGGCCACACTGCCCGTCCGTCCAAACTTGTTGAATAAATTGCGAATTGTTTTCAAGTCTGGACCTTTTTTAAAATTAATTTTTTTTGAAAACTTCGCTTTGTCATCGTCGGATTTCGATTTAATCGATGGTATTCAAGTACAATAAAAATTCGTTGTTTCAAGGAATACGGCATGATATTCTTGAATTCCGAATTATTCTCTAATTCTATACAATTTTTTTACACGTGTCAGCAATGAAACAGACGCACTAATGAAATTTCTGTACTTCTGAGTACCATTTAAAGTTCCATGTGCTTGTGCTGCCACCTATTATCCAATATTGGAAATATATTTTCAAATTCGTGTATAACAAATTCCAGACCTATCTGTTTAACATTCAACTTGTTTCACATTTCTATCTCTCACTGTTTCGAAGTTATGTCATTTCAAAGTTGGGGAGTCCTTTCTAGAACACCCTGTATAAAGAAGAAACGGTGACTGACTGACTGACTGACTCGACTCATCAACGCCCAGCCGAAACTACTAAAGTCAGGGTCACGCAATTTGGACTGTAGATTGTTGTTATGGCCTAGGCAAGCAATAAGAAGGGATTTTTGAAAATTCACCTCCGAAGGGGGTTAAAGGGGGGTTCGAATGTTTTAGGTCATTTTGCCATATCTCAGCAGCAGTTATAGGTAGGAGCTTGAAATTCCAGAAAACAAATCTGCTAAAAAATGATTAAACACCTATTTCAGCGATTTTAGAAATTCCCCCCAGAAGGGGGTTAAAGGGGGTGGTCGAATGTTTTAGGTCATTTCACCATATCTCAGCAGCAGTTATAGGTAGGAGCGCAAAAATCAGGAAAACAAATCTACTAAAAAAATGATTAAACACTTATTTCAGCGATTTTAGAAATTCCTCCCAGAAGGGGGTTAAAGGGGGGTGGTCGAATGTTTTAGGTCATTTCGCCATATCTCAGCTGCAGTTATAGGTAGGAGCGCGTAAATCAGGAAAATAAATCTACTAAAAATGATTAAACATATATTTCAACGATTTTAGAAATTCCCCGCCCGAGGAGTTAAAGGGGGTGGTCGAATGTTTTAGGTCATTTCGCCATATCTCAGCAGCAGTTATATGTAGGAGCGCGAAATTAAGGAAAACAAATCTACTAAAAAATGAATAAAACACGTATTTCAGCAATTTTGCAAATTCCTCCCAGAAGGTGGTTAAATGGGGGGGTGTCGAATTTTTTAGGTCATTTCGCCATATCTCAGCTTTTATGTAGGAGGGCGAAATTAATTTTAAAAAATCTACTAAAAATTGGTTAAACACGTAATTCGGTGATTTTGGAAATTCCCCCACAGGAGGTGGATTAAGGGGTATTCAAAAGTTTTGAGTCATTTCGTCATAACTCAGCAGCAGATTTAGGTAGGAGCCTGAAATTCAGGATAAATCTACTAATAAATGGATAAACATACATTTAAGTGATTTTAGAAATCCCCCCGAAGGGTTTTAAAGGTGGTGGTTTCGAAAATTTTAGAACATTTCGCCATATCTCAGCAGCTGTTTTATGTAGGTGCGCGAAATTCAGGAAAACAAATCTACTAAACAAATGATTAAAACACGTATTTCAGCAATTTTGCAAATTCCTCCCAGAAGGTGGTTAAATGAGGGGGGGGGGTGTCGAATTTTTTAGGTCATTTCGCCATATCTCAGCTTTTATGTAGGAGGGCGAAATTAATTTAAAAAAATCTACTAAAAATTGGTTAAACACGTATTTCGGTGATTTTGGAAATTCCCCCACAGAAGGTGGATTAAGGGGTATTCACAAGTTTTGGGTCATTTCGCCATAACTCAGCAGCAGATTTAGGTAGGAGCCTGAAATTCAGGATAAATCTACTAAAAAATGGATAAACATACATTTAAATGATTTTAGAAATCCCCCCGAAGGGTTTTAAAGGGGGTGGTTTCGAAAATTTTAGGACATTTCGCCATATCTCAGCAGCTGTTTTATGTAGGTGCGCGAAAGTCAGGAAAACAAATCTACTAAACAAATGATTAAACACGTATTTCAGTGAATTTAGAAATCCCCCACCCCGAAGGTAGTTAAAGGGGGATTCGAAAGTTTTAGGTCATTTCGCCATATCTCAGCAACAGTTTTAGGTTGGAGCGCGAATTTCAGGAAAACAAATGTACTAAAAAATGGTATGATTCATTCAGGTTTAAAGTATGAACCAGGATTTCTATTTACATCATGAAGTAATAAGAAAATTATAGTCTGATATTTTTTAATACGTTTTACAGTCATAGTTGGCATCAAAGGTGAGCGAGGAAATGATCATCTAAAATATCATTAAGTGTTTACCACGCAAAAACAAATCTGGTTAAAACAATGTATTTAATTTTGGGCCAAATTTCACTTGATGAAAAAAAGCAAATTGGCTATGGACCCGATTACAGATCCCTAACCTTCCTATTCTCGGAAATTTTCTATCTATACCTAAAAACTTTTTCTACTATATACAACGTGCTTTCACGTTTATAATATTATGAATTGGCACGATCGGCTTGTTTAAGTTTACATAATTTGGCTGGAAGAAATGTTTCATTACTTTTTGATTTCTTCTTTGCTTTTGTATTACGCGAATTTGTCGGTAAAATTTATTTTCGTTTCGATAACATTGTTGCTTTTTAAGTTTTTAAAAATATTGTAATTTTACTTAAATATTGCTTTAAAATCTATGCCATTTTTCTCAACCTACAAGACTTTACAAAAATCTATTCTAAAACAGAACTTTAAAAAAAGCTATATTTAAAAATGATAACAAAGTTTTTACTATTTTAAAGCTAAAAGAAATGTAAAATTAAATTCCGGTTCGAAATGACCATTTAAAAATGTGTTTTGATTGTGGGAAAATGATAGAGGAAAAATTCTATTACTTCGACGTAATCATATTAAATCTTTAGCTTTTATGAAAAAATGAGACTGTCTTTTAAAAAATAAAGTTATTTTTATTAAGACTTTCTAATTTTCTATATGGATAATTTTGCGGTGCATATTATTGACATTTGCCGTACAATATCTTTTCAAAGTTTTTTTTTTCCTTTTTAAAATTTAAATTAAAAACATGGTAACCTTTATGTTAGCCGTGTGCAGACGATAAACCGCCAATTATTATTCCTCTCACCATCATTCGTATTGAATTTGTATTAAAATATAAATCTTTCACTCATTTTATTTAAAACACAGAACTTTAATTTAAAACACATACATTTAAGATAATTCATTTCATGTGAAATAGAAAAAGAACAAAAATAGAGAAATTAATCACAAATAATTTCATAACCTAAGATCCTTTTATCTCAACATCAAAGCAAATATGTTTTATTTTCGATATATGACATCATATTCGCTTGCTGTCCATACTTACTCGTATTTATGCACTTGTATTATTATCAAATATTTGAAAACTCAAGTTTTATTTCTAATATGACGTCATTTCATATACTGTTTCTTAAATAATTAATTTCATTTCAATTTTTCACTTGGAAATTTTTCATTTGAAAATAAATTGTTGAGTAAAAAATATTATTCTGGGTTTGATTTAGTTTTGGCAACGATAAAGTATTAGCAACGGTAAAGTAAATTTAACCATTTTAAAATATTATACGAAAAAATGTCCATTTATTCTCTATGAAAATAACGAAATATTGAATTATTAAGAAAAATATTTGAATAAAATAAACAAAAACCAGCCTATGTTCATTTCCGGGTTATAATCAACCTATGTGCAAAGATACATGATCATTAAATTATCCATTTTGACGCTGGCTTCAGCCTAACATTTGCACACAATCGGATTTATAATATTATTAGGATTGCTGTTTTTCCATCTGTGCCTAATTCCTGTTGATAGCACATACGAACAAAACAATAACGAAAAATAATGCCGATTGCACAGATTATAAAACATTTTCCAACTATTTTTAGGTGCGTTCGTAATTATATAAATACGTAGCACCTATTGTCGTCGTTTGGTCCGTCCGTCTGTCCGTCCGTACGTCCGTCTGTCTGTCTGTCCGTCCGTCCGTCCGCATATAACAACGCAAAAACTACCCAACCGAATGGTTTGAGATTTAAGATATATTATCTTTGCAGAATTTTGTCGAGACATTTCAAATTTTATTAAAATCGAATCAAAACTTTAGGAGATATTAATAAAAATATTTATTAAGAAATTTGAATTTTTTTTTTAAATCGGTGCTTTCTTGTTAGAGGAGCTTCCGATGGATGTTAAATCGTCAAGCGACCGAGATACTTATTTTATGACAGAAATTAATCTGCAGACGATATAATTCATTTCACAGAATTAAAAATCATCTAGGTCTGAATATTTATATAACTAGCTACAGTACGAACGCACCTCGTTTGTCACGTTTGACGTACAATTTCCAACTTGTTACTTATTGCATTTATCCACTTTCAGTTTTTCGAAATATATTCTGTACTTTCATGAAATGCTAAAGATTAAATAAATTTCTTTGAATTTTTTCGAGAAAAACATGATCAAAATGTACTTCAAATAAATTCTGCCACTAGACCGTAATGTGTCCGAATTATTTTGTGTACCTCGAGGAAAAACTATAAATGCTAGATATAGCATTTTTTTTTTTTTATAAGGAACTTGCTGTATAGCATTTCTTACGACCCTTTTCAAATCAAAGGGATGTGCTTACTAACACATTTCTGAAATCATTTTTCTCCAGAAACGCATGAAATTGGCAGGTGTTGTTAGTCAGAAACTATGTAATCAAAAGACATTTTCCATTTTTTTGGTAAAGATAGAAGAACTTTCTTGAAATGCTGTCACAGTCGGCGTTTTAACCGAATTCCCAACGCGGAAGCGCGAGAAAGGGGAAATGTTTGTCACGTGAAAACAATCGCTTATCACTCGATATGTAATTTATTTGCCAAACGCTATTAGATTGCATATCCCTTCAATAATCAGACTTGCCAATTTTATACCTTTAAATTTAAATATGAGTTAGAAAATGTCTCAGAAAGTTCCACATTGTTGAGCAAGGAATTTGAAAGCTACCTTAATGACATATATAAATTTTGTGGTTTTTATTTGTCAATATTTTCCCGAAAGTTAGAGCACGAACGGACAGAGAGTAAAAAAAAATCATAAAGTCATGCCTCACACATAGATTATTACACACTTTCCAACACGACGAACATATACATTAAGCTACATTTTACGCTATATCTTTTTATATCTACATTTCACGCTATATACTTTCTTGAAATGGCCTCAGAAACTGCGTGGTCCGGCGACGACCAGGGACACGAAAAACTAAAGTGTATGAAATTCACTAACTATTAAGGGAAAATTTAAGGTTGTTCTCAAATTCCCTCCTGAACAACTTGAAACTGTTTGAATACTTTTTCTAACACATTTTAAAACCTAAACGCATAAAATTTGCAAGTCTGACTATAAAAACGATGGAAATTGGATTGAGTATTCCATTTGTGATAAATAAATTATTTATCAAGTTACAAATGATTGTTGTCACGTGACGACCACTTTTTCCCTTTTCCCTCGCTGCCGCGTCCGGAAATTCGATTCAAAACGCCAACTTTGAAAGTATATTCTGAAAGAAATTTGAGTCTTTACCAAAAAAGGTAAAACGTCATTCGATTACATAGTTTCTGTATAAAAACACCTGTCAATTTCCTGCGTTTCCGAACAAAAATGAATTGAAAAATGTGTCCGAAAGTAGCTCCTTTGTATTTGAGATCAGTCTTCATAGTTTTTTCCTTTTGTTTTGAGTCACACATAAAGTAACATTAACGTTAGGTTCAGAAAAGTATCTAGACATATCAATCTATAAATACCATGAAACTTCTCTTGATAGTACACGGAAATATTTCCGGTATTGAAATTCATTGTTATGCTTACAATAAATCCTGGTTTTTGATTTCTTATGATAATGTGACTCGAACCACTATGACTTTAAATGCCTCAATTGTAATAATTTGTAATACTACAACTAGAGTAAATCTGCAAAAATTAAATCTTTCTTTAATGGAATTTTGTCTTAAATGAAAAAATTACACTGTTCCAACAAAAATAATACCAACAATTATACCTGCTAAGACAGAAAACTTTTTTAAAGGGGAATATTTTTTGTAATGTTTGATTCCGTTTTCACAGGTTATAATGAATAAATATTTGGCATGCGCAGTGAAACATTTTTTAGTAAACCGGCTCATTTTTCATCCAATTTTTATTATTTTTTAATTCTGATTGCAGAGTATTATGTATAATGTTGTTTGTCATATTTTCTGAAAAGAATTTTTTTTTTTTTTTATATTAAGAACTCTGCAAATTATAAGCAAAAAACTAGGCGAAATTTGGGACTGCTTTTATAAATAACTTAATTTCTCTACGAGTATACATGCTATCCTCATAAAAATGAACGCAGTATATTACAATAAGCCGCTTATTAATAATCTCGAATTTGCACGCCTTTGCTACATTAGTTTTTACGGGGTTATTCAAAAGATATTCGCTCTTTTTCAATTTGTTGACAGTCCCCTATGGTCTTTCGTGAAAAAATCTTCGCAGAAATATATAACCTATACTATACTGTTTACACACCTGCAGTTTCAGGTTAATTCCTCGTGTATTTTGCTAGATAGTTAACAAAACGTCTAAAATCGGAAGTGACCGGTCACCTTTGGCAATATAGTGTATATCTAGCATTTATAGTTTTTACATGAGGTACACAAAAGAATTTGGATACATTACGGTCTAGTGGCAGAATTTATTTGAAGTATACATTTTGATCATGTTTTTCTCGAACAAATTCAAAGAAATTTATTTAATCTTTAGCATTTCATGAAAGTACAGAATATATTTCAAAAAACTGAAGGTGGATAAATGCAATAAGTAAAAATAGTTGGAAAGTGTTTTATAATCTGTGCAATCGACACTATTTTTCGTTATTATTTTGTTCGTATGTGCTATCAACAGGAATTAGGCACAGACGGAAAATCAGCAATAATATATATATTTTTTCATTTGAAAATAATTTCTAGCCATCTAACTATAACTCATTTTAAAATGGGAAAAATATGATTAAAAAAAATACTTTTTACGTTACAAATTCCAATAGATATATTGTATTCAATACATTGAAACCTAATACATATATTATATATAACAAAATTCAATTACGTATTGTTATTAAAAATAACAATACATAATTCAAACAATATTTATATTGTTTCAATTATGTATATATATGTCGTGTTTCCAAGTTCAAATCCGGGAAAAAGGCAGTCGTGCTCGTGATAAATAGGGTTAGCGATGTTATTGGTTTCCCTTTTAGTTCGCATCAGGCGGCCGGGTGGTATCATCAACAACAAGAAATGTCAGTCCATATTTTTGTCGAAGAACCTTTTATTTCCAGTTTAAGACATCTCTTCAGGGAAAATGCTCATTAGCCAACGCTAAACGAAAAAAAATACAACGTTCCATTATTTTCTAGAATCCGTCCCGATTCTTTTAGCAAACACCAGCGTCGAAAAAATCCTCTCCGAATCAGGATGATCGTGTTTTTAAACTAGCTTGCGTAATAATACAGAATACGTCACGTGACCCACTTCTATCGAATCAAAAGGTCTCTTTTGGAACTTTATCAATATTTCCGGCGGATTTATTTTGTTGTAAAATGCAAAAATTTCTACGCCCTACCAGAATATTCCATAATCTCGTACCAGATGCCTGTCATATCAACAAACGAGCTTATCTGTTTTTGAGGCTGTAGCTAAACTTCGAATTTAATACGTAATAAAAATAATAAGAAGAAAAGAAAATGAATCTTTATAAAAGGGAAAAAAAAAAGAAAGAATTAAAGTTTTTCGGAAATATTTTAATAGACATTTGATATTTAATAATAGGATAACTTTATGAAATAAGTTTTTTTGAGCGGAATATTTTAAGAGATACGATATTTTAGCATTTAAATAAAGAAGTTATAGCAATTTGACCACACGGGAATAATACTAATGAATTTTAATAATGGATTAAAATAAAGATGTTCTATTTAAAGAATAAATTTAAAAAGCTATCGCCATTTTTAGAATAACTACATTCGAATAAATATTATTAAGTGGATTAGGAATAATTGGCTTTACATATGGATAGTAAAAGGCTATTTTAAGAATGAGAATTATTTTAATAAGCTGGGTTATATACCGAATATTATTGAATGGACAAATTTTATAGAATAATTGCGGAAAAATTTTAAATTTTGTAATATTATCCCCCCTCCCCTAAAGATTTTGGATGAAGTTAATAGTTAAGTAACTATAAATTCAGACAATATAAATTTAATACTTTAGAAATTTGAATTTTGGCTAGTATAAATTTAGAGACTGCCAGCAAGGAGATGGGAAATTTCTGAAGAACTGGAAGACAAAAACAAAAACAAAAATAAAATAATAGTAATCAATTAAAATTAATAGATAAATAAAAATAAAGCTACGAGCATTTCCCCTGTAAAATAATACAAGAAATGGTTACAATCTCACTTACCATTTGTAAGTGCACAAGAAAAATACAATAACAATAAATAATAAATATTAATAAACAAGAAAAACAGGATAATAATAGTAACAGAATTTTGCTTTTACCAAGTTCACAAGCTTTAGAATAAGTAGTCACTAGCAAATTGTTAAAACAAAGTTTAAAAAAAAAAAAAAAATTCGACTTAATTCAAATTTGAGTTCATTAGATCCAACTGTTTTATTTCAGTCTCTTTCTTGGATCGTGATAAGTCCTCATTTTTTTTTTTTTTTTTTTTAAATGGTTACTGCAGCCCCTTTCTTAAAAATACAGTTTTTATGTAAAGGCTGAAAATAAAGACATTACTCCATCAAAATTTTAAAACTGTAGTCATTCTTACCAATACTTTATAATGACCTTATATCACTTGTCACAACATCTTCTCTTAAGTATCACATTAATTTTCTCACATAATAAACAAGTCAAATTATCTCTTGGTCGTTTATTGTACTTGGAATATGTTATCTTTGTTATATTCCTGTGGGATTTGTTATATTTCTGTTGGGATCCCACCATCTTTAACTAATATTTGTCAAACATTTTTTCACTAATAAATAATATAACTCTTCAATAATATAAATAAATGCTATAATAAAATTCAATTCATAAACATAACAATAATAACTTTCAATATAACTAATACTTCTCAACATATGTAGTAATTCATAATATAATTCAATAGTAGAAATAATAATATAATAACATCAGTATAATTTAAGAAAATATCACAGTTTGTTTATTTATTGTTAGGAAAAATATTGGTTGAGGATAAAATAATTACATAGCAAATAAATAAATTTCTTATTTTTTAATTATATAAGAAAGTATTTTTGCCAGTCGAAAGTATACAAAAAAAAATATATAATAATTTCAAAATCCAAATAAATTTAAATCTAAATATTTAGAAATTGAACTCTCAACCATTAGTTCCTTACAATAATTTTTTCCTCCGATACCCTTTTACAAAATTATACTGTTAAGTTATAAGTATTCATATCCTAAATGCAGAGAGTTGTTTTTTTTTGGCAAACTTAGAATAAATAAAGACAATAAATAACAAATAAAAGATGTTAATTTTAGCTGAGAAATGGAATACAAAGGCAATTAGTTTAGATACTTAATTTTCTATTGTCACACCAAAACAATCACTGTAAAATCACATCATCACTATCCAATCATTTATATAATTATAGAAATACTTATAAACGGTTACTATTTGATTATCTATTGAAGTAAATAACATAATATTAAATTTTTGAAACAATTGGTTTAAGAAAAAGTAAATAAATTAAAAATAGTTTATTTTGATATAGAATTAAAACATTTAATTTCATTTTTCAACATCAATTTGACAATTCCTAAAATCAAAATACACATCTTATGCCTGCATAAGGTGTCTACTCAACCTCAAAAACTCTCAAAAACAAGTAAATATTTTAGTTGATCAGGCTAAAATATAACCACAATGTTGAAACTAGTCGTTGGGGGCCACCGTAATACTTACCCATCATGGATATGCATAATGTAAAATATTAAAATAAAAATGCGTAAACTACTTATAAAATGCATTGCAATTCAAATAAAATCGCGGCTTGATGACGTCACAAACTTTAAAGGCTCGATTACTGAATTGCTTGAAAGAGGTTTTTCCTTATAACTCAAAAAACAATAATCCTATTAACTAGCGGTTTATTGCATCTGATTAGGCGTCAAATTTCTAATTAAAATATATCTTTGAAGTGAAATTTGGATGAAATACAGGGTCATGAAAAATCGAAGAGTGTGGAAAACAGGATTCCAAATATCTCGGCAACTAATTATCCGATCGACTTCATGCTTTATTCAAAATTTATGTTTTTTTATTGTCTTTTATATTCATTTCTTAAAATATACAATTTCGAAAATTTTTATATACCTTTCATCAGAACGAATATTTCGAGAGTCCGAAAAAAATTGTTCCGGTTAATCGAGGTTATTGAAATGAAATAGGCTTCTTCCCATTATTACATACTAAGTACATACCAAATTGCAAGTCTCTATCTCAATTTTTTCGGGAGATAGAGCGTTTACAGACACACACACACACAGACACACAGACGGACGGCAAAAATTTTTTTCTAAAAATATGTTTTTCGGAATCTCCAGTGTCTGAAACGTGTAAATCCGTCAAAAAAAATTTTTCGATTTTCAAAACGATTACAAGACTTACCCTATACTACGTATGATGGGTAAGTAATAAAAGCTGTGACATTTATTTTAAATTTTAAAATATTAAACTTTCAAAAATGGGTAATATCTCTGTTGTACACCAAAGACATACCTGATAATGTTGAAACTAGAGTAATAAGAGATATTTAAAGAATTAGAATTTACTCTATTGTTTTTACTTTAGTTTGATTTTGTGATGGTGATTGTGATGTCTGTGTTGGTTTTGATTGTTGTTTGGGTTGCTCATGAAATAGTCTGAAATTATTTGGTGAAAAATATGGTCTTAATTTAGACACATGTACAATAACTGAATTTAATTTAGTCTCATAATTAAATTTGTCTATTTCATAGGTCACATCAGAAAGTTTATTTATTATTTTGTATGGCCCAGAGAAAGTAGGTTCTAATTTTCGAGTGTTAGGATATTTAAATTCTTCACAAATTACATAATCTTGTATTTCTAGTGGAGATTCAACAAATTTTCTATCATAGAATCTTTTACTTTTAAGGTGGAATTCACAAGTTCGCGCTTTTGCAATTTTGAGTGCTTTATTAACAGGAGGGTAATAATTTTGTTTTAAAGGAGATTCATAAGGTAATTGACCATAAAATAAATAGGCAGGTGGAAATTTGGTTATGGAATGTGGTGTGTTATTGTATTCTTGGATGACTTGGTCTAATAATCTAGTCCAAGGTATTTTAGAAGAAATGGAATTAACTTTACATTTAAGTCTAGTAACTATAGTTTGGTTCACTCGTTCTACCTTCCCATTGGTTTGGGGGTGATGTGATGATGTAAAACGTTGTTGAACATGATATTTTCTGAGGAATTTTTTGAATCTTGGAGACCTAAAAGATTTATGTCTATCGCTAAGTATTGTTTTAGGTGCTTGAATATTGAAAATTTGTTTTAAACAGTTAGCATATGTTTCGGTAGTAACACTTTTGGATGGAAAAGCCCAAACAAACCTAGTTGCATGATCTATTATTATGTGTAAGAATTTTTTTGTTGAATTGTAATAATTAAATCCACCCACAGTATCAATAGAAAGACATTCAAAAGGTTGATCTGTGGCTGGCATAGCTTGTAACAAGCCAAATCTTTTTTGTTTTGGTTTTTTATTTCTCTGGCATGTATCACAATGTTTAACAAATTGTGTAATATCTATTGTCATGTTGGGTCAATAATAGTTTGGAGATATTAAGTTAAGCATTTTTTGTATTCCTAAGTGTCCAAAATTATCATGAGCAATATGTAATAATTTTCTCCTGAGTGACATTGGTACTACTATTTTTTTGAATCCTTTTCTCTGAATAATTATAATCCCATTCTCTTTTTTGTATTTTCTGTCACAAACATTATCTTTATCTTGCATCGCTATAATTTCTTTTTTGTCCAATAATAAACTTACATGTTGATTAAGATAAGCAACAGGATTTCGTGACAACATGTCCGCTTCGACATTTGTAGAACCTTTTTGATACTTGATCTCATAATCGAACATGCTAAGTTTTAAAGACCATCGAAAAAGTCTACCTCTTAGATTTTTAACATTCTTTAACCATACCAGAGATGCATGGTCGGTATGGATTGTGAATTTAGTACCATGAAAATAGTGATAAAACTTATCAAGAGTATCTATGATAGCAAGGCATTCCAATTCAGTTATAAAGTAATTTTGTTCATAACTCTTCAAAATTCTAGAATGGTAAGCAATAGGATGCAAAAAATTATCTTTCCCTGGTTGTTTTAGAACTGCACCTACTGCTACCTGAGAGGCATCTACAAACATGTGGAGGGGTAATTTTGGGTCATAAATTTTTAAAATTGGTTTTGCAATTAGAGTATTTTTTAATTTCTCAAAAGAGTTTTGACATTCTGAGTTCCATTCCCATATTGTGTTTTTCCTAAGTAATTTATTGAGGGGGTATCTAATTTCAGCATATTTATCTATGAATTTGTGATAAACATTAATGGAACCTAAAAATCGTTGTAGTTCTTTAACATTAGAGGGAGGTTTCAATTTTTTAATTGTCTCAATATTGGTATTAGCTGGAGTTAAAGTCCCATTGGTGATCTCATAGCCTAAGAAATTAATTTTATTTTGATTTAGTTTACATTTAGAAAGTTTAAGTTTAAGGTTTTCTAGTTTACAGATTTCAAAGATTTTTGCTAAGTGATTTAAATGTTCTTCTAGAGAGGAGGAGAAAATTATGATATCGTCGAAATAATGGCAAGCAAAATCAATTTTATACTTATTGAGGATTCTTCTAATGGTTCTATTAAATATCGGGGGCCCTGTCTTTATACCAAAGGGGAGCACCAGCCATTCGAAGAGGCCAAAATTGGTGGCAAAAGCTAATTTTTCTGTATCGGATGGATGTATTGGTATGTGCCAGTAGCCAGAGGCTAAGTCCAAAGTGGAAAAATACTGGGCACTACTCAATTTATCTAAAATTTCATCGATAAGAGGTAAAGGTTCTGCATCGTTTTTAACTATTGCATTTAATTTCCTATAATCTATACATAGTCGGGTCTTTTTACCTTCCTCTCTTTTCATAGCCAAGGTGACGGGGGCAGAATAAGGACTATTGCTTTCTTTTATGAGACCAGCCGCTAACAAAGATTGAATTTGATTTTTTATTTCTTTTTCCTCTAAGGGGGAAGTTCTGTAGGGCCTCAAAGATATAGGTAGGTCAGATTTTAGTAAAACGCGTTGTGGTTCAATATTTATCTTACCCACATCATATTTATGTTTTGCAAAAATATCCCTATAATTTTGAACTATTTCCCTTAAATCCCCATTTTCAATTAAATTTATTTCCCCAATTAAATCTGAATTATAATCATTAATATCGCGAACATTTTGAGGAGTCATTGAACTTCTGTAATCAGGCTGCACGTTACAATCATTGTAATTAGCTGCAAAAAAGTCCTGAGTATTCACAAAATTTTCATTAGTATATGGTGATACTTTGTCATCATTATATCCATTTAAACTCTCATTACTATCACCATTTGTTAATAACTCATCTTTACATGAAATAGTATCTTCATTATAAGTTGTTATCAAGTTACCATCATTAAATAAATTCAAATTGTCACAATCAGAAGTTATCAAGTTATCCTTACCTTGTTGTAGTTTTTTTACAGTTACAGTATTAAAATGAAGTGATCTCTCATCATGTATGGATATACTCCTATTTATAATCTTCCTTCCCTGTTTTACTGTACAATTCTTACAATTTATATTTAAATTAAATTTTGAACATTCTTTTAACCCCAAGATGCAGTAATCCAAATCTGTATCACATACTAAAAAGTTAACATATTTTTGGATTTTACCCACTTTAAGAAGAATACTACACTTTTGATTAATTTGTAAAAATCCCTTTGCCTGACCAATAGTAACTGGAGGAACAATTTCAATTTTAGCATTCAATTTTTTAACAAACTTTAATGGTAAAATTGCGATAGTTGAACCGGTATCGACGACACATGGTAAATTATAATTATTCGTATATCCATACACAATTAATTGTCAAATATTAGGAGTACCAATTGGAAGAGTATCAGAGGGTGTTGAGTTGTTATTAAAAATACACTCTTTTTCCCAGTGAAAAGCATTCATTATACCCTTGTTTACACAAATTCTACATGGCCTAGATGGGTACTGGTTCTGAAAATAATTGTTTTGTACTCCGTTTTGGAAATTTCTAGGTCTTTGAAAATTATAGTTTGGTCGAGGAACCCAGTTTCGAGGAGAATTAAATTGATTATTGGGCCGATTTGACTGAATCCAATGCCTAGGAGTATTAATTTGTTGAAAATTTGGTCTATTAGGCTGCACACTATATCGAGGAATGTCAAAATTAGTTGCATTAGGTTTACTTGGTAATGATGGACTTGTAACAGCAGAGGTGGAAACTTCCACAAATTGCTTAACAATTCTATACCATTCTATTGTACTCTCAGGAGGGTTAACAATTAGATAATTTTGATATTCTGGTTTTAAACCATCGGTTAATCCTTGTAGTAATATAGTTTCACATAAATGCAATTTCCTACCAATTTCAATTTTCTTTCTAAAATAAGTTTCTAAGTTACTTAAACTATCCACTTTCAAAGCAGAAAATTCAGAAAATTTCGGGATATTTACCCTAATAAAATTCTCAGTTAAGATATCAGCTATCTGTTCGTATTTAGTGCAATTAAGGCAATCATTAATGTAAATCTTAAGAGCTTCTCCCTTTAAATTTTGAGAAATATTTTTAAACTTCCAATCATCATCCTTCTTTTCTTTTTCACAAGCATCATCAAAGTATTTTAACCACGCTTGTATCTCAACTCCTAAATCTGGATCAAATGCTATAAATTTTGGTTCTGCCATACTATTTAATCTAACAAAAGAGTTAACTCGATCTTCTTTTAAATATCCGGATCTTAAAAACATTAAATTTTAAACTTATAACACTATATACCATACAAATAACGAAATAGTAAATAAATATGTAATTTACGATCTCAGTAACATTTTAAAAATAATAGATTTTTTTTTTTTTTTTTTTTTTTTTTTTTTTAAGAATATCTGTTCTTAAAACATGAAAATATAAATTATACCGCTGTCTATAATATTACAATGACGTATCACACGAAATCATCAAATAAATTAATTAACCTTAACAACACTTAAATATTTGCAACAGAAATAAATTTTAAAAACAAAATTTTAATCAGTATAACATAGTATATAAAACCTTTAAAATTCAAGGTAGACTATTAAATAAATAAAACATTTTAAATATAACATAAACTAATAAATATCAACATATAAAGATACCAATAAATAAAAATACCAACTTACAGTTACTCTTGAGCATATTTCACAGGAAAGTCTCACACATCTAAAAATCTTTAATTTTCTTGATAACACAAAAGTTCTGCTTTTTCGCAATCCTTTAAAACCAACACCATGAAGACGCTTATGAAGATGAATAGTATATTCTCTAGCAACAACTTCACTTAGGCCAACTTTTCCTCTTCTTTTCTCTTTTAGGATTGACCATTTTTAATTTATTATAAAACTACAAAATAACAAAACACCAGACGTAAACGTGCTGTAATGGCGTAGACGTCCTCGTAACATATTCTTCTAATCGGCAAATTTCACGTTTAACTACACAAACTTTTTGTTGATCACCAGCATCCTGTTCGACTTATTATATTAATGTCGTGTTTCCAAGTTCAAATCCGGGAAAAAGGCAGTCGTGCTCGTGATAAATAGGGTTAGCGATGTTATTGGTTTCCCTTTTAGTTCGCATCAGGCGGCCGGGTGGTATCATCAACAACAAGAAATGTCAGTCCATATTTTTGTCGAAGAACCTTTTATTTCCAGTTTAAGACATCTCTTCAGGGAAAATGCTCATTAGCCAACGCTAAACGAAAAAAAAATACAACGTTCCATTATTTTCTAGAATCCGTCCCGATTCTTTTAGCAAACACCAGCGTCGAAAAAATCCTCTCCGAATCAGGATGATCGTGTTTTTAAACTAGCTTGCGTAATAATACAGAATACGTCACGTGACCCACTTCTATCGAATCAAAAGGTCTCTTTTGGAACTTTATCAATATTTCCGGCGGATTTATTTTGTTGTAAAATGCAAAAACTTTCTACGCCCTACCAGAATATTCCATAATCTCGTACCAGATGCCTGTCATATCAACAAACGAGCTTATCTGTTTTTGAGGCTGTAGCTAAACTTCGAATTTAATACGTAATAAAAACAATAAGAAGAAAAGAAAATGAATCTTTATAAAAGGGAAAAAAAAAAAGAAAGAATTAAAGTTTTTCGGAAATATTTTAATAGACATTTGATATTTAATAATAGGATAACTTTATGAAATAAGGTTTTTTGAGCGGAATATTTTAAGAGATACGATATTTTAGCATTTAAATAAAGAAGTTATAGCAATTTGACCACACGGGAATAATACTAATGAATTTTAATAATGGATTAAAATAAAGATGTTCTATTTAAAGAATAAATTAAAAAAGCTATCGCCATTTTTAGAATAACTACATTCGAATAAATATTATTAAGTGGATTAGGAATAATTGGCTTTACATATGGATAGTAAAAGGCTATTTTAAGAATGAGAATTATTTTAATAAGCTGGGTTATATACCGAATATTATTGAATGGACAAATTTTATAGAATAATTGCGGAAAAATTTTAAATTTTGTAATATATATATGTATGTAATTGGCGTGTTATGATCCGAATGGCGTCTACAGATTTCTAGATAAATGACGTATATTAGTTTCCGGCAAAAATAAAAACTGTACGTAAAAGGGGATACATATACAGGGGTCGGATATCCAACTCTCGAAGAGCGTGAAAATGTTCTAACATACGTGTCCCCTTTGCTGGGGCTTCAAGATGACGTATGGGGGCAGATATCCAGGGGTCGGAAATCAAATGCTCTCCTCAAAAGTAAAAGATCCAAGCATCGGATATGTTACCCCTTGATATATGTCCCCTTCTACTATGACGTCAAGATTACGTACGGAGGCATAAAGGGGGCGGTTATCCAGTGCTCGACGAAAGTAACACGTATATGGCCCCTTCCGATATGGGGGCAGATATACTGGGGTCGGATATCCGACTCTCGAAGAAAGTGAAATTCTCAAACACTGGATATGTATCCCCTTCTGCTGTGACGTATAAATGACGTATGGGGGTAGATATACTGGGGATAGATATCAGCGTCCCCGTCTTAACCCAATGAACCTATAAACAAATTTTGAAGCAAATGGGATAATTCTGCATGAAAAACCCATTTATATAAATTAAGGGGGGGGGGATTAGCCCCCCGTCCCCCCCCCCTTTATACTTAACCAATCAATCCCGAAAACTAATCAGGGAAGTGCCTTAACACCGTGAACCTATAAACAAAATTTGAAGGAAAACGGAATAATTCTGCATGAAAAACCCATTTATATAAAATAAGGGGGTATCAGCCCTCCGTTCCCCCCTTTATACTTAGCCAATCAATCCCGAAAACTAATCAGGGATGCGCCTTAACACAGTGAACCTATAAATAAAATTTGAAGGAAATGGGATAATTCTGCATGAAAAACCCATTTATATAAATTAAGGGGGGTATTAGCCCCCCGTTCCTCCCCTTTATATTTAATCAATCAATCCCGAAAACTAATCAGGGAAGTGCCTTAACACCGTGAACCTATAAACAAAATTTGAAGGAAAACGGAATAATTCTGCATGAAAAACCCATTTATATAAAATAAGGGGGTATCAGCCCTCCGTTCCCCCCTTTATACTTAGCCAATCAATCCCGAAAACTAATCAGGGATGCGCCTTAACACAGTGAACCTATAAATAAAATTTGAAGGAAATGGGATAATTCTGCATGAAAACCCCATTTATATAAATTAAGGGGGGTATTAGCCCCCCGTTCCCCCCTTTATATTTAATCAATCAATCCCGAAAACTAATCAGGGGAGCGTCTTAACCCAATGAACCTATAAACAAATTTTGAAGCAAATAGAATAATTCTGCATGAAAAACCTATTTATATAAATTAAGGGGGGGATTATCCCCCCGTTCCCCCCCTTTATACTTAACCAATCAATCCCGAAAACTAATCAGGGAAGCGCCTTAACACAGTGAACCTATAAACAAAATTTGAAGGAAAACGGAATAATTCTGCATGAAAAACCCATTTATATAAAATAAGGGGGGATATGCCCCCCGTTCCCTCCTTTATACTTAACCAATCAATCCCGAAATCTAATTAGGGAAGCGTCTTAACACAGTGAACCTTTAACCAAAATTTGAAGGAAAACGGAATAATTCTGCTTGAAAAACCCATTTATATAAATTAAGGAGGGATTAGCCCCCCGTTCCCCCCTTTATATTTAACCAATCAATCCCGAAAAGTAATCAGGGAAGCGTCTTAACCCAATGAACCTATAAACAAAATTTGAAGGAAAACGGAATAATTCTGCATGAAAAACCCATTTATATAAATTAAGGAGGGATTAGCCCCCCGTTCCCCCCTTTATACTTAACCAATCAATCCCGAAAAGTAATCAGGGAAGCGTCTTAACCCAATGAACCTATAAACAAAATTTGAAGGAAAACGGAATAATTCTGCATGAAAAACCCATTTATATAAAATAAGGGGGTATATGCCCCCCGTTCCCTCCTTTATACTTAACCAATCAATCCCGAAATCTAATTAGGGAAGCGTCTTAACACAGTGAACCTTTAACCAAAATTTGAAGGAAAACGGAATAATTCTGCTTGAAAAACCCATTTATATAAATTAAGGAGGGATTAGCCCCCCGTTCCCCCCTTTATACTTAACCAATCAATCCCGAAAATTAATCAGGGAAGCGCCTTAACACAGTGAACCTATAAACAAAATTTGAAAGAAAACGGATATTTCTATGAAGAGTTATCGCATTACGTACGTACATACATACATACAGAACCGGCTGGCAAGCTCTCAGGGCTTGACAGCCAGTTTGATAGCTAAAAAATGGCAATTTTAGAACGTTTTTTGCTCCTGCACCACCTGGGGTTAGTGGCACCGACATAAAATATAGCCTATGTTGGAGCAGGAGTTGTCACCATCAATTTGCCACCATCACTTTTGAAATTGGTTCGGTAGTTCCAGAGATTACCCCCTACAAACAAACAAACAAACAATCTTTACTCCTTTATAATATTAGTAGAGATGAAACATCAAAATGTGTCACACCATTTATAGATACCCAGGGACGTCCAGGACTCTTCTTAATCAAAACACTTCTAATTTGTAGAAACTTCTTTTTCCACTGCAAGATACTGTTTCTTGATGGAGGATCTTTCTGGTATGCTCTTCTGTAATTTCTCTGTGTTTGAGTTATTGATCTCGTTTCGAAAGAAAAAGAACCACCATAAAGTCTGTGCTTTTTCTTGTGGTGTTGTCATTCCCCTCAATATCCGATCAAATAAAACATTACAGGGGCTGTACATATATAACGTTATCACTTTAGGGGGAGGGGGGTCTCGCACTTGATATCGTAAGATATCTCTAGGGGGAGGGGAGGGGTTGTCTTTTGATATCGTTATAATTTTTTATCCAACCAAAATTTCTTCTCTTTTTTTTTTTTTTGGTAACTTTTTTTTTACATTACTAGGGGGCTCTGCCCCCTACCAGCTACGCTCGCCAACCCCCGTTCTGACACCACAAACTGTAAAAACACTCTGATTTGATCAACCTTAAAACGATTGCGGAAGATTGAATTATAATTAAACGACCTGCTGTAATCGGCTGCTATAATCGGCCTTGTGTAATCGGCTGCTCGCTGTAATATCTGCTATAATCGGGTTTCCATTCATTTTCCTTTGACCAACGGATTTTAAAGCCGAATCAACTGCTGTCGAGACAGCTAACAACTGTTGATAAAATAAGGTTAATTAAACATTTGAAAATCAACTCGTGCAAAATAGTTAAGTAAGCAATGTCATTGCATCGCGAAATTTTATAACGATGCTAATAGAAAATTGGGTATTACTCCATTATCCCGACTACTACTTTCTATAAAAGAAAAGAACTGTCGCCAAAATATAGGATTTAAAGACAAAAGTGCATATCTGTGGCGTCGCATTCAATTGATACCAGATGCGTTACGCGTGGTAGTTATGTCATCGAGTGATCTTTAATTCAACTTTTATCTGTATTTTTAATTATATTTTACCAATTTATTAGTTATTTCGTTGATTTAAACGTAATTATTAAACGTAAAAATATAGCTTTTAATTGAAGGGAAATATTATTAATTACGCTGTTTTAAAATTTGCAATAATAGATAAAATATTTTGTTGAAATAAATCAATCTTACTCTACTTAATGCTTTGAAAACGCGGAATAATTTAATTATTTATCTTTTTAATATTCACGCGCAAGCATATTTTTTATTCCGTCGTTTTCTACATTTATTGCTTTTAACACGTGATAATTTAATTATTATTTTAAAGTTTTATTTCTGTTTTAATAGTCTCATGTAAATACATTTGTTAATTGAAAGGGAATATTATTACGTGCGCTATTTTACAAATTGGCAACGATTCAAATAATGGAATTTATGAAATATGAAATAAATCTTAATCAAAATAATGAAAATTTTGAATAAAAAAATGAAATATAACCTCAAAAAATGAGTCAAATTGAAAAAATAATTGCAGTCTGCACACCCCAACCTTGTCAACTATATCCTTACAAATTATGGCTAAATTCCTGTGCATAGTTTTCGTTTCTATAAAACTTTTATAAGAAAAGTATTTTGACCAACTTTAATATTAAATATCTCTTAAAATAATTCTTCGATTTAAAAACTGTCTACTTCAGTGTGTTTATCGAACATTTCTTTATAAAACCACCAATTTTTAAATTTTTATTTGCAATAGTTTTCTGGATATTAGTCCAGAAAGACTTCAAGGCACAAAATCTTAATTGACAGCGGCGGCCGCGGCGGTGGTTACTTTTTTTTTAATATACTAGGGGGCTCTGCCCCCTACGAGCTGCGCTCGCCAACCCCCGTTCTGACACCGCATGATTTAAAAACACTCTGATTTGATCATCTCTAAAACGATTACGGAAGATTGTATTATAATTAAAGAACCAGTGGCGATCTGCTGTAACAGGGTTTCCATTCATTTTCCTTTGACTGAGGGATTTTAAGGTCGAATCAACTGCTGTTGAAACAGATTACAACTGTAACTGTCACCAAAATATATGATTTAGCGCCAAACGTGCATAATCGTGGCGTCGCGTCACTTTCAGTTGACATCAGATGCGTTACACGAGTTAGTTTTTTCATCGGGGAATTTTTAATTCAACGCTTATTTGTCTTTTGATACTTCTCCATTACCCCGTCAATCAATTTTCATTAAAAAAAAAAAAAAAAAAAGAAAGAAATATCGTTAAACTGTAACACCAAATAAACAAATAGAAGAATTTTGACATTGGAAAGGAAATATTATTATTTACGCTGTTTTAAAATTTGCAATAATGGGTAAAAGATATGTCGAAATAAATTGATCTCTCATGAAATTATAATAATTAATTGAAATTGTTTGGAAATATTGTTTTTTTAATCATTTTAAATGTGACGTGAATTTCCCTAGTTACTCGTATTTCTCTTTGTAATATTCACGCGCAAGTATATTTTTATTACGTCATTTTCTACATTTATTGCTTTTAACACGTGATCATTTAAATATTATTTTAAAGTTTTATTTCTGTTTTTAATAGTCTCGTGTAAATACATTTCTTAATTGAAAGGGAATCTTATTACGTGCGCTATTTTACAAATTGGCAACGGTTCAAATAATGGAATTTATGAAATATGAAATAAATCTTCGTCAAAATAATGAAAATTTTGAATAAAAAATTGGCAACGGTTCAAATAATGGAATTTATGAAATATGAAATAAATCTTCGTTAAAATAATGAAAATTTTGAATAAAAATTTGAAATATAACCTGAAAAAATTACTCAAATTAAAAAAGTGATTGCAGTCTGCACTCCGCAAACTTGTCAACTATATCCTTACAAATTATGGTTAAATTCCTGCGGATAGTTTTCGTTCCTATAAAACTTTTTTCAAAAAACTGTTTTGACGAACTTTGATTTTAAATATCTCTTAAAATAATTCTTCGATTTAAAAACTGTTTGCTTCAGCGTGTTTATCGAACATTTCTTTATAAAACTACCAATTTTTAAAATTTTACATGCAATAGTTTTCTAGATATTAGTCCAGAAAGACTTCAAGGCACAAAATCTTAATTGACAGCGGCGGCAGCGGTGGTTACTTTTTTTTAATATAGAGAGATAAAGAGAAAACAGTTTTTTTTTTTTTTAAATGAAAATACAGTTATTAATAAAACGGTTAAATAATTACAAAATAATTTCATTCCAGTATATGGAATACCCCAACATGTGGCATTCTTATTCATCTGCCCTATACGCACATAATCCGCTGTTTGCGAAACCAGGTGCGAAGTATGTTTGAAATGATACTTGCTGTGTTTACTAAAAAAAAAAAGCGAAAGAATGTTGTCCACCTGTTTTGTTTATAAGCAATTCTGCTTGTTCTCCCCGTGCAGGGGGCAAGTGCAAGAATGGCGGCCACTCAAAGATTTAAAACTAAAATAAATATACAAAAAAGTAAAAAATTCAATTTTATTTTTTATTTAAGTGTTAGGCCTTGATACAAGGATTCCGGAGCATTTTTTGTTTTACCGCTATCTTAAAAAAGGGCTGAGATAGAGCAGTTTGAAATTCTAGGGCGGCTGACATTTTGAATCAAGATAGCACGGTACAAAAAAACAACGATTAATTTGAGTCTGAGTGAACGCGATTTCTCGCAAATTATTATCTTTCATTGTTATAATCATTTTCCCAATCATAGCATAAAACTATATATTCGTATCCGTTAGCGCCAAATTCTAGCCAAACTTGGCAAAATATAGCCAAATTTGGCAGCCAAAATAATTTTTCATAAATGAAGCCAACTTGGCTATAGTTGACTAATTTGGCAAATTTCTTATTCAAATTCAGTATTAACGAATCTTCTATAATCCGGTTCTTTGCATTTTAGCTTGCTGTTTCGAGCAACATTAGCTAAAATTTTAATACGAAGATACACGAAAGCTACCTATTACTCCCGGTACAGACCGGAAGGACTTTTATTTTTGTAAAGGTAGTTTGAATAATTAGTTTCTTAAGGTAGTTCTGAAATGACATTATCACAACGCGAAAGTTTCTGACACATTTTCTGACTTATTTTTAAACGCAGAAGCATAAAATTGACAGGCCTGAGTATTGAAACAATTTGGAATCGAAATGAATTTCCTTTTTTTTTTTATATATATAAATAAATTACTTATCTAGTTATAAGCGGTCACGTGACAACACGTTTTTTTCATATCGCCCGCTGAAGCATCGGGATTTTGGTTCAAAACGCCGACTTTGACAGTGTTTTCTGAAAAATCTTCCGCCTTTACTGAAAAATGATAAACGTGTTTCGATTACATAGTTTCTGAAAAACAACACCTGTCTATTTCCTGCCTTTCTGATAAAAAAATAAATTAAAAAATGTGTCATAAAGTAGCCAGTTTGTATTTTAGAACAGCTTACTCGAGTATACCTATGTTAAAACAAATTTTTCGAACTTGTAAATTATGAATCGTACTGAAAATTAATAAATTAATTGTATTCGTAATTATTACAGTTATATTTAATTAATGTAATGTTATCAAAATCTGGTCATGCTCACTTTCTTTTGAAATTTTGAGAATATTAAATAATTAAATCTAATTGTAATAATTATAAACGGAGAATATTTTTTGAAAGATGGTTAACAAGTTTATAAAGATCCTCTCTAAACGACGCATGTGACTTGCATTCCTAAATTTTTAAAAGATTTGTATTGATGAAGGGCTGGTTTAAAGCTCGAAAAGTCTTACTTCACGATTTTATATTGTGATTTATATATGTTATTTATCTGTGTATTCTATAAATCTCTGACATTTAAATGTTTTATCAATTTTAACGATTCATTTAGACTTAATTATGCTTAACTATTTTAAATTGTTTCTTTTTGGTTTATATAATTTTTTCTTTTCTTTCATTCATTTATTTTTCTTTCAATTCCTACTATTAGCTCACACTCTCTATATATTTATATATCTTGTTCAAATTTTCAATCGTTTATAAAATACTTTTTATTCATCCACTCAAGTTCAAATACATTTTTTTAAACTTGTACTGGATGACACTTGATGTTAGTACAGTTTTTTCAAATATTAATTCATTAATTAAGTTTAATTAATTAATTTTAGTTTTATATTGGAGAAAAAAAATTTCTCCCATTGTTTTCATCAATGAAATGGAAGATTTTCCTCAAATTAGTGCTGCCACAAAAGTAAAATACCGCAACGAGGATTATAAAAAAAATTTCAATAAAGATAACGTGGGACATTAATGCTGTACGGGTTTATTTTATATATTTATGATTAAACAGCAAAATTCAAATTCAAATTATTTTTCTTTCAAATTTTCAATCGTTAATAAAATACTTTTTATTCATCCACTCAAGTTCAAATATATATTTTTTTTTAACTTGATGTTAATACAGTTTTTTCAAGTATTAATTCATTACTTAAATTAAATAACCAAACTACTAGCATTCAAAACTCGAAGATAAATGAGCAGAAACAATCCATTAGATTCCACTCTTCGAAAGAGCCGCTACCATGTTAGCATGGTAACTGTTGACTCGTGATTATGTTTTAATGTTATTTTCTATACTGTTTCATATTATTTTTGGTACTTACTTATTATCTGGGCCATTCTTATAGTATTTATTAAAATGGAAAAATGCAAGGAAATTCGCTTTCTATTTTGCCACTTAATATTGCGATTCTGTCATATGTATATACATATTTATATTAATTGTAATTATTTAATAAAAAGTAAGTAAAATAAAAACTTTCTTTGTTGACCTAAGTAGGAATTGACTTTAACAAAAAAAATTATATTACTTGTTTCAATAAAACAACTTTTAAAATACCCTGAAGAATTTTTTATCCTTTCTAAAGAAAAAAAGCAACAAATTTCTCTCTTGTGATGGAAAAACGCTGTAACAAGAAAAGAGGAATTCGCTGCTGCCACTCTTAATTTCCAAAGCTGCCAAAAAATGTCAGGTTTTGATGATAAATGAACAACTGCCTTCCACCGAATCTTGGAACGAAAAAGTTATCGGATAGGCTGTGGCTTGGCTATTTTCCTTTGTTTGAGATTTCCTCCTCAAAATAAACAAAATAATTCACAAGAAATACACTTGAGTAAACTTTTTCAAAACTTTCTTCTTTATCAAGAATGAAGATTTCTTAATTCTAATACAAGACTCTCTTAAATCCGTATAGATTGGGACCAGAAGATGTGCAGATTTTAGAATTTTGCGGATTTCTGCTCACCGTTTTGTTTATTTTTTTAAAACAGTAATTTGAATGTCAATGCTTACAATAAAGTAAAATAATAAAGTAATAAAGTAAAATAATAAAAATTAAGAAAATTAAAAAAAAGTTTAAAATATGAAAAGTATAGGTCAAGTAAATAATTAATAATGCATAACTAAATATGCATAATAATAATAATGTTTTCTTGAATTATTCAGTGAAACTCGCCTTTTAAAGGCTATTAATTCACATCAAAATCATAAAACGGCAAAGTTTTATTTCGTGTTTAGACATAATAACCAAAAAAGCTTGATTAATACATAAATATATTTTGTAAAAAGAACGCGATCGCCACTGATATCAGAGCTATCTTAATTTTTTTCAGAAATAATACTTCCTTCGTGAGAAAACATGAGTTCAATCATATTAACCTGAATTACATATTAAAATATGTACAAAATGATATAAAAAATAAAAATAAAAACTTTAATTTTTCACCTGCAGCTTAACTGTAAGTTCCCTTGTTTACATCTGAAACGATGTGCGGATTATGGGCATTTTCGGATTTTAGGGTTACGGATTTGAGGGAGTCTACTGTATATCTACACATTGTAAAAGAAGAAAAACATTTCTTTATTTAGCAAGAAGTTTATGAAGCTATAATATGAGCTTTTCCGAGTTACAAACGATTCCAAAACGCTTTCCTTTATCGTCATAAATCTCAGAAACCAATAGATTTCCGAGATTTAAAGAAGTATTTATGGAACAAATGTTTCTTTTTATGCTCGTAGTTTTCGGAAAGGTTAGTGGGTAGTTTTTACGGTGTATTAATCAGTTTTCTAAATCTAGAATATCGGCTTTTCGGATGCTAGCAATTTCTCACATAAACATTTTCAACAGACTAACATGCTAAATTAACAGCTTAAAATGAAATTTAATTTGTTACACTTGCATACATAAATTTTGTTACACAGCTGAAAATGCTTAATTGAAACTTGTTTGGATCCGAAAAACTGATATTCCGGGTTGAGAAAACTGATTAATACATAAAAACTACCCGGGGACGTTTCCGAAAATTACGGGCATTAAAAAAAAAAAACCTTTGTTTCAGAAATGCTTCTTTAAATCTCGAAAATCTGTTGGTTTTTTAGATTTCTGAAAATAAAGGAACGCTTTTCGGAATTGTGGGTAACTCGAAAGTGGTTCTATTATATTTTCATAAACCTTCTTGCTAGATTAAGAAGCATTTGTCCTTTTTTACAGTGCAGTAAGAAACATCTGAGTGTATATTATAACTACGATGAATTATGGCTACTACGATGACTACTGGATGAATTATGCCCTCCAGATTCGACCGGGATGGCTCAGTTGGTAGAGCGTGGCGGCTTCAGCCAAGTTATCCCATGGTTCGAATCCTGGCCCGGACATTTTTCGTCCAGTTGGAAAATTACATCTCGTATGATTTCTTTACCAATTTGAATAATTGTGTTAAAATTAATCTAATGTATATTATAACTATTTTACCAAAGCGATGAAATTGTTAAATTTTTAAAAATGAGAGAAGCAAGTATGTGCATTTGAAACCTTTTTTTAAGTAAAAATCAGCCGAAAAGAAAGATGCATGAATTTTGTTGGGATAGTTCTTTAAACAAATAATCTAAATATACCTAAAATCACTATAATTTTTCTACATATTTAATTCTTTTATTCACTGTTTCTCAATATTTTATGGACTCGGGCAAGGAATCATCGTCATAAATACATCTTGTCTTGAAACCCTAATTTATCGTATTTAAAATGCTTTATAACCTGACTGACTCTAATGGTACCCAGATTTGCACGAAGTATAGTTTTGCGTTGAGTCTGTCGCCGGTTGTTAAAGAAAAATTTATTAGGGACGAAGTCCTACTTTTTTTCATTATAGTCCAGTAGAAATAGCATCTTACCTTACAAAAAGTCGGGTAATTCTGATTTTTGGATATAGTGTATAGTTGATCTTCTAATGAAAAAACTAAGTTTTCGATCTTGTAGACTCTAGAGGTTGTGCGTTTTTTACCATATCGAAGAAACCAAAATTTTTTGGCACTTTTTACTATTTTTCTTGAGTATCTCGATTTCAGTGCATTTTACAGAAAAATCGTTTTCACCATTTTGTAGAGGGTTAAATTATCTACAACATACACTGTTCATTTTTGTAAATTGCCCAAACAGGGGGAATGATACGGAACCGGTAAAATAAGGTAAAATTTGCAAAAATCCACAATTGACGTTAGTTTTTGCTTAATAACCCCCTTTTAGTGCATTTTAGAGACAAAACTATCATAATCAAAAGCATGAAATAGTCTATGGTTTCATTTATTAGATAATTAATTATCTGTAATAGACTTTAAAAATTACAGCAACATGATTTTGGGTGAAAACAGGAAAATACTGCCTAGCAAGTTAATAATTAATTTAAAAAACGAGCTTTCTTTTTTGATATTGAGAACACGATGTAATTAATTAATTATAGAATGTAGAAGAAATTAATAAAAAAAATATACAGTAAATATAGTCACTTTATATATGTTTTATTTTTTCTGCTACTTCGCCCTGGTAGTGATACCATCGTCTCAGGTTCTTCACCGTCCGTCTCTGTTCTTGACTCGATTGGGTGTTCTAGGTCGTCAAAGTCCTCAGGGTCCAGTATAATATCAGGAGTCTTGCCACATAGTTGGTTCTTTCACTTCACACAGATAACTGAGCACTTCAAGCCTGACTTCCTACAAATGCACTTCGTACTGCAACCTTATTTGCATTGGCAAGATATGAAATTGTGTAGGGTTTTAGAGCTTGGTTTGTTCATCATGGTGACTGGAATGAGCCCATGTCCATCCCATTTCTAACCTCATTCTAGATGTTCCATTTCGTTCTCCAGCCATGTCTGAATTTGTAGGTATGTCCGGAACGAATGATATTGAGTAGCATCGTGTGTAGGTGGTAGTCTCGCTAAATTTAATTTAATATTGTTAGCTGCTCTAATGAAGATGACATACCACAATGGCAATACATTCAAGATTATTTAGCTGGGATCACCTCTATACAGGGCAAGAAGTACAGCTTCTGTGGCTTCAACCAGTTTGTGCCTCTCTGCATTTGAGTCTTTAAAGATTTGAACTTTTTGTTTCAGGGATGGGTTCTGAAGAATTCTGCAATATTTCATTTTCTCATGGCTGAAGAGCGCAGAAGTGGTATCGCAACCACTTAAAGCCTGAAGAAAAAGAACATTATGTGCAACTTCCTTAACCTTGAAACACTTGTTGGATTAGAGAGAATCAGACAGTTTCCTTCTCCCGGCCTTTCGGAAATAAACATTGTCTAGAGCTGGAGAAGCCACAAGAGCAAGAAGGTCAATGTCTTCACTGCTGACAATGATAGCATCGTAACCACGGGCGTGTTCACTATTAGCACATCTGCATCTTCAGTGGCCTGCTTACTGACCATTTGTGCTTTTTCAAAATCATTTCACAGCAAAGAAATTAAAAGGGCTTTGTTTTTTTCATCTCCAACATTTTTTCTTGTAGCATCTGTGGAAACATTGTCTCATTATTGAATTGAACCTCAGCAGAAGTATGAATCTTCCAGCGACAAGCTCTTTCTGCTTTTTTTATACTTTTTTTACTATATTCAGGATAACCATAACAGACAACAAATGTATTTCCCCTGTGATGTTGCTGTACATATCTCACATACCCCCTCCACCTCCTCCCACTTCCTTATCGGTATTACCCACAGAATTCTTGACAGACTTAAATAAGCACTTTCGGATTATGAGTATCAAGAAACTTATCTTTTTCTTTTCTTGCCGTAATAAGTAAAACCAGAGGGCCCGTGCGAAGATTTCGCACTGAAATCTAATATTTTTTAGGTACTTCTCTATTATCCCGTCGACCACTTTTCATAACAAAAAACTACCGCCATACTGTAAGATTAAACGCCAAAAATGCAGTCCCATTTACTTGATGTCAGAATCATTATGCGTGTTTGTTACGTCATCTAGTGGTTTTACATTCGACATTTGCGTGTATTTTTCATTATGTTTTACTGATTTAGTAGTTATTTTATTAATTCAAATAACAATTGTGTCCTTAAATTCTTATATATTTTTTATTTTGATATTCCAATGGCAACGTTCTCCCGTTTATTAGGCGATAGTTTTTTGTTATGAAAAGTGGTCGGTAGAGAAGTATCATTTTTTTATCAATATGTAATATTTATTAGATGCAGGTTTAAACTTCTAAAGAAAAAGCAAGGATAAAAATATCTGCAAACAACATTTAGTTGTTAGTCAAGCTAGAATATCATCTAATTTATTTCATCAAAGTTAGACTAAAAACTGATCCAAGATTGCTAAAGGCACGCGCGAGAAAAAAAAATTAACAATCGTATTTTGACTGCATTAGAGGATGACGTCATCCGCTTCGGGAAAACAATGGGACTTAGAAATATAAATCTAAACATTTCAATTTCAATTTCGCTTTTTAATCATAAGTATAAAATAAACCCGTGCGGTGTTTTTTATAATAATTGCTATGAGCATCCTATAATGTGGTATTTTATTTTTTTGGCAACAATAATTTCAGGAAAACCTTTCATTTTTTTATGAAAACAATGCCGATTTAATTTTTAATTTTCAGCAAATTTTAATCAAGAAACATGTTTTAACGAATTGTTAAGTGGGCTATGTCAGAAGCCGGTTCTAAAACCTTTCATATGGTATCTCAATCGTTGTTCTGCGTTTCATATTTTCTTAGAAAACGGGATGTTGACTGGAGAAATAATATATATGATGATTCTGGTGTGAAAATTTCAAAATCCGTCCACAAGTTTTCTAAATTATTAGTTAAAAAATAATAATGACGAAAACAATGCTTTACTTTTCATTCCCGACATAATGTCTCTCTTAGAAAAGTGTTTTTAATAATATTCATATACTTGATTCATTTTATATCAATATTTCTTCCGATATTAATTTAAACGTATAGAATGATGCCACTTTTGCTTGCCGCTCGGTAGTGTTTTAACGCACAGACTCTTTTTTAACAGTTATTCTTACTCGATACTACCAAGGGGTCGAAACTACCTTTTTTTTTTTTTCACCTGGGGCAAACATGGATCCCACACCCTCCTACGAAAAGTAAATTTACATACAGGATTTTATAAGTTTTTAATACCCATTGTTTTATTTTTAAATTTAAAACTGAATTTAAAAATTCCGAAAACAGTTCCGCTTTATACAGGTTTCTGTCTTAGCAGTTACCATCAATCTAAACTTTGACTAACCAACAAAAATATGTCACAAATTAATACGAGACGATAAACCAAATCTTCATTTGGCGCCCTTTTCGCCTTCAATTCTGGTACCCGGGGCACATACCACTGTTTCCCCAACCCCCACCCCCTAGTTTCGGCCCTGGATGCTCCTTTTCCCTTTTACAATTTCTAAATTATAATGAAGTATTTTTAGGTAGCTTTCAATACAAAAAAGTATAAAGCTACCTATTGCAGCCGTTCGGAGGAAAGCAGTTCCGGAAAATTTCGATATATTTTCACCGATCATGACCCCCAGACCCCAAAACCACCCTCCGTCCAAATGTTGATTTATATATATAGATATATCCATATATATATATATATATATATATATATATATATATATATATATATATCTGACCTATGTCATACGATAACGCCCGTAATTATGAATCGATTTTGATGAAACTAATTGTGTGTATTAAGGTCACTAATGTCTCGAACGAGTTCGTTGGCCAGCTTGGTCCGCCATCTTGTTTCAAAATGGCGGCCATTTAAAGATGTAAAATAACTTAAAATCTAAAATAAATATAAAAAAAATTTAAAAATTCAAATTTATTTTTTAATTACGTGTTAGGCCTTGATACAAGGATTCCAGAGCTTTTTTTGGTTTACCTCTATCTTAAAAAATGGCTGAGATAGAGCAGTTTGAAATTCTAGGGTGGCTGACATTTTGAAACAAAACAGCACATTAACGCGATTCCTCGCAAATTATTTTCTTTCATTGTTGTAATAATTTTCCCAATCATACGCATAAAACTATATATTCATATACGTTAACGCCAAAATTGGCGACATTGGCGACAAAATTGGCAAAATTGGGCGACATTTGGCGAAATATCGCCAAATTTGGCGATCAAAATAAGTCTTCATAAATGAAGCCAATTTGGCTATTGCTCAATAATTTGGCGAATTTCTTATTCAAATTCAGTATTAACGAATCTTTTGTAAACGTTTCTTTGCATTTTAGCTTGCTGTTTTCGTGTAACATTAGCTAAAATTTTAAAACGAAGATATAGGAAAGCTATCTTTTCCTCCCGGTACAGGCCGGAAGGACTTTTTTATATTATTCCCAGCAGTTAATTTTACTTTCGATTTTGGAGTCTCGGCCCAACCTCTGGGGCGCGCCTATATCTACCGACTAAGTTTTTGGGTTAACTTCGCCCCCCCCCCCTCTCAACTACTCTCCAAATACTTTTTATTCTACATTCTATAATTAATAAAGTACATCGTTTATTCAATATAAAAAATAAAGGCTCGTTTTTAAATTAGTGACTTGCCTGGAGGTATTTTCTTGTTTTAACAATAAATCTTGTCGTTCTGATTTTTAGAGTCCATTACAGATAATTAATGATCTAATGAATTAAACTTATAGACTATTTCATGCTTTACAAAGTTTATCATGACACTTTTGTCTCTAAAATGCACTCAAAATAAGTTATGAAGAAAAAACTAACATGATTTGCAGATTTTTGCACTTTTTGTAAATTTTACCCCATTTTGCCGGCTTTTTATCTCGCCTCCTATTTGGGCAATTTACAAACATGAATGGTGCATGCCGTAGAAAATTTTATCTTCTACAAAATGGTGAAAATGATTTTTCTCCTAAAATGCACTGAAATCGAGTTACTCAAGAAAAATCGAAAAAATGCCAAAAGATTTTGTTTTTTGCGATATGGTGAAAAACGCACAAGGTCTAGAAGGTCGAGAACTTGTTATTATTATTATTATTATTATTATTATTATTATTAGAGGGTCGCTCTATAGAACATATCCAAAAATCAGAGTTACCCGACTTTTTTCAAGGCAAGGTCCTTTTTCGCCTATCTCTACTGGACTATTAGCACTTTTTGAAATGTGTAGATGTAGACCAACCACTTTTGGACCGTTGTCAAAAAACTTGTTGTTATTTTTATCGCTCATGCATCACTTCTAAATATCGCATAATTTCAGTTTTTACTTCATCGAATAGGGAAAAAAGTATTTTCGAATGAAATTTGTTTGAAAACTGTAGCTCAGTTTAATGACTTTTGAAATAATTTTCAAGCATGGGTGTTCTATTTCATAAATCTATTTCAATAATGGGCATTCGTTTGCTACAATAACGTAAAGAAACTAGTGACAGAGTTACGAAAATTGACAAATGACTGCCAATGAGAGCAAATTAGAAAGAAAAAATTACATTAACCATGAGATCAGACTAATTATAACATAAAGACCACAGCACTTTGGGTTAAACTTAGAATATACCGGGTGGTTATAAAATAAGTATCCCTATTTAAAGCTGTCTGTAGCTTGAAGGAATAACTGGAATGAAACCAAAATCGGTACACTTATTATTCGAGAAGGGGGAAGAAGAATGAAATAATATAAATAATCAATTGCGATAATCGCCGACAGATGGCTCTTTTGAGTGTGAAATGTAATGTGTAATATTGTGTACCGCGGAGGTGTCACAAACCTCAATTACTTTAGTGCATATCAAAACATGTGCGAAACATCACTCCTGATAAGTTACATTCCGCAGTTCAGCACGTCGTGCACCACCTGAATTGTGTCCTCCATCACAATGGTCGTGTGGAACCTGAACATGATCGGCAACCCCTTGCGAAAGCGCAACCACATTCACTGTAACATTTCCGAATAAATTAGGTGTGCCATCTGGTTTGATGCCTTAATTCTTTGTTCTTGTATTAAACATTACATTTCGCACTCAGTAACGCCATCTGTTGGTGATTATTGCAATATTTTTTTTTATTATTATCCCATTCCTCTTCCCCCTTCTCTAGTAGTAAGTGTACAGATTTTGGTTTCATTCGGGTTAATACTTCGAGCTACAGACAGCTCCAAATAGGGATACTTATATTATAACCACCCTGTATTAACGAAAAGACAGATTGAATAATTTTCTTTAATTTTATTGTCGGAGCACATCCGGCTCCCAAAATATTACTCGTATTGACACCCAAATTGCACTGGAAGTCGATGGTGCCAATATCTCGCCCGGAATTGAAAATCAAAAACATTCGTCAATCCAAACACCCCAAGACAGCGTCGATCTAATAATCCTATAGAAATGCATACACTATATCATTTCCTATTTATTTTCATCTTTTAAATGCAGATTCGGGGCGTGTAGGTTGACGAATATTTTTGGCTTTCAATTCCCGGCGAGGTCTTGGCACTATCGACGTTTATTCCAATCTGAGTGTCAATACGAGTAATATTTTGGGAGCTATCGTATTGACAAAAGTGTAATTTTTGATGGGAGACAGGTGCTGTGCTCCGACAAAAAAAAAAAAAAAAATTATTTTGTGAAAACACAGTGGCGGCTCGTGAGTTATTTAAATGGGTGTTCTGTTCACAAGACATAAATTTCGAAAAAAGAATCTGCCAGTACGACACATTTCAATTTTCAAAAATTAAATGAAAGCAATGCAACTAAACAAAATAACAAACACTTGGCAAAAGTGTAATATTTTACTTTCTATGAAGGGAAATCATACAATCAAACAAAAACACAAGCAAAAATTAACTAACTGAATACAGAAAACCAGGGCAGATTTAGGATAAACAACAATCAAGAAAGAGGCAGCGAATGCCAGATCCCGAACACTGAAGGTTGTGCGAATGGAAAGATACAACCGGTGCCTTTGTCTTACACTCTTCTCGCCGCTTGCGTCCGCATAAACTGGTATTGAAGAGAATTTCTTCGATCGCAAGTACTATCCCGGAAAGACCGAGTGCTCGTTATTGATAATTTTAGAAATTTACATTATTTGAGTACGCTTTGCCATGTACGTATTTAAAAGAGATGAAAGGGGGGGAAGGGACGTATTTATACGCATACTGGAAATTGCAAAAAATCTGGAAATGTGATTAATATTACTTTATTTAATGTGTTAATTTATTTCTTCGTTTTTCTTTGGGGGTTCGCGTGCACATGTTCTCCAATAGAGGAGCCGTAACAGTGAAAATGAATGCTTTTCTAGATTTTACATTCAATTTTTAAAAAATTAACCTTTGTTTCTTTGTTTTAGAATCCTCAGCAGTGTTTATCAGCCTGAAGGGTTCTATGGCGCAGGCGCAGACTATGATTCATTTTCTTCCTCTGGTATTCGTGAGTTATGGGAATAATATTATTATTTTTGAATTTGTCGCTTAATGCTTCTCTATTCTACTGGACATTTCTATTTAAAAAATAAATTGTCAATTTTCCCCGCAAAAAAAAAATGACGTTACACCAGCATCTATCTTTCCCTTACTTTTTACTTTCTTCTATCTATAATAGAAGAAAGTATTGTAATCGAAATTTTTTTCGACTCCCGGTTTTCGACGGATTTACACGTTTTAGGGGTCAGAGATTCCGAAAAACATGTTTTTACAAAATGTCTGTCTGTCCATCTGTCCGTCCGTCCGTCTGTCCGTCTGTGTGGGTCTTTTTTGTACCATCGAAAAGTGTATGAAGTTATGCTTCAAATTGAACCTAATTTTTTTTCTATGTTTTTGGCTATGGCAAGCAGATTCTATCAGAATGTGGGGATATTTTGACGAAAGGGGGCGCTGCGATCGATATTTTTGTTCCATTTTCACTATTGTACCATCTAAAAGTATATGAAGTTATGCTTCAAATTGAACCACATTTTTTTACTATGTTTTTGGCTATGGCAAGCAGATTCTATCAGAATTTGGGGATATTTCGACGAAAGGGGGCGCTGCGATCGATATTTTTGTTCCATTTTCACTATTGTATCATCAAAAAGTGTATGAAGTTATGCTTCAATTTGGACCAGATTCTTTTCTATGCTTTCGGCTATGGCAAGCAGGTTCTATCAGAATTTGGGGATATTTCGACGAAAGGGGGCGCTGCGATCGATATTTTTGTTCCATTTTCACTATTGTATCATCAAAAAGTGTATGAAGTTATGCTTCAATTTGGACCAGATTCTTTTCTATGCTTTCGGCTATGGCAAGCAGGTTCTATCAGAATTTGGGGATATTTCGACGAAAGGGGGCGCTGCGATCGATATTTTTGTTCCATTTTCACTATTGTACCATCTAAGAGTGTATGAAGTTATGCTTCAAATTGAACCAGATTTTTTTTATGTTTTTGGCTATGGCAAGCAGATTCTATCAGAATTTGGGGATATTTCGACGAAAGGGGGCACTGCGATCGATATTTTTGTTCCATTTTCACTATTGTATCATCAAAAAGTGTATGAAGTTATGCTTCAATTTGGACCAGATTCTTTTCTATGCTTTCGGCTATGGCAAGCAGGTTCTATCAGAATTTGGGGATATTTCGACGAAAGGGGGCGCTGCGATCGATATTTTTTTTCCATTTTCACTATTGTACCATCTAAGAGTGTATGAAGTTATGCTTCAAATTGAACCAGATTTTTTTTTATGTTTTTAACTATGGCAAGCAGGTTCTATCAGAATTTGGGGCTATTTCGACAAAAGGGGGCGCTGCGATCGATATTTTTGTTCCATTTTCACTATTGTACCATCTAAAAGTGTATGAAGTTATACTTCAAATTGAACCAGATTTTTTTTCTATGTTTTTGGCTATGGCAAGCAGGTTCTATCAGAATTTGGGGATATTTCGACGAAAGGGCGCGCTGCGATCGATATTTTTGTTCCATTTTCACTATTGTATCATCGAAAAGTGTATGAAGTTATGCTTCAAATTGAACCACATTTTTTTTCTATGTTTTTGGCTATGGCAAGCAGGTTCTATCAGAATTTGGGGATATTTCGACGAAAGGGGGTGCTGTGATAGCTAAATTCAAAAGGTCAAAATAGCCAAATTCAATTTCAAATTCAAAAAGATGTGCAAAAAAATTAGAAATTCTACAATTTTTTTTCGTTAAATGTTCAGAGAATCCGGAACAATTTTTGTTTTGCCTCTATCTTAAAAAATGCCTGAGATATAGCGGTTTGAAATTTTAGGGTGGCTGACATTTTCAAACAAGACAGCAAAATTCATCCATAAACGGGTTTAACTTATGAGTTATAGTTAACATGGTTTTGGCAAATTTTCTTTCATTGTTGTAACAATTAATCCTATTATATGCTTATCACTATATATTTATATTCGCCAACGTCAAATTCTCGCCAAACTTGACGACAGTTGGCGAAATATCGCCGAATTTGGCGACCAAAATAGGTTGTCATAAATGAAGCCAACTTGGCTGTAGAGGACTAATTTGGCGATATTCTCATTCAAATTCAATGTTGACGAGAACTGGGATTGAATCTTCTTTAATTAGGTTCCACGCATTTTACCTTCGTGTTTTCCAGTAAAATTAGCTAAAATCGAAAAACCAAGAAATAGGGAGGCTATCTGTTCCTGTCGGTTCAGACCTGAAGGACTTTTCGTAGTTTACATCAGTTGATCGCATCCCGGTAACCCGACGATTCGAAAGCAGCTGACGTACAACGGAATAACGAAAAATATTGATTTTATTGGGGATATGATAACGAATTTTGAAGTATTAACATGACTGAGATAGAAGAAAGTTTTGGGATTGGCACATCTGACTAGTTTTAGTATAAAATCAAACTAGAAATAACAAGTTGGAAATTGTACGTCAAACGGGACAAATGAGGTGCGTTCGAAATATAACTAGTTTTATAAATATTCAGATCTTGTTGAAATAGCTGTTACACTCTTATTCAAAAATGCATGAATACAAAATTTATTTTATGTGCAGATTTTCATATTATAAGATATTAATTTTATTTTACGAAATTAAGTTTCAATACACTTTTATAAACAATTAATTACAATTCTGTTACATAAATTATACTATGCGCAAATATCCAATACAAGACAGCGTAAAAAAAATCATCGTTATTATTTCACTGAAAAAATGAATTGTATCGTCTGTTATTATGATATGATTATTTTCCGTAATAAAATAAATACATTTTAAGTTGGCAACATTTAATCTTTTGTTGACATTTACTGAAAATTTCATCGGGAAACTTAAGCCTAGTTTTGAAAATTTCAGAACTTGAAATCCATATTTAGACTCTTTTTCCATTTAATATCTATTATTTATATCTCCGGAAATATCTATCCAAAAAACTGTCGATAGATTATAAGATCGCTATCATTAGACAATTTTAGTATACAAACTCGGTTTTTAAATTCAGAAATACGGAAATAATATTACTCCATCTTAACTATGACGTAATCACCATGGCAACCTAGAATCATTACCTATCATGGGATAACATTGAATTAATTACCTGTAATAGGATTTATAAGAATGAAGAAAACTTTTATTAATATCTTTTTAAGTTTTGATTCGATTTTCATAAAATTTGAAATGGCTCAACAAAATTCTGCAACGATTATATATGTTAAATTTCAAACCATTCGGTTGGGAAGTTTTTGCGCTGTTATTTAGGACAGACGGACAGATGGATGGTCCAGACGACGAAGCAAAGGACTACGTATTTATATAATTACAAAAGCACCTAAAATGGTAAACATGTTAAAATATTTTTGACGCAAACAAAATTTAAAATAATCAAGTAACTAAAGATGTTAAAAAATATATATGTATAATTGTAAAATTAGTAGAAATCACGGCGTACGCTTAAAACGTCTTTGCATTTTTGTCATTACCCGTATTTAACTTAAAGAAAAAGTGAAAGTTTTTTTTTTCTGAAATGCACGTCGAAATTATTTTCTGTTGATATTATATATACTTTTTCTTTTTTAATTATCATTTTTTCCAGTGACTTATCTGTATAAATGAAAAACATTGCATTACGTATAACTTACAAACATTTACTGCAGTATAGATACCAAGAACTGAGAAAATAATAACGAAGAATTCTTAAAACTAAACTCCCAATGCTACATAATAATACTTCAAAACTCGACACTATTTACAAACTTTGCCGAAAATAATTTCGAAAGTTTAAGAGAAACTTTGACATCTAACTTAGAAACTGTGAAAAAATATAGTGTAAAGAAGAAAAAATAGAGTAAGTAAAATATTTCTCTCCCTCCTAAGATGGCCTTTTGGGACCACAAAGATCAAGTCGTTCTATCCATTAATGTCTAGTAAGAATGAGGCACAGGAGCAAAGGAAAAGCCTCTCTCAATTTTCTGAGCCACCGCAAATGTCAGATAGGGAAAGAAATGACCTGTCGACCACACAAATCTGTTGAAAAAAGAGAGAAAAAAAAAAAAACAGTTTTTCTCATGATTCTGACAAATATTCCCTAAATAATTAGTCAATTATCGTTATTTTAATAACCGAGATTTTCACTTATCCTCAAAAGTATTGATTCAATTTATTAAGTAGTATTACAGGAGAAAGCTAAAACATATTTATTACTTACCCATCATACGTAGTATAGGGTAAGTCTTGTAATCGTTTTGAAAATCGAAAAATTTTTTTTGACGGATTTACACGTTTCAGACACTGGAGATTCCGAAAAACATATTTTTAGAAAAAAAATTTTGCCGTCCGTCTGTGTGTCTGTGTGTCTGTGTGTGTGTGTGTCTGTAAACGCTCTATCTCCCGAAAAAATTGAGATAGAGACTTGCAATTTGGTATGTACTTAGTATGTAATAATGGGAAGAAGCCTATTTCATTTCATTAACCTCGATTAACCGGAACTATTTTATTCGGACCCTCGAAATATTCGTTCTGATAAAAGGTATATAAAAATTTTCGAAATTGTTTATTTTAAGAAATGAATATAAAAGACAATAAAAAAACATAAATTTTACATAAAGCATGAAGTCGATCGGATAATTAGTTGCCGAGATATTTGGAATCCTATTTTCCACACTCTTCGATTTTTCATGACCCTGTATTTCATCCAAATTTCACTTCAAAGAGATATTTTAATTGGAAATTTGACGCTTAATCAGATGCAATAAACCGCTAGTTAATAGGATTATTATTTTTGGAGTTATAAGGAAAAACCTCTTTCAAGCAATTCAGTAATCGAGCCTTTAAAGTTTGTGACGTCATCAAGCCACGATTTTATTTGAATTGCAATGCATTTTATAAGTAGTTTACACATTTTTATTTTAATATTTTACATTATGCATATCCATGATGGGTAAGTATTACGGTGGCCCCCAACGACTAGTTTTTTCCGTGTTTAGCTTCCGTGTTTTCATTTTTATAGGAATATGTTTTAACGCGCCCGGCAATTCTTCGTCCGTCGGTGTCGGCTTTGCAATGACCTTCGTGGCCGCAGCTTCGAACAATTTTTATAAAAATGTGTCGTTGTCTTCTATCTGACGTTGAACTGCAATTCATTGTAATGATGCTTTACGTCAAATTAAATGTTTTTTCTATTTATTATTGGCCCTTTTTGTTCCACTAGATGTCACACCCTTCATAACTATTTTTGCGATTTTCTCCCACTAAACGTGGTTTGCGACCCCATGTTCTATGGTAAGTTTTCATCCTCTTGATGCCTTCTATCATCCCTCTTAATTTGGCGATCGAATTTTGGAATACCCTGTATATGCATTATCAATAGGCAATATAATGGATAAAGGCGTGATTTTCAATATTCGAAGTTCGGAGTTCAAACATTGCATAAAAAGTGACTAAAAAAAGGAGTAAAAATCGGTTCTGTATTTTTTTTAAAAATAACTACTAGTTTTATTACTGTTTCTGAAATTAAATTAAAAAAATAAAAATAATCTATAATGTCGCTAACAAAATAAAATAACATAAACCATCCATTATATAAGTTTTAAATATTCATAATTTATTTCAACTGTTTAAGAAAAGTAAAAACATAAAAGGCGAAATCTTATAAATGGAACAGAAGCGTTTATAATCAGCGATGCTTTCAAACCATCAGCGTAAGAAATGATCACACCCTTAATGTCTGAAAATTCCATAATCGAGCAGCGAGGATGAAAAATCACCATTTCACTTTGCGCATTTTGAAGTAAATACTTTTGGGCAAAATGCCGTGTGCGATATGGAATTTTGCACTATTAATCTTTTACTTTTGACCGGGGGTACATTAGGAAACGATATCTGCAAAATAGCAGCTGAGTTTTGGAGTAAAAGTTGCGCCCCACTAAAGTAATTTTAAGATCTTTTTGGAAAGGATACTCATTTCCAGGGCAAGTCTGCGGGTACCGATAGTCATTCAAATGCGGGTCCTTAAAATGATATCAGAAAATCAGCTTGTTGAATAACTGTTTTTAACACTTTCCAACCTAGTTGAAAAGTGTTTATGACTTCGGTCTGCCGTATGGCCGTGCTTTAACGAAACGTAAATATGCTCGGGTTGCCCTGCAATTTTTATATGTTATGGTCGTTATCTATAGCATGTTTCCTATTTCAACGGAAGTGTGTAGCACTTATAGATTTTTTTACAGGGACACTCAAAAGAATTCCGTTACATTACGGTCTACGGGGAAAAATCATTTGTGGTTTATTTTAATGATGTTACACAATTTCAAACACATTGTAATTGATATATATCACTAAGGTGCATTACAAGAAGCTTAATATGGAATAGGGTGTGCATAGCACTGATAGTTAATTTACAGGGACAGTCAAAAGAATTCCGTTACATTACGTCTTGGAGAAAAATCGTCTGCGGTTTATTTAAATAATGTTTCACTGTTTTAAACGCATTGAAATTTATGTATATCACTAAGGTGCATTACAAGAGGCTTACTACAGAATACTGTGTGTATAGCAGTCATCGTTCATTTACAGGGACACACAACAGAAGTCTCTACTGTCTGTTAACACTAATTCCTGGAAGTGCGTTTTAAGTTACTGAACGCGATTTTAAATTTAACTCACTTTTTGTCTATTACGTGGTGTGTATAAATTCTGTAGATCATATACAGGGAAGCACAAAAGTTCGCGAACACATTTCCGTTTATTGACAGAAACTCCAGAAGGAGAATTTTAAGCTGTGCTACGCGTTTCCTAACTGAACTAAAATGTAGCATCCTATGTAGTATATATACAAATCTATTGATCATATACAGGGCTGAATAAAAGTATTCGGATATTTTTCCGAATATTGTATATGTTAGAAATATATGTTGGAAATTCCTGAAATTACTTTTTTAAATATGTTATGCGTTTTCCAAATTGTTTACTTAGATGTTATCTTTCAGCTTATTAAACGGTATGATTTGTAAAATTATTCTGGAAGCGTTGGAAAGTGTTACATAATCTATGCTTGACGCATGATTTTCCGTTCTTGTTTTAAAACGCATTTGCTTAAACTTTAAACATCAATTTATTAACACATTGACTGCTAATGGCACATTAAATTTGTACGATCATTTGGCCCTTTTCATTTTGGAGGCAAACGTTTATTCAAATATGCCGGAATATTTAATATTTTCATTAACAGTAAAATAGGCATCCGTCTTAAGGGTTATTATTATTATTTTTGTTGTTGTTGTTGTAGGCATAACAAGTTCATTATCATTATCTCGTTTAATTCTATCTTCACAAATTATAAAATGATCCTCGAAATGTTTAATGGAGATCACTGTTGTTACACTAGTAGTAAAATTATCACGATGTAATTTTCTCAGCTATAATTTCTTCTTTTCATTATCAGTTGGAAATTGGAAGACTGTAGTACTTCTTTCCAGTATCGTAGTTGGATTTGAAACCAGGAGCATGACATTCTCCTAGTGGCTATGCTCCCTGTGGTGACTAGAGAACATTTTAATGTCTTTTGGTAATAATGGCCACATTTCTCTACCATACTCCACTATAAATGATCAAATAAAAGAGTTGCTTCTTAGTAGCCCGAATTTTGTCTAACGCATAAGATAATATAATAGCACAATGAAGTTTGCATGGTATTCAGCAATGCGGTAGGACTTTCTAGGTGAAGGTCCTTATTACAAGATTGAATTCACTATTTCGTTTGATTCAAGATTCATTTGGAAAATGGACGAGCGCAGTGGGTTATTTAATAAAATTTTACAATATATTGAAATAATTAACATTTTCTTATCAATTTTACTATGTTTAACGCTTTATGTAATTGTTTATAGGTTAAAAAATAATACATTTTTATCCAGATTTTTTTCGATATAGCACAAAAGCATTTATGATGAAGTATATGAGAAGCATTAGTGTGTCGCAGAATCGGGCCCTACTGTATATAAAAAAAGATTCACTGCGTTTTTGCAATAAATATACGTCTCCTTCGATGTTCGAAATAATAAAAAAAATAATAATTCTATTTCCATACACTAATCAAAAGCTAAAACAATCCGTACAAAACATACAATGTTGAAATTGTTCGCTAATCAAACATGCCTGATGAAAGATAAATATTAAATTATGCCGCTCCTTGTTGACAAAAGAAAGAAAAAATTCAAAAAACGAGACGGCTGGTATATATTTTTTTAATAATTTTTCAGAACAAACATCGCTTCATCTTTTCAGCGAGAAATAACTGAAACGTCTTCACTCATACAATTTAATCAGTCTCTCGACAGCACTTTTGAAATTTTTATTTACGGAAGGGATGGAATTTTTCGGTGAAATAAAATGCGCATGAGCAGGAGCTATTATAACCACATTGCCATCGATCGTTTTCTTCTTTTTAAGAATGTTTATCATCTGTTTTCCAAGTAGGTCATGCTATAGTGCCCTGCAATAGTAACTTACCTTCTTTTTGCTTTTTTCTCTGTTAAAAATGAACAAAAACTACTCTTCATTAATTCTTTTCCTTACTCATAATAGTTTCAAGAATAAAATTTTCAATGGTTAAAACAAAAACACACGCACTCTTTCTTTTCTTCTCTTTTCTTTTTTTTCCGAGTATATGAAAACAATGTAAAAAAACAAACGAGAGCGAAGGTATGCAACGTATAGTCAAACACAGTTGGAATGTGGCGCTAAGCGTATACTTTTATTTATTTTTATGTATTATCTTTTTTTAAGCACACTAAGCACTAGAGACGATATGGGGGTCAGACAAAGCCCGATTCTACGCCGAGAACTTGCTCGACTTTTGTACCAGTCTTCGGGATAGGGCTCGGGCTCAAAATAAAAATTTTATTTAATCACAAATTGAAAAAAAAACAAAAGAATAACTTTCTATTTGAAAAAAAAAGGAATGTAGTCTAAGTTTTTTTAAAGTTGTTAAAATCCTTTAAAAAATAATTTGAAAGGGAATTGAATTGTTATTGATGGGATATAAGGAGAAACATTCTGTTTGATTATGAAAACGTTGTACGGTCAGTGTTACTAACATAAAGAGGCCATGGATGTCCCCACGTCTAGCCGCGCTTTCCCTTTGAAGTCCTTTTCTTCGATTGGTTTTAAAGTTTGACACAGTAAAAAAATAAGCATAAGACTTATATGTATATATATAATTAAATAATGTCAGTCCTAGAGTATAATATTGTAAAAATGGTCTTTGGAGCTTCATCTCAACTTCGGGAATCTACCTACTTAGTTAATGGACTTTATCCAGCAAGCGTTAAACATTCACTTATTAACTTTTTTAAATTTATAAGAGCTCATTAATAATCAATATATATCAGTAATTCATTACACTATACGGACATATGTAAGTGTGGCTTTCGAGCTCACTTCTCTACAGGGGTTTGACTCTTCCAGAAATTTTAGTAAATACCAATGTTCTAAGGGGACCATCTTCTTGTTGTGAAATGATACACAGAAAAGAAAATCTTAGAAACTTACTGTCGGATTCCACTTCTCCGTCCACACAACTTCGAAATAAATCCGGTCTTTTGATATGCTGCCACCACCGATATGAATACGTGATATCGGGCACGATACTTGATGTATATTCAAGAAAAACCTAACTCTTTCAATTAAAGTTAAAGTAACAATTTATTAACAATATTTACACTTAAACTCGGATGTAAATTATCCGGTTTAACACTAAATCAAAACAATTACAGAAAACGCTCTACGTGTACCGTTAGACTACGTCAATTCATTCCGCACTGAGATTTCTATTCATCTCACACCCGCTCTCTCTTTCTTTCGAGAGATACCGTTAAACACACGTGGCTCAGATCGTCAACTCCCAACGACCTTCCACCTTCACTACCACGTTCGAACTAACTTCACCTCTGGTCATTCCCCAGCGCACCCGCTCTCTTTCTACGGGGCTGCTGTTTTATTTCCAAGGGTCGCTTGACAACCGTTCCTCCCTCTTGACTGATCTGTCTTCCTAAATAAAAGGGTGCACTATCTTTCTTATCTATCAAAGACCACATTGCAATGGAAATACCTCTTTCATTATGTCCAACTCGCTACCCTCCGGATTAAGATTTTTTTAAAACCAGATTCTAACGGTACACAATAGATACCGATACAATACGCTAATCCCTTAAGAATAGCTTTAAACTCTTGCAGCTGTGAGAGAAACCTGACAACCCCCCCCCACCTTAGCGGAAAATATGCCTTTTAGGGGCTAATTTTCTTCAAACTATGTAATGTCTGAGAAGAGTTCAAGAGTTCCTTGATAGGTTTCTTCATTACTACAATTACATAAATATTTCAAGGCGTCTGAAAATTTAACTACTGACATCTCCAATGAACCATATACTAATGTGATAACTACAGAAAAAAAATTACACAATATGCTAATACACTGTTATAAACACAAAATGCAAATACAATTATAAATACACAAAAAAAATAAAGTTACACTAGTATTATGTCATTTCAATGTCAGTCCTTAGGCTGATATTACTGGAAGCGGTACTAATTTTTCCTTCCAGTCCTTCCTAGTTAACTTAATTGGTACATCCCTTTCCGCAATGCACCCGCTTGAATGGCTAACTTCTCCCTCTGATGTCCTAATTAAATTCTCCTCTAGCCAATCAGGCGCTTGCCTGTCCAAGTCCTCTTTGTACGTAATAAAGACATTGTACCATTTCTGCTTTATCTTACCCCTCGCCGGTTTACGACAAATCCGATTTTTCTCCATTTCTACCAATTGGATAGGACCCATAAATAATTCCTTATTTTTCCTTAAGATTGACTTTATGTCCCCAACTTGAATATTTGTTAAGCCTTTTAACTTCACCTCTGGTCATTCCCCAGCGCACCCGCTCTCTCTCTACGGGGCTGCTGTTTTATTTCCAAGGGTCGCTTGACAACCGTTCCTCCCTCTTGACTGATCTGTCTTCCTAAATAAAAGGGTGCACTATCTTTCTTATCTATCAAAGACCACATTGCAATGGAAATACCTCTTTCATTATGTCCAACTCGCTACCCTCCGGATTAAGATTTTTCTTAAACCAGACTCTAACGGTACACAATAGATACCGATACAATACGCTAATCCCTTAAGAATAGCTTTCAACTCTTGCAGCTGTGAGAGAAACCTGACAATTACCAAATAAACTTTGTACGATTTCCTTTCATACACAGTTAGTTTATTTTATATTTAAAATTTCTGTATGAATTTTCTGGTGATTAACTTAGTGTTTACTGGAAAGCAGAACTCATGTCTTTCAGCCCCACTGTTGAATTCAGCCCTTTTTCTCGGGGGGATTTGTGCGATTCCGGGGGGACATTATAGTGTTTCGGAGGAGGGGGGGGGGGGGAATTGCACTTTTTGACCACTGAAAACACAAAATCTCAAATCTCTGTGTGTGGGGAGAATGTCCCCCCCCCCCCCGCCGGGCCACCCCCTGAATTCAACACTGCTTTCAGCCCTAGTTTATCCAATGATATTTTAAAAGAATATGAATTGTGGCTTTTGTAGATTTCTGCCTGCGGCTGGGTATAAATAACAAATATGCTATTTTAAACAGATTTTCAGGGACATAAAAATCGCGAAACGTTGTCATTAAAGAGTATTTTGAATTCATAGATATTTCTATGTATAAAGCTACTTTTAAATGAGAAAGTTAATCTTGAAACAATTTTAAAATGTTATTAACAATTTTCTAATGCGTACTTTCAGTATCGGACTCGCACTCTGATGACAAAGATTTTTTTCGACCTCTGGCGGACTCGCATTTCAAATCGCCGGACTCGGGCAGGTCGGATCCCAATAAAAGAGTCCGAACTCATCTCTAGTACTCCTCTCTACGTAGCCCTCGAGTGAATTTCCTGTGGCTTCGAAAGTTGGGTACATAATTAAAAATTCTATATAACTATATACAGATATATATTTTGTAAAATGAAATTCTAAGAGTCTGCGATTGGTTTTAAAGTCTGACACAGTAAAAAAATAAGCATAAGACTTAATAAAAATAAGCATAAAATAATTATATATATATATATATACATATATATATGTAATAATAAAAAATTTTCGCCCTATTTCTTTAGTTAAATTATTCCAAATTCTTCAATTCTTTTTCCCTCTCTTTTTAAAATATCTCTTAAATCTATTTTGTATTTTATTCCATAACTTAATAAAAATATTCTGTTATTTATCATTCTAAAAATCTTAATCTGTTAAAAGCTACACGTATTTATTAAAACCTTATTCTCTTAAATTGCAACACTGCCTCTAAACGCACCTGCCTAATTTCTTCTTTTGAGACATTTAATTTTTATTCTTTGGAACTTTTATAATACCATTTTTATTTCTATTTAATTCATTCGGCATCCCATGATTCCAAGCGGTTTTCGCGCCCAAAGGCCTTTTTACCTTTTTAATTTGCCGCTTCTGTTAAAGAGTTTTAATCATACGTCAGAGACACGTCTTCGTGGCCTCATTTTTTTCATCCATTAGCGAGAAAGCTCCGCCTTCTTTATCCCCCTAGCGCCCTCCGAACATGGATGCGAGTGGACCAGCTTGTTCGCGCGTTTTGTACCTTTGGGCCAAATTTTGAAGTATTTATACGGTTACACTGGCTTCGGAGACAGAATTTACCGAATTAGTGGTTGTCATCTAATTGCCGTCACTGGGGAGTCTACACTAATGCATCGGTAGTATGTTCTTCAAGCTCTACTAATTCTTCAATATCTTCAAATGTGTTCAGTTTTAATGAAGCGAAAGTTGGTGGAGTTGCTTTCATCGCTGTGATCACAATAAAGCCACTGCTCATCTATTAAGTTATTAAGTCTTCTTTTTAATGTTTTTGGGAAATTTCTTCTGGATTTCACTGCCTCTGCTCAATTTTTACGACTGCAAATACCTTACGATTTCCGATGTGATATACTTCGAGATTTGTCTTCATGGTGAGTGACTCGAAGTGATGCCCTGTCCGGGTGTCATGACTACATTTCAACGATCTCGACTGCGGCTACCTCGATATGATTATCAGGTAATTTTAGTGGTTTCGGACTGAGATGTTCCGATTGTCTGGTGGAAAGAACGTTCAAGTCGCCAGCAATAGCGACCGTCTATAATGTGCCAATTTTCGACAGGAATGTATCATATATATATAATTAAATAATGCCAGTCCTAGTAATTAATTACAATATACGGACATATGTAAGTGTGGCTTTCGAGCTCACTTCTCTACAAGGGTTGAAATCTTCCAGAAATTTTAGCAATACCGCTGTTCTAAGGAGACCGTCGTCTTGTTGTGAAATGATACACAGAAAAGAAAATCTTAAAAACTTACTTGATAAACTTTGTACGATTTTCTTTCATACACAGTTAATTTATTTTATATTTAAAATTTCTGTATCATTTTTCTGGTGATTAACTTAGTGTTTTCGTTTTTTATTTGTTTTTTGTAAGATCCTAATTTTATTTTCAAAATTTATGGATAAACCCCTAACACATTTTCTTTTATAGCTATACTAGCTGACCTAGCCAGCATTGTCCGGGGCCGCAATAATAACCTTAAACAACACCAAATATGCATTATTTTATATCTTTAACCCGAGTTTGTATGAAAATTATATTTTTAATGACAAAATCGCGAAAATATACTGATAATTGGTTATAAAAATGCTCGTAAGAAAATATTTTCTTCCCTTTTCATGTAGGGTCGTTTCATAGTTTAAAAGGATTAGTTTTTGCTGCCCAAACTCTTTGAAATTTTTAATGGTTATAAAGATGCCGGTCTTACAGCCAGTGTAAAAATTGCGTCAGAAATATTGTTATCTAGTTGTAAAATAAATATGTTTTCTTCTCGCTTTTTTTGTTTGTTTGTTTTCGGGGGGGTGGGGGGGGGGGGGTTGCATCGGGTGTCCGTTAACATAACAAAAAAAATAATAATAATTTTCGTCTTCCGAACTCTCTGAAATTTTAGTAGTTTATAAATATAAAACTATTTCCAAGTACTCTAAAAAATTTTGTGAAAATATATGCATATTAAATAGTGAAAACGTTACCCGAAGCCGAGAGTGGCCGCTCAGAAACACCCCGTTATTATGGTTTTCGTCGAAAAGTTCTCTTATTTTATTTTTTTAAAATATTTCTTCTCGCCCGATCGTTTCTAAATTGTTGTAGGTGATGTAAATACAGTCTACCGAGATTCTCTAGCTCTAGTCAAAAAGATAGTGTCGAAATACGGACGTTTAGTTACTTTTAACGTAAGAAAAAGAATCATTAGTATTAACAGATAAACTTTGTAAGATTTTCTGCCTTAAAGGAGGATAAGATTTTGTCAGATTTTTAAAGGAGGTTTATTCTATATTTAAAATTACTGTATAACTTTTCTCATGACTAGCTTAGAGATTTTTTTTCTTTTTTTTTTGGTAAGATCCTAATTTGTTTTTTCGAAATTTGTAGATTAACCCTTTCACATTTTCACATTTTCTTTTATAACGCTATGAAGATTTAAGAAAAGATGTATAAAGTATACTATTTCCGGGCTGTTTTGATCTAAGAAACGCCAAGAGAGTGTCAAAAGAGAGTGTTACTAGTTGGAAAAATCAAAGTTATTACACTTTTTAATGCATAAACGAACCATATTTTAAAAATTATACCCCTTTATATTCAGAAAGTAGAAACGATTTCCTGTAGAATGCTATCCCTCGCATGTGTCTGCAATAATGTGGTAATAAAATAATTTTAGGGTTGTAATATGAAGTTCTTGGTCGTGGTAAAGTGGATTTGATACGATGAATATCTCGATGACTAAAATCATTACCTTCCAAGAAATCTATAAATTCATGAGAAATGAGAACAGGCACATTTGGAAGAACAAGCAGACTTAAGTAGATGAAGGTATTTTAATAAGCCCAGGTTCTATAGATATTGCACACAAGTACAGGAAAACGTTGGCTGCCCATGGCAGCGCAGGGCACCCGGGCCCGTAACACAATTCGGGAAAATGTTACATGTTAGAAGCAAGATGATTAGCGAGAGAAGTGATTGTTTCTTGTATCATGACATGAAGTCGAATGAAAATTACATTTCGCCAAAAGGTTACAATATGGCGATCATTTCTCCAAACAGAGGATAAAGACAATTAAAAATTTAGAGAACAGAGCCATTTTTGGCATAAATTATCCTAACGAATATATTGGTGGTAGCCAACATGCATGGGAATGCAAAACCACACAAATGGGGCTCGGAAAAGTTTTCGCATTCTTGAACCCGCGAACCTTAGAGATTGTTATGACTTCGACATGTACGTTGGATATTTTTGGACCAGAGTTATTCAGATGCGCTTGGGAATCATTGTAATTAAAAAGGGTGTGTATGAAGAAATCAGTTAGCAACAGAACTTTGTGACCAAATAAGGAGATGGCAGATGGTAAATCTTATTTGAAAGGGTAGATGTAGCGGTTTTCCTTTACATAGCACAGAATAGAAATATTTTTAGTGTAACTGAATTAAAAGGATATTAGAATAAACGGAATGAAATTTGTTATATTGAATTTAACAAAATGGTGGGAAAGGAAAATGAAAAAGTATTCTTGTAGAACAGTGAGCGTTAAAATAATGAAAAAGGGAACAGATTTGGAAAAGGGAATTAAATGAGAGGGGAATAATTACTAAAATTGAATAATATATGATGCGACATCATATATTTCTCCTCCTTGTGTAGAATTGAAAAAAAATTTGGTCACATGGTATGTATGCTCTGTTCAGAGATTACATAATATTTTCACATTTAAAATAATACCAACATGTACTTTATAAGCAATAAAAATGCGTGCAAACCTGGTATAAAATATAAAAAAAAGCATATAATTGGATAATATGACATGAAACATAAATGTGAACGTTCTTCTTTTGATGAGGTACCTCAATATGTACACCGGTGAAATATTTCAATAAGAATATATGTGTCTCATATAAAAATCAGCTGCAGCATTATCATAAGAATATAGATATAATAGTGCACATTTATATTTAATATAGTCCTTTTAGACTATTTTTGACCTATATTGCATGTACTATATGCAATTGAGACTTAGTTAATAGGTCATTTGGCCAAGCATGAAAAACTGTTTAATTAGTTAAAAAGGCCATAAAATATGAGACTTTTTTTTAATTAGCACCTGCTGTGCTGTATAAACAATAACTGAAAATGCAAGTTACATATAAATAAAATAGTGGGTATATCTTTTATATTAAGTGTATTGAAGAAAAATGTAGAATAATGTAGCATATTCAAAAATTCGGTATCACTTTGTAGATCATACTGCATATCTGCAGAAGTTAATTATTTATTTATTTTATTTAATATTGGGAAAGAGTGAAATGTGGAAAGTGGAAAAATTGTCCCATAACGGGTGATATCTAGGAATGCTTATCACAACCTACCATCTACAAACATGTTGTCAACATGACACATGAGAATAACAACATAAGTTGTTCTGCACTAATAGTAAGATACGGGACAAATTTAAATAATACAATATTTGATATAATAATGTTAGAAAAAATCTACGATATTTTGAAAAAGAAATAAAAGTTGACCTCTGTTGTTTTAAGAAAATTAATCTAAATTTAAATTTTAAAAAAGTGTGTGATATTATGATTGTTTATGTAGAGAAAAGTGGTATGTTAAGTATGAGCAACATTAAAAACCATGCAATGTTTGTTTAAATCCTTTAAAAAGGAAAAGAAAAGAATAATAAATTTTGAATTAAAAAGTTGATTAAAGTGTGGAAACACAACATTTATGCAAAATGATTGAAATTGAAAAATGTGAGCACAATTAATTGAGTATTGATATGTATGAAAGTGTGATTGTATGAAATAGAAGCTATCAATTAAAAGAAATAGAAACATATTAATTATAACAGAGAAAAAAAAATGTAAAATAAAATATAACTGAGAAGTGCATTAGAAAGTATGTATGTACTGTTCGATTGCAACCTTTAATGTATCTTCGACAGAAGATTTAACTGGTTTAATACCAACAAAGTTGCAATTACATTAGAACTGAATAAATACCTCTAAACACTAAAAGAAAAATGAATTAAAAATTTTGAAAGAATATGTCATGTTGAAAATTAAATACGAAAAAAAAAAGCTGATGAAATGATGAAATGCAGTGTTATACATGTAGAAAAGAAATGTGTAAAAAAATTGTGTACGTCCACAGACTGAAAAATAATGCCTCCATTTCAACAATTTTATGAAAGCGACGTGCACTACAAGAAAAGGAAGTAAATTCCTATAAAATCCTATTATTATGAAAATAATAATTTTGCCATACTGGCGTGATTCAGTAGTGTACATTTTTTTTTATTTTTCAACTGTAGAGAAAATTTAGCAAGAAAAAGGTTATTTAACTTATTTTTATTAAAAAGAATATGTGATAATGAAATATGACTGAAGATGTTTAAGTAAAGTAACTGATGAAATGAATAATGAAAAAGTACGTTACCATGATAACTAACATTACCAAAATTGTTGCGATTGCAGTAGGTAACTAAGCACATTGTTGTTTACCATAATTGGTGCATATAGCGAATTCTATGAACTCCTCCAATAATAATATGGTATAACTAGTACCTAATTTAAAGTTACATGGAAAACATGATGAGATGATACATGTGCAAAGATTGTGTTAACGAATGATGTTGAATATTACGAGTAGTGTAATTAGAACCCCTACAAGTATGTAATGTCAAAGAAACAGATGTTAATTAAAAAAAATGAATGTGAAATACTAGTTGTACATTGAATGGTGGAGCAAATACTTTGAGTAGTATTATATATTTATATATCCTTGATTGGTGAAATGTGCATGTTGGTTGACTGGTAATACTTGAAACATTGATTGGTAGTGTAACATTGACTAGTAAAAATTCTTTGAATGATAAAACAGAATACATTAAGTATAGATGATAGAATTATGTGTAAGATGTTTGTGTAAATTTACAGGATGAAATACTTGATGCATTAATCATGAAAGTTTCCTGAAATGAGTGCATTGTACAGAAATCTGAGTAGATTTCTAAGAATCGTAATATTAAATATAATATAATTAACATTAAGGCCTGATTCAGTAATGCACCATTTATTTTGCATCAGTAAACATATTTAATTTAATGAAAGTTATGTTTGTTTATTAAACTGGAGTTAGAAGTAAAAAAGTATGTAAAAGATGAAGAAGAATATTGATTGTTGTATGCATTTTATATTTAAAAAAAACTATCACCATTAACCTACAATGAAAATATCAGCATTATTGAGAATGCAACTGGTAAATAAGTCTAGTTGTTTACCAACAGTGGTATGTATAACAAATGTTATGTACCCGATTAATATCGTTTGGTGTAACTAACTTATATATAAACCATGAAATTATCAAATGCAGGATATGTGACATGGAAAAAGAATATGAAAAGGAGCAGAATTTTTTTTATATATATAAATGAATCGTAAACAGTATAACAGTGATTGGTACTAACTGGTACTGAATCATGACTGGTAACTTTGACACGTAGAGTTAATGACATGTGTAATTAATTAAAAAGGAACCATTGTAGATTATAAAACTGGTTATTGGATATAGAAAAGTAGCGTAAAATAACGCAAGATTGCAGAAGATCTCAAAGTCTACTTAGGTTGTTTAAAACGTTCTTGAATAATGCTACTAAAACAATACACATGAATTAAAATATATCAACTTAATAAAAATATACACGAAAACATTTGCCATCATACAAATAAAATTTATCTAAATATAAAAGAAAATATGACATGTATAAATAAAATATTAAAAATGTCTTTAATTAATCAGTTGCTGTATCGGTAAACAGTGCCATATACTTATATACGAAGAAAAATATTACTTTAACGATTCCTTAAAAATTTTAACATGGCTGTGTCTAATAATGAAAAACACACCTTATAAAAATATATCTTATCTTGTTTTGAAACCGAAAAAAAATATATACTATATTGGAGGGTTAATGCTCAAAACATCTAATAAACAACAAAAATGTCAATTATGTATTAAACTACAAAATACATACAAACCTGAATAAATTAAACTTCTTAGAAATTATGGCAATAAATATGGCATACTAAATATGTGTAATGAAATTGAGAAGGAAAAGTCACCTTAAATATAAGTAAATATGTGCAAAAATGTTGTACACAAAACCTTATATATTTATTAAAACATGGATCAGCACTGGGAAAAAAACCTTAAAAAGTAATTTTATACATGGCCAGAAATGTCTGACACATAAGTACTGCAATTTGTTTTAACATGACAAAAGTGACCTTAAAGTGTAAAGAACATGTTAATTTAAGCAAAGTTATCTTTATTCATGTGTGTAGATGAAAATTTCGATCAATAATACAAAGAAATGTATTATATCAAGTGTTATCTATTTACCAAATAAAGTTTAAAGAAGAAATTTTGAAAAAAAAAAAGTGTATAAATTTTGTAATAAACAGAGTGTATATATGTCTAGAATGTGTAATAATTAGGTTTTCTTGCCAAAATATACCCTCAATATTATAATAATATTTAAATTTAACAGCAAAAAGAATCGATGAATTAAAAACTAAAAAAAGTATTGTGAAGAAGTGATACCAAGTTTATCATCAAAGATTGATCCGAATGAATTGATGGAAATTAGCGCTAAAAATTCAAATCAATACAAAATGACAAGATCTTGCACTCTTTTCTGGATCCATGAAAAAAATGCAAATAAATATCATCTCAACACAATATAAATTTAGAATAAAGTTAAGATAAAAATTAAATAGTGTCCTACGAATATGGAATTCCTATTAAAAAACTATAAGTGTGATGCAAACATTGCCATTTCTTATTACCTGTTTATTTTGTGCGAGCACCCCTAATGTCAACACTCAATTTTTGAATTACTGTAACTATGCATCCAAAGCATATATTAAAAAGAAAGGTCAATTCGTTATAAATAAAAATATCTATATGGCAACATGTATCCTATTACAACATCAAAAATTTATCCAACTGATACAACACATAAACACAAGACTATTATACTATGTAATGTTATTAAAGACAACTAATTTATTTTGATTATGTATTTACCTCCTGAATATATCATGCGTATTCGAATAAAATAAAAAACACTGATATAGTATAACATATAATGGCAAAAAAAATCAGATATAAATGTAAGTATAAAATGTAAAAAATACAGGTTTACATGTGTATAAAAAGCATAAAAATATAAAAGGTGATGTAAAATTACTGAAGTTTTAATTGCATATAATTAAAAAATTTGTGCATTCGCACAGGACAGGAAAGGAAAGTGACCCACGATCCAAAAAAAAAAAAATATCTGCCCTAATTCTTGTCAAAGGACAAGTGTATTGGCGCAAGTTTAAGATCATTTCCTTCTTTGAATAGAGAATATTTAGGGAGAGCTCCATATTGTTGCCTTTAGACACAATATAAGCATCTTTGCTTGCTCCCGCAGCAGTGATGCGACAAACTGAGGAGCAGTCTTGTATATTCATTTGAAAATGAATTGGATTTCCAATTCGAAGTTGTCTCCCATTACAATGGGGTGGAAGATCCTAAGGGCTATAATTTTGAACAGATCACCACTCCGAAAGGGAATAATTAGAAAAATAAAAAAATGTACATACATATAATATACATGTTAAATAAGAGTCAATCCTAGAGTAATGAGAGACGGTATGTCAAAATAGGTAAGTGTAACAAGTCTTGAGATGCGGACATAGATCTATAAAAATACTTAACTGCCGTTAATTAATAAATATAATATATAATTTAGAATTAAATTAATGTGACAATTATTATTATCAATTATTGTAAATATTTGAATGAAAAAATTGAGAAGATTTAGGCTTTATTCTTCTTATTATTTTTTTAATGTGATGAGAGAAACATTGTGTATATATATATGTAAATACCCCATAAATATAAAAGATAATGTTCACAACAAGATTGTCATATCTGCCATTCCCTTGATGAAACAAACTTGGACCAGCCGAGAACTTTCGCGAAACATCAAATATAACATCAGTATATTGTGTACATCAATATACACAAGTGTGAACAAAACCAAAAAATTCGCACAAAATAATACACCTATACTTTTTCTTATAATGAGAAAAATTCAAAATTTTATTTTAAAAAAAATCCTTTAGATAAAACTTGCATGAGCGGTAGCATATTTAAAAAATGTTGAAATACTGCATAGCAAACTGATACTAAAATAAAGGATTATAAAAGAATAATACACATCATAAACAAAAGTTAAATATCTATTAAGAAATACTTATGAATGAATATTATACCTTTTCTTTATCACATAGAAGATAAATAATATTGTACATACCTTTCAGGATCCGATAATCAAAAATTAAAGGGAAAAATTACCTTAAATTGCGCACATAAAAAACTAAAAAATAAACACTATTTTGAATTTGCTTATTGATAAAGTCCACTGAATGAGAAAAAAAAACTAATAATCCATTTTCACAAAATCGGAACTCAGAAGCAAAGGAAAAACATCTGATTGCAAAGCGTTGATAATAAGTCATGATCTACTACGCCCTTGACATACAGCTGTTTGCTGACTTATTCAGTTTATTGAAGTTACACTTTTCGGCTATGATAATTAAGTAGTTCGATCTTTGAGCAAAGTTTTCAGCTACAAGTACTGTTCATTTTTGCGATTTGTGGTTTTGACGATCACTGAAATAAAATTTTCTGGATAAATAAATATATTCGCCTAAAGAAAGTCTTCTTTCTCGGGGGAAAAACAATAGGCTCCTTTTCCAAAAGTGGTCGGACTTCGGGACGCATGTTTCACTTTAGAAACATAGGAAAAGTTTCCTTTTTTTTTTTTTTATCGTCATCAGAAACAGTTTCTTTTGCTGTCGCATTATACAATAAGAATCACCGATTTTTTTTTATGCTGGAAACAGATGATACTTTTAAGTTTTTTATTTTCTTCCTAGTATACGAAGAATCAGCACATTGTCCGATTAATTATTCGTTAGGCGACGAGAAAAAGGAATTCTGTATACAGATGAATTCTGAACATCGACTTCGTTGAATACGAAACAAGAACAGTTTCTCGATGAATATTATTCAGTCCAAAGTTTTTTGTCTGCCGTGCCTTTAATTTATTCTTATTTATATTCTTTTACTACAAAGTTTGAACATTCTCGGGTACCATGTCGTAAAAATTCCTGTACTAGTGCTCTGGTGACTGGCACCAAAATTTATGTAATATGAAGTTCTTGGTCGTGGTAAAGTGGATTTGATACGATGAATATCTCGATGACTAAAATCATTACCTTCCAAGAAATCTATAAATTCATGAGAAATGAGAACAGGCACATTTGGAAGAACAAGCAGACTTAGGTAGATGAAGGTATTTTAATAAGCCCAGGTTCTATAGATATTGCACACAAGTACAGGAAAACGTTGGCTGCCTATGGCAGCGCAGGGCACCCGGGCCCGTAACACAATTCGGGAAAATGTTACATGTTAGAAGCAAGATTATTAGCGAGAGAAGTGATTGTTTCTTGTATCATGACAGGAAGTCGAATGAAAATTACATTTCGCCAAAAGGCTGCAATATGGCGATCATTTCTCCAAACAGAGCATAAAGACAATTAAAAATTTAGAGAACAGAGCCATTTTTGGCATAAATTATCCTAACGAATATATTGGCGGTAGCCAACATGCATGGGAATGCAAAACCACACAAATGGGGCTCGGAAAAGTTTTCGCATTCTTGAACCCGCGAACCTTAGAGATTGTTATGACTTCGACATGTACGTTGGATATTTTTGGACCAGAGTTATTCAGATGCGCTTGGGAATCATTGTAATTAAAAAGGGTGTGTATGAAGAAATCAGTTAGCAACAGAACTTTGTGACCAAATAAGGAGATGGCAGATGGTAAATCTTATTTGAAAGGGTAGATGTAGCGGTTTTCCTTTACATAGCACAGAATAGAAATATTTTTAGTGTAACTGAATTAAAAGGATATTAGAATAAACGGAATGAAATTTGTTATATTGAATTTAACAAAATGGTGGGAAAGGAAAATGAAAAAGTATTTTTGTAGAACAGTGAGCGTTAAAATAATGAAAAAGGGAACAGATTTGGAAAAGGGAATTAAATGAGAGGGGAATAATTACTAAAATTGAATAATATATGATGCGACATCATAAGGGTTTCTTTTTCTTTTTTTTTCTCTTTGATCTATTGTATTTTTTTTATTTTGGGTTATGCGTTACAAAAAAACACAAACTGTATTTATTTAACATATAATCAAATAATAAATCCTCACGTTTTCTAAAAATTACTCAATAAAAATTACTTTTTGTCAGTACTAAACATTAAGCTAACGTTAAAATAGCTAATAAATTTCATAAATTCCGTTTTGGCAAAAGGTTTGACGATTCAATTCAGATAAGCCAAATTTTTATACTCGGGATTGATAAAAGAATTATTTTTCCTGAATAATGCTCAACTTTTGGATGCTCGCCAGTTCTCTTTCATTCAAATTTTCATAAAAGTATTTGAAAACAAACTAATATTAGCAACATTTAATATTTTACTCCATTACCCGCATGTAGAAGTATCACTTAGGAACAATTTTTACAACCAAGTTGCAAGCGCATAAAGTAATTAATTTGCTTTCGTCTCTAAAAGAGGTTCTTTACAATTCAATTTTACAGTTACATTAGTTTAGACAATTTGTATATTAAATACAGACAGAAAATGAAATAAATCGAGATGGTTTTGAAGTCATTTTAGTATGGAAAATTGATATAATTTAAATATTGATATGGAAATTTAAAAAAAAAAATTAATTTTGTAGTCATTTTAATTTAGGAAATTTATACACTATATTTCCAATGATGACTGGTCACTTGCGATTTTAGACGTTTTGTTAAATATCTGAAAAGCTACATGAGGAATTATCCTGAAACTTCAGGAGTGTAAACAACATGATAGACGTCATATATTTCCGCGATGATTTTTTCTCGAAACCCCATATTAAGGGGCCGTCAACAAATTGAAGAAAAACGAACCCTGTAAAAACTAATATTGCAAAAGCATTCAAACTTTAGATTATGATTAAGTAGATTATTGTAATAATTTGGGTTCATTTTTATGAAGATAGCATGTATACTCGAAGAGAAATTCAGGTTTTTATAAAAACAGTCCCAAATTTTACCAAGTTTTTTGCTTATAATTTGCAGAGGTTTTAATATAAAAACAAGTTATTTTCAGAAAATATGACAAACAAAATTGTACACAATACCCTGCAATCAGAATTAAAAAATAATAAAAATTGTATGAAAAATGAGCAGGTTTACTAAATATTGTTTCACTGTGCATGCGCGAATTCAATCAAAATATACTGTGCATAATATATTAGCTAAATGTATAGACCAACTTTTATGAAAGTCTCAAAAACATAGCTTGAAAATTCTGATAGTAATCGTCGATAGAATAAGCTCGAAATTCGCTATTCCCAAAAGGAAGCAAAAAGATGAGGGGTTATATCAAATATAGAATGAGAGACACTTCATTCTTATTATGTCAACTTTCATAAGCTAGTATATTTGGAACATCATATAATGCGGTATTTTTAATTTGTGGCAACACAAATTTCAGAAAAACATTTCATTTATGAAAGCAATGCCGAATTAATTTTTAATTAACTACAATTTTTAATCAAAAACATGTTTTAATGAAATTTTAAGTGTGCTATGTCAGAAGCCTGTTCAAAATCCTTTCATATGCTATTTCATTCGTCGTTCTGCGTTTCATATTTTCTTAGAAAAAGGGATGTTGACAGGAGAAATATATATACCAGAAGGACCCGTGCGAAGCTTTCGCACTGCAATCTATGAGATTATTTCCTGGTACGTTTAAGCACTAATTTTTAATTAACTGATTTTTTTTTTAATCAAACAACGCGTTTTAACAATATGTGGGTGTATTATCTCAGAAACTTGTTCAAAAACTTTTCGAATGATACCTCATTCATTGTTGTATGTTTTGTATGTGCATATAAAAAAAGATGTTGAAAACAGAAATAATATATAGGATGATTGTTTGTGTATAAGAAAATGGGAATAGATTGCCAGAAAAGTTTCTGCCAAATTTTTCTCTCTCGCTAAGGTCATTTCTCAATTCAATATTTGAAAAACGGCATAATAATTACATTTGAAATTTATATCAAGAAAAATACAATTTTTTACCTTTCACACGCAGTTTGTATAGCAATTTTCTGACAAAAACTTTTCGAGCTATTAATTTTTTCAGTAATTTCAAATGTTTCATTTTCCGAGATTAATCTGTGGCAACGATTAGCAAAAAAGTCAGTCGTCAGCAACGCGTCATGGCGTATAGAGGACCTGGAGGTGAAATATTTACTTTTTGCGTGATGCCAAAAATGCAACCTTAATTAAGAATTTAAAGACACAATTCTTATTTTAATGAATGAAATAACTAATAAATCAGTAAAACATAATGAAAAATACACACAAATATCGAATTAAAAACCACTTGATGACATAACAAACACGTAGACTGCATTTTTGGCGTTTAATCTTACAGTTTGGCGATAGTTTTTTGTTATGAAAACTGGTCAACGGGATAATAGAGAAGTGCCGCAAACCGTTTTTTGATCTACTTACTCTCCAGGGGTCGATGCAGGTTTCTTTTCTTGGGGCCCATTTTGTGAAAAGTAAAGGTTATTTTTGTGAAATTTATTATATTTTTGTGAAATTTATTATATTTTTGTGAAAAATAACCTTTTGTAATGAAAGTTGAAATCCAGTTAATCAATTTCAAACCAAACATTTATAAACAAAAACTTTTTTAAATCCTTTTGCTGAAGTTTTTCTCTCTGAGGAACTTGTTTGTTTACAAATTACACATTTTAAAACATCACAAAATAATAAATAGTAAGTTTTTATGGAATAGAATTTTGTTAAAGGGCCCATTTTATCAAATTGATTTTTGTGAAGGAACCCATTTTATCAAATTGATTTTTGTGAAGGGGCCCATTTTATTAAATTGATTTTTGTGAAGGGGCCCTAAACAGGCCCCAAATTTTGCCTGGATCGACCCCTGCTCTCTATTTTTTTGTCTTAACTCTGTGGCAACGCGTAGCTTTTTATTAAAGAGGATAACGATGAAAAGAAGTCCCACACTGGGTGATCCGGTGGCCTGGTGCTCATTTAAACAGATTGACAATTCCCAATAAGTCCCACACGTTTTATCGACAGTTTGAATTTCTTCCGTTGCTATAAAAACACGTGTATTTTTAGAAATTATCATTGGTAAAGTTATAATTTGTTTGAGGTTTTGGCGCCAAAAACATCGCTAAATTAAAAAATATATGCAATATCTCACAAACTATAGAACTTCGAAGAATGTTGTTAATTTGAATTTCTTCCATTGCTATAGTAACGAATGTACAGCGTGTCCGAGAAAGGCCTTTATTATTCTAATCATTAATAACAAAAATACTAACAGGTGAAATAGAATGCAGTTTTCTGGAAAAGAATGCAGAAATCTAAGAGTTTTTTCTGGTATCAATTGCCAGAGGTACGAAATGACAAATTATGAAATTCATCACTCATCAATTCTCACTGTTACACCGCTAATATTAAAAAACATTTGGAGGGAAATCGAGCGCAGGCTCGACATTCTTCGTGCTACTAACGGAGCCGACGTACAGCTATATTGAAGGTACTGCAAAAAACTCTCAGATTCCTGCATTCTTTTGCAGCAAACTGCATTTCATTTCACCTGTTAGTATTTTTGTTATTAATGTTTAGAATGATAAAGACCTTTCTCAGACACGCAATAATTTTAGAAATTATTATTCGCATTGTTAGAAATTTTGGCACCAAATTAGAAAAATGTGGAAATATCTCACGAACTATTTCACTTAGGAGTATTTAATTGACACCATTCGATTAAGCATACAAAAATACATTAAAATATGTTATCATTTTTCACATAACTGTAAGACCCGATTTTTAAGGAATTTTTAAAAAGTTTGTCCCTTTTTTACTACCATTAGGGGTGAAGTTTTTGAAAATCCTTTCTTAGTGCGCCTCTACATCCTAAGAAGTATTTTGTCACCAATTTGCATGTTTCTTGGTTCAGTAGTTTTGGCTGTGCGTTGATTAGGAGTCAGTTAGGACATACACTTTTATAAGTATAGATGAAAAAAAAATCCCTGGAAAAATGTCTTGCGCAAACTATCTAATCACAAATCAGCAATAGTTGTCTCATTTGTCTAATCTTCCATAAGCCCGCGGAAGAAGCGACCAGTGGCTTGTCCCTCCATACATTTCACGATCGGACTCCGCGGGAAAGCAAGGGCCGTAGGGATGCCGGACATATGGTGGATGACCGGCGGCTACAAAATCGCTAAAATCGCTCTAAAATCTCTGAAATATGTGTTTAACTGTTTTTTAATACAGTCAAACCTCGTTATACCGCCATTATCCGTTCAAGAAATTTTTGGCGCTATAACGAGTTTGGCGGTATATCGAATTAAAATACAATAAAAATTAATTTTCATACTATTATACTAATATTATTATTATTATAAAAATAAATATCAGTAATGCCTTTTTATTAAATTATCCAATGGTATATAGTATATTATAATAGTATAAATTAATATAATATAATTAATATACATAATATAATTAATGCTACATGATTCAAAATTATCCAATTAATGTATGAAATTAACATGCACTTACCTCTTTATATAGTCAATTTTAGATAAAGTAGATAATTATGCACATAACAGACACACACATACATTAAATATCACACTGAATTATTTTACTTTAATTATCTTTTACAGGAAAATATTTTAATATGCTAGTTTGAGTTTTCTTTTCAATATTGATTTTTTCAATATCTTTTTCTACAACTAAAAGATTGTTCATCATTTTTTTATCAGTTGCATGTTTTTCTAAGAAAATTCTTATTTTCCCAATGCAATTTTTAACTTCATCAGATGTAACATGCGGCGTTTCAGCTTCTTCAGCTTCGCTGTCAGATGAATTTTCATTTTCATTTTGATTGGCAACAATTTCTTCGATTGTCAAATCTTCAAATGTTGAAACACTTTTGTCTATATTAATGTACTCAATTGCCGATAGAGGATGCTCAATTTCTGTTAATTTGTGTATTTCGTCTTGTAGTTCCTGAAGTGCTGTACTGTTTTGTTTTTTAGTAGATCCTTCAGGTTTAATCAATCCAGTATGTTTCCAGCAGTTAACAATAGTTTCTGATGAAATTTCATCCCATGCTTTTTTTATCATGCGAATAGCATCATGTAAAAGGATTGGAGAAAAATCATCTTTACTGATTTTTTCAATGATATTGTTTTATCTGGCTGCAAGCGGTAAAAAAGCCACTTTCATCCATATTGTAAACGTCCTCTTGTTTATATTCTAAAATCAGCGCACTCAGTTTTTTGCGACCATTTGACACAATATCTTCATCAACACCTGCAGTTTCACCACTTCGTATGTACTGAGAGAATCCTCGTCGCTTTTTAAATCTGTTCAACCAGCCACTACTGTATTCGAAATCTGTAATATTCATTTGCTGGCCAAGAACTTTTGCCTGCTCTCTGATGACATCTCCGTTGATAGTGGCATTTTTAGCACTCATTTGTTGTATCCATGTGCAAAGGGCATCCTCTAAGTCTTCATGTTTCGCTGTTTTCAGTCTTTTTACAGATGATTGCAGTTCGTTGGTGTTAATCCATTTTTCTGTATTCATCAAAATGTCTCCGATGCAGCGCCTGCTAACAGGCTTTTTCCAGAGTGTAGAAAAATGATTGGAGATGTGTTGCTGCGATACATTCACATTTCTTTCTTTATATTCACAAATTTCCCGCTTTTCTGAAATTGATAAAACTGCTCTTTTCGCCATAATGAGTTAAAATAAAGAGACAGAATGATATTTTACAGATTTAGCTGGTGAATTCTTCGATGTTTCAATCAACGTCCGACCAAAATTTTGAATGAGAGATTTTGCACTGCACACCGTTTTCTTTCTAAGAAATCGACATAAAGTACAGGGAGAAGTTATTTTTTACATTGTTCTCACCTGAGAGAGGAGAGACCCTTTCAGCCAATGGCGTGCCATGCCTTGTTTTCTCCCCGCTCCAGAAGCGGATCGGATCACGTGACTCGCTAGTCTGAATCAGAAGTTTTACTTGCTCGGCACTCAGTGCGCGTTATTTTTCTTCTCCCAATGACAAGTAGAATGGGTAGCAGGTGCATTTTGGCAGGTGTTGAGAACAATATAAATTCTTTGCTATTCAATAAAGTTTGAATTGAGCTTGAAAACATCTAGACACAGGAAAAGGAAGTGTCCTTTGAAATTCTAACAAAAAATTTAAAAAAGAAAGATATGCAAAGAAAATACAGTAATTTCTAGACATTTTTTTTGGCGGTATATCGAGTTGGCGCTTTAACGGATACATTACATTGAAATTCCTATTTGGCAGATTTGTTCATAGACGCAATTGGCGGTTAAACGGAATTGGCGCTATTTCGAGATGGCACTAAATCGGGGTTTGACTGTAGTTTTTTTATCCTGAATTTCAAGCTTCTACCTAAAACTGCAGCTGAAATATTTCGAAAAGCTGAAATGACATAAAACTTTAGACCCTCATTTAACCCCTTTAGAGGTTGAATTTCTAAAATCACCTGAAATACATGTTTAACTATTCTTTAGTAGATTTGTTATCCCGAATTTCACGATCCTACCTAAAACTACTGCTGAGATATGGCGAAAAGACGAAAGGGTCTAAAACTTTTAACCCCCATTTAACCCCCTAAGGGTGTGAATTTTCAAAAATCCTTTCTTAGTGGGTGCCTACATTGTGTAAGAAACATGTCTTCCAAATTTCATTGCTCTAGGACCAACGGTTTAGGTTCGACGTTGATTGAGTCAGTCAGGACTTATTCTTTTATAATATAGTTGATATATCTTTCATAATTGCATTCACCTTTCCCAATCACTTTCCCATTAGCTCTATCACTAAGCAACTTAGAATGATATGTTATAGGGTCATTAAGCATACTTGAAAAATCACTTCCATCAAAATTTGTTTAGTAGAATTTCTTTTTAACAGGTAATCTTTAATAATCGGGTTCACTTAATTTTAGAGCTTTCCGCTGTAGCTCTATAACAAAGTAACGTAGAATAAACACTATAACGATAAAACCTTTCAAAAAACATTACCTACCTAACAGTCTAAAACCTACCAAATTATCAAGAATAATCAGATTAAAATGTGAATATGCGGTTTATACTCATAGTAGATGATGATATGATTTTCTGTAATAGGATTCATCATGAAGGTTTCGCTTCAAACATAAACGATGCTTTCAACATTGTAGCTAATACGCCAATTGGCGAGGTGTCCGATTGCGGAAAATTAGCCCGAAATCGTATGATTAACTAGCCAAAGAAAAGGGGAAATATGGTAAAGATACCATATATATCTTTTTCAAAAATTAAGAAATCTATGTTTTAAGTATTTTATTAAATATATTTTCACTTTTCTGTATTATCGTAATTTATATACATTCCCGGCTGTTAAAACACGCACCCTTTTTATCATTCTCTTTCAACGATAACTTTTAGTCAAAATCATACATATTGTTTGTAAATTACCATTAACGTACTTTATTCGGTCTCCCACATATCAAAGGAAATGAAATTATACAAGGCATAAAATGTTTCCTTTCTCATGGTCAGTTTTGACTTCATACTGAATCCAGATGTTAATTCCGTCTGACTGACGCCTTATAACATATTTCTGAAATATCTTTCCTGCATTTTCTCAAAACAACTAACCGCCAAAATTCTATTTCACTCTCTTTTTTTGCCAAAGTGCAATCTTCGCCAATAAAGATTTCCCTACCACTGACGTCAAGTATGAAGTTGATATGATGTATATGTAACGGTTACAATTCCCACGCAAAAATACAATTCTCTTGGCTCTAAAAATGTAAATCACTTGGCGTGTTTGCCTAACGCATGTTTTTATTTCTCGACTCACTTTCCTCTCTGATCTCAGCGATGTAACATCTCTAAAATATTCCGGCCCCTTGGCCACCCTTATGGTACTCTCCCAAAACATTTTCCCACTTTTTAAAATTCGGATATGCAGCCTAAGTTCTCGATATTCTTACTTCGCTCCTCTGTCAAAAATTTGGATTGTCACCCCATCATACAAGATGTGATTCCTTATACCCGTGGATTATTAACTGTGGAATAACTTTATGGATATGTCTTCTTTTCATCATTTTTAAAAATAAAGAAAAGATGTTTGTCAAATTCTTCTTGATTCTTCCTCGTCGAAACAAAACTTTTCCAGTTCTCAACAGGATGTCGTCAACTTGAGTTATCGCGGAACAACATACAAAAAATCACTATACGTCACTCGGGACCTAAGTGCCTATGTACCACCGAAAACATTTTTCCCATCGTTTTTCTGTGCTACTACAATCTTCGACTATTTCCCATACTCCAAACCATTCTTGATTCTACTCCGAACTATTTTCCATTTTCTTTTCGATATAAGATTGGTGCCTAATTTTGATGAACTGGATTTTTTACAAAACAATTTCCATAGGGTGTGCGCCAAGGAACTCTATATCAACTACTCAATGTGTGGATTTTTTTATTTTTTCTGCTGTCGTGACTCCTCTTGTGTCTACATCTTCGAAATGTGCCTGAATTTGTCTACATCTTCGAAATGTGCCTGAATTTGTCTACATCTTCGAAATGTGCCTAAATTTTTCTACATCTTCGATATGTGCCTGGATTGGTCCTGCGGTTCATGTTGGTTAGATATGCCCTTTCCGTGCCGCGTAGGTGATAAACTGTTTCAACTTAGGATCTTTTGTGCAGTTTTTTTTTTAACCTGTGCCTGTGATAAATTCGCCTTAAAAAAAAAAAAAAAAAAAAAAAAAAAAAAATTGCCTTCAAAAAATTTTTTTTACTTTCAAAAAAATAAAAAAGAAAGAAAGAAAGAAATTCCAGCTGGATATATAATTAACATTTTTTCTCGCAGTCGTTTTTGGTGCAACTTATATTTTTCCAATGTGTTAAGATTATAACTTCATTCAACCGATTCTACATATGCTTTCATTACTTCAAAAAGATTATCTTTCTTCGTCGATTAAATTTCTCCAGTTTACATGTGTGAAATATGCCGCTAATTTCAGTGAATTTCAACTCATGATTATGCACTGTGTGGTTTCATCATATAAATACGAGAAACTTTGATTGTGTTTCGGCATAAAAAAAAAAAAAAAAAAAAAAAAAAAAAAAAAAAAAAACAGCGAGAAACTCAATGTGCTCATCGAATTGACTTGCTAATCATGCGTTGCGGTTCTTATAATCGGAAAACTCTTTCTAACTTAGTTTCGATAAAAATTCAAGGTTATTGAATGCCTATCCATCGGTTTTAACGAAAACTTTTTTTTTATTGCCTTGTAACAATCAATTATGAAAAAATAACTGTGCTTGCAATGTTGTTGATCTCCGGTTAAAATTTATTAATTCCTCCAAACTTCAATTCCATTGTCTTAAAGGAATACTTATTCATAGGGATACAAATCGCAAAATCTATTTTCAACTGTGTTAACTTAAAACGAAAGAATAGATATATTATTTTCTGTGTTTTTTTTTCTATAGCTAGGTTTTTCTGAAATTTGTTATACAATGGATATTTACTTGTGTTACAGGTAAGAGTTTTATTCTTAATGTGTTGATAAAAAAAAAAATAATAATAAGGAAAAGAAAAAGGAAAGCAGAAAATTCTTATTTTTATTAAAATTTTAAATTTTATGAAATTAGTTTTCTATGGTAATTTCAAATGATATTTTCATGTTTATGATGGGCTAAACTTTGACTTTGACAGTGCAAGAACTGTAATATTTTTTTTTAATTAAAAAAAAAGCCACTGCTGGAACTTTTAATATTTAATAAAGCGTATAAGTTAAATATTTCCAAGTGTAGTTTAGTATATTTGTGACGTACAGGTAAGAAGCAGATTGTCATTTCTAACTATCAGAGATCTTTCAAAGTTAAAATGATACTGAATTTCATTTTATATCTGAAATTTTTCATGACTGATAATTTTTATTCAAAATTTTGCTTTGTTTTATTACTTTGTTGTATTTTTATGCATTTGAAAACACTGCTTAACATTTTAAGAGATCTCTAAGGTTTTAAATATTTTAATCTTTAAAAGAAAAATAATAATAATAAATTATCAGTTTTTGTTGTGTTTTAAATTTTGATATATTTCTATTCACATTTTGGGTTGCATTCAGTTTTTATCTCTATGTTAATAATATTATGGTAAATACTCTAAATATGATCTCATGATATGATATTTTAATTTATACTTTAAGTATGCACTGCTTTGAGTAATCTCTTTGCTCTTTTGTGTATCTGGTCTTGTGTATTTTACTGGTGTATCTATACCCTTCTTGCCATTTTTATCATATTGGTGAGAAAATATGACACTTTAAATTTTTGCAATTCATGCACTTCCTTCACCTCTTTTAAAGTTTTGTGTATATCTTTTCCATATTCATGCCTATTAAAAAAAAAAAAAAAAAAGTTCACAAAATAAATCTAGGACCAGAGTGCAGAAAATGGCATCTACTCAGGCATCACCAGTATCTGAAACTACTGTTTCTATTTCCGAACAAAAACAAATATTTTGTGATATTTCATGGTCTTATGTATTCAGGGATTTGTTAAAAGGTGCTCCAGAGTTTGTTAACTCCCAATTAAATGAGCTGCATGATCACATAAATTTGCAGGACAATTCTGCTCTCTCTGCCAAATTATGCAAATTTCAGGTTGTTCTGGAACGCCAATTTGACAGTCTTTTGCAGTTTTATGATATTTTGTCATGAAGGAACTTGATAAATTGGTACTAGACAAGAAAAATTTAATTTCGCTTAATAAAAAATTATTAGAACGGCTTCACGCCCAAAAGGTAGAAAATATACATGAGGTTTTTAATGATAAAAATGTAAGTAATTCTCCCCATAACAGTTATATGTTACCCCGAAATGTGCATAATATTTTTACACAGACGGATATTTCACAAATTACAGATGATGAGAACACATTCGATGAATTAGCAGATAAAAAAATTGATATGCAGCAATCAAATACTTCTAGCAATCGTGATCTTTCAGAAAGCATTCCTATTTGTTCACCTACTAAAATGCATCATAAACCGGTTCGCATCATTATTTGTAAATTACCTTTAAAATTTAATATACCAGACATTTTATTTGGAATTTCTGATATTCTTCAAAAACCAGTGTCCTCTATACAATTTATAAGGAAATGTAAACTTAGGGATACAGATGAGTACAACTGGATATTTGAGATGTCGTTTCCTATTGCAAAAATATTACTGGAGCTTAAACAAATAACTATTCAAGACAAAAAATATCCTGTAATCATATTTATCCCTGTAAAACGTTGTTTTCGATGTCATTCATTTTATCATATTGCACAGGTATGTCTTAATTCTATAAAATGTCCGATTTGTGCAGGCCAACATAACAATCTTAGGTGCACAAACCCTCCTAAATGCATTAATTGCATATCAAATAATGAAAATAACAATACTAATTTTAACATTTCTCACACCGTATCTTCGCCAGGGTGTCCGTCAATAAAGAAATATATTGATGAAGAAAGAAATACCACTCTCTGTTAATTCTAGTTTATATTATTTTTCGAAACTATATTATTAATGATAAGATGCTATATTATGATACTCTTTGCATATCTATATTTTTATTATATACTGTCACAAATATTTTACCCCTTTTCTTACTTCGATTCAATTTTTGGTATTTTTGATACACTTCCCTACTATATGGGTAATTTTTCCAGACAACTCCTCTTATGAATATTTTTCTTTCTATTTCACAAGTTAATGTTTTTGTTGTTTACACATCTGTGTGTATAGATGGTTCGTCTCTTTTCGTTTGACTATTTAGCGCGCGAAAATGGTAGGGCGATTAGAGGTATATTTTTATGTCGAGATTTTTTTGGTGCGGGTCGTCAGAAATTTTTTGCATATTGAATAAGTGTAACTGATCCGTACACACAGCTTAATTTTACCTTTTATCTTCGTTGTATTTTCGACATTTCAGGAGTAGATAATTCTTCTTCTTTGCATCACTGTCCTTTTAAAATAAAATAATATAAATAAATCAAAATAAATTGTTATTAAAAAAAATAAAGGCAAAATAAATTCGGAGTCGCATCTTTTCCTTTGGCACATTCTTGCAGAAATTCACATCATTCAGCTTTTTTCTTTTTTTTAATTTCCTTTGGTAGAAATAAGTAATGACATTTTTTTAAATTAAATTAATTCTTTTGGTTCTGTTTTTCTCTATAATCAGAAATTTATTCATTCTTCTAAACTTCGGTTGTGATTAAAAAAAAAAAAAAAATCTTTGTGGTTCTGATTCCTTTTGTTTTCAGAAATATAACTTATTGAGGGCTGATACTTTTGTTATCAGATTATTGTTTTGGTGAGTCCGATTCCTAGTTTTCGGATATATAACTTATTGAGGGCTGATACTTTTGTTATCAGATTATTGTTTTGGTGAGTCCGATTCCTAGTTTTCGGATATATAACTTATTGAGGGCTGATACCTTGTTATCAGATATTATTTTGGTGAGTCTGATTCCTTTGTTTTCAGATATACAATTTATTGAGCTCTGATACCCCTTGTTATCAGAAATTTTTAATTGTGTGACTGGTTCCCTTTGTAACCAGAATTTTTTTTTGTTTACCGTTTTCTCACTTAGTTTTCTCCGGTCTGATTCCTTTGTAATCCAAACCTTTTCTTTTTTTCCTTTATTCATTATTACTACATTTCTATACTTAAGATTCGTATTCACTGATAGGTATGGCCAAGCATTCACACATACCGTTTATATTTTTCGCACTTCCCATGTTAGTGTATACATTAATTTTATTGCTCTTTACATATACTTATACACTATGTCATCGTTTTTTTTTTCAAAGTTACATCACTTTACATGCCACCTTCACTTTAGCAATTAGAAAGAATTTTTGAACTTTATTTCAGTGTATAATTCCCATAATCGTTCTTAAAATTTGGACTTATGTTAAAATTTTTGAATTCTATGATATGCCTTCTTACTTCGATAACGTACATTTTGTTTTTTCTAAATATTGTTCAGGTGTAAAAATCTCTCTCTCATCGAACATACATAATGTTAACACCTTTACTTCACACTATATAGATTATAGTGATATTTTAGGCATTTTTATATTTTCTTTTTCTCACTTGTAGAAGCAACTCATTCAAAAAAAAAAAAATTTTTTTTTTCAATTCTTCTACATTTATTCATCGTATAGTTTCTTTTAAATATTTCAGAAATTCTTTTGAGATGCCTTAAAAATTGTTATATAAAGAAATTCATTAATGAATGTTAGATATATTTTTTAGAATGATTACAACTATTATGGGTTATTCCATAATTATTTATTCAATTGCTATTTTAATATTCGGTAAAGATAATCCCTTCTAAGTACTATAAAAATTTAATTGTTTTCCAAGTTATAAAATAAAATAAAGATTATTTATGCAATTATTAAATTACAAGGTGGTTTTGTAAACTGTTTATGCACATTTCCCGATTAATACACAAAATTTTTAAATTTTTCATGTGGTATATGTGTTTTTGTAACCTCTATTGTGTCATTTTTATATTGTATAATTGTAACTATTTTTTTTTTTCAATATTGAAATATTTGTGTTTATATTTCCTATGGCCAGAAGTTAAAGTGAAAAGTTTAATTGTGCACGTTCTAATCTTCGAAATAAAATATGAGACAAAATGTGACTATTTATGCAAGTGCACTAATAATATTAAAGTATCATTTGGCATGCCATTTTAAAGAAAATGATATATTTTTATGCAGCCAAAAACAAATATATTCATGTTGATAATGGAACTTTTGAAAGTTATTGAAATACATGCTGCTGCAATTTGAAAATTTTATGGCCAAATATTATACTAGTATGAAGCTTTATGGTAGTACTACACTTTTTTTATTTACATACAGTATGCATACTTATTTTATTATTATTTTTATATATTGATATTGTGTATTATATTTTCAGGGTGACAGTCTAAATTTTTCAAAATCTTGTGAAGGGGTGATATATATATGGTAAAGATACCATATATATCTTTTTCAAAAATTAAGAAATCTATGTTTTAAGTATTTTATTAAATATATTTTCCCTTTTCTGTATTATCGTAATTTATATACATTCCCGGCTGTTAAAACACGCACCCTTTTTATCATTCTCTTTCAACGATAACTTTTAGTCAAAATCATACATATTGTTTGTAAATTACCATTAACGTACTTTATTCGGTCTCCCACATATCAAAGGAAATGAAATTATACAAGGCATGAAATGTTTCCTTTCTCATGGTCAGTTTTGACTTCATACTGAATCCAGATGTTAATTCCGTCTGACTGACGCCTTATAACATATTTCTGAAATATCTTTCCTGCATTTTCTCAAAACAACTAACCGCCAAAATTCTATTTCACTCTCTTTTTTTGCCAAAGTGCAATCTTCGCCAATAAAGATTTCCCTACCACTGACGTCAAGTATGAAGTTGATATGATGTATATGTAACGGTTACAATTCCCACGCAAAAATACAATTCTCTTGGCTCTAAAAATGTAAATCACTTGGCGTGTTTGCCTAACGCATGTTTTTATTTCTCGACTCACTTTCCTCTCTGATCTCAGCGATGTAACATCTCTAAAATATTCCTACCCCTTGGCCACCCTTATGGTACTCTCCCAAAACATTTTCCCACTTTTTAAAATTCGGATATGCAGCCTAAGTTCTCGATATTCTTACTTCGCTCCTCTGTCAAAAATTTGGATTGTCACCCCATCATACAAGATGTGATTCCTTATACCCGTGGATTATTAACTGTGGAATAACTTTATGGATATGTCTTCTTTTCATCATTTTTAAAAATAAAGAAAAGATGTTTGTCAAATTCTTCTTGATTCTTCCTCGTCGAAACAAAACTTTTCCAGTTCTCAACAGGATGTCGTCAACTTGAGTTATCGCGGAACAACATACAAAAAATCACTATACGTCACTCGGGACCTAAGTGCCTATGTACCACCGAAAACATTTTTCCCATCGTTTTTCTGTGCTACTACAATCTTCGACTATTTCCCATACTCCAAACCATTCTTGATTCTACTCCGAACTATTTTCCATTTTCTTTTCGATAGGAAACATGGTTGAAGACTGAAAACAAATAATGAAGTAATATATAATACTAAACAGACCTTCGAAACTTTATTTTAGCAAGCATACGTTTTATTTTAAATCGTAGCATTTGTAGAAATAATAATAATACACAATTTCATAAATATCTGTAAGAATAATATTCAATTCCCAATTGAACAGTTAATGTTTCTATCTGTAAAAATAAACAAAAGAATTAAATAACAAAAAGATTTAATTTGAATTTCTTCCATTGCTATAGTAACGGATGTATTTTTAGAAATTATCACTTTGTATTGTTAGAAATTTTGAGATTTTGACGCCAAAGACATCGCCAAATTATAAAAATGTGCGCAATACCACATGAAATATTTGACTTACGAGTATTTAATTGGTACCATTCGATTCAGCTTACAAAAATACATTAAAATATGTTATCATTTTCATTTGACACATAACTAATGCCCGATTTTTAAGGAATTTTTCTTAAGTTTGTTCCCCTTTTCACCCCCTTAGGGGTGAAGTTTTGAAAAATCCCGTCTTAGTGCGCCTCTACATCCCAAGAAGTATTTTTCCTCCAAGTTTCGTGTTTGTAGGTTCAGTAGTTTTGGCTGTGTGTTGATCATCTACCCAGTCAGGACTTTCTTTTATATATATAGATTATATTCAAACAAGTGGGGAAGGCCGAGCAACGCTCCGTTAAAATTAGCTTTGCATTAATCTCGATATAACAATAAATTCTCGTTGTAATGTGACTGTCCAACTTCACAGACTTTAGGCTTCGACCGAGCACTTCCTTATAAAAGTGTATAATAATTGCGAAAAGTTCTATGTACCCTGATTGATGGAATTTTGTTTTCGAGAACGTTCTATGGACTCTCATTGGTTGAATCATGTAGCTCGGCTCCTATTGGGAATTTCTAGAAAATTCCTTTAGATTATGAAAGCCAATTTTCCCGCCAGATCTCGCCAAAATTTGGGTGAAAAGTCGCAAACTTGGCGGTATTCTTTCATTTGGTGCCAAACATGTATTTTCACACTGGTAATCTCAAAAGTCGATTTTCCCGCCAAATATCGCCAAAAATGGCGAAATGTTGCCAGCTTTGCAACTTTGCTTACTGCCAATTGTTCAACAACTTAATAACGGTTTCAACCTCCATTCCAATTGAAATACATTGACCCGTAGTGACCCCAAAATAACCACTAATTGAATTTTCTCGAACATATGACATAGCCCAATGGTCTTCTTGTACCCCATAATGGTAGGGTACAAAATTTAGTTAAAATCGTTAGAGCCGCTTAATAGATAAAATTTGCATATATATATATGTATCATATATGCATACACACACACATACAAGATTTGTTCGTATTATAATATATGATATATAGTTTCTATCATTTGAAAAATATTTAGTTTATCTTGAAAAATCGGGACAAGCCGAATCCGATCCGAAAGAGTTAAAATCTAACCCGAAACCGACCCGAACCTGAAACATATAAAGTCAACCTGACAGAAATAGCGTTAACCCGACGATGCAGGACTCTATAAGCGTCAAGACGAACAAATTTTGCATAATAAACCAAAGTCGCGTTTTCTGTCAAAAATCCAGATCTCAGTCCAAGTCGAATTCGGATTTTAGTTAATAATTTAACAGTAATGATGATATATTTCTTTTAAATGCTGAAAGGTGTAAACTAAATACATAATATACAGTAAACTAACTTTTATTAGATTGTTGACAGGTTTCGGCTCACTCCAAGCCATTATCAAAAACAAATGGGAATATTCTATAATTGCACGGTCTTTGAAGCTATTATTTGAAATGCTATCATTTAATTTTCATGTATTTTTTGAAAATTACTCACGTTATTTTTTTATTTTTACTGGGTTGTTTATTTCCATATTTGTAACCATGGAGTAATGCTAGCCACAATTTCGGTAAGTTAAAAGATGCTGCATCGTTACATATTGTATTTTTGCATGTTAGTATCTCTATGGCTTCTCTTATTATGGATGGATAGTATAGACTGGAGGGAAAAATTATTTTACTTTCATTTAAATTTATTTGGATGGTTTCTTCTTGATATGATCTTGCTAGGGCTGTGGTTTTTCTATTATACTTAATATCAATAGAAAAATAGAAATAATAGGAAAAATAGAAAAACCACAGTTTAAAACATTTTCACAGTCTTAAAATCCAAGGTTTGCGCCTTTACCTCTCTCACAATCCGACGATCATAGTAAATTTAGTACATTTTTTTCTGAAAGAGGAAGGGTTTATTTCAAAATGTTCTTGCTGGAGAGGGCGGGGGGGGGGGGGGAAGACAATAACCTTAATGCCGACTATAATGATAATAATAATAATAGTAAGACATGTAAACATTAATGATTGTAAATCAAAGCATATCTTAAAAAAGATTTTTATTCTTATCCGCGTTACCGTTGTTATTGGTAACTGTGGTTTCCTGTGTCAGTCGGGCAGAAGAATCTGAAATATATAACAATCTGAAACCTCTGTGTAGTACTTAAACAGGGTTCGTACGTTTCAGAGAATTTGAATATCTGATTTTTTGTAGAATAATATTTGTCTTTATTTAATAAAGAAATTCTGCTTTTCAATATTGCCACGAAAAATCCGGTACTCAAATCCCCTGAGACGTATACGAACCCTGTTAAAACGTTCTGGAATCATTCAGCGATGATCGATTCTTACATTTTAGAATTTTCATCGTAGTGAACGTAGTGAAAAGCTGTTCCTAGAGATATGTTGTTCCAAAGCATAAGCGATGTTTGAAATCATAGGAAAAATAAAAAAATAGAAAAACTACAGTTTAAAACATTTTCACAGTCTTAAAATCCAAGGTTTGCGCCTTTACCTCTCTCACAATCCGACGATCATAGTAAATTTAGTACATTTTTTCTGAAAGAGGAAAGGTTTATTTCAAAATGTTCTTGCTGGAGAGGGCGGGGGGGGGGGGGGGGGAGACAATAACCTTAATGCCGACTATAATGATAATAATAATAATAGTAAGACATGTAAACATTAATGATTGTAAATCAAAGCATATCTTAAAAAAGATTTTTATTCTTATCCGCGTTACCGTTGTTATTGGTAACTGTGGTTTCCTGTGTCAGTCGGGCAGAAGAATCTGAAATATATAACAATCTGAAACCTCTGTGTAGTACTTAAACAGGGTTCGTACGTTTCAGAGAATTTGAATATCTGATTTTTTGTAGAATAATATTTGTCTTTATTTAATAAAGAAATTCTGCTTTTCAATATAGCCACGAAAAATCCAGTACTCAAATCCCCTGAGACGTAGTACATTTAAAAGTAGTACATATAAAACTTCGAAGTAACGGACCCTCGCTTACTAAGGTCTAAACAATTTCAAGAGAATACAAAATTGTGTCATTTTGAATATTTATAACTTGCAATTCCAAATGTTCCAGTTTGTCTAAGCTGAAAATTAGAAGTAAATTGATGAGACAATCTCGGTAACATCAATTTTAAGAAAAGTAAATGAAATAAACAAATAAACAGTACAATAGCTTCGACTACAGAAAATGGAATAAATAGTCCATTTAAATGTTCTTGAAGTGACCCAAGATTATTCACAAAACATCCAAAAATATCAGTCATTAAATAAATTCCCTGTTTTTTTTTTTGTTTTTTTTTTTAATTGTATTGGGCTCCGATTTAGTTAAAATATCTTTTTCAAAAATATTATTTCCTCTTATACGAAGTTTTGAAAGGAAAGAGATGTATGTACTAAGCGAGTAAGGGATTTAAAAAATATATAGCAACAGGAATCATTCAAAAGGAAGCAAGTGAACATTCAAAGGGCGCTGCGTTGGACATTTTTGCTGTTCAAAACACTGGTTCACATCCAAACACGGAAGTAAAGCAACATGAAGCTTGGTTAGTATGAGGAGGTGACAACCTCGGAACGCTGCGAGAATTCGAACTTGGTAAAAAACAAGAAAGAAAAATCATGTGACATGCATAGATTATGAAACACCTTCCAAAACAGTCAGAATACTGTAACAAAACTTCACGATATAATATGGTGAAGATAAGTATCCAAATTCTTTTATGCAGCCCTGTATAGAATCTATAGATTTGTATATGTACTACGTAATATTCTAATTTTACTTCTGTTAGGAAACGCATGGCACAGTTTAAATTTCCCCTACAGCAAATTCCGCCAATAAACGCAAATGGACTCCAGATCTTTAGTGCAGCCCTGTATTGGATCTATAGAATTTATGTACTCCAAGGACCGCAACTAAAAACCTTCAAGCATTTAATGTTTAATTATTGTTGATATGCAATACTGTAACTGAATGCTTTTATATATCCCTGTAAATGAACGATGAATGCTATGTTCACCTTAGTCTATAGTAAGCCTGTTGTAGTGCACATCGGTGATGTATATCAATTTCAAGATGTTTGAAAGTGTAACAATATTAAAGTACACCGCAAACGATTTTCCCCACAGACCGTGATGTAACGGAATTCTTTTGAGTGTCCCTGTAATTGAACTATAATTGCTAATACACTTCATTTTCATTACCGAACAGTCCATAGTAAAGCTCAATAACATATATCAATTGTATGGCAATACGAGTATATATGTGTGAGTTAGAGCATGGACAGACGGCAGACAGACAGACAAACCGAATTCCTAAACACTTTTCAACTATATGTTGCAAAGTGTTAAAAAGGTGGCTTTTCGGATCCTAAACAACATTTTAAGTGGGATGTTTGAAAAATTGGATAAATTTAAGTGGGATTCTTACTGGCGCAATTCTGCGCTCTACCGCGAACTCTCAGCGTGCTATTGACTTCTGTTTAGATGCCATATACCTACAGGGTTCGTACGGATCAGGGAATTTCCAGGATGATACCAGTATTTTTTTATGGAAAAATAAAGTATGAAAACATAGAGAACTGGGTGCAGGAAAACACAATGGTAAACCTACGAGCAAACCGCTAAAATCGGGTTTTCGGGTGTTTTCCACCAAGATATGACTTGGCAGACCGATTGCATTTTAATATGCGAATCGAGTTTTACCTATTTCTGGAATTTCAGCCGTGAACTCGATGAGGTGATTGTTTGTGCTGCCGCCTCCCCGTCTAAATCGTTGAATGAGAGAATGATTGAAATTTAGGCTACTTCGGGAAGTCGCTGGCCATCCATTTCTGATACCTCCAATCGCCTGGTGTCAATCCTGTGATATCGTCTACTCATTTTTAAGAAATTGACTGCTTCGATTTTCCCTCAGAAATTTGAAATAAATAGATACAGAATTCGCAAAAACAAGACGTTTTTATATCGTACACCTTTACTTTTTTTCTTTGTTTTTTTTAATTATATGAAGATTTTTAATCCGTGCTAGTTTTTTCACGCATGCGCCTGTACTACATGAAAATTTGTGATCACATGTTGTTTCTTTCTCAGAATTTGCTCAGTTTTAGGGTTAAGCTGACGAAACCCTTATTCGCCTCACTCCTCTGTCTGTTTATCTGTCACAGAGTTCGTTCTCAGAAGCTGTATAAATTAGATACTTGAAATTTTGCATACTTATAGCTGAATACCTCCAATCACGCAAGAAATTATTAAATTTTGAAAAAGTCTTATATTATTTTAAGTAAATGAATTAATTTAATGGCATTCGACCATTTCTTACAAAAAATGACATCCGACCAGATTTTAAAACAGAGCATTAATTTCACTCTTTTTTTACGCTCGCTAGGTGACTCCCTGGTAGCGTGTTTGCCTGCTGTTCAAAAGGTCAAAGCTGGAAGTCGGAGTTTGAAATATTTCCCCGAAATAGATTTCACTATCTAAGAGATTCAATTTTACAGAATTTTTGTTATCTTTTTTGCCATTTTAAGGTCAAAAGTTGTTACAAAATATTTTATCACTTATTTCTCTTTTTTGAGAAATTACGAAGTTTTAAATATTGTTTAAACTTCCTATAAATTTTTGTTAAATTTTGGAATTTTAAATTTCGATTAAACAATTTGTTTTGTTTTGAGAAAATTCGAAAATTTTAAAATTTGCTTGTGCATCCACTAAATTCTTGAGACATTCCTGCATTTTAAATTTCGTTTAAACATCTGTTTTTTTTTCTTTATTTTTATTTTTATTTTTATTTTTTTTTTGTTTTAGAAATGTTAAATTTTATTTAAACTTTCACTAAATTTTTGATATTTTGGAATTTTTAAAATGTGAATTTATTTAAATAACTTTATTTTTTTATTTTTAAACAGCTCTTATTTTAAAATATTAAGTTTCCTCTATAAATCATTAATTCTCGTTAATGACTAGTGCTGCCATCTTACTTTTAATTTATTAATCTGCCTTCTATTGAAGTAATTTTATTTTATCATTCAAAATTTAAATTATATAATGTAATGTTTTAGATGCGTTTGCACTTGCCGATTACCATACTAGAAATTTTAGAACATACGCTGTTAGTATTGTTTGAAAAGCAATTCTTGAATATTTTTAATTTGATTTTTAAAAAAAGTAGCTTTATCTTGTAATCATTTTAATATTAAATTTAATGGTGCTGGCATCTATGTTCTTATTGATAAAGTGTATTGATAAAGGATAAGGCTTTAATAATTATCAATTAACTAGATGGAACCCGTCAAAATTTGACGGCAAACAACTTGATAGTACCATAAAAATAAAATTTATAGTTGCTTTAACTTGACAAATTTCATAGTGGGGAGCATAATATGATTAAGCGGTCACAGACCTTTCCATCGATATATCACATGAGGGGTGTATGCAAAATTTAGAAAAGTACCCCCTTGGGGGGTCAAAGTGGGGGGATGGACATGGGAGATGCATAAAATGATTAAGTGATGACAGGCCTTTCCAATGATATATAACATGAGGTTGTGTGCAAAATTTAGAAAGTACCCCTTGGGGGGGGGGGGCAAAGTGGGGAGATGGACACTGGAGATGTAAAATATGATTAAGCGGTCACAGACCTTTCTAACAATATATGACATGAGGGGTGTCAACAAAATTTAGAAAAGTATCCTTGGAGGTTGGGGGGGGGGGGGCAAAGTGGGGAGATGGACATTGGAGATGCATAATATGATTAAGTGGTCACAGTCCTTTCCAATGATATATAACATAAGGGTAATCTGCGAAATTTAGAAAGTACCCTTTGGGGGGGGGGGGGCAAAGTGGGGAGATGGACATCGAAGATGCATAATATGATTAAGTGGTCACAGACCTTTCCAATGATATATAACATAAGGGTAATGTGCAAAATTTAGAAAGTACCCTTTGGGGGGGGAGGGGGCAAAGTGGCGGGATGGACCCCAGAGATGCATAACATGAATAAGTGGTCAAAGACTTTTCCAGCGATGTATCACATGAGGGGTGTGTGCAAAATTTAGAAAAGTGTCGGGGGGGGGGGGATGGACCCCAGAGATGCATAACATGAAAAAGAGGTTACAGGCGTTTCAATTTGCAGCTTTTTTTCTCGAAGGCATTTGACAATATTTTTTTTTTTTTTTTTTTACCCAAGGCAATTTAACAATATTCTTAATTGTTTTGTGTAATTCGTTAAACGTTCATGGAAAAAATCATGAAATTCACTAATCAATAGTTGATAAATTATAAAATTCAACAATCGGTAGCAGTAAAATTGGTCAATCGATAATGGAACAATCACGAAATTCATCAAATGGTCTCCCGTAAAAAAATTGTCCTGCACACTGATGTGATGATCAAAAGGGTTTTGAAGTATAGGACAAAATTATTACTTGCCAAACAGCAATACTGAAAATTTGGCAATGGACTTTATTGCCACCACTGGTCAAACATAATAGTCACACTCACCAATTGCGATGATTGAATGGAAAAAGATTTTTTCTCTGCTGTCGCTCGACAAATTTCGAAACCATTTGGCGAATTTCACGATTTTTTCCCCGAAATTGACGGATTGTGATTTTTTTTCTCGAAGCCATTCGACGATATTCGAAAACTTTTTCCCCCGAAACCAGTTGATGAATTTTGCGATTTTTCCACTGTCGATTAATGAATTTCACGATTTTTCCGCTATTGATTGACGAATTTCGCAATTTATCGACTATCGATTAACGAATTTCACGATTTTTTCCATAAACGAACAAATTGCGCACTTTCTTTCCGCTAATGTTTGACACATTTCGCCCTTTACAATTCAGCCAATGAGTTGAACGTTGTTCCTTTCCAGAAATGTCAGGAATGAAACAATGATTCTTTAGGATGAATTTCCTTCGTTCAATGTCCCATGGAAGAATGTGTGCGATGCAGCAACGGGCATCACAGACTTTTTAGGGCACCTGCAGACTAAAAACATCTAACCAATCTTCGCGGGGGAAAAAATCACAGATTTTGTCAAATGATTGAGGAAAAAGCACTAATTTCATCAAAGGATCATGGGGAAACATGACTTTCGTTAAAAGACCACAGAAAAAACGTGATTTATGCAAAAGGATCATGAAAGATAAGCAAATTTTGTCAAAGAATCGCAAAAAAGGAAATTTCACCAAAAGATCATGCTTTTTTACTAAATATCGTCTAAAAATGGCAGAATAAAATGTATTTTATCAAAGAAACACTGGAAAATGCGAATTTTGTTAAGGATCGCGAGAAAAATGCGAATTTCTTCGAAGGATCACTGAAAAAACGCAAATTTCATCAAAGGATTGCTGAAAAAACATGAATCTCGTCAAAAGGCAGCAGAGAAAGTGCGAATATCGTCAAAGGATCACAAAAAAAAGCAAATTTCATTAAAGGATCACGGAAAAAAGCAAATTTTGTCAAAGGATAGCGGAAAAAACATGAATTTCGTCAAAGGATTGCAGTTAAAACGTGAATTTCGTCAAATGATTGCTGAAAAAACAAATTACGTCGTAGGATCGCTGAAAAAATCATTAATTTCATCCATCGGCACATAAATATGATAAATTTCGTCTATTGGGGGCATAAAAATCCTTAATTTCGTCAGTCGGGTGCAGATTTTTTTTTTTTTTTTATCAATCAGGCGTGTAAAAATCATGAGTTTCATTTATCGGTCACCTAAAATTCTTCAAACGGGCACATAAGAATCAAGAAATTAGTTGATCGGGCATGTAAAAATCATTAATTTCCTCTATCAGCACATAAAAATCATGAATTTTGTCTATCAGGTACATAAAAATACTTAATTTCGTCGGTCAAGTGCAGAAAAAAAATCGTCAATTGAGCGTGTAAAAATCATGAGTTTTGTTTATCAGGCATGTAAAAATCATGAATTTCATCAATCGTGTGCATAAAAATAATGAATTTTGAAGAACAGGCATGCAAAAATCACAAATTCATCAAGTGGGTGAGTGAAATCACGAATTAGTCAAGTGGGCACATAAAAATCAGGAATTTCTTCAATTTAGTGCATAAAAATCGTAAATTTCGTCCATCGGTGCGGAAAAATCATTAATTTCATCGATCTGGTGAGGAAAAATCATGAATTTTGTCAAACAGATTGCTGAAAAAACAGAAAGGGAAAAAAGAAAACCAGAAAATCCTGCATTTGGCCAGTTTTTTCCATATTTTTAATAGCTAGTTTTTCAAGTTTCATCGCCGAGTGCTTATTTTTACCTTTAGGTGGCAATAAAGTCAATCGCCAATTTTCAGTATTGCTCGCTGATAGGCAAGTGCTAATTTTGTCCTGACAAAATGGTTATCGTATCAATAAAGTGTGTAGTGTATGTAAATGAATTATGCATCGACTGTCACCTGGTATAATGACAATTTATCACGTTTGATGGAGTTTTTAAGTTTCAAGTTTAGATTATTATATTTTTAGGTAGTTTTTCATTGTATCTTTATTTTATTTTATTGAATCATTGAAGATAGAAACATATCTATTTCTGTGTTCATGATAGAGTTCTTCAGATATGTTTTGATTCTTCGTATATTGTTTGCGAAATTATTTAGTGCACATAATATAATTGTAAAGCATGCTTTATATACATTCTGGTGTATTTTTTCGTCTTTTTATGCTGTATGTATTTTGCTACATTAAAATTTTTAAACCTAAAAGTAACGGTCGAATTTTTAGTAGGATTTTTTTTTTAAAGTAGTTTATTTTCTACTTGGTAAAGCTGAAATTTCATTTTTTTTAAATATAATATTTCAGATGTTTTAATAGTTACATTCGGCTGTAAAATATTGAAAAGTTTTGATTATATATAAAAGTTTGAAAATTAGTTGCCACTTTTTTGTTGTTGTTTATTGATAGTCTACTACATATATATACACATATACTAAAATTATCTATCTAAATCCATTTGAATCATTGCAAGTTTTGTTAAGATTTGATCGTATTTCAATCTTTAGAAAGCTTTTCTATTAACCGACATAATACCAATAAATTGTCATACTAAAGTTCCAAAACCTTTAAAAAAATTGTCAACAAAACAAAAAATTCTATGCAAAACACATTCATACACACTATCATAACAAAATCATCAAAATGCACAGGTGGTAAAGCTATTTAGAAGCTCCTGTTATTAGTAGAATTTTGTTATATTTTCCCGAATGGTTGTTGAATTTTGTGATTTTTTTCCCGCAACCATTCAATAAATTTCACGATGTTTTATTGTGATTAAACTATGAAATTTGTTATTTTTTTACATATAAACTCAACTGCGGACGCAGCAATTTTCTGAATTTGTCCATGCTAGTGAAAGTTTTTTTTTTTTTTTATGCAACTGCTGGTCAAATTTTTAATCAATTTTTTGTCAATTTTTACAGCCGAATGCAACTATTAAAACATCTGTAATATTATATTCAAAAAGGTAAATTTCAGCTTCATAACTCCTAATAAGAACTCGACCATTACTTTTTGGTTTAAGAAATTTAAAGTAGCAAAATATACATACGACATAAAAAGAAAAAAAAATACACGAAACCAAAACATATAAAATGGTTTGTATATCGTTTGCGAAATTATTTAGTGCACATAATATAATTGTAAAGCATGCTTTATATACATCCTGGTGTATTTTTTCTTCTTTTTATGCTGTATGTATTTTGCTACATTAAAATTTTTAAACCTAAAAGTAATGGTCGAATTTTTAGCAGGATTTTTTTTTTTTAAGTAGTTTATTTTCTACTTGGTAAAGCTGAAATTTCATTTTTTTTTTTAAATATAATATTTCAGATGTTTTAATAGTTACATTCGGCTGTAAAATATTGAAAAGTTTTGATTATATATAAAAGTTTGAAAATTAGTTGCCACTTTTTTGTTGTTGTTTATTGATAGTCTACTACATATATATACACATATACTAAAATTATCTATCTAAATCCATTTGAATCATTGCAAGTTTTGTTAAGATTTGATCGTATTTCAATCTTTAGAAAGCTTTTCTATTAACCGACATAATACCAATAAATTGTCATCGTCATACTAAAGTTCCAAAACCTTTAAAAAAACTGTCAACAAAACAAAAAATTCCATGCAAAACACATTCATACACACTATCATAACAAAATCATCAAAATGCACAGGTGGTAAAGCTATTTAGAAGCTCCTGTTATTAGTAGAATTTTGTTATATTTTCCCGAATGGTTGTTGAATTTTGGGATTTTTTTCCCGCAACCATTCAATAAATTTCACGATGTTTTATTGTGATTAAACTATGAATTATGTTATTTTTTTACATATAAACACAACTGCCGACGCAGCAATTTTCTGAATTTGTCCATGCTAATGAAAGTTCTTTTTTTTTTTTTTTTTTTTTTTTTTTTCATGCAACTGCTGGTCAAATTTTTAATCAACTTTTTGTCAATTTTTACAGCCGAATGCAACTATTAAAACATCTGTAATATTATATTCAAAAAGGTCAATTTCAGCTTTATAAATCCTAATAAAAACTCGACCATTACTTTTTGGTTTAAGAAATTTAAAGTAGCAAAATATACATACGACATAAAAAGAAAAAAAAAAAATACAGGAAACCAAAACATATAAAAAGAATTCAATCATGAACACAGAAATACATATGTGAGGGATGTTTCTATGTTCATGTGCTCAATATAACAAAATAAATAAAGATAAAATGAATAAATACCTAATATTTATAGTAATCCAAATTTCAAAACTTTGAAAATTGCTAACGCTATAATCATCTTTCCTAAAGATCTCTAGACAGGAAATAGCCTTTCACCTCATTGGCTCCGAATCTGTCTCGGGACCTCGGGACAGTAACAACCTCTCACTTGATTGGCTGAATGCTGACGCATGCGTGTAGAACCCAATTCGACAGGAGTTTACAAAAAATGCCTTTACCTGATTGGCTGAATGCTCACGCATGCGTATAAAGGCGATATTTGCATGAAAAACTAAAAAGCAGGTTAGCTTTAAATAGATGGATGATTTGGATTTATTAATAAAGGATAAAGTGAATTGAAGGGAATATTAAACGAAACCCTGTGTGCGATTCTCGATCACACTTACCCGCTTTGTTCGTTTGTTGCTTGAATTTTGGATACTGTACACATGCAGTCCTGCAAGAAATAACTCGTTCTTTACAATTGTTTTTCTTAAATGTTTCAGAAATTCTTCTTTTGTTTATTTATTTATTTCTCTTTTAGAGGAGCCCGCCGGATTACATCTGATATACCGAAACAATGATGTATTGCTTTCGATTATTTTTTACAGCAAACTATTCCTCATACACTGTAGAAAACGACAAATGTTTCTTAATCTAGGAAAATATAATAGAACCAAGGACGAAAATATATAATAACCTCTTCCGAGTTGCCCACGATTCCAAAAGAGTTATCTTTATCTTTAGAAACCTCAGAAATAGATATATTTTCGAGATTAAAAAAAGCATTTATAAAAATAAAGTTTATTTATTTATTTATTTTATTTATTTATTTTTTTTTTTTACTGTCACTAATTTTCGGAAACGGTTCCGAGCAGTTTTTATAGTGCATTAATCCTTTAACTCAAACCGGAATATAGTTTTTTATGGATGCTATCCTTTCTCAAGTAAACATTTTCATGTTCAACAAACGTGTTTTACAGACAAACTGGATAAATTAACACCATTGTAACACACATAAAAATTAATATTATGTTGTTACTCTTGCCTGTATGTAAATATTTAATTGAGAATTGATAGCATCTTAAAAACCAATATTCCGGCTTGAGAAAATTGATTAATACGCTATAAAACTACCCGGAAAACTACCCGGAAAAGGAAAACTACTCGAAAATCAGTGGCAGAAAAGTAAAGTTTGTTTTTATAAATGCTTCTTTAAATCTCGAATATATATTGGTTTCTAAGGTTTCTGAAGATAAAGAACGCTTTTGAGAATCGTGGATAACTAGGAAGAGATTATTGTATATTTTCGTTCTTTGTTATATTATATTTTTGCAGATTATGAAAAATTTGTCTCTTTTTTTTTTACAATGTTAGATGTTATCGACGATGTTCTGCTGGAACTATCGAAACTTCAATCGACAAAATACTACTTTTCTGAAAATATATTTTTTTTTATTTGAAATAAAATATTACATTTGTCAAAAAAGTAGTATATTTTTAATAAAAATCTAATTTTTAAGTGGTGGTAATGTACAATTAAAAACTGTTTACTTAAAAGTTTTTTTTTTTTTTTTTTTTAATATTCTAATACATTTTACAAAATAAAAGAAAATGTTTATCTCCAGATCATTGAACAAAAAATTAATTATTTCATCGTAAAAGGTAATTTAGTATCTAATGATATCTTAACTGTAAACAAAATTCTGAAACGTTTCTTGGTAATTATGAACAGATTGTTGCTCAAAATGTTCTAGGAAAGTTTCTTGGAAATATAACATTTCTAGGAAGTTCCATTTACATACTGTTGTCGACTTTTTTCAGGAATGTTTCAGAATAGAAAGACAGAATATCTATGGAAATTATCTTGTGACAACCAGCTCCCCTTTTATTCTTCAGCTTTTCTTGGATTTCTTTTACAGCGTAAAAGTACTTCTTTTCATATTTTTCTACAGTTTAGTAGTTTTGCAAAATAAAAGAATGTTTTGTGACCAGATCTTTATTTTTTTTTACTAATGTGAAATACATTACATTAATTTATTTAATGCAGGAAAAATATTGTAATGTAAAATATTAATATAACAAGAACGAAAAATCATGCGTCAAGCATAGATTATGTAACACTTTCCAACGCTTCCAAAAATAATTTTACAAATCATACCATTTAATAAGCTGAAAGATAACATCTAAGTAAACAATTTGGAAAACGCATAACATATTTAAAAACATAATTTCAGGAATTTCCAACATATACAATATTCGGAAAAATATCCGAATACTTTTATTCAGCCCTGTATATCCCTTGTATATATCTATAGATTTGTATATATACTACATAGGATGCTAAGTTTTAGTTCAGTTAGGAAACGCGTAGCACAGTTTAAAATTCTCCTTCTGGAGTTTCTGTCAATAAACGGAAATGTGTTCGCGAACTTTTGTGCTTCCCTGTATATGATCTACAGAATTTATACACACCACGCAATAGACAAAAAGTGAGTTAAATTTAAAATCGCGTTCAGTAACTTAAAACGCACTTCCAAGAATTATTGTTAACAGACAGTAGAGAATTCTTTTGTGTGTCCCTGTAAATGAATGACGACTGCTATACACACAATATTCTGTAGTAAGCCTCTTGTAATGCACCTTAGTGATATATATATATTTAAATGCGTTTAAAATAATGAAACATCACTACATAGTATAAAACAAAGTCGCTTTTTCTGTCCCTATATCCCTATGTACGCTTAAATCTTTAAAACTACGCAACGGATTTTGATGCGGTTTTTTTTAATAGATAGAGTGATTCAAGAGGAAGGTTTATATGTATAACACGACGTTCTACGTAGATTAGTTATTGAATTATGATAGAAAGTTTTGTTATTTTGGCCGAAAAGGTTACCATTGCTATTTTTTTGGCGATCGTTATTGTTGCAGAAAGAAATGAAAAGGCTATACAAATACAAGGCTCCAAAAATAAAAGAAAAACTGTGTTAAATTAATTTAAAAAAAAAGAAAAATAAAGAAAAAAGAGTTTTGATGAGAGAATATTATAAAACGAAAATATTTAATTTAAACATGATTGGGAATGTTCGCAATGCTTAAAAAATTATTCAAGAGGCAAGATTGCTATCGAAACAATATTTCGCGATTTATCTTTTGATTTTGGCGATTTTGATTTTACTTTTGATCCTAAACAATTTGATTTTAAGCCAAAAGGTGTCTTTTTTTTTTTTTTTTTTTTTTTTTTTTGATGCAGAAAGAATTGAAATGGCTATACAGCTGGAAAAATAAAAGAAAAAGCTGTTATTAATTTTATTTAAAAAAAGAAAGGAATTATAGGGGGAAATTCGAAAATCAGGTGATATTTTTTTTATCAAATATTAGCTTTTTCAGTATTTGATTCGGATTATGAAAGATTAGCCTTCTGAAAAAGTTCTACTGGACGGATTTTGATGAGAATTGTATTGTTAGTCAGATGCTATTTCAGGAATGGTTTTAATGTACTACATATTGTTCTACGCTGCTTAGTCAAACAGTTGTGTGAAGGTTATACAGTCAGGAGAACCCGATTCCGAAAGATTAGCCTTTTTGAAAGTTTTTACTGGGCGTATTTTTTGCGACTTGCATTGTTAAGTAGATAATTTGTAAGGATGGTTTTAGTATATTTTATATTGTTCTGTTTTAGAATTACGTGGAAAAGTTATATAATCAGATGAACCCGATTATAAAAGATTAGCCTTTATAAGAACTTCTACTGAATGGATTTTGTTAATTAGTTTGCATTGTTAGTTCGATAATTTTTAGTGATGGTTTTATTATATTGCATATAGTTTTATCATTCTTTAGCAAACCTTAACTGTAAATGACCAAATAAAAGAGTTGGTCCTTAACAGCTAAAATTTTGACTGCACATTAGAAAATATAATAGCGCAATCACGTCATTTTTCAGTAATGTGGAAGGATATTCCAGGTAAATATACAGATTGCTTTCAAATACAAGGTCAAATTAAACGATATATTTTGTTTGCTTCAAGGTTCATTTGTAGAAACTGACCAGCGCAGCGGGCGTAGCTTGCTAGTTGTTTAAATAAACCGCAAACGATTTTTCTCCATAGACGTAATGTAACGGAATTTTTTTTACTGTCCCTGTAAAGTATAAGTGCTATGCACACCCCATTCCATATTAAGCTTCTTGTAATGCACCTTAGTGATATATATCAATTATAATGTGTTTGAAATTGTGTAACATCATTAAAATAAACCGCAAATGATTTTTCCCCATAGACCGTAATGTAACGGAATTCTTTTGAGTGTCCCTGTAAAAAACTATAAGTGCTACACACTTCCGTTGAAATAGGGAACATGCTATAGATAACGACAATAACATAAAAAAAATTTCAAGGCAATCCGAGCATATTTACGTGAGTTAGAGCACGCACAGACGGCCAGACAAACCGAAGTCATTAACACTTTTCAACTAGGTTGGAAAGTGTTAAAAACTAGACTAGCATGCAAAACTATTATTTTATTTAGTACAAAATCCATAATTTTCCCAGTATTTTCACTTAATCAAAATATCCTTTTTGTTTTTTTAAAGTAATATAAATATGAGATGTTGGAGTGAAGAAGCACTCCTGTAATTTAAAAGCATCGGACAATTAATTACATATTTGAAGAAAATATTGTATAACCATTTATTGTATAAGTCATATCATTGTATCTTTATACAATGTGTTAGCTAAAGAATGTTAATTAACAGGGATTTATATATGTTACGCTCAATATGATTAATCAAGTCATTATCATGAGAGACGGTAGTTTCTCGAGTGACGCAGCGAAAAACCGAAAACCGTAAGCCCAAAACCGAAGATTCCGTCACTCTCATATATACACCTAAGCAGGACATCAAAGGAAAATCGAAACGCCGACATTTAATATCTCAGCAAATATGAGGCATATCGTTCCGATTTTTTCACATTAGTCTTATGTCATGTCTCCCGTCTAACTCTATTCTGAAATTTACAGATTTCTACATTCAGTATATTTTGAGATCTGGAAACCAATTTTTAAGCGAAAATGGGAGATGTAATGGTGTAATGGGCACATAGTTGTTATCTCGAAAATGGATCGAAGGATTTTTTTAAAATTAATATATTATATTAATCGGTTTTAGATGAAGTGAATAAGATTTTGAGTTAACGTAGGAAAACTCTTGTTTTTTATATAATCCAGTTTCAAAATCTGACTCTTTTCTTATGCTTTTTATCATTGAATAACATTACAGATTTTGGGACTTTTCACTACTTTTTATTACTGCGCAGTAAGGATGTTCATGGCTATCACGGTTACAGTTAAAAGTTAAAGCATCTCCATATCGTTGAAAAACTATTTAGATTCTTTTTTTTTTTTTTTTTTTTTTTAATACGAAAACAGTTTATTATACATTCCAAAATATGTATTAAATTAAATTATGGTTAATTTTTTTTTCTTGTTCGGATGCAAACAATTCATATTTTTAATCTGCATTTGGTCGAAAAATGAATTATCTTTAATTTTAAAAACGAGAAATTCGTAATTACATGTATAAAATTCGATTGGTATTTATTATATTGGTATTTATGATTTCAAAATTTTTAATAAGAAATTGTTTTTTTGCTAGTATACAGTGGGCAAAGTCTCTAGCCATGCCAACCAACCAATCGGTTGCATATGGGTTATGGATCTGCTTATATCGCTTATTCATATAAGTTCAGCTTTGGCTTGGCTGTCACTAGTTTGTCTTTGGCTTGCCTCTTATTAGTTAGTCTTGACTGCTAAATTTTGATATTTCACAATTTTATTACAATACTTCAGGTAAGAATGCTTTTTAACTTGATTATTTCCTGCATTTATAATCAGTACAAAAACCCTTAACGGGTTAAAGTTTGTGACGCAGCACTTTACCTTTTGTCTGTAAGAATTTCAAATACGGATCTTAAAATTAATGATATCAACTTTTGAGTGACGGTATGCTATAAATTAAAAAACTTCTCTTTTTTTTTTCCTCTATTGTTATATTGATATTCAGTGGTGCAAATATTATTTTCTAACATGAAAAAATATATATAAGTTTTTTGCTCATGCTTGTCATTCACATCTCTGATAAGTTCAAAATATGAATTTTAAAAGAAATGATATCAAAATTCAAGTGACGCCTTCATGTGACTTTAATGGGTTTGTTTTAAAATCCAATTTAATTTATTTTTGGTTTGTCTCCTTACGTATATTTACACATGCTAACAATATTTTTAATTTTCCAATACATCATTAAATATATCACTTGCAATAAGCCTGTATTATGCATTGAAATGTATTTATTTCAATAAATTGATTTATCTTTTGTGCCATGCTGTCGAAAATTCAAAAAAAAAATTATGTAAATGTTTTTTTTTTTTTTTTTTTTTTTGCATCATACTATTCATTTGCATACATTTCACTTAGTTTGGATACTATGACGCAAAATAAACCTTTACATAAATTTTTCTTTCAATTTTCGACAGCATGGCACAAAAGATAAAACAATTTATTGAAATAAAGAAACTTTAGTAGCTTTTTCGCCAATCTTAAATTTTGCACGCATTAAAACTAAAACATAAGAATGTTAGTAACAAAAAATTATTATAAATACAGGAAATAATCAAGTTAAAAAGCATTCTTACCTGAAGTATTGCAATAAAACTTGAAATGTGAAATATAAAAATTTAGCAGTCAAGACAAACTAATAAGAGGAAAGCCAAAGACAAAATAATAACAGCCAAGCCAAAGTTAAACTATATGAATAAGTTATATAAGCAGATCCATAAGCAACCGATTGGTTGGTTGGCATGGCTAGAGACTTTGCCCACTGTATACTAGCAAAAAAACAATTTCTTATTAAAAATTTTGAAATCATAAATACCAATAATAATTGACCACAAAAATCATGAATTTCATCGATCGGCACAGAAAAAACATGAATTTGCTCGATAGGTGGAGAAAAGATTATAAATTTTGTCAAACAGGCGGGTAAAAAGCATGAATTTCATTTATTAGCGCATGAAAAACGCAAATTTCATCAAACGCTTGCATAAAAAAAAATTCGTTGATCGGGCATGAAAAAACATTAAGCCAAGTCGAGAGAGGACAGCCGTAAGATACTTTTCTGAAGAAACTCAGGGCACTTTTGACCCCCCCCCCCCCCATATCTCCGCGCTGGAGTATCCCAAAAATTTGAAACTTCGTTTTTCTAGAGTATTTGGCACACAGGACCAAAATTTAAAATTAGAACTTTCTGTCTTTTCTAGTTCAGACGATATATGAACTCAAACATTCGATTTTTTGTCACTCACTAACTCACTCGTTCACGCGTCATCAAAAAGATTAGCTAAATCCCGTAGCCCTAGAAACTTGACATTTGGAAAAAAGGTAGTGTTTAGGATACAAAGAAAGGAAAAATTATAAAATCTGGAAAATTCGAAAAAAAAAGCATTTGAAAATTCAACAAATTCCTTGAAAATTGAAAATAATACGATCTTGTAGTCTTAGAAACTTAAGATTCGGTGTGAAGGTAGTGTTTAGTATCCAGAAAAAAAAAACATCAAAAACACCAAAAAAATCGAAAGCAAAATTGAAAAAATCGAAAAATCGAAAAATTTCAAATAATCCGATTTTGTTGCGCTAGAAACTTGGAATTCGGAATAAAGGTAGTATTTAGGATGCAAAATAAGAAAAAATTAAAAATTCCGGAAAATTCGAAAAAAAAATTCATAAATTCGAAAAAAATTGAAAAAATTAAAATAATTTGATTTTTTAGCATTAGAAACTTAAAATTCGCAGTAAAGATCGTGTTTAGGATTCAGAATAAGTTAAAATAAAAAACGCAATAAAATTCGAAAATAAAATAAAAAAATCGAAAAAATCAAAAATAAGGAAAATTTGAAAATAATTCGATTTCATAGCGCTAGAAACTTTAAATTTGGAATAAAGGTAATATTTAAGATTCTGAATAAGGAAACATTAAAAAATATGGATAATTCAAAAAAAAAATCGAAAATTTCAAAAAAAAGAAAGAAAGAAAAAGAGAGAAATTGAAAATAAAATGATCTCTTAGTCTTAGAAACTGAAAATTTGGTGCAAAGGTAGTGTTTAGGATTCAAAAAAAGAAAAATTAAAAACACAACAAAAATTGAAAATAAAATCAAAAAGTCGAAAAAAAAACGAAAATTTTAAATTAGTTCGATTTTGTAAAGCTAGAAACTTAAAATTTGGAATAAAGGTAGTATTTAGGATACAAAAAAAGAAATAAATAAAAAATCTGTAAAATTCGAAAAAAAAAATCGAAAAATTGAAAAAAATTCGATTTTGTAGCTTTAGAACTTAAAATTCGGCGTAAACTTATTGTTTAGGATACAGAAAAAGGGAAAAATTAAAACACAATAAATTCGAAAATAGAATAAAAAACTCGAAAAAGATCGTAAATTTCAAAATAATTCGATTTTGTAGCACTAGAAACTTGAAATTTGTAATAAAGAATACAAAATAAGAAAAAATTAAAAAATCCCGAAAATTATAAAAAAAATTCGAGAAATTCAAAAATTGAAAATAATTTTATCTTGTAGTCTTAGAAACTTAAAACTTGGTGTAAAGGTAGTATTTACTATACAATAAAAGGAACAATTAAAATATTCGTTAAATTCGAAAATAAAATCGAAAAATCGAAATAAGAAATCGAAAATTCGAAAACAATTTGATTTTGTACTGCTAGAAACATTAGTATTAAGATAATTGTTCTATTAGCTAGTACAACGCCCGTAATTGTTTTATGTTAATTCCCCCGGATTATGGTTTTCTTTTCTTTCGTTTACGAATTTCGTTATAGAAAAGTTCCGCTATAGACTGGCTACGATATAGGCGATTTCTTTATAGACAGGTTTGTTTTCTTTCACAGGTTGTACTCTATTTACTTCACATATGAAATATGGATTGTTAAATGATGGTAGCGCCACAAACATTTTCACAGCTTCCCCCTACCCTCCCGACATTACTGGCTGGTTATGGCTTGATAGTCCTTTCTAAATAAAATCATGGTGACTCTAAGATTCACTTGATTTATCTCTAAATTGAACCTAAATGATTACTATATTGCCATGACAATGTAGAATTAAAATCGAAAAATCAATAAATTTATAAAAAGTCGAAAATTTGAAAATAATTCGATTTTGTAGTCCTAGAAGCTTGACATTTGGCAGAAAGGCAGGGTGTAGTACACAAAGTAAGGAAAAATTAAAAAATCCGTAAATAATAAAAAAAAAGACTAAAAAAAACGAAAAAAAAAAACATTGAAAAAAGGAATATAGTTTGATTTATTGGAAATTTCCGGAAATTTTAATTTTGGCTTTCTTTTTATACTAAAAAGTTCTTTATGTTAAATATCAAGTATCTAGGGCTGCGAGTAATATCTCAGATGGATAGCACCTATCCTGGAAGCAATTGAGAGTACTTTTGACACTCCCCCTACCATAACTTAGTGCTTGCCTAGGAACCTGAAATCTCTTTTTATCTACAGTACTTTCCAAATGAAACTAAAGCTTCAAATTTTTGATACCTGTAAATAATAGGGACAGAGTGTAGGCTTAGTGAAAATCAGTGGATGATCTCCAAAAAGAACCCAAAATCAAGAAAAGGAGGATTACTTACAAAAAGAAGTGAAATCTCATCAAAAAGTCACCTGTAAAAAATGCAGCCAAGTCTCGTACTCATTTACCGTAAAAAGTACTGAGATCGTATAAAGCCAAGTTTAACTATCTTATTAACTCTGAAATTTTCATTCACAAATCACTCCTAGTCTCTACATCTTTAGTTAATTATTATTTTGTGACTTGGCAATTACGCTGCACAGGGAAGTTATTACACCTTACTATGTTATGGGATGGGATGGGATAATTTAATTAAGGCAAATTACATACGCACAGGGAAGTTATTACATTTTAATATTAATATGTTATAGTATTATTTGATTAAGATAACTATATACATCACATTCTCGTGCTACGTAATTGCCAAGTATACAAGTATATAATACCAATCGAATTTTATGCATGTAATTACGAATTTCTCGTTTTTAAAATTAAAGATAATTCATTTTTCGACCAAATGCAGATTAAAAATATGAATTGTTTGCTTCCGAACAAGAAAGAAAATAAGGAGACTCATAAGGTTAGACCCCTCGACTCATATTACCTTTATTTTTAACCTCATCGACAAAATTAATACTTTTTACGTGCCGGATTGACAAAACATTTTTTTATCACCCGATAGACAAAATTCTTGATTTTTATGCACTCGTTTGATGAAATTTGGGATTTTTACGTGCAAACTTGACGAAATTAATGTTTTTTCATGCCCGATCAACTAATTTTTTTTTTATGCAAGCGTTTGATGAAATTTGCGTTTTTCATGCGCTAATAAATGAAATTCATGATTTTTACCCGCCTGTTTGACAAAAATTATAATCTTTTCTCCCCCTATCGAGAAAATTCATGTTTTTCTGTGCCGATCGATGAAATTCATGATTTTTGCACATTCATCAACGAAATGATTCCTGATTTTTATGCTGCAAAATGATGAAATTTGCAATTTTTTCAGAGACTAATTGGTATCTAATGCAGTTTAATTCATTCGACTCGACAATTTTTACGCACCTCATCGACAAAATTCATACTTTTTACGTGCCGGATTGACAAAAAAAATTTTTATCACCCGATTGCCAAAATTCTTGATTTTTATGCACCCGTTTGATGAAATTTGTGATTTTTACGTGCAAACTTCACGAAATTAATGATTTTTTCATACCCGATCAAAGAATTTTTTTATTTTCATGCGACCATTTGATGAAATTTGCGATTTTCATGTGCTGATAAATGAAGTTCATGATTTTTACCCGCCTGGTCGACAAAATTTATGATCTTTTCTACCCCTATCGAGAAAATTCATGTTTTTTCTGTGCCGATCGATGAAATTCATGATTTTTGCACATTGATCAACGAAATTCCTGATTTTTATGCTGCAAAATAATGAAATTTGCAATTTTTTGAGAGATTAATTGGTATTTAATGAAGTTTAATTCATTCGACTCGACAATTTTTACGCACATTATCGACAAAATTCATACTATTTACGTGCCGGATTGTCAAAAAAAAATTTTATCACCTGATTGCCGAAATTCTTGATTTTTATGCAACCGTTTGATGAAATTTGTGATTTTTACGTGCTAACTTGACGAAATTAATGTTTTTTGATGCCCGATCAACGAATTTTTTTATTTTTATGCGAGTGTTTGATGAAATTTGTGTTTTTCATGCGCTAATAAATGGAATTCATGATTTTTATCCGCGCCTGTTTGACGAAATTTATGATCTTTTCTCCCCCTATCGACAAAATACATGTTTTTTCTGTGCCGATCGATGAAATTCATGATTTTTACGCTGCCAAATGACGAAATTTGCATTTTTTCCGAGATTAATTGGTATCTAATGCAGTTTAATTTATTCGACTCGACATCGACAGGATATATCGATTTTAGTTCCAAAATTCACCACCAGGGGCCGCTTTCCTCTCTCTCGGGCTCTATGTGCCCAATCACCACGCAGTATGGCTTATTCGACTTGAAATCCACAGCCTCAAAGATTTCAGCTATGTCTGCATAGTACAGAGTGCGCCCCCTGGTGGTGGAAGATGGAACTAACGGATTTTGCAGCTAACTCGAGTTCTATGAGTCCGATCACAATGCAGTTTGGTTCGACTCAACACCGACAGGATATATCGATTTTAGTTCCAAGTTTCACCACCAGGGGATGCTTTCCTATCTTGGGTTCTATGTGCCCGATCACAGCGCGGTACGGCTCATTCGACTCCAAATCGACAGCCTCAAAGATTTCAGCTACGTTTGTATAGAACAGACTGCGCCCCCTGCCGGTGGAAGATGGAACTAACGGATTTTGTAGCTACCTCGAATTCTATGAGTCCGATCACAATGCAGTTTAATTCATTCGACTCGACATCGACAGGATATATCGATTTTAGTTCAGTTTCACCACCAGGGGGCGCTTTCCTATCTCGTGTTCTATGGACCCGATCACGATGCGGTATGGCTCATTCAACTCAAAATCGGCAGCCTCAAAGGTTTCAGCTATGTTTGTATAGAACAGAGTGCCCCCCTCTGGCGGTGGAAGATGGAATTAACGGATTTTGGAGCTAACTCGAGTTCTATGGGTCCCATCACAATGCAGCTTAATTTATTCGACTCGGCATCGACAGGATATATCGATTTTAGTTCCAAGTTTCACCACCAGGGGGCGCTTTCCTATCGGGTTATGTAAATAATTATTTTGCGTCATAGTATCCAAACAAAGGGAAATGTATGCAAGTGGATAATATGACGCAAAATAATCATTTACATAAATTTTACTTATGATGTTGGATAGCGTGGCACAGAAGATAAAGCAATTTATTGAAATAGATACATTTCAATACATAATATAGGCTCAGTGAAAGTATTATATTTAAAAGTGTATTGAAAAATTAAAAGTACTGTTTGTATGTATAAATATACTTTAGACGACAAACCAAAAATAATTGAAATTGAAATTTAAAACAGTCCTATTAAATTCACGTCAAGGTGTCACTCAAATTTTGATATCATTTCTTTTAAAACCCATATTTTGAATTCATGAGAGATGTGAATGAAAAAGCATCAGCGAATAAATTTTATATATTTTTTCATATTAAGATAATAATTGCACCTGTGAATATAAATAAAACTAAAAAGAAAATTATGATTTTAAAAAACTTATTAACATAGCGTCACTTAAATTTGATATCATTGCTTTTAAGCCCCATATTTAAAATTCATAGAGCCAAAAGAAAGTGCTGCGTCACAACTTTTAACCCGTTAAGGGTTTTTGTACTGATTAATAATAACCGGCCTTTATGTCCGGTCATTATTAATAATGACCGGATTAATCATATTGACCGAAACATTATATATATATTTGTCTTACGTGGCGCGAAAATCGGGCTGAATTTGTAACTTATGGTTTGGCAACAACCGTGGTTTCCAGAGCTCAGACCAATGAAAGACTAGATTGTGTTAGATCAGCTCCACCTCCAATATGGCGGTAAGTGTGGGAGTAGTGAAACCATGGACCTGAGTGAAACAATGGAAAACGTAGACTGAAACTCAAACTAGCAATTATTAAAAATAAATTACATGTACATAATCCGAAGCGTCTGAGATGATTCCTCATTTTAATTATGAGCAATATCGTTAATTTCAAATGAATTCTCAACTCTTATTTAGAATTTATTTACGATTACGAACTTCACTCACTCAAAAGTCGGGGGAAAAAAAATCAACTATAGATTGCACCTGGCGCCATCTGTTGATGTATTGATGAAGTAAAAAATAATTTCTACGTAGTTTTTTTTTCTAATGAATTTAAGTTGTGCTGTACAAAAGATCCTTTTTTCATAGTATTTAAAAGATTTATATACTCATTGGTAGCGCCAACTAAATACATTTTCAGTTGTGTTTTCAACGGAGAATTACTTTCTTTACATTAAAAAAAAATTGTCAATTTCATATGTTCAAATGTTTTATAGTAGAACTCATTCCGGCTAGAATTGCTGAAAAAAAGGGGCGAGCGAGCGAAACGAGCTGTGACCGCGTAGCGGTCTCAATATGAATTGCTTAGCAATTCACGGGGGGTTGGCGAGCGTTAGCGAGTAGGGGGCTGAGCCCCCTAGTATATATATATATATATATATATATATATATATATATATATATATATATATATATATATATATATATATATATATATATATATATAATTATCTTTCTGTTATTTTTAAAAGAGATTTGTATTTTATTATAGCTTGGCTGTTTTCCAATGTATAACAGTACGATCTGTGCTGTGTATTGCATTTCTGGGTGTAATAAAATTCTTTTAAATAAGTGTTTTGGAGCTAGACTGTCCAGTTTTCTCAACTGTTTTGACAGAATAGACAAGCTAGAATAAAATACAAATATCTTTTAAAAATAACAGAAAGATAATTATATATATAAATCATGTTAATTAACATTTTTACAATTAACCCAATGCATAAATATACACTGATATGACATAATTATACTATATTTTCTTTCTGTATTTAAATGTTCGATGCTTTTAAATCACAGGAGTGCTTCATCGCTCCAGCAATAAGATATAAAGTAACATAAATATACGATGATATAAATAAATATAAAAATAACATAATGTAAGATAGAAGAAAGAAAGTAATATAAATATAAAATATGAAGATTCGTGAAAAATGAGTTTAAAAATATTAGGTGTAATTATTACTTAAACTGTATGTATAACTTGTCAATTATATGAAAAATTGAAATATTTTTGACGCGATCTTGTAACCGAGACCGTTTTCGTTCTAGATGAGGATTGTATAGATTTCAAATCATCAACATTTTCTGAGTAAGTTCCTTTAGTTTTGTCTTTTCTTTTACATTCAGCAGATGTGACCATATCTTTATTTTTATTTTTTACTAATGTGAAATACATTACATTAATTTATTTATTTGAGGAAAATATTGTAATATAAAATATTAATATAAAAACTAGACTAGCATGCAAAACTGTTATTTTATTTAGTACAAAATCCATAATTTTTCCAGTATTTTCACTTAATCAAATTAAACTTTTTGTTTTTGTAGATTTCGTATAATCGACATTTTCTGAAAAAAGTACTTCAGATTTATCTTTTCTTTTCCATCCAGTACAATTTCTTATGGTTGTTTTCACAAGTTTCTCTGTGTAAAAGCCTGCATGTCCGATTTCCTTGGCACTGTTGTACCACTATTCGGCCAAATATTTCTTGTAGTAAGGATAAATTATCTGAAGGTTCAATCTTCGCTAAAGGGAAAACCTGATATTAAAGAATTTCATTATTTTTCTGAAAATTCTCTGCTTTATTTGATAATATTTGTTCTTCTTTCCCTTCATTTTCTAAACAGCATTTTCTTGATTACTGTGAGCAGATTCTTCATTATCTATATCTCCACTCCTAGTGTATTTGGCTATCCGTTGCCTACCTAGTGTATTTGGCTATCAGCATTACGTGTGATTGTTTCAATACTTTCAAAAAGATAATTCACATCTTTTATTTTCTGTCTCATAGCCTTCGCTTTCAATTCTTTCTTCCATATTTTATCCTTATCTGTTAGGAATCCTGTCCCCTCAAAAAGTCTATAATTAAAAGAATTCCAGTAGATAGTACCATTGAAAGACAAGCACTAGCGAAATTTGTAATCAACTTCATTGTATTATTTACTATGTTAATGTTACTTTTGGGAAAAGCAAATTGGCATTCATCATTGATTTTTTTTTTTTTTTTTTTTTTTTTTTGAAAAAAAAAAAGAGAGAATTGTTTTATATCAAGAATCAAGAATGAGGTTGAGTGTGCCTACATGAGGCGTAATGCCTATGTTTACCGCTGATCGATCTGGGTCTATATAGGCAGAGTTTATCGTGATGTTAATGCAGTTCTGCACAGTTCTCGCAGGGAGCTGCGGTGGAGAATGCAGAATGAGCATCTGTGGTTCTTGATCAATGATTTATTCATCAAAGCCAGATTTTTCCCCCCTAAATTACATGCCAAAATAGAAAATGAAATATAATTGTATTATATTACATAAATTTAAAACAGTTAAACCAAAAAATTTAACACACATATGTTTTTCTTCTTGTAATATTGCATTTACTGGCATGATTTTGAATGTTTTAAATTTTCTTTTCTTAAAACTAGTGCAAGGCAAATTCTGTTTTTTTTTTAACACTTTCCAACCTAGTTGAAAAGAGTTTATGACTTCGGTTTGTCTGGCCGTCTGTCCGTGCTCTAACTCCCGTAAATATGCTCGGATTGCTCTGCAATATTTATATGTTATTGTCGTTATCTATAGCATGTTCCCTATTTCAACAGAAGTGTGTAGCACTTATAGTTTTTTTATAGGGACACTCAAAAGAATTCCGTTAAATTGCGGTCTATGGGGAAAAATCATTTGCGGTTTATTTTAATGATGTTTCACTATTTTAAACGCATTGAAATTTATATATATCACTAAGGTGCATTAGAAGAAGCTTAATATGGAATGGGGTGTGCATAGCACTTATACTTTACAGGGACAGTCAAAAAAATTCCGTTACATTACGGTCTATGGGGAAAAATGATTTGCGGTTTATTTTAATGATGTTACACAATTTCAAACACATTATAATTGATATATATCACTAAGGTGTATTACAAGAAGCTTAATATGGAATAGGGTGTGCATAGCACTTATAGTTACTTTACAGGGACAGTCAAAAGAATTCCGTTGCATTACGTCAATTGAGAAAAATCGTCTGTGGTTTATTTAAATGTTTCACTAGTTTAAACGCATTGAAATTGATATATATCACTAAGGTGCATTACAAAAGGCTTACTACAGAATATTGTGTGTATAGCAGTCGTCGTTCATTTACAGGGACACACAAAATAATTCCCTACTGTCTGTTAACAATAATTCCTGAAAGTGCGTTTTAAGTTGCTGAACGCGATTTTAAATTTAACTCACTTTTTGTCTATTACATGGTGTGTATAAATTCTGTAGATCATATACAGGGCAGCACAAAAGTTCGCGAACACATTTCCGTTTATTGACAAACTCCAGACGCAGAATTTTAAACTGTGCTACGCGTTTCCTAACTGAACTAAAATTTAGCATCCTATGTATACAAATCTATAGATCCTATACAGGGCTGAATAAAAGTATTCGGATATTTTTCCGAATATTGTATATGTTGGAAATTCCTGAAATTATGTATTTAAATATGTTATGCGTTTTCCAAATTGTTTACTTAGATGTTATATTTTAGCTTATTAAACGGTATGATTTGTAAAATTATTTTGGAAGCGTTGGAAAGTGTTACATAATCTATGCTTGACGCGTGATTTTTCGTTCTTGTTTATATATAAACAAAGTAAACCGGGTGTCCGAAAACTCTGGAAACGGTTGAATAATTCGAGAAATACACATCGGATTGAAAAATGAAAAAATATGTGTTAGATATTTTTTAAAAAGCTATTCAGTGATACCAAAGTTGACCTCCCACCCGACCTCCTGAGGGTGAAAGGGCGTCCAATTTTCAAATCTCGTATGGGAACCCCCATTTTTTATTATGGATTCAAAATACGTAGCTTTTGTATTTAACATTTTTTTCGGAGCAACGTACATGGCACTGTAATCGAGCAAAATGCGGTCAGATTCTTTTTTTTAACAGGTCATATTTTTCATTGAATAAGTTCTGATTTTAAAATTTGAAAAAACAGAAATTAAATAGTAAAATGCTGCTTCCCTCCCTACATCGTGGGTAGGAAAAGGGGGGGGGGCACTGTTTAAATTCTAAATGAATGCATTACTTTAAGTGTTACACAACAGCAACGACTTGGTCGTAGTAGCTCCCTGTTCCCTTTGGGGTGCTTCATTACTGTGAGTCTTGCCTCTCGCGATTTCGGGTGCTGTTTAACGGCGCATTTTGCTCGATTACATCACCACCTATGATGATCCGGAAAAAAAAAATGTGAAATATAAGAGTTATGTATTTTTTCATGCAGAATCCTAATCTGCAACAACAACAACAACAACAACAACAAAGGGGGGGAGGGGGTCACATTTAAGATTTCAAAGGTGCAACCCCTTTAACCCTTAGGGGGTGAAAATGGAAGGGTCATCTTTGGTATCACTGAATAGATTTTTTAAAAATATTGAACACTTATTTTTCCGTTTTTCAAGATATTATTTCAATTTATATATTTTCTTTTTTCAATTTATAATTTATAAATAAAAAATAGATAACCATATTAAAAAAAAAAAAAAAAGACAGGGGTAGGAACTTGAATCAAAATGCAATAAAGAAAATGCATTAAACATTTGCGAGGTCAAAAATGAAAGGAAATTTCCGAATCTTTACGACTGATAAAAACGGAAGTGATTTTTAAGGCACCAGAGCACGTTCTCCTGATATTCGCTCTCAGCTATAACTCTTAACACTTTTACTCCAGATTTTCGGAAGGCTTTCGGAATCTTAGGGATGGTTTTCCGATCGAATACTTTGGGAGGAATGGTGGCCCCGAGCAATTTGGGGGACTGAATGGAAAATGGAACGTGCGGAATCAAATGCACTACGCACGCATTGCCGAGCATTGAATTACAATTACTATCGGAATGTGGTAGATAAAGTGTGGTTGAATATCCTTTGAAGATGAAGATGTTACGCTGAGAATTGAATTGTTATGAATATATCTAATTGATTTATCCAAATATCTCTCTTATAAATCTCTAGATTTTGCAAAAACTAACGCTAATTGGTAACTTTGATCAGACAAGCAATTCTTTTAAAAATAAATACTGGGGGATTCACAGAATATCGATAATGAAAAACGTTGAATAACTTTGAAAAGGAAAAAATATTTTCGTTTTAAATTTTCAGGATTTACAGAAAAAGGAAGTTTGAGTTTCTAAAAATATTTGTCATTTGCTTACGAATTGCTTGCGAATTATATAAAAGTCGTTTCTTGAGAAATCGCCTGAGTTTGTCTATTGAAACCGAAATTACCATTATTATCTGTTATCGATGTTTTCAGCTCTTTTATGGTTTTTGGTAGCTTTTAGTTCCAGAAAACGGCCAAACATTCATAAAATTCAAAGTATCATAACTCTGTAAGTTTTCTTCTGGCCGGATACGCAATACATTAGACAATGATAATGGATAAATAATAATGTGGCAATATACTCCAGTCTGTACGGCACATGGATGATGCAGGAGTCTGACATATGTGGGTTGTTATTTCTTTAAATGCGCCCTCTGACCGCCGAGCAAAAGGACAAAATTGTAATGTTGTTTTCTCTGTAATTTATTTTTAAGCTGCTAAAAAAAAGGGATATTTCAAACATGATATAAAAAATGTAACGTATATGAATGTAATCTTTTAGACTAATAATCATTATTTAATGTTTTAAAACTACATTATATTTGTAGAATTATATTAATTTTAAATAATGCTAATATTGCATTGAAGCCTATAGCATATAGTGAACGGATATATCAGTTCACGGCGCAGCGGTGAGAAGGTTAAATGCGATTTAATGATTTAAACGAACTTTGTATATGTTCGTATAAAATATAGACAACTCATTCACTCTCGCAAAAAAATACGTGAATTGAATGAAGTTTTCTGTTAGTTATATTTTGTTAAAACACTAAAATTTCCTCTTAGTTTTGCCCATTTCATCTCCCCTTCCAAATAAATAAATCCCCGATGAATGAGTGTGAAAACCTCGGAACTTGTGATTTTTCTCTTTGTATCGATATTTATGCAAATTTCTGCATCTGGCCAATCGATATAGCAGTATTTAAGCGTTGGCAGGCGCTGGGAAAGTGGAACTTTGGATCGGCTCTTGCCCTTGTTGGTACCTCAAGATCTGCTTTAGCTGTCGCAACTGAGACGTAAAGAAGGAATATTGGCCATTGGTAAGAGTATATTTTACTTTAATTCGGTGATACTTGAATACAATTATTTGGCGCTCATGGAGTGCCGTTTCTAGCCATCTGGAAGTGGGAGTTGAACTTCGGTAGCTGGTTCGCGTAGTGAAATTGACTCTTGTGGAAGTCAGCTTAACAACCGTTTGACGTTACGAGATCGTATGTTGTTTTAAGTTATCTAATTACTGATATTGTTAATTTGAAGATTACTTATTTTTTTGAGTGAAGTTTTGTTGGGAACTGATTTCTTTCCGGCCTGGGGAAAATCGCAGAGCTTTTCTCAAAACCCTGCCCTTTTAAGATTTTAATAAAAGTAATTTGATTTTACACAACTTGTGCTCATTTTCCGACTCGCTAGCATTGACCATGACACATAAGAGCGACATGGCTGTTACAACTTTAGAGATGTAAACGCTTCCCCAGAACAGTTTTCTAAAAATTCGAAATATAAACGGGCTCAGTAGCAAAACATACTCTAAAATTGCGAATTATTTGACACAGTTTTATAGAATCCTGGAATTTGGCATGGTAGTTACTTTTAACATGTAAATGCTCGCTAAGAACAGTTTCTAAAAAAATTGAAGTGAACGGAAAACGTTCTAAAAACGTTCTAAATTACGATCTATTTGAACTGTTAGAACTAGAAACTTGAAATTTGGCATGACTGTTACTTTAGAGACGTAAATGCTAGCCCAGAACAGTTTTCTAAATATTCGAAATTTAAAAGTGTGTAGGAGCAAAAAAGAAAAGTTTTAAAATTGTCGTTTATTTCATACAGTTGGTACAGAAGCTTGGAATTTGGCATGGGAGTTACTTTTAAGATATAAATGCTCACTAAGAACAGTTTCTAAAAAAATTTTAATTGAAAATGGTGAAATTGGCGGAAAACGTTCTGAAAACGTTTTAAATTACGATTTATTTGGAGTTGTTCGAATTAGAAACTTGAAATTTAGTATAGTGGTTACTTTTAAGATGCAGATGCATGGTATAAACAGTTGACTAAAAATTCGAAATTTAAAGGTGTAAAATGAGTGGAAAACGTTCTAAATTACGGTTTATTTAGAATTTTTAGGTATAGAAACTTAAAATTTGACATGACTGTTATTTTTAACACGTAAATGCTCGCACAGAACAGTTTTTACAAAATTCCAAATTCAAAAGAGCGCAGAAGCAAAAAAAAAAAGTTCTAAAATTGCAATTTTTGCGATGTTGCTTGCTTGGCTATAGAAACTTTAAATTTGGTATGGTAGTCATTTTTAAGATTTAAGTGCTCGCTAATCACGGTTTCTAAAAAAAGTTCGAAATTTAAAAGTACGAAATGAGCACGTTCCAAAAACCTTCTAAAGTATGATTTATCTGAAATTGCTAGGGATAGAAATTTGAAATTTGATATGGTTGTTAATGGACGTAAATGCATCTGCAAGACAATTTAAAAAAAAAAAAAAATAGAAATTTTAAAGTGTGCAGGAACAAAAATAGTTTTAAAATTGCGATGTCTGTGATATTGTTGTTATAGAAACTTGGATAACTATAGAAGCTTTGAATTTGGCATGGTGGTTACCGTTAAGATGTAAAATGCTCGCTAAGAAATGCTCTCTAAAAAATTCAAAATTTCAAATGAAAAATAAAATGAGTCCAATACCTTCAAAATACATTCTAAATTACCATTTATTTGGAATTAATTGTAGTTCTTCTCATTCATTTAAGTTTCATGTTCGCCTAATGCAGTATAAGAATGAAGTTTACTCAAAATGTGACTTAATTAGTAATTTTTGAATTATACGTAAGCAGTATAATTTACTCTATTAAAAATAGGTACACAAATGCCACTTGGCATATTTCAACAATGACGCGAACAAAGCCGCGGGTTTCTGCTAATAATTTATCTCATCAAAAAGTCACTTGTAAAAAATGCAGCCAAGTCTCGTACTCATTTACCGTAAAAAGTACTGAGATCGTATAAAGCTTATTCTGAATCCTAAACACTATCTTTACCGCGAATTTTAAATTTCTAAGGCCAAAAGATCAAATTATTTTAATTTTTTTCATTTTTTTTCGAATTTTTCGAATTTTTGATTTTTTTATCGAATTTTCTGGATTTTTTAATTTTTCCTTATTTTGCATCCTAAATACTACCTTTATTCCGAATTCCAAGTTTCTAGCGCAACAAAATTGGATTATTTGAAATTTTTCGATTTTTTTTTTATTTTTCGATTTTTTTTTTTTTTTTTTTTTTTTTTTATGCTTTCTTTTTTTGAATTCTAAACACTACCTTCACACCAAATTTTAAGTTTTTAAGACACCAAGATCGTGTTATTTTCAATTTTCAATTTTGTTCGATTTTTTTGAATTTTCGAATTTTTTTTTTTTTTTTTTTTTAATTTCCGGATTTATAATTTTTCCTTCCTTTGTATCCGAAACACTAGCTTTATTCCAAATTTTAAGTTTCTGTGGCTGCGGGATCTACCCAATCTTTTTGATGACGCGAGAATGAATGAGTGTGTGAGTGACAAAAAATCGAAACTTTGAGTTCATATATCGTCTGCACTAATTTATGGGTATTTTTTGAATTATCCATATTTTTGAATTTTTCCTTATTTAGTATCTTAAATATTACCTTTATTCCAAATTTAAAGTTTCTAGCGCTATGAAATCGAATTATTTTCAAATTTTCCTTATTTTTGATTTTTTCGATTTTTTTATTTTATTTTCGAATTTTATTGCGTTTTTTATTTTAACTTATTCTGAATCCTAAACACGATCTTTACTGCGAATTTTAAGTTTCTAATGCTAAAAAATCAAATTATTTTAATTTTTTCAATTTTTTCCGAATTTATGAACTTTTTTTTGAATTTTCCGGAATTTTTAATTTTTTCTTATTTTGCATCCTAAATACTACCTTTATTCCGAATTCCAAGTTTCTAGCGCAACAAAATCGGATTATTTGAATTTTTTCGATTTTTCGATTTTTTCAATTTTGCTTTCGATTATTTTTGGTGTTTTTGATGTTTTCTTTTTCTGGATACTAAACACTACCTTCACACCGAATCTTAAGTTTCTAAGACTACAAGATCGTATTATTTTCAATTTTCAATTTTGATGGAATTTGTTGAATTTTCGAATTTTTTTTTTTTTTCGAATTTTCCGGATTTTATAATTTTTCCTTTCTTTGTATCCTAAACACTACCTTTTTTCCAAATGTCGAGTTTCTAGGGCTACGGGATCTAGCTAATCGTTTTGATGACGCGTGAACGGGTGAGTTAGTGAGGGACAAAAAATCGAATGTTTGAGTTCATATATCGTCTGAACTAGAAAAGACAGAAAGTTGTAATTTTAAATTTTGGTCCTGTGTGCCAAATACTCTAGAAAAACGAAGTTTCAAATATTTGGGATACTCCAGCGCGGAGATATTGGGGGGGGGGGGGGGTCAAAAGTGCCCTGAGTTGCTTCCAGAAAAGTATGCTTACGGCTGTCCTCTCTCGACTTTCGGAGGCACTGCCGTGCCTCCAGATAAATGCCTAATGATCGGTCATTAATTCTGAAATGATTTAAAGACGTAATACTGGTCGATCCTTCTGAATGAAAGATTTGAGATGAGATCATTAACATTTAGCAGGGTATAATATGTAGGGCGGAGTGGGGTGATTATTGGTCACTTTTCATAAAGATCCATATAACTCAGTAACTAAATTGAATTGAAACAAAAATTTTATACTTGCAGAAAGAGAATCTAATCTCTAACAATCTTAATTAGTTTTATTCTTTTAAAATTATATATAATATTAATAAAATGAAAAAAATATCTGACCAATAATCACCCCGGCAATGGGGTGATTATTGGTCAAGGATGGGGTGATTATTGGTCATTGTTTTATGATCAAATACCAACATTTTAAACTCTCAAAAATTTAATAAATGATTGAATGAAAAATTCTTGGAATAAATTTAATACTTTATAGTGTTTGCAAATATAAACAGAGCTATGAAAAATGTTATAAAATAAAGAACATTACTAAAATGGTTGGAACTTCAAATATATTTCACAAAATAATACTGTTATGAATTTTGTATATATCTGTAAATATTCCATTTGTTTAAATTTATTTTATTTTATTATTGTGAAAATTGCAGTATTATTAATGTATTTCCTATTGAGCATCATGTAACTCAATGCTAAAGGCCTCAGATGGTTTGCAAGGAAAACAACCTTACACCATCATCTTTATAATGGAAGTCTATGGAAAAATCGCCAAGTTGGCGATGGTTTTGGCGACTTATATTTGTCGCCAAATTTGGCGATATATCGCCAAATGTCGCCAAGTTGGCGATGGATTTGGCGACTTTTTGTGCAACCACCCCACTTTCCCCTCGTCTGCCATTGCTGTAGTACGTACTTTCTTGGAGCCCCTGAACTTTTCAAAGTTTTTTGGTAATTATTCATCCGGCGATTTTGTTTTTTGCACATAATCCACACTAATATGTTATACATTAACTATGTTTAAATTATTTTGATTTATTTTATGTATAATTGTTAATTTCTGGACTTTGAAATTTTGTCACGTTGGCGTCAGGCCTATCTTGTTTATCAATCTTGTAATACTGTCAAATTAACATATAATATTTATTTATCTGGTCTATTTATTGATTTATATTGTAGTATATTAACATAGCTTACTTATTTAACACTGTAGAGATTATTAATAAGCTTGTTAGCTTACTTTTTGAAAGTTCGCCATTTATTGTTTACTTTTTGCGGAACTTTCATCTTTACTTTATTTCTACTTATTATGCATTAATATTCATGATTATAACACCTTAATTATATAATTTAGTATTCTAGTTGATTTACTTACCTTCTGATGTACTTTTCCTGTGGTAATCGTTGTTAATTTCTGTTTATTATTGATTATTTTGAGACTTTGTGATTTGTAGTGGGCGGTTCACGTTGTTGATGACTCCATCTTGATTGATAATTGTTAAGTTGAGTCGTTTTTGGCTGCAGGTTTAATTTCGTTCGCCGTGTAAGCCGTGTATTTTTTGGATTGGTTAGCGCTAGTGTGTTTTTATGACGTATGAAATTGGGATAACTTTATTTGAGAGGAGTTAGTTTACTGGTTGAGGTGTGTTGGTTGAGATATAGTTATTTGCTGTTAGTTACTTGATTAGAGTACTTGTTTGGTTTCCCTGATTTTTTCGACTATCACGTGGTGAGGTTGTTGTGTATTTCTGTTGTTGGTTGCTAGGGAACAGTGGGGTGGCTCATTGCTTGCTTGGAGAGTCGGATTGTTTGTTTGCTTTGCGTTCTTCTTATTGGTTGCTATAGTTACTGTAGTATTGTTGATTTTGTTGTTGCTAGGTAACTCTGGATAAGTCGGTTGTTTATTTGGTAATCGGATGATTATGGTAATTACTTTTAAATTTTTATTTGGAGCTTGATTATTCTGGGTTGTGCTCCCTGGTTGGGTCTAGATTTGAGTTTAGAGAATAGTTTTATTGTTATTAATTACTGGTGATTGTCTGCCTTTTTGGCTCAGCCGTTTATTATAATCATCGGCATTTTGGGATTTTGGACTCAGTCCTCCCATACATATATGCTGAAAGTTTGTTCATAGTGTGAATGCCCCTTCAGCAATCTCTGCTCATTTGAAGCCAATTTGTCATAGGGGTACTATTGTTGTTCCGTCTGTGAGCAAACGCTGGTGTGGGGTCTGGTCTCTGCATTGCCTCTCTATACGGATTGTTTTGGTCGGTAGGCTGTCAATTGGTTTACAGTATTGGTTAGTTGGTAACAGTTTGATTATAGTTCTTTAAAAGGTGATTGTTTTTGCTTGGGGAAACGATGTCCACGGCCGCTGAGAATACAGATGAGTGGATTGATGTAGTGAAGGATTTGGATCTTCCAGTTATGGTTCAGAGACTTACAGAAAGGATGCATACGTGGTTAGAGAATAATCGACAAAAACAAAATAAGGTTTCGGCAGGACTGATCTCGATGTATAAAAATATTGCAGGATATATACAAGAAAGGTCCTTGATGATTTTTAAAGAAAATGTAATATTGTCTACAAAACTGGAAGACAGAGTGGAACATGATAAGGTTTTGAGAGACATTGCGGAAAAGATCTCAGCTCCGGTGACCCAGGCAGAAGAGAAAGAACACAGAAGGGATGAAAAACAAGTGACTAGGAGACGAGATGACCATGTGGTACTTGTGTCAAAATTGGATACAGAAACTGATTTGAATGATATAAGAAAGAATATAAAGGAGATATGTAATGCAGATGTAGATATTCCTACTCCGAGAGATGTGTTGACGACTCAGAAGGGTCAGATCATAATTAAAATGAAATCAAGGGAGGAAGCAGAATTGTTGAGAGAGGTACTTGATAAGGATGAGCCTCTACAATCCAGGGTAAAGATTAACATTCCGGTTAGAAGAAGAGAGAGGGTTCTCCTGCTTAGTGTAGACCCGGAGTTGGGTGAGGATGTGGTCACGGATTCAATACGAAGGGCCTTGGAGGAATCAGTTGTGGAGAAGGGTGTAGTAAGAGGACTATCGGAGAGATTGAAGAATCCGTCACTCGATAGGTCTACAAGAAATGCATTGATAGAGTTATATAGAGAAACACATTTGGATTTTGAGATTGTCAGAAAGATAAAAACTAAGATGGGAAAAGTAAATTGGCTTATCGATGTGGATGAGAAGGGAAGAGATTGGTTGATTAATCTTAAGAGAATTTGTGTGGACTTTGACAGATACCGAGTAGTCAATTACATAAATATAATTAGATGTTTCAATTGTCAGGCTTATGGGCACTATGCGAACTCATGTAAGGGAACATTGAAGTGTGCAAAATGTGCAGAGGAACATAGCACGAAAGATTGTAAATCAGATACAATTAGATGTGCAAATTGTTATTTTGAAGATCCTACAGTAGAGAGTGATCATAGAGCAGATAGTGCACAGTGCCCATCTTTTGTAAGATATAGGGAGAGTATTATGCCAATGGTACCCCCTCAACGTAGCTAAGGGCGACTCAGGGGCTGTTTCTGGGAACTCATTTATTAAGTGTCTGCAAATTAATATGCATCATTGTATGGATGCCAGTGATGCTTTGGTCACATATGTTTTAAAAAATGGTATTGACATTGTCTTTTGTCAGGATGTTTATGTCCAGTCGGGGGTTCCTATGGGGATTCCAACAGTCTGGCCTTCTTTTTCTTCATCTAACAATAATGCTTTTATTTTTATTACTAACATGGATTATGTTGCATTGCAGTCGCTGGTTTTGAGCAATGCAGTATTTATAGTTGTAAATGTAATTAATGAGAAACTTTTATTGGGTTCCCAATATTCGGCTCCGTCAGGCAATTTAGATACTGATTTGGAGGAGTGGAAAAATATTTTCCCTGATTTCTCCAGGGTCTTGGTTGCTGGAGATTTTATTGCTCATTTGATGACTCTTGGTTATACACGGCAAGATGTGAGAGGACAAATATTATTAGATCATTTAATGATGAATAACATGACAATTTTGAATGACTTAGACGCACCATGTTCCTTCATCCAGGGAGATCTTTCGGGAAGACCTGACTTAACAATCGGAGGAACTCTTATACAGGATATTATGGAAGATTGGTCAGTCGATACAAAAGAATTTTCATTTAGCGTTCATAGATATATATTATTTAAATTAAATATAAGTCCAGTTTACAGAAATCAGTACAGATTTAAAACAAAGAACGGTAATTTTAAAAAATTTGATTTGTTATTTAAAAATAGACTAAATGATTGGAAGAAAAACTTTGATAATATTCAGAATACACAGGGATTGGATATATTTATGAAGAATTTCATTGATGATATTTTGGATATTCTTGAACATAGCTTTAGGAAGCGTAAACTTACTTACAAACCAAAAATCCATTGGTTCAATCAGGAAATTAAAATTGAAAGAAATAAAGTTACAGCAATGTATAAGAGATATAGAAAGAATTTAGAAAATGAGCAATTAAGAGAAGTTTATCTTTTACATAGAAATAAATATAAAAAGTTAGTTAGAGAAACCAAGAAAAGATCATGGATCAATTACTGTAGCGATACCCAAGATGCATATGGAGGATTGTATAAATATATTGCAGGCAAGAAACTCAATAATACGGACTTAATTTTTACCTCTCTTACGGACTCAGAGATATTTGACTCATATGATGAAGTTGCGGATCAATTAATGAGGGAACATTTCAGCATTGATCAAGTTCCACAAAATATTCATGATTATTCTTCAAAGGAAGAATTTGAGCTTAGTCCAACAACGGATATGATAACAATTAGAGAAATGAAGTATGCTCTCTCGAAGCAAGCTTTGAATAAAGCACCTGGATGGGAGAAGATTGACGCAGTAATAGTAAAACACATATGTAATACCTTTCCTGAGATAATGCTTAATATATATAACAAGTGTTTGAAACTAGGACACTTTCCTGGGAGCTGGAAAAAAGGCGTTGTAATATTTTTCCATAAGAAAAACAAAGATCCAAAAAATCCAAGATCATACAGACCAATAACATTATTACCGATAATGGGTAAATTATTGGAGAGGATAGTGAAACAGAGGGTCATGGTTACTTTGGAAAGTATTAATTACTTCAATAATAGTCAATATGGTTTTAGAGAGAAACGTTCTACAGTAAAGGCATTATTAGCTCTTAGGGAATGTACAAAGGACATTTTGATGGATTATAAGTACTGTGCCTTAACCTCATTGGATATTCAGGGAGCATTTGACTCCGCTGACTGGTTTATAATGAGTCATATTATAGAAAATCTTCCTGTGGCAACATATTTGAAATCAATGTTGAGAAACTATATTTCAGAAAGGTACATAGGGTTTAATTATGTGAATGGAATAAAGTGGTTCTTATTATTCCAAGGAAGTCCGCAGGGTTCTTGCCTCGGGCCGCTACTATGGTTGCTGATTGCCGATTTTATTCTTAAAGATTATTGTTTAATAAATAAATATATAATTTCATATGCGGATGACTACGTCATTTTGACAGGAGCAAACAACAGAAGAGAGTTGGAAGAGAGAATGAATGCTTTGATTCAATTATTTAGGAATATCACTGAAAAATACAAACTGAGACTGAGTACTGACAAGTGTGAGTCAATGCTTTTTGGAAAGTGTCAATTAGAAAACAGAAGACCAATTTTTAAAATTGATAACACTTCTATTACAGTCAAAGATGCAATCACCTATTTGGGATTTATAATTGATGGTCATTTCACATGGATGCAACATTTTGAGGTTATTAGAGAAAATATTAAAAGTTTTGTGGGCTCTATTGCAAGGACGTCAAGGAGAGACAAAGGACTTAAAGCAGACTACAGGAAGATATGGTACTTAACCGTTATTGAGAAACAAATATTATATGGATGCGAGGCGTGGGCTAGAGATATTAAGAAACCGGCAATTAAACGAATCAGTTCATGTCAGAGAACGGGGTTATTCAGTGTAATAAGAGCATATAGAAACACATCTACGGAAGCTCTCTGTGTATTGGCGGGAGTTCCACCAATACATCATAAGATTAAGGCGATTTTGGAGAAATATCAAGTTAGAAATGAAGATACTGAAATTTCCATTCAGAATACTATAATAAATAGGCATAAACTAATGGATAATCTGAGTTCTTATGACTATGTAAATTATACCATACAGCCAAACATACACATTATAAATTCGGTATCAAAAATGGAACAAATAGTCACTGTAGATTTTCCTGTAATCTATACTGATGGATCTAAAATGGATGGTGGAGTATCTGCTGCATTTACAGTGTTTCACAAGAATAACTATATCTATGAAGAAAAACTTAGATTGCATGATCTTAATACGATTTTTCAGGCGGAGCTGCAAGCCATAAAACAAGCAGTGAAATGGACAGTTTTTAATAGATGTAGTAAAGCAAGGATATACACAGATTCATTGTCATCAGTAATGTCATTACAACAATTATTCCCCAAAAATACAATAATAAGAGATATCTATTTACTTTTATTGGATAATCCATGGATAAAACTTGAACTTGGCTGGATAAAGGCGCATGCGGGTCTGCAGGGAAATGAGATTGCAGATGACTTGGCAAAAAATGCTATTTTAAAAGACGATTACGATGAAAGAATTGATTTAGATTTTCCGGTTTCTGCAATATCGAAATACCTTAAGGATAGAATGAATAAAGAATGGCAAGTTGAATGGTCAGAGTCCACTTTGGGCAGAGACACCTATTTGGTGTTGAAATATGTAAATACAGATTACGTATGTACAAGCCAGGTAGTGCAATATTTCATGACGGGACATGGTTCATTTCCAGTTTTTCTCTTTCGAATAAATAAATCACAATCAGATAAATGCCAATGTGGCATAAAGGGTGATGTTGTTCACTATATCTTTGGAAGATGCCCACTAATGCCGTGCTACTTTGATTTTAATTCAAATAAGACATTGAGAAAAAATCTGCAGGACGTATTTTTGAACTCAAAGAATTATGAAAGATTAAAAATAATTTATAACAAACTTAACAGTCTATATTCATTTATTAAGTATACATTTTGAACGTACTTATCTAACATTAACTTCAAGTATTCTAAAGGTTTTGAGTTGGATAAAGCATGATTTATAGATTGACTGTGACATAGTTGAAGATTTCTGCAATAACGTATATTGGTCATTTAATTGTATTTGGAACTGTTATATTTACTGATGATCTACATGAACATTGTACAGTGATTATTACTATTGTTATAATTATCAACAATCAGTATTATTTGCCTAAAGGAAGAATATTATGTTCTGAATTAAAGTTTTTTGTTGTTTGTTAGCAACGAGGTGGTATAAGTAATACAGTATATAGTGATGACTATCTGTTTTAAGGACATTATTTTCATGAACATTTGCTTTTAAGGACATTTTATTTTTATATACTGAACATTTTGGTGATCTTTACTGATCTTCTTATGCATCATAGTTAAATGAAGTTGTTCAGGCACAATTATCAAAACTCTTGGTAATTTTGATCATTGGAGGAAGAGAGATGGTGGACTGTGATATATTCATGAAATCTTGATGAACATTTGTTTTATTAAAAGACATCATATCTTCATGAACATTTGTTTTTTAAAGACAATATATCTTTTCATAGTGAACTTTTTGGTGAACTTCAGTATAATTTTTCTGTTATTCATAGTTAGTTTAGTAGTCACAGTAAGCTACTGTGATGATAGTTGATGTAATATTTAGTTAATTTATTGATAATTTAGTTTTAGTTTACTATTTAAAAGCAGGCATGTTGCCAACTTTGCTTTTGATTTGTCCCAGTGTGGGATGACTTGTGAATATTATCTTGAAAAAACGCCGCTGATCAATCTTGATTCCTTGCGGAATCGCTGGATGGTGGGGGGGAGTTTCCGCCAGGACATTTTCACTATAAACCTCGCGGTTAGTGTCCTGGCTGGTTGTTCTTGTGCAACCACCCCCCCTTTATACCTGTACATTGGGATCCTTTCTCGCTTAGGTTCTCTATCGAAAGTTAAAGCACTTTCTGGTAATTTCTAGCATCTGAAGGCTCTGGAAAATTCTACAGTTATCTTTAAAGCCTATATAAGGGACCTCCACCAGTTCAGTTAGTTAGTTCTCTGTCAAATGCGATTGAATACGCACGAGAGGCTTTGCATTGAGAACTGTGTTTCTCTGAGCGATTTTGTATTTGATTCGCCGTATTGAACAATACGCTATATTGTTCTGTGTGAAATTTTGTTGTGCTGTTATTAGATTTGAAAATTACTGAATATTTGTATTTTGAGAAGATATTTCAGTTCTTATCGAACTGTTTGTGGTAAATAAAGCCTGTTTATTGTTCTTATATATTGGCATCAGTCCTTTCGAACCCCGAGCTCACAACATTTGGTGTCAGGAGTGGGGTTGAATGCCGATCACCAGAGCAATGGAGGGTCAACTGAAAGAATTATTGGAGAAATTAGCTGCGAACCTTGGCGAGTTGAAAGAAGAAATGAAGAAAGATATGTCAGCGATGGATGAGAAAATGACTGCGAACCAGGCTGAGATGTCAACCAACCTTGGCGAGTTGAAAGAAGAAATGAAGAAAGATATGACAGCGATGGATGAGAAAATGACTGCGAACCTTGGTGAGTTAAAAGATGATATGAAGAAGGATATGTCAACCAACCTTGGTGAGTTGAAAGAACTAATAGAGGATAAAATAACATCTTTAAATGACAGAATTGACGGCGTGGAAAACAAAGTTGAAGAAAGATTTCAAGAAATAGAAGAAAAAGTTCAAAATACAGCCAAAACCGTAGAAGAAAAGGTAGAAGAAATACAAAGGACAGCCAAAACCGTAGAAGAAAGGATTGAGAGTGTAGAAAAGGAGTTGGAAAATGTGAAGAAACAAAAGATAACTGCCGAAAACTATCCCGAAGATGTCAAGTATCAAGCTATGCTTCCTAGGGCCTCTATTAAACTCTCGACCTATGACGGAAAATCCTCATGGCCAGTTTTTAAGACACAATTTGGGATCGTAGCGGACGCCAATGGATGGGATTCCCAGACAAAGGCTTGCCAGTTAGCTGCTTCTCTACGAGCTGATGCTGCCGACGTCCTACAGACTTTGCCTGCAAATGAACCGCTGGATTTTGAAACGCTCGTCAGTGCCTTAGAATTGCGCTTTGGCGAGAAATGCATGAAGGAATATAGTAGACTCCAGCTCAAATCTCGACAGCAGAAATCCACTGAATCCCTGCAAGATCTTGCTACGGATGTCGAGAGACTTTCACATCTTGCTTATCCTGACTGTCCGACTGAAATTCGAGAAAGCTTAGCTCTACAGCATTTTATCGATGGTGTGCGTGACTCTGAGATCCAGAAACAACTCCGGATTCCAGATCTCAATGACTTAAAAGGGGCTTTAGTTTATGCCCTAAAATTCGAGGCAGCCCAGCAAGCTACAAGGAAAGATCGGCACTTTGTGCGAGTAGCCAACATGCCTGAGACGTCGGATACAGCTGTGGAGCGTTTACAGCAGCAGATGAAGGATGTGATGAGACATATAAACTCCTTGATAGACAACAAACCTGGAAGAAAGATCAAGTGCTGGAAATGCGGTGGAGAAAGTCATATTCAAAGAAACTGCCTAAAACGACCCAGCACAGAAGGTAATAGCTCCGCACGAACGGCGGAGCAGGAAAACTAATTAATGGCCATCTCGCGGGGCGGAGGTTGAAAGATTTTGAGAAGCCCCATTATCAAGTGTGTCAAATTTCTGCAAGAAGTTACGGCGAGAACGGTGTTTTTATAGTCGGGCGTGTGAATGATTTGCCCTGTAATATGATCATCGATACAGGAGCCAATGTGACCATCGTTCGGAAAGATCTAGCTCTGCGGCTAAAAGAAAAACACCTCTGGACTCCGCCCCGTGTTATCCTTCAAACCGTGACCGGGGATATGATCGACATACATGGAAGAATGAAACTGAAAATAAAGTTTGGGAACGCCGCTTACCGTCATACAGTCTATGTGGCCGATATTTCAGACCCTTTCATACTCGGACTGGACTTTTTAAAAGAGCATGGATTTACACTGGATTTTAAGAAGAATGAGTTACGCTCTGCTCAAGAAGATGTCACTATTTTCAAACTTGGAAATGAGTCCGGGTCTATTCAACGGATCACAGCCAAGGCAGATGTTATCATCCCTCCTCGGACCGAAATGATGATACCTGGATTAACTGAGAACGAAAGTAGTTTTCAATGTGGCTTGGTTGGATATCCTGAGAAAAGCCCAAAAGGAGTGCTAATAGCATCAGCGCTGGTAGATCTGTCGAGAGATATGATACCCGTGAGGATGGCGAATGTAAGTGAAAAGTCTAGAATTATCCAGAAGGGTGAAGTGCTTGCTACCTGTGCTCCAGTCACCTGTGTTTGCAAAGACCCGAGCTTGACGTTGTCGGAGCCGCCTACAAGTTTAACACCTGAAATTGGACGAAATGAGAATTTATCTCCTGAGCAGAGACATGCCGCAGAAAGACTATTCCAGGAATTTAAGGATGTGTTTTCACAAAACGAGAATGATATAGGTCGCACTTCTCTGACACGTCATAGAATTGATACTGCCGACCATCCACCGATTAAACAGCATCCAAGACGCTTGCCGTTCGCAAAACAAGAAGAGGTTTCTAAGCTCTTACAAGAGATGCAGAATAGTGACATCATCGAACCGTCATCAAGTCCGTGGGCCTCTCCCATCGTGTTGGTCCGAAAGAAAGATGGCTCCACAAGGTTTTGTGTGGATTATCGAAAACTTAACGACATCACGAAGAAGGACAGCTATCCGCTACCAAGAATAGATGACACACTAGATACTCTTTCAGGACATAAATGGTTTTCCACACTGGATTTGAAGAGTGGATATTGGCAGGTAGAGATCCATCCTGATGACAAAGAGAAGACTGCATTTACTACTGGACAAGGACTTTGGCAATTTAAAGTTATGCCGTTCGGTCTCTGCAATGCTCCAGCAACGTTCGAGCGCCTCATGGAGACAGTGACTTTTGAAGCTTGTCTCATCTACCTAGATGACGTCATCATTGGTCGCCGCACGTTTGAAGAACATCTTGGAAATATTCGAAAAGTGTTAACGAAGCTAAGAACGGCGAATTTAAAGCTGAACCCTCTGAAATGCAAGTTCTTCCAACGCGAAGTAAATTATTTAGGACACATCATCTCAGCTGAAGGTGTTCGAACAGATCCTGAAAAAGTGTCTGCAGTAAAGAACTGGAAGCGTCCGAAAAACGTCCATCAGTTGCGAAGCTTTCTGGGACTATGCACTTATTACAGAAAGTTTGTACAGGGGTTCTCCAACATCGCAAGACCCTTGCATAGGCTCACTGAAAGCAAGCAGAAGTTTCTATGGACACAAGAATGCGAGAATTCCTTCCAGCATCTGAAAGAAGCTCTCACATCCTCTCCAGTCCTAACCTATCCACACCCCGACAAACAATTCATTGTGGACACGGATACTAGTCATGAAAGTGTCGGTGCTGTACTTTCCCAAGAAATAGATGGCCAAGAACGAGTCGTAGCATACTGGAGCAAATGTTTATCGAAACCAGAGCGGAATTATTGCGTCACTCGTAAGGAGTTATTAGCTATAGTAAAAGCCATAGAACACTTCCATCACTATCTCTATGGCAGGAAATTTCTCCTTCGTACTGATCACGCATCCCTAACATGGCTGATGAATTTTAAGAACCCAGAGGGCCAAGTAGCCAGATGGATACAACGACTCCAGGAATACGACTTTGACATCAGGCATCGTAAAGGCTCATCGCATGGAAATGCTGATGCCTTATCAAGAAGACCGTGTCCCGAAAGTTGTCGCTATTGTTCCAGAGCGGAGAACAAGTATAATCCCGAACATGTCATACGCCAGACGAAGACTTCACTATCAACGCCACCAGATCCCTGGAGTGATGAGAAGATTCGAGAAGATCAAATGGCAGACTCTGACATCAAACCAATCTTGGAGTTATTAGAATCTTCTAGCACGGAGCCCAGTTGGAAAGACATCTCGACTTACAGTCCTACGACAAAGCAATATTGGGCTCTTTGGAACTCCCTCCACGTCAAGAATGGTGTCCTGTTCCGAAAATTCGAATCGGAAGATGGGAAAACATCTCGGTGGCAGTTGGTACTTCCTCGATCTCGAATCCCAGAGGTCCTCGAAGAATTACATGGCAGTCCCACTGGTGGCCATTTTGGAGTCATGAAAACATTACACAGAGTCCGAGAGCGCTTCTTCTGGGGAAAAGCGAGAGCTGACGTCGAACAATGGTGCAAATCTTGCGATGCATGTGCAGCTCAAAAAGGACCAAAGAAACGTAGCCGAGGAAGACTACATCTCTACAATGTAGGAGCACCTTTTGAACGCATCGCCCTTGACATCCTAGGTCCTCTGCCAAGAAGTGCTGATGGCAACAAATACCTCCTTGTTGTCATGGACTATTTCACAAAATGGCCTGAAGTTTATGCCATCCCTGATCAAGAAGCTTCTACGGTTGCGGATGCCTTGGTACACCAGTGGATATCAAGGTATGGAGTCCCTCTCCAAATGCATTCGGACCAGGGGAGAAATTTTATCTCTGCTGTGATTGAGGGTCTCTGTCAGCTTCTCGGAATGGGCAAAACTAGGACGACGCCTTTACATCCACAGTCGGATGGCATGGTTGAGAGATTTAATCGTACCATCCTCAACAATCTCTCACTGCTAGTCTCAAGAAACCAACAAGACTGGGACCAAAAACTTCCCTTGTTTCTTCTCGCCTATCGCAGCGCCGTCCATGAAACAACCGGCTATTCCCCGTCTCAGATGCTTTTCGGTCGTGATCTTCGTCTACCTTGTGATCTGATTTTTGGTCGCCCTCCAGATGCGCCTTCATCACCAGAAGGATACGTGCAGAATCTCCAGGCACGATTTGAAGACGTCCACAACTTGGCTCGAGAGCGGATCAATATACAGACGGAGAAGATGAAGACCAGGTACGACACGAAAGCCACGGGACATCAATTCAAAGAAGGTGACAAGGTTTGGTTTTATAATCCGACTCGACGTAAAGGACTTTCTCCCAAACTGCAATCGCACTGGGACGGTCCTTATACAGTCTTAAACAGACTGAACGATGTCGTAATTCGGATCCGAAAGTCACCAAGTTCGAAGCCTAGAGTCGTTCATTACGACAGGCTGGCTCCATACTATGGCCATAGTACTTAGTTCATTGATTGTAAATAGTGTAATGTAAATAATGTAAATTAGTATGACCATGGTCTTGTATATAAGTTAATGTAAAAATTTCTTTTGCTTAGCATTATCATTATTAATGTTATTATTATTTAAATACTTGTATGTAATGATGTCTATGCTTTAATTTAATTTAATTTTTTTTTAAACTAGGGGGGCTACCCCCTGCGAGCTACGCTCGCCAACCCCCGCTCAGACTTCGAAGCCTCTAAAAACATGACAGCGTGTTGTGTTTTATATATAGTGGTAAATCTGTAATTGGGTTGTCATGCTTTTAACGTTTTAATGGGCCATTTTTTTTATTACCAGGGCCTCATACACAGCTGTTGCGACAACTGACGACTGTTTTCGGGATTGATAAGTAAAATCAATTACAACTTGAAAACCAGCTTGTATTAAATGATTAGGTTTAAATTGTGGCTACCTCTCGGACTTTTATAACAACAATCTGTATTCTATTCTTCCTTTGCGTTTAAGGATGATAAAAATTCCATCTGCTTGTGAATAACATTAAGAACCACGGTATTGAAAAGTACTGTTATAGACATTTTCAGTAACAGGTTTTAATTTTCTCTCTATTTTAGTGCGCCATCATGCATATTTTCATGTTATTTTAAATATGTAAATTATTTATTTTAATTAATATGTATATACGAATTTCTAATAATTATTTATCATACAAAATTAATTAAATATTTTGTGCATGCATGCCTGCATTTATTCGGTATCAATTGATGACATATTTAAACAAATTTGCTATCCGCGATAATTTTACACCTTGTTATGTCACTTGAATAGTATCCATAAGAAAATCGGGTACTTTTCCAGCTTTTAGGTTTGGCGTAATTCGAGCTTCGAAAAGGGATAGATTCGTTAATATACATAGATTTGTTGCCAAAAGTTATGAAAACAAACCCAATGAGCTTTTAGTGCTTTTCTATTATAGGGGTCTTTACGCTTTTTTTAAAAAGCTTCGCGTAATTCGGGCATCAGAAAGTGAGATTTGGTGCCAAATGACATAAACAGCCATGGGAACAAATTCGACGATTTTTTTGTTTATATGCGTATTTTAATTATACGTATATTATTATTGTTTTTTCTATACAAATTACTTCTGATTATATATAAAATAGGATAAATGACATTTTACGCTGAACAAATTGTATAAATATTTTTTTGCTGCTTTCTTTGCGTTTACATAAATGTCGTCATTTAGACGAATTTATTCAAAACATTTTCAGTTTATAACTTAAATTAAATGTTGAGAGACGATTGAATCCTGACGACGATAGAAATGTGATTTTTTTTTTTCAAATTTTCTTGAAAAACATAATTTAATCACATTCTTGTCTTCATTATCGATTGAAATAAAAGATAAATTCAATTTCAATTTGAAAATGACGAATAAAAATAAATCAATAATCCCTATCGGGATCTTTTTCAATTTTTTCCCTTTTTTGTCACAAAAAAACTGAGTAATTAGTTGCCATCATTACAGAAATGTCATTAAAATTAGAAAAAAATTAATATCTCGAAAACTAATTCCAATTTCAAAATTCTATTACCAGTTTTTACATCCGCGGATTTTTATGGACAATTGATATTAATTTCACCATCAAGCGTTTAATATTTTATTAAAAATAGCCCTGAAACATAATCAGTCGTTTAATCAGTCGTTTCATAAAATCGTTTCATAAATTCGTTTCATAAAATCGTTTCACAAATTTGTTTCATTAGGATTTTATATATATAGGGTAGATAAGTGTATATTTTGTATAATTCAGCATTATGAATGTGTTTAATGGTTATTTTGCATGTTTGCTTTAAGTGTTTTGAATAGTATAGCATTTGTTGGCAACGGGTTTGCTTTCCGATCAAAGGTTGAACTGCCCGGGACGTGCAGTCCTTGAGAGGGGGGCAATGTTATGAATTTTGTATATATCTGTAAATATTCCATTTGTTTAAATTTATTTTATTTTATTATTGTGAAAATTGCAGTATTATTAATGTATTTCCTATTGAGCATCATGTAACTCAATGCTAAAGGCCTCAGATGGTTTGCAAGGAAAACAACCTTACACCCTCATCTTTATAATGGAAGTCTATGGAAAAATCGCCAAGGAATGGGTTTATCACCAAGTTGGCGATGGTTTTGGCGACTTATTTTTGTCGCCAAATTTGGCGATATATTGCAAATGTCGCCAAGTTGGCGACGGATTTGGCGACTTTTTGTGCAACCACCCCCCCTTTATACCAGTACATTGGGATCCTTTCTCGCTTAGGTTCTCTATCGAAAGTTAAAGCACTTTCTGGTAATTTCTAGCATCTGAAGGCTCTGGAAAATTCTACAGTTCTCTTTAAAGCTTATATAAGGGACCTCCACCAGTTCAGTTAGTTAGTTCTCTGTCAAATGCGATTGAATAAGCACGAGATGCTTTGCATTGAGAACTGTGTTTCTCTGAGCGATTTTGTATTTGATTCGCCGTATTGAACAATACGCTATATTGTTCTGTGTGAAATTTTGTTGTGCTGTTATTAGATTTGAAAATTACTGAATATTTGTATTTTGAGAAAATATTTCAGTTCTTATCGAACTGTTTGTGGTAAATAAAGCCTGTTTATTGTTCTTATATATTGGCATCAGTCCTTTCGAACCCCGAGCTCACAACAATACATTTATTTACAAAAGACTTTTGTATTTAAGGTATACAGCTTGCATACCATCTTCCTCAATCTGAAATGTCCCTATACCATAGAGTCTAACTGGTCCATAAAACACAAAGGAGCGCTTCACTCACGCAAGATCCGTTTTCTTTGGCCAGTGATAATTTCCTGCAGACTTTTCCAAAAATTTGCAAGACAAAATATCATCCTGAATACTAATAACACGCCCGATGTATTGCATATGTTCAAAGTAGACAACATAGTACTTCTCTACACATATGGCTTTATGTATTTTCCTTAATTTATTTGTAGCTGAAATATCAGAATATTTTTTTTGCAGTTGCGGAATTTCTTCAGGTTCACCCGTTTCTACTTCCATATCCGTATCTTGTGTGCATTATAGTGTTTTCTTTCTAGTCTCAGAGGATGATGCTACTGCATCTTCAGCTGTATTCTTGTTTAATGTAGTTTTACTTTTCTTTTTTGATTCTTTTTCAACTTTTTCACACAACTTAATGAAATCCTCGTTGGTGATAATTGCTGCAGTTGTACTGTAAAAGATGTTCATTATCTAAATATACAAGTTAAATTTTCAAACTCACCCCAATTCACCCCCTTCAAGAAATGGATAAACGAAGGTTCAGTTATTTCAAATGTAATTTGTGTTATGAGTTGCTAAAAAAATCAAAACAATGTGGTTAACTCTTAAAGTGTTGCCACATGAACTTGAAAAAACTTTTGAAGGCAGACGCTGTCATCTAAAACTGACAAATATTAAACATTTCTGCACTATTTGTGATTTTATAAGTAATTTTTAATCTGAAATTACATGACCAAGAATCACCCCATGCTGACCAATATTCACCCCATGTTGACCAAGAATCACCCCATGTATATAGGGTGATGTTTAGTCCTCTATTTCTCTAATGTATATACTCATACAGTGTTCATATGCATACATACATATTCTATACGTATTTCTCTTTCTTTATAACCCTTCTAGATCATCATGTACCTAAATTTCATATTACAGCCACCTTATGAAAAAAAAGCATGATTTTGTAATCCCTTATTTTTTGCTCAAGTTTTATACATATGTCTAGTTAAAATATTTTTTCTCGTTAAGTTATGTTTTGAACCAAAAAATCGTTTGTGTTACTGAATAACAATGAAATTGTCTAACATCCAGTATTTTTTTCTTTTGATTCTATCATTAGTATTAATGAAAATTTAAATTGACCAATAATCACCCCATGTTGCAAGTGACCAAGAATCACCCCGGTCTGTCCTATTCTATTTTTTTTCTTTTTTGCAACATTCCGTCTATAGAAGGTCCTTTTGAATTTGTTGAAATTTCTTCCGTACATTTTGAATTAAAAAAAAAAACCTCTAGAATGTATTAACCCTTTGAGGGGCACCACCTAATTTTAATCCGATTCAAACCAGAAACTTTTAATTAAATTTTACTTTTTTAACTTTGACGAGAAAAAGGGGAAAAATTGCTTATTCTTATTTTGAACTAAATTCCGGTGGGAATTCAATGTTAACGGAGCACAAGTGCTTGCCCCTGAAAGGGTTAACGGCCAAATCGCTGGAAACCATTTTTAATCTAAAAGATTTGGGTGGTTTGAGTTTTAACTTGACCGAATTTCGGATATTAGTGCTTTTGGTGGCAAATAAATTAAACAGAACTTAACGCTTTTGATACTTTTGTCGGGATTTTATTTATATTAATTTATTTATCATATATATTATTTCTCCTGTCAACATCCCTTTTTCTCAGAAAATACGAAACGCAGAACGACGAATGAGATGGCATATGAAAGGATTTTGAACTGGCTTCTGACATAGCACACTTAACAATTCGTTAAAACATGTTTTTGATTAAAATTTGCTGAAAATTAAAAATTATCATATATATTATTTCTCCTGTCAACATCCCTTTTTCTCAGAAAATACGAAACGCAGAACGACGAATGAGATGGCATATGAAAGGATTTTGAACTGGCTTCTGACATAGTACACTTAACAATTCGTTAAAACATGTTTTTGATTAAAATTTGCTGAAAATTAAAAATTATCATATATATTATTTCTCCTGTCAACATCCCTTTTTCTCAGAAAATACGAAACGCAGAACGACGAATGAGATGGCATATGAAAGGATTTTGAACTGGCTTCTGACATAGCACACTTAACAATTCGTTAAAACATGTTTTTGATTAAAATTTGCTGAAAATTAAAAATTAAATCGGCATTGTTTTCATAAAAGAAATGAAAGGTTTTCTTCAAAGTATCGTTGCCACAAAAATAAAATACCATATTATATGATGCTCAGCAACGATTATAAAAAACACCGCATGGGTTTATTTTATATTTATGATTAAAAAGCGAAATTGAAATTGAAATGTTTAGATTTATATTTCTATATTCCATGTTTTTTCCGAAGCGGATGACGTCATCCTCTAATGCAGTTAAAATACGATTGTTATTTTTTTTTTCTCGCGCGTGCCTTTTGTAATTTTAAATCAGTTTTTACTCTAATTAAATTAGATGATATTCTAGCTTGACTAAACACTAAATGTTGTTTGCAGATATTTTTATCCTCAATTTTTCTTTAAAAGTTTAAATCTGCATCTAATAAATATTACATATTGATAAAAAATATTAGATTGCAGTGCGAAATCCTCGCACGGGCCCACTGGTAGTGTAATATTTCTATATATACAGGGTATCCCAAAAACATCAACCTCGGCTTTTATTCCTTAAATATTGATCATAGACATATACTATAAATTACAAAGTTACGTAAAAAAAGGTACAGAATTTTATGAAATCGTTTAAAATTGTCAGGGGATTAAATTTGAAGAAATACAAAATTTAAATTTTTATACGGCCCGTACAAAAATTCCCCAATGAGTAAAATGTGCCCCATACACTAATAAAGTCATGTACAGAATTTCAGCATTTTATCATAAAAAGTTGCAGAGATATGTTTGAACTAATTTGGTGAGGGATTAATCACAAATTAAGATGTAAATGTTTACAGCTAGTGCAGATGGCGCGGCGCAGAAATGCATCATAAGCAAATAAAATATGGCTCTTATCTTTAGTTTTATTTACAAATTTACAAAACTACGCTTCTTGAGATATACCTTAAAATTTTACATGATATTACAGAAAGTTGAATTACATAATACAACTTGGAAATGGCACAGTCAATGAACATTAAGACAACTTAGAAATGTTTGACAGAAATGTAAACATTCTGAACAAGCCTTGTAATCTTTGCGTAAATTTATTATTTCTGCACACTTTAGATACTTTTGTACCAATAAGTAGCACAATTATTACTTATTTATGCAATTATTGTTTTATTTCGTAATTTGTGTACGACCCCCTGAATGGCATGATTATTCCCCTTTGCGAACTAGGCATCGAAAAGTGTTTTAAGTCAGAATTTATGTATTTTTATATCTCTGCGACTTTTTATGATAAAATGCTGAAATTTTGTACATGACCTTATTAGTGTATGGGGCACATTTTTCCTATCGGGAATTTTTTTGTACGGAGGCCGTATAAAAATTTAAATTTTGTATTTCCTCAAATTTAATCTCCTGAAATTTTTCATCGATTTCATAAAATTATGTACCTTTGCTTAAGTAGCTTTGTAATTTATAATATATATCTATGATTAATATTTAAGGAATAAAAGCTCAGGTCAATGTTTTTGGGACACACTGCATATATAATGCCAAAGGTAATATATCCCGTTATTTATCCGACGAAGTAGAATTAGACTTATCCCGCAAAAATCTAGTCCAGTGAATGACCGATAATTGGGGTTTTACACACAGTATTTTGTTATTAAAATTATAAACAATATAATCACTATTTTACCCACCTCAAGAACATATTCAGCGGCATATTTAACCAATTTTACCTCAATAACCATTAGCTCATTAATGTATGTATTTTCATGTCACAGAACTGACAACGATTCGAAACGAATCATTACTTTATTCGACAAAATAAATTAGATACAATAGTTTTCTCCTTACGGCTGTTTTAAATTATTGCTCTCGAACTATCTAGTTTAATATTTCGAAACAGCCACTGAAACTAAAATTATTGATTGTATCCTGCTGTGATCTCATTACCTGATTATCTTTATCAAATAGTCGTTTCACCCGTTTGTTACCTAAATTTATTGATTCCGAATAAATCTAACGAAAGTTGTTGCCGAAATTTAAAATTAATTTTCGATTTAAAATTAATTAGTTCTGATCTTTCGAAATGTTACGGAAAACGAAAAATTACGTTAATTTGGCGTATAATTAAGTTCTGTTTTTAACACTTTCCAGCATAGTTGAAAAGTGTTTATGAATTCGGTTTGTCTGGCCGTCTGTCGGTCCGTTCTCTAACTCGCGTAAATACACTCAGATTGCCATGTAATTAATATACGATATTGAAGTTTACCATGGCATGTTTGGTACTGAAAATGAAGTGTGCATCATTTATATTTAGCTTACATGGATATGGGATATTCAAAAGTATACCGTTACACTAGGATTTCCCTCAAAGGGATTAGTCTGAGTGATATTGTTAAGAACATAAGATTAACAATTACGATATAATAAAAAAGAGAAAATTAAATGATAGAATCACAAAATATCATACATAAATTCATATGCACTGTTAGAAAAAAATAGAAAAGAAGTACCTTCCATCAGGTTTGTTTTTATAACATTTGGCAAATAATCTCGTTTCGCAAATATCAATCGCTTCCCCAGAACAGTTTTCTAAAAATTCGAAATATAAACGGGCTCAGTAGCAAAACACACTCTAAAATTGCGAATTATTTGACACAGTTTTATAGAATCCTGGAATTTGGCATGGTAGTTACTTTTAACATGTAAATGCTCGCTAAGAACAGTTTCTAAAAAAATTGAAGTGAACGGAAAACGTTCTAAAAACGTTCTAAATTACGATCTATTTGAACTGTTAGAACTAGAAACTTGAAATTTGGCATGACTGTTACTTTAGAGACGTTAATGCTAGCCCAGAACAGTTTTCTAAATATTCGAAATTTAAAAGTGTGTAGGAGCAAAAAAGAAAAGTTTTAAAATTGTCGTTTATTTCATACAGTTGGTACAGAAGCTTGGAATTTGGCATGGGAGTTACTTTTAAGATATAAATGCTCACTAAGAACAGTTTCTAAAAAAATTTTAATTGAAAATGGTGAAATTGGCGGAAAACGTTCTGAAAACGTTTTAAATTACGATTTATTTGGAGTTGTTCGAATTAGAAACTTGAAATTTAGTATAGTGGTTACTTTTAAGATGCAGATGCATGGTATAAACAGTTGACTAAAAATTCGAAATTTAAAGGTGTAAAATGAGTGGAAAACGTTCTAAATTACGGTTTATTTAGAATTTTTAGGTATAGAAACTTAAAATTTGACATGACTGTTATTTTTAACACGTAAATGCTCGCACAGAACAGTTTTTACAAAATTCCAAATTCAAAAGAGCGCAGAAGCAAAAAAAAAAAGTTCTAAAATTGCAATTTTTGCGATGTTGCTTGCTTGGCTATAGAAACTTTAAATTTGGTATGGTAGTCATTTTTAAGATTTAAGTGCTCGCTAATCACGGTTTCTAAAAAAAGTTCGAAATTTAAAAGTACGAAATGAGCACGTTCCAAAAACCTTCTAAAGTATGATTTATCTGAAATTGCTAGGGATAGAAACTTGAAATTTGATATGGTTGTTAATGGACGTAAATGCATCTGCAAGACAATTTAAAAAAAAAAAATAGAAATTTTAAAGTGTGCAGGAACAAAAATAGTTTTAAAATTGCGATGTCTGTGATATTGTTGTTATAGAAACTTGGATAACTATAGAAGCTTTGAATTTGGCATGGTGGTTACCGTTAAGATGTAAAATGCTCGCTAAGAAATGCTCTCTAAAAATTCAAAATTTCAAATGAAAAATAAAATGAGTCCAATACCTTCAAAATACATTCTAAATTACCATTTATTTGGAATTAATTGTAGTTCTTCTCATTCATTTAAGTTTCATGTTCGCCTAATGCAGTATAAGAATGAAGTTTACTCAAAATGTGACTTAATTAGTAATTTTTGAATTATACGTAAGCAGTATAATTTACTCTATTAAAAATAGGTACACAAATGCCACTTGGCATATTTCAACAATGACGCGAACAAAGCCGCGGGTTTCTGCTAATAATTTATCTCATCAAAAAGTCACTTGTAAAAAATGCAGCCAAGTCTCGTACTCATTTACCGTAAAAAGTACTGAGATCGTATAAAGCCAAGTTTAACTATCTTATTAACTCTGAAATTTTCATTCACAAATCACTCCTAGTCTCTACATCTGTAGTTAAATATTATTTTGTGACTTGGCAATTGCGTAGCACGAGAATGTGATGTATATAGTTATCTTAATCAAATAATACTATACCATATTAAAATGTAATAACTTCCCTGTGCGTATATAATTTGCCTTAATTAAATTATCCCATCCCATCCCATAACATAGTAAGGTGTAATAACTTCCCTGTGCAGCGTAATTGCCAAGTCACAAAATAATAATTAACTAAAGATGTAGCTTTACAAAATCAAATTATTTTCAAATTTTCGTTTTTTTTTTCGACTTTTTGATTTTATTTTCAATTTTTGTTGTGTTTTTAATTTTTCTTTTTTTGAATCCTAAACACTACCTTTACACCAAATTTTCAGTTTCTAAGACTACGAGATCATATTATTTTCAATTTCTCTCTTTTTCTTTTGAAATTTTCGATTTTTTTTTTTTTAATTATCCATATCTTTTAATGTTTCCTTATTCAGAATCTTAAATATTACCTTTATTCCAAATTTCAAGTTTCTAGCGCTATGAAATCGAATTATTTTCAAAATTTCCTTATTTTTCGATTTCTTTCGATTTTTTATTTTATTTTCGAATTTTATTGCGTTTTTATTTTAACTTATTCTGAATCCTAAACACTATCTTTACCGCGAATTTTAAATTTCTAAGGCCAAAAGATCAAATTATTTTAATTTTTTTCATTTTTTTTCGAATTTTTCGAATTTTTGATTTTTTTATCGAATTTTCTGGATTTTTTAATTTTTCCTTATTTTGCATCCTAAATACTACCTTTATTCCGAATTCCAAGTTTCTAGCGCAACAAAATTGGATTATTTGAAATTTTTCGATTTTTTTTTTTTTTTTTTTCGATTTTTTTTTTTTTTTTTTTTTTTTTTTTTTTTTTTTTGATGCTTTCTTTTTTTGAATTCTAAACACTACCTTCACACCAAATTTTAAGTTTTTAAGACACCAAGATCGTGTTATTTTCAATTTTCAATTTTGTTCGATTTTTTTGAATTTTCGAATTTTTTTTTTTTTTTTTTTTTAATTTCCGGATTTATAATTTTTCCTTCCTTTGTATCCGAAACACTAGCTTTATTCCAAATTTTAAGTTTCTGTGGCTGCGGGATCTACCCAATCTTTTTGATGACGCGAGAATGAATGAGTGTGTGAGTGACAAAAAATCGAAACTTTGAGTTCATATATCGTCTGCACTAATTTATGGGTATTTTTTGAATTATCCATATTTTTGAATTTTTCCTTATTTAGTATCTTAAATATTACCTTTATTCCAAATTTAAAGTTTCTAGCGCTATGAAATCGAATTATTTTCAAATTTTCCTTATTTTTGATTTTTTCGATTTTTTTATTTTATTTTCGAATTTTATTGCGTTTTTTATTTTAACTTATTCTGAATCCTAAACACGATCTTTACTGCGAATTTTAAGTTTCTAATGCTAAAAAATCAAATTATTTTAATTTTTTCAATTTTTTCCGAATTTACGAACTTTTTTTCGAATTTTCCGGAATTTTTAATTTTTTCTTATTTTGCATCCTAAATACTACCTTTATTCCGAATTCCAAGTTTCTAGCGCAACAAAATCGGATTATTTGAATTTTTTCGATTTTTCGATTTTTTCAATTTTGCTTTCGATTTTTTTTGGTGTTTTTGATGTTTTCTTTTTCTGGATACTAAACACTACCTTCACACCGAATCTTAAGTTTCTAAGACTACAAGATCGTATTATTTTCAATTTTCAATTTTGATGGAATTTGTTGAATTTTCGAATTTTCCGGATTTTATAATTTTTCCTTTCTTTGTATCCTAAACACTACCTTTTTTCCAAATGTCGAGTTTCTAGGGCTACGGGATCTAGCTAATCGTTTTGATGACGCGTGAACGGGTGAGTTAGTGAGGGACAAAAAATCGAATGTTTGAGTTCATATATCGTCTGAACTAGAAAAGACAGAAAGTTGTAATTTTAAATTTTGGTCCTGTGTGCCAAATACTCTAGAAAAACGAAGTTTCAAATATTTGGGATACTCCAGCGCGGAGATATTGGGGGGGGGGGGGGGTCAAAAGTGCCCTGAGTTGCTTCCAGAAAAGTATGCTTACGGCTGTCCTCTCTCGACTTTCGGAGGCACTGCCGTGCCTCCAGATAAATGCCTAATGATCGGTCATTAATTCTGAAATGATTTAAAGACGTAATACTGGTCGATCCTTCTGAATGAAAGATTTGAGATGAGATCATTAACATTTAGCAGGGTATAATATGTAGGGCGGAGTGGGGTGATTATTGGTCACTTTTCATAAAGATCCATATAACTCAGTAACTAAATTGAATTGAAACAAAAATTTTATACTTGCAGAAAGAGAATCTAATCTCTAACAATCTTAATTAGTTTTATTCTTTTAAAATTATATATAATATTAATAAAATGAAAAAAATATCTGACCAATAATCACCCCGGCAATGGGGTGATTATTGGTCAAGGATGGGGTGATTATTGGTCATTGTTTTATGATCAAATACCAACATTTTAAACTCTCAAAAATTTAATAAATGATTGAATGAAAAATTCTTGGAATAAATTTAATACTTTATAGTGTTTGCAAATATAAACAGAGCTATGAAAAATGTTATAAAATAAAGAACATTACTAAAATGGTTGGAACTTCAAATATATTTCACAAAATAATACTGTTATGAATTTTGTATATATCTGTAAATATTCCATTTGTTTAAATTTATTTTATTTTATTATTGTGAAAATTGCAGTATTATTAATGTATTTCCTATTGAGCATCATGTAACTCAATGCTAAAGGCCTCAGATGGTTTGCAAGGAAAACAACCTTACACCATCATCTTTATAATGGAAGTCTATGGAAAAATCGCCAAGTTGGCGATGGTTTTGGCGACTTATATTTGTCGCCAAATTTGGCGATATATCGCCAAATGTCGCCAAGTTGGCGATGGATTTGGCGACTTTTTGTGCAACCACCCCCCCTTTATACCTGTACATTGGGATCCTTTCTCGCTTAGGTTCTCTATCGAAAGTTAAAGCACTTTCTGGTAATTTCTAGCATCTGAAGGCTCTGGAAAATTCTACAGTTATCTTTAAAGCCTATATAAGGGACCTCCACCAGTTCAGTTAGTTAGTTCTCTGTCAAATGCGATTGAATACGCACGAGAGGCTTTGCATTGAGAACTGTGTTTCTCTGAGCGATTTTGTATTTGATTCGCCGTATTGAACAATACGCTATATTGTTCTGTGTGAAATTTTGTTGTGCTGTTATTAGATTTGAAAATTACTGAATATTTGTATTTTGAGAAGATATTTCAGTTCTTATCGAACTGTTTGTGGTAAATAAAGCCTGTTTATTGTTCTTATATATTGGCATCAGTCCTTTCGAACCCCGAGCTCACAACATTTGGTGTCAGGAGTGGGGTTGAATGCCGATCACCAGAGCAATGGAGGGTCAACTGAAAGAATTATTGGAGAAATTAGCTGCGAACCTTGGCGAGTTGAAAGAAGAAATGAAGAAAGATATGTCAGCGATGGATGAGAAAATGACTGCGAACCAGGCTGAGATGTCAACCAACCTTGGCGAGTTGAAAGAAGAAATGAAGAAAGATATGACAGCGATGGATGAGAAAATGACTGCGAACCTTGGTGAGTTAAAAGATGATATGAAGAAGGATATGTCAACCAACCTTGGTGAGTTGAAAGAACTAATAGAGGATAAAATAACATCTTTAAATGACAGAATTGACGGCGTGGAAAACAAAGTTGAAGAAAGATTTCAAGAAATAGAAGAAAAAGTTCAAAATACAGCCAAAACCGTAGAAGAAAAGGTAGAAGAAATACAAAGGACAGCCAAAACCGTAGAAGAAAGGATTGAGAGTGTAGAAAAGGAGTTGGAAAATGTGAAGAAACGAAAGATAACTGCCGAAAACTATCCCGAAGATGTCAAGTATCAAGCTATGCTTCCTAGGACCTCTATTAAACTCTCGACCTATGACGGAAAATCCTCATGGCCAGTTTTTAAGACACAATTTGGGATCGTAGCGGACGCCAATGGATGGGATTCCCAGACAAAGGCTTGCCAGTTAGCTGCTTCTCTACGAGCTGATGCTGCCGACGTCCTACAGACTTTGCCTGCAAATGAACCGCTGGATTTTGAAACGCTCGTCAGTGCCTTAGAATTGCGCTTTGGCGAGAAATGCATGAAGGAATATAGCAGACTCCAGCTCAAATCTCGACAGCAGAAATCCACTGAATCCCTGCAAGATCTTGCTACGGATGTCGAGAGACTTTCACATCTTGCTTATCCTGACTGTCCGACTGAAATTCGAGAAAGCTTAGCTCTACAGCATTTTATCGATGGTGTGCGTGACTCTGAGATCCAGAAACAACTCCGGATTCCAGATCTCAATGACTTAAAAGGGGCTTTAGTTTATGCCCTAAAATTCGAGGCAGCCCAGTAAGCTACAAGGAAAGATCGGCACTTTGTGCGAGTAGCCAACATGCCTGAGACGTCGGATACAGCTGTGGAGCGTTTACAGCAGCAGATGAAGGATGTGATGAGACATATAAACTCCTTGATAGACAACAAACCTGGAAGAAAGATCAAGTGCTGGAAATGCGGTGGAGAAAGTCATATTCAAAGAAACTGCCTAAAACGACCCAGCACAGAAGGTAATAGCTCCGCACGAACGGCGGAGCAGGAAAACTAATTAATGGCCATCTCGCGGGGCGGAGGTTGAAAGATTTTGAGAAGCCCCATTATCAAGTGTGTCAAATTTCTGCAAGAAGTTACGGCGAGAACGGTGTTTTTATAGTCGGGCGTGTGAATGATTTGCCCTGTAATATGATCATCGATACAGGAGCCAATGTGACCATCGTTCGGAAAGATCTAGCTCTGCGGCTAAAAGAAAAACACCTCTGGACTCCGCCCCGTGTTATCCTTCAAACCGTGACCGGGGATATGATCGACATACATGGAAGAATGAAACTGAAAATAAAGTTTGGGAACGACGCTTACCGTCATACAGTCTATGTGGCCGATATTTCAGACCCTTTCATACTCGGACTGGACTTTTTAAAAGAGCATGGATTTACACTGGATTTTAAGAAGAATGAGTTACGCTCTGCTCAAGAAGATGTCACTATTTTCAAACTTGGAAATGAGTCCGGGTCTATTCAACGGATCACAGCCAAGGCAGATGTTATCATCCCTCCTCGGACCGAAATGATGATACCTGGATTAACTGAGAACGAAAGTAGTTTTCAATGTGGCTTGGTTGGATATCCTGAGAAAAGCCCAAAAGGAGTGCTAATAGCATCAGCGCTGGTAGATCTGTCGAGAGATATGATACCCGTGAGGATGGCGAATGTAAGTGAAAAGTCTAGAATTATCCAGAAGGGTGAAGTGCTTGCTACCTGTGCTCCAGTCACCTGTGTTTGCAAAGACCCGAGCTTGACGTTGTCGGAGCCGCCTACAAGTTTAACACCTGAAATTGGACGAAATGAGAATTTATCTCCTGAGCAGAGACATGCCGCAGAAAGACTATTCCAGGAATTTAAGGATGTGTTTTCACAAAACGAGAATGATATAGGTCGCACTTCTCTGACACGTCATAGAATTGATACTGCCGACCATCCACCGATTAAACAGCATCCAAGACGCTTGCCGTTCGCAAAACAAGAAGAGGTTTCTAAGCTCTTACAAGAGATGCAGAATAGTGACATCATCGAACCGTCATCAAGTCCGTGGGCCTCTCCCATCGTGTTGGTCCGAAAGAAAGATGGCTCCACAAGGTTTTGTGTGGATTATCGAAAACTTAACGACATCACGAAGAAGGACAGCTATCCGCTACCAAGAATAGATGACACACTAGATACTCTTTCAGGACATAAATGGTTTTCCACACTGGATTTGAAGAGTGGATATTGGCAGGTAGAGATCCATCCTGATGACAAAGAGAAGACTGCATTTACTACTGGACAAGGACTTTGGCAATTTAAAGTTATGCCGTTCGGTCTCTGCAATGCTCCAGCAACGTTCGAGCGCCTCATGGAGACAGTGACTTTTGAAGCTTGTCTCATCTACCTAGATGACGTCATCATTGGTCGCCGCACGTTTGAAGAACATCTTGGAAATATTCGAAAAGTGTTAACGAAGCTAAGAACGGCGAATTTAAAGCTGAACCCTCTGAAATGCAAGTTCTTCCAACGCGAAGTAAATTATTTAGGACACATCATCTCAGCTGAAGGTGTTCGAACAGATCCTGAAAAAGTGTCTGCAGTAAAGAACTGGAAGCGTCCGAAAAACGTCCATCAGTTGCGAAGCTTTCTGGGACTATGCACTTATTACAGAAAGTTTGTACAGGGGTTCTCCAACATCGCAAGACCCTTGCATAGGCTCACTGAAAGCAAGCAGAAGTTTCTATGGACACAAGAATGCGAGAATTCCTTCCAGCAGCTGAAAGAAGCTCTCACATCCTCTCCAGTCCTAACCTATCCACACCCCGACAAACAATTCATTGTGGACACGGATACTAGTCATGAAAGTGTCGGTGCTGTACTTTCCCAAGAAATAGATGGCCAAGAACGAGTCGTAGCATACTGGAGCAAATGTTTATCGAAACCAGAGCGGAATTATTGCGTCACTCGTAAGGAGTTATTAGCTATAGTAAAAGCCATAGAACACTTCCATCACTATCTCTATGGCAGGAAATTTCTCCTTCGTACTGATCACGCATCCCTAACATGGCTGATGAATTTTAAGAACCCAGAGGGCCAAGTAGCCAGATGGATACAACGACTCCAGGAATACGACTTTGACATCAGGCATCGTAAAGGCTCATCGCATGGAAATGCTGATGCCTTATCAAGAAGACCGTGTCCCGAAAGTTGTCGCTATTGTTCCAGAGCGGAGAACAAGTATAATCCCGAACATGTCATACGCCAGACGAAGACTTCACTATCAACGCCACCAGATCCCTGGAGTGATGAGAAGATTCGAGAAGATCAAATGGCAGACTCTGACATCAAACCAATCTTGGAGTTATTAGAATCTTCTAGCACGGAGCCCAGTTGGAAAGACATCTCGACTTACAGTCCTACGACAAAGCAATATTGGGCTCTTTGGAACTCCCTCCACGTCAAGAATGGTGTCCTGTTCCGAAAATTCGAATCGGAAGATGGGAAAACATCTCGGTGGCAGTTGGTACTTCCTCGATCTCGAATCCCAGAGGTCCTCGAAGAATTACATGGCAGTCCCACTGGTGGCCATTTTGGAGTCATGAAAACATTACACAGAGTCCGAGAGCGCTTCTTCTGGGGAAAAGCGAGAGCTGACGTCGAACAATGGTGCAAATCTTGCGATGCATGTGCAGCTCAAAAAGGACCAAAGAAACGTAGCCGAGGAAGACTACATCTCTACAATGTAGGAGCACCTTTTGAACGCATCGCCCTTGACATCCTAGGTCCTCTGCCAAGAAGTGCTGATGGCAACAAATACCTCCTTGTTGTCATGGACTATTTCACAAAATGGCCTGAAGTTTATGCCATCCCTGATCAAGAAGCTTCTACGGTTGCGGATGCCTTGGTACACCAGTGGATATCAAGGTATGGAGTCCCTCTCCAAATGCATTCGGACCAGGGGAGAAATTTTATCTCTGCTGTGATTGAGGGTCTCTGTCAGCTTCTCGGAATGGGCAAAACTAGGACGACGCCTTTACATCCACAGTCGGATGGCATGGTTGAGAGATTTAATCGTACCATCCTCAACAATCTCTCACTGCTAGTCTCAAGAAACCAACAAGACTGGGACCAAAAACTTCCCTTGTTTCTTCTCGCCTATCGCAGCGCCGTCCATGAAACAACCGGCTATTCCCCGTCTCAGATGCTTTTCGGTCGTGATCTTCGTCTACCTTGTGATCTGATTTTTGGTCGCCCTCCAGATGCGCCTTCATCACCAGAAGGATACGTGCAGAATCTCCAGGCACGATTTGAAGACGTCCACAACTTGGCTCGAGAGCGGATCAATATACAGACGGAGAAGATGAAGACCAGGTACGACACGAAAGCCACGGGACATCAATTCAAAGAAGGTGACAAGGTTTGGTTTTATAATCCGACTCGACGTAAAGGACTTTCTCCCAAACTGCAATCGCACTGGGACGGTCCTTATACAGTCTTAAACAGACTGAACGATGTCGTAATTCGGATCCGAAAGTCACCAAGTTCGAAGCCTAGAGTCGTTCATTACGACAGGCTGGCTCCATACTATGGCCATAGTACTTAGTTCATTGATTGTAAATAGTGTAATGTAAATAATGTAAATTAGTATGACCATGGTCTTGTATATAAGTTAATGTAAAAATTTCTTTTGCTTAGCATTATCATTATTAATGTTATTATTATTTAAATACTTGTATGTAATGATGTCTATGCTTTAATTTAATTTAATTTTTTTTTAAACTAGGGGGGCTACCCCCTGCGAGCTACGCTCGCCAACCCCCGCTCAGACTTCGAAGCCTCTAAAAACATGACAGCGTGTTGTGTTTTATATATAGTGGTAAATCTGTAATTGGGTTGTCATGCTTTTAACGTTTTAATGGGCCATTTTTTTTATTACCAGGGCCTCATACACAGCTGTTGCGACAACTGACGACTGTTTTCGGGATTGATAAGTAAAATCAATTACAACTTGAAAACCAGCTTGTATTAAATGATTAGGTTTAAATTGTGGCTACCTCTCGGACTTTTATAACAACAATCTGTATTCTATTCTTCCTTTGCGTTTAAGGATGATAAAAATTCCATCTGCTTGTGAATAACATTAAGAACCACGGTATTGAAAAGTACTGTTATAGACATTTTCAGTAACAGGTTTTAATTTTCTCTCTATTTTAGTGCGCCATCATGCATATTTTCATGTTATTTTAAATATGTAAATTATTTATTTTAATTAATATGTATATACGAATTTCTAATAATTATTTATCATACAAAATTAATTAAATATTTTGTGCATGCATGCCTGCATTTATTCGGTATCAATTGATGACATATTTAAACAAATTTGCTATCCGCGATAATTTTACACCTTGTTATGTCACTTGAATAGTATCCATAAGAAAATCGGGTACTTTTCCAGCTTTTAGGTTTGGCGTAATTCGAGCTTCGAAAAGGGATAGATTCGTTAATATACATAGATTTGTTGCCAAAAGTTATGAAAACAAACCCAATGAGCTTTTAGTGCTTTTCTATTATAGGGGTCTTTACGCTTTTTTTAAAAAGCTTCGCGTAATTCGGGCATCAGAAAGTGAGATTTGGTGCCAAATGACATAAACAGCCATGGGAACAAATTCGACGATTTTTTTGTTTATATGCGTATTTTAATTATACGTATATTATTATTGTTTTTTCTATACAAATTACTTCTGATTATATATAAAATAGGATAAATGACATTTTACGCTGAACAAATTGTATAAATATTTTTTTGCTGCTTTCTTTGCGTTTACATAAATGTCGTCATTTAGACGAATTTATTCAAAACATTTTCAGTTTATAACTTAAATTAAATGTTGAGAGACGATTGAATCCTGACGACGATAGAAATGTGATTTTTTTTTTTTCAAATTTTCTTGAAAAACATAATTTAATCACATTCTTGTCTTCATTATCGATTGAAATAAAAGATAAATTCAATTTCAATTTGAAAATGACGAATAAAAATAAATCAATAATCCCTATCGGGATCTTTTTCAATTTTTTCCCTTTTTTGTCACAAAAAAACTGAGTAATTAGTTGCCATCATTACAGAAATGTCATTAAAATTAGAAAAAAATTAATATCTCGAAAACTAATTCCAATTTCAAAATTCTATTACCAGTTTTTACATCCGCGGATTTTTATGGACAATTGATATTAATTTCACCATCAAGCGTTTAATATTTTATTAAAAATAGCCCTGAAACATAATCAGTCGTTTAATCAGTCGTTTCATAAAATCGTTTCATAAATTCGTTTCATAAAATCGTTTCACAAATTTGTTTCATTAGGATTTTATATATATAGGGTAGATAAGTGTATATTTTGTATAATTCAGCATTATGAATGTGTTTAATGGTTATTTTGCATGTTTGCTTTAAGTGTTTTGAATAGTATAGCATTTGTTGGCAACGGGTTTGCTTTCCGATCAAAGGTTGAACTGCCCGGGACGTGCAGTCCTTGAGAGGGGGGCAATGTTATGAATTTTGTATATATCTGTAAATATTCCATTTGTTTAAATTTATTTTATTTTATTATTGTGAAAATTGCAGTATTATTAATGTATTTCCTATTGAGCATCATGTAACTCAATGCTAAAGGCCTCAGATGGTTTGCAAGGAAAACAACCTTACACCCTCATCTTTATAATGGAAGTCTATGGAAAAATCGCCAAGGAATGGGTTTATCACCAAGTTGGCGATGGTTTTGGCGACTTATTTTTGTCGCCAAATTTGGCGATATATTGCCAAATGTCGCCAAGTTGGCGACGGATTTGGCGACTTTTTGTGCAACCACCCCCCCTTTATACCAGTACATTGGGATCCTTTCTCGCTTAGGTTCTCTATCGAAAGTTAAAGCACTTTCTGGTAATTTCTAGCATCTGAAGGCTCTGGAAAATTCTACAGTTCTCTTTAAAGCTTATATAAGGGACCTCCACCAGTTCAGTTAGTTAGTTCTCTGTCAAATGCGATTGAATAAGCACGAGATGCTTTGCATTGAGAACTGTGTTTCTCTGAGCGATTTTGTATTTGATTCGCCGTATTGAACAATACGCTATATTGTTCTGTGTGAAATTTTGTTGTGCTGTTATTAGATTTGAAAATTACTGAATATTTGTATTTTGAGAAAATATTTCAGTTCTTATCGAACTGTTTGTGGTAAATAAAGCCTGTTTATTGTTCTTATATATTGGCATCAGTCCTTTCGAACCCCGAGCTCACAACAATACATTTATTTACAAAAGACTTTTGTATTTAAGGTATACAGCTTGCATACCATCTTCCTCAATCTGAAATGTCCCTATACCATAGAGTCTAACTGGTCCATAAAACACAAAGGAGCGCTTCACTCACGCAAGATCCGTTTTCTTTGGCCAGTGATAATTTCCTGCAGACTTTTCCAAAAATTTGCAAGACAAAATATCATCCTGAATACTAATAACACGCCCGATGTATTGCATATGTTCAAAGTAGACAACATAGTACTTCTCTACACATATGGCTTTATGTATTTTCCTTAATTTATTTGTAGCTGAAATATCAGAATATTTTTTTTGCAGTTGCGGAATTTCTTCAGGTTCACCCGTTTCTACTTCCATATCCGTATCTTGTGTGCATTATAGTGTTTTCTTTCTAGTCTCAGAGGATGATGCTACTGCATCTTCAGCTGTATTCTTGTTTAATGTAGTTTTACTTTTCTTTTTTGATTCTTTTTCAACTTTTTCACACAACTTAATGAAATCCTCGTTGGTGATAATTGCTGCAGTTGTACTGTAAAAGATGTTCATTATCTAAATATACAAGTTAAATTTTCAAACTCACCCCAATTCACCCCCTTCAAGAAATGGATAAACGAAGGTTCAGTTATTTCAAATGTAATTTGTGTTATGAGTTGCTAAAAAAATCAAAACAATGTGGTTAACTCTTAAAGTGTTGCCACATGAACTTGAAAAAACTTTTGAAGGCAGACGCTGTCATCTAAAACTGACAAATATTAAACATTTCTGCACTATTTGTGATTTTATAAGTAATTTTTAATCTGAAATTACATGACCAAGAATCACCCCATGCTGACCAATATTCACCCCATGTTGACCAAGAATCACCCCATGTATATAGGGTGATGTTTAGTCCTCTATTTCTCTAATGTATATACTCATACAGTGTTCATATGCATACATACATATTCTATACGTATTTCTCTTTCTTTATAACCCTTCTAGATCATCATGTACCTAAATTTCATATTACAGCCACCTTATGAAAAAAAAGCATGATTTTGTAATCCCTTATTTTTTGCTCAAGTTTTATACATATGTCTAGTTAAAATATTTTTTCTCGTTAAGTTATGTTTTGAACCAAAAAATCGTTTGTGTTACTGAATAACAATGAAATTGTCTAACATCCAGTATTTTTTTCTTTTGATTCTATCATTAGTATTAATGAAAATTTAAATTGACCAATAATCACCCCATGTTGCAAGTGACCAAGAATCACCCCGGTCTGTCCTATTCTATTTTTTTTCTTTTTTGCAGCATTCCGTCTATAGAAGGTCCTTTTGAATTTGTTGAAATTTCTTCCGTACATTTTGAATAAAAAAAAAAAACTTCTAGAATGTATTAACCCTTTGAGGGGCACCACCTAATTTTAATCCGATTCAAACCAGAAACTTTTAATTAAATTTTACTTTTTTAACTTTGACGAGAAAAAGGGGAAAAATTGCTTATTCTTATTTTGAACTAAATTCCGGTGGGAATTCAATGTTAACGGAGCACAAGTGCTTGCCCCTGAAAGGGTTAACGGCCAAATCGCTGGAAACCATTTTTAATCTAAAAGATTTGGGTGGTTTGAGTTTTAACTTGACCGAATTTCGGATATTAGTGCTTTTGGTGGCAAATAAATTAAACAGAACTTAACGCTTTTGATACTTTTGTCGGGATTTTATTTATATTAATTTATTTATCATATATATTATTTCTCCTGTCAACATCCCTTTTTCTCAGAAAATACGAAACGCAGAACGACGAATGAGATGGCATATGAAAGGATTTTGAACTGGCTTCTGACATAGCACACTTAACAATTCGTTAAAACATGTTTTTGATTAAAATTTGCTGAAAATTAAAAATTATCATATATATTATTTCTCCTGTCAACATCCCTTTTTCTCAGAAAATACGAAACGCAGAACGACGAATGAGATGGCATATGAAAGGATTTTGAACTGGCTTCTGACATAGTACACTTAACAATTCGTTAAAACATGTTTTTGATTAAAATTTGCTGAAAATTAAAAATTATCATATATATTATTTCTCCTGTCAACATCCCTTTTTCTCAGAAAATACGAAACGCAGAACGACGAATGAGATGGCATATGAAAGGATTTTGAACTGGCTTCTGACATAGTACACTTAACAATTCGTTAAAACATGTTTTTGATTAAAATTTGCTGAAAATTAAAAATTATCATATATATTATTTCTCCTGTCAACATCCCTTTTTCTCAGAAAATACGAAACGCAGAACGACGAATGAGATGGCATATGAAAGGATTTTGAACTGGCTTCTGACATAGCACACTTAACAATTCGTTAAAACATGTTTTTGATTAAAATTTGCTGAAAATTAAAAATTAAATCGGCATTGTTTTCATAAAAGAAATGAAAGGTTTTCTTCAAAGTATCGTTGCCACAAAAATAAAATACCATATTATATGATGCTCAGCAACGATTATAAAAAACACCGCATGGGTTTATTTTATATTTATGATTAAAAAGCGAAATTGAAATTGAAATGTTTAGATTTATATTTCTATATTCCATGTTTTTTCCGAAGCGGATGACGTCATCCTCTAATGCAGTTAAAATACGATTGTTATTTTTTTTTCTCGCGCGTGCCTTTTGTAATTTTAAATCAGTTTTTACTCTAATTAAATTAGATGATATTCTAGCTTGACTAAACACTAAATGTTGTTTGCAGATATTTTTATCCTCACTTTTTCTTTAAAAGTTTAAATCTGCATCTAATAAATATTACATATTGATAAAAAATATTAGATTGCAGTGCGAAATCCTCGCACGGGCCCACTGGTAGTGTAATATTTCTATATATACAGGGTATCCCAAAAACATCAACCTCGGCTTTTATTCCTTAAATATTGATCATAGACATATACTATAAATTACAAAGTTACGTAAAAAAAGGTACAGAATTTTATGAAATCGTTTAAAATTGTCAGGGGATTAAATTTGAAGAAATACAAAATTTAAATTTTTATACGGCCCGTACAAAAATTCCCCCAATGAGTAAAATGTGCCCCATACACTAATAAAGTCATGTACAGAATTTCAGCATTTTATCATAAAAAGTTGCAGAGATATGTTTGAACTAATTTGGTGAGGGATTAATCACAAATTAAAATGTAAATGTTTACAGCTAGTGCAGATGGCGCGGCGCAGAAATGCATCATAAGCAAATAAAATATGGCTCTTATCTTTAGTTTTATTTACAAATTTACAAAACTACGCTTCTTGAGATATACCTTAAAATTTTACATGATATTACAGAAAGTTGAATTACATAATACAACTTGGAAATGGCACAGTCAATGAACATTAAGACAACTTAGAAATGTTTGACAGAAATGTAAACATTCTGAACAAGCCTTGTAATCTTTGCGTAAATTTATTATTTCTGCACACTTTAGATACTTTTGTACCAATAAGTAGCACAATTATTACTTATTTATGCAATTATTGTTTTATTTCGTAATTTGTGTACGACCCCCTGAATGGCATGATTATTCCCCTTTGCGAACTCATACCCAGGCATCGAAAAGTGTTTTAAGTCAGAATTTATGTATTTTTATATCTCTGCGACTTTTTATGATAAAATGCTGAAATTTTGTACATGACCTTATTAGTGTATGGGGCACATTTTTCCTATCGGGAATTTTTTTGTACGGAGGCCGTATAAAAATTTAAATTTTGTATTTCCTCAAATTTAATCTCCTGAAATTTTTCATCGATTTCATAAAATTATGTACCTTTGCTTAAGTAGCTTTGTAATTTATAATATATATCTATGATTAATATTTAAGGAATAAAAGCTCAGGTCAATGTTTTTGGGACACACTGCATATATAATGCCAAAGGTAATATATCCCGTTATTTATCCGACGAAGTAGAATTAGACTTATCCCGCAAAAATCTAGTCCAGTGAATGACCGATAATTGGGGTTTTACACACAGTATTTTGTTATTAAAATTATAAACAATATAATCACTATTTTACCCACCTCAAGAACATATTCAGCGGCATATTTAACCAATTTTACCTCAATAACCATTAGCTCATTAATGTATGTATTTTCATGTCACAGAACTGACAACGATTCGAAACGAATCATTACTTTATTCGACAAAATAAATTAGATACAATAGTTTTCTCCTTACGGCTGTTTTAAATTATTGCTCTCGAACTATCTAGTTTAATATTTCGAAACAGCCACTGAAACTAAAATTATTGATTGTATCCTGCTGTGATCTCATTACCTGATTATCTTTATCAAATAGTCGTTTCACCCGTTTGTTACCTAAATTTATTGATTCCGAATAAATCTAACGAAAGTTGTTGCCGAAATTTAAAATTAATTTTCGATTTAAAATTAATTAGTTCTGATCTTTCGAAATGTTACGGAAAACGAAAAATTACGTTAATTTGGCGTATAATTAAGTTCTGTTTTTAACACTTTCCAGCATAGTTGAAAAGTGTTTATGAATTCGGTTTGTCTGGCCGTCTGTCGGTCCGTTCTCTAACTCGCGTAAATACACTCAGATTGCCATGTAATTAATATACGATATTGAAGTTTACCATGGCATGTTTGGTACTGAAAATGAAGTGTGCATCATTTATATTTAGCTTACATGGATATGGGATATTCAAAAGTATACCGTTACACTAGGATTTCCCTCAAAGGGATTAGTCTGAGTGATATTGTTAAGAACATAAGATTAACAATTACGATATAATAAAAAAGAGAAAATTAAATGATAGAATCACAAAATATCATACATAAATTCATATGCACTGTTAGAAAAAAATAGAAAAGAAGTACCTTCCATCAGGTTTGTTTTTATAACATTTGGCAAATAATCTCGTTTTTTAAGCGCAAATTGCGCAAAACTTAAAAAAAAAACAAAAAAAAACGCCGGATTTTTTAAAACGCCAAGCTTTTTAAAGTTACGTAATTGGATTTGCAGACAATAGCGTATTTTAGCAAGCGTGGCTTAACGCAAATTTAATTTCATCGTTACAAACATTTTCTTTGTGACAAATATTTACATTTGAATTAAAAAAATTTCCTCCTTGTTTACATAACTATTATTTGTATCGCTATTTATAGAAACTGGTTCACTTCAAACCACATTGATAACGTGCTTTTCTATAAACCGATTGCAAAACTGTAGCCCAAATTCCTGTTAAAGTATATAAAAAATCTTTTGATGACTTCTGTAAAAATAAATTTTACATTAAATCTTTATTTCGACGAAATTGAAAAAAAATATATATTTCAAAGTTAAGTCTAACAGATACTTCTTGATTATTTTCTAGGAAGCACTGTCCCTGCGCTTTTACTGCGCCAAACCCTAGACTTTTCTTTTGCCTGGCTGTCTATCTCTCTCTACAGTCTTTCACTCATTTAATTTAAAATGCTAGTCTTTCACTAATTCCAATTGAAATACTAAAAAGGAAAAGAAAATAAGAATAAATAACACCTTTTACTTAAACATCAAATAATCATCTATATATATAAGGCTATCGTACGTGGCACAGAAATCGCGATTATTTATCATTTGCCGATGGCAACGAGAGGTTTGTTTTCACTAATTTCCGAATATTAAGAAAAGTATTTGAGGTATCGATTTAAAAGTCACCACACATATGTAGAAAAATTTTTTGCATCCGAAAATACAATTTTTGTAAAAATTAGCCGGCAATTTTTCTTATTTATTTTAAAAAACTAGCTACTTTCTAAAAAGGAAAGAAAATAAAGTGCGAAATCAAACCATGAAACGCGCCATTTTGTTATTAATTAAAACATTGACTCCATTGTTGTACCTTATGCAGTTTAACCTCATTGTTGTCCGCATCGTTATGACGTCAATGTTACGAATGCACATATTTGTTATTTATAATATAGATTGAGTAATAACAAATAAATACCAATAATAAATGAATAAAATAACCTTATTGGGTGGAGATTTCCATCAAGTCAGTCCTACCTGTCATTTTTAGAGGTTCAAGATCACTAACAGTTTCAAGTTACATAAAGAAGAGAATATTTTACATTATGTAACTCACAGCAAATATACATGCCTTTCAAACAGATAGAGTGTTAGCAAGTTCGCTGTTACAGGTTGGCGAATGTCAAAGTGGAAAAACTATTGAATTTCCCCCAATTTGCTATCCAGATATACAAGATCCAGTGCAGCAACTTTTCAGTAACATTGATTTTTCAACGGTGACACGTTTCTATGGATGATATTTATACATATAATGCTGAATTTCGTGTATTCTAATATGCATATAATATTCAAAACAGTGAGCACTAGAGTGCAGATACTCTGCGCAGGGTCGGCTAGTTGTTTCTAATTTACACACGCGAAATATAAAAGGTGGTATTGGTGAAATTTCCGCCAAATCTCTAATACTAAGTAATGCGGGTTTTTTCTTTCATACAGAAAAAAATCCAGATTAATTTTCTATTTTTATTAAATTGAAATATGTTTTAAAGTACTGAATATATATTTGAATATGATTTCCAAGTTTATTTCTTAATACTTTGTAACTTTACAACATCTTATTTCTTAGGTCAATTTTTGTATTAAAAAGAAAAGAAAAGAAAAGAAACCTGCCAGATTAAATAACTTGGTCTGCAGTTCAGATAAAACAAACTTGGCCGCTAGTGGCGACCTGGCGATGCATTTGTCAAGCCTTGATTATCATCGATTTGAAACAAATCATCACTTTATTATTCGACAAAATAAATTTAATTTAAGAATTTTCTACTTCCGGCTGTTGTAAATGATTCCTCTGAAAATATCTAGCTGATTAATTCCAAACAGAATGAAATCTGAGAAGTCTTGTATCCTGCTATGATCTCATTACTGAATAAATAGTCTTTATCAACTAATCATTTCACTCGTGAGCCTACTTAATTCCGAATAAATTTCAAATAAGTTGCAGTTAAAATTCGAAATTAATTTTGGAAAAATTCTTGTATCCTATTTATTTTTGTTCTATCGGAGTCATCCAGAAATGGAAAGCTGGATTCATTTGTCTTGTAATTAAGGGAAATTTTCAAATTACTCAAATGTTTAGGGCTCAAGGAGCTAATGAAATATCACACAATGTTCTTCACTCAAAATTGTTATGATCTCATAACTCATATCCTCATTACTCATTTATCCTGCTATGATCTCATTACGCCTGATATCCTCATTACTCATTTATCCTGCTATGATCTCATTACTGAATCGTCTTTATCAACTAATCATTTTACCCGTGAGCCTTAGTTAATTCTGAATAAATTTCATTAAAGTTTCAGTTAAAATTAAAAATTCATTTTGGAAAATTTCGTATATCTTAATTTATTTTTGTCCGGTAAATGGAAAGCTGGATTCATTTGTCTTATAATTAAGGAAAGTTTTCAAATTACTCAAATGTTAAGGGCTCAAGGAACGAATGAAATATCATACAATACTTGATTAATTTTAACACAATTATTGGTAAATAAATCACACGAGTTGTAATTTTCCAACTGGGTGAAAAAGTGCCCAAGTCAGGATTCGAACCAGGAACCTTTCGGCTGAATCTGTCAATGCTCGGCCAACTCATATATCCTGGACCAATCTGGAAGACACAATTCTCCCAGAAACTTTATTGATTATGACATCTTCAAAACTTCAGACAAAATGTTCCTGGTTCGAATCCTAGCCTGGACATTTTTTCACCCAGTTGGAAAATTACAACTCATATCATACAATGTTCGTTATTCAAAAAATTGTTATGCAATCATAAAATAATCTCTGCTTTAAATATACACTGGTTTCAACAAATTAAGGGACAAACAGAAAATGCTAATTTTTGAACATAAAATTTAATTGTGAGTGCTCGAAATAAACTGTTATAAACGGCATCTGCAGCAAATACGTAGCACAACTAGTCAATGTGACGTCACAAATGGTCAGAAGCGTAACTGTCAATACGGTGGACTAAACTGTGATGTCTTTTATTCGTCTCATTACTGCTCTCAAGTGACCGTCATTTGATGAAGTCGCCGTGACTGTTGCTTTATGACGTTACAATGATGTCACCTTGTAATTTACATGTAACAGTTATTTTGAGACTCTACTCTGAAGCCGCCATGAGAATTGCTTTGCGACGAACCCCCAAAGGGATCACAATGCAGTAATATGGTGACTTCACAGATGAGTCTTCAAATGCTTGAGAGTCGCCAGTAGCCATGCGACTTCATTGTGACGTCATTTGGTGACTTATCATAATGCAACTGTCATGATAACAAATGAAGGTCACTTTTATATTTTAAGCTTTTCGTGGTTTTTTGTGATTATCTTTAAATTGAATTTACAGAATGTCCTAAAATAGACTGAATGTTTTTAAAAATCAGTAACAAATAAATGGTGACAGCTGTAGAAATCATTTTTACAGGACAGTAATGTCATGAATTTTATTGCTGTGCTTCTTTCTTATAATTCTAAGTATCACCAAAACATGCGCTACAATAGCGAAAATTGAAACACTGCTAAGACAAACCTCGTAATTTCAAAATGCAAACTATTTTTTTTTTCAGCATTTCAACAGTCAAACAGAATGAAGGTTGAAAGCTGAGTGAATTTTGATCCATTTCTATGCGCTAGTTTGAGCGCGAGACAACGCAGTCTATCGAGTATATTTGGAACTAAGCAAGTAAGCGTAGTAAAGAAATTCCTATCTTCACACATTAATATCCACTAAGAATAACGTGTTAGCTTAACGGAAAAGCTGTCACCGGGTTCTGCGTCAATTCGTCGCGCACAATTCATCGCAGAACAATTCATCCTCGCACAATTCATCGCAGCGTCAATTCATCACGGCGACAACTCATCGCAGCGTCAATTCATCGTGCACAATTCATCGCCGCACAATTCATTGCGGCGTCAATTCGTCGCGGCGTCAACTCATCGCAGCGTCAATTCGTCGCGCACAATTCATCACGGAACAATTCATCGCAGCGTCAATTTGTCGCGGCGTCAATTCATCGTGGTGTCAATTCGTCGCAACGTCAATTCGTTTCAAAGAAAATATATTTGAAGGCTATGATGATAAAAGTAAAGATAATTTAGTAAAATTACTTAATGATGTAAATTGTTAGTTATAATTCTCTATATCTAAAAAACAAATTATCATTAAATAATTTTACTACATTATCTTTAATTTCATCATCATAGCCTTCAAAAACATTTTCGTTGCGACGAATTGACGTCGCTACGAATTGACACCACGACAAATTGACGCTGCGATGAAATGTGCGCGACGAATTTACACGAAATTCACCGTTTGCTTGTAAGTTCAATACATTTCAGGACATTCTATACTATATTACACATGCAGCTCCATTAGTTACTTTTAAAAAGTATTCACATGTTAAATCAATTTAAAATACTTATTTAGTTTTTCTTTTAATGATTATTTTATTTATTTTTTTTAAGTTATTTAACTGAATTGTTAAATAAATAAAAAAGTAAAAATAGTTTTTGTTTTAAACACTTTTTTATAAGCATTCAACGTTTATTTTAAAATCTTCTCTAATTTCATCATTGCAATTCATGTTATTCCAAAAAATTTCCGTTACAGTAAGTTAATTTGGCGAGGATCTCGATTATGGAAAATCCATTGTTTTGATTTACTCTTGATGGAAAGCGCTACTAGTGAATTTATTGAAAAAAACTATAACTGTTGCTCTTTTTTCTTTCATAAGATTTGATACCAGGAAATAAAAACATTATTTAAACCTATTCAAGATTTCTAAATTGTATTATAAATTTATGGGCTGAGAGCCCATAATCATAATTTAATTAATATTAAACTATTAATTGATAAAAGCATATTTTTTAAAAAACTTAATTGCAATCTTTATTACTTTCTTCTAGCTATAATAGAAGAAAATATTGTAATCGAAATTTTTTTCCACTATCGGTTTTCGATGGATTTATACGTTTTAGGGGTCAGAGATTCCAAAAAACATATGTTTTTACAAAATGTCTGTCTGTCCTCATTGTATCATCAAAAAGTGTATGAAGTTATGCTTCAAATTGAACCAATTTTTTTTTCTGTGTTTTTGGCTATGGCCAGCAGGTCCCACTTGAATTTGGGGATATTTCGACGAAAGGGGCGTTGTGATCGCGATTTTTATTCCATTTTCACTATTGTATCTTCGAAAAGTTATGCAGATAATTGAACCAAAATTTTTATATATGTTTTCGACTATAGCCTGCTGTTCCCAGTTGAATTTGGGGATTTGCACCTGAAGAGGGCGCTATGATAGCCATTTAAAGATTTCAATTTCAAAACAATGTACAAAAAAATTAGAAATCCTAAAAAAAAATTGCATTAAATGTTCGGCCTTTATCCAAGGATTTCAGAGCATTTTTTGTTTTGCATCTATCTTAAAAAGTGGCTGACATAGCAGGTTGAAATTATAGGGTGGCTGACATTTTGAAACACATCAGGATTCCTCTATAAACGGGTTTAATTTTTGAGCTTTAGTGAACATGGTTTTCGCCAAATTTTCTTTCATTGTTGTAACCATCATTTCAACACTTACTTGCTTAACACTATACAGGGTGAATGTAAACTCTTGGGCAAAATTTTAAGGGGTGATAGTACACATCAAGAGAAACAATATTAAATAGGAAACTAAGGGTACCAAACGTCTTCGGAAGGAGACAGGTGCCATTAAAGTTTGGGGTCCAAAATTGCAAATGATTATAAAAAAACGGAAAAAATAGTCGATTCGTATTCGGTTTTCGCTAAAACTATTCTTTATGTCAGTATTTCCTTAAAAATAAATTTTAAAGATAAAGTTAAAAAATGCCGATATAGGGCACTTTAGACTTTGGAGTAACGAAAAACTATTTTTTACCGTTATTTTTTGTATCTCATTAAATGCTTTCAAAAGTTTAGACTTAAACTTAAATTTTGAGCTCAGAATCTGAATCGTTGGGAGTGATTAAGTAGCGCAAACTGAATTGTGTTCAGGAGTTGAAATTTAAAACACCTCCCTCCTCTCCCCACTCCTAAACACAGTTCAGTTATTCCCGATCTTGGTGTCGTAGACCAGGCAGAAACAAAATATGAGTTGTAATTTTCCAACTGGACGAAAAATGTCCGGACCAGGATTCGAACCTGGGATCTCTTTGCGGAAGCTGCCATGCTCTACCAACTGAACTATCCCGGCTGAATCTGGAGGGCATAATTCATCCAGTTCATGCCCTCCAGATTCAACCGGGATAGTTCAGTTGGTAGAGCCTGGCAGCTTCAGCCAAGAGATCCCAGGTTCGAATCCTGGCCCGGACATTTTTCGTGCAGTTGGAAAATTAAAACTCATATGATTTCTTTACCAATTTGAATAATTGTGTTAAAATTAATCCAGGCAGAAACTACTACCCCCTACACGTAAAATAAACGATAGAGTAATGACAAAATTAAATAGAAAATTTATTCATAACAGACATGAGCAATTTCTCCCCGCAAAATAAAAAGAAACAATTTGATGTATGCATGTAGTGCGCAATATGAATGGTTGACACATAGAAAATGGTACACGTATGGTGTTCGTGAGGAATCAGAAAAACTGCTAGAAAGAGTGCCCACCAGCAACGATGCAGGCCTCACACCGCCGGCGGAGGGAGTTGCGAACATTAGTGAATACCCCGGGCATCTCCCGGAAATCGCATGCTACGACGGCAATCCTCGCAATCAGGTCCTCTTCGGAGTCGACGGTAAAAAACAATTGTTCATTACGCCAAAATCTAAAGCGCCCTCTATCGGCATTTTTAAACTTTATCTTTAAAATTTATTTTTTAAATAAATTTTTTATTTAATTTTGTCATCCCTCTATCGTTCATTTTACGTGTAGGATGGAAGTCGTTTCTGCCTTGTCTACGACACCACGATCGGGAATAACTGAACTGTGTTCACTGGGGGTTCAAATTTCAACTCCTGAACACAGTTCAGTTTGCGCTACTTAACCACTCCCAACGATTCAAATTTTGAGCTCAAAATTTAATTTTAAGTCTAAGCTTTTGAAAGCATTTAATCAGATACAAAAAATAACGGTAAAAAATAGTTGTTCGTTACTCCAAAATCTAAAGCGCCCTCTATCGACAATTTTTTAACTTTTTCTTTAAATTTATTTTTAAAAAAATACTGTCATAAAGAATAGTTTTAGCGAAAACCGCAAACGAATCGACCAATTTTTCGACCCTAAACTTTAATGGCGCCTATCTCCTTCGGAAGACGTTTGAAACCCTTAGTTTCCTATTTAATATTGTTTGTCTTGATGTGTACTATCACCGCTTAAAGTTTTGCCCAAGAGTTTAGATTCACCCTGTATATTTATATTCGCATTTATATTCGCCAAAGTCAAATTCTCGCCAAGCTTGGCGACAATTACTGAAATATTGCCAAATTTAACGAAAAAAATACGATGCCATATGTGAAGCTAACTTGGCTATGTCTGTCTAATTTGGCGATATTCTCATTCAAATTCAATATTGACGAGAACCGGGAATGACTCTTCTGTAATCGGGTTCCGCACATTTTATATTCGTGTATTTTCAGTAGAATTAGCTAAAATCTCAAAACCAAGCAATAGGGAGGCTTTCTTTTCCTGCCGGTACAGGCCAGATGGACTTTTTGTAGTTTAGTCAGTATAATACATCGGCTGCTCGCATCCAGATAACTCGACGATTCGCAAGCAGCTGACGTACAACAGAATGACGAAAAATATTGATTTTCTTTTTTTTTGGGGCGGGGGGGGGGGGGGGTTGTGTGATAGCGAATTTTGAAGCATTAACATGTATGAGATAGAAGAAAGTTTTGGAATTGGCATATCCGACTATTTTTTTATTTATGTTTCAATTAAAATATTTTCTTGTTGCAGTTTCACGGCCGATGGACACACTTTAGAAAGCGTGGTTTAGCGCATAATTAACTCCATTTTTGTTGTAACTTGTGTACAATTGTAACCATAAAAAAGTTTACGGTTTAGCAACCACAATCGGCTAACGGAAAAATGGCTTAAAATTAAGTTATTAATTTATAATTAAGTTCTAAAATTATTAAAATGCTGTATTGTCATCGGAAACGGAAACGCACCTTTGCACATATTTTTTTCAATTCTAGCAAATCAGGAAGTGAATTAAAAATCGTTAACAAAAATTCCATCTTTACATACATATGAACCAAGTTACATTAAAATAAAAACGTAAAAAGTAATAAGAGTTCAGTTTTGTTTTATCGTCTTAAAAAATAATTGTAAAGTACCATTACATAAATAACTTTTTATAACTGATCCTAATTTTACGCATTTTGTTTGATATCATTTAGAAATAAACGTAGCATCTCACTTTTGCATTGAAAGAAAAATAGTCGGAATTTTTGAATGTATTCAAGTTTACAAAAAATATTTCAAAATATGCTTAGATTGTTTTTTCTGCCTATTGAGAAGAAATTCAATGATATATTTGTCTCAAGTGCTCTTTTTTGGCTAGTCTCATACATCTTCTAGAATAAATGTAAAACTTCCTTCAGAATGCAAGTATACTTCGATAAAAAAAAATATTTTTATGTTCATAACTCATTGGTATGTTGACATTTCTGCACTCTCAATTATTTTAAAACAATGAAAACCTTAATAAATCCTATGTTTTTATATGTTTATCGCTAAATTTATATATATATAGTAGATTTATACCAGTTCTTCATTTCTCCGTATTTTCTATTCAAGTATTTTTACTTTCTTATTATTATCTTTACAAGAAGTAAGTGTTAGATTCATGAAAATTTTCCGTTTCCGGTTTTCCACGGATTGATTTGACTGTTTTTAGAAAATGTCTGTCTGTATTTCTGTCTGTATGTGACAAAAATTTTGTGGACGCTCTATCTCATGAACTAATGCACGTAATTTAATAAAAATTTAGATTTAGTTAGACCTTGAGATTAATTGGTGCTGATTAGTTTTTGGTGTAAATCGTCCAACAGGTGGCGCTGCTATGCTGCATTTTTCACGATTTCCGCAATAGCTCTATCTCAAGAACTAATGCACGGCTTTTAATAAAACTTCAAATTCAGTTAGACGTAGACATAAATTGTTGCTGATTAGATTTTGATGTAAATCGCCCAATGCAGGTGACTCTATGCTGCATTTTTCATGATTTTCACGATTAGCTATATCGCAAGAACTAATGCAAAGAATTTCATCAAACTTCATATTCTGTTAGACCTTGACATAAATAGACGCTGATTAGGTTTTGTATAAATCTCCCAACAGGTGGCGCTGCTATGCTGCATTTTTCTATTTCCGTCATATCTATATTTCCAGAAGTAATGCACGGAATTTCCCCAAACTTCCTATTCTGTTAGAGTTAGACCTTGAGAAAAATAGATTATTTTTCGATTTGGGTGTGTACCGCCCAACAGGTGTCGCTGCTATGCTCTCTTTTGCGGTTTCCGCCATAGCTATATCTGAAAAACAAATAGATTTTCATTTAATTTCCGTTCATACGATGGGATTTATATAGAAGAAAGTTTTGTGATGGCCACAGCATACTTAGTTTAATTTAAATCGCAATTCATACCCATATGTTCATTCATTTCAAAAGTATTGTTCTCGTTATCAATAGATGCAAAAACTACATTTAATCAAGACATCTAAAACATTGTTACAGTGGGTTGTTAAATTAATGTAAATAATCACGATAATTGTGTCATTAGAAATTACTGGCGATGGAATTAATGTAAGTTATTTCTTGCACACACATATTTTTACTTTCTTCTATCTTTACAAGAAGAAAGTATTGGCTTCATGAAAATTTTCGACTTCCGGTTTTCGACGGATTTATACATTTTAGAAGGTCCTGAACACGATTTGACTCTTTTTAGAAAATGTCTGTCTGTGAGTCTGTGACTCTGTCTGTCTGTCTGTATGTGACAAAAAATTTTGTGGGCGCTCTATCTCAAGAATTAATGCACAGAATTTAATAAAACTTTATATTCAGTTAGCCCCTGACATAAATTAGTGCTGATTAGTTCTTGGTGTAAATCGCGCAACAGTTGGCGCTACTGTGCTACATTTTTCGCGATTTCCGCAATAGCTCTATCTCAAGAACTAATGTACTGATTTTCATCAAACTTCAGATTCAGTTAGACCTTAATATAAATAGATGCTAAATACGTTTTGGTGTAGATATCCCAGTAGGTAGCGCTGCTATGCTATTTTTTCATGAGTTTCAAGATAGCTATATCTCAATAAGTAACGCAGATAATTTCATCAAACTTCAGATTCTGTTAGACCTTAACATAAATAGATGCTGATTACGTTTTGGTGTAAATAGCCCAACAGGTAGCGCTCCTATGCTACTTTTTTCATGATTTTCACGATAACTATATCTCAAGAACTAATGCACGGGTTTTTAACAAACTTCAGATTCAGTTAGACGTTGACATAAGTTGTTGTTGATTAGGTTTTGATGTAAAACTCCCAACAGGTGGCGCTGCTATGCCGTATTTTTCAGGATTTACACGATTTTAGAGATAGCCATAACTCAAGAACTAATGCACGGAATTTAATAAAACTTTAGATTCAGTTAAACCTTGATATAAATAGGTGCTGAGATTCGTTTTTAATGTATGTGAAACCTGTGTGAGGTAGAAGAAAGTTTTGGATTGGCACATCCGACTAGTTATTTATATTTTAGAAATGTTAATTTCACTAGATTTAACCAAAAAAATTACTTGGTTTTTATTTTTTCCTACATACATAAGAAGAAAATATTGGAATCGGAAAAATGTTTAGTTTCCATTTTTCGATGAATTCACACGTTTCGGGATATCTTGAACATGATCTCATTATTTTAGAAAAATATCTGTCTGTATGTAACACAATTTTTGTGGCCGTTCCTTCTTTATATTCTGTTAGCCTTTGGCATAAATTGATGCTTATTAAGTCTAGGTATTATATTGCTCAACAGGTGCCGCTGCTCTGGTGTGATTTTCACGATTTCCATGATAGCTTATTTCGGAATCTATGGAATGAAATTTCACTAAATTGAATATATATGTTGTTTAATAAAAATTACTTTGCTTCAATTTCTGTATCACGCAACACACTACAAAAAAAGTGGGTAAGTGTTATCGAAGATCGCTCAAAGGGTTTCGTTTAATATTCCTTTCAAAACACTTTATCCTTTCTTTAACAAATTCAAACAAATTTCATTTAGCAACAACAACAAAAAAAGGTCATGTTTTTTATAAAGTAAAAATTTACCGGTCTATTTTTTCGTTTTTTCGAATATCTAAGCCAGCCGGATAGCGGGCCAAGCCCGCTATTATATTCTGTCATAATAATATCCGTCATACGGACTAAATGCAATATTTAAAAAAATAATTTCAAAATTAAACAAATTGTACACCTTCAAAATGTTAAAATATGCGAATATTTCCATAATCGGATTTTTATCACGATTCAATATGTTTCTCAAACTCATATATTTACTATTCTCTATTATTTATATTGATACTCGCTTTGTATTATTCTCAAACATTTAAAAAATTAGTTAAACTTCCCATATGACGTCAGATTTTCTTTTTAATTCTCTAATGACGTGATATTAATCTGCTTTGTGTACTTACGCATACTCATACTCCTTGTATTATTGAGAAATCTTAGACATTTTCCGTTTTATTACGACTATGACGTCAATCAATTTTATTTCATATTTATCCTTTTTTTAATTGGTGAAACTTTTTATTTCATTTTCATTTTTCACGTAAAAATCGTCTGATAGAAAATTAATTATTGTAGAAAGAATTTCATTGTGGATTTTAAATCTTTGGCATCGTCTATAACGAAAAATGTTTCAATTTAATAGGAAAAGGCTGTTAGAATTTTGGTTTTTTATCTCTATTTATTAAAATAATACGAATTTTTCAAATTTTAATATTTTCAGCTCTTTACAGCTGCTATTCATATTTATACACTAAGTTTCAACTCTGTAAGTTACATACTTTTTGAGAATGGCTCTGTGACAGACAGACAACGAAGCTGGAGCAATAGGGTTTCGTGAGATGAACGAAACCCTAAAAAGTGTTGATTTTACAGTATAATACTGGCATCCTTAGCTGCCAGTATTATATGAACAATATAGCTGTATCTTAGTTTTTATTAGAAATTTTATCTTTGAAGTTAAAATATATTTGTTTGGTCCAATTTTGTATTTGAACACCCAACAGGGCACGCTGAAACACTATGGTTTTTTTAACTTCTGATCACCGTAACTCCGAGTTAAATTCAAACAAATTCACTATATTCCGTAACTGTTAGTGTGTAACTGCGCTATTTAAATAAACAAATTCGACTAATGTAGTAGAAGAAATTTTTGTAATGCCCACAGCATACTCGTTGACTTTAGAGTTTAAGTTTAGGATCTGAAAAAATTATTGATTAAATCAATAAGATATTCAGTGTCATTTTTTAAAAATCATTCTGAGACCTTAAATATATCTAAAGCATGCTTTCATTGAATTCGTTTGCGTTTCATTCGGTTACTAGATGCGGGGAGGGGGGGGGGTCACAATAATGTTTCGGACGTTAACGTGATTACAAATTTTGCATGCTTTTTGCTTTTATGTATTCCTGTTTTCCCTGTGAACCAACTATAAGAGCTACATACTTAATTCACGAACTCATCTAAGATACCTGCAAGATTAGTACAATGTCTAAATTAGGTTCGAATTAGTTCGGTATTTCAGACATTTTCGAGATGACAATATTTGCATTATACACACACACCGGATGCGGCATAAATTCGTTAAAACTTTAGAAATTCATTAAAAAGGAACAAATGATTTTAAAAAATTGCGGTTTGCACCAATAGGATTAGAGGGAGATCTGATTTTTTTTTTTATAACAAAAAAAGTTGTAGTTCAAAAAGATTATCGATATCTAACATCGAATGGAGAATTTATGTCTATCGAGGTGTTTTATTGACTGTCTCATTTGCATAAATCTGCGTCATATTATGCAAGCCAGCATTAAAATAAATAAATAAATAAAACTCAGTTACTAAAATAAATCTATTATTAAATAAATGTCATAATGAAATTTATAGTTCTATGTTTATACATTCTATTTCAATGAAACAAATTTACAATTTTTTGAAGTAACACAATTAAAAATGGTACATCAAAACCACACTTTCTAATTTTTGTGCGTAAAAAGGAAAAAAAAACAATTCCTTTTATTTTCGTTGGAAAACTCATTAAGAGAAGAACACTTAAAGATTCGTTTATCACACCTTCAGTGTTTGAAGTGTTTGGTAGGAAAAAAAAAAAAAGAGCGAAGACATTTTTTTTTGTTTGTTTCCAAAGCATTGGAAGTTAAAATGATTAATTCAGTGAAAGTAGGTTTTGTTCTTTTCCGTGTATATAAGCATCTGGAATTAAATTTGTTTTACTTTTTGCAACAAAGTAATGTTGTAACGAATGCCATTTTCTTTCAAAATCTCTGAAAGTCCCATTTTCTTCTATTTCTGAATACTTTTGTTTGAAACTGAAATTATTATCTACTTATTTATTGTCTATTTATGTCAGATACGAAATTATGAATAATTTATGGTCTACTTATATACTTATATAGATTGTTTATAATCATGAAAAAGTTTATAATCATGAAACAATAGCGTAGAATAGTGTAAAAAATAAGACAATAAAAAACAAGTAGGAAATTGTGCGTAAAAGAGGTGCGTTCGTACTGTAGATATAGTTATATAAATATTCAGATCTTGATGATTTTTAATTCTGTGAAATGAATTATATCGTCTGCAGATTAATTTCTGTCATAAAATAAGTATCTCGGTCGCTTGACGATTAAACTTCGGAAGCTCCTATAACAAAAAAGCACCGATTTAAAAAAAAAATTCAAATTTCTTAATAAATAAATATTTTTATTAATATCTCCTAAAGTATTGATTCGTAAAATTTGAAATGTCTCGACAAAATTCTGCAAAGATTATATATCTTAAATTTCAAACGGTTTGATTGGGTAATTTTTGCGCTGTTATATGCGGACAGACGGACGGATGGATCAGACGACGACTGTAGGTGCTACTTATTTATATAATTACGAACGCACCTAAACAGCTTTTACTGACTTTTCTCAAAATGAAGAATTGAAACTGTAAATTATATTTTTCATGAGGTGGGCTCCACCACATTGCATTCCCCGTTTATGGCAGTTTTAATACATGAAAGTAAAACTAGTCGTTGGGGGCCACCTTAATACTTACCCAATCATGGATATTCATAATGTAAAATATTAAAATAAAAATGTGTAAACTACTTATAAAATGCATTGCAATTCAAATAAAATCGTGGCTTGATGACGTCATAAACTTTAAAGGCTAGGTTACTGAATTGCTTGAAAGAGGTTTTTCCTTATAACTCCAAAAATAATAATCCTATTAACTAGCGGTTTATTGCATCTGATTAAGCGTCCAATTTCCAATTAAAATATCTCTTTAAAGTGACATTTGGATGAAATACAGGGTCATGAAAAATCGAAGAGTGTGGAAAATAGGATTCCAAATATCTCGGCAACTCATTATCCGATCGACTTCATGCTTTATGCAAAATTTATGTTTTTTTATTGTCTTTTATGTTCATTTCTTAAAATAAACAATTTCGAAAATTTTTATATACCTTTTATCAGAACGAATATTTCGAGAGCCCGAAAAAAATAGTTCCGGTTAATCGAGGTTATTGAAATGAAATAGGCTTCTTCCCATTATTACATACTAAGTACATACCAAATTGCAAGTCTCTATCTCATTTTTTTCGGGAGATAGAGCGTTTACAGACACACAGACATCCAGACACACAGACACACACACAGACGGCCGGTAAAAATTTTTTTTCTAAAAATATTTTTTTCGGAATCTCTAGTGTCTGAAACGTGTAAATCCGTCAAATTTTTTTTTCGATTTTCAAAACGATTACAAGACTTAAAGAAAAACATAACTTAAATTACCATGGGTGCAAGAAACATTGGTATGATTTAAGGAAAGATCCAAAAAATGATTCAGTCGATAAATGAGCGGAGGCTCTATCCTGGTTTGAAGAGCATTTGCTCATTTGAGGGACTGTTTGATAAGCAGCGAATTTCGGGACCCTGAAAAATATCGAGCTATACTTCATGTTCATCTCATTTCGTTTGGTCCTTTATATTAGCTCAGTGTTCAATTGAGACAGTCTTCTCCGGAAGGAATTTCTGCAGCTCCCGGGAGGGATATTATACAGTTCCACGAGGAAAGTTCCACTTCTAGATCAATCTATACTAATATTATAAAGGAGTAAAGATTGTTTGTTTGTTTGTTTGTTTGTAGGAGGTAATCTCTGGAACTACAGAACCGATTTCAAAAGTGATGGAGGCAAATGGATGGTGACAATCCCTGCTCCAACATAGGCTAGATTTTATGTCAGTACCACTAATCCCAGGGGGGTGCAGAAGCGAAAAACGTACTAAAATTGCAATTTTTTTTATACTGAAAGAGATAGAAATTTGAAATTTGGCATTGTAGTTACTTATAAGATGTAAATGCTCTCTAAGAACAATTTAAAAAAATTCGAAATTTAAAAGTGTGAAATAAGCGAAAAGCGTTCTAAAAACATTCTAAATTACAATTTCTATTGAATTTCTGGAACTATAGAACCCTTTTCAAAATTAATGGTGGCAAATTGATAATGACAGTCCCTGCTGTAACATAGGCTATATTTTATGTCGGTGCCGCTAATCCCAATGGGGTGCAGGAGCGAAAAATGTTCGAAAATTGCGACTTTTTTATACTGAAGGAGCTAGATATTTGAAATTTGGCATTGTAGTTACTTATAAGATGTAAATGCTCTCTAAGAACAATTTAAAAAAATTCGAAATTTAAAAGGGTGAAATAAGCGAAAAGCGTTCTAAAAACATTCTAAATTACAATTTCTATTGAATTTCTGGAACTATAGAACCCTTTTCAAAATTAATGGTGGCAAATTGATAATGACAGTCCCTGCTGTAACATAGGCTATATTTTATGTCGGTGCCGCTAATCCCAATGGGGTGCAGGAGCGAAAAATGTTCGAAAATTGCGACTTTTTTATACTGAAGGAGCTAAATATTTGAAATTTGGCATTGTAGTTACTTATAAGATGTAAATGCTCTCTAAAAATAATTTAAAAAAAAATCGAAATTCAAAAGGTTGAAATGAGCGAAAGCGTTCTAAAATCATTCTAAATTACAATTTCTATGGAATCTATGGAACTACAGAACCGATTTCAAAAGTGATGGTGGCAAATTGATGGTGACAATCCCTGCTCCAACAGCCTCTTTAATAAAAAGCTATGCGTTACTGACGACTGGGTTTTTCGCTAATTGTAGCCACAGATTAATCTCGGAAATTGAAACATTTAAAGTTACTGAAAAAAATAACAGCTCGAAAAATAACTGTCAGATAATTGTTAGACAAACTGCGTTTGAAAGGTAAAAAATTGTATTTTTCTTGATATAAATTTCAAATCTAATGATTATGCCGTTTGTCAAAAATATTGAATTTCAAAAATTACCAAATTTCACAATGGAGTACCATAGCCAAACCTTCATGTGTTAAAAGATAATGATAAGGGCGACGTGTCCTGACGTGTATATTCGCACGAGTCACAAATTATAGTAGCCTTATTATTCTGTTAAAATATAAGGGTGAATTATGAAATGTCAATATTTTGTTTGATTAAATGTTCGTTAAGAGAAATTGACCAGCGTAGCGGGCGTAGCTCGCTAGTAATAAGTATAAAATCTTAAACTTTCTTGGGGGAGGAAGATTTTGATGTTTGGGGGAGATTTGCACCACCGACCATCCCCCTAATTTAGGCCATTTAGGGGGGCCTTGAATTCATAACTGAATTGGTGGTGCTGAGTAAACGTTTCAACTGGATAATTCTTCTGGCCATCAGGGCCTGATTAACGTACAGGCTAACTAGACCACGGCCTTGGGCCCACTGCTGATGAGGGGCCCAAAATAAATAAATTTTTTTAGAAAAAGTTTCTTAAAACTGAAGTTTTCTGCAATTATTTTCTCAAAAACGAAACAAAAAGATTTTGCTTAGCTTGGCAACTGTATCATAATATATAATAATAATCCTCGAAAAACACTCTAGCTACTATTTTAATTTGAGGGGACCCCAAAAAGTTGCTGGTCCTTGGGCCCCAGATGACCTTAATCCGGCTCTGCTGGCCATACATCTAAATCCACCCAGGAATTCTTGTAAAAAAGAAAAAGTCGATGTTTTGTCGTGGTCCAGACGAAATCGAAATTTGATCCTTATGGAAAACATTTGGAGTACTTTATGTCGCAGAGTTTTTACTAATAATAAACAGTTTTCTTCAGCGATTGAACTGGAAGTTGCCACTATGATAGAATGCCACAATATTACTGAAACAAAACCTAAATTCCCAGTTATTTCAGTGAAAGAGTGCTGGACGTTATAAGAATAGACGGAGTATCGATATTATATTTATTTTAATACCTTTTTGGGTTTTTGGACAAGCGGTCTTGTTAATAGTGTATATTTCGTTAATTTCTAATATTTTAATTCATTTAATCATTTATCACGTTATATAAATTTATTGAAACTTAATTGTAATAATTATGATGTAATATCACACTGTACATGTTTAAATTATAACTTTCAACTTTAAAGTGGTATTTTAATTTAACAGGTAAGTTTTCTTGTCTTTTTTATTAACACTTTCCAACATAGTTGAAAAATGTTTATAACTTCGGTTTCTCTGTGCGAGCTCTAACTGTCGTAAATATACTCGAATTGCCATGTTATTGACGTTTACAATAGCACGATCGCTATTGAAAATGAAGTGTGTAGCATTTAAATTTTGTGTACAGAGACAGTCAAAAGCTATCTTTTACATTACGGGCACTGAACAAAATCGTTTCAAATGTCTTTTAATGCTCTTACATCATTTCAAACGTAATGAAATTTATATGAAATTATGAAATACACTAAAGACTAAAACATGCATTATGCAGAATATGGGGTGTAAAGCATTTATTATTCATGTACAGAGCCACACAAATGGATTCTGTTACATAATGGTCTACGGGAAAAAACTGCTTACACCGTATTTTAATTATGTGATACTTTTTCAAATAATGAAATTGATATACATTACTGAGGTTTACCACAAGATACTTGCTGTAGAATATGATGTGCCTAGCATTTATCGTCCGTTTACAGGGACACACAAAAGATTTCTGATACAGTACTGTATTCGATATACTGTCTACTGACGATAATTGCTGAAATTACGTTTTCAGTTATGGTGTGCGTTTTTAAGTTTAACTAAATTTTTGCATCCTATATGGTGTGTATAAATGCTATACATACAGGGCTAACAAAATAATTCGTAAGCATCACTGAGTATGAGCGTGAATCGCCTAAATGCCGTTTGAAATTGAGTTATATATTTTCAAGCTGAATTATATTTAGTATACTAAGAAATGTTTGTAGAATATAAATATAATCATATACAGGACCATGCAAAAAACTGGATACATGGCCTAGGGATGATAATTTCTGGAAAATTTATTTCAGTAGTTTTAAGCATGCTTAAGCCTGAATCTTAATTTTTTTTTTTTTAATTAACTAACATGTTATTTATTTTTGGTAAAAAGATTTCAACTTAACTTTACGACTTTTTCAAATGCTTAACGGTTATTTCTTCACAAATTTGGTAGAAAAATAAATTCATACTTAAGCTACACATCAGATTTCATTTATATGCTATTTTGTTGCAGTTATCATACATAAGTGTATTGAAATCCTTCTCATAAAATGTTTACATTAAAAAAAAAAAAAAAAAAAAAAAAAAAAACTTGTATTGAAATCTTGATACGTATGTAAAACGCATACATCATATTAAAATAACACACACGTGTGTACACATACAGGGTGTCACAAGGATACGCGTATTTTTAAATTTACCCTTTCACCCTTTTACCTTTTTTTCTTTTTTTTTCTTTTTGAGGTAAAATTACATTCAAGTTCAAAAATTTTAAAAGCATTTCCAAATAATAAAACTTAAGGTTTACAAAAAAATAACGAATGTGTAATTTGCGAAAATCTAACGAATATAGTTTAATAATGACAACAGGCTATGGAATAATTTTTGATGACGTTTGTAAAATGTCTTATTATAGCAAGATTAAAAAGACTGTCCAGTATTTTTTCTTTTTTTTATCATAAATTATTGGCTTGGACAAGTAGGCCTTATTTTTAAAGGTAAAGAATGAAACACGAATTTGAAATAAAATCAGCATGACATTTTTCAGCTCCGGTGGCGAGGACATTATGGAATTCCCAGGAGGGGACGAATTTGCACTTTTGAACTTGTAATAAATACAAAATCTCAAGTCCTCCGGGAAGACAGGCTGATGCTCCGGGTAAGGGATGTCCCCCACCCCAGCCACCGCCTAATTTTATCACTGAATAAAATTCTCAGCAAAGCTGCGTAGAACTTTAATAGAACATTTTTCTGCTTTATTAGAAAATGCTGAAATATAAATGAAGTTGTAAAAGTAAATGCAAAGACATATTCTACACTGAAAAAAAAAAAAGTGTTGATCTTACAGTATAATGCTGGCATCCCAGCTGCCAGTATTATACCGTAAAATTAACAGTAATAAACATTAAAATAAGCAGTAATACCCTGCCCGCGGCAGTGTATTACTGCTTATTTTACTGTTTATTACTGTTAATTTTACGCTATAATAGTGACAGCTGGAGTACCAGCATTATACTGTAAAATCAACACTTTTTTTTGCAGTGTAGGATTGCTATATGCAGACAATAACATAGGTTATTGCAAAGACAAAATAGTAGTAAGTGTAAAGACATTTCCTTTTATTAGGACGCAATGAAAAAAAAACATTGAGTTAATAATTGATAAACTATAACAAAGATAAAGATAAAATAAGTGATATGTTTATAAAAAAGTTCGCAAATTTTGTATACAGTAATTTTCAAAACAGTTAAAGTATTAGTCAATAGATGACGCTAGTGTGTCTCAAACTGTATGACCTCTTAAATTAATTAAAAAACTTCAAAACGCAAATCTCTTCACGTTTTAACAGCTAAACAAGATGAAGAGTGAGAGCTAAGTGAGCTTTGATCTAGTTTGACACATTAGTTTATGAAGACAACAACAGCTGCCAAATCACATATAAAACGGCTAATATTGACGTAAATTTCCTCGGAAACTACTGTATTGACGTCCATGCTTTTTATAATAGTTTTGGCAGATAAATTAGAAATTGATCGATCTGCAAAAATAAGAAAAGAAAATGCAATAGTTAGGAATTAATAAACAAGTGGGTAAGTGTGACCGAAGATCGCACAAACGGTTTCCTTTAATATTCCTTTCAAAACTCTTTATAAATCAAAACACTTTATAAAACTCTTTAATAAATCCAAATAAATTTAATTTTCCCAAAAAAAGTCATGTTTTTTTATAAAGTAAAAATTTACTACTTTTCTCGTTTTTTCGAAAATCTGAATCCGGTCCGATAGCGGGCGAAGCCCGCTATTATACTCTGTCATAATAATATCTGTCATGTGGACTAAATGCGATGTAAAAAAAAAAAAATTCAAAATTTAACATGTTGTATAGAGACCTTCAAAATATTAAAATATGCCAATATTTCCATAATCGGGTTTTTATCATGATTCAATACGTTCCTCAAACTCATATGACGTTATAATTACTTGCTGACGTCATATTTACGTGCTTTCTCTATTAATCATTTTCATACTCTCTTTGTATTATTCTCAAACATTTGAAAAAGTCCGTTAAACTTCCAATATGACGTCAGATTAGTTTTCATTTTAATTCTTTAATGACGTTCTATTAACCTGCTTTCTGCGTACTTACACATACTCATACTCCTTGTATTATTGAGAAATGTTTGAAAATTTCCGTTATTTTACCCATATGGCGTCAATTATTTGATATTCCTTTTAAAACACTTTATTCTTTCTTTAGCAAATCCAAATAAACTTCATTTTCAAAAAAAAAAAAAAAAAAAAAAAAGTCATGCTTTTTATAAAGTAAAAATTTACCGGTCTATTTTTCACATTTTTTCGAAAATCTGAATCCGGTCCGATAGCGGACGAAGCCTATTTCCATAATCGAATTTTTATCATGATTCAATACGTTTCTCAAATTCATATGACGTTATGATCACTTGCTTTCTCTGTTACTCATATTGATACTCTCTTTGTATTATTCTCAAACATTTGAAAAAGTCCGTTAAACTTCCAATATGACGTCAGATTAGTTTTCATTTTAATTCTTTAATGACGTTCTATTAACCTGCTTTCTGCGTACTTACACATACTCATACTCCTTGTATTATTGAGAAATGTTTGAAAATTTCTGTTTTATTACCAATATGACGTTATATTAATCTTTTTTTCAATTGGTGAAAGTTTTTATTTCATTTTCATTTTTCACCTGGAAATCTTTCAATAGCAAATTAATTATTGTAGAAAGAATTTTATTGTTGATTTTTAATTGTTGGCAACTGCTATAACGAAAACTTTTTTAATTTAATAGAAAAATTCTGTTAGATTTTTGGTATTTTTTCTCTCTGTATTAAAATAATACTATTTTTTCAAAATTTTATGATTTTGAGCTTCATAGTAGATATTCAGCTATAAGTACACAAAATTCCAAGTCTGTAAGGCATATAGCTTCTGAGAAACGGCTCTGTGACGGACAGAAAACCAAGCGGGAGGAATAGTTTCGTAAAATGAACGAAAACCTAAAAAATGAATTTTTTTTTTTTTGGTAAAACTTCTTAACTATCGTTTTATTATTATTATTATTATTATTTATTGCTGGAGGATCAATTTATAGTTTAGTTACTAGCTTAGTTAAAAGTAATGATATCAAATTTGAGTGACGCTATGTTAATTTTTTTAAATCATCATTTTCTTTTTAGTTTATTTATATTCACAGGTGCAATTATTATCTTAACATGAAAATACATATAAAATTTATTCTCTAAAGCTTTTTCATTCAGATCTCTCAGGAATTCAAAATATGGGTTTTAAAAGAAATGATATCAAAATTTGAGTGACACCTTGACGTGAATTTAATAGGATTGTTTTAAATTTCAATTTAAATTATTTTTCGTTTCTCTTCTAAAGTATATTTACACATACAAACAATACTTTTCATTTTTCAATACACTGTTAAATATATTACTTTCACTGAGCCTATATTATGTATTTATTTCAATAAACTGATTTATGTTTTGTGCCACGCTATCCAAAATCATAAGTAAAATTTATGTAAATGATTATTTTGCGTCATAGTATCCACTTGCACGCATTTTCCTTTGTTTGGATACTATGACGCAAAATAATCATTTACATAAATTTTACTTATGATTTTGGATAGCGTGGCACAAAACATAAATCAGTTTATTGAAATAAATACATTTCAATACATAATATAGGCTCAGTGAAAGTAATATATTTAAAAGTATATTGAAAAATGAAAAGTATTGTTTGTATGTGTAAATATACTTTAGAAGAGAAACGAAAAATAATTTAAATTTAAATTTAAAACAATCCTATTAAATTCACGTCAAGGTTTCACTCAAATTTTGATATCATTTCTTTTAAAACCCATATTTTGAATTCCTGAGAGATCTGAATGAAAAAGCTTTAGCGAATAAATTTTATATGTATTTTCATGTTAAGATAATAATTGCACCTGTGAATATAAATAAACTAAAAAGAAAATGATGATTTAAAAAAAATTAACATAGCGTCACTCAAATTTGATATCATTACTTTTAAGACCCATATTTGAAATTCTTAGAGCCAAAAGAAAGTGCTGCGTCACAACTTTTAACCCGTTAAGGGTTTTTGTACTGATATCATTACTTTTAAGCGGTTATTGATGAAAATTTCATTCAGTCGAAATTAAGCATTAGGGTATAAAAGAATAAAACTTAGTGGCTTCGCCCGCTAGTGGGCCTTCAATTTACATCAGGGCCTCGAATCTAACTGAATTCTCCATTTGTATGATAATCCCTTAATTTCCACATGGAATAGTATAAACCTCTAACCGAACGAACCCCCAACACGGGTCCCCGCTGCCTCCGGCACCGTATACCAGTCGTGCTATGCATGCACCGGATAATACCTTAATTTGCACATCGGATAGTATAAACCTCTAACCGAACGAACCTCCGACTCGGTTCCCCGCTGCCTGCGGCACCGTATAGCTGCGGTGCTGCATAATATGATTAAGTGGTCACAGACCTTTTAAACAATATATCACATGAGGGGTGTGTGCAATATTTTAAAAGTACCCCCCTTGTGGGAGGAACAAAGTGGGGGGATGGAAACTGGAGATGCATAACATGACTAAGTGGTGACAGACCTTTCCAAGAATATATCATATGAGGAGTGTCAGAAAAATTTAAAAAGTGCCCCCCTGGAGGGGGCAAAGTGGGGGGATGGACACCGGAGGTGCATAATCTAATTAAGTGGTCACAGACCTTTCCAACGATATATCACGAGAGGTTGTGCAAAATTTCAATAAGTACCCCCTTGGGGGGGGGCAAAGTGGGGGGATGGACACCAGAGATGCATAATATGAATAAGCGGTCACAGACTTTTCCAACGATATATCACATGAGGGGTTGTGCAAAATTTCAAAAAGTACCCCCTTGGGGGGGTAAAGTGGGGGTGTGGACACAGGAGATGCATAATATGATTAAACAGTCTCAGACCTTTCCAACAATATATCACATGAAGGGAGTGTGCAAAATTTTAAAAAGCACCCCCCTTGGGGGGGGGGAGCAAAGTGGGGGGATGGACACCAGAGATGCATACTATGACTAAGCGGTCGCAGACCGTTCCAACGATATATCACATGAGGGGTTGTGCAAAATTTCAAAAAGTACCCCCTTGGGGGGCAAAGTGGGGTGTGGACACAGGAGATCCATAATATGATTAAACAGTCACAGATCTTTCCTAAAATATATCACATGAAGGGTGTGTGCAAAATTTTAAAAAGTACCCCCTTGGGGGGGCAAAGTGGGGGGATGGACACCAGAGATGCATAATATGATTAAACAGTCACAGACCTTTCTAACGATATATCATATGAGGGGTGTGTGCAAAATTTTAAAAAGTACCCGCCTAAGAGGGGGGGCAAAGTAGGGGGATGGACACCAGAGATGCATAATGACTAAGCTGTCACAGACCTTTCCAACAATATATCACAGGAAGAGTATCAGCAAAATTTAAAAAGTGCCCCCCTGGAGGGGGCAAAGTGGGGGGATGGACACTAGAGGTGCATAATCTAATTAAGTGATCACAGACCTTTCCAACGATATATCACATGAGGGGTTGTGCAAATTTTCAAAAAGTACCCCTTTGGGGGGGTAAAGTGGGGGTATGGACACAGCAGATGCATAATATGATTAAATAGTCACAGACCTTTCCAACAATATATCACATGAAGGGTGTGTGCAAAATTTTAAAAAGTACTCCCCTCAGGGGAGGGGGGGGCAAAGTGGGCAGATTGACACCAGAGATGCATAATATGACTAAGCGGTCACAGACCTTTCCAACAATATATCACATGAGGAGTATTAGCAAAATTTAGAAAGTATCCCCTTGGGGGGGTCAAAGTGGGGGCATGGACACCGGAGATGTGTAATAGGATTAAACGGTCACAGAACTTTCCAACAATATATCACATGAGGGGTATCAGCAAAATTTAGGAAAGTATCCCCCTTAAAAGGGGGGGGGGCAAAGCAGGGGATGGACATTATCATTAATTTTGTCAATCGGGCATGAAAAAATCATGAATTTCGTTGATCGTGTGTTTAAAAATCATGAATTTTGTTGATCGGGTGTGTAAAAATCTGTGAATTTCATCAATCGGGCACAGAAAAAACATGACTTTTGTCGATCGGGGGAGGTGGGATCATATATTTTGTCAAACGGCATGTAAAAATCATGAATTTTGTTTATCGATCGCATAAAAATCACGAATTTCATCAAATGGATACATAAAATCCAAGAAATTCTTCGATCGGCACATTAAAATCATTAATTTCGTCAAACGGATGCATAAAAATCAAGAAATTCGTGAATCGGGCACATAAAATTTATCAATCGTTGAGTAAAAATTATGAATTTCGTCGATTACGTACGAAAAAATCATGAATTTTGTAGAACGGACGCATAAAAATTACCAATTCGTAGAGTAGTCACATAGAAATCACGAATTCATCAAGTGGGTGGTTAAAAATTACAAGTTCAACAAGTAAGTGCATAAAAATCACAAATTTCATCAAACGTTTGCATAAAAATCAATCATTTTTGTCGATCGGGTTCAGAAAAATGAAATTTCATCGATCGAGTACGAAAAAAATCATGAATTTCGGTGATCAAGTGCGTAAAATTCATGAACTTTGTTGACCAGTGTGTAAAAATCATGAATTTTGTCGATCGGGTGTGTAAAAATGATGAGTTTCATTAATCAGGCACAGCAAAAACATGAATTTTGTGGATCACGGAGGGGGAGATCATAAATTTTGTCGAACACAGATGTAAAAATCATGAGTTTCGTTTATCGGTGCATAAAATTCATGAATTTTGTCAAACAGGCACATAAAGATCAAGAAATTTGTTGATCGGCATGTAAAAATCATTAATTTCATCCATCGGGCATGCAAAAATCATGAATTTAGTCGATCAGGCATGTAAAAATCACAAATTTTGTCAACGGGGCACATAAAAATCAAGAAATTTATTGATCGGCATGTAAAAATCAGAAATTTTGTTGAACGGGCACATAAAAATCACGAATTTCGCCCATTTAGTGCAGTAAAATCATTAATTTCATCGATCAGGTTCAGAAAAATCAGTAGTTTCGTCGATCTGGCGAGGAAAAATCATGAATTTTGTCAAACGGACATGGGAAAAAAAAGAAAATCCTGCATTTGTCGGGTTTTCTCCATATTTTTAATCGCCAGTTTTTCAAGTTTTATCGCCGAGTGCCTATTTTCACCTTTACCCAAAAATGAATAACATCGAATTAAAAGGGACAGGTTATTTATTAACTATATATGGGAAAAAAACTTTAACGGCCATGTACTACGCCAAGGTCTTAACTGGAGCGTAAAAATGAGGAAACGTGTTTCCTTACAGATGCTCAACTACTGTATAAAGCGTCGACAAAAAGGGGTGACAATCCCGTGCAAATGAACTATGAAAACTTCCAAAAATGGGTGTTGGAAAAACTTCTTCCAAATTTGCAACCGAATAGTGCCCTATATATAGACAATGCTCCACATCACATGCCTGTTGAAAACCGCACTCCTGCAAAGAATTCTATAATAAAAGTTATGAGAGACTGGCTGAAAAACAACAAAATATACTGTGGCGAACAAATGCGAAAAGTAGAACTTTTCTCTCAGAGAGTAATCGTCCAAAGAAAATCGTCTATAAAATTGATAATAAAATTCTAGTTTAGAAGGTATTATTATTTTTTTTTTAATATTTTAAATGATAAAATTTTATCCGCCCTTCCAAATTGTTTGAAAATACAAGCTGCAATTTATAATAGATAAAATACTCCCTCCCCCAGGTATTTGGTTTATTTATTTATTGTTTTTTATTTATTTTGAATTGATGGTTCTCCATTTCAAAATTTTCATTTAATTTGATACTTTGATGGTCTATAGTATATTGTGTATACTACTACTATGTATTGTGTACACAATATATATAGTATATATTGTGAAGCTTCATGCATGTTTTGCTGTTACTGTATATTAATTTTTCAAATTCATTTTTAATAAACTTATGCAAGTAAATAGTTTTAGAGTCCTATGTTGTTTTCTACATATTCAGACAATTTCAAACTTTGCACTCACCAACACTTAATTTATAAGATCTGACTATTAAAAAACATTGCGAAATAATTAACAGTGGTTTTCTCTAAAAAAATTTTTTCTTTCTTCTATATGTTTTCAAAATACACCGCTGTACAAGAAACCGTGCTTGGCTGCAATATAATTTCAATTGTGTCAAAATTGTATAAAAACAATCCCTATGTAAAAAATGATATTTATGTAAGTTGTAATCAAAAAATTAAATGTATTAGCAGCAGTTGAAATTTAATACATTTTCAGAATTTACTTTGAAGAACAAACACTTATTACAGTCAACAGTAAACAGTATTTTATACAAAAATTGGGAAAAGTTTAAGATTATTAAATTTGTGAAGAGTTAATTTTTGGTAGGAAAAACTTTTGTGAAGTGTCCTGTTTTAATATGAAAAGAAATGTGAAATAACCAGTTTTAAAATTTAAAAAAAATGTGAAGGATACTGTTTTAAGATTAAAAAAAATTGTGAAGGATCCTTTAAAGCTCTTCTTAATTCTTCTTAAACAGAGCCCTGTAATATACTTACTAAAGTTGTATTTTTTCTGTGATTTAAGCACATATAAGGTATTTCATACCTCTTAATTAGTAATTTTAAATGATTTTTAAATTCACAGGTAAATGATAGAAAAATTGAAAAATAAAATAGCTATTTGTTTACTTTTCAAACTCTGAATTTAAAGTAAATAAGAACTTATTTATTCATTGTATAGTAATATTTTAGAGCTAAAAAAACCTATGTGGGTTAAAATGATTATATTCTTAAGTTTCGCAAGCAAATAGCAATTTTTTTTACTGTTTTTTTTTAATATTTTTTAATGTAACATTTGACATTAAAACAATATAGTGCTCGAAAACTATTTAACAAGCTTATTAAAAAATGAATGTGAATAATTAATATAAAGTAAATGCAAAACATTCATGAAGATAGTAGTTTGTCACACAACTGTTTGTAAATGCAATGAGAAAAAAAATGATAACAATGTAATAATACTGGCAATATGAATGCAATAAGGTAATGCAATGAGAAGGGAAAAAAAAAAAAAAAAAGCTATTTGTTTACTTTTCAAACTCTGGATTCAAAAGTAATTAAGAACTTATTTATCCATTGTATAACATAAAACACTTAATTCAGAACTAACTTTCTGCATTTTCTTTTACAAAATAACATAAAAGTAATATTTTAAAGCCATAAAAACATGTAACTGGCAGTTGCTCTGACAAAGACTACCTAAGCACCTTACCAAAACGAAAATTTTTAAAAGAACCATCAAGTCATATAAAATAAAAAACAATGAATAAATAAACGAAATACCTAATAGTAAGTATAATATCTTTGATTTTCTGTGCCTATCTTTTCCCCAATTGCTCAATCTCCATGTTGTATACTCTCGCTCTCGCTAATTTGTGCTTCGCGCATTGATACGATAATAGTTGGTTGGTTGTCTTCGTTGCGAAAGAAACAAAGAAATGAAAAATATTTTATCATTAGAAAATGAAAGATTTATTATATTTAGCAGTAAAATTGAATACATGTAATTAAAAAATATTTCCTCATTTTGAAAAAGGAATCGAAATAATTTTTCGAATATATGCATGTTTGAAATCTGAAATTATTTCTTTGTAACAAAAAGAGAAAACATATAAACCCCAATTGAATTTAATACATATGTTTTACATGTTTAGAGTATATAATTCATTGTTTTTGCATTTAAAAAAATCTAAATAATTAGCCCGGTCAGAACCGTACATCAATTTTTAACTGTAATGCCCCGCGGAAGAAGGGAGTGAACACTCTATTGCATTTGTACAGCTTGGCTTAAGAAAATAGTCCCATTTTTAAATCGGATTATATAAAAAACTAGAGTTTTCCTATTTAAGTGGATAGGGGGATTCGCTTCATCTAAAACCGATTAGTATCATATATTAATTTTAAAAAAATCCTTCCGGCGGATTTCGAGATAAGCGCCTTTACACCATGACACCATTACATGCAGAGCGAAAAACTTCCCATTTTACTTAAAAATGGATTTCCAGATCTTAAAATCTACTGCATGTAGAAATCTATAAATTTCAGGATAGAGTTAGACCGGAGATATAAGACGGCTGTCAAAAAATCAAAATGATGTGCCTCATATTTGCTGAGATATTAAATGTCGGCTTTTCGCTTTTCCTTTGAACTCAAACTAGCTGTATATATAAGAGTGACGGAAATCTTCGGTTTTGGGCTTTCGGTTTTCGGTTTTTGCTGCGTTACTCGAGAATCTACCGTCTCTCATGATATGAGATAGTTTATTAATTATATATAAACGAAACATGCTTACTAGCATACATGCTTGTAGCATATATTAATGTTATTCCCTAGTACACTCTCCTAGAAGTTACATTTTCAGCTTAGCAATTTTTCACGCTTATAAATTTATTTTCTATGAATATTTCTAAATAAATTAATGCCTTGTTTCAAAACAGACATCTGTAATTTAATGCTTACAATCTACAAAGTCATAAAACTGTCTGCAAGTGAAGGGAAAGATTAACTAGATTAGAAAACTTGGAAGGAAAAGTTAATAAAGGACATTAATAAATTGTAGACTTAGAAAAAACAATTTTTCGAGTTCGTGTAACAGAGTTGAACATTAACAAAGGTGTTCGTAAATTCAACGATAAATAATGGAAATGCATGGTATTTGTCGTAAGAAAATAAAATATTAGATTAAAAAAACATAATATCGAATAGTCTTACTAGCAAAAAACTCCACGAAGAGGGTCTTGCTTAACGTTTATGATTTTTCTATCATGTAAAAGCTTTTCAAATAAATTTTTATCCAATTTCATGCAGCTAAGTTGCTTCAAATTTTGCATACATAATTAGTTTTGACGATGATTCGATATCTCTTAATTCCAGTTGTATGTTTTTTTTCTCTTAGAAAATATCAGTGGAGATGGAATAATAATAATAATTATAATAATAATAATAATGATGATGATGATGATTATATATTAAAGAGACAGACTTTATAGTATTTGTTATTTAAAATTATTAGCGATAATTAAGAGAAATTTATTAATAAAAAAATTGATGAAATTGAAATATAAATATAGTGCTGTTTTCGAAAAAGAAAAAATAAGTATAAGATAATAATCCACTCAGATCGCATCAGATGATTTTTATGTACTGTACGGACACAGTCTACATGCGAAGTTAGGTTGCGTTGTCGTCTTCGTAACAGTATTTAAATCCATGTAGCATATATTAATGTTATTCCTGATCTAGGGCTGCCATCAGCAAATACACTCCATCGACGCTAAATCAAACAAGTGTTGATGTTTTAGTATAAAATGAATGTTTTTCCACACATTATATTGCTTACAGTGTGCCATGTAGCGAGTCGGTAGCAAGCTGATTACTTTCTAAACTCATAAATACCGTATCAGTTGACAGGTAAAAAAGAAGTATGTCGAACCAGTTATCTATGTCAAGTCAAACATAGGATCCACATAGCGAGCCGTTTAATCATGAAAAACTCTTAAGGGAAACTTTTGAATTTTGAAGATTCAAGCTGAAACAAAAGCGGTAAGATGTTGCAAGAACTGTAACTCTTGCAATAACGATATCAACATGTTTAGTGAAAAAGAAAATTGTAGTTTGTTGAAGTCTCTCTGTCTCTGCACCTAAGATGAGAAAGGCCCATTCAAATTGATGTAAAGAGCATGGCATGTAGACCCCCAAGTAGTGGAAGCCCATTAGTTATTCCGCCGAAAACCAGTTCAACCTCACAGAAAAAAATTGTCAAAAATTCAAATTAATGTAAGGAGCATGGCATGTAGACCCCCAAGTAGTGGAAGCCCATTAGTTATTCCGCTGAAAACCAGTTCAACCTCACAGAAAAAAATAAAACCCAATTTGGGTCATGCCTGTTTTGGTTAGCACTGTGTATCCATTTTGGGCACTGTTAAATAGCCATTTTCAAAAAATAAATAAACAAATAAATAAAAAATAAATAAAAAATAAATTATGGCACATTATCCAAGAAGATTAGATGATTTTCTAATATTCCATAATCAAGTGGTTCATAGATCTACAACTGTGAAAAATATGGTTCTGTGAAAAAATTTCAATAAATATATGAGACTTAAAAATCTTTTTCGTTTTTTATGATTTATTTTTGAATATTTATGCTTCACAACGTTTTAATTACCGTTTTAAATAATATATAGTTACCATTTTTTTTTCAAAATGCGAAGTGTTTTGGAATAAAAACTTAATGTTGTATGTTGATTTTCCGATTACTCTGATCACCTTAAAGCCATGTCTGAAGTGGCGTTTTAATTAACAAATTTTCTTTAAAATATTTCTTAACATAATAACTTTAAACAATATTCTTTGACACGAAAACATAATTTAATCAATATCCACGAACGCAATAAATGTAAAATCGATTAAATAGGAATAATAAAATAAAATAACAATGAATATAATCAAAGAGAAAGCTTTTGAAATTTTACACACATTAAAGACATTTAAAGGATCTTGTATATGAAAACATAAATATGTAAATTGAGATCAGTAGAACTATTGTCTGCTATAAAATGTAATAAAGAGTTTGTTAATTGTATATGTTTTTAATGATCGGAAGTGACATTTTTGCTTAATTAATGCGCTGATTCTTCTTTAAATGTTACATTAAAGAAGTCGTGGGTAACAGCTAGTTATCCACGATATTGTTGTAAGCATGTTATAAAAGGCATTTCACAAGCATTTGTGAATAATGAATATAATGTGTTGGCTGGTATAGAGATCTTTATAATATACTTCTCGTATTGTTGGAAAGTGTTTCATAATCTATGCTTCATGCGTAATTTTTCTTTCTTGTTATTACTTATAACAAAAACATAAAAATCAATTTCAAAAATGTATTGTTATAATACGAGAAAAATTGCTACAATGCAATTTTCAGGATAACAAAAAATACCTGTTTAAATTTCGTGTATTTTCTAAAACACATAAATAACTTACACAATAATGTTTTAGCATCAAAAATATTCTAAATGTTGGTTCTTTTTCTAAAGAACGTCTTACTCAAGAAAAATAGGAGTACAGCAAGGATAAAAATTTGTCAAAAAATAAAATACTCTCATTCTTTATTCCGATGATGTTCTGCTGTCAAAAAGGAAGGAAAACTGAAAGACATGACTTGTTTTCGTGTCAAGTTCTACACTTGACGAAATAAAACAAAGAATGATTGCGGAAATACGTGGGGGGTGGGGAAGAGAATCAGCAAATTTTGAGCAAATAAAAATAGTCATTATAAGAAAAGATTTTTAAAATATATATATATTTCCTTTAAATCGATTTTAAAGAAAAGTATACTATTCAGTTAAACGACACGAGCAGGGAAGACCGAGCTATGCTCGGTCAAAATTAAATTTGAATTCAAATATCATGACCCATGACCAAAATGACCCACTAATTGAATTTCCTCGAACATGTGACTTAGCTCAAAAGTCTTTTCGTGCCCGAAAACCATAGGATGCAAAATTTAGTGTAAATAGTCTGAGCCGTTTTTAAGATAAAATAGCTTGACCCATAATGACCCATAACCAAAATGACGCACTAATCGAAATTTCTCGAACATGTGACCTAGCCTAATAGTCTTCTTGTTCACTAAACCTGTAGGGTGCTAAATTTATTTCAAATCTATTGAACCGTTTTTTAGATAAAATATCTTGACCCATAATGACCCATGACCAAAATGACCCACTAATTGAATTTTCTCGAACATGTGACCTAGCCCAACAGTCTTCTCGTGCTCGAAAATCATTGGATGCAAAATTTAGTGTAAATTGAGCCGCTTTTTAAATCTTGACCCAAAATGACCCACTAATTTAATTTTCTCGAACATGTGACCTAGCCCAACAGTCTTCTTGTGTCCAAAAACCATTGGATGCAAAATTTAGTGTAAATTGAGCCGCTTTTTAGATCTTGACCCACAATGACCCAGAAATGACCCACTAATCGAATTTTCTCGGACATGTGACCTAGCCCAATGATTTTATCGTGCTCGAAACTCGTAGGACACAAAATTTAATCAAAATCGTTAGAGCCGTTTTTTAGATAAAATTAATTTGACCCGCGTTGACCCAAAAATGACCCACTAATCGAAAGTTCTCAAACATGTGACCCAGCCCAATAGTCTTCTCGTGCCCTAAAACGGTAGGATACGAAATTTCGTCAAAATCGTTAGAGCCTTTTTAAGATAAAATTTGCATATATATACAGGGTGGTTATAAAATAAGTATCCCTATTTGGAGCTGTCTGTAGCTTGAAGAAATAACCCGAATGAAACCAAAATTTGTACACATACTATTCGAGAAGGGGGAAGAAGAATGGAACAATAAAAAAATAGTTACAATAATCGGAAACAGATGGCGCTACGGGTCCTGTCGGTACAAACGCCGTTGTAATCATTAGTAAATTCAAAACGCGGTCATTTCTCCCATTGTACGACATGGCTCTCAGTTTGCCAGATTGCGCTTTAATTTAAAAACTATTCTACATTAACAACTCAAACAGTGCAGCTGCTTTACGTGAATTTAGGCGTGTGAAAGGAATGCGTAAAGGGAAAGGTCCTTTGAAACCGTGTGCAGTGAGAAGAATGGTAAAAAAATTCGAGGAGACTGGATCGTTTACTTTAAAATGTGGAAGAGAGAGGAAACCAGTACCTCTCCGCATGCAAGAAGAAATTGCCACTGCGATTGTGGAGTCATCAGGGATGCCGGAAGCCGGTCCTAGTGCACGTGGAGTTGCCCGAAATTTGGATATTCCATATGCTACTGTTCGAAAAGTCCTAAGAAAGGTAATCCAATTTTATCCGTTTAAAATTAGTTGCCATCAACAATTGTTACCCGGTGACGCGCAGCAGAGACTGGATTTTGTTTTAACGTTTTTAGCACGAATGGAGGTGGATGATGCCTTCACATGGAAGATTTTATTAGGAGATGTAGTCCATTTTCATATGAATGGGACAGTCAATACGCAGAACTGCAGAATATGGGCTTTGGAGCCACGAACTGTTATTCACGAAATACCCCTCCACTCTCCAAAAATCACTGTGTGGTGTGGCTTTACTGCAAGTTTCATTCTTGGTCCTTATTTTTTTTTTGAGGAGTTACGGCCAACAGGCCCTGTAACGTGTTCGGTTACTATTATTGCACATTACATTTTACACACAAAAGCGCCATCTGTCGGCGATTATTGAAATTATTTTTTTATTGTTCCTTTCTTCTTCTCCCTTCTCAAATGGTATGTGTACAAATTTTGGTTTCATTCGGATTATTCCTTCAAGCTACAGACAGCTCCAAATAGGGATACTTATTTTATAACCACCCGGTATATATAACCACACACAAGATTTGCTCGTATTAGAATATATGATAAAGTGGCGTGGCACTTCGAAAATTATGGGAGAGACTCAAGTAGTCATTTTCAAATAAATTGAACAATTACAATTATAAATAATTCATAAAACATTCGTAATTAATTAATCGTTCAAATTAATTATTAATACCATTACCGTGAAAAGAAATATTTTAAATATTTCAGATAGAAGATTTAATGTACAACGTGGCCATAATTAAACTGACGGTACCCAGAGTGTTCTGTAGCGCAAGCTAATTGCGAGAACGGCACCAAATTTTGTAGGAAGATTAAACAAGACGGGGGAAATCCGCGAAAAAAAATTTAGTTCCAAAAGTCACCGCCAGGGGAATATGTGGCTCTGTGTATTCGAAAAAGAGAGTTTCAAAAAAGAAAGAATCAATACTGAAATAAAATTACCGTTTATTTAACGAATTTAGCAATTTAATCCAAGCTCAAAATGGTAACAGTTTATAAAAAGCTAAAAATTTACATAAACACTACTAAAGTTTCTTTATCTGCAATTTCACAGCCCCAAAGAAAACAACAGCAGAAGAAGAAGTTCTTTATTCATATTTCACGTTACATCTTTTGGCCCAGTGCCAGCTTGTTCGGCTTTAAAAGGTAATGTGCTACTGTTAGAAGCAATTTCATTGAAAGTTATCTTTCATAATGTCTCCTTCTTTAGTCGAGCGAGCTCTATTTGTCAAATTCTTTTACCTCAACCAGTACAATGCGCCAGCCGCTCTTCGTGCTTTTAGAAACCACAAAAAAATGCGTAAAGGTAACGATCCTTTGTCAGTTAATGTTTTAAAAGCAATGGTTGAGAAGTTTGAGAAAACAGGTTCTCTAAATGTTCAGTCAGGCAGAGGACGAAAATACGTATCACAGGATACAAGCGAAGAAGTGGCAACGGCGATTGTCGACAGAGCACCAGACAATATTGCTACCACCGTGGGATAGCTCGGAATCTGGATATGCCTTATTGTACGGTATGGAAAATCCTACGAAAGATTATCCACTTCTATCCGTACAAGATCAGCCGTGTACAAGAGTTATGTCACACCGACCATGATAAGCGATTGGCTTTTGCTCTCACTTTTCTTGCCCGAATGGAGTTGGATGATGCTTGGTCCTGGAAAATCTTATGGGGAGACGAGGCCCACTTTTACCTGAATGGAACTGTAAATACCCAGAACTGCCGAATTTGGGATAACAAGTCACCAAGAGCATTCAAGGAAATTCCTTTGCATTCACCAAAGATAACTGTTTGGTGTGGTTTCACAGCAGATATGACCATAGGCCCATTCTTCTATGAGAACATTACTCCGACAGGACCTGTAACTTGTTCTGTTACCGGAGACAAATATCGCCAAATGCTAAACAACTTTGTTATTCCGGCACTTCAGCAAAGACAGAGCCTGGAGAATATCATTTTCATGCAAGATGGAGCTCCTCCACATATTGCTTTGCGGGTACAGCAGCTGCTACGACAGAAATTCACAACAGAAAAAGTCATTAGCCGCTGTTTTCCAACTGCATGGCCACCTCGGTCCCCTGATCTTACACCCTGTGACTTTTGGCTATGGGGTTACCTAAAGTCCAAGGTCTATCACGGAGGTGTCCAGGATCTGGCTACTTTGAAGGATAACATATCGCGAACTGTACGGGAGATTCCTGCAGACATGTTATTCTCTGTTGTTGTAAATGCTGTGCACAGAATGCAATATGTGGACCACAAAAACGGCGGCCACATCGAACCTGAGTTGGATGTGCTAAATTAATTTTATTTCAGTATTGATTCTTCTTTTCTAAAACTCTCATTTTCGAATACACAGCGCCACATATTCGCCTGGCGGTGACTTTTGGAACTAATTTTTTTTTTCGCGGAATCCTTCGTCCCCCGTCTTGTTTAATCTTCCTACAATATTTGGCGCCATTCTCGCAATTAGATCGCGCTACAGAACACTCTGAGCACCGTCAGTTTAATTATGGCCACCTTGTATTTAAAATTGGAGAATTACGACTGTCAAAGTATCAGTCAACGAGGGTTTGAGGGGGACAGGTTCAGTTAGGTGGAGAGGCCGGAGACCTGTTAACTGCACCGATGCCACCCGTATTCACCCCGACCTAGTCAACTGCACTGGGCGTCAATGCGTACAAGATATCTTCTTCATCCCCATCGCTTTACTTAGGCACAGTGACAGCTATTTTCTATTGGCGTTAGTTTGCTAAATTGGGCGTTTTAGCGATAATTTCGGCTATCGATTTTTTTCCCCTTAAACTCGCAAAATTCTTATACACACATATTTTACATATGTATTATAATAAAACATTTTGCTTATAATAACTACTAAATCACAAAAAAATCAATAATACAAAAAGAACCAATAATTATAATACAATATAAAAAACAATCAGATTCAGTGAAACGTCGACATACGTTGTTGTTGATTAGGTTTTGGTCTAAATCTACCAACAGGTGGCACTGCTATGCTGAATTTTGCAGGATTTACACGATTTTAGCAATAGTCATATCTCAAAAACTAAAGCACGGAATTTAATGAAACTTTAGATTCAGTTAGACCTTGATATAAATTGGTGCTGATTCGTTTTTAGTATATGCGAAACCTGTGTGAGATAGAAGAAATTTTGGGGATTGGCACACCGACTAGTTTTTCATGCCTTCCTAAAGATCACATCTCCAAAAAGTTAATTAGTTAAAATGTCATGACAAATTTTAAAATATAATAAAAATGACTTTTTAACTTAACATTTTTGTTTTTAGAAAATAAACTAATTGTATTGCGGAAAATCCTATTTTTAATTTTAGGAAATGCACCTTAAGGATTGTCCAAAAAGAAACGAAAAAACAAACCAGCGAGTCAACTGAAAAATATTTGATGCAGTTTTGTCACCTACGTCATATAGAACTACTTGGAAATTCCAAAGAGTGTACGCATATTGTAAATGAAACAAGGCAGTTTTTTTTTTTCCATAATGGAGTTTAATTTATGAGTTTTCGCAAGCGTGGTTTCTCTCAAATTTTACTTTCATTGTTGATGCTTTCATACACTGAAAACTATATAATCATATCTGCTAATGACAAATTCTAGCTAAGCTGTGCGATATTTGCCTAAATATATTGGTCGCCATAGGTCGCCATAAAAGAAGCTAACTTGGCGATAGCTGTCTAATTTTTCGAAAATCCCATTCAAATTCAGTATTGACGAAAACTAAGAATCTTCTATAATCGGGTTCCATGCATTTTAACTTCATGTATTTGAGTGAAATTAGTTGAATTCTTAAAAAAACAAGAAAGAGGGAAACTACCTTTTCTTGGTGGTGCAAGCCGGGGAAGGACTTTTTTGTCTGGAAGAAAAATAATGATTTTATTTTATTTAAGGTGGGGAAGGGGGGGCGCAGAATTTCTTACTGCCCCGGGCGCCAAAAAACGTAGCTACGCCACTGACGCTGCCTCACGCACTGACCAGACGCCACTACGGAACCACCTGCGCTCCTTGTCCTACGGAGTCCGTCCTCGCCTTCGTCTCGCATTAGATAAATGTGGAAGTTTTCCTATCACCGTTCACTACCCGTTGCCCTGTTACCACCCTTGGCTGGTGCAAAGCGCCTAGGCGCGAGGGATTGACCTACGGGATGCCTTTTACCACCCAGCTGTCCCGAAGTCCTTGCCAGAGACATCAACCTAAATCCCATGTCGGCGGACGTTACCGACCACAGACTATAGGTGAGACTCTGTGGTGGTCCTCAAGGGTTCGACCTTAGGCCGCAAACCTCTTGCAGCCGAGAACAGACTCAAAGGAGGGGATAGTTCAGAGTCATGTGGGTGGTCATCCCCCACCTCCGGCGGCACTACCGGCTAATCGGACACCACTTTAACACCCGTCCTCAACGTTGAGGTGGTGATTCGTCAGCTTACCTGCCCCTGTCATGTCGAAGAGTATCTCTCAATGCCGGGCTCCCGGTCTTCTTCCCCACTGAAGGGATTGATTCAGGGTCACCGGAGGGGCGGATAGAAACGTTTTACGGTAAAAGTCACGTAATGTAAACTGCTCTATAAATGGATTGGCTAAAATAATCCAAATAGAAAGGTAATTTAATATACTTCTATTAATCTTTATGATACTGTAGTTTCTCTAATTCTCTTGGTAAGAAAGTGGAAAAAGCATAAATCACTTTTACCGTCGATACACTTGCCTTTGGTTTTCGCCAAACACGATTCCCGCCAAGATATATCACCCGGACACAGAAAGCTCTGACCAATCCCAATCAGATTACGAGATGGCAAAACTCGGTTTGAAAAAAAATTATGCGTGGAGAAAACGATTTGGAACTGAAACCAAGTGAAAAATTACAATTAACAGTTGCATTTATCTATAAAATGAACAAACAAATCCGATTTCACAACCATGTAATGACTTTTCTCAACAAAATTTTGTAGGTAATGTGAGTTACCCAAAGTCTGGGTAATTTCAGGCTCTAAACGCTACGGTAACCCGCAATACGTCACGTGATATCGGTCTCTAAATGAACGCTACCGGTTACACATAAAATTAAGAAGAAACTAGAAGTAGCATAAGAGTGTTATCTTCTCTGCTGCCTGTTTGCCACTGGATTTTTTTAGTTTGTCCTTGTTACCGAAACTAATTCCAAGCAGGCCAATAGCGGTAGTGTTGCGAAGTTCACATGTCTTACCTTCCCATCAGCCCCATCAGCCCAACGCACTACTACACAGCTCAACAAGCTTGTCATGCTCCTTCTCGTTTTTTCTTAGTTATATGGTGTTACACTTGTGTTTCCCCGCGACCTACGTTATACAAGGCCGGTGCATGACGTTTAAACGTCACATGGAGTGAATCATTTTAACAAGGCAACTGTTGCAAAACGGTGTGCGCGCGCCGTTTTGCACCAATCGCCGGCCGTGTAAAAATGATCCACTCCATGTGACGTTCTGGCTTCTACCAAGGCTACACTAGATACCGGGCTTGCTCATTCATTATCATGACTTCGCAAATGCTGGCTGACCGCAACGAAAGACATACAGGGATTGACATAAAACGATGGGAGCGTCGCTTTGTACCAATCGCTGGTCGCGGGCAGCCACTATTTGTGACGTCCTGAGAATGAATGAGCAAGCCCGGTATCTAGTGTTGCCTTGCTTCTACCCTACAACATTTATAAAAATAATCAAAATCTGTGATTACCAACCTTGGCACTCTCCTTGTAAGTTGATTTTTTTCTGATTTATGCTACGCTGTCCTCTTAAAATAAGTCTAATATTATGTAATATACAGGGTGATCTTTTTTAAAGTGACAGTGTTTGGAGCGCCCTGTAGCGCGATCTAATAGCCGAAATGGCACCACACTTGGTATTTAGACTAATCAAGACATGGGAAAAAGGATTCCGTGAAAAAAAATAGTTCCAAAAGTCACTGCTAGGGCATTTTGTGGCGCTTTGCAATGTATAAAATGTGAGAAAAGAAAGATACTAACACATACAATCGTACAGTTAAATTATTAATGTTTATTTACTACATTAACTTCCCCGGTGAGGAATTATACCACCTTCAATGTGAGCACCGTTCTCAGAAATAACACCGTGCATTCTGTGCACAGAGTTCTCCACAGCCGTACGTAACATATCACGAGGAATATTCCGCACTGTCTTTGTTATGTTGTCCTTTAGAATAGACAAATTTGATACTCCACCAACATAAACTTGAGATTTCAAATAACCCCACAGCCAAAAATCGCATGGCGTGAGGTCAGGGGAACGAGGCGGCCATGCAACTGGAAAACTCCGACTTATGCATCTATCATCAGTGAAGGTTTGGCGCAACAGCTGCTTTACCTTATTACCAATGTGTGGCGGAGCACCATCCTGCATAAAGATTGTCTGTTGGAGACGGTTTCTTTGCTGAAGTTGTGGAATAACAAATGTTTGCAGCATTTCGTGGTACCTTTCTGCATTTATGGTGCACGTTTCGGGTCCTGTCGGAGTGATGGTCTCAAAAAAGAATGGCCCAATTACGAATTCGGCTGTGAAACCACACCAAACAATGACTTTTGGGGAATTTAATGGGATTTCATGCACGGTGTGGGGATGCTCAGAAGCCCAAATTCGGCTATTTTGTGTGTTTACGGACCCATTGAGATAAAAATGGCACTCATCTCCCCACAGAATGTGCCATGGGAAAGCATCATCAATTTCTACCCTGGCAAGAAACGATAGAGCTAATGTCACTCGCTTATCATAATCACTTGGTTTCAGTTCGTGCAAGAGGCTGATTTTGTAGGGGTAAAATCCAATAACGCGCCGCAAAACTCTCCATACCGTAGAATAATTCATGTCCAATTGTCGAGCTACACCACGGGCGCTGCTAGTACCAGCAATGGTTCCCTGCGATCCTTCGACAATTGCAGTTGCCACATCAGATATTACATCATCTGATACTTGTTTACGTCCTCTCCCAGCGCGAATGGTCAGTGACCCCGTTTCCTCGAACTTCTTAATCATTTTCTTAAGACCATTCAGCGATAAAGGCTTATTTCGTAATTTTTTTCTGGTTCGAAATTCCCGAAGAGCTGCGGATGCATTACATTGATTCATATAATACAGCTTCACCAGTAACGCACGTTCCGGTAACGTGAGAGGCATGTCCACTGGAGCTCGTTTACTTCAGCTGAGATTATTTGTCGGAGCTGTCTACTACTTGCTTTTATAGCCCCTATTACTGGCGCTGTCATCGCACAACATTTGCATTTTTCTTTGATACCCGTGTTTTATGCTAATTCTCGTTATTGTAAGCTACAGCAGCGCCACAAATTTCCCTAGCGGCGATTTTTTTAACTAATTTTTTTTTTCACGGAATCCTTTTTCCCATGTCATGATTAGTCTAAATACCAAGTTTGGTGCCATTTCGGCTATTAGATCGCGCTACAGGGCGCTCCAAACACTGACACTTTAAAAAAGATCACCCTGTATGTATATATATATATATATATATATATATATATAATGGGATTTAAAAAAATAGTATTTATACAGGTGTAATCGATTAAAGCCTTATACTAATTTTTACTAATCTACTTCTAATAAATAATGCTCTAAGAGCCACCTCATAATATCGCATAGATTTTCTTATTATGAATCTGATGGTATTTCGCATACGTGTACAATTTTGAAAATTATTGGTGGAGATCAACTCTTTTTTTCACAAATATGTGTATGTGAGTGTTAAAAAGATCGATTGCCAATTTAATGTTGCCTTTTTTAACTCCCTTTTAAATAAATTAAACATAATCATATATTGAAAAATAATCACAAGTTAAATAAAACATTAAGACAATATAAAAATTCGAATGTACAGACCCGTTTATAAAAGGATACTCGCTGATATTCGCGAATCGTTTATAATAAAACTAGCTAACCAGCCTGGCGTTGCCCGGGCCCTAGATAATTACAATCTCAGAGAAAGGCGTTAATCCCTCCCTGCCCATACCCGCAAATATAATGAATAATTTGTTCAAGAAAACCACCGTCACCTACATTAACGCGATCATTAAAAAAAGAATTACATTTTTCTGATAATTAGAACATAACGAAGACGCTACGCTAAAATAGCCGGCAGATGACACCCCTTCCCGATCTCAATTTCAAATCTATATCTTAATTAGTTACCTAAATTTTTGTTCATTAGTAAAAATTGGCAATTATTTCCTTTCATTTTCGCAAACTAAATGGAGGGATCGGCCAGAGAAACAGATCTCTTCGTGGTTCAGTTTTTAATGAAAGCAGATCCCTGTCTGAAACTTTCTCGGATTGTTTTCACCGGTGCTGGCAGATTTTTAGCAGTTTTTTTGCATAAATTAAGAAAAATTACCGACCGAATTTTTCAAGAATCACATAGTCAGATGCAGAATTTTTTTTTTTTACATATGCTCAGAAATTTTTAAATTGATATCTCAATTAGTTTTCTGGAAATTCGCTAATTAGTAAAATAATTTCGAATGCGTTCATTTCCGCTTGCAAAATCCAATGCGCCTGTTTTATTTTTAGCCATTTTGATGTCATTTTAGAAGTGATGGTTAATGAGAATCTAATTAATATCTTAGGTAATTATCAAAATATTAAAATTCTGAGACTCAGGTGCACATGGCCAGACCTTGGACTATCCACATCTAAATTTTCAGACTTTTAGGTGGGCTAGATTTTGCTAGCCATCGCAGACAAACACACACACATAGAGCGAAACTTTCTTTTATTAATATAGATGACAATAAAAGTTGACTTTAAATAAAGTTTTTTTTTTTTTTTTTTTTTTTTTTTTTTTGCGGAATATGAATTTTTTTTTTCTATTTTCATTTTTTATATAAAAAATTCAAACGTTGAGCATTTTATTCTAATTTTTAAATAGAACATAAAGTGAAAAAGTTTTCCTACAAAAGAAAAATAGAAAAAAATGGAACATTTAAAAATTCTATAAAATACTAGAAAGTTAAGAAAGAAAACAAAAAATCTAAACTTTTTTATATTGAAAGGAAAAAAAAAAAAAAGAAGAAGAAGAAGGAGGAGTCCATTTTAGGAGTTATTGGTGGGGTTAGAGCCCCACGAAACCATACAACTCTACGCCTATTGGTATTTCTATAAAGGCTGTATTTTCCGAATAACCTTAATATGCATAGGCATACGCAGGAGTGTGCAGAGGAAAGCTACGCTCTGCCCCCTCTCTAAATCTTTGAATAAGGTAAGAATTTAAAGAAAAAGTATCAAAAGGTGCATGTAATTGTGATTGAACATGGTTATCTGGTTATTGCATAATTGCAATAGGTTTTGCATTCTTTTATTTAACTTAACTTGGTTCATGTGTATAAAGAGGGAATTTTGAAATCGATTTTTCATTCACTTCCTGATAGGCTAGAATTATAAAAATTATGTACACAAGTGTGTTTCCGACGAAAATACATCATTTTAATAATTTTAAAAATTAATTATAAGTTAATTTTAAGGCATTTTAACGTGAGCAGGTCAAAGCTAGTAAATTGCCAAATATTATTTATAGTTACAAGTGTAAACGAGTTACAACAACAATGGAGGTTATATGCCAAACCATGTACTCTAAAATATGCCAACTGACTATGAAAAATGCACCAATGAAACATTTAAACACTAAAAAGTAAAATATAAATACAAAATAAAGAGTGTAATTAAAAATATATATATATGCTTTTACCAATTAATAGTTTAAAAATTAATTAAATTATGATTAAACGTTGTGAAAACAATTTAGAAATCCTTAATAGATAATTTAAATAATCATTTTTCTCTTTCCTGTTACCATATGTTAAAACAAGAAACAGGGCAAAAATTATAATTCTTAATAAATCCACTAGTTCGCGCTTTCTACAAGCATAAATCAAAGCGGTGAATTTTCCACAATCGGAGCCCAAATCAAATTAACAGATTGTAACAGAATTTTTTGGAACAACATGAGTTGCAGTCATGAAATCAGGCGTGATTTTTACAATAAACATGCAATGCTTATAATAGAGTGTTTAAGAAAAAACTTTTTTATACTTTCATACTTATTTTATGGGGGAGAGAACCTTATAAGTTTTTAGCTACAATGACTTCTTTTAAAATAAAAGTACATGATAATTAATTCATTTCCCAATTAATTTGGGGGAGGGACGCTCGTCCCTTCCCCATTTTTCTCCAAACTTGATAAAATTAGGTAATAATTTTAAAAACATTATTAATGTTTTTTTTCTTACAGAATTTTTCTTTTACCGTTTTTCTGGTGTTGAAGGTAGGTAATTTTCATTCCTCCTTCCCCCCTTCCACCCCAATAGCAATCTATATATTTAAAACGCTACGCATTTTCTTTCGACAATTCGTGAGAGCAAACTACTGCATCAAATTACACCATTCTTTTTTTTAATGAAAGATATTTGGACACAGATTCGTTATCGTGCATTCGTTTGTTCGAAAAATTAATTAATTAGAAGTAATTTTTAATTAAACTTTTACTTCTGTTTATAACGTCATAAAGTCGTCAACTTCCACTGTTGCGAGGCATAGAGTTTATTCTCTGAACTCCGTGGTTCGCCAATCTTTTGACATTAGCTAATATCAACTAGGTAATATTGTAACATTGTAATATAAAATCTTTAAAAACTTACTTAAAATTAGCTGTAATATAATCATATTAAAGTATCTAAACATAAACATAGCAATATGAATAACAAATCTCACGTAAAATGTTGCAATTTAAATGATTTCAATTGAAACAAGATTTGAAGAGTTATCCCTGACGTCCAGCTAACATAAAAATACCTATTTTATTTTATTTATTTACACACATATTCAATTTTATTATAAAACACCAGGTTGCCATACAAAGCAAAAATCGTCAAAAATGAACCCCGGTGCGTCTGCGATATCTGTACCGATTTAATCAAAATTGTTTTGGTTGCACCGCATATTGCAAAATTAATTACATCCATGATTATTGTTTTTTTCTCAGATTAAAAATAAGAAAATTTTGCACAGATGTCATATACGCACCACATTGGCGCGATTTTTTTTACCCCGCCAATTTGGCGAAAACTTTGTTTTTGAATATTAGTTATAAATAGCATGATTTTTTATTTCAATATAAAAAATAAAATAACGTAATAAATGAAATAGTTTCTATTATTTAAAAAAAGGAAATAAAAATAAATAAATGATAGTTTGATATAAATAAATATTGATATACAGTGAAACATCCATTTAACGAAGTCTCATCGTTACACTTAAAAACTTCGTTATGAAGAAAATTCGTTAAATAGAAATCAACTGAAATTCATAAAATTTTTCCATCAGATATGATAAACAGGTATTGGATTCAGAAGCATTTGATTCAGTTTCAATTATGAAGCCGTCTCTTACAAAATAGTTGTGTACGGTCGATGAAATCACGTCACATTCCCAAGCTTTGGCTCAAGCTTCCATCAGCTCTGATACACACGTTCTCAAACTAATGTTTTCACTATATTGTCTTTTTTCTGTCTTTTTCGATAATGAACTTCAATATTTTTATTATTCCTTAGACTAACTGCTGAAGTTTAGAAGTTGTATTGGCAGGAACAAAAATAACTTTGATGATCTTCGATTTGCATTTTGAAGCAAATTCTTGTGAATGTACAAAGCAATTGTCTATCAGCAATGGAAGCTAAGAATGGTAACTGTCTTACTCTAATTGATATTTTTTGCTTCAATTCATCTGACGCCAATTCGTCACTGTATCTTCTATCTGGAGGCACGGCAGTGCCTCCGCCAAGTCGAGAGAGGACAGCCGTAAGCATACTTTTCTGGAAGCAACTCATGGCACTTTTGACCCCCCCACATCTCCGCGCTGGAGTAACCCAAAAATTCAAAACTTCGTTTTTCTAGAGTATTTGGCAAACAGGACCAAAATTTAAAATTACAACTTTCTGTCTTTTCTAGTTCAGACGATATATGTACTCAAACATTCGATTTTTTGTCACTCACTCACTCAATCGTTCCGCGTCATCAAAAAGATTAGGTAGATCCCGTAGCCCTAGAAACTTGACATTTGGAAAAAAGGTAGTGTTTACGATACAAAGAAAGGAAAAATTATAAAATCCAGAAAATTCGAAAAAAAAAACATTCGAAAATTCAACAAATTCCATCAAAATTGAGAATTGAAAATAAGACGATCTTGTAGTCTTAGAAACTTAAGATTTGGTGTGAAGGTAGTCTTTAGCATCCAGAAAAAGAAAACATCAAAAACACCACAAAAATCGAAAGCAAAATTGAAAAAATCGAAAAAATCGAAAAAAATCGAAAATTTTCAAATAATCCGATTTTGTTGCGCTAGAAACTTGGAATTCGGAATAAAGGTAGTATTTAGGATGCAAAATAAGCAAAAATTAAAAAATCCGGAAAATTCGAAAATTTCGAAAAAAATTGAAAAAAATAAAATAATTTGATCTTTTAGCCTTAGAAACTTAAAATTCGCGGTAAAGATAGTGTTTAGGATTCAAAAAAATTTAAAATAAAAAACGCAATAAAATTCGAAAATAAAATTAAAAAATCGAAAAAAATCGAATAAATCAAAAAATAAGGAAAATTTGAAAATAATTCGATTTTATAGCGCTAGAAACTTGAAATTTGGAATAAAGGTAATATTTAAAATACTAAGTAAGGAAAAATTCAAAAATATGGATAATTCAAAAAATACCCATAAATTAGTGCAGACGGTATATGAACTCAAAGTTTCGATTTTTTGTCACTCACACACTCACTCACTCTCGCGTCATCAAAAAGATTGAGTAGATCCCGCAGCCATAGAAACTAAAAATTTGGAATAAAGCTAGTGTTTCGGATACAAAGAAAGAAAAAATTATAAAATCAGGAAAATTAAAAATAAAAATAAAACATTCGAAAATTCAACAAATTCGAACAAAGTTGAAAATTGAAAACAACACGATCTTGTCTTAAAAACTGAAAATTTGGTGTGAAGGTAGTGTTTAGAATTTAGAAAAAGAAAACATCAAAAACACACACAAAAAAAAAACTCGAAAACAAAATCGAAAAAAACGAAAATTATCAATTAATCCGATTTTGTTGCGCTAGAAACTTGGAATTCGGTATAAAGGTAGTATTTAGGATGCAAAATAAGGAAAAATTAAAAAATCCGGAAAATTCGAAAAAGAAATTCAAAAATTCGAAAAATTCGAAAAAAAATGAAAAAAATAAAATAATCTCGAGGCACGGCAGTGCCCCCGCCAAGTCGAGAAAGCACGGCCGTAAGTATACTTTTCTGGAAGCAACTCAGGGCACTTTTGACCCCCCCCCCCCCCCCCACATCTCCGCGCTGGAGTATCCCAAAAATTCAAAACTTCGTTTTTCTAGAGTATTTGGCAAACAGGACCAAAATTTTAAATTACAATTTTCTGTCTTTTCTAGTTCAGACGATATATGCACTCAAACATTCGATTTTTTGTCACTCACTCACTCAATCGTTCCGCGTCATCAAAAAGATTAAGTAGATCCCGTAGCCCTAGAAACTTGACATTTGGAAAAAAGGTAGTGTTTAGGATACAAAGACAGAAAAAATTATAAAATCCAGAAAAATCGAAAAAAACATTCGAAAATTCAACAAATTCCATCAAAATTGAGAATTGAAAATAAGACGATCTTGTAGTCTTAGAAACTTAAGATTTGGTGTGAAGGTAGTGTTTAGCATCCAGAAAAAGAAAACATCAAAAACACCACGAAAATCGAAAGCAAAATTGAAAAAATCGAAAAAATCGAAAAAAATCGAAAATTTTCAAATAATCCGATTTTGTTGCGCTAGAAACTTGGAGTTCGGAATAAAGGTAGTATTTAGGATGCAAAATAAGCAAAAATTAAAAAATCCGGAAAATTCGAAAAAAAATTCAAAAATTCGAAAAATTCGAAAAAAATTGAATAATTTGATCTTTTAGCCTTAGAAACTTAAAATTCGCGGTAAAGATAGTGTTTAGGATTCGAAAAATTTTAAAATAAAAAACGCAATAAAATTCGAAAATAAAATTAAAAAATCGAAAAATAAGGAAAATTTAAAAATAATTCGATTTTATAGCGCTAGAAACTTGAAATTTGGAATAAAGGTAATATTTAATATACTAAATAAGGAAAAATTCAAAAATATGGATAATTCAAAAAATACCCATAAATTAGTGCAGACGGTATATGAACTCAAAGTTTCGATTTTTTGTCACTCACACACTCACTCACTCTCGCGTCATCAAAAAGATTGGGTAGATCCCGCAGCCATAGAAACTTAAAATTTGGAATAAAGCTAGTGTTTCGGATACAAAGAAAGAAAAAATTATAAAATCCGGAAAATTAAAAAAAAAAAAAAAAAAAAAAAAAAAAAAAAAAAAAACATTCGAAAATTCAACAAATTCGAACAAAATTGAAAATAACACGATCTTATAGTCTTAAAAACTTAAAATTTGGTGTGAAGGTAGTGTTTAGAATTCAGAAAAAGAAAACATCAAAAACATACACAAAAAAAAAACCTCGAAAACAAAATCGAAAAATCGGAAAAATCGAAAAAAACCGAAAATTATCAAATAATCCGGTTTTGTTGCGCTAGAAACTTGGAATTCGGAATAAAGGTAGTATTTAGGATGCAAAATTAGGAAAAATTAAAAAATCCGGAAAATTCGAAAAAAAATTCAAAAATTCGAAAAATTCGAAAAAAAAGAAAATAATAATAATTTGATCTTTTAGCCTTAAAAACCTAAAATTCGCGGTAAAGATAGTGTTTAGGATTCAGAATACGCTAAAATAAAAACGCAATAAAATTCGAAAATAAAATAAAAAAATCGAAAAATAAAGGAAATTTGGAAATAATTCGATTTCGTAGCACAAGAAACTTGTAATTTGGAATAAAGGTAATATTTAAGATACTAAATAAGGGAACATTAAATAATATGGATAATTCGAAAAAAAAATTTCGAAATTTTCAAAAATTAAAAATTAAAAAAAAAAAAGAAAGAAAAAGAAAAGAAAGAAAAAGAAAAAAAAAAGTGAGAAATTGAAAATAATATGATCTCGTAGTCTTAGAAACTGAAAATTTGGTGTAAAGGTAGTGTTTAGGATTCAGAAAAAGAAAAACACAACAAACATCGAAAATAAAATAAAAAAAATCGAAAAAAAAACGAAAATTTGAAAATAATTCGATTTTGTAGAGCTAGAAACTTAAAATTTGGAATAAAAGCAGTATTTAGGATACAAAAAAATAAAAATAATAAAAAATCTGTAAAATTCGAAAAAACTTATTGTTTAGGATACAGAAAAAGAAAAATTAAAACACAATAAATTCGAAAATAGAATAAAAAAACTCGAAAAAGATCGGAAATTTCAAAATAATTCGATTTTGTAGCGCTAGAAACTTGAAATTTGTAATAAAGGATACAAAATAAGAAAAAATTAAAAAATCCAGAAAATAAAAAAAAAGTCGAAAAAATAAAAAAATGAAAATAATTTTATCTTGTATTCTTAGAAACTTAAAACTTTGTGTAAAGGTAGCAATTACTATTCAATAAAAGGAACAATTAAAAAATTCGTTAAATTCGAAAATAAAATCGAAATATCTTTAAAAAACCAAAAATTCGAAAACAATTTGATTTTGTACTGCTAAAACATTAGTTTTAACATAATTGTCCTATTAGCTAGTACAACGCTCCTAATTGTTTTATGTTATTTCCCCCGGATTATGCTTTTCTTTCGTTTACGAATTTCGTTATAGGAAAGTTCCACTATAGACTGGCTACGTTATAGGCGATTTCTTTATAGACGTTTGTTTTATTTTACAGGTTATACTCTATTTACTTCGCATATGAAATATGGATTGTTAAATGATGTTAGCCCCACAAAAATTTTCACAGCTCCCCCTACCCTCCCGACATTACTGGCTGGTTATGGTTTGATAGTTCTGTCTAAATAAAATCATGGTGACTGTAACATTCACTTGATTTACCTCTAAATTGAACCTAAATGATCATAAGAAGACGGATCAAAAAGTTACTACATTGGCATGACAATCAGGTAACTTAGAAGTAAAATCGAAAAATCAATAAATTTATAAAAAGTCAAAAATTTGAAAATAATCCGATTTTGTAGTCCTAGAAGCTTGACATTTGGCAGAAAGGTAGGGTTTAGTATACAGAGTAAGAAAAAATTAAAAAATCCGTAAATGTAAAAAAAAAGCTAAAAAAAGAAGCTAAAAAAATAAAAAATAAATAAAAAACATCGAAAAAATGAATATAGTTTGATATATTAAAAATGTCCGGAAATTTTAATTTTGGCTTTCTTTTTATACTAAAAAGTTCTTTTATGCTAATTATCAAGTATCTAGGACTGCGAGTAATATCTCAGATGGATAGCACCTATCCTGGAAGCAATTGAGACTTCCCCTCTTTGATGGTACTTTTGACACTTCCCCTCCCATAACTTAGTGCTGGCCTAGGAACCTGAAATACCTTTTTATCTACAGTACTTTGCAAACAAAACTAAAGCTTCAAATTTTTGATACATGTAAATAATAGGGACAGAGCGTGGGCTTAGCGAAAATCAGTGGATGATCTCCAAAAAGAACCCAAAATCAAGAAAAGGAGGATTACTTACAAAAAGAAGTGAAATCTCATCAAAAACGTCACCTGTAAAAAATGCAGCCAAGTCTCGTGACTCTTTTTCCGTAAAAAGTTCTGAGATCGTGTAAAGCCAAGTTTAGCTATCTTATTAACTCTGAAATTTTCATTCATAAATCACTCCTAGTCTCTACATCTTTAGTTAAATATTATTTTGTGACTTGGCAATTACGCAGCACAGGGAAGTTATTACACCTTACTATGTTATGTGGGAAGGTATGAGATAATATGATTAAGGCTAATTATATACGCACAGGGAAGTTATTATACCTTAATATGTTATGGGATGGCACGGTATTATTTGATTAAGACTAATTATATACATCACATTCTCGTGCTACGTAATTGCCAAGTCACAAAATAATATTTAACTAAAGATGTAGAGACTAGGAGTGATTTGTGAATGAAAATTTCAGAGTTAATAAGATAGCTAAACTTGGCTTTACACGATCTCAGAACTTTTTACGGAAAAAGAGTCACGAGACTTGGCTGCATTTTTTACAGGTGACGTTTTTGATGAGATATCATTGAATGTAAAAAGGGGATTTTGACTTCCCCCAACTGTCAGCGATGGAGTCTCAGTGTGGGAGTGTAATGATAACAAGTATTTTTCTTAGTGTGAAAAACAATTGTTTTATTTAGCACCAAGCAGAATGGAAATTATTTAAATGTGCTCATTTCCATACAATCCGCTGAAATAAATTAGCATATCCATCGTAACAGCAACCTCTTAGTTTGAAATCTGTACACGTACAAAAGTGGAATAAACTTCGCTATATAGAATATATCTTTCGTAATATGGAGATTAATTTACATGCTAATGGTGTTCAAAGTCAAAGTTCTGCAGAAAATTTCGTTAAGTAGAAAACTTCGTTAAATAGGGACTTCGTTAAAGGGAAGTTCCACTGTACATAATAAAAACAATTTATAGAATTAAAATAAACTAGTCGTTGGGGGCCACCGTAATACTTACCCATCATGGATATGCATAATGTAAAATATTAAAATAAAAATTTGTAAACTACTTATAAAATGCATTGCAATTCAAATAAAATCGTGGCTTGATGACGTCACAAACTTTAAAGGCTCGATTACTGAATTGCTTGAAAGAGGTTTTTCCTTATAACTCCAAAAATAATAATCCTATTAACTAGCGGTTTATTGCATCTGATTAAGCGTCCAATTTCCAATTAAAATATATCTTTGAAGTGAAATTTGGATGAAATACAGGGTCATGAAAAATCGAAGAGTGTGGAAAATAGGATTCCCAATATCTCGGCAACTAATTATCCGATCGACTTCATGCTTTATTCAAAATTTATGTTTTTTTATTGTCTTTTATATTCATTTCTTAAAATAAACAATTTCGAAAATTTTTATAAACCTTTCATCAGAACGAATATTTTGAGAGTCCGAAAAAAATTGTTCCGGTTAATCGAGGTTATTGAAATGAAATAGGCTTCTTCCCATTATTACATACTAAGTACATACCAAATTGCAAGTCTCTATCTCAATTTTTTCGGGAGATAGAGCGTTTACAGACACACAGACACACACACAGACACACAGACGGACGGCAAAATTTTTTTTCTAAAAATATGTTTTTCGGAATCTCCAGTGTCTGAAACGTGTAAATCCGTCAAAAAAAATTTTTCGATTTTTAAAACGATTACAAGACTTACCCTATACTACGTATGATGGGTAAGTAAAAATAAAAGTAAATCAACAGCAATATAAACAAAATAACCGGGTTACCATGTGAGGCATAAAATTACCATTTTGTTGCAATTGCGCCAATGTAGTGCGTATATGACATCTGTGCCGAAAATTTAATGCTTAGCGAAATTCAATTATTTGATCGATCGCAAATTTTGGTACTTTTCCGTTATACGGACACCATGACATACATGCAAATGTATGTAAATGTATGCTTGGCGACAATAGTGTCCGTATAACGGTAAAGTACCCAAATTTTTCTTAGTTCGGTCTATACCAAAAACTAACATTTTACAGGTAACAGGAAAATCGCCAAAAATGACAGCTTCATCAGCAGTAATGACAGCAAAGTTGTATAAAATCTAATAACCTGAATTTTACAACGTTTATGCGAAACACCATAGAGAACGCACGCTATTTTTATATACGTAGGGATATTTAAAAGAATAAGAGAACTAACAACCTTCAATAATATAATGCATGAAAAAGTAAGCAAATAAGTGATTCAGCAAATCTTAAAAATATGTATTTCTGGTACTTCTCTATTATCCCGTCGACCACTTTTCATAGCAAAAAAACTATCGCCAAACTGTAAAATTAAACGCCAAAACTGCAGTCCCATTTCCTTGATGTCAAAAGCATTATACGTGTTTTTTATGTCATCAAGTGGTTTTTAATTCGACATTTGCATGTATTTTTAATTATGTTTTACTGATTTATTAGTTATTTCATTAATTAAAATAATAATTGTGTCCTTAAATTCTTATATTTTATTTATTTAATTATTTTGATATTCCAATGGCAACGTTCTCCCGTTTATTTGGCGTTACAGTTTGGCGATAGTTTTTTGTTATGAAAAGTGGTCGACGAGATAATAGAGAAGTACCGTATTTCTTAATATAACTATAAAATGCAGAAAAATATTCTGGTACTTCTTCATTATCCCGTCGAAATTCCGTTCATTATCCCGTCGTCCCATTAAGAAAAAAAACTATATCCAAATTAGGTTAGCCGGCACCAGTAAAAAAAAAAATAAAATAAAATAAACTTTTACTTCTGCGTATGACGTCATAAAGTCGGCAATAACTCCCAATGTGGCGAGGCACAGAGTAACGAGAAACTCTGTGATTGCGAGGATAAAAGAAAAATAATAAATATTAAAAGCACGGGGCTTTTAGGCCGATTTTTTTAATTTGCAAGTTAAATATTTATCCGCGTGTTTTATAAGCGAATAATAATTCATATTTATTGTGACGTCACCGGAATATTGTCCATTGGATTTATTTTACCATTATGCATTATAACTTTTTTGATACCACTTTTTCATTACAATTAAATACAAAATATATATATTTTTTTTTGTATACATGGTGTTTAAGCATAAAAATAACCTATACAATGCACGTGTGAAAAGTTTGCGCCGGGGAAAATTACGTTATGCTTAGCTTGAAATGCATTTTAACATTGATAAAACTAAAAAGAAAAAATTGATTGTGTCAACATGACGTAATTGATTTTTAAATTTTAAAATTTAAAGGTCAGAATTGAAGTCTTTATTGGTTGTTTCATCGTGATTGCATACCTTAATTACATGTTACCAATTACTATTTTTTTAATTATAGGTTAGAAGATTTCATTTTTTAATTAAAAAAAAAATCACAAAAGTAAAGGACTTCAGGAAAATTAAAATTATTAAAAATAGTGTTATGGTAAAAAAAAAAAAAAAGAAAAAAAAACTGAAATAATGATTGTATTTTTAGCTAGAATAAACAATGTAAGGCTATTATTTTACAGGAATTATTTTGGTAAGTTTGTTATAAGCTCATTTAACAGTTCCTTATTAGGGGCAAAGTCATATTTCTTAAACAGTGAATTTCTCTTTCGATGTCAAAAAGTGGTAGTCTACTTTTGGACGCCAGCCAAAACACAGTGGCAATTTTTAGAAATGTATAGCGGTTGTGACAACAAACAGCGCTATTGCTTTAGCTTTCATCGCGCTTACATCACTTCTAAATACTTCAAATTATCAATTTATTTACTAAATTTTACAATTTCAGTTGTTACATTATCAATTAGAAAAAAAAATTAGTTTTCGATTGAAATTTATTTGAAAACTGAATTTTTAAATAATTTTCAAGCATGAAATATTTTTCAATTCTATCTCAACAATGATCATCAGTTTGCTTTAATAATGTAACATAGTCCCTGGTAAAGTTGCCCTGATTGAAAACAGATTTTCCTAACCATCATAAAAACTGAAAAAAAATAATAAAAACCCCTAATAAATCATAAGATCAGATTATCCATAAGATAGAGCATTTTGGTGCTAAACTAAAATCTATCAACAAAAAAAAAAAAAAAAAAAAAAAAAAACTATTTTTAGTTTATGATTAACATAAAATTTATATGTTGAATTCGTTGATATGTTGCATCAGAATATGCTAGGAACTGTATTTTATTTATTTTTTTAAAGATCTGTTAGATATTTAATTGTATAAGAGGAAAAAATCCCCGACTGTGATGGAAAAGGAATAATCATCCTGATTATGTAAAGGAACCGAAGAAATCATACAAATAAATTATACTTGAAAACATTAAAAATCTCCCTTATCTGCAGATTGATTTATTATTGTAAAAAAAATTCTTCATCTTTATATAACAAGTAATATATAAAAAAAAATTTAAGTCAATTCCTACTTTTTAATCATAAATATATAAAATAAACCCTTGCAGCATTAATGTCCCACGTTATCTTTATTGAACATTTTTTTTTTATAATCATCGTTGCGGTATTTTATTTTTGTGGCATCAGTAATTTGTGGAAAATCTTTCATTTCATTTATGAAAACAATGGGAGAAAAATTTTTCTCCCATATAAAACTAAAATTAATTAATTAAATTTAATTGGTGAATTAATATTTGAAAAAACTGTATTAACATAAAGTGTCATCCACGACAAGTTAAAAAAATGTATTTGAACTTGAGTGTTTGAATAGAAAATATTTTATAAACGATTGAAAATTTGAACAAGATATACAAATATAGAGAGAGTGTGAGCTAATAGTAGGAATTGAAAAATTGATTAGCTTACAACAATGGATGCGTTTCAGAAGATATGGATTTGAAACGAACAATGATTAAAGAAGACATTTTAAAACTTTTAATTTAAACATTTTAAAACTTTTTTTTAACGTTTTATTTCGACGGCGCGTTTGGGGAGATGCAATGCACATTCGCATAGGAGCTCATTTGGTTGCATTATTACAGTGTGTGTGGGGGGGGGGGAGATGTGTGCTTTATTCACTATGTTCTTTTATTGACTGAATATGAGATGAACGTAGGATATACTATTTGTGTGATACTTCATAGGTCCAGGAAATTTTCTTTCTTGCCGTGGAAGAATATGGTGATAATATCAAACTGATTTGGATTATTACACAGTTGTTTACGGATTGTTTGTTTGGAGTTTGCATCGGAAATAGTACTGTAATTCACTGTGGGAAAAAAGTTTTAAAATAAAATATTGGAAAGACTGTTTCATACGCAAGCTTATTTTACTAATATTGCTATTGTAATTTTTTTCCCGTCAAGTTTTGACGGGTTCCATCTAGTTTTCTTTTAATTTTGTAGTACTTACACTGATATTTAACGAGAATTTATAATATTTAATATATTTTTATAGTATCTTAAAGTCTAGAAAAAGTCCTTTCTGATGATAGTTGTTAATTTTTCTAAGTTAATTAGGTTAACTTCTAAGTTGCCTTAAATTAGGTTAATTTCTATGAAAAAACAGAAGCGTGATTTAATATTAAATTTATTAAAATAAAATAATGTATTAAACTTCAATTCATTTTATAAAATGTCCTGTTTTAAAAATCTACATTTAAACGAAATGCGCAATATAAAAAAAAAAAAAAAAAAAATACAGCTTATTAAATAATTTACAGTCGTTTGCTCTGGGGTAATAATAAAATAATCAACAGTATAAATACCGGACATACTAATTAGCATTTATTATTAGTCATGTTTTTTTTTAATTGCTTACATTTAAGAGAGGAAAATCAGACACCAGTTTGGATGTAGCAGTCAAACATTTACATTTTTTGATATCATCTACATGAAGGGCCGTTATTAAAACGAAACTGAAACTATATTTGTAAACTGTTTAATTTTTGAAAATTTCAAGACATGCCAAATCTAAAACGTCAAGCACCAACAGCGTCTATGACACGTGACTGATAACAGCGAATGAGAACGCAGTTCAAGCCAATAATGCTAAAACATGACTATTTTTTAGAATCTCGCGCACCGGTGGTAGGTCGCAGTTATCCTACGTAACTCAGGTTGCAGTCCGTGAACGCACCCACAGAGTATTTTTTAATAGAAAAATAAAAATAAATGGCAGTAGCTCAAAGCGCGGTCTGCTTGTTTTGGTCGCAGTTTTGTATGTTTGTTGTTTTTATTATCTTTTAATTATTTTTTTTAAGTATTTTAAAATATGTATAGCCCAAAGTCCCCAAAGATCTCTGCGAAAAATCGGAAGAAAGCAGGTAATGTGTGAACAATATTTTAAAATGTCTGATTTTCTAGAATAATAACAAATAAAAGTCCCAAATATGTGCTATTTCCCCTACAGATTCCTTCAGTTAAACTTTCATATTTCTCTCGTATTTTTGTTTTTCTAAAACGAAAGGATTGTAAATCAATAGGAAAAATTAAATCAATTTAAAGAATGCCTTACATTATTGTTCTTTTTATATTAAGATTCTTGAAAGTAATGATCGTATACTCTCCACTACAGCCCAGTTTATTATATAAGGTAATCATGCCAGTAATGACTGCTCTTAAGGAATTTTTAAGAATTATTTTTGAATTTACAGTTTATAATTATTATATTTCAGTTTTTTTTTAATATTATATATTACGTCACACTAAAAGAGGTAAGGATGGGGACACATGAAGTGTGTCAGGGGAAGGGAATGGTTCAGCGTTACATGTTGTTTTGTCACATCTAAAATATTAAAACAATTAGGTGGGCATTATTTGCAGGTGCAGTAGAACCTTGATTATCGGACCCTCATTTAACCGAAACTCTCCGTAAACGAACGTTGGTTTCCTGACCTTTTGCAAGATGTCATTTCTGAACTATGAGTACATATAAATATTTTGGTTCCCATTTCTTAGAATTCCTTTGAAATTAGCTTGAGCTCCCGCAAGTTCTGATCCATATAAGTGTAATCTTCCACCCCACTCCTGTGTATACGTCCCTGTTCTGAACAAAAACATTTCCCATTTCAAAATTTGAAAGACTGTACTGCCGAGTGCCACAACTTTCGAATGTTATTTACACCTTCTGATTGTAAGCAAGCGCAGGGAGCAAAACCCCATTTGTCGCCTTTTCAGGAACAGAAATTTTCACAGCTACAGAATTTCAAAAGGGAGAGGAGAAATCAGTGTCAAATTTAAACTATGCACTCACTTACTATTTGCATACGATTGGCATGCCTACCCTTCGTGGACAATTCTACTCCGGTTCTACTCTAAGTTTTTTCTTTCAAAATAAATTTATTTTCCTGTATAATTTGAATTTGGATATTTATTTAGCCTTTTAAACAGTCATAATAGCAGTTTGATGACGATGTTATATATTAAACTAGATGGATATTGATAAATTCTCGATTATCCGATGTAAGTTCGGTCCCAATTATGTTCGATAATCAAGGCTCTACTGTATATAATAAAGTTCTTTAAAAAAATTACATATTTTTATTTAGCTACTATTATGTATATTTTTTCTTTGTGTTTAAATTGCAATAGCTTAAAGTAAAAAAAACCACACAATACTAACAGTTTTATATCAATCAGTAAGTAATAAAATATAATATAACCTTTTTTTGCATTAAATTAGCTCAAATTAATTATTGCAAAATATGTGATGTCACAACAGGGGCGGGGGTACCACTCGAGTGTGATAATGTGTGACCTAGGGTGAGGGTGGCATCCAAAAAAACATAAAATATACATGGCATGATTAATAGATTCTTTAAATAGAAATTTAGTTTTATTATTATTTATATATTTATAAAAATATATTTTGCACATTATTTGCTGTTCAATTTACCACCCCATCCTCTTTTTCAGTGAAAACGAAGAAGGACATTATATGTTCGCAAATAAAGCCTGATATTGCATCTAATTCATCTTTTGAAGAATACCATCATGCTCAAGGTAAGATTAAACCCCTTCGATTTCCAGTGTGCAGTGTATCACCGTCCTATAACACCATTATAATTCATTGCATGTGAGCCAATTAGAAAAAATTAAAAATTTATATATATTTAAAAAATATTTTAAGTCTGCCACCATAAAAGTACATAAAGCAATAATACAAATAATTTACGAAGGAAGTTTAGATATTTGTGAATGGTGAGTCATGATTACATGGTCTAATAGATGTTAATATAGTTGTAAATTTCATTTGATTCTAATGTGAGAGATTTACATACAGATTTTCCACAGTTCATTCTAAAATTGCAGAACCAATCTATTAATTTTTTAATCATTTTATATATATATATATATATATATATATTTACATTCTGTTAGTACTTTTTAAAATTCTTACTTTTTACTTACCCATCATACGTAGTATAGGGTAAGTCTTGTAATCGTTTTGAAAATCGAAAATTTTTTTTTGACGGATTTACACGTTTCAGACACTGGAGATTCAGAAAAACATATTTTTAGGAAAAAAATTTTGCCGTCCGTCTGTGTGTCTGTGTGTGTGTGTGTCTGTAAACGCTCTATCTCCCGAAAAAATTGAGATAGAGACTTGCAATTTGGTATGTACTTAGTATGTAATAATGGGAAGAAGCCTATTTCATTTCAATAACCTCGATTAACCGGTACATTTTTTTTCGGACTCTCGAAATATTCGTTCTGATGAAAGGTATATAAAAATTTTCGAAATTGTATATTTTAAGAAATGAATATAAAAGACAATAAAAAAACATAAATTTTGAATAAAGCATGAAGTCGATCTGATAATTAGTTGCCGAGATATTTGGAATCCTGTTTTCCACACTCTTCGATTTTTCATGACCCTGTATTTCATCCAAATTTCACTTCAAAGATATATTTTAATTAGAAATTTGACGCCTAATCAGATGCAATAAACCGCTAGTTAATAGGATTATTATTTTTGGAGTTATAAGGAAAAACCTCTTTCAAGCAATTCAGTAATCGAGCCTTTAAAGTTTGTGACGTCATCAAGCCACGATTTTATTTGAATTGCAATGCATTTTATAAGTAGTTTACACATTTTTATTTTAATATTTTACATTATGCATATCCATGATGGGTAAGTATTACGGTGGCCCCCAACGACTAGTTTCACAGATTTAGAGGTGGTGCTTGTAATGCACCTCCTACATACACATGTGTTACTGTATGAAAATTACTCTGTGTTTGCACCAGAAAGATGTTAAACACGAATTTCTTTTTTCTTTTTATTACAACAGCAGCATTAAATACACATTTTCCCATTTATTTCATTTTATAAAAATATTATTTCTTTTTTGTTATTTTAAATATTTTATTGGCATGCTTTCAGGAAAAATTTCCTGCAAAGTTCAAATCCACAAAACAAAATTTCTCTATTTTTATTAGTTTCAAAAATAAAAAATGTATGTTGCATATAAAAAATATAATCTTAAAGTAATTATCTTCAGCTTACTAGAAGTGAGGGAAAAGATTATCATGAATAGGCTTGCAGATTTTCCGCAATATATCCCTTTCTACAGCCGAAATCTCGCCAAGGCAAGATTACAGCAAACAGATAAATCTTTATATAGTATTAATATGTAATTGATCTTACTTAATGATGAAAATAGCCATTAATTGTCTGCAGCTGCAGTGGATCCAACCTTGCGGGTCTCAACATGTCCCAGTCAGAGGGAAATGAGTGGCAAACCAATTCAGAAGATGCTACCACAACAATAACCAGTGGCAATCTTGCATAATCAGGTTGTTATGTGCCCGATCGACTAAATTCATGATATTTTTCTGCGACCTATGAAAAAAATTTGCAATTTTTTTTGCGGCTAATTGGCAAAATTTGCAATTTCTAGAGATGTTGTCATTTAGTCTCCGCAGGCCACTTTAAAATAATATTTGTTTTAAGAGTTAGACTAGCCCAATGGTCAGAAAATCTACTTTTTATTGTAGCAAACTCCAACTATTTTATCAAAATGTTGTTAACTACAACTACTTGTTTTAAAAATTAGCGGCTGCAAACTACTTTTCAAAAGTAATCATTACATTGCTACTTTCATATTTTGTCAAAGGATCCGTCAGTTTACACTCAAAATTGAGCAAATGGATTAAATAATACAGCGACCTCTTGTTATATAACATCTGCTGTGATACAATCAAATAAATGTGATATAACTGAGACATTAAACATTTAAGAATGGTAATATACAAGATGTTTTGTGTTTGTCTTCAAAATGTTAGTTTATACACATACTACAATTTTCTTAGCAAAATTAACAAAGATGTATGTAATACGATCAACATTTAAACATAGTTACATACAATAATCCATTAAATTACAGCTTATTTTTTTCGGGAGGCACAAAAAATATGACATTTTGACAGAGAAAGTATGACAATGCTATGTAACAAAAGATTTGAGATATTTTTCTGCAAAATAGAAGAAAGAGTGCTGCATACTTAAGAGAAATAAATTAAGAATCTGGAATTTTTGTTCTAAAAAGAAAGAAAAAAAAATTAGAAGATTAAAAACTAATTCAAAAGTTTAAGCTTAAGGGTGATCATCACTTATATTTCCCCCTATGCTGCTAATGCTATATTTTTAATTTCAGAATTGCGCATTTACTATTGAACCGATTTATTTCAAAAAAATTTTAGTGATAGATATGACTTATTTCTTTGAAATGACACAAATTTTATAAGTGAGGTGTAATTGCCCTTTTTTAAATTTAAATTTAAAAATTTTTAATTTGTTTGCAATAGATTTCACCAGATGGCTGTACCAGTGCTGCAGATTTTCCGCATAGCTTATAAAACGATTGTTTCTGCCAGTTTTTACATATATTCTTGTAAATTGTTATCATTATCTTGTTATAAATTTAATAAGGGGTATTTTTTACACGATACTATATAAAATATATCGTTCAATAAGCCTTTTTGTTTTTGCTATAGTAATTTTATTCTCCTCTTCCATACCTGAAAGAAAAATTATTTCACATTTGCAGTAACCCTAATCATTTCCGGTGAGTCAAACACCAGTGGTGCGTTAGGAAGAGATAAGAGATCTCCAACTCCCATATCACTTTTGACTTTTTCTCTACCCTTGCCTTTGAAAGGGAGGGGGACGGGGGGGGGGGAAGTAGGGTAAACGTAAACATTTGTGGTCATTTCATTTTCTTTCTGTAAAAGGAAATTTGTCTTTGCTTTGTAGGGACATTTATTGAATCGGTGAAAGCGAAACTTCTGATCATTTTTCCTAATGCGAAGCAGATATTTAGTAGCTTTCACTAGTACCATTTATTGTGCACTGATTTGTCTTAAAATATGCCCAGTATTTGTGCTATGCATGCAACATGTACTAATCGTTCGGATAAAATGCACAATGTTTTATCCTATATATTGCAAGGATTGTTTCAATTGAATTGCAATTGATTGTATCTTGTATGCATTGCATGCAAACGAACATGTAATAACTTTAATACTGAAAAAGCCCAAATTTGTTCCGATAATTTTTATCCTTGTGATTACATGAGAAATTCGGTTTCAGCATTTTTGGGTTCCGTTCCTGCTAAGAAAAATTGTCAATTCTAGAAAGATATTGGCATCGTCTATCAATGTAAAAAAAAGGGTGCATTGCTTACGCATGGAATAATTTATTATTACTATTATGAACTAACTCATCTTCAAGTTTTCAAGAAACACCTAGACTTACTAGATTTTGCAAGAAAGATGTGAGAAAACGTGAGCATAAGATATTCAAAAATATTTCTTCTAGAATAATATATATATATATATGTATATATATTGCAGAAGAATTCACAGAAATTTCGAATATTTTTAGTGTTAATAATTTTAGTAACACATTTTTACTAGTGTTAAAAAGTCTCAAATATCAGCTACATAACAGGAAGATTAAGATAAAAAGGCCGAGAAAAAACTTAAAGGAGTAAAAAGTTATTTTCAGGTTAATGAAATTGTAAAAATATACTCTTGCATAGCTGTCAACTTTTACGCTTTTTTGTTACCACTAAACTATAATAGTAAATTTTGTTCCTATTTTTACGAACAGGACTTTCTCACAAGTAAGCTTCATACTAAAAAGAGAAGAAAAAAAAATCTATGTTTTGAATTATTAAATAAGGTTATAATTTTAATACTTGTAAATAATACTTTTAACTTTGGCTTTCTCTGTGAATTAAAATTAATACAAATTTCGTAAACTCTAAAACAAACATTCTAAAATCGATTTTTGTTTTTGTAAAACCATAATTGGTTTTTATGAACTAATCCCCTCTTCCCTTTTCTCTAACCTCATTATAATTGACTGAAAAGAAATACTTACAGTCATATAGTTTTTATTTGTCAAGAAAGGACAATATATATATATATATATACTAGATGGAACCCGTCAAAATTTGACGGCAAACAACTTGATAGTACCATAAAAATAAAATTTATAGTTGCTTTAACTTGACAAATTTCATAGTGGGGAGCATAATATGATTAAGCGGTCACTGACCTTTCCATTGATATATCACATGAGGGGTGTGTGCAAAGTTTAGAAAAGTACCCCCTTCGGGGGGTCAAAGTGGGGGATGGACATGGGAGATGCATAATATGATTAAGTGGTCACAGACCTTTCCAATGATATATAACATGAGGGTTGTGTGCAAAATTTAGAAAGTACACCTTGGGGGGGGGGGGGGCAAAGTGGGGAGATGGGCATCGGAGATGCATAATATGATATAAGTGGTCACAGGCCTTTCCAATGATATATAACATGAAGGTTGTGTGCAAAATTTAGAAAGTACCCCTTGGGGAGGGGGGGGGGGCAAAGTGGGGAGATGGACATCGGAGATGCATAATATGATTAAGCAGTCACAGACCTTTCCAACAATATATGACATGAGGGGTGTCAGCAAAATTTAGAAAAGTATCCCTTGGGGGGGTGGGGGGCAAAGTGGAGAGATGGACATTGGAGATGCATAATATGATTAAGTGGTCACAGACCTTTCCAATGATATATAACATGAGGGTTGTGTGCAAAATTTATAAAGTACCCATTGGGGGCGATTTTACAAACCATCACGCGTATAGCGATTGTAGGCGGTGTCGAATGATGATTGGCTAAAAGATGGTTACGTAGTTGGTGAGGGGAGGAGTTAAAGCGTATTAAATGAATAAGTGTAATAAAAGCAAATCTTCTTGTGTCAGATCTTGTATAGTGGTTAAAGCACCAGGCTCGTAATTTTGATGTATCGAGTTGTGTCCTTTCCAATTTTTTTACATTTTTGGAGTTTTGCTTTGATCTTTATTGAATTAGTTAATAAAGAATATTTATTAGCAGTGTTTCTTAAGCATTGATGTAAAGATCAGTTGATCTTTATCAATTGCTCTGCAATATTTTATTGTCAATTAGATAATTAAATTTTAATTAGAATTAAGTTAAACAATGTTAAATTATAATTATAATTAAGGTAAATAAAAATAAAAATTTTTATTACATACAATGAAATTTAATATCAGATAATTTCAAGAATTAAATTAAATTTTAATTCATATAAGCTATTTTTTAATAACTATACGAACATTTATTAAAATGCAATAACTCCTAAACTTTCATTAAATTTTTTTTTATTAGAACTTTAGTAACAGATTATTATCAAATTAGCAGAATTAATTAATTAAAGTTTTCAACTTTTAAACTTAAGCATTATTCTTAAAAATCTCGATTAGTTTACTAAAATTCTTTTTACCAATTACTGGTTGATCTGTAGTGATAAAGTTCTGGAAAATTACCATATTTAAAGTTTTTTTTTTCTATTATTTTATTATTTAAAATTATTATTATTATTTTTATTTAAATAAGTATAATTAATATTAATTAATATTTTTATTTAAATATATTAAATTAATATATTATATAAGTATAATTATTTAAACGTATAATTAATATAAATAAATGTTATTATTTAAATATATAATTAATATAAATAAATATTATTGTTTAAATATATAATTAATATTATTATTAAAATATATAATTAATATTATTATTATATAATTAATATTTTTGCGTAAAGGTTTGTTATACATTCTCTTGTGATTAATTAGAAATATATAAACTATGAGAAAAATAAACCAATCTATGTTAAAGAGAAGCTTGGGTTTTGTAGACATAGCTTGAAATATGATCTTATGTTTCGGTTGATACATTTTGTACAAACCCAAACATTACATGTATGTTAATGTTATTTGTTATTAATAATGTGTAATAGAAACAAAACGTTTTTGGTAACTATTAAAATCCGGAAGCTAGGACTTTTTTGTTTTTATTTCTGTTTCTGCTTCTTCTTCTTTTTATTTATTTATTTATTTATTTTTATTTTTTTGTATATGTCGTCTACATCAGTAATCTATTTATTTAAAAAAAAAATTGTATATGTCGTCTACATCAGTAATATATATTTTAATGTCATCATGATCCCAAGAATTTTGTGAAAATTGGAATAGCAGAAAATCATATACAGGGATTGTATTGATTTCATGATTTTACATGTTAATTTTGGTACATTTAGGCTAAAAACAATAACAACCAAACAAAATTATTATAAATAGATTAAATAAAGCAAACAATGGCATCATTACATAACTGTATTACAAATAATAATAGTGAAAGTAAAGAAGATAAATCTATCTAACACTAGTAATAATAAATATAGTTATCATTATTTTTATTTTGCAAAAAAAAAAAATGTTGAATGATTAATTGCTTATTTTACGAACAGATGGCGCCACTACACATTTTGTGAACATTATTATTACATGTTGGAGGATTTATGTGTGTTTTGTAATAAACCATTTAAATTATTTAAATAAAAAAATAAATTTACATGTGTATGTGTATTTTTAACGGTTTAGAAGTTGCATGGATTTTAGGTGTTTAAGTGTAATTTGTATAGCTTTTTAAATTATTTAAATACTGAATGATTTTTTTTTCAGTTAAATTTTGGCAGTGGATACATGCAATGTTTGCAAGCTTTTAATTGTAAAAAGAAAAAAATAATTCCAAAATTAAATGAATTTGTATGAAAATTTTGTATTTTACGCTGTCTTGACTTGGAGATATGAAGGAAATAGTTTGTTTAATAAACCTTTAAGTTCAGTAAAAATTTTAAAACTAGTATATATAAATTCGAAATCTTCATTCCTTAAGTATATATTGATTTTATGAAATAAATAACTATATAAAAATCTGTAAACTGCATTGCTTAAGTATATGTTGATTTTATAAAATAGCACAGTTCAAAAAGTTTTTAACAACCTAGCAATTTTATTTTCGTTTATTAATTCAATTATGATTATTAAAAAAATAATAATATCCATTCAGAAAGCTAACATTTATTTGCTGTGCTTTCAGTTTATTCTTGTGAAATAATGTTTAATATGTTTTTCTTTGTTTAATTCTAGCTAATTGTACTTAGTATTTACTATAAATAAAATTTAAAATAAAAATTACAAAAAAAAAAAAAAAAAATGTAAACATGTAATCTTTATTTAAAAATTGGAAGTTATAGATTATAGATATTAAAGAATATAATAATTTATAAATTAAATATGTTTAACTTTATGTAAGGTTTGTTATGTATCAATAAATTATGCTGGACGTAAAGTTTTTTCCCTTAAAAAATGCACACAAGCTACTACAAATTTAAATTAGTTTTCACCAACCTTTAAAATTAAAATATGTTTTATTTTTCTTGAAAAAAAAAAAAAAAAAAAAAAAAAACAGGAGTTGAATTAGATAATGACCTCTGAAAATACAAGGGCTAGAAGTATTTGATTTGCTGTTTCAAATTATACTTGTACATATGGATTGTTTTCTTTTAATTGGATTAAGTTAATAATTTTTTGTTAGACACGTTTAATATGTCCTAAGCATCATTAAAAATAAAGCAAACATGAATATGCAAAATGCAAGATCAGACTTTCTTATGAATCTTGAACGAAATGAAAAATATCCTCTTCAAGCGCATTAAGCTCCTCCTACCTCGTCTCGGGCAGTCGACCAATCACCATTCGACATCGTCTCCAATCGTTCTACGCGTGATGGTTTGTAAAATCGCCCATTGGGGGGGGGGGGGGGGAAGTGGGGAGATGGACATCAGAGATGCATAATATGATTATGCAGTCACAGACCTTTCCAATGATATATAACATGAGGGTTGTGTGCAAAATTTATAAAGTACCCTTTGGGGGGGGAAAGTGGGGAGATGGACATCGGAGATGCATAATATGATTAAGCAGTCACAGACCTTTCCAACAATATATGACATGAGGGGTGTCAACAAAATTTATAAAAGTGCCTCCCTTAGGGGGGGGAGGGGAGGGGGTGGCGGGATGGACCCCGGAGATGCATAACATGAATAAGCAGTCAAAGACTTTTCCAGCGATATATCACATGAGAGGTGTCTGCAAAATTTAGAAAAGTGTCCCACTTGGGGGGGGGGGGGTGGGAGTGGGGGGATAGACCCGAGATGCATAACATGAAAAAGAGGTCACAGGTGTTTCAACTTGCAACTTTTTTCTCGAAGGCATTTGATAATATTAAATTTATTTTACCCAAGACAATTTAACGATATTCTTAATTTTTTTGCATAATTCGTCAAATGTTCATGGAAAAAATCATGAAATTCGCTAATCAATAGTTGATAAATTATAAAATTCAACAATCGATAGCAGTAAAATTGGTCAATCGATAATGGAAAAATCACAAAATTCATCAAATGGTCTCCTGTAAAAAAATTGTCCTGCACACTGATGATATGATCAAAAGGATTTTGAAGTATAGGACAAAATTAACACTTGCCAGCGAGTAATGCTGAAAATTTGGCAATGGACTTTATTGCCACCACTGGTCAAACATAATAGTCACACTCACCAATTGCGATGATTGAATGGAAAAAGATTTTTTTCTCTGCTGTCGCTCGACAAATTTCTAAACCATTTGGCGAATTTCACGATTTTTTCCCCGAAATTGACGGATTGTGATTTTTTTTTCTCAAAGCCATTTGACGATATTCGAAAACTTTTCCCCCTGAAACCAGTTGATCAATTTTGCGATTTTTCCACTGTCGATTAATGAATTTTGCGATTTTTCCGCTATCGATTGAAGAATTTCGCAATTTATCAACTATCGATTAATGAATTTCATGATTTTATCCATGAACGAACAAATTGCGCACTTTCTTTCCGCTAATGTTTGACACATTTCGCCCTTTACAATTCAGCCAATGAGTTGAACGTTGTTTCTTTCCAGAAATGTCAAGAATGAAACAATGATTCTTTAGGATGAATTTCCTTCGTTCGATGTCACATGGAAGAATGTGTGCAATGCAGCAACGGGCGTCACAGACTTTTTAGGGCACCTGCAGACTAAAAACATCTAACCAATCTTCGCGGGGGGAAATCACAGATTTCGTCAAATGATTGAGGAAAAAGCACTAAATTCATCAAAGGATCATGGGGAAACATGACTTTCGTTAAAAGACAACAGAAAAAACATTAATTATGCAAAAGGATCGTGAAAGATAAGCAAATTTTGTCAAAGAATCGCAAAAAAGGAAAGTTCACCAAAAGATCACGCTTTTTTACTAAATTTCGTCTAAAAATTGCGGAATAAAATGTATTTTATCAAAGAATCGCTGGAAAATGCGAATTTCGTTAAGGATCACGAGAAAAATGCGAAATTCTTCAAAGGATCGCTGAAAAAACACGAATTTCATCAAAGAATTGCTGAAAAAACATGAATCTTGCCCAATAATAGAAAAATCATGGTTCATAATCATTATGTCTAGTAGTATATGTAAATACAGTTTGTGATATAAGACAAAATTAACACTCACCAATCGGCGAGTAATACTAAAAATTGGTAATTGATGTTATTACCAGTACTGGCTAAACTTAATAGTCACACTCGCCAATTCCGATGATTGAATGTAAAATGAAATTTTTTTCCTGCTGTCAATCAAAGAATTTTGAAACCATTTGGTGAAGTTTTTCCCGAAACCATTTTGTGAATTTCCCGATTTTTTCTTCAAAATAATTTTTCAACAATATTCGACCCAATACGCATGCGTAAAAAAAATCACCAGCCAATGAGGTGAGGGTCTATTACTGTCTCTAGAAACGTGTTTGGGATCATCTCCTGTTTGTTTTTTTCTTGCACATTGCATTAAACCTAGGAAGGTATTTATATAGAACTCACTGTGGAGTGTTTAGAAGGTATTTATTTTATTTATTATAATTTGTATGAATACTTAGGTGTCCATTTCGGATTTACTGTTTAAAAATGAATTTAGGCTCATTTAACATTCGCGAAATCAATCCGATGGAAATTGTGTTTTTAGATCTCTATCATTTTGTATATATAGTACAGAAAATAATTATTCAAACGTACGTAAAAATATCGTAGAACACGTAATACAAAATTGGATCACTTATAGTCCGTTTATTATCAGGGATGAATCTTATGGTGTTCCGATTGCTAATGAAAACGATTATGTAAATATATGGTTCTTCATAGAAGTATGTGCTTCTTCACACTTCAATAGAAGCATTGTTTAAATTAATATAATTCTACAAATATGATGCAGTTTTAAAATATTGAGTAATGATTAATACTGTCAAGGAATCTACTCATATACGTAATTAAGTTTTGGTACTTCTCTATTATCTCATCGACCACTTTTCATAACAAAAAACTGTCGCCAAACTGTAACGCCAAATAAACGGGAGAACGTTGTAATTAATACGCGCAAATGTTGAATTAAAAACCACTTGATGACATAACAAACACGTATAATGCTTCCGACATCAAGTAAATGGGACTGCATTTTTGGCATTTATTCATACAGTTTGGCGATAGTATTTTGTTATGAAAAGTGGACGATGGGATAATAGAAAAATACCTAAGTTTTTTATACCAAGTTTGAAAATTTATCTTTTTTTGACATTTAAAAAAAAATAACAGAAAAAACATTACAAATTTGCCCATTTGCTCAGCGGTCAAAGGATTAAGTAAATATTAATGATTAAGCGGAACTGGTTCTAGTTATGAAGTAATATTATTTTGCTCAAAAACCCCCAACAAAAAAAGAATTACAAAGAATAAGTAATCGTCTTTAAATATACAAAAAACAATGTGATTAATGACCAGGATTTTTTTACATATAACATTTTTTATATACAAAATAAAAACGGAAATAACCTCATTCATTTCACCAGATGTCAAAAATAGTTTTTTTTTTCACATTCCTGGGCAAAGCACTAAATCAATAAAATCACCAATTTGTGACAAATTATGAGTTTCTTATGAATCGCCAATGAACGGACATGCAAACTGGAAAAAAAGAATGTAATAAATTAAAACATTCAAGATTTGTATACATACAAACAATGTAAATATTAATATTGTTACATGATACATTGTTTGTATATATACTTGTTTGTATACATACAAACGGAATCATAAACGGAATATAAGTGGTCCAATTTTGTATTACATGTTCTACTATATTTTTATTTACGATTGAATAATTATTTTCTGTACTATATAAACAAAATGATTTGATTTCGCGAACGTTAAATGAACCTAAATTCATGTTACACAGTAAATCCGAAATGGATACCTAAGTATTCATACAAATTACAATAAATACAACAATAAATAAAATAAATACCTTCTAAACACTCCACAGTTTTTTTATATAAATATCTTCCTAGGTTTAACACAACGTGAAAGAAGCCATCAAAACAACATGATTTGATCTTGATCCCAAATACGTTTGGAGACAGGAATAGACCCTCGCCTCATTGGCCGGTCCTTTTTTGACGCATGCGTACTCGGTCGAAATTCGATGGAAATTTGACAAAATTACCAAACTGCTTTAAATAGATGGATATATATATATACTAGGGGGCCTACCCCCTGCGAGCTACGCTCGCCAACCCCCGCTCAGACTTCGAGGCCTCTAAAAACATAACAGCGTGCTTTATTTAAAAAATATTGGTAAATCTGTAATTGGGTTGCCATGCTTTTAACGTTTTAATGGGGCATTTTTTGATTATCATCGCCTCATACACAGCTGTTGCGACAACTGACGACTGTTTTCAGGATTGATAAGTAAAATCAATTACAACTTGAAAACCAGCTTGTATAAAATGGTTAGGTTTAAATTGCGGCTACCTTTCTGACTTTTAAAACAACGATCTGTATTCTGTTCTTCCTTTGCGTTTAAGGATGAGAAAAATTCCATTTGCTTGTGAATAACATTAAGAACCACGGTATTGAAAAGTACCATATTATAGACATTTTCAGTAACAGGTTTTAATTTTCTCTCTATTTTTGTGCACCATCATGCATATTTTCATGTTATTTTAAATATGTAAATTATTTATTTTAATTAATATGTATATACAAATTTTCTAATAATTATTTATCATACAAAATTAATTAAATATTTTGTACATGCATGCCTGCATTTATTCGGCATCAATTGATGAGATATTTAAACAAATTTGCTATCCGCGATAATTTTACACCATGTTATATCACTTGAATATTGTCCATAAGAAATTCGGGTACTTTTCCAGTATAGGATCCTTTGCTTTTAGGTTTGGCGTAATTCGAGCTTCAAAAAGGGATAGATTCGTTAATATACATAGATTTGTTGCCAAAAGTTATGAAAACAAATCCAATGAACTTTTGGTGCTTTTCTATTATAGGGGTCTTGACGCTTTTTTAAAAAGCTTGGCGGAAAAAACCAAGCAGGATATTTTATTCTTCTTCCGTTCAGTTGGGCAATTATTATTTTATATATTCGTTTCAAATATCCGAATTAGTGATTTTATAAATTCGTTTAATTAAATTTTACAAAAAAATAACAAAATGATATCAATAAATAATAATTACTATTAATTCCTTTTGCGTTTACATAAATGACGTCATTTGGACGAATTTATTCAAAATATTTTCAGTTTATAAATTAAATTAAATGCTGACAGACGATTGAATCCTGACGATAGAAATGTGATTTTTTTTTCAAATTTTCCTGAAAAACATAATTTAATCACAATCTTGTCTTCATTATCGATTGAAATAAAAGATAAATTCAATTTCAATTTGAAAATGACGAATAAAAAGAAGCTAATAATCCCTATCGGGATCCTTTTCAATGTTTTTCCCTTTTTTGTCACAAAAAAACTGAGTAATTAGTTGCCATCATTACAGAAATGTCATTAAAATTTAAAAAAAATTAATATCTCGAAAACTAATTCCAATTTCAAAATTCTGTTACCAGTTTTGACTTCCGCGGATTTTTATGGACAATTGGTATTAATTTCATCATCAAGCGTTTAATATTTCATTAAAAATAGCCCTGAAACATAATAAGTCGTTTAATCAGTCGTTTCATAAAATCGTTTCATAAATTCGTTTCATAAAATCGTTTCACAAATTCGTTTCATTAGGATTTTATATATATAGGGTAGATATATATATATATATATATATATAACCATTAATGAAACATTACCAAAACACCAACTGAAACTTGAAATTATGATTTAGGAAGTAATAATTTATTGACAACGAAATTGTAACCCCAGCACAATGAATATATATACATATATTTAAATAATGGCAACTGCACAAGAATAATTTACCTGCTTCTAGTTGATTCAGCAAAGAAGTATAGCAAGTTCCCTAGCAAGAAGAGTCTGGATTGAACGATTACACTCAGAAAAAGAAACTGATTAAAACTACAAAACATATTTTTTGAGTACATTTTGTTGTTTTAGCAAAATTGGAGTAAAATTGAACCATTTTACTTCAATTAACAAAACATTTTTGCTGACGATACAAAATTTGTTTTGGAATTGCAAAAAAAAAAAAAAAAAAAAAAAAAAAAAATTTTTTTGTTGATTCAAACTAAATTTTTATTGACCCATATTTAAACAAAGATTTTGTTTAAATATAGGTCAATGGAAATTTTGTTTGAATCAACAAAAAAAATTTTTTTGTTGAAAACCACTTTTTTTGCAATTCCAAAAAAAAAAAAAATTGAATCGTCAGCAAAAATGTTTTGTTAATTGAAGTAAAATGGTTCAATTTTACTCCAATTTTGCTAAAACAACCAAAATGTACTCAACAAAAATGTTTTGTAGTTTTAATCAATTCTTTTTCTGAGTGTATTTTCAGAAGTTAGTAATAGAGAATGTTTCTAAACTATATTAGAACTAACTTTTAGGAGCAATAATGCTAGAAAAACAAGTTTTGTGCATGAAACTAGGTCGCAAACCGCTTATTTAATGAATAATACAGGCTGTCTCGCTAGAATCTGAATCCTCGTTCACAACTGTAGTAATATTGAAAATATTTAAAGAAATTTTTTATCAGATTAACTTTGTTTTATATAAATATGATAACTTCCTTGGAAGTGCATCAAATTTTGATCAGTGACAGCATGTACTGTCAGCTGCACATGAAATTATAGAGCATCTAGATTACTGTTGTTTGGATGAGAATGGTGCTAATTTCTACCACTTTTCGTAATATCATATTAGTAGTGGGAAAACGAGAGTTCAAGCTCAGGAGGTGGAGGGATTGAGGGATGAGGTGGAGGGATGAGGTGGAGGGATGAGGTGGAGGGATGAGGTGGAGGGATGAGGTGGAGGGATGAGGCACCGACCCTCCGATCGCCCCCGCAACGCACCCTAGCGGGAAAAATGGAAATTGTGAAAAAAGGGTTAATTTTCTACTGTAACACGAGGGGTGAAAATAAGAACTCTAAGAAAAGGTTAAATGGACAAGATTATCATACTATAAGATGAATATTGATTTTATATACTAATTTTGAATGACAAACACCTTAATGAGTATCACTAATTAAGCGAAACAATGGAAAAATATCAACCTTAACGAAAAAAGCAGATTTCTTAAGAATTTTTCAACTATAAGATGACGATATCAACTTATATGAAGAAATTTAAACTTACATTTTAGTTTTGCACAATGGACACCTTAACGAGAATAATAATTAAGCAAAATAAAATAACAATTTTAACGAAACTGCTGATTTCTTATGAATTTTTCAACTATAACATGAGAATATCAAACTATAAGATGGATTTTAAACTTATATTATAGTTTCTGAACAATAGACACCTTAATGAGTATAATAATTAAGCAAAAGAAAATATTACTTTTAACGAAAATGATGATTTCCTATGAATTTTTTCAACTATAAGATGTGGATATCAAATCATAAGCCGTAGAATAAACATATATAATTATTTTAAATGACGAACATTTTAATGAGTATTACTAATTAGACGAAACAATTGAAAAATATCAATTGTAAGGTATAAAGCTGATTTTTTAAGAATTTTTCAAGTATAAGATGAGAATATCAACTTATAAGAGGAAATTACACTTTTTTAGTTTTTCAACCGTAATACACAGAAAATATTCAAAATTTGAATGAATTTTATACCTAATCAATTGATTTTCCGCACAATAATAAGAGTTTTAACAACCATTATCTAATTTTACTGTGTATACTTTATTTAATTCTGTTTAGACGTACGTAATATAATCTTTTTATATCATTTAGACTTGAAATAAGAACCATATTTAAATAAAAACCAGTTGTTTATTTATTCTTAATACGCAAACATTTTTTCTTTCCTAAAATGTAGCATTTCTGAGGAGGGATAATAATTCCACCCCACATTCTAAGGAAAAGGGGAGCCTAACAATGACCGTCTAGGTCACAACTTTTACTATAATATAAATATTATTCGCTATCAATGTTTACAAAAAATCCATGTTGGGAGATAGATATGAGTTATATTTTAATAAAGTTTACCCTCCTCCATCTTCTACACGATGCTAACAATTATACAAAACAAAAGAAATACCGATTTTTAACGAAAAAGGGTGAATTTTAATGAATTTTTACACAAGTTTTCGGTATTATTGTACACTAACAGGTATGATATTATTTCTTAGGTGATTACAATACAGAGAAAAGTATTCACCTTTAGATTACTTTTCGTGAAATATTTAACAGTAATTATATAAACTCCTGTTTACATCACTAATTTACATTTGAAAATAAGGATTTATAGGATAAAATAAATAATCTTAACTTATACTTAGTAAATTTTACACAATTCCAATTATTTTATACCGTGTTTTTCACGAGTTTTATATTAATTAGTAATTTTATATTAATTAACTTTGAATATTTTCTATGATATGGTTAATCCATTTTTATCACAGAAATACCAGTACCTAAAATTTCACTTAAACTCATATTCTAAGTATTAATATTCACTTATAACTTTACTTTTAGTTATACTTTTACTTGAAACCATGTGAACTTGTAGAACCCTGCTTACGCATATGGAGTTTAGTACATCACACTGTTATCTAAATGAATGTGAATACCTTATTGTTTTAAATTTTCCAATTTTAACAGAATATGCACGAATATAAACTTTAATTTTATCTAAACATTTTATTTCAAATAGCCTAGTTTATGAAAACGATACATATTACCAAATATTAGACAACATTTTAACATGAACTTAGATACTGATCACATACCTATTTTAGCATAATTTATTAGCATACATAGCATTTCTTCCATTTCTTTCAGAAATATACATATAAAATTATGGATTTACCGAGTATATATCCAATTTTAGCTTTCACTTACCAATTTTTTACACCATTTCAATGATTTCAATGATTTCAAGCTATTTTATATCACAGAAACGAAAAAATAATTGAATACAGACGCGAGTAAATAATATTTGTATTGTATTTTCCATTCAAAGATTTGAAACTCAAGTTAAAATTTATGTTATAAGTATTGATATCCACTTTTAGTTATACTTTTACTTGAAACCATATGAACTTGTAGAACCCTGCTTACGCATATGAGTTTAGTACATCACACTGTTATCTAAATGAATGTGAATACCTTATTGTTTTAAATTTTCCAATTTTAACAGAATATGCACGAATATAACCTTTAAGTTTATCTAAACATTTTATTTCAAATACCCTAGTTTATGAAAACGATACATATTACCAAATATTAGACATTTTAACATAAACTTAGATACTGATCACATACCTATTTTAGCATAACTTATTAACATGCAATAGCATTTTATCCATTCCTTTCAGAAATATACATATAAATATATGGATTTAACGAATAAATATCCAATTTTAGCTTGCATTTAGTGATTTTTTACACCATTCCAATGATTTCGAGCTATTTTATATCACAGAAACGAAAACATATTTGAACATAAACGCCTGTAAAATAATATTTGAACTGTGTTTCCTATTCAAAAATTCAAATCTCAAATTAAAATTTATGTTCTATCACTTATCAACTATTTATCACACACTTTTACCATAAAAACATCGTAGAAATTAAATATACGTTAAATGAAAATAATAAATTGTAAGTACCTAAAAATATCAAACACAAAATCTATTAATCAAAACTTAAAAAATTAAAAAAAAAAATTAAAAGTTCTTACGAAGTTAAAAAAAAAATTACAAATGAAAAAAAAATTTACAAATGAAAAAAAAAAAATTACAAATGAAAAAAAAATTTACAAATGAAAAAAAAAATTTACAAATGAAAAAAAAAATTTACAAATGAGAAAAAAAAATTTTACAAATGAAAAAAAAATTTACAAAATTAAAAAAAAAGTTTTTACAAAAAAAAGTTAAAAAAAAAAGTATTTTACAAAATAAAATAAAAAAAAAGTTTTTTACATAAAAAAAAAGAAAAAAAATTACGAAGGTTTAATATATTACAAAAAGTACCCATTTTTTACAAAATTTTTTAAAAATTAGAAGTTTAATTGCTATTATTACCACTATCACTTCCCAGAATTTAGCAGCCTAGACTTTTGTACACTATATATTTTTAATACTATAAAGAAAATTTCAACTGCAATTGTACCAACACTATTATTAAGTTCGCATAAACCAAATTTCATACTGTATTTAGCGAATTTCCAATTAACATCTTCCGTGTAGAGTAACTTTTTCCTCTAACATTTGAAATCGTGTATATCTGCTACTTTCATATTTATAATTAATATTTCAGAATTAAGACCATACTAACCATTTTAATATAAGACCATATTTAAGCAAGATTCCATGATAAAGCTTATTATACTGATTATTTTTATTTAGTACGCATGCGCAGTTTTGTCACATGATCACTTTAACTGATGATAATATAAAATTTTGAAAAGTGATGCAGAGGTTCTCATTTCCCAAGTCAAATTCTTGCAGATGACTATTCAGATGACTGTATATGTATAGCTCCAGTAAATTTCCTGATTTTAACCCAGTTGGGGAAACAATTTATCTGTTAACGAATAAAGTAAGTTGTACTATATCATTGTAAAACATCAATAAATGATTATTTATCTATTAAATCTTTTCTAAGTATATAATTATATTTCTTTTATTGTATAGATGTTACACCAAGATGAATCAAAACAGCAGAAACTCTCTTTACCAGAAATGGATACCCCGGATGATTCATCGTCAACACATATAGAGTTAAAGAATAATATACATGTGAGTACTTATATGTGATATATTAGAATACATATATTAAACATAATTAGAGTGAATTTACAATAAAATATTGTACCAGATGTTCTATAAAATGTGATGTTTTTTCGTCTATAGTGTTAGAAGGAATTCTAAATATATGCATTTATTTCTCTTGCAGATGTGTTCCACTTGTAACAAATACTTTTCAAGTAAATGGAATTTAAAAGAACATATACAAATCCATACTAGTGAAAAACCATATACTTGTAATCATCGTCAAAAATCATCTACAAGAAAGCGTGAATTATCTTTTACTAGAAAATACAGACCATCAGTTCATATGAAAACACATCCTGTTAAAAAATTGTTTCAGTGTGAAAAGTGTGAGAAAATATTCGTTATTCGTAATAAACTGAATAGACATATGACTGTTATGTTGAACTTGTCGAAGACAGTATCCCAAATCATATTGAAGATGGATATTCAAAAATTAACCAGTAGTTTGAAGAATTTAACAGTCAAAGATCAGATTGGATACTTCGAAAAATTGACTGTATAGAACATAAACCAACATAACATTTACCCAAACTACTCATGCAGCATTATTGATTTGACATATGATATCCAAAAAGTGAAATTTGTAAAGAAAAATCCAAAGTGTTGTAAAGAATTTTATTGATATAATTGATAAAATGTATTGAAGAGAAAATGATATAAATGTAGACAATATTCACAATGTATTGTTTAAATACCCATAATAATAAAAAAATGTATCTATACACATCTATGTTTATTTTTATAAAACATATTTCATTGTTAAAATACATTGTATGATTTTTAACATGAAATTTCTACATGACGGTAAATAACTAATTTTGCTTTACGTAAGACTTGAGATTTATCATAACTTGTTCAACGAAACAACATTTTTCCCCAATGAATATCCAGTTTACACACATACATATGAAAATCAACTTTTGATAATACTATACATCAGATTAATGAAAAATATATAAAATTCATTAAAAAAATGTTTTTACAAATAAAAAATTAAAAAATTTTTACAAATTTAAAAAAAAAAGTTTCTTTACAATTAAAAAAAGTTTTTACAAAAAAGTTTTTACAAATTAAAAAAAAAGTTTTTACATATATAAAAAAAGTTTCTACAAAGATAAAAAAAAAAGTTATAAAAAAAGTTTACAAAACTAAAAAAAAAAATAAAAATTTAATAAAAAATAAATAAATATTTCAAGTTTTTCTAAAAATATTTACATATTAACAAAAATTTACTCAAAAGTCAGAACCAGACCTATGTCTAACATAGCATTTTTTCGATTTCAGTTGTTAAAATCATAGTGTTAGCGCTGTGAAAATACAAAATAATACCTTCAAATGGTAATCTATCTTGGATCCAATATATGGTATATTAAGAATCATTTGTGATTTCAACAAATTAAATATGCATGAGAAAACCATTAATGTATCAGCAACTGATGGGACTCATTTTGCTGATGTTATATCAATCTATAAATCTGGAAGTTACCGACAGTAACAGTAACCAAAGACTAACAGATAGAGATGCTTTAAGGGTGTTGACATTACAGACAGATACAAGAAACAATTTATATCAGTCTTAATCAAATAAAAAATCTTCAGAGTTTCCTTTAGTTTCCTTTTTCCTTTCCTTTTTTTTTCCTATTGAAGTGTAGATAACTGAAAACATATCTATCGGTCCAGAAGTGACTAATATAACAGCAAAGCATACAGATAATGGGTATCGCGGACTTTTAGTTTATGTTATCACTTCAAGTGATAAATACTGCTGATTTCGGATAGATATGCATACAAGTAAATTATATGATGAGTCGAAAATGAACCGAGAATTCACATCGGAGTATAACTTAAACATGTGTACCTGCTTATGACTTGAAAAATACACGACATTCTACAACGACTGATTTCAAATTACACAACCAATAAAATATTTACCTTCAAGGAAAGAAAATGAAACCCCATTCAACTGTTTCAGATATCCAAATTGATCACGTGATCGATGTTGAACAGCAAGATCAGGCCTAAATCTAACATCCCATTTTTTCTCGATTTCGATTGTTTAAAGTGTTATTTTAAAGAGTAGTATAATGGTTGCCTAACCATTGTACATTTCTTTAAAATAAGAACTTTAAACAACCGAAATCGAGAAAAAATGGGATGTTAGATTTAGACCTGATCCTGCTGTTCAACATCGATCACGTGATCAATTTGGATATCTGAAACAGTTGAATGGGGTTTCATTTTCTTTCCTTGAAGGTAAATATTTTATTGGTTGTGTAATTTGAAATCAGTCGTTGTAGAATGTCGTGTATTTTTCAAGTCATAAGCAGGTACACATGTTTAAGTTATACTCCGATGTGAATTCTCGGTTCATTTTCGACTCATCATATAATTTACTTGTATGCATATCTATCCGAAATCAGCAGTATTTATCACTTGAAGTGATAACATAAACTAAAAGTCCGCGATACCCATTATCTGTATGCTTTGCTGTTATATTAGTCACTTCTGGACCGATAGATATGTTTTCAGTTATCTACACTTCAATAGGAAAAAAAAGGAAAGGAAAAAGGAAACTAAAGGAAACTCTGAAGATTTTTTATTTGATTAAGACTGATATAAATTGTTTCTTGTATCTGTCTGTAATGTCAACACCCTTAAAGCATCTCTATCTGTTAGTCTTTGGTTACTGTTACTGTCGGTAACTTCCAGATTTATAGATTGATATAACATCAGCAAAATGAGTCCCATCAGTTGCTGATACATTAATGGTTTTCTCATGCATATTTAATTTGTTGAAATCACAAATGATTCTTAATATACCATATATTGGATCCAAGATAGATTACCATTTGAAGGTATTATTTTGTATTTTCACAGCGCTAACACTATGATTTTAACAACTGAAATCGAAAAAATGCTATGTTAGACATAGGTCTGGTTCTGACTTTTGAGTAAATTTTTGTTAATATGTAAATATTTTTAGAAAAACTTGAAATATTTATTTATTTTTTATTAAATTTTTATTTTTTTTTTTAGTTTTGTAAACTTTTTTTATAACTTTTTTTTTTATCTTTGTAGAAACTTTTTTTATATATGTAAAAACTTTTTTTTTAATTTGTAAAAACTTTTTTGTAAAAACTTTTTTTAATTGTAAAGAAACTTTTTTTTTTAAATTTGTAAAAATTTTTAATTTTTTATTTGTAAAAACATTTTTTTAATGAATTTTATATATTTTTCATTAATCTGATGTATAGTATTATCAAAAGTTGATTTTCATATGTATGTGTGTAAACTGGATATTCATTGGGGAAAAATGTTGTTTCGTTGAACAAGTTATGATAAATCTCAAGTCTTACGTAAAGCAAAATTAGTTATTTACCGTCATGTAGAAATTTCATGTTAAAAATCATACAATGTATTTTAACAATGAAATATGTTTTATAAAAATAAACATAGATGTGTATAGATACATTTTTTTATTATTATGGGTATTTAAACAATACATTGTGAATATTGTCTACATTTATATCATTTTCTCTTCAATACATTTTATCAATTATATCAATAAAATTCTTTACAACACTTTGGATTTTTCTTTACAAATTTCACTTTTTGGATATCATATGTCAAATCAATAATGCTGCATGAGTAGTTTGGGTAAATGTTATGTTGGTTTATGTTCTATACAGTCAATTTTTCGAAGTATCCAATCTGATCTTTGACTGTTAAATTCTTCAAACTACTGGTTAATTTTTGAATATCCATCTTCAATATGATTTGGGATACTGTCTTCGACAAGTTCAACATAACAGTCATATGTCTATTCAGTTTATTACGAATAACGAATATTTTCTCACACTTTTCACACTGAAACAATTTTTTAACAGGATGTGTTTTCATATGAACTGATGGTCTGTATTTTCTAGTAAAAGATAATTCACGCTTTCTTGTAGATGATTTTTGACGATGATTACAAGTATATGGTTTTTCACTAGTATGGATTTGTATATGTTCTTTTAAATTCCATTTACTTGAAAAGTATTTGTTACAAGTGGAACACATCTGCAAGAGAAATAAATGCATATATTTAGAATTCCTTCTAACACTATAGACGAAAAAACATCACATTTTATAGAACATCTGGTACAATATTTTATTGTAAATTCACTCTAATTATGTTTAATATATGTATTCTAATATATCACATATAAGTACTCACATGTATATTATTCTTTAACTCTATATGTGTTGACGATGAATCATCCGGGGTATCCATTTCTGGTAAAGAGAGTTTCTGCTGTTTTGATTCATCTTGGTGTAACATCTATACAATAAAAGAAATATAATTATATACTTAGAAAAGATTTAATAGATAAATAATCATTTATTGATGTTTTACAATGATATAGTACAACTTACTTTATTCGTTAACAGATAAATTGTTTCCCCAACTGGGTTAAAATCAGGAAATTTACTGGAGCTATACATATACAGTCATCTGAATAGTCATCTGCAAGAATTTGACTTGGGAAATGAGAACCTCTGCATCACTTTTCAAAATTTTATATTATCATCAGTTAAAGTGATCATGTGACAAAACTGCGCATGCGTACTAAATAAAAATAATCAGTATAATAAGCTTTATCATGGAATCTTGCTTAAATATGGTCTTATATTAAAATGGTTAGTATGGTCTTAATTCTGAAATATTAATTATAAATATGAAAGTAGCAGATATACACGATTTCAAATGTTAGAGGAAAAAGTTACTCTACACGGAAGATGTTAATTGGAAATTCGCTAAATACAGTATGAAATTTGGTTTATGCGAACTTAATAATAGTGTTGGTACAATTGCAGTTGAAATTTTCTTTATAGTATTAAAAATATATAGTGTACAAAAGTCTAGGCTGCTAAATTCTGGGAAGTGATAGTGGTAATAATAGCAATTAAACTTCTAATTTTTAAAAAATTTTGTAAAAAATGGGTACTTTTTGTAATATATTAAACCTTCGTAATTTTTTTTCTTTTTTTTTATGTAAAAAACTTTTTTTTTTATTTTATTTTGTAAAAAACTTTTTTTTTAACTTTTTTTTGTAAAAACTTTTTTTTTAATTTTGTAAATTTTTTTTTCATTTGTAAAATTTTTTTTTCTCATTTGTAAATTTTTTTTTTCATTTGTAAATTTTTTTTTTCATTTGTAAATTTTTTTTTCATTTGTAAATTTTTTTTTTTCATTTGTAAATTTTTTTTTCATTTGTAAATTTTTTTTTTTAACTTCGTAAGAACTTTTAATTTTTTTTTTTAATTTTTTAAGTTTTGATTAATAGATTTTGTGTTTGATATTTTTAGGTACTTACAATTTATTATTTTCATTTAACGTATATTTAATTTCTACGATGTTTTTATGGTAAAAGTGTGTGATAAATAGTTGATAAGTGATAGAACATAAATTTTAATTTGAGATTTGAATTTTTGAATAGGAAACACAGTTCAAATATTATTTTACAGGCGTTTATGTTCAAATATGTTTTCGTTTCTGTGATATAAAATAGCTCGAAATCATTGGAATGGTGTAAAAAATCACTAAATGCAAGCTAAAATTGGATATTTATTCGTTAAATCCATATATTTATATGTATATTTCTGAAAGGAATGGATAAAATGCTATTGCATGTTAATAAGTTATGCTAAAATAGGTATGTGATCAGTATCTAAGTTTATGTTAAAATGTCTAATATTTGGTAATATGTATCGTTTTCATAAACTAGGGTATTTGAAATAAAATGTTTAGATAAACTTAAAGGTTATATTCGTGCATATTCTGTTAAAATTGGAAAATTTAAAACAATAAGGTATTCACATTCATTTAGATAACAGTGTGATGTACTAAACTCATATGCGTAAGCAGGGTTCTACAAGTTCATATGGTTTCAAGTAAAAGTATAACTAAAAGTGGATATCAATACTTATAACATAAATTTTAACTTGAGTTTCAAATCTTTGAATGGAAAATACAATACAAATATTATTTACTCGCGTCTGTATTCAATTATTTTTTCGTTTCTGTGATATAAAATAGCTTGAAATCATTGAAATCATTGAAATGGTGTAAAAAATTGGTAAGTGAAAGCTAAAATTGGATATATACTCGGTAAATCCATAATTTTATATGTATATTTCTGAAAGAAATGGAAGAAATGCTATGTATGCTAATAAATTATGCTAAAATAGGTATGTGATCAGTATCTAAGTTCATGTTAAAATGTTGTCTAATATTTGGTAATATGTATCGTTTTCATAAACTAGGCTATTTGAAATAAAATGTTTAGATAAAATTAAAGTTTATATTCGTGCATATTCTGTTAAAATTGGAAAATTTAAAACAATAAGGTATTCACATTCATTTAGATAACAGTGTGATGTACTAAACTCCATATGCGTAAGCAGGGTTCTACAAGTTCACATGGTTTCAAGTAAAAGTATAACTAAAAGTAAAGTTATAAGTGAATATTAATACTTAGAATATGAGTTTAAGTGAAATTTTAGGTACTGGTATTTCTGTGATAAAAATGGATTAACCATATCATAGAAAATATTCAAAGTTAATTAATATAAAATTACTAATTAATATAAAACTCGTGAAAAACACGGTATAAAATAATTGGAATTGTGTAAAATTTACTAAGTATAAGTTAAGATTATTTATTTTATCCTATAAATCCTTATTTTCAAATGTAAATTAGTGATGTAAACAGGAGTTTATATAATTACTGTTAAATATTTCACGAAAAGTAATCTAAAGGTGAATACTTTTCTCTGTATTGTAATCACCTAAGAAATAATATCATACCTGTTAGTGTACAATAATACCGAAAACTTGTGTAAAAATTCATTAAAATTCACCCTTTTTCGTTAAAAATCGGTATTTCTTTTGTTTTGTATAATTGTTAGCATCGTGTAGAAGATGGAGGAGGGTAAACTTTATTAAAATATAACTCATATCTATCTCCCAACATGGATTTTTTGTAAACATTGATAGCGAATAATATTTATATTATAGTAAAAGTTGTGACCTAGACGGTCATTGTTAGGCTCCCCTTTTCCTTAGAATGTGGGGTGGAATTATTATCCCTCCTCAGAAATGCTACATTTTAGGAAAGAAAAAATGTTTGCGTATTAAGAATAAATAAACAACTGGTTTTTATTTAAATATGGTTCTTATTTCAAGTCTAAATGATATAAAAAGATTATATTACGTACGTCTAAACAGAATTAAATAAAGTATACACAGTAAAATTAGATAATGGTTGTTAAAACTCTTATTATTGTGCGGAAAATCAATTGATTAGGTATAAAATTCATTCAAATTTTGAATATTTTCTGTGTATTACGGTTGAAAAACTAAAAAAGTGTAATTTCCTCTTATAAGTTGATATTCTCATCTTATACTTGAAAAATTCTTAAAAAATCAGCTTTATACCTTACAATTGATATTTTTCAATTGTTTCGTCTAATTAGTAATACTCATTAAAATGTTCGTCATTTAAAATAATTATATATGTTTATTCTACGGCTTATGATTTGATATCCACATCTTATAGTTGAAAAAATTCATAGGAAATCATCATTTTCGTTAAAAGTAATATTTTCTTTTGCTTAATTATTATACTCATTAAGGTGTCTATTGTTCAGAAACTATAATATAAGTTTAAAATCCATCTTATAGTTTGATATTCTCATGTTATAGTTGAAAAATTCATAAGAAATCAGCAGTTTCGTTAAAATTGTTATTTTATTTTGCTTAATTATTATTCTCGTTAAGGTGTCCATTGTGCAAAACTAAAATGTAAGTTTAAATTTCTTCATATAAGTTGATATCGTCATCTTATAGTTGAAAAATTCTTAAGAAATCTGCTTTTTTCGTTAAGGTTGATATTTTTCCATTGTTTCGCTTAATTAGTGATACTCATTAAGGTGTTTGTCATTCAAAATTAGTATATAAAATCAATATTCATCTTATAGTATGATAATCTTGTCTATTTAACCTTTTCTTAGAGTTCTTATTTTCACCCCTCGTGTTACAGTAGAAAATTAACCCTTTTTTCACAATTTCCATTTTTCCCGCTAGGGTGCGTTGCGGGGGCGATCGGAGGGTCGGTGCCTCATCCCTCCACCTCATCCCTCCACCTCATCCCTCCACCTCATCCCTCCACCTCATCCCTCCACCTCATCCCTCAATCCCTCCACCTCCTGAGCTTGAACTCTCGTTTTCCCACTACTCATATTTCATATAAAGCAGTGTAAGTCTGATAAAAATATCATAACAATATCTTTATTATAATTAAAGTTGGGAACAAAAATTCAAGTTCGGCTTGAAGAGAAATACTCTGTATTTGAATAAATGGATTGGAACCTGATTTCCTATACAAAAACTCTCTGTCTTGATACATATTATCAAACTTAAAAGTGTTTTCCATTAGCTTAGAAACACTCTGTACATGAAAACGCAAGATATAGATTAAACTTACATTTATTTGTTGAATTATTGCTTATCAGTAAAAACAGAAAAGAAAAAAAAACCTTTCTTAAAAAAATCAGTAATTCATGTGAATATCGTCATTTTATGAATATCGTCATGTGAATATCGTCATAATCTATTAATTACTATCTTCAATTTTAATATCTCTATTAGGGATGCACTCTTTAGGGATAGTGTTTTTGGCGGAATACCGAATATTCGGCCTCAGATAAACCGAATACCGAATATTCGACCAACTGAATAGTAAATATACAAATGAATACCGAATATTCGGCTGGCAGAATATTTTTTATATTTTACAGACAGTTTAAAAGTATTAAAACCTAAATTATAAAACAATTTTACATAATATTTAACATAGATACTACCATTTTATGGACTAGACTTTTTTACAAGAAACCTTTACACACACACACAAAAGAAAAAAAAAACTGCTTGGAATTGTAAGTTAAAACAAGTGGGTAAGTGTGATCGAAGATCGCTCAAAGGGTTTCGTTTAATATTCCTTTCAAAACACTTTATCCTTTCTTTAATAAATCTAAATAAATTTCACTTAGCAACAACAACAACAAAAAAAAGTCATGTTTTTTATAAAGTAAAAATTTACCGGTCTATTTTTTCGTTTTTTCGAATATCTAAACCGGCCCTATAGCGGGCGAAGCCCGCTATTATATTCTGTCATAATAATATCTGTCATGCGGACTAAATGCGATATTTAAAAAAAAATAATTTCAAAATTAAACAAATTGTACACCTTCAAAATGTTAAAATATGCGAATATTTCCATAATCGGATTTTTATCACGATTCAATATGTTTCTCAAACTCATATATTTACTATTGTCTATTACTCATATTGATACTCGCTTTGTATTATTCTTAAACATTTGAAAAATTCGTTAAACTTCCAATAGGACGTCAGATTTTCTTTTTAATTCTCTAATGACGTGATATTAATCTGCTTTGTGTACATACACATACTCATACTCCTTGTACTATTGAGAAATCTTTGAAAATTTCCGTTTTATTACCACAATGACGTCAATCATTTTTATTTCATATTAATATTTTTTTCAATTGGTGAAACTTTTTATTTCATTTTAATTTTTCACGTGGAAATCGTTCAATATAAAGTTAATTATTGTAGAAAGAATTTCATTGTGGATTTTTAATTTTTGGCAACTGCTTTAACGAAAAATGTTTAAATTTAAGGAAAAGGCTGTTACAATTTTGGTTTTTTATCTCTATTTATTAAAATAATACGATTTTTTCAAATTTTAATATTTTGAGCTTCATAGCTGGTATTCAGCTAGACATACACAAAGTTTCAACTCTGTACGCGTTACATAGTTTCTGAGAATGGCTCTGTGACGGACAGACAATGGAGCTGGAGTAATAGGGTTTCGTGAGATGAACGAAACCCTAAAAAGGACAGTCTTAAAACTTTTTTAATTAATAAAGCTTTAAACTTTATAGCTTCTTCTGTGAATTAAAATAAATTTATAAAATGTTCTTATATTCTAAAACAAATGCTTTAAAATCAAAGAAAATTTTTGAATGAATTAGAAGAAACATTTTACAGTGATATGGTGTTTGTCAGGAAAATATTAAAGTAAAACAATACAATATATTAAAAAAATCCCTGACGGCTCGGCCTACAGGCACAGGTAGATTTCAAAGTCGCAGACCGTGGGGGACCTGTTTATTGAGAATTGCAATAGAAATGACCTTTTTGCCATGATGCGGCAGTTGGGACCGCTCACTTTGAAATCTACCTGTGTCTCTAGGCGAAGCCGGCAGGGATTTTTTTTGTTTTATTTATTTATTTATTTTTTGCTGTAAGGGTTGATCCTATAAAAAACTTGTCAGTATAAAAGTTGTAGATAATATTAATAGGATTTATAATAAATTTAAGTTGATTTGATATCTTGTGAATTGACGAAGTTATGAATTTTTTTCTTCTTAAACCCCTATTTTTCCCCCCTTGAGATCATTTTTAATGATATAAAAAATCTGTCCTACATAAATTTTCGGCCTTTTTCCTAGAAGTAATAATAACTTTAAACGGATTCCTTACGTATCATAATTAAGAAGTTATGGGTTTTGACACCCCCCCCCGCTGGTTCGATTTTGTCCATTTACGAACTTGACGGAGATTTTATGTATCAGTTTGGAAGAGATTTGTGCAAAATCATTGATGTTATCGTGTCCTTAAAAAAGTGATATAGATAGATAGATAAAGTTTTGAACTGGGGGTGATTTTAGGTTCTGGGAGTCACGATCGGTGTAGATCTGCAAACATTTTTGCAAGAAATTCCAACATAGGGGAGAATGTAACAGATAGTATTTCTTACGAAATCTACCTAATGGTGGCAAATCAATAAGAATAACTTTCCTGCTGCTTTTGATTTGGCAAAGAAGGTTTTTAATGAACCAAGAGAGCATGTGTCTGGAATGGGCGATCCTATTCAGAGGTTGTATATCTACAGAGTATTCATACATCTTGGAACAAACTTTCTTCGTAGATAATGTGGTCAAAGCAAACATTTTTTGAGCAAGAAACATTATCCCAATCTACTTATTCCATCAAAAATACAATACATTAGTTCCAAAAACACAGGGTGTGTTACCACAAGCTGAAACTGAATTTTCGTTCACAACTTTAACAACAATGAAGATATTTTAGCGAGATTTGCATCATATTCATTTTGCTTTAGCAAATATGATGATATAATTGGAAGGTGCTGAATTTTAGCCAGATACACAGTATAAGTAGCACTGTCAGATGCCTTTTGAATAAAGGAATATCTAGCTCAGTGTTGCTTAGATATGAATGGTGGCAATTTCCAGTACTTCTCGGGATTCACAGAAATCAAAATAACTAAGTTGAAAATACATTTACAATATTTTCAATATTATTAAAGTAACAAATGGAAATTCAAATTTGACCTGTGGAGTTAGATGCACTTTATTTTTGACTGAATAAGTATGTTGCGATTCTGGTTTCCTGGACAAAATTTGTCTGTCTTGATGTTTATTAGCATTTGTGAAAGTTTTTTTTTTTTTTTTTTCGTTTTGTTTAACATGATGTTTGCGAAAAAACGAGAAACAGATTATTTACTAGAAGACAATATTCAGGAATTTGCATTTATTTGTACATCATAAATTGCTATGGTTTATTTTAATTAATTAAATTTAATTATTAATAAATTTTAATATTTAAAAATAAAATCATAAATTTTAAAAATCATAAATTTTAATATTTTAATTAATTAATGGTTTATTTTCTTAAGTGACACTTTTCAAACAGCGAATAAATAATGTAAAAGCATTATCTTTCATTGAAATATGATTCTGTTTCTAATTATTTTGAATATCTTTATTAATTGACAATTAAAAGTAGAAATTGTGGGTTTTAAAAATATAAAAAAAAAAAAGTTATTTTGAGTATTCGGTTTGGCCGAATATTTCGATATTCGGCCAAATTGAATATTCGGCAGACCGAATAGTTTTATATTCGGCCAAGCCGAATGTTCTGTAATATAGCCGAATAGCGAATAGATACCGAACATTCGGTGCATCCCTAATCTCTATGAATATTGTAATTAATATCGTCTTAAGTGTCACTTTTCCTACTAAATAAATTACAATAAACTTTTATTTTAGTATGATTTTATTCCTTAATTATCTGAATAAACATTTTTATTTATTGCCACTTGGGTTAATCATTAAATTTAGGAATGTTGAAAAGAGATAATAGTTTAAATTTTATATGATACTTATCCTGTGTGTAAAGAATATATTTTTATGTTTTCTATATTTTTCTTTTCACAGAAAAATTACTGCTGATATTTATTAATTAAAAATGGCGCGTCTCATACAAAACCTACTGAAAAACAGAACTGAGAATCAAACATCGCGCGTAGTGACATAAAACAGCGTGTCGCGCCCTATTAGCTTAGGGGTGAAATGATTCAACCTTGTAGTTGTAACCTCTAATCTTCTATTCTAACTTTCCGGTTTAGAGTCTCTCTGTGTTTACTGCGATGCGACTTCAAACGGGAAGTGACGTTTCACAGAAGATGGGGCTGCCAGAAAAAGAAGTTAATCTCCCATGCGAAAGTCAGCGCCATCTATTGAGAAAAGGAGATTTTCGTAATATCTGATGCTCTCTTTTAAGCCATGTAAATATGCTTGCTTTGTGCTTACGCGCCCAAGATATCATATTTACATGGCTTAAACTTTTGAATCGTTTTTCCATCTTTTAAATTAGGTACTGATGATGGAGCTTTAGGGGCTCTGAAACAGCTGTTTGCCATTTTATATATTTTTATTGGTGCTATTTTACGTTGTTCTTTTATTTTTAATTAAGTACTTCTTCCCAGATGGTTATGATAATAAGCTCGGTTCATCATTGTTGAATCTCAGGCAGGGTTGGAAAAAAACCCAGGTTTTTTTGGTTTAAACCGGGTTTTTAAAAATTATTATATAAATAGCATTGTTAAGAAAAAGAGTATAGATTTTAGTAAGTCATGCTGATTTTTTATAATTAATAGTTAATAAATGTTAAACATTCAGATTAGTACTTAATTTTTTTGAAATAATTAATTAATAAATACAAAAATTTATAATTAAATTACCTCATAAGTATAGATTTCTATAGGGAAAGTTTTATTGTTTGAAAAACTTAGCTATTATTTTATTACTATACTTATATAAAACTTTTGGAAAATGATTAAAGAAATTATTATGAGTATTGATACAAAACATAATGTGTTGCTAAGAAAAAAAAAAATATTTTACTAAACCAACAAAAAATAAGCTAAAATAGAAAGTATTTTCATAAGCATAATTTGTGTTCATAAACAAAAAATTATTTACAGTTTCAATAATATCAATATCAACAAATGATAACAAGTCTCTTAATACAGTGCGGGATCCGTTATCCGGTGTCCCCGTATCCGGAACGCTCTGAAAACCGGAATGCAAAATAATAACCAAAGTTTAATTTATTTCATTTCTAAAAAGTAAAAAAATATCGCAAAATTCTTGGGTCAGTTGCAGTAAAAATCACGAAATCTGTCCATCGCTCGAATGAAACAATCCCGTGAGTTTCACCTGTAAATCATGAAGGAAAATCCGGAAATTCACCAATTGAACACAAGAAATTATGGCAGTTAATCGGTCGTGAAAAAAATGTGAAATTCAGCAGTCAGTCGCAAAGAAAAATGTGAAATTCGTGAATCCATGACAGGAAAAACTTAATATTAAAATTAGTCTTTCGGTAGAAAGAAATATTGTGAAAATCATCAATCTGTTGATGAAAAAAAAAAAATCCTGATTTGCACCAATCGGTCGCAAGAAAAACCACAAAATTCACCAATCAATAGTAACAAAATATTGTGACATTCATGAATCGATCGCAGGAAAAAAAATCTCCGATTCGTCAGTTGATTGTCAGAAAAAATCGTGAAATTCTTTAGTCGGTCCCGGAAAATTATTGCGAAATTCTTTGATTGGTCACAGAAAAAATATCTCAAAATTTGTCTGTAAATTGGAGGGAATTATGAGATATTGCAATTAACATTCATTAATTGGTCGCAATAAAAATCTTGAAATTCATCAATTGGTCGCAAAATTTTGCTAATAGAAAAGGACATTAAACAATTGAGCTCAATATATGTGTTTGGAACACTGGGCAAGAGTGCTCTTTTTTAAGAATTCCCCGCTTAGCGGCATTTTTGTTCTAGAGTCAACACAAAGAAATAATATAGATATAATGGTATTGCTTACATTCATTAATATACAGCTTCAATTAAAAAAATATGGTGCAAAAAAATATTACAATAAAAAGCATTAAAAACAGATGAGCAACTGATATTTTTCACTGAACAATTGATTTGTGGAATGCAGCAGTGAAGCTACTTCCATGAACAGCAAATCATGTCAATGTACAGGATACAAGAACAATTAGTGCAAGATACATGCTATAAGTAACCAACTTTAATAGAAATATTCCAAAAATCCACATCAAAAGATTCTGCTCCCAAGTCCCACAACTAATTCATAATTGTTCATGTAATATTTTTATAATTTGAATTGTAATTCAGAATGTTTTTTATTTTATGTAAATAACTTATTAAATTAACAAAATTGTGAGTATGTATTTACATATATTATTCATGTTTATCACTTAGATGTGAAATTACTCATTTTGTACATTTCTTATAATAAAGTGTTCCGAATTACGGAAAAACCCCTTATCCAGAATACCCTAGGTCCCAAGCATTCCGGATAACAGATCCTATACTGTATCTATATTTACTTTAAAAACCAAAAAATCATTTTTTTCTAATTAAAAGGAAAAATCATAGAAACTCGACAGAGTTTCTTGCCAAGCATAAGAAACAGCAATGCATTGAACCGTAAATGAAAGGAATTTCCGCCAATGGATGCCAAACGATTTTACAATTTTTTTTTTTTTAACTCTGTCTAGTTTATATTTTGCGGACGGCACAAAACGGGTTTTTGACACATCTATATCTCGTGTTCTATTTATGATAGAAACAAAATTCTTGATTCTATGGAATAGGGCGTGCCACGGGACTAAGAATTCAAAAGTAAAGCAAAATCTGACGAATAGTTTTTCAGTAAATGCGATTTTAAAAGTGCTGTTTTTTGCACTTTTTAAATCTTGTTCAGACCAAAAACTGTTGACAGGGCTACAGCAATGTGTAATTATCGGATTTTTAGGCGGTTTACGTTATTTGAATCGTTTTTATGAGTAGTTCGGACCTTTGTAAGTTTCATGCAAAAATATTAATTAGTTTTTGATTTATATCAGTTTAAAGTTATTGATTCCTATACTTAACATAGAGCAAAAAACTGTTGACAGGGCTACAGCAATGTGTAACTATCGGATTTTTACGCGGTTTACGTTATTTGAATCGTTTTTATGAGTAGTTCAAACCTTTGTAAGTTTCATGTAAAAATATTAATTGGTTTTTGATTTATATCAGTTTAAAGTTATTGATTCCTATACTTAACATAGAGCAAAAAAATAATAAATGACCCAACTCTTTTAGGAATGGTCGTATACACATGATATTAAGATATGTTATTACACTCAACCCAAGTAAGCTTCCTGTTATAAAAAAATTTAACATTTAAGGTTCGTTTACAGGGTCTCACAAAAGATCTTTTGATATAGGGCTAAAGAGTTGTGTAATTATCCGATTTTTACGCGGTTTGCAGCATTTGAATTGTTTTTATAAGTAGTTCAAATGTTTAATATTTCGTGTAAAAATATTAATTAGTTTTTTATGTATACCACTTTAAAGTGATTTATTCCTATACTTAAGATGAAGCAAACAAAATATTAAATGGTCCAACTCTTTTCAAAAAGAACGTATGCGCATAATGTTAAAATATGTTACTACGAACTACCTAAGTTAGTTTCCTATTGTAAAACAGAAGTGTAGAATTTACTGTTCGTTTACAGGGTAACTCAAAAGATTTTTTAATAAGACTAAAAAGTTGTGTAATTAGCAAATTTTTAAGTTAAAGTACATGATTCCTGTACTTAACACAGAGGAAAAACAATAGTAAATTGCATAACTTTTGTCAAATTCGCTATATACACAAGATATTCAAATATGTTACTACATCCTCTCTATTGTAAAGCGGCATTGAAGCATATACGTTTCGTTTACAGAGTCTCTTAGAAGATCTTGATTACACTACAACCGATGTATATTTACTGAGTGAGATGTATTTTATTGATTTTACACTGTTTCAATCTCTGTAAGGTTTCATTATCTTGCTTTAAAATTTAATATAAGATCATTTTGTCCGTCTGAAATCTCGTCGATGTTAAGCTCTAAATCTATTAATATATAGTATTTTCATCGATTAAAAAAAGTGTTTATTTATAAATATATAATTCTAGAGTATTAGGAATTGATTGAAATAGCGATTACAAAATTCCAACTTTACGTTCATGCGCTGAGTAATAGAATGTAAAAATGTTGATACCCCAAGATTACAAGTTTTGCGTTTAAATATTTGCCGTTCATCGAATCTCCGGCTATGACAAACTTAAAATGCTAAATTTCATATACAATAGGTGATCGGTAACGAACTGTTCGGTTTACGAACAAATCGGTTAACGAACACTTTCGCGTGAGATTTTTATGTTCGGAGAACGAACTCCTCTCGAAACAAAGCCATGATGAAGCAATGCCGTGTTTCATATTTGCCAAGCTATACTTATTGCATCTATTGTCAACTTTGAGAACATTTTAACAGTTGCATACATATGTCCTAATTAATTCATGGACTGCCGGAGATTGGGGACCTATATTTTAGGATCACCGAATTGGAATGAACAGACTATATGAACAGAAATCACTTTAATAGTTTTTATACTTTTGCAAACGTTGCGAATTTTATATTTTTCAAATTCTCGAAACGTTGAGTTAAAAAATTTAAACAAATAAAAAACTTCTAAGGTGCTCAGTAATTTTCAAAAATAATATATTTAATATGTTAGTATAAAAATCCCTGTAAATTTTTATACTAATAGAAATAGGTTCGTAGGAAAAAAAAATGTTGATTATTCTCGGTAAAGTATGCTCCATAAACTTATCGTTGTAGTTGACCGAAAAAAAGTGCTTCTTATTTTTCCACATTTTTCTGAAACTGTAGTATTTTAATTAGTTTGTAAACTACTGTAAAATTGTGTAATTTTTTGTTTTTGAATGTATATAAACGGAAGAGTGATATAAACAAAAGAAAAAGGAAAATAAATATGTCATAAATAATCTGATGAGTACAATGTAAGGAAATTAATATAAAAGTTTCCCAGTTGTTATGGTAGCGACATGTACATTGGAATAAGTCCCTCAATAAATTGTATAATTCTGATGTATAATTCTGTTTATAGCATCACTATTATTTTTTTTGCCTCTTTTATCTTTTCTTTTCTGAATAAAAATGGAATCCGTATAATTGAAATTAAATACCTTACAAAAAGGAGTGATATCTCATCAAAAACAACTCGTTGTAAATGATCCCGCCAAGCCACAAACCTAAAACGTCAGTCACAAAAAGAAGCGATATAGAAGTGCATACTCCGAGTCCCGTGTAAAAATCTATCACCACTCATAATGTTTCCAAAGGACTCGGAGTGAGGTACAGTATGTGAAAACTGCTTGGCGACCTGCAGGCTTTTATAATGTTTGCGTTTCCTGCAATTACATATGACTATATTATTTTAATTTAATTTAATTTAATTTATTTATTTATTTTGCTCCCATAAAATTGTAAAAAGTTGAAGCTTCGGTGTTTGCATGTCCTTTCTTATTTATGAGCTTGAAAAATCAATTTGTTGATTTTATTTACCATTATTTAAACTAGAAGCACCACTCTTACGAAGAGGATTTTTTAAGTAAACATGTAAAGATTTTGAGTTTGTAATATATCTATATATATATATATATGATGATCATACGCATATTAATAACATTGTACCTTATAATAAACGTTAACTAAATTGAGATATATTACAGTAATTTTAGCGTAAGCGGAATCGCATAGATCTGGGGAAAAATCCGTTCTGTCAGTTCTTTCGCATACAAAAATATTTAAAAAATGATGTAACAAAAATTAAAAATTTATTTTTTTCGATTTTCAAAATTGATATACTGCATATATTATAAAAGCCTGCAGGTCGCCAAGCAGTTTTCACATACTGTACCTCACTCCGAGTCCTTTGGAAACATTATGAGTGGTGATAGATTTTTACACGGGACTCGGAGTATGCACTTCTTTATCGCTTCTTTTTATGTGATATCACTTCTTTTTGTGACTGACGTTTTAGGTTTGTGGCTTGGCGGGATCATTTACAACGAGTTGTTTTTGACGAGATACATATGTATTGACTTACCTGATTTATCTGTGAGTGTAACACTTATAGAAATTGAGACATAGACTTAAAAAAATTATTTATAATTTTAAAAATACTAACTTTATTTTTCTTGGTTAAACATATTTAGGAAAACAATTTCTTTATAAAAGCAACTCCATGCATTTCATTTTAATTAAAAGCTTTAAATAAAAAGACAAGTTTTGAAGCCTTTTTCAATCCTAACTTATTTCATATTTTTGATTGAACTAATCCAAATGTTTAAAATATTCTTTCAACACTTGCTTTTTTTTTTTTTTTTTTTTCTCCACAGCTAATTTTAGAAAAAATATTTTGTCATGTAGATTACAGCTTATAAGAAAAGTTGGATTTAAGGGTGGGGGATTTTCAGAAAATCATATTAGTCAAGGATTTTTTTTACCAGCCAGCTAGTAAGATGCAACAAACACATTGTTAAGACAGAATTATGTCTAAATATTTTTTTACAAAAATGCACTTTCATATTAACATTTTTGTAAAATTGTTACATACAATTAAAAAATATATGCAAGTGCAGAACAGAACTTAGTGCAATATTTACATTCCAGCAAACTGAGAAAAATGCGAAATATGGCCAATGATTTGAAAATTACGAATGTTTATGGCAAATTTTTATACAATGCAATTTTTTAATACACTGTTTGAAAACTTACTCGCCCAATTAGATAATTTACAAGCCACTGGCAGGTAATGTCATGTAATTCCCCACCTCTGGTTGGATTGATTAAAAATGTTTGTCGTTTTACAAATTTTATCATTTTTTTTTAAAGATTTGCTTCACTTGTTGCTTGTGCATAGCTTGGATTTTGCATTTTTCAATAATGTGTAAAATAAATGAAAACATTAGGAAAAATGAAAAAAACCCACTTGGTTTAAACCAGCATGGTTTAAACCAAACAACCCTGATCTCAGGTAATTTTTGGTTTGCTGCAGATTGACATAGAATATTTTGCTACAGGGGCATGCATATATTACTGTATATTATTACTTATTTATGATGAATAAGTTTCTTTTGTGTGCAGAGGCACATGTTAAACTGCCCATAATATATATATATATATATATTAAATCAGGGCTCGAAAAATAGCGTTCCCGGTATCCCGGGGAACCCAGAAATAATTTCTGGGAACGTATTTTTCCCACTCCTAAAAATTAAATATTGTATATATATATTAATTATTTGTTCTGTATACGTTTGAATAAATTAGTAAATGCAATATATAATGCTTAATCTTAGTGTGCAAATGTAATGCAACATTTCCTTTTAAGTTACACATCTATAAGAATATGAAGGGAGGGAGGAGGTGCTTTTGGATAGAGAACAGTCAAAACATCAATTGATAAACCGTAAACTAAAATTTTTGCTTATTATTCAAAAATGTGTCTATATGACACAATATCTTCATTCATTAAGCTCTGAATTTATTAAAAAACTGGGAACACATAAATTTTTCTGGGAACCTACACTTTTCATGTAGGTTCCCAGCTGGGAACCTTAAAATTTTCAGAATTTTCGAGTCCTGATTAAATGGTGTAAAGATTGAGCAAATATTTGTGTGTGACACAGTGAATGGGTTGCTAGAAAGTGTTTGTGAAAATTTTCATTTTCTCGCGAAGACCATTTCCTTAATCTCGCCAAGCATGCTTTTAAAATGATTAGCCCAAAATAGTTATAGAAAATATAGTTAGTGATATAGGTACCCACATATCTCTAGCTGTTTTAACTATTCACATTAAATTGGCAACCTATAATTTGCATATTTATGATTATAATTTCTTGAGTGAAATTTTATTTAATTGTAAATAATGATTATGTAATTTCACTTTTTAGGTCTCTTTGAAGAAGATGAAGACATTGAAGGAAAAGAAGTATTTCAAGTCAGGAATACCCCAAAAGGTTGGCTATTGTACTATTGAACATATTAATTACCAGTTTTGTGTTGTTTTAATTGATAACTTTTATCTCAAATTTAAATATTAAATGGAAAATATCCTAGTTAAATGTAATTCCAGTGTCTGATTTTACATTTAATGACAAAGAGAAAATATTTGTCACCCTCCCTTTTCATTAAAGTGTACTCATTCCATTACATGGAATTTTTCCATTAAATGGACACTACTTTGCATTTGCACCATGTGCAAGCATTCTGAAGCATAACTCAAAAACTATTTGGTGGAATGAGCTGCAATTTTAGATTTGTATATTAGAAGCTTCTGGAAATCGATTTATGTTAAAAAAAAAATCATAGGTTACAATTCTTTTCTTTTCTTTTCTTTTTTTTTTTTTTTTTTTTTTTTTTTTTCAAAAATTAATTTTAAAAATATATTTAGTACAAATAATGAATTTAAAAAAAAAAAAAATTTTCAAAAAAATTATGAATTGTATTTTATGAATTTAAGGGAAACAATTTCTAGAAACTTGAAATATGCAAATCTAAAATCATAGCTTATTCTGTTAAATGTTTGAGCTACAATTTGTTTTGCAGCTATTGCAAAGGAATTTGACATTAGGCGTTCCAAACTTCAAATTTTCATAATTCGTAAACTACTTAACTGAACGTCTTCCCGTTTGGTATTCTAAGATAAAATTTATTGGAAAAATAAATTTTATTCATGATCCTCTCAGCTTATTTTTTTTTTTTTTAACACACAAATTGAACAAAAGACATAATTACCAGTCAAATGGCTATTTCGTTTTTTTATCTGGGACAATTTGGTGATTAAAATGTATGGGGTGTTCTCTTTTTTGGATGCTGACTGTACATCCTACGATTTCTGAGAGGAATTTTTAAAGTGAGCTGCTCACAACGCATGCATGTATACAGTCAATCAATTACATTAATTATTAAAACTTAGATCAGAATAGTAAATTAGAATATGTTTATAGGAGGTAATCTCTGAAACTACCAAACTGGTTTAAATAATAATAATGGTGGCAAAATAGTGGTGACAGTCTCTGTTCCAACATAAAGCATTTTTTATGTCCGCATCCCTGATCCCAAGAGGGTGGCAGTGCAAAAAAATTCTAAAATAACAATTTCTTTGAAACTACTAGGAATAAAAGCTTGAAAATTGACATGGTAGTTACTTTTAAGAGGTACTAACAAAAGTTTGAAAAATAGAAGGGTGAAAGAGGTAGAAAACATTCTAAAATTACAATTCCTCTGAAACTATCAAGGTGATTTAAAAAATTCTTTCAGTATCATGTTGATTTTTTCTGCTTTAACATTACGTTATCTTTTTTCTAGAAATCACTGTCTTCCAATGGTTGCAAGAGAAAAAAACATTCTAAAATTACAATTTCTTTGAAATTGTTGGGACTAGAAAATTGAAATTTGACATGGTGCTTTTAATACATAACTGCTCGCACAAAACTTTTTTAATTTAAAAGGGTGAAATTAGAAAAAAAACATTCTTATACCATAATTACCCTGGCATGTTTAAAACATAGCCTGCGAGCCACACCTGGCTTGTCAACAAATAATATTTTATAAAATTGTAACATTAACCAAAGAAACATCTTTTCTACAGAACTATCCTTTAGCGAATCAGTCCCTATGTAAATTGCAGAAGAAATGTATTTTGATCACCAAGAATATTGTTTACTTGTTGTATGTTTAATTGTTATTATGAATCAAAATTTTAATCTCTAATATATATATATATTTATTATTTATCTTATCACATGTTTTTATTTTTAGCTAACAGAAAAAGTTTCCTCGAGAAGTTTGAAAAATGTACTCAATTATCAACACCTAAATCTAAGAAAGCAGCAAGTAACCAGATGAATTCTCCTAAAATTAGTAAATGTACTAAATGATTTTATTATGTTAAATAAACTTGTACCTTTTTTTTGTATATGCAGTGATGTTGCTGGGCTTGAGAAACCTGGGTTCCAGGGACACAAACATTTCTAAAAATCTGGATCTTCATTTTAGAAGTAGTGGGATAGATTCAATTTAATACAAAATATGCCTCTTTTGTGAATATCTAAAAAATATTCTATTCCTTGCAAGAGAAAAATTATGCAACCTGAAGGACCCATTATATTTATTTTTATGCATCCTTTTTTTTTTTTTTTTTTTTTTTTTGTGGCTTAAATGATGCGTCATAGCACATCTCTACAGATGTATCCTTTGAGAAGAAACCTGCCCTAAGCATTATGTCCTTGTCTTGTTTCGGCTGAATGAGGAAGAACATTTAATATGAGCAATAATGTGGTACACATTGCAAGCCAATTTTACAATTTATGACACTTCTATTATCCTCTGGATTCTTTGTTATTTAATAACACTCAATGATATCACTAGGCTTTTGAAATCCTAGTTTCCTGGAACTCAGACACTTTCAAAACCTAAGTCCTACTTTTAAAAATAAGACATATCCAATATATTTAATACGAAATATGCAGCTTGTGCATTCTTTCGAGATAAAATGTATCCTGAAAGACCATCACAGTTTTGTTTTTTTTATCCATCCCTTCAATTTTTTTCTTGAATGATGCTCTATAGTACGTCCCCAGCTTCACTGAGAAGGGTAATTCACAATGAAGAGGTTGGCAACATACTTAAGTTTAGATCAGCCATACTCAACCTTTTTTTTTCAATTCCTACTATTAGCTCACACTCTATATATTTATATATCTTGTTCAAATTTTCCATTGTTAATAAAATATTTTCTATTCATCCACTCAAGTTTAAATACATTCTTTTAAACTTGTACTGGATGACACTTGATGTTAATACAGTTTTTTCAATTATTAATTCATTAATTAAATGTAATTAATTAATTTTAGTTTTATATGGGAGAAAATAATTTCTCCCATTGTTTTCATAAATGAAATGAATGATTTTCCTCAAATGAGTGATGCCACAAAAATAAAATACCGCGACAATGATTATAAAAAAATGTTAAAAAAAGATAACGTGGGACATTAATGCTGCATGCGTTTATTTTATATATTTATGAATAAAAAGTAGGAATTGACTGAAATTTTTTTTTATATTACTTGTTTACTTGCAGACCGCAAACATATATTTGTGTTGTTAGGCAAGCCGCAGCACACTTAAACAAGTTGGAAAATGTACGTCAAATGTAACAAATAACATGCATTCGTGCTATAACTAGTTTCAGTGAAATGAATTATATCGTCTGTTATTATGATATGATTAATTTCCATATGATAATATGAGTAATTAAAAAATAAGTGCATTTTAAATTGGCAACATTTTATTTTTGTTGACATTTACTGAAAATTCCAATTGGAAACTTAAGCCTAGCTTTGAAAATTTCAGAGCTTGAAATCCATATTTAGATTCTTTTTCCATTTAATATCTATTTCTCCAGAAACATCTCTCCAAAAAACTGTCGATAGATTATAGGATTGCTATAATTAAACAATTTTAGTATACAAATTCGGTTTTTAAATTCAGTAATACGGAAATAATATGACTCCATCTTAAGTAGGATGTAATCACCATGGCAACCTAGAATCATTACCTATCATGAAATATCATTGAATTAATTATGTATGATAGGATTTAATAGAATGAAGAATGTGAGTATAACTTGGTCATAGAAGTTATAAAATGTCATATATGACTATAACATCATACATGTCAGATAACTTGGCAATACATCTCGGTCGCTTGACGATTAATCCTCAGAAGCTGCTATAACAAAGAAATACCGATTTAAAAAAAATTCAAATTACTTAATAAATATTTTTATTAATATCTTTTAAAGTTTTGATTCGATTTTCATAAAATTTGAAATGACGCAACAAAATTCTGCAATGATTATATATATTAAATTTCAAACCATTCGGTTGGGTAGTTTTTGCACTGATATATGCTGACAGATGGATGGGCCCGACCAGGGCTTTACAAATTTGATAAAATCTGGTAGCCAGAAGAAATTCTAGTAGCCAGTAATAAATATTTAACACCCCCTCCTTCCTCGTCATTAATTTTCAAAAAGCACAAGTTTTTATGAATTAGTTGAGGAAAAATAATAACAGGCATTGCTTAGAATTATTAGTTACATAGTTTAGAAAGATAATATAAACTAAGTTTTCGAATGAAACTTATCAAAATCATATATCTTTCAAAAAATAAATAAATAAATAAATCCTGTAAAGAGTGAATTAACCGGCATGTTCGGAAAGTGCTGATTGCCGAATGCTTCAAATATCCGGATAGTTGAATACTACAAAATCTATATCTGCTGACGAGCGCATCAACGAAATAGAGAAGCAGGAAAACAAGTTTTCGCCGATTTTTCTGTCGAAAGTCTTAAATAATTCTGATTTGATTATTTTAAAATTTACATTGGATAAACTTATTTTTGCCAAATTAAAAACAAAAGTTAAAAGTATTTTTTGTGTGAATATAGTTTCAACATTTACTTTTTAATATTGGGAAAGGGGAGGGGGTGGCATTTGTGCTCATTTCAAGAAAGCTTAGGTCAATTTTTGTACAAAAAAGAAACAACAAAAATCCCCATTAGATTAAATAACTTGATCGCCAGATAAAAATATTTGGTCGCCAGTGGCGACCTGGCGACCGTATTTGTCAAGCCCTGGAACGACTATAGGGGCTACGTATTTAGATAATTACGATCGCACCTAAAAAGTGTTTAAAAAAAAATAGTAATTAAAGTAGTAAGATTACATAAGTAGTATAACAAAGCAATATATAAACTAAGTTGTATATTGCTATATAATATAACTAAGTTAATGTTATCTGTAGGGTTAAAAGTTTCTCACGGAATAAATGTTACCAAAAAATTTGTAACATCAGTATTTCCAAACAATAAACTTCGTGGTAGATTTCAATTGTTTTAGAAATGTGCAGCGAAAATTGTTGTCTAAAAATATTTGTTCCAGTTTATCCCGTGACAAACATTCATTCTTAAAAAGCAGTATTTGCTATATAAGTACAAAACATATTAATATAACATGGCAGAATTTCCAAGTTCTAAATAAACAAATCAGGAATTTTCTCTATTTTGCTCAATGCAAAACTTTTTTTTATTTTTAATTGCAGAAATATATAGCACACATAATTAATTTGGAATAATGTTTGATTAGTATTGAAGATTAAGAAATATATACTTTTTGACTAAGAAAACACCATTTAAGATGTTTTAACATAATTTTTAATTTGTTATAAATAACAGGACAAATTTTGTCTTTCCATGAAAATATATAAAACAACAGTAATGGTCCAAAATACTTTTTATGCTCATCTCAATTAATTTTAGAAATATGGATTAATGAATGAATGTGTCTTGGGCCATTCATAAAAGGTCATCGTACCACATGTTGAGTATGGCTGGTCTAGATCAAAGGTTTTTAACCAGTGTGCTGTGAAAATACTTTGTCACATTCTATCAAAATTTTACAAAGTAATACCAGTATAATTTTTTTTAATGCAATGACTTAAACTATGAGATTTTATTTCTGATGAGACAGGGTTGGTAAGTTTTTGCCATAGGCGGAAAAAGATGTCCCACAAAAATAGGCTATGTCCATTTAATTTTTTTCCCAGGGGGAAAAAAAAACTAAAATATTTAATGAAAGAAAAAAAAATCTTAATACTTAGTTAAAAAATTAATATTCTGAATTTATTTTTGAACTCTTAAGGGAAATAAGTATAACTATGCATTTTATGAAAGAAACTAACTTTTATAACAAAATTATAAATGAAAACAATACTAATTTTATATAAATAAATAGAAAACTTGATTATTTATTCATGTTTATACAATAATTATTCACACATAGAAATATGCAGGCTGTAAATGGGTAAAGCATTTATGTTCATATGTGTAAGAAATTCCAATAAACATTTATATTTTAAATTAAAATTTTTATATAAAATTATATTTAAAGCAGAACACTATAAAATGGCTACAGGCTATTTACTGTAAGTAAAGAATGTAACATTTTGTCATTTTCTTGAAGTGTAAGAGGGAGAAGAATAAAAATTTTAGTTTCCTAACAATACATAACAGAGAGGGTTTTTCAGTATATAATTTTAATTTAATTACTTTTTTATTTGTAATACTAGTTTCATTAGATAAATAATTATAAATTAGTACAAAATAATTAAATATCTACATATTTTTAGGACTCATTATGTAAAACAAAAGTACTAAAGTTATATAAAACCTTTTGATAATTAAAAAAAATATTAATGGCTGGCAAAATACTTTATTTAAGAAAAATAAATTAGGTATCCAATTTTTAATTTGGTACTTAAGTTCTTAACTATCAGACTGAATTCCATCTATTTTATAAATATTTAAAATATATAAAATTATTTTAATTATATTTATTAATTAGCAAATTAAGTTTAAAATATTAAATGATATATGTTATTAAATATAATTGTTTTTTTATACCATTGTGATCTGTATTAATTTATAAATCTTACTACACATTAAAGACCAAAAAGAATTTGCCATTTTACCAGGTTTTTTTTTTTTTTTTTTTTTTTTTTTTTTTTTTTTTTTCATTTTTGGCCTTTTTTTTCCCCAGTTTGCCAGTGTCTTGGCAAAAATACCAACCCTGTGATAAGATTTAGTATAACAAAGTAGAATTTTTTGTAGGCTTGTTTCTGTGTTTAAGTACTCTTAATAAGAGTATGTCAGAAAATCACGTGCAGATAAAGTTAATACTTTTTAAGGAAAATTATTGATCTGGAAAATATAGAGTTAGAAATCATTAGAAATATCTGAACTAAAGATTTTTATCCAATGTAAATTGGATAAAACCTTTTTGGACAAATTTTACAAACTTTAGATCTATTGTACACACATCATACAACACACTCTTTGGTATAAAATTTACATATATGCCTATCTTAAAATTTGTTTGAAAACAAATATTCTAAAAATGTCAAGCTTGGATACCTCAATTTAATAATTTAATTATTATTTAAGCTTTTTTTTCTCTTTTTAATATTCACATGTAAATACATTTTTTATGATGTAATTTCCCCCCCATTTATTGATTTTAACATGTGATCATTTAATTATTATTTTAAAGTTTTCATTTTGTTTTTAATATTCATGTGTAAATACATTTTTTTTTTAATTGAAAGGAAATATTATTTGTGCTGCTTTAAAATTTAGCAAAAAATAAAAAAGTCACTTTTTGAAGTATAAAATAAATTTCTATTCAAATGATGAAATTTTGACTAAAAAAATTTAAAAATCCCTCAAAAATTAGTTAAATTAAAAATATATATATATTGCACATCGCAAGCTTGTCAAGTATGTCCTTGCAAAAGATTGTTAAATTGCTATGCATAGTTCTTGGTACTATGAAAATTTTTTAATGGAACTATTTTGACCGACTTCAACATTAAATAGATCTTAAAATAATTCTCCGATTTAAAAACTGTCTGCTGAAGAGAGAGATAATTTAAGTGTATCGCGAAAGTATAATTATACATTCAAGTGTACATAAAGTTAATAAAAAAAAAAAAAAAGGTTGAAAAATTCTAGTTTAAATATATTTTATTTTAGGAATTTTTTAAAAATTGCTTCTGTATGCACACTTAAATGTTATAGAGGTCTGCATGAGCCAAATCCCTCATCCGAAGAGGGTGGCAGTGTGAAAAATATTTTTTTAAATAACATATTTTTTTAAACTATTAAGGCTAAAAACTTGAAAATTGACATGATAGTTAGTTTTAAGAGGTACTTACTAACAATATTTACTAACAACAATTTTCAAAAAATTTGAAAATTGAAAGGTTGAAAAGGCAAGAAACATTCTAAAATTACAATTCCTCTAAAACTATAAAGTAATAAAAAAAAATATTTCATTATTATAATGGGGATTATCTCTGCTTAAGCATTAAATTATATTTTATCAGGAAATCCCAGCCTTTCAGGCGTTGCAAGAAGAAAAAACATTCTAAAATTACAATTTCTTTGAAATTGTTACTGCTAGAAAATTGAAATTTGACATAGTGCTTTTAATATATGAATAATCACACAGGACATTTGTTTTAAATTTGAAATTTTTAAGGGTAAAATCGAAAGAAAACATTCTAATATCACAATTACCCTGATACAGGCATTTTTAAAACATAGCCTGCGAGCCTCACCTGGCTTGCCGACAAATAACATTTTATAAAATTGTAACATTAATTAAAGAAACATCTTTTCTACAGAACTATCCTTTAGCGAATCAGTCCCTATGTAAATTGCAGAAAGATGTATTTTGATCACCAAGAATATTGAGCACAGATGTCATATACACACCACATTGACGTGATTTTTTCCCCCACCAATTTGGCAAAAACTTTGTTTGTGAATATTAGTTACAAATAGCATGCGATAATAGCACATGATTTTTTATTTCAATATAAAAATAAAATAACGTAATAAATGAAATAGCTTCTATTATTTTAAAAAAGAAAATAAAAATAAATAAATAATAGGTTTGATATCAATAAATATTGATATACATAATAAAAATAATTTATAGAATTAAAATAAAAAATAAAAGTAAATAAACAACAATTTATTTTTTTCACCAAATTGGCGGAGAAAAAAAATTCTGTGAACGTGGTGCGTATATGACATCTGTGCCGAATATTGTTTACTTGTTGTATGTTTAATTGTTATCATGAATAAAAATTTTAATCTTCAATACATATATTTATTATTTATCTTATCACGTTTTTATTTTTAGCTAACAGAAAAATATTCCCTCAGAAGTTTGAAAAATGTACTCAATTATCGACACCTAAATCTAAGAAAGCAGAAAATAACCAGATAAATTCTTCTAAAATTAGTAAAGGTACTGAATAATTTTATTATGTTAAATAAACTTTTACCTTTGTTTTGTAGCTATATATGCATTGATGTCAGTAAGCTTTTAGAATCCTAGGTCCCCAGGACACAAACATTTCCAAAAATCTGAGTCTTTTTTTACAAAAGTGGGTCTTTTTAAAAATAAGATAGATTCAATGTATTTAATATAAAATATGTCTTTTGTGAATATCCAAAAAATATTTTATTCCTTGCTAGAAAAAAAATTATGCAACCTGAAGGACCCATCATATATTTTTTATGCAACCCTTTTCTTAGATGATTGCTATAGCACATTTCCATCCACACTGATATAAATGTATGTTTTGGAAGAAACCTTTCTTAAGCGTTATGCCCCTTATCTTGTTTCCACTGACGGAAAATGACATTTAATATGAGCAAAAATGTGGTACATGTTGCAAGCCAATGACACTTCTATCATCCTCTGGACTCTTTGTTATTTAATAACACTGAATGATGTCACTAGGCTTTTGAAATCCTGGTTTCGTAGAACGCAGACACTTCCATAAGACTGTCCCTCCTTTTATAAATAAGACATATCCAGTGTAATATGAAATATGCCTCTTGTGTTTTCTTTCAAGGAAAAAATGCATCCTTAAGGACCCATCACAATTTTCTTGTATGCATCCCTTCTTCAATTTTTTTCTTAAATGATGCTTTTTAGCACATCCCCAGCTTCACTGACATGCTTAAGTCTAGATCAAAGGTTTTCAACCAGTGTGCTGTGAAAATATTCAGTCACATTCTATCAAAATTTTACCCTCAGTAATAGCAATATAATTTTTTCTAATGCAATGACTTAAACTATGAGATTTTATTTGTGATGAGATTTAGTATAACAAAGTAGAATTTTTTTTGTAGGCTTTTTTCTCTGTTTGAATACTCTTAATAAGAATATGTCGCTCGCACACAGAATTAAGTTAATACTTTTTAAGGAAAATTATTGATCTGGAAAAGAAATAGAGTTAGAAATCTGTAGAAATATCTAAACTAATTATTTTTATCCAATGTAAATTGGATTTTTTTTTCTTTTTTAAAATCTATGTGAAAATATATTATTCAATTAAAAATTGTTTGTAAAAATTATTATTTGTGCCTTATTAAATCTGGCAACAGAGGTAAAAACTGGTTATTTCAAACTATGAATTAAATCTCTATTCAAATAATGAGATTTTGAATAGAAAATTGCTAAGAAAACTTAAAAATTAAACATAAAAAAAATGATTATACATTGCACACCACAATCTAGTCAAGTATGTGTCTGAGAAATATTGTTAAATTGCTATGCATAGTTTTTGATCCTATAAAACTTTTTAAGCTGAACTATTTTGTTTGATTTTAAAATTAAAAGCTCTTAAAATAATTATTCTCAATTTAAAAATAATCTGCTTCGGCATGTATTTGTTACCGTTTTTCAAACAAAGATTTTAACTATTTTTGTTTATGATTTAAAAGAAAAAATATATATATTAGGATTAGAAAAAACAATTTGATCATCAAACAACCTATATTTGCCCTTACCCCCTTTCCATCAAAGAAGCCCAAAACTTTAAAATAGGCTTAATTACACAATTAATATGTATATTAAGCGTTCTATGGGGGGTCCTCATATGGAATGTTGGGTGATCAAATTAACGCCAGTTATCTTCGTTGATCTAAAGATGTCATATGTGGTCTTAGAACTTTAAAATTTCTATTACTTTCTGAGATTTTTTTTTTTTTTTTTGTAATTTTTCATTTCTGTAGTGATTGCAACTAAATTACTCCATTCTTGTGGAGAAAAGGGAAAATGATACGGATTATTAGATTTTTTTTAAAAAATTATTTTCACATTATTTACTTTTAACAATATTCAAGTGTAAACAATATTATAATTAAATTACATATTTGAAGAAATAAAAACTTATTTTTCATATAATATTTAAGCTTCAGGAATCAGTTTAGTTAAAAAAGTAAAAAATTGTTTGTCGATAAATTAACAGAAAACATTTTATTGTAGTTTTTTGGAGTTTTATATCCAACCAAGTAAGTTAAACAAAAACAAAGTTCAACTTCCTTTATTCAAACTAGAGAGTTACTCTAATTATGCTAAATGAAGGGATTATTAGATTTTATTATGTCATTTTCTCATTAAAATTGAAATGGGGAATTATCTTTCATTTGAACAGATGGTGAAAACAATATCATGATTAAATTACATTTTCATTAAATTTATTTATTAAGAAAAAGTTATCATTCATAAAATTACTTTTTTTACCTCCATTATTTAAAACCCTATAATGTTAGAATAAGCCCCTAGACCTTTTAGGTGAAATTCGTACTATTTAAGAAATTACTTTCAATTTAAAGCGAACGTAGACTGGCTGAAAAACAGGTATATGGGACCCAGCAGGACCTAGCTACACACATGCTCTATTCTTTGCTTTGTAGGTATAAATTCAAGAATCACGGACTAACTGTAAGTTGCAAACTATAATGATTAACTTTAAAAAATTATACTCATTTTCTTTAGTAAAACTTGCAATGTGCTTTTCTTGAAACAACATTGTTCAGCTCCCTGTGTAAAGTAGCGTTTAAATAAAAGGATCAACCAATCAACTTTTTTCTTTTTGGAAATTAAAGATTATTTATTTTGTGGGACCATAAACCTTTCACACAGGGCACACGCAGCATACCTGTATGCAATTGACAGTATTTTTATCAATTCTAATAATTATTGTGTAAAATATATATATATATATATATATATATATATATATATATATATATATATTTTAAGTAAAACTATGAATAATGAAAGAGTAAATTTGGTTTTTGTATTACTTTATTCTTTCTATTAAAAAAAAAAAAAAAAAAAAGTTGACCTACATTTTGGGCAGATGAATGGTAACCTCCATTTAATGTTTTAAATTTATTGTTTAGTTTTAATTCTTAGTAGAACTGTAGTATAAAACATATTTTCACTGGTTTAACATATCTTTTCTTTTTATTTTCTTCTTTTTCAAACAGATACTCCTAAAACATCCGAGAAATCAGAAGAAAGACAAGTTCGGTCGTCACGACTTAAAATGAAGCAAGGTAAAGTTTAACAAGACTTTAAGCTTAGTGCATACTTGGATATGAAACAAGACAAGTGTTCTTTTTAGTTTTATAATTTTTACTTCATTATTTCAAATATTATATTTAGAAAACTATATACAGTAGATGCTGCTTAATATGATCAATACAGGACCATGAGTTTTTGATAATAATATTTGATTGATAACTAAAGGTGATTTAGGAAAACACTTAATGATAACATCTAGTATTGCTGAGAAAATGATAACTTATCCTTGAATAAATTATGGCTTTTGAAAAAAAAAAATTATGATTCATACAAAGTTTTATCATTTAATCATTAATGAATTGTTCATACCCACATTGTTTTTGAAAAATGCATGAACAGTATTGTATACTTTGTTTCAAAACTTTCAATGTGTTCTTCATTTCTGCATTTATAGATGGATTTTCAATAAATTGGCTCTTCTCATCTATTTGATTATCATCACTATTTTGTATTTGTTCACGAATCTTTTGCCAAATTTCAGTCTCTGTGAACTTTGCAGCTACAGAAATGTCGTTATCTATTGCCATTGCCATTCAGGCCTCATAATCTTTTTTCATCATATCATTGGAAATGCTTTAAGGCATTTCTAAAATTTTCAATTCATATTTTTCAACTTTACAGAATCTTGCACTACCAAGACAATTTTTAATTATAGCAAGTGGTATTCGATTCCATGACATCACTAGATGATATAATGCTTCTAGAATCTTCCTTGTCTCCTAATTTATTTTCACTGCTTTCTTGTTTATCCCTTAGGTTTTTTTTAATTTATTTTTATTTTTCTTTTATTATTATTTCATGCCAGTAAAAGCCCTAGGGATGAAAAAGCACAGGACCTGCATGCTCTTAGCACTTTAGTACCACTTTTTATGACTAATTTCCTTTGCCTTATTTAACCTCATATTTTCTGTCATTAAATAAGGCAAAAGAAACTATAAAATGAAAAAAAGTCTGAGCCTTGTGCATAATTTCCAATCTTGAAGGCTTTAAAAGCACAAAATTATTCCTTGTTAATAAAGTCAGTTTCAATTATTAGATTCTTTAGTTTCTTTACTCAACTGAAAGCAACATATGATGACCTTCTTCAAGGACTTTCATTGATATCTATGTTGATGCAGATTTTTTGGAATAGTCAATCCTTTTGACTTATGTATCACAAATGTGTGAGCAAGAGACAAAAGTATTTGGGTTTTTGAGTTAGGTATCTTCTTATGGGTCCATGATTTTGTAAATCTGTAAAATAGGAAATAATCATTCTGTTAAAGGACATAAAAATAATCAATTTCAACCATAGCTGCAAGGGATAGACTGAACAGATTCTTCATACAGGATGACGCACGCTATTTTGAGAGAACCATTAACCAAATCTTCTTCTGCCTCGGTTATGCCTTAGTATAACTCTCCACCCAATTGCAAGCTTCAGTTCTTTTTCTAAGTCCGATACATTTTTATCTGCAGCTAACTTTGCAACATTGTTATTATGCTCTCACTATTTTTACTACTAAATAAAAAAAAATAGCAGAGTCAAAACTCTGCTAAGTTTTGTTGTTTATATTCATAAACCATTGCTCTTGTTGGATATAATTGAAAAGTGTTCTTAAATTGGTCTACTTTGGAGTGACTTAATACCGATTTCAGACAGCTCATTTATAAAGTTTACTATGTTTATGTGAGCCTGGGACATGTCTGCAGCAATTTATGAAAATCAACCTGAGACTCATCGTCTTGTCTCATTGCTATGATAAACTTGAAGCATTTTTCAAAACTGCTTACTGCTGTAGATGCATGTGATGGCTTTTTCATTTAACTGTTCTGACTATGTGAAAAGTCGTTTGTCTTCAACTGTTGGAAGCTGTTAAATATCACCAATAAGATAGACAAATAAGCTACCAAATATCTCTTGGGAGACAGTTTTATCTTTTTTGCAGTGCTTTACAATCACATTCATGTTACAACCCATCATTGAAAACTCGTCAATAATTAATAAATGCACATTTTCCATAGAGCTGAATGATCTGGCAGATGAATCGTACAAGGAAGAAATTATGTTAAAATTAGTTTTTAATCTCAAGGCTGAATGCAGTGTTCTATCATCATTTCTACAATGTCAGGTCAATAGGAGCTAACACCATAACAGATTCATGGATCATTCCTTCTGAGATTATTTGTAACATTTTTTTCACAACAGTAATTTTTCCTGTATCAATTTTTCTTACTATGAAAAATCGTTTAGAACATTCCAGATTATACATGTTAAATGGTCTTGATTTTTCCTCTTGATTTTCCGGAGAATTTTATGATGCTCATCAGAAGAGCTGATGTTTCGATATTCATGACTAACATATTCTTTTCCCATTACAATAGAGTCTCGATAATTCGAGTCTCGATTTTTCGAGTTTCCCATAAATCCGAGCTAGTGAAAAAAATCAGTTTAGCTTCCAAATAATGACCAACATATACGCAACACGTGAAAGAATTATTTCGCACCATAAAATTCAAGTATCTGGTTTTTATTGTTGTTCGACAGGTCATATGTCAACTGCGCACCCTGAAGCCACCTAAAGTAATCCACCCTCTTAAAGAAAATGGGTGTATTCTTCCCATACATATGGGGGATGATGCCGGGTGAAATTGGAAAGAATCAGAGAATAGTTGTTCAAAGAGCTCCCGCTCCACTCACTCATTTTGTCTACTACGAACGTATCGGAACAGAAGTAAACTAGAAGCGTTTTCTACTAACAACTGCTCTGATTTATCCTTGGACAGAAAATCCTTTAAAAAGTCTGAGTATGAAAAAACTGGTGATCCATTTTATATGTGGTTTACACAGCAAAGTAAAAAATGATGTCCTCTTTCAGGTCTGATTCTTTAAGAAAAAGCTTTACTGTTTCGAAAAGAATTTGAAGAAAGTAATGAAAACTTCACTGCTAGTGTAGGCTGGTTTGACAAATTGAAAAAAATATATCGTATCCGGCAACTAGAGATCTGTCGAGAGAAGCTATCTGAAAGATTCTGAGGCCGTCGCCGCACAATTTTGCAAGAAATTGCAGGAAGTAGTGACAAATGAAAACCTTACGAACAACCAGCTTTATAATTGAAATGAATCTGGCCTTATTTTCAAATTGCTATCATCTAAAACAATCGCATCAAGCTAAGAGAAAAGTACTTACACATAAAAGCAAAGGTCACATAAAAGCAAAGAGAGGTTAACACTTCTTGCTGCATCAAATGCTTCAGGAAATCACAAGATTAAACTTGTTATCAGAAAAGCTGAAAGCCAAGAACATTTAAGCATGTCTCGATATCTTCACTGCCAGTTACGTATAGGAACCAAAAAGTGCTTGGATGACTCAAGAAATATTTAAAAACTGTTTTTTTGCGATTTTGTGCCAGAAGTTATAGAGGAATGGATAAATAGTCACACGAACAACTAGAATTTATGGATTCTGGCAGAATCTGACAGATTCCACACTGCTAATGAATCACAGCGAGGGGCTGCCTGCTGCACTAGAGTCCACCCTGCGATACGTGGAGCAATATCCTGAGTCGACTCCAGCCGACGATTGCGTAATATTACTGCATGGAAACGGGGCAATGTGTCAAAACAAAAAAACAATTGACAATTATTTTAAGATATAATTAACCTGTTGCTATCCGCAGTAATGTAATAATTTGTAAGTGCATTTTTCATTTAAATATACACTGAAATTTAAAAATTGCTTTATCTTCATTTATTTATTAATTAAATTTTATGATTTCGATAATTCGAGTTTTCGATAGTTCGAGGTAAGCCCGGTCCCGTCCACCTCGAATTATCGAGACTCTACTGTACTTTAGAATGCTCAAAAAAGTCTGAAAAATCTCTTGTGGGGTAGTGAAATCAATGTGAAATTCCATTCAAAAACATTATCTATCGCCTTCTGTTCCAAATTTTCTCTCTTCTCAACTTCAGACCTTTTATTTGCAGTTGCCATAAATTTGTGAACCTGGCAGTTTTCTTCTTCAATTACTTAATCTTTGAAAACACGTGACACATCTGGAAAATCGTAGTTTTGTAAAGCATCTATCTTCAGGCTATTAAATGCTTCTTCCTATGACTGAAAAGTGCCAATGTCATTAGAGCAGATAGTGTAGTGGTGTTTTCCTTCACCATTAACAGTGTTGCTTGAAAATTTTTTTTGTCTGTTCACAGACAGTACATGTTAAATAATGTGTGGAACAGATGTGTGGAAAAATGCTCACAACTGCTTTGATATTTAAAGTGGATTGATCGTATATAATATTTTAGCAGTTGTGATTTATTACCATTTTTGCACTAATCCGACTTTGTGTTCTTTTTTTATGTCAAAAACAGAAAATATGTAGAAAGTTGTTATCTTAACAGTGTTCGAGTATAATCTAATTGAAGTTATGAAATGAAGACATGCCTTTATTAAAAAATGTTTATTTGATCATTATGAACTATTAAACGTGCTTTCCTCATTGGCCTTTAAAATATTGTAAAAAAAGAAAATTAATCAACCTCTGAGGACTGCTTATAAAATCTCAGGTAGCGATCATTTTTGTGAAATCTGAAAATCCTTTAAACTAGCTTGTTTAAAGTGTCTTTCCAGAGCAAAAATTTTTTTAGTCTTTAAAAGGAGGGTAATTTCATTGATATATTTTTGTAGATGTATCTCTGAGACAAAGATCCCTTATATTTAGCATAGAGAATATATAGCATAGCATGGAGAATTGTTTTTCCTTATAAAAGAGATGAACAATCTTAAGCAGCTAAACCATCCAGAATAATATTTGTTTTGAAAAATTAATCACTGTACTTCACATAAATTCATCAGACATGTTTGGAATTACACCTTTATTAAACTGCTTCCATTCTTTTTTTGATTCAATGAACTTATATATTTATTGGTAATTTAAATTTGTTTTTTAATATTTTGAAGTTATGAAAAGAAAATAACAATCATATGTACAATTATAATTCATTTTACTATATAATATCTATTAAAATGTATCTAAACTATAAAAATTTGCCATTATTGTATAGATGGAAAAAAAATCACCTTTTCTTTTATTTCCTGCCTTTCAAGCCTGGTTTTGTTAAGTTAACCGATTACATATTTTTTATGACAAATTTATTAAATAATTAATCCAAAATTGTCAACTGCTGTTAAATATTTTAAATTTTGATTAGACATTAACTTTAAAATATTTTCTTTCTTTAAAAACTTGCACAGTAAAATTTATATCAACATTTGCTTTCAAAAATTGTAGAAATTCTTGACATTCTTGCAGTACAATTTTCTACTTAGTTTTAAACATTTTGATTTCGTGAATTATGGCTTTCCAACTGTAGTCAAAGCAGTTTTCAACTAATAAAATTCAAAATTTAGTTTACTATTTATCTTGGTATTTTTCTTCTAGCTAGACACATATCACCAACAGCAGATATTTTTTCACTTTGTTAACAATGCATCACAGCATCCTCGGTTAAGGAATTCAAATCAGTATAGAAAATACAAACACAGATGAAAAAGGAAAACAACTTTTACTTACAAATTATATAACAAAATCACTTGTTAACTTTAAATTAAAGTGTAATTATTGCTTAAAGTGATAAAAAACGAAACACAAAAGGTTTAAAAATACCTTTTAATATAGATGACATATGTTTCCTTTGCTCAAACAGCGACATCTTCTGATCAAAATGATAAATAAAATATTCTCACAAAGTTTTTGAAAATGATAGACATAAATCACGAGATCACATGTCCAATGTAAGCAGGTGCTTAAATGGACATGTGCCAAATTTTAGATAAGTCAAAAGAAGCTGATTCATTGCAAATGTTATTGTTTTGCAAATATATTTCTATTGATTCACAGATAATGGAATAATGGATGGGAAATAAACTCTTGATGGAAAAATTATTTTACTATTCTTGAAATCAACCTGCAACGGCTCTATTCAATGTAGTCTAGCTAAGGCAGTAGTTCTTCTGTCATATTTGATTTTTGCCATATGTTCTTTTATTCTTGTTTTAAATTTTCTGTTTGTCAATCCTATATAGTATTGTAATGTTCCATCTGCCTTGGTGAATAGGATTTCATAAATACCGGAAAGTTGATCAGATTCTATTGGATCTATTTTTCTACAAGATTTCTTTAAGCAATAATTACAATTTCAATTTAAACTTTTACTTATTTTATTCAAAATACAAAATGTAAACAAGTATATCTATCAGAAGTTATAACGTAAACCGAGAACATTGAATTTAAACACTAACTCAGTATTTGCAGTACACACATGCAGAAATAAAATAAACAAAATCATTTTTACCCAAGTTGCATAGGCAAAAAATGTCATTTTTCTGGAAAAAAGATTACAGTTTGTTCCTCCATTGTAGACAAGATTATAATTTTCTTTATAATTAAGTATACTGCAATCCTGGTAAAGTAATTCAGCATTAGATGTCAGAATTCTATGCTGAGTATGACAGATAATTGTTTCAGTGTAAAATGATGGCGATTGAAACAAAATTTGGCAACTTATCACATGTGCCCAGCTAACGGAAAATTACACTTATCTCTTATGAAATGTGTATGTGTGCACACATTTATAGACCCTTACAAATATATATATTAACAGTTATTCTATTCTTATCGTGTATGAACAGCATTCTAGTATTGAATTTCTTGATCAAGTATTGTTATTTAAAAGAAATTTTATAAACACCTTAGTGTAGATTTACTTTAATGTTTTGCTGTTGTCTCAAACATCATACACATTCTTTATATAGAGCTTTTATGGCCTATTGATAAAATAAAGGTTCACTGGTTTACATTACAGCTGAAATTTCTTATATTTATGTTTCACCTAATAATGTAAAATTTATTTAGAATTAGCTGGTTTGCGAACTGCCACTATTGACTCTGATCCTGAAGATAGCGATAATGGTTCAGATGATGATGATAATGATGATACCAATAGTGATAGTGAAGAAGAAGTCATATCTACAGCAGTATCTGACACTACTAAAGGAAAGAAAAATAAAAGAGTAAGAAAATCACCGTTTGATTCTATAAATAAAATATTAATTTAGTGTTTTGATTTTTTTTTTTAAATTCTAATTATGAGTATTTATGTTTCTGTAAAATAACAAACACTTGTTTATTTTTAGATAAAATACAAAATATAATGTATCTTTACATGTTAAAAAAAAAAAAAAATGTCTTGAATGAACTTATTTTTAAAAATTTATGGAAAAATTCAAAAATGTAGTTTTTATGTCATGTTGGTCTTTGCAATTACAAAGAAGCAAAGATATTAAACCTGTCGATGAGAATCAGCGCAACATTTTTTGAGGCGAACAAGTGTGTGAACAAAACCATAGGTGCAAGGTGTGGCATTTCACACTTGTCTGCAAAACCATCATGTTAAGTGGGTGCCTTCCCACAGTATTTGAGTCTGACTTAATATAACATACAAATTAATGTAGAAAAAATGAGAATAAAAAATTAAAATTGCTTATCCATAACTACAATGCTGAATTTCAATAAGTAGTATGTGTAGAAGATAATATGCATAATTTTTTTTAAGCTTACATTCAAAAAATATTCTATTGGATAGTGACAATGATGTTTTTAAAAATCACACGGTAACATATGATTCAAACTATGACATCATAGGGCTGAAATACATTGTCTTTGGTGATATCAGAATGCCTCATAGCTCACAGATGCATTATGTTTGCAAATATTGCAAGCAGGCACCACTTTACGTCCTCTATTCCAGGGGTTGTGGATGATTGCAAAGAAGGATGAAGAAATGCCTCATGTTGCATCTGGGGTTTTGTTCACATACATGTTCTCTCGAAAAGTTTTGTGACGATTCTCGTAAACAGGTCTAATAGCTTGCTTTGTAAGTAAGGTTTTCTGGCTTACCATGCATATAAATTACATACTGCGAAAACAAATCACTGCAATCAATATTAATATAAATATCATTGTAAAATAGGGTTCTTGCATAATGAGGCTTTTCTTTTAATCTCACTATATTCATACTCTTTTATGTAAATGTCAAAATTTTATGCATTTTATAATTAATACATTATGCTGTACTAATTGTAAAGCATATAAAATTAAAAAACAATAATTTTTTAATTAATATTTTATTTTACTAATCTTTTGTGGGTTAGCAATAGATTTGTCGTGAAACAATGATTCTAAAATCATTCTTTAAACGTTTAAACTGCTCTTTTTCATTTTCCGTGTGTGTTCTTATATTTTGTAATTATTTTTAGAGCAGTTATTGAACTAAATTGAACAAGTGTATTGATGCTTTGCAAAGTCATGAGAAGAAAAAAATTCTAGCCTAATTTATTTCTAAATAGTTTTTTTTTAAGCAAAACCAAAGTTAACTCAAGATTCGAGATTGAGATATCATTTTAGTGGGTTTTAATTTATTTCTAAATAGTTTTTTTAAAGCAAAACCAAAGTTAACTCAGGATTCGGGATAGCATTGTTCTCCCGAATCCTGAGTTAATTTTGGTTTTGCTTTAAAAAAAACTATTTAGAAATAAATTAGGCTAGAATTTTTTTTTTCCATGACTTTGCAAAGCATCAATATCAATACACTTGTTTAATTAGTTCAATTTAGTTCAATAACTGCTCTAAAAATAATTACAAAATATTAAATTTTTGACAATTAAAAACAAATAAGTAAATTTAAAAAAAATAATAATCTCAATGAGTTCTGAAAAATATAAAAACACAAATAATGAGTTACCTAGAAAACTTTCAATCCTACAATAGCATCATTAAGAATGTCGTCAAAAAGGGGGGGGGGAATCAATTCTTGCAATTTGGTGATTTCAATCTGTCATTTTCCTGTCAATTGAAACATTTTGTCACAATTTGGCATAATGCAAATGGTAACAAGAAACCTGCATGCACGTAAGCATCAATAGACAAAGAGACACATAGGTGGCTTTCAGTAGCTAATTGTTAGTAGTTAGAAACAAATGAGTTGTATGAAAAAATTATTATTATTATTATTATTATTTAGAACATAGGAGAAAAAAAAGATTACCCATAAAAACATTAAAAATTAACTTTCTCACCGGTAATTGTGATGTTTTTTTTTTTTAATTTAGATAGATTTATATTTTTTAAGAGATAAAGATTTTTAGAAATAGACTTTGTGTGGAAAAGCTGCAAATGTGTGTTTTATTACATAATAATATTAAAAGAATACAAATACTTGGATTGTCAGTCTGTATGTAATCGATACTTATTTTAACTTTTATACTTTATAAAGTTCCATAATCTTTTTTCACATTTTTCACCCTAAAAACTTTTTAATTAATATTAGGTTTAATTAGAATAAAACAACATATTTTGTTTTGTGAATTCCAAGATAAAACTTCTTTAAATAATTTAATTTATTTAATAGAATTAAATGAAATTCTTTAAACAACATTTTTTTTTACCAGATTTCTTTCTTTCTTTCCTTCTTTTTTTCAAATAATAAATTATTGATGATAAAATTTTGTTAATTATGGTAAAAATTTATTTATTGTTATTTTGTTATTGCTACTACAGTCAAACCCCGATTTAGTGCCATCTCGAAATAGCGCCAATTGCGTCTATGAACAATTCTGCCAAATAGGAATTTCAATGTAATGTATCCGTTAAAGCGCCAACTCGATATACCGCCAAAAAAAAATGTCTAGAAATTACTGTATTTTCTTTGCATATCTTTCTTTTTTAAATTTTTTGTTAGAATTTCAAAGGACACTTCCTTTTCCTGTGTCTAGATGTTTTCAAGCTCAATTCAAACTTTATTGAATAGCAAAGAATTTATATTGTTCTCAACACCTGCCAAAATGCACCTGCTACCCATTCTACTTGTCATTGGGAGAAGAAAAATAATGCGCACTGAGTGCCGAGCAAGTAAAACTTCTGATTCAGACTGGCGAGTCACGTGATCCGATCCGCTTCTGGAGCGGGGAGAAAACAAGGCATGGCACGCCATTGGCTGAAAGGGTCTCTCCTCTCTCAGGTGAGAACAATGTAAAAAATAACTTCTCCCTGTACTTTATGTCGATTTCTTAGAAAGAAAACGGTGTGCAGTGCAAAATCTCTCATTCAAAATTTTGGTCGGACGTTGATTGAAACATCAAAGAATTCACCAGCTAAATCTGTAAAATATCATTCTGTCTCTTTATTTTAACTCATTATGGCGAAAAGAGCAGTTTTATCAATTTCAGAAAAGCGGGAAATTTGTGAATATAAAGAAAGAAATGTGAATGCATCGCAGCAACACATCTCCAATCATTTTTCTACACTCTGGAAAAAGCCTGTTAGCAGGCGCTGCATCGGAGACATTTTGATGAATACAGTAAAATGGATTAACACCAACGAACTGCAATCATCTGTAAAAAGACTGAAAACAGCGAAACATGAAGACTTAGAGGATGCCCTTTGCACATGGATACAACAAATGAGTGCTAAAAATGCCACTATCAACGGAGATGTCATCAGAGAGTAGGCAAAAGTTCTTGGCCAGCAAATGAATATTACAGATTTCGAATACAGTAGTGGCTGGTTGAACAGATTTAAAAAGCGACGAGGATTCTCTCAGTACATACGAAGTGGTGAAACTGCAGGTGTTGATGAAGATATTGTGTCAAATGGTCGCAAAAAACTGAGTGCGCTGATTTTAGAATATAAACAAGAGAACGTTTACAATATGGATGAAAGTGGCCTTTTTTACCGCTTGCAGCCAGATAAAACAATTTCGAGTGGGCCTGCTAAAGGATTAAAAAAAAAAAAAAAGATCGTGTGTCTCTTGTATTCTGTACGAATAGTGATGGATCTGATAAAAGAACTATGACAGTGATTGGAAAATCAGCTAAGCCACGATGTTTTAAAATTTTTAATCCTGCTCTTTATGTAGATTATGAGAATAATAACAAAGCGTGGATGACTTCAGCATTATTTCAAAAATGGTTAGCGAATTTCAACATAGAAATGAAAAGAAGCAAACGCCATATTTTATTGATTTTGGATAATGCCCCTTGTCACAAAGCATATCCAATGAGTAATATCCGCATTGAATTTTTACCTCCTGACTGTACTGGATTTTTGCAACCTTTGGATGCTGGTATAATAAACTCATTCAAAGCTCATTATCGAAAGTATCACGTCCGCCATATCATTGAAAAAATCAGTAAAGATGATTTTTCTCCAATCCTTTTACATGATGCTATTCGCATGATAAAAAAAGCATGGGATGAAATTTCATCAGAAACTATTGTTAACTGCTGGAAACATACTGGATTGATTAAACCTGAAGGATCTACTAAAAAACAAAACAGTATAGCACTTCAGGAACTACAAGACGAAATACACAAATTAACAGAAATTGAGCATCCTCTATCGGCAATTGAGTACATTAATATAGACAAAAGTGTTTCAACATTTGAAGATTTGACAATCGAAGAAATTGTTGCCAATCAAAATGAAAATGAAAATTCATCTGACAGTGAAGCTGAAGAAGCTGAAACGCCGCATGTTACATCTGATGAAGTTAAAAATTGCATTGGGAAAATAAGAATTTTCTTAGAAAAACATGCAACTGATAAAAAAATGATGAACAATCTTTTAGTTGTAGAAAAAGATATTGAAAAAATCAATATTGAAAGGAAAACTCAAACTAGCATATTAAAATATTTTCCTGTAAAAGATAATTAAAGTAAAATAATTCAGTGTGATATTTAATGTATGTGTGTGTCTGTTATGTGCATAATTATCTACTTTATCTAAAATTGACTATATAAAGAGGTAAGTGCATGTTAATTTCATACATTAATTGGATAATTTTGAATCATGTAGCATTAATTATATTATGTATATTAATTATATTATATTAATTTATACTATTATAATATACTATATACCATTGGATAATTTAATAAAAAGGCATTACTGATATTTATTTTTATAATAATAATAATAATAGTATAATAGTATGAAAATTAATTTTTATTGTATTTTAATTCGATATACCGCCAAACTCGTTATAGCGCCAAAAATTTCTTGAACGGATAATGGCGGTATAACGAGGTTTGACTGTACTATATTTCATGAACAACATGAAATAACCTTTTAAAAAATGTGTATAATATTAGCCCAGTTAAATGAAGATATTTAATATGCTTTTAAAAATAATTGTAACAACATTTAAGTGCATTTGTACTATACTGTTTTATAAATTATGCAATTTTAAGTGAAAAATGAAAAAAAAAAAAGATAAATACCAAACCTGAAAAATTTCCAAAGATGGTAAAAACCAAGAATTTTTTTTTGTTTTTTTTACGAAGGCAGTAAAAATTATCACACAGTCAATACCTGCAAATCCTGTTTGATAGCGATCTCTTGTCAATTTCATTAGGATCCAAAAATGATATGTTCATCTGTTTGTCTGTCTTGTCTTTTTCATAAGCTCTAATTTAGGTAAAAATTAATTAATAGTTATGAAATTTGAATTTGTTGTTAAGGTATACAGAACTGCTTTATGTTTTTAAAATAGTTGTCATTTGTGTATAATATTTTTTTTTTTATAGGGACACACTAAAAGTTTTAATATGATCATCTTCTGCTTTTCAAAATGACTGATATTGGCAACAATGGGATTTAAAGTGTATAGGGATAACAATAAGGGGTAGGCACAAAATACTTGTTTTTGCCAAATCACTCTCAGTAAAATATGCCAATAGGTATACAATACGTAAATCTCAGTGCAATAAAATAAGTAACAACCCCTTGAACTTGGTTTTATTTTATATTTTTTTAACTACTCGTTAATACACGAAATTGTAAAAAGCACATTAAGAATGATATTGTAATAAGTTTAAGAGTCCTTATTGCAAAAGTTGAAGAAAAAAAAAAGTTACTATATCACCATTTTAGTGTTTCGTTCATCTCACGAAGCCCTATTCGTCCGCTATGTTGTCTGTCCGTCACAGAGCCAGTTCTCAGAAACTATATAACTTACAGACATGAAATTTTGTGTACTTATAGCAGCTGAATACCTACTATAAAGCTCAAAATCATAAAATTTTGAAAAAATCGTATTATTTTAAAATAGATAAAAAAACAAAAATTTAACTGTCTTTTCCTATTAAATTTAAACATTTTTTGTTATAGCAGTTGCCAACAATTAAAAATCCACAATAAAATCAGGATGTCTAGCTACCTGGAAAATCTGGATAACCTGGAAAAGTCAGGGAAATTTATATGGACTGGAAAAGTCGGGGAATAGTCAGGGAAATTTACCATTTTTGAGGAAAAGTCAGGAAAATTTGAAAATTCTGAGAAAAAGTTAGAAAATTTCGAACTTTCAAGAAAAAAATAGGAAAATGTTTCTTATAAAACTAAGGGTTTGAAGTTGCAGTGCCATTAAAATCAAACATTGTTTTTTATAAGTACTGTAAGGAGTATTTCAACATCTCATACAAATTTTTTTGTCTACCCCCTTTCAGTCCTTCTTTGTAATCAGAGATTTTCAATTTCACTCTGCTTACTTATCTTTGTTTGGGAATTGAACATTTGTTAGCTTAATTTATTGAATATTTATTATTTGTATTAAAATATGTCAAAGAAACTTGTATTTAACTATGACTGGTGTGATAAAGAATTTCATCCTGCCGATTTGACAATAGAACCTGACGGATAGAACCTGAATGACGGATAGAACCTGATGCTAAAAGTGTGTATCTGCTTAACGTTTATTATGTAAAATGTTCAACAATTTGTAAATTTTGAAAAAAAAAAGTAAGAAATTAGTAATTTGTGCCTTAGAATCAGTTGTGAATGTTCCACTCTCAAATTCACAACTTTTAAGATTTTTTTGTGTGTAACATCACAAAATCTCGATACCTGGAAAAGTCAAGGAAATTTTTGTTGCTGATCTGGAATAGACACCCTGTAAAATTCTTCTACACTAATTAATTTTCTATTGAAAGATTTCCATGTGGAAAAGGAAAATGAAATAAAAAGTTTCACCAATTGAAAAAAAGATTAATATGACGTCATATTGATAATAAAACGGAAATTTTTAAACATTTCTCAATAATACAGGGAGTATGAGTATGTGTAAGTACAGAAAGCAGGGTAATATGATGTCATTAGAGAATTAAAAAGAAAATTAATCTGACATCATATTGGAAGTTTAACGGACTTTTTCAAATGTTTAAGAATAATACAAAGAGAGTATCAAAATGAGTAATAGAGAAAGCCAGTAGATATAACGGCATATGAATTTGAGGAACGTATTGAATCATGATAAAAACCCGATTATGGAAATATTGACATATTTTAACATTTTGAAGTTCTGTATACAACATGTTTAGTTTTTAAATAGATTTTTTTTTAATATCGCGTTTAGTCTACATGACATATATTATTATGACAGAGTATAATAGCGGGCTTTGCCTGCTATTGGACTAGTTCAAAATTTCGAAAAAAAAACGAGAAAAATAGACTGGTAAATTTTTGCTTTATGAAAAACATGATTTTTTTTTTTTTTTTTTTTTTTTTTTTTAAATGAAATTTATTTGGATTTATCAAAGAAAGGATAAAGTGTTTTAAAAGGAATATTAAATGAAACCCTTTGTGCGATCTTCGATCACACTTACCCACTTGTTTAAGTATTGTGTAAGAAATATAGTACATAAGTATATATACAGTACATAAAAGTTTAATTTAGTATTTTTATAAATAATGCTGTGTTTTAATTAGCTGTTCATTGCAATCATTATTTTAATTTTAGTTTTGTTTAATTATAATTTTTTTAGTTACAGCCATCATTTTCTGAAGCGTATTTCACTGCTCAGAAGCAAAAAAAGACTGCTACCTCAAATAAAACATTATCTAATGTAAAATTAGAACACACCACTGTTCAAGAATTAGCAAAAATTTTAGAAAATATTCCTGAAAACCATAAAAAGGAGAAAGAAGCATTATTTAAGAAATATTGTTCACAGTTTGAGTACTGGGATTCTTTGCTAGAGTATGTTGATTTTTAAAATATATTTATGTAATATGATTTCAATATGAATAATGAGTTTCTCTTTTACAGCATGTTGACTTAGTATAATATAATATGTATTGCATGTGCCCTCAGGCCTTTTCAATGGCACTGATTATCAGATTTTCCCTCTTTAAAGAGTCTATCCCCCTTAATTATTACTGTATTTTATGTTTCTCAGCTGAAGAAAAAAAAAATCTTATTAAAATAAAAGTGTAATGTAGAAAGTTTTTAATGAACTCATTACAGAAAGCTTAAATTTTATAGCTTTTATCAATTAGTTCAATCAAACGGCTCAGTCAGTAGTTCTTAAATTGTAGTTTGTGAACCAACAAATATCTGCAAAAGCTGTTTGCTGTAACCTTTTTCAATTATCTAGAACCTGAGAAAAATCTTGATATTTAAATGAAAAGAAGAACTTGAAAAATACTGTCGTAATTTCAGTCTTAAATCTTTGGCACGTGAAAACAGTGAAATCGTGAAAAGGGATACATGGAAACTGAGAGTTTAAGAACCACTGTATTAGACATTTAAAAACCTTTTTTTTTTTTTTTTTTAGAACACTAATAAATATTTGGGTCTTTATTTTTATCCCTGCAAAAGCAACTCCCTTTTCTCTAATAATAAGATAAATTTAATGTATTTAATACAAAAAATGCTTGCTTTAAGGTTACTCACTGTTTTTTTTTCTTCTTTTAAGAAAAAATATGCATGGCGGTTTCTTTTTTGTATTTTCTGGCTCTCTCTCTCTTTTGTGCTAGAGTACATCTGCAACATCACTAATAATCATTGATTTATTTTATTTTACTGAATTCTCTTTTTGAATTTAACAGATGCCAAAATGTCGGGAGAAAGAATTCAGTTTAAAGAATCAATTGTCCTTTTGTCCTTCGAAAATTAATATTTTGGTTATAATTTGCATTTAGTAATGATTCATTAATACAATTATTCTGATATACCTTTTTGAATATAATAATGACTTTTAAAAAGTTAATGGTTTTTTTTATCGCCCCCTTCCTCTCTTTTTTTTTTTTTTTTTTTTTTTTTTTATATATATATAAGAAGAATTTATATTGTCTTAATGCGAAAATAAGTTTCTATTAGATGATATAACTTGATGTAGAAAAAGGAGTTCTTGACCATTCTTTCTTTTCACTGTATTTTGTCTTCTCAGTGTTTCTATTAAAATGCAAAATTTTTATTCAAAAATAAAATATTTTTGATATGTAGACCTTTTTTTATGAAGGTGAGATGGAAAATACCGAAATTCAACAACAGATTAGTATGTAAGGAAATTAAAAAAATTGACATATGAAAGTTACTAGTGGAGCTTCACTTTGCTTCAGTGGTCAGTTTTTCCTAATGAACCTGGGATTTGAGAGACACACTGCTTTCGGCAGAGTACGTCCAGGTGAACCATACCCTCTCTGGTCTTAAATCAAACAAGCCTTGAATTATTGTGATTTTTTTTTTTATCTTTAGACAAAAACTTTTTCAAACAAATAGGTTTCCTTTTACTAATGTGGAAAAATCCCTAAAATTCTCAGAAAAAAATAAATTTAAAAAATAATCTAATCAAAAAATCCAAAAACTGCCTCGGATTTCTTTTATGAATATCAAAAAATCCCCACTAAACTAACAAAAAACACTAAAAATTTAATTTAAAAAAAATTTTAAATCGAGATATGAAATCCGAATAAATTTTATTGATAGAGGACAAAATTTACTTTATTGGGCTAAAAGATTGAAACTGGATTCCTTATATTAATGTGGAAAAATTGTCATGGAAATGTGAAAAAAGGCAAATAATCACATCAAAAAAATCCCAAAACCACCTTCGACCTAATTTCAGACATACAGGTACCTTCTTGCTAAATGTTGTAGCTCTGCATGCAATGGTCTTTTCAGAAAACAACACATCGACACACAAATCTATTTATCTTTATTATTATACTAGCTGACTTGCCCGGGTCCGTGATGATAACCTTAAATATACCTAAAATCGGTGTTGAATGATTTTATATTTTTTAACGAAATTCTGTCCAACCGAACCTGATGTTAGGGGCTGTAATGTGTTTAGTAGCGTACACCGGTAGTGCTATACTACATGCTCCTGTCTGTTTTGATTTGATATTCTAAATGAAAATCTTTCCAAATAAACCTAATGCTGGAGGGCCCACTACCTTTGGCAATGCACACCAGAATACTATTCATGCTCCTGTCTGTTTTAGTTTTCTTCAATTCCTACTATTAGCTCACACTCTCTATATATTTATTTTATATATCTTGTTCAAATTTTCAATCGTTAATAAAATGCTTTGTATTTGTAAGGAGTTGTTGGTTCAGGAGATAGAGCAAAGAGAGATTCTTTATGAATGCTAAAAAAATTGATATATCAACCACTTTAGGATCGGAATACATCAAAATTTAAGCCCGAAAATAGAATACATTTTTACTCTAAATCCCGTTCCAAATTCTCAATACAGGACGAAAAAGTATAGTGGTCAGCATAATTGCATTGTAGAACTTAGCACTAATGAAACAAAATTAAACTGTAGAAATAATACTGAAATCTCAAATATAATGTAAGTTATTCAGTAAAATATAATTTAGAGTAGTAGATGATAAAATTACTCAAACTGGAGTATATGCACGAATTTAGATCTGAAATAAAAATAAGAAAAATACGACTCACCTAAAGATGACAAACAGATGTATGGTGGATATGAAACAGCAGTATTTATTCAAAATAAAACACATATTATATCATGATATTAATAGTCCATTTCATCGAAGCAAAGCAATTACAGAACATGTAAATTCATTCCTTAAAGATCAGTTCAATTCTAATTATGTTTCACAGCTAAAAGAGTTCACTAAAAAAAAATGAGATTGTTCTTAACCATTAAAGTTTTCAAAATGTTAATTGGTTATATTACAATTTACTTTGACATTAATATCTGAATCTAAACATCTGAAGAGTTACTGCTGAAGAATGCCTTTTCATGGCAGCACGTTGATGAAGAAAGACGAAATTAACAAATTTTTAATGCTCATGGCAAATGCTGAATTATATCTTATTGAAGAAAAGAACTCGAAATATCTGACGAATTACTGTTGAAGATTGCTTTCATGGCAGCACGTTGATGAAGAAAGACGAAATTAACAAATTTTTAATGCTCATGGCAAATGCAGAATTATATCTTATTGAAGAAAAGAACTCGAAATATCTGATGAATTACTGTTGAAGATTGCTAATCGCTGAATACGAAAACATCTTCCATTGGCACTTTCGAAGACTAAAAATGATATATCAGCTAGTTGATGTTATTTCTATACAGCCGGTGAAATCTTCAGAATATGAACTAGAGATCTGCACGGGCCGGGCCAAGGCCCGAAGCCCGTACTCGGCCCGGCCCGCGGGCCGGGCTCGGGCCTATTTTTCTTCACAGCACTCGGGCCGGGCCGGGCCCGGGCCATATTTTTTCTGAAGGCTCGGGCCGGGCCTTACTTTTTTCCTAAAGGATAAGGCCGTGCCTTAAATTATTTTTTCCGTTCAGAGCCGGGACTGGTTTCATTCTTCCTAGTCATCCTTCCGCCTCAAAATTTTTAGTCCTGGTGTAAAATAAGTTCTGGCATAAAAATCTTTTTCAAAACATGCATACATTTTTAAATCGCCATTATCTTATAATTAAACATTAAAATTTATTCTTTTTAAAGAACAGTAGATTTATACACTTATTAAAATATGGCTAAATTAAAATATAGTAAAACGTGTGAAAAAGAACCTGCTTATGATGGAATCCTGTCTTAAATTGAAAAATGTGTTGATCCATTAAAAATGAATATGCTAATATTTAAGAAAAGAATATATAATACATTTACACCTGCTAAGAAGGCAAATTGTCTATAACTCATTTTTTTTCTTCCCTATGCAATTCCATCTTAGAAGATTTTACTGTATAGCATTTTTCTGATTTTTAACATTTCAATAAATGGAATATGGATTAACAATATTGATGATAACTTAAACACATACATACAACAAATAGAGATTTATTAAAAAAATAAATATTTCAGCTTGCGTCACCTCTATAAAAATGAAGATTATAAACATGAAAAAAAAAAAAGGCTAAGATAGGAATTTTTGGTTAGATCTCCTCCCACGAGGCAAATTTTTAACCAAATCGACGTAAAAATTATGTTTTGTAGAAATTCACTCGGGCCGGGCCGGGCTCGGGCCGAGATTTTAACTTTTTTTCCGGGCCGGGCTGGGCTCGGGCCGAACTTTTAACTTTTAAATCGGGCCGGGCCGGGCCAATATTTTTTTTGTTCGGGCCGGGCCGGGCCAAATTATTTTTTGTATGGGTCGGGCCGGGCCCGGGCCTGGAAATTTCGGCCCGTGCAGACCTCTAATATGAACATCAAATGTCGATGATGAATTTTAGTTCTGCAAAACTTAATCCGACATCCATCCAAATTTTTAGACCTTATTCTCGTAAAAGATTTTTTTACATTGTGTCTGGCCTTTCGGCCAAACACCCTTTTTATACTCGCTAACTACATCCTACTCCAGTAGAGCAAAGTAACCGACTGACTCAAAATTTGAATTCAAACTCAAACAGATCTTAACCGACGCCTTCGGTCAAACGATCCAATCAGAAAAGGCGAAAAATTCCTCTTATTCGTTTCGCACCGCTTAACACTCAACCGTAACTGCTAAAAAGCATTAGTGCGACAACTCAACTCTACACACGAACGATACTGGCGAAAGGAAAACACTTACTCCCTAGCAACAAGTAGCGGAAATTAAGATCTTACGTTCGCAAATGTTCCAGAAAGAATTTGAATTCCCCCTTTTCCCCACTGAAAAATGCACCCCCTAACCTTGGAATGTCTACTCGAACGACCCCTACACCAAAATGGGTGAAAATTACCTCTTAAGTTGTTGTTTTTTGAACGCACGAAGATGCGATTCAAAATGGCCAGGCATCATAGTGAAAGCAAACGAAGTAAACATTGAAATTAGAGAAAATGTTTAAAAAATCATATCTGCCACGATTTACGTTGAATCTTGCTAGGATTTTGGCAGACTGCATAATTAATTATGTTTAATCTTTTGAATCAATTTTAAAACAAAAATAATTAATATTTAAAAAGTAGAAATTATATATTTTAACTTAGAAGAAAAATCGCGGTACTTTACCGGAATCGATGTCAACAAACGGAAATCTTTAATTCTCTATCCAGAGATTTCAATGCATGATTATAATTTAATTTACAAGTGATTATTGATATTGATTTTTAAAAAGTGATTTAATTAGAGAAGTTATTTTTAATTAATAATAATATCTTAGAAGAAAAGTTAAAAAGATTAATTTTAAAAAGATAGAAATTATTGATTGTTTAAATAATAACGATTAAATAATTAATTTAAATGTTAATTAATATGAAAACTTTTAATTAATGATTAATAAGGATTAAATATTTAATTTAAGTAAAATAAATAATGAAAACTATTGAATTTAAAAGTATAAATGGAATGTATCATAACATTTACCCCTAGAATATGGGGAAAAAAAATTTAAAAAAAAAAAAAAATTGATGCCAAAGAGGAGAAAAAAAAAACATCAAATGTAGAATTGAACTGAAAAATAAGCATTACACAAAAATTTTCACAAGTGAAAAATAAAAAAATTTGACACAGCCATCGTTACCTCCATTCCTACAGATGGCGAAGAACATATTTCATATCAGTAGGTACAGAATTAACAATAAATCTGAAATACTTTAACTTACAATCCTTAAAAAGATATCAAAAGTTTTAGAGTCCAAAATGTTGCTACGGAATCACAAAAGATAGTTCTTAGGAACAACAATACCTTTCTAAAAATTTTCTATTTTTTACAGATTCAAACAATTATACTAAGTACATACAAAAAATGCAAACATTAAAATTAAGAATATGGATGCAGACAGTAAAATAGAAAACACGATGCAATACAGACGAATATGAGCACAAAATACAATTAATTGAATAATATATATGATGCAAGTACAGTTCTCAAAACACAAATAAAATATATACAAAACAAGAATAGGGTGAGTTTGTAATTAAAAACTGAAATTAAACCTATCTAACCATTGCACTAAAAGATTTAAAATTTTCCTACCAGCAAAAAATGTTGAATATCCATGTGCAGATATAAAAAGTGAAATTCAAAGTCGAATTTCAAAATGCCCCCCAAGAAATGTAAATCAGCAGTTGTACAACACAGCAAAAGAACATACATATAAAAACAGAATGAAATTGTTGTGATGTGATGTTGAGACAAAAATGAAAGTAATTAATCATATATTTAAAACTACAATTTTTTACAAGAGAAAAACTTACGTACATCCCTTACAAACTGTAGTGGTGTCCACAAAAAGTTATTAAAGTGAATTAAATAATCAAATGACTAAATAATTTTGAAAATTGGACACAAAAATTAGAAAATTTCCTTAAAATTATAGATAACTGCACCTTGAAGGACTTGTCAGAAGGGTAGAAATTTGTGATTTATTTTTAACCCCAACCAGGCCGAATTTACCTTCCATGTGTGCTCGTTAAAATTTTTTGGAAAAGAATATCTAAATTAGAGAAAAACTTAGAGCAATTGCTCTATCGTATTCTTAAAAATTATAAAAAATCTCCACTCGAACCATATAGGCATGTACATTTCAGAGATTCAGCAACAAAAATTTATATTTATTTATTTATTTATTTATTTTATATTTATCTTTCATTTATTTCATTTTCATATAATATTTTGTCTCAATATTTATTCAATATCTCTTCTGTGACTATAAAGTAGTATAGTTGTTAAAATTTTAGGATCCTAAAATAATTTAAGTAAAATACCATCACATCAACAAGCAATTCCTAAGTAAGTATGTTGTTATCAAATAAAATTTCAATCTTTACATATGAGATAGAGAAAAATCAATATATAATTGAGTCTGAAACAATTGTGGTAATCAAGATAACAAAATTAAAATTATAAATCAACAGATCATAATTTGGTGAAGTGATAAATTATAAGTAAGCAGTAACATACAGATAAAATGATATTAAAAGTTTAATATTTGAGTCAATTGAAAAGTGAACACCCCTTAAAATGACCAGGGCCCTTCGGACATATTAGGTGATATGTTCAAGTAAATTGAATGGGATTACCACAGCTATTGCACCAAAAAAAAATTTAAAATAAATTAGAATCTTATATAAATAATTTGATAGAGTGTGACAATCTTGTATTTTAATAAATTTAATAAAGGTTCTATCTCAAAAAGAAGAAAAAAATATATATTTGAAAAATAAACATATAACTACTATCCTGCTGGGATCAACTTACTCACATTAACTTTTGTTGTTTTTCCTGTATGATCACCAAGAAGCTGAATTAAGTAATTGTCACCTCTGAAAGCTCTAATAATTTTAAAAGGACCAGTATTCTTAGGTTTAAAAGTAGAAGATGGAATTAAGTTCTTTAAGTAGACTATGTCACCAATAGACAGTTTTCTAGGAGAGCGACCTTTCAAAAATTTATTGTTAAGAGTGAAAAATCTTTCTTCATTTTCTTTGACTAAATTTCTAGTGGTCGTAATATGCTCTCTCTGCTGTTGAAAATATACAGGGTGATCCTGTACAAACCGAGATGGTTGAAAAGTGTCTATGGGTAAGTTTAAGTCTCTACCAAAAAATAATTGAGCAGGTGTAAAATTAGTGACAGAATGTTTACTATTGTTGTAGTGCAAAACAAAAAATTTAAGCCTATCTGACCATTCAATAATATTGTCTGTAAGAGAAGCTACTGACTCTTTAAGAGAGCGATGAATTCTTTCCAAAAGACCATTCGATCTCGGAAAGTAGATGGAGGAATTTCTTTGTTTAATATTTAGAGATTTAAGAAAATTATCAAAAAGATCCGATTTAAAGTTTTTAGCGTTGTCTGTCAAAATAAATTTTGGAATACCATATCTTGAACAATAAGAATTGAGAGCCTTCATAATGGACGGAGAAGTAACATTAGTAAGTGGAATAGCTTCTAGAAAGCGTGAATAGTGATCTACAATGGTAAGTATAAAAAATTTACCATCATGAGACCGTGGAAGTTTTCCAACTATATCTATCGCAATCATCTCTCCAGGAGCTAAGTCACTTTTGTGAATAAAAGAAGGTTTTGTGTTAGTCTGTTTACTCTTATGTGGCAGACATTTCTCACAGCTGTTTACAAAATTCTGTACATCCTGTACCATACCATGCCAGAAATAATGCCTTTGAACCATGTCAATCGTCTTAGCTATACCAAAATGTGGTTGATGGGCTAGAGCAATGCAACTGTTAATTAAAGTTTTAGGAATTAAAATTTTTTTTGTTCTGTTAACTTTACCAGGCTTTTTCTTTGAAAACATTAAGAGATTATTTTCAGGATTAATGTAATAATTAGGATTAGTATTTTGTTTTGAAGTTAATTTTTCTCTGATAATTTTAAGTTTCTCATCATTAGTTTGTTCTTTAAGTATGTTATCTATTGTTAATGAGTCATTGTTTGGAATAAAAATATTTAAGGCATTTACATATAAGTTAGGATTGTTAGGAAGATCTACCACACGTGAAAGAAAATCTGCAGGATTAATTAAACCAGGAATGTGTTCTACTTTATAATTAAAACCTTGTAAATACAAAAGCCATCTAGTGATTATTTCAGACTGTTTTTCCAAATTTAAATGATGAGTAAGAGCTTTAGCATCAGTTAAAATTTTGAATTTCCTACCATATAAAAATTCATGAAAATGGCGTATTGAAGCATAAATGGCATAAAATTCTCTCTTTATTGATGGATATTTAGATTCAGCTGGATTAAGTTGTTTGGAATAAAATTCAATGGGATAATACTTGTTATCATGACACTGCATCAGAATTCCACAAATAGCATTCATTGAGGCATCTGTAACTAAACAAACCTCTTTGCTGTCATCAAAATTCTTTACGGTGGGATTATTAAGCAAAATGTTTTGAATTTTCTGAAATGCCTCCTGACACTCATTGCTCCAAACAAATTTTACACTTTTTTTTGTTAAATTAACTATTGGATGTACAACTTCTGCAAAATTATGAATTAAATGTCGAAAATAATTTATCATACCTAAGAAACTTTGAACTTGTTTTACATTGGTGGGAGTTGGAAATCTATTGATTTTATTTACATTATCAGGTGAAGAAGAATGACCATTAGCATGAAGATTGAAACCTAAGTAAGTAATTTCTTCTTTACAGATTTGTAACTTTGCAGGATCTAGAGTTAAATTAAATTCCTTAAGCCTATCAAAAACTTTTTGCAACCAAACTAACATTTCTTCTAACGTATCTGCCGCAACGATGATGTCATCAAGAAAAAATTGAACATGGGGACCTTTAAGAAAATTTAAACATTTATTTATAAGGGTATGAAAATAACTTGTACTATTCACTAATCCAAACGGCATTCTAGTTGGCTGAAAATTACCATATTCTGTTGCAAACGCTAACTTTGACCTATCTTTTTCTTGAAGTAAAATTTGAAAAAATGCTGCTTTAAGATCAAGTACTGTATAAAGTTTTTTACCTGCGATGTTTTGCATAATATCATTTATTCTGGGAAGACAAATTTTATAGGGTTCAGTTATAGCATTAAGTAGTCTGTAGTCAATTACCATACGAAATTTTAATTTAGTAGGATCATCTGTGGGAAGAGATTTTTTTTTAACAAAAATTACTGGAAAACAATAGTTAGATGAAGAATTTTCAATTATACCTGCGTTTAAAAGTGAAGCTATCTCATTACAAGCAAATTCTTTAGCAATTCTGGGAATAGGATATGGTTTGGTCTGTAAAGCAAAATTGTGCAACAAGTTAAATTCAGGAACTACATCATCAGTACAACCCAAAGTGTTGTATGAAGTGGAAAAAACTGCAGAATTGGACATTAATAAACTAAGTACACGCTTCTTATCTACATCTGACAAATGCTCAACTTGAAAATTATCAACCTTTAACTCATCTTTCCTCAGTTGTAAAATATCTTGTGAAACTAAAGAATTAACCTGAAAAGTTTTACTATCTCCATGAGTAGAAATTTGATCCTTAGAAATTTGCTTTAAGTAGCCTAATTTAGTACTTTTACTTAGAATTATCTTTTCACTATTGTTGTTATGGATATACATTAAAATAGAATTATTTACATTACATTCATGGAGACTAAAATCAAGATTTAAAGGCAATTTAGTTTTTAACGGACAAAATAAATAATTAAATGATAATGATTTAATGATTGATTTTAAAAGTATAAATGGAATGTATCATAACAGTATTCATCCACTGAAATTCAAATACATTTATTTAAACTTTTAGTGCATGACACTGGATGTTAATACAGTTTTTTCAAATATTAATTCATTAATTAAATTAAATTAATTACTCTTAGTTTTATATGGGAGAAAAAAAATTCTCATATTGTTTTCATAAATGAAATGAAAGATTTTCCTCAAATTACTGATGCCACAAAAATAAAATACTGCAACGATGATTATAAAAAAATGTTCAATAAAAATAACGTGGGACATTAATGCTGAACGGGTTTATTTTATATATTTATGAATAAAAAGCAAAATTCAAATTCAAATGCTCTAAAGGAAATTAGCTTTCTATTTTGCCACTTAATATTGTGATTCATATGTATATGAATATTTATATTAATTGTAATTATTTAATAAAAAGTAACTAAAATAAAAGTTTTCTTTGTTGACCTAAGTAGGAATTGACTTAATTTTTCTTTTTTTTATATTACTTGTTATATTTTTAAATGAAAGACTTGGCCCTACTGCCTTCAATAAAATCAGTGTTAAACGTGTATCTGATCATTATATAATATAATATCAGTGTTAAAATACTGATATATAGTGGTAAAATAGTGTGTCTAACCACCTGGATAACCTAGAAAAGGCAGCAAAATTTATATTGACTAGAAAATTCAGGGAAATTTACCATTCCCGTGGAAAAATCAGGAAAAATTTTTAAATTCTGAAAAAAAGTTAGAGAAATTTGAAACTTCCAAGAAAAAATTAAGAATTTTTTTCTGATTATAAATAAAACTAAGGATTTCAAATTGCAGTGCCAGAAAAATCTAATTCTGCTATTCATAAGTACTGTAAAGAGTATTTCAACCTCTCGCATAATTCATTTTGTCTACCCTTTTCAGTCCTTCCTTGTAACACATAGATTTTCAATTCCAGCTTCACTGAAACTTTGTACTGAATGTTGTAGGATTAATTGATTAGGTGATTCAGTCGGTTTTATCTCTGTTTGAGAACATTTGTTAGCTTATTGATTGAATATTTGTTATTTGTATTAAAATATGTCAAAGCAAAGGCAAACTATATTTAACCATGACTGATGTGGTAAAGAATTCCATTCTGATTGGACAAAATGAATAGAACCTGATGCTAAAAGTGTGTATCTGCAAAATGTTTAGAATGTGAAAAAATATTCTCATTAAGAAATATAGGAGCATCAAGCAATCATTAACTATGAAATAAATATCTTGATGTTCAGCAGTTTGTAAATTTTTGCAAAAGTTGTTTGACAAATCAGTAGTTTGTACTTCGGAATCAGTTGTGAAAGTTCCACTCTCCAATTCATAACTCTTGGGATTTTTTATGTGTAACATCACAAAATCTCGATGCCTGAAATTTTATTTTTATTGGTATGGAAAACCTAGAAAAGTCAGGAACTTTGTTGCTGATTTGGAATAGACGCCCTGGTAAAAGGGCTTGTGAGTACCATCGGGTATGTATCATAAAAAATTATATATTTCTCTTTGAAATTTTTAAGAGTTAGAAATGTAATGTTTCCGAAGCTTGTGTATAAATTTTGTTTAATATGGGAGGATTGAACTTTGTGACGTTATATTAAAATAAGTCATCAACATAAAACATAACACAAATAAAGTACATATAAACTAGCAAACAGCTGTTTTGGAGCTTCTAAAGCTTATTCATCAATCCTAAAGTAAAAAAGATTAAAAACAGATTTAAAAGTTTAGGCCATGTAAGTATGCTTGCGTCTCCACTCGCAGCTAAGATGGAATGGCGGTTAGTGTTTAAAACAACAGCGGAATCAGGAGTCCCATGTGACAAAGGAGACCAATCAGAAGTGCTCCGCCAGTCTGGTGTACTGGACATATCATTAACTAAGTTGCTTGCAAGCAACTTAATTAATGATATGTTTAGTGATGATATTGTCCAGTACACCAAATTTTTCAAATGTCTGGCTACCTGTCCTTTAATTCATTCTCTTCACTTTCCTCTCCCCACTTTTTCTCCTCCGTACTTAAACTCATCCAGACTGATGGAGCACTTCTAATTGCTCTCCTTCGCCACATGGGACTCCTGACTCTGTTGTTGTTTTTAAACACTCATCGCCATTCCATCTTGGCTGCGAGTGGAGTCGCAAGCATACTTACATGGCCTGAACTTTCGCATCTGTTTTTAATCTTTTTAACTTTGGCATTGATGATGGAGCTTTAGAGACTCCGAAACAGCTGTTTGCTACTTTATGTGTACTTTATTTGTGCTATTTTTTACTCTGATCATTTATTTTAATGTAATTTTTGTGCCAAAATATTAACATTTAGTTGTAAAAAGCAGTGTTTTTCTTCTCAATTTTAGGTAGCTTTCAATACAAAAAAGTATAAAGCTACCTATTGCAGTTGTTCGGAGGAAAGCAGTTCTGGAAAATTTCGATATATTTTCACCGATCATGACCCCTAGACCCCAAAACCACCCTCCGTTCAAATGTTGATTTATATGTATAGATATATCCATATATATATATATATATATCTGACCTATGTCATACAATAACACTCGTATTTATAAATCAATTTTGATGAAACTAATTGTGTGTATTAAGCTAACCAATGTCTCGACCGAGTTCGTTGGCCAGTTTGGTCCGCCATTTTGTTTCAAGATGGCGGCCATTTAAAAATTTAAAACTAAAATAAATATGCAAAAAAGTTAAAAATTCAAATTTATTTTTTAATTAAGTGTTAGGCCTTGATACAAGGATTCCAGAGCATTTTTGGTTTACCTCTATCTTAAAAAATGGCTGAGATAGAGCAGTTTGAAATTCTAGGGTGGCTGACATTTTGAAACAAAACAGCACATTAACGCGATTACTCGCAAATTATTTTCTTTCATTGTTGTAATAATTTTCCCAATCATACGCATAAAACTATATATTCATATCCGTTAGCACCAAATTTGGCGACATTGGCAACAAAATTGGCAAAATTTGGCGACTAAAATAAGTCTTCATAAATGAAGCCAATTTGGCTATTGCTCAATAATTTGGCGAATTTCTTATTCAAATTCAGTATTAACGAATCTTTTGTAAACGTTTCTTTGCATTTTAACTTGCTGTTTTCGTGTAACATTAGCTAAAATTTTAAAACGAAGATATAAGAAAGCTACATTTTCCTCCCGGTACAGGCCGGAAGGACTTTTTTTTTTCATATTGAAATCCAATGAGATTTTTTTCTTTTTCAAACTGATTATTTACCCCTAAATATCATTATTTCTGGACCAAATTTATACTCAACCATTAACTAAAGCTTAGTATATTGTATTACAATTTCTGAGCAATTGTATAAAATAGAGTTTATTTTTTTAAACAAAATATGCCTTATGCCCTATGGGCAATAAAAAAAATAAACAAGTCACAAGAATGACCTCTGGAAAAGAGTTTTTTTGAAAGGGTTAATATTTATATATTTTTAAATGTATACCCCCATTCAAATGAAAATAGATGTAATCTTGTATTTTTCTTTTTTTTTTTCTATTTTCATTTCCAAAGAAAATTTTTTTAAAGTATTAATCTGCGTAATTTTGATATGGATTGCACCGTTAGAAAGTTAAAAGTACGTATTATACATAGCCTGTTCTTCTGTTCAAATTATTGATATTAGCTGTGATTATCAGGTCTTGTGAAATTGGACACATTTACTCAGATATGTTGATCAGTGCCTGACTAATGCAGGGGCATGTGGGGCAGATGCTCTGCCCCACCCCCATTTGAAGAGATCTCAATGGGAGGAAATAGGCTTCTCACTAAGAGGGTGCCAAATGGTTAAAATTAGCCAAAAGTGACCAAAATTCTTACATTTTTAAAATTTTAGGAAGGGAGTGTGGTCTTTCACTTGAAATCTCTGCTTCTCATACCCTCTCCCTACAAAGAAAAAGAACAAACTGTATCATTAGAAAACTAATGAATAAAATTTTATTATAACAATTTAGTATTCCATTATTTTCAAGAGAAATTCCTTGCTGACATTTTCCTTGTTACAAGGCTAGTTAAAACAAAACCATTAATGATGACCAAGGACATTTTTCTTATGATATATGTAGATAAGCAAAGGGAAAGTTCGCAAACAAATACTTCCGTCAATCAATCCATCATTTTTTTCTGCTATTTTCCTACTAGTATTTTTTCTTAAAGTTATGACCATCTGTCTTGGATACCCTGTATACAGATGTGAATACTACCTTGTATGAAATTTGTGTATACATGCGATAGGTATGAAGTTTAGTGCTAGTCACTTCTGCATAACTCGTGAACAATTTCTATAGATAAATAGAAGGTGACCCCCAGATCGAGGCTTGCCTCGGTGCCCTAGATAGTCAAAGTCATACCTTGATGTTGATTGTGCTTGGAAGAAATTGAACTATCAGTTGAATATATATGTATAAAAACCTAAAATTTATTTTTCTTGCTTTATGTATTGCTTTTACATATCTTGGATGCCACATAACTCTGCTGTCTTGTTTTTTTCAAGTTGTAAAGATAATTCTCATTGGATCAGATCTGTAAATAATACAATTATTTGTTTTACTGCCAATCTTATTTATGTCTAAGTTATCCAAACTAACTTTGTTATTTTTGCTCACAATTTCCCCTTCTAATACTATTAAATTCATATTTCTATTTTTTTTTTTTTATCTTGTTATTTTCTATAATTTTAAAAATAATGTCCACTTTCTTCTAAATATGCAAAAATAAAGTTAGTGGATTGTGATATTATAATTTTTTGTGTATTGAACTATACTTTTGTGAACAGTTATATGTACAAGTAAATACAAGATGATTTTATTTTAAATTTTAGATCTGGATTTAACATTTTGTTGTATGGTGTTGGTTCTAAATTAAAAGTTTTAAAGCAGTTTTGTAAAGATTTCTTAGAAGATGCTTTATATATTGTTTTATATGGATTTTTCCCTTCTTTAACTTTAAAACAGGTAAATGTTGCAATAATTCCTTGTATATTTATTGTGATTTTGTCAAATAAAATATATCCATAACCTATCATTTTACATTATTTATTCACAACCTGTCTTATTGTATTTCAGAGCATAAGAAATTGTCACATTTTATGTCATTTTTAGTATTAAATTTTTTTTAAATCAAAACATAATTTTGTAAACAAAGTTATCCCTTTTAACAGTATAATTATTTGTTTGATTTCCCCATGCTAGTATCTAATATTTTAGAAATCACTTTCAATTTGTTATTTTCCAGATTTTATGCTCAATTACAGAAGACGCCCTTGATTATAGTGGAAAATTTTCAAGTATACAAGACCACTGTGAATTTATTAAGAACTATTTTTCTGAAAGTTAGTATTTAAAGCTTCTTAATGTGTCTGAGACAGTCTTTTAGAAATGAGTCTTAATTTATTTTACATAATTTTGCTTGTTTAATTTTTCAAAATATAGCGAAGTACATATTTTTGTCATGGACAGAGTAAATAAATGTGCTTATGTATGTATGTATATATATACAGCGTGTCCACGTATAAACTGACCGACCTTTATTTTCGCAACCGTTGGTCCTAGATGCATACTTCCAATTACAAAACTGGTTTAAATAAGGTAAAGAATTACTTTTAACGTGATTTGGGTCAAGAAAAACATTTATTAAAAAAATACGATAGTTAAATTTTTATACGGTCCCCCGGTCCTATAAGTGATATTTAGTAAAAATTTACTGTGACACTAACAGGTAAGACAAAAAAAGTCCCATTTATCTAACATTAAAATTGACCGAGTTCTGAAACTTTGAAATGCATGACTTATACCACTTTTTTGCATCTAAAAAGAGATGATTCCGGCCATGCTTTCAGGGGTCGTATATAAAGTACTTAAACTTATTTCAAGGTATCTGCGCTTTGAAATAAATCGTACAACTATTACGATTGAGTTAATTTTTATTAGTTAAGTTTCAGATTAATTAAAATAATTGTATTTTAACATATGTTTTATTTTGAAAGGATTTGAGGCTATGATTTATTTTAACAAAAATTATGTTATTTTCATAAGGATTTATTTAACTTGCAACGATCGTCTTTCCAGTTTAAAATTTGTACTCGAAGTTTAACTCACTTTCAAATGTCCGATCGAAGTTAAATTTTACATACTGACTTAAATCCGATGCTTAAATCAATTAATACAATGTAATATTATTATGATTTTCGACGCTTACTATCTTATACATATTTATATTAGAGGATAACACAAAAAAAATTCGGATAGATTATCGTTAACAAGTTTAAGGAAGAGTTTTAGATTAGATAACATAAACCTGCGATGGTTGTGTTTTTTACAATTTTAAAATTACGTTTTATGTATTTTTTAACGCTGAATAAAAAAAAAATTACCTTCACTTTTAACCATCATATCAGGATTTTTCGCAAATCGTAAATTTCAAGGTTAAAAAACAGCGAAAAATGTGATATTATAAAATAGATGTAAGACTTTTTTATTCAGTTTAATTTTATTTAATTCAATAATTTATTCAAATTTTTGGCTTATACTGGGTTTCTTGCAGCTAAACAGCTCAGGGGTCCGATGAGGTTGGGAGGGGAGGGGGATCAATTTTATCTTTGAGCTTTTTAACTTTGAAATTTGCGATTTGAGAAAAATCCTAACGTGATGGTTATAATGAAGGTCATTTTCGGATTCAGCACTAAAAAATCCATAAGAATCAATTTTCAAAAGATAAAAATCATGGCACAACCCAAAATTTGAAAGACAGTGTAATCTAACAGCATTTTAAAATCTGTATCATTTTGTAAAGAATTGAGGCTGTTGTTTTTCATCCTTTTATTTAACAAAAATTCTGTTATTTTTATCCTCTTATATGTAGAGTACAAATTGTATATTTTACATTAATATGTCAGAATGATTATAGATTTCACAATTATATTAGATTGCAATGTTAATTTTTCTCTCAACTATTTTTTTGATATATCTGACGATTATTTATATTTCTACTACATTTGTGAATGACCCCTATTTCGCAGCAAAAAATATACTCCAACTTTAAACAGCTATTATTCGGTCAATTTTAATGTTAGATGAATGGGACTTTTTTTGTCGTACTTGTTAGTGTCACAGTAAATTTTTACTAAATATCACTTATAGGACCGGGGGACCGTATAAAAATTTAACTTTCGTAATTTTTTAATAAATGTTTTTCTTGACCCAAATCACGTTAAAAGTAATTCTTTACCTTATTTAAACCATTTTTGTAATTGGAAGTATGCATCTAGGACCAACGGTTGCGAAAATAAAGGTCGGTCAGGTTATACGTGGACACGCTGTATATATATATGTGTGTGTGTGTGTGCGTGTAATTTGACAGTGCTATTTGGTGTAATAATCTCATTGCATATGGTCAGTTTGGTCAGTTGCTTCTGTTTCAATGGATAATTTTTACAATAAGTTTATATATATATATATATATATATATACATAGGAGACATTTTATGAAAATTTTTCAGATGCGTTGCTTTTGTTTATACCAAGCTTTGCAAATAACACTTGCTACTCACCAAATGGCAAGTAAAAATGTAGTTGAGAGGCTGTTAAAATTGTATCCATACCAGCAATTGTGGTGAGTAACTTGTTCATGGACAAATTTTTGAAATTCAGTCCCTGGCCAAATTATTAGACGCAGTTGTTTTTATTATAATTTGTTAAATATCTGGAAAGATACATGAGGAATTATCTTGAAACTTTAGGAGTGTAAACAACATGATCAACGTCATATATTTCCGAGAAGATTTTTTCTTGAAACCCCATACGGGGACGTCAACAAATTGAAGAAAAACGAATACGTTTTTGATAACCCTGTAAAAACCAATATCACAAAAGCGTTCAAACGGTATCACACGCTTAGGAGGCTTATTGTAATAATTTGGGTTCATTTTTATGAAGATAGCATGTATACTCGAAGAGAAATTCAGCTTTTTATAAAAATGGTCCCAAATTTTACGAAGTTTTTTGCTTATAATTTGCAGAGTTTTTAATATAAAAACAAGTTATTTTCAGAAAATATGACAAACAAAATTATACACAATACCCTGCAATCAGAATTAAAAAATAATAAAAATTGCATGAAAAATGAGCAGGTTTACTAAATATTTTTTCACTGCGCATGCGCGAATTCCATCAAAATATACTGTGCATAATATATTAGCTAAATATATAGACCAACTTTTATCAAAGTCTCAAAAACATAGCTTGAAAATTTTGATAGTGATCGTCGATAGAATAAGCTCGAAATTCGCTGTTTCCAAAAGGAAGCAAAAAGATGAGGGGTTGTATCCAAATATACTAGCTTTTGAAAGTTGACATAATAAGAATGAAGCGTCTCTTATTCTATATTTGATACAACCCCTCATCTTTTTGCTTCCTTTTGGAAACAGCGAATTTCGAGCTTATTCTATCGACGATCACTATCAGAATTTTCAAGCTATGTTTTTGAGACTTTCATAAAAGTTGGTCTATATATTTAGCTAATATATTATGCACAGTATATTTTGATTGAATTCGCGCATGCGCAGTGAAAAAATATTTAGTAAACCTGCTCATTTTTCATGCAATTATTATTTTTTTTTAATTCTGATTACAGGGTATTGTGTATAATTTTGTTTGTCATATTTTCTGAAAATAACTTGTTTTTATATTAAAAACTCTGCAAATTATAAGCAAAAAACTTCGTAAAATTTGGGACTGTTTTTATAAAAACCTGAATTTCTCTTCGAGTATACATGCTATCTTCATAAAAATGAACCCAAATTATTACAATAAGCCTCCTAAGTGTGTGATACCGTTTCAACGCTTTTGTGATATTAGTTTTTACAGGGTTATCCAAAAGATATTCGTTTTTCTTCAATTTGTTGACGGCCCCTTATGGGGTTTCAAGAAAAAATCTTCTCAGAAATATATGACGTTTATCATGTTGTTTACACTCCTAAAGTTTCAAGATAATTCCTCATGTATCTTTCCAGATATTTAACAAATTATAATAAAAACAACTGCATCTAATAATTTGGCCAGGGACTGTATATGAGAAATGTCACTTTAAAACTGTTCATCACATTTAGAAAGTTTCTGCGAGCAGATATGAAGGCAACAGGAAAGTTTTATTGGTGACAAGAAAACGTACTGGCCAAATAGCACAAAATAGAAATTATGTCAAATATGGCAAATTTTACCCATGTAAACCTCTGTGGTAAGTAATTTATTCAAGGTAACACTTTTAAAACATTTGGAAGATGTGAATCAAAAAAACTGTTTGCCACATTTAGATGTTTTTTACCAGTGAGTATGAAGGTGGCAAGAAAATTTTACTGGTATTTTTTCCATTGCTTAAACAAAATTTGGGGAATGTGTTTGTGTGTCTGAGGGAGAAGGGGGGTTGAGAAGGAATGTAGTCAAATTTAAAATATCTGTGAAAAACCTTACTGTTTACTTCAGCAAAAGAATTTCTTCAGAATCAATATTCTCTGGAATAACAGGTGAAAAAGACGTAGAGCGTGTTTTGAATGTTATTAACTGGTGGAGTTGATGATCTTATAATGATCAGCTGCAATGGAATTTCTATTCACTAAAATCAAGAAATGAATGAAATTATGGCAAAGAAAAACTTGCGATGCTAAAATTAGGCCTCTATGTATAGAATAATATTTCTTTTGAAAATTACTGTAACAGAAATTTGTAATATTTAATAAGTGTGCTTTCTATTTTAAACACATTTTAAATGATAAAAACTATTTTTTGAAATCTATTCTCTCCATTATATTTGTGGTTGATAAGTTTTTGCTACTAGTAGAAAATTACAATGATTGGTAGAATATTTTCACTCCTGCAAAGCATGTTTATAACTATTATTATTTTAACTTTGACATTATTGTTTGAATATACTGTAAAATTTGCATACTAAACATTCTTCAATTTAAAAAAAAATTATTATTCTATAAGTAGAGTGTATTTTATGAAATTGATATCACTGTTTCTCTCCCCGACCCACTGCACACACACACACCAAGAATACTCCCCACACATAAATCATAATTACGTATTTTTATTTTTATTTAAAAATGTGAATAAAAATTCTACACAAAGTAATGTCTGAAAAAAAAATTGTGCAATTTACTTTTAATTAAATAAAATATAATCTTGTGCCTGCATCTATGCTTGCCCTGCACCCAGCCCTTAAAAAAGAAAACAATGAATTCACAAAGTTTTATTTCTACTTTATTTAAGTACATTTCATTGTTTTATAACTAAATATTTGATAGTATTTATACAATTGTATTGAATTAAAAAATATGAAATTAAAAGATAGTCTTAAGATATACATATATTTTAACATCTGAATTAATATTTAAACTAGCTATGAGACATTAGACAGACTTGAATACATTTAAAAAACAATTAAATTAAAATATACAGGGTGATTCATAAAAGATGGGCAGAACTTTAAGGGGTTATAGTACACTTAAAGACAAATAATATTAAATAGGAGACTAAGGGTCCCAGACGTATTCCCAAGGAGATAGGGGGCATTAAAGTTTAGGGTCCGAAATTTCAAATGATTATAAAACATGGAAAAATTGGTCGATTCGTTTGCGGTTTTTGCAAAAAATTTTCTTTATGCCAGTATTTTCTTGAAATAAAATTTTAAAGTTCAATTTCAAAAAATGCCGATAGGGGGCGCTTTAGACTTTGGAGTAACAAACAACTATTTTTTAACGTTATTTTTTGTATTTCTTTAAATGATTTCGAAAGCTTAGACTTAAACTTAAATTTTGATCTAAAAATCTGAGTCCTAACGAGTAGTTAAGTAGCGTAAACTGAAATTTGAAATTTGAAACCCTTCTCCCCCCAGAACAAAAATCAGTTATTCCCGATCTTTGTGTCGTAGATTAGGCTCTAACTACTGCCGCGTTTTGCTAAAATTATTCTTTATGTCAGTATTTTCTTGAAAATAAATTTTAAAGAAAATTTTCAAAAAATTCCGATAGAGGGCGCTTTAGACTTTGGAGTAACGAACAACTATTTTATACCGTTATTTTTTGTGTCTCATTAAATGCTTTCTAAAGCTTAGACTTAAATTTTCAGCCCAAAATCTGAATCGTTAGACGTGGTTAAGTTTCTGGGGAGAGGGGTTTGAAATTTCTACTCCTGAGCACAGTTCAGTTTACCATGTCCACACATTGTGTGCTGTGATACGAGGTAAAAAGACACAAATTAGGATTATGTTACCAAAGCATATTTATTAACATGTAATCACAATAAATGTTCAAAATTGTGACCACCAGAGGTTATGCACGCAGAACAACGGCGACGAATGGAACGGCGAACATTCGCGAAAACATCAGGCTTTTCGAGCACTTCCCCTACAGCGGCGGAAAGTCTGGCGACCAGTTCCTCGGGGGATTCAATGGGTGTCTCATACATAAGAGCCTTCAATCGTCCCCAAAAAAAGAAATCGAGGGGTGAAAGATCTGGCGAGCGAGCAGGCCAAGCAACAGGACCACCTCGACCAATCCATCTGTTCGGAAATGTGATGTCCAGATAGTTGCGGACGTCTCGTACGTAATGGGCTGGCGCTCCATCGTGCTGGAACCACATGACCCGCCGGATGCGTGGAGGAACAACGTTTAACAGGTCTGGCAGCACATGTTGCAGAAATGTGAGGTATGTTTTACCGTTGAGGCGTTCAGGAAGAAGGTACGGTCCGATTAGGTGGTCTCCGAGGATTCCTGCCCAAACATTGATGGAAAAGCGTCTCTGATGAGCATGTGGATACGTAGCATGTGGATTGACATCCGCCCATACATGTGCATTGTGTGTGTTAAATGTACCTTCACGTGTGAAGGTACATTCATCGGTGAAAAGCACAGTTCGTCCAAAATGTGGATTTAGCGCGTTCTGCTGCAGAAACCAGCGGGCGAATTCAATACGATTTGGATAATCCCCTGGAGACAGTTTCTGGACTCGTTGCACATGAAACGGGAGCAAATGTTCATCCTTCAGTACCCTCCAAGTCGTGGACTGTGAGGTATCCACCTGGCTAGCCACTGTGAATATTTTCACTCCTGCAAAGCATGTTTATAACTATTATTATTTTAACTTTGACATTATTGTTTGAATATACTGTAAAATTTGCATACTAAACATTCTTCAATTTAAAAAAAAATTATTATTCTATAAGTAGAGTGTATTTTATGAAATTGATATCACTGTTTCTCTCCCCGACCCACTGCACACACACACACCAAGAATACTCCCCACACATAAATCATAATTACGTATTTTTATTTTTATTTAAAAATGTGAATAAAAATTCTACACAAAGTAATGTCTGAAAAAAAAAATTGTGCAATTTACTTTTAATTAAATAAAATATAATCTTGTGCCTGCATCTATGCTTGCCCTGCACCCAGCCCTTAAAAAAGAAAACAATGAATTCACAAAGTTTTATTTCTACTTTATTTAAGTACATTTCATTGTTTTATAACTAAATATTTGATAGTATTTATACAATTGTATTGAATTAAAAAATATGAAATTAAAAGATAGTCTTAAGATATACATATATTTTAACATCTGAATTAATATTTAAACTAGCTATGAGACATTAGACAGACTTGAATACATTTAAAAAACAATTAAATTAAAATATATATCAAAAACATACAAAGTATACATTTCGCTATGTCATCGCATAGTCTCTTCAGTACTAATATCAACAACAAAATATTGAACACAACTGGATTCAGTTAAAGTTGAAGTTTTTCTTTTAGAAAGAAAAAATATTTATTAGAAATTTAAAAGTCTCTAATGGTTTGCAATTATTTTTGAAAAATAACTGCAAAGATTACCATTACAGACAATTCATGGAGGGATGGTTTACCAAGCTATACCCATATATCTTGAACGAATCAGGTTCAATTCCTAATGAATATTTCTTGTTTCTAAAAGAAAAACTTCAACTTTAACTGAATCCAGTTGTGTTCAATATTTTGTTGTTGTGGTTAATGTTAGTACTGAAGAGGCTATGCGATGACATAGTAAAACGTATATATACTTTGTATGTTTTTAATTTTAATTTTAATTTAATTGTTTTTTTAATGTATTCAAGTCTGTCTAATGTCCCTTAATTTAAATATTAAAAGATATATTTAATCTGAAAAGCTAAAAATGTTCTGTATCATTTTCTAATTATTTAAAGCATTCTTTTTTTTTTTTTTTTATTAAAATTACTAAAATTTCCTTTGATTATTAAAATAGTTTGACAAGATAAATTTTGTTTATTAAACACTTTTGAGAGACAATTGTTTCTTGTCCCTTTATTGTGTAATCCAATTTTCAAACTCTGATTCAATTTCATTTTTTAAACACTTTCCAACATAACTAAAAAGTGTTCATGACTTTTATTTGTCTGGTCATCTGTCTGTGTCTGTCCATTCTCTAACTCTATTAAATATAATCAAATTGTCCTGTAATTTTTATATGTTATTGAAATTTATGATAGCATGTTTTCTATAGTACTATGGGAAATAGTACTATATAGTAGAGATCTGCACGGGCCGGGCCAAGGCCCGAAGCCCGTACTCGGCCCGGGCCTATTTTTCTTCACGGCACTCGGGCCGGGCCGGGCCCGGGCCATATTTTTTTCTGAAGGCTCGGGCCAGGCCTAGTGATTACTCTTTACGGGCCGGGCCGGGCCCTACTTTTTTCCTGAAGGATAAGGCCGTGCCTTAAATTATTTTTTCCGCACAGAGCCGGGACTGGTTTCATTCTTCCTAGTCTTCATGCCTTAAAATTTTTAGTCCTGGTTTTGACTCGTATGAAAATCATTGTCTCGGCGTACCTGGTCCGTTCGAAGGTCAGTAAAATAAGATCTGGCATAAAAATCTTTTCAAAACATGCATACATTTTTAAATCTCCATTATTTTATAATTAAACATTAAAATTTATTCTTTTAAAAGAATAGTAGATTTATACACTTATTAAAATATAGCTAAATTAAAATATAGTAAAACGTGTGAAAAATAACCTGCTTATGATGGAATCCTGTCTTAAATTGAAAAATGCGTTGATCCATTAAAAATGAATTACTAATATGTAAGAAAAGAATATATAATACATTTACACCTGCTAAGAAGGCAAATTGTCTATAACTCATTTTTTTTTTTCTTCCCTATGCAATTCCATCTTAGATTTTACTGTATAGCATTTTTCTGATTTTTAACACTTCAATAAATGGAATATGGTTTAACAGTATCGATGATAACTTAAACACATAGATACAACAAATAGAGATTTATTTAAAAAATAAATATTCCAGCTTGCGGCACCTCTATAAAAATGAAGATTATAAACATAAAAAAAAAAAAAAGGCTGAGATAGGAATTTTTGGTTAGATCCCCTCCTATGGGGCAAATTTTTAACCAAATCGACGTAAAAATTATGTTTTGTAGAAATTCACTCGGGCCGGGCCGGGCTCGAGCCGAGATTTTAACTTTTTTCCGGGCCGGGCCGGGCCGAACTTTTAACTTTTAAATCGGGCCGGGCCGGGCCAATATTTTTTTTAATATTTTTTTTTTCTGCCCGGGCCTGGAAATTTCGGCCCGTGCAGACCTCTACTATATAGTAGCTCTATAGTGCTATGTTGAAAAATCACTTGCACTGCATTTTAATAATGTTATGATAATTCAAACATAATGAAATTTATATGCATCATTAAAGTGGACTACGACTTGCTTTCTGTGCAGTACAAAATAAGTAGCATTTATAGTTTGTTTACAGGAATGCACATAAGAATTACATTACATTATATTATGATCTGTGAAGGAAAATTATTTGTGGTACTTTTTTATGGTGTTGTGATACTCCAAACACAATGAAATTGATATGTATTACAGATGTGCTGCACTACAGCATGTTTTCAATAGGTTACGGAGTGCATAGCACATATTCAGTTTTAGAGATATGTAAAAAAATTCGGCTACAGGACTGACTATGAGTGATAATTGCTTGAAGTGTGTTTAAAGCTGTGACATTTATTTTTAAACAACTAACTTTTAATGCATTATGACATGGTGTGTGTAAATTCTATAGATCATATACAAGGCTGCACTATAGAATTTGCACACATTACTGGATATGGGCAGTAATTGCTAAAAATTTATTTTTATTGTTGTGTGTGTTTTATAAATTATTTATTTAGGTATCTCATTTCAGTGTATGAAAATGTAGTTTTTTTTTAATAATATTCTGTTAGTCTTAGACAGTGTTTCATTATATATGCCTGATGTATGATTTTTTGTTCTTGTTGATTTATGTGTGACTTGCATGGTCATTTGATCTATCTATTTGTGTTGTCTGAAATTGCTTAATCTTTGACAGAAATATTTGCACTGAACTTTATACATCATGTTTTTCAAGTTTTTGACTTCTTTATGTGTAAACATATACTTATTCATTGAATGATGTTTCTCTTTCATGCGTAGATGATGAAGATCTTTACATAGTAATTCATAGTGTTGATGGAATGGCTTTGCGCTCTGTGAAAACTCAGTCTGTTTTGTCATCTCTAGCCACTATACCTAACATCCATTTCATCTGCAGTATAGATCACATCAATGCACCTTTGCGTAAGAATTTTTAAATGTTTATTTTTTACTACGGTACATTCCAATTATTTAGGACACTGTTTAATTGGAGCAAAATGTCAAGAACAGGATAAATTAATGTTTATCAGATAGTATCCATCAAGATTTGATGGTAAACAACTTGAAATTTTCATTTATGGTAGATTCCAATTATTTAGGTCACTGTTTAATTGGAACAAAGTGTCAAAAACAGGACAAATTAATGTTTACTACTTAGTACCCATCAAGATTTGACAGTAAACAACTTGAAAATTTCATTAGAAAAATGTTTGAATATTTAATTAGTTACTTTTAAATTAAGTATTGAAAACTTCATGAATTGTTATATTGCATAACCGATTCTTACAGATATAAAGCGGTGCTGTCAGCCCAACATACTCAATTAATGAAGTGAAAGGATTTGAAGCTTGTAATTTATAATCTATTATGCATGTTTTTTAGCAGAAGTTTAACTAAGAATATTAATTGAATGGGTAGGGCATTTATTTTTACTTACTACAGTCTCAATTGTTTGAAAAACTAGCATTATTTAATATTTTCTCATTTTTTTAAACTATGCGATCTTTAAAATTTTTCATTAATTATATTTCTATCAGTCTCACTCTAAAACCCCAAACTTAAAATTTGCTGCTTGTAGCTGTTGATTTATAATACATATATTTTAATTACTTGAATTTAATTTTGCATTTCCATATATTATTTAATTATTAAACAATGGATATCAAGATAATTTCTTTTATAGTTCTTAGATGAATATTTTTCTATTTTCTCTTCTTTTCTTTTTCTTTTTTTATGGAAAATAATTACACATTTTTCTTAATATATATATATATATATATATATATATATATATATATATATTGATTGATTGATTGATTGATAATGGTCACACAAAATATAGCAAAAATTGTAGATTAGTTCAATTTATTTAGTAGATAATTGCATGCAAATTTTTTTTTAATTTAAATATTTTTAATACAAAATTAATAAATATATAACAAATTATAACATCCTGTAATAATATACTATTTTTAGTTACCAAAAGATATAAAATAAAGACTGTAAAATCATTAAAACTTTTTTAATAGACTGTTTACATGTAGATTTTTTATTTTTACGTGAATCTTTATTTCCACATTCTGAAAGAGTATGTGAAAAATTAAATGATGGCATTTCAAATCATTACATCATAGATTGTGCAATTTTAGAATATTCTTATTTGTTTTTGATGATGGCTTCGATGGAGCCAAAACATGTAATCAGACTATTAAAAACTGTTTTTACAGTTTTTATTTTACATCTTTTAGCAACTAAAAAGAATATAAAATTAGTAATTTGTAAAAATATTATTAGGTGTTAAATTTTACTTAATTATAAAGCATTCAAATAAAAAAATATAAATCATATAATTTTTCCTGAAGTAAAATATGACATTAATTCAAATGATTTATAGCCAAAAGTAATTGTATGTATAAATCATTCTGTCAGCAGCAGAAATATAATTTCGTCTTCTATGCAGAGAACCAGAGCTTAAACTGAAGCTTTACACCACTGGGCTACCCTGCCACTGATCTATTAACCTCTAAAACTGAACAGGTTCTAGATTTAATTTTATGCACTCACAGTTATATCCATTTCACATTGAATAATTCATACTTAAATTTTCATTCTTGTGCTTTAATATGTATGATAAATTTACTTCTGATAATTGGGGTAGCTGTTTTATAGGAACAAATCATGTAGGACTGATGTGTTTCCATTAACTAGAATCTACTGTATTATCTGTAATGACTGGTATGTTTGTATTAAATTCACAAAATGAAGTTTAGTGCTTTTTTCAGTATATAGCATAAATTTCAAACTTATTATTTTTTATGTGATTTTTAGAGTTTTTTCACATTTGCAGCAATTTTTCCAAATTAGTAAAAGGAATTCAATTTCAAACTTTTGTTTTCTGCGATTTTCAGTGCGTTTTTTTTTTTTTTTTTTTTTCGTTCCATGTTGTTTTTTTAACATTATGAAAAAATACCGGTTACAATGTTTTAGTCCACTATAGTAAATTTTGTCCTCTGCAAGTTTTGTATTTTCAGCAATTTTTTATGAGATTTTTAGCGGTTTTTGTTATTGTTTGGCAGCAATTTTTTCATATTACAAAAATAATTCGATTTTACTCTTTAGCACAATATTGTAAATTTTGCCTTTTTTTTTCAATAAAGTTTATCCAGAATTCATACACTGATTTTTTATGCAATTTTTAGAGTTTTTTTCGTGTTTTGCAGCAATTTTTTGACATTCATAAAAGAAATCCTGATTTAATCTTTTAGCCCAATATAGAAAGTAAACACTTTGTCTTCTGCGACTTTTCCCCCCATGGAGGGCACTCCCCCTTAGGGCCTATATCCCTTGTGTAGATAATCGGCTGTCATAAAATCAACCTCTGCGACTTTTGAAATAAATTTTCGTGACTTTTAGCGTTTTCTCACGATTTGCTGCAATTTTTCCACATTATTAAAAGGAATCCGGTTTCAATCTTCTAGCTCAATATAGAAAATTTCGTTCTCTTTTCAATAAAGTTTATTTGGAATTCATACAGCGATTTTTAGAGTTTCTTCGTGTTTCGTGCTATTTTTTACAAGACTGGGCAACGCTAAGCAGATCAGCTAGTTATTATATATATATATATATATAATATATATATATAAATAAAATAATCTATGCGAATTGCTTGATTAAATATTAAAATTAAGAATTCCAATATTAAAGTAAAACTTGTCTGCTTGAAAATTAAGTACAAGGTATAAGTTTTGAAAATTGTCGACTCTACATGCATAACGTGCCAGCAGAATGAAATCCAGGGAGGGGCAAGGTTTTGGAACTTACATGTGTGTGGTTACAACGATGGCTATGTTTTTGAAAATGGAGACTACAAACATGATATAAGCTAAACTAAGAATTTTTTGCAAACCCCCCCCCCACACACACACTCCCGATGCAAGACAGTTTTTAAAACATATCAGTACAAAAATCATTACATTGCAGCAATTTAACAATAAAAAATAACTTTTATCAGTATGTTAAAGAATTTTCGTGGGGAATAAGATGAAAAATTCTTAGTTCCTCTTTTCGTTGCTTAACTGATTTTAAGTTGGATGTGGGAAAAATATATACAGTTTTTTTTTTTTTTTCAAAATTATCAGAGAAAAAGAAAAGTTAATTAAATTTCAAAATCCAGAAAAGAGCAATGGGGTTCCCCTCCTCCTTGCTGGTGCCTATGTTTACATATGAAAACTATACTTCTGTATTTAGCATGTTTTCTTCAGTTTGATCTTTTTGTTATTTTACAAAACAATGGCAATTCCTTTATACATTGATTTAAATTTTCAGTTTGGGATCAAGTCATGATGAGCCATTTTAAATGGGTGTGGTTTGATACTACCACATTTGAGCCTTATGTCTTGGAAACGTCTTATGAAAGCACTTTACTTCGGGACCAATCATCTCATCTTTTGCTCAGTTCACTTCTTCATGTGTACAACAGCTTAACTCCTAATAGTCGGGGGATTTTTCTTATTCTTGCCAAGCATCAAAAAGAAGAGCAGAAGAAAAGCAGCAATGCAGGTGAGCATATTTTAATCTAGAAGATGATTAGAGTAAGACTTTTAGTGTCTAGAAATGTTCTGAACTATTAAAAATTAAATTTTATTAAATGTCTAAGAGATATATAAAAAATATTTTTAGAATATTTTGAAAGTGTTAATTTATTGATGAGTTTGTCCTCCCCCCCCCCTATTTTATTCATATCATGGTCATTATCTGTACCAACTATACACAACCTTTTTCTTTTTGTGGGCTGCAAACATGTTTGACATATTAGCTAAGCTCCAACATACTATATTTGTATAATTAAAAAAAAAAAAGTAATATCACAAAAGTAAAGAGTATTATAACAACAGTAGTGTAACAAAACAAGATAGCAAAATTATTATAATCAGTATTAGCTGTTATGCAATAAATATAAAACATAATACTCCCGAAATTTGTTAACACGAAATAATACTGAAGTCCCATCAGATGAGTCTGAAAATCAATGTTAATTAATTCGTTTAACACGAAATGGAATTTTGGAAAATCCTGCTTAAAGCAAATTTATTTATTTATTTATTTATTTTTATTTTTATTTTATTTTTTTGCTCCATGGACAAAACATGATTTCTTACGCAATGTCTTCGATATTTCAAACTTACATGTCACATCCTTTTATTAAAAATGGAATTTTCTCATGGTTTGAAAAAGACATAAAGTGGAAATAGGTTTCTGAAAATGGTAAAATACTCAATTCCTGACTAATCCCTGCTTTTCTTTAATCTCTGATTTGCGGAAGTGTTCCCTCATTAACTATATGAGCTATAGATCAGTCACAAAAAAAGCTTGGGTGAAGGAATTTCTTTTTTGAAAGTGATTGTTCCATTACTCGGTTGACTGTATTGACAGTGCCATAAATCGGGTTTCCGAATTCTCCTATCGTTGAGTGAAGGAATTGACAATCCCTACTTCACTACCTGACTAACATAATTGAACTCTGGTCGCAGTTGCTCTGTAGAATTCTGTGAAAGATGAGTTGAAAACAGCAAACTGTATCTTTTAGAAACCAAGCAAAAAATTTTAAACAAAGTCAGCGAAAAAGTTCTGAAAAAAAAAATCAGAAATTGCGGCGAAGTAGGGGACCTAATAACACACTCTCTACAATTTTAAGGAATCGTGAAAAGATTGAAGCGGCTTATGCTGTGAGTCAATTCAAGCCAGTCAAAAAACGAATGTGTAGAATGAATGAATTGAAATTGCTCTCTTACAGTGAATAAAAGAAGCAAAAAGCCAGAACATTGTTTTAACTTGTGCAGTTTTGAAAGAAAAAGCAACTTCGTGGCTGATGCTGTTGGTGAGAGCAATTTCACAAGTTCTGACGGATGACTGACAAGATTTAAATAGTGCCATTGAATCGTCTGCCAAAAAATATGTGCCCAAAAAACAGGAAATTCTTTCCTAGACATTGTTTTTCACAGGTATTTGCATAGATGATATGCTGACTTTGAATGTGATGACAGAAGAAGAAGTAATTGCTGCATTAGCTGAAAAAAAGATGACAACATCGAAGTGTCAGACGAGGATGAAGAAATTGACACAGAACGGAAAAGTTTAGTGTCATTAAATGAATCTACCCCGCAGCATTGAAAACTCAACATTTCCTTATGGAACAAGAGGATGCTTCCCAAGCTTTGGAGAAATTAGATGAGGTCCATACGTTCTGGAGAAATTAGATGAGGTCCATACGTTCCTAAAAGAAGTACTCTACAAAAATTAAAGCAAAGTCAATAACGGACCTTAAAAAAAAATGATTAGGAAGTAAATTTATTATTGCCTAAAAGGATGATAAATTTGTTTGATTTGTTAATGAAATTATTTATTTATTATTAATTTATGATTAGGGATATATTTGTAGGTTAAATTAATTAGTTTTTATATCTAACCATAGATGGCGTCACTATTATGACAGATAACAAAAAAAAATTCTCAGTCCCTTCAATTTCGTGTTAATGAGGTTCGACTGTATTATAATGCAGCATTACTAAATTCTAAAGATAAAAATTCAACAGATTCGTCCAGAAATCAGACTTAATCCATTTTATCTTTTTAAAATTTTATAATATGCAATGCAAATGTAATTCATTTTAAATAATGTTTGATTAGAGTGGAAAACTAAAAAATATATAACACTGTGATGCAGACAAGACTAAGGGTAAAAGAACTTTTGACTCAGCAAAGGATGTTTAGGATTTTTCAACAGATTTTTAAATTAATTATAAGTGACTGGCTAGATTTTGTCTTCCTATAAAAATGTATAAAACAATAGTGAAATCTTAAAAAGTTTTTTAACTAACAGAGACAAATTATTATAAATCAAAAAATAGCTTCTCAAATGCACATAACCTATTTTATTGCACATCTTAAAATTTTATAACAGGGCACACATGAAAAGTCAGTGGCCTGCAGACAGTGCATGTCTGTCAAGGGCAAAGCTCAGCAATTCAAGCAAATTTGGAGATATCACATGTCTTAAAATTTTGCTTATGCTTCAAAAAAGCAATTTTGACCCTCTGTTTATTATTATTATTATTTATTTAATATTTTGTGGAAATATTTGGCCAAATTTTGGTCAAAATAGTTTTTTTTTTTTTTCAACATTTTAAATTCATTTTTTTTTTTTTTTTGTTGCTACATCTTAATAAAAGAAACTGAGGAAAACAAATGATAACAACAATCTATGACTGTATTCAAATATGGGGCTTTCTGAACTTTTTTATTTAATTTACCTGTTAAATTACAGTAAACATATTTAAATGAGTATTCTTTTGTAATACAGTCGAACCTCGTTAACGCGAACACTCGAGGGGAAACTTTTTTTGTTCATGTTAAAAGTAGTTCGTGTTATTCGAACTTAAATACATTACATACAAATGGATGGGGAAATTAGAACCAGTTCGTACTAAAAGTAATTCGTGTTAAGCGTGTTCGTGTTAACGAGGTTTGACTGTATATAATTTTTCAGAAAAAAGTGTTGTCATATTTAACACAGAACATGCAGTTTCATTTAAGGAATTTTAAATTTGCTAGTTGACGTATTTTTGTCATCAAGAGGAATTTTTTATTAGGTTTTAGCACAAAATAAAAATTTTAATAGATTTTTTTCTTTCCCTTGTAGCTTTTTATAACTAATAAATAGATTTTCAGTAGCTATTTATGAGTTATTTTTACTCTTTCACTCTAAAGTGATTTTAATTTTTATTTAAAATATAGTAAATTTTCTCCTCTTTTTAGTTAACAAATAATTAATTAAATAACAAATAATTTTTGTAAGGGGAACCAAGATCACAATCCATTTATTTAATCAAAAATACAGGAAATCAAGAATTTAGTTCATTACTTTAGCAATCAACACAATTTGCTTGTGTGAAAAGCAATGACATCTTGAAAAGTGCTAAAAGTGCACAGTAATTTAGTCAGTAACACTATACATTGCTTCAACTACATTTTGAAATATGGAGCATCTAATTTAGTTCAGGGTGATGTGGATGGTGATCACTTCCATCACTTCTAATAATATAGTTACATTTCACACAAAGCAAGATAAGTCTGTTGCAAATTTACATGTCTTCAAAGTTATGAACAAAAATCCACATTCAGATTGAAGTGGGACACCATCTATTTTTGACTAAATAAATGGATTGCTATCCTATTTTCCTATTCAAAAATTGTTTATTGCTGTGTACTCTATCATAGAAACACCCTGCACAAATGCATATCTCGAAATGTGGATGAGGTTATTTTAAATAGGATTAAAAATTGCTTGTTTAAAAAAAATTTAAACAAATTCATTAATAATCTAAATTTTCAACTGATTCACAATTAGCTGAATTCTCAACATTACAACCTCCTTTTATAAAATTCCTGTCAGTCAATTTTGCAAAAAATATTGATTTTAAGATTACCTAGGCAGGGGTTGATTCAGGGATTTTTTTCTTGAGGCCCATTTTGTGAAAAGTAAAAGTTATTTTTGTGAAATGCATTATATTTTTGTGAAAAATAACATTTTGTTACAAAGAGGAAATCCAGCTACTCACATTCAAACCAAGCATTTAGTAATAATAACTTCTTTAAGTGCTTCTGCTAAACTTTTTGTTTCTTGTGAACTTGTTTTGTTGCAAATGACACATTTTAAAACCTAACAAAATTAAAATAATTAATGGAGAGTATGTTTTTAAGGAATGGAATTTTGTGAAGGGACCTATTTTATCAAGAGGAATTTTGTGAAGGGACCTGTTTTATTAAGTGGAATTTTGTGAAGGGCCTGTTTTATTAAGTGGAATTTTGTGAAGGGGCCCTAAATAGACCCGAAATTTTTCCTGGATCGACCCCTGCTAGGTGTACTGTTAATAGTATCTGGTGTTCTTTCCCTGCAAGTAAATGTGAAAAACAGGTTACTTCATTTAATTTTCTAAAGTTTTATGCAAATCTGAAAATTTTGGATCCAAGGAGTTCGTTAAGTTGCATTGAATGAATTTTATTATTTAAAGAATTAAATGATAACAATTTCACACTTAAAAGCTTACTTTGTTCTAACTGTCTTTTTTGTCAATTTTGTCTTTTCTTAAATTATAATCACAATTTATTTAAGAATATTTTCTCTTGTGTAGCAAGTATATCCTATTTATTATTTCACATTAACTAATGTTGGACTTCAATTTCAGGTATTGCTTTTCATGAATGGTACCAAGAATGTAGAGAAGCATTTTTAGTCAATAGTGAAATCACTATGCAAGCACAGCTGTCTGAATTTAAAAATCATAAGTTGTTAACATCCCGTAAAGTAAGTTTTGCTTTTTTAACTCATATGTGTATATGTTATAATATCATAAAAAGTACAATTATGCACATTCAATATAGCTATCTATAAATTTTATCTTATAATGAGAGATGAAATTTGCTTAAAATTTCCATTCATATGATATGCGTATGGGATACTTTAAAAATTTTAAAAATATATATTGCAGAGTTTGTTGCTTCAAATCTCTCAAAAAAATCATGATTTCAATCAAAAAAAAATTTAAAACCTTTTTCTAATTTTTTAAAATTATTCATGAATTTATTAATAATACATATTAATAAATTCATGAATAATTAACTGATTACTGATAACTGTATTCAAATTTTCTAAAATAAAGTAGTTTTTAGAAGTATTATATACTTTTTATACCCTCGGAATTATTATTATTATTATTTTAATTCTTCCTCTGCAATTTCTATCTTCTTGAGATTTTGTAAACTGTTAAGGAAATATTAGTCATTTCACACATGATGGGGAATCAATAATGAAAAAGGGTGGGCAAACTTCTTTTGTGTTTTGTTATCAGTGACTTGATACTTTCTTTTCCTACAATATGTGGATAATTGAAATAACTCCTAAGGGAAAAATAAATGAATTCTGGGAAAACATGAAGTGGGAGGCTTTTCTTCTATTGAATGGACAATATTTCTACAATCCCTTGACATTCTAGGAATTCAAATTTTCAACACTAGATGAAAAGCACTCTATATTGTGGAGTTGTCCTGGAAGAGTCCATTTTAAATATTTGAAAGTGTTTAGGCTGTAACCTTTAGACAATCAAAGCATCTGCTTAAAATTCAAAGTGTTAAAAAAGGGTTTTTCTATTTAATGTTATCTAGGACTGGGCAATGTAGAAAAAATGTCTAAAATTATCTGTAATGACATCTAATATCACAATACAGTGATAAATCTGTTTAATGCCAATTTCATCTTTAGAATGTGGAACCAGTTATTTTCATTCTGAGTGACACAGTGATGACTCTATATGCAACCCCATCTAGCTTTTGGAGTATCCAAAAGTGGAAGTTGGAAGTGTAAATAATAATAACAGCTTGAAATAATAATGACCCACTCTCAAATGAAAAATAACTAATAAAATAAGTATAAATAAAATTACCACCTATAAAATATCATTAATTATCACTTATAAAATAATATAATGTATAAAATAGTAATAAGAAAAATATTATTACTTAAAATCAGCAATTAATTATGCTTTATTTTAAGTAAACAGAATGTATTTTTAATTTGAGTTGAATCAGATTTTTTTTTTATTTAAATTAAATATTGTAATTAAGGATTTGGTACTTTGCAAAAATATGTCAGTAAAATCTTTGCTTGCTTAAGGAAAATTTTTTAAAAAGTTAAAAATTTTTAATTGTTATGCAAATGTTTGTGAGGCAATAATAATTACAAAACACCGAAAACACCAGAAATCATTATTTATTTAGTATATCTGCATTTAATGCAATCTTTCAATATCAGGTGAACCTAAGTTTGAAAATAATAAAATGTAAATACAGTAGAAGATCTATGCAAACCTAAAAATGCGAGGTTGTGTGCTATATAGAATTTTGCATTATATAGATCACATTTCACGCATCATTAAACTTACCTTGTAAACATGGCCAAATGTGTCTGAAACATTTCAATATACAGTAGAGGATATCTATATTGCATTCCTTGGGACCAGAAGTTGTGCTGATTATACATTTTTTGCATAATATAGATAGATCATTTCACACATTGTTCAATTTACTTTATAAGCATGATCCACATCATTCATTGTGTCACTTATTTTTAAAAAAAATTGCAATAATAGCAATTTTTTTATTAAAAATATGTGTATTAAAGAGATAAAGATGGAATAGTGTATTAAATTTAGTCCTTGAGATTAGCAGCTTTTCTACAATGTGGAATGCAGGTGCGTTTTAACTGCAAAATTCATTGTTTACATCTGAAAAGTAGTGTGTTACATAGAGAATTGCATTATAAAGATCTTCTACAGCAGGGGTTCCTAAACTTTTTAGACTGATGTACCAGTAAATCGAAGTTCATAGTTCCTCATACCACGAAGTAACAAATGTATAGCTAATAAAAAACTGGGAAAACAGGACTAAAGCATAATATTTCTGCAGCCCTTTTAGATAAATCGCATTTGAAATTTTAAAAATTTTTCCTGGGTGATATATTCAAGGCTTTTTTAATTTCAAAATATGCTGTATTTAATTTCACGTACCAGTAGGGGACCTTCGCATATCGGTAACAAGAGTTTTGCATACCAGTGCTGGTATGTGTACCATAGTTTGGGAACCCCTGTTCTATAGTATATCAGGTGAAGTTATCCACCCCCCACTGACATTGAAATAACACTGTGAGAAGCATGAGAACTAGCATTGGAAGTATTGTACACTCTTACGGTAACAATCTCCCCCTACCCCTTGCTTATATCAAAATTTGTAATGTGTCAAAATAAAATTAATTTTAAGATTTAAGTTTTCTCAAGTTATTTAAGAGTAAGAATTATCATATAATCTTCTCTTGCTCACCCCCTCTCCCTATTCCAAAAAAGAAAAAACGTAAAAGACATTAGTAAAAGCTAAAATACTTTAAGCATTTTAGCTAAATTACTAAAGAAACTTGTTTGCCAATTTAAACTTTGTATTTAATCTATGAAAAAAAGGATGTGGGTATTCAGATGTGAATATTCTGAAAATTGTAAATGAATGCTGGGAAAATTATATATATGATATCTAATTTATTTTATTTCAGAATAGCGACGGTATTGAACTGTGGTACATTCCTGTGGACACTGCTACATTAGAGCAGTTTTTAGAAAGCTGTAAATAAGAAATATTTATGCGTGTATATGTGTACATATGATAGAACAAATACCTCAATTATATTTATGTACTCTTATAATTTTTTGTATTTTTATACAATATTTTTTCAATAAAATAATTTTTTTAAAACATTTATTCTTTTAATTTTGTTTTATTGATTAAAAACTATTTGAAGGATTTGAAGCATATATGGTATTGTATATCTATGTTGCATAAAGTAAACATTTTTTTTTCTATAACATGATGTTTACAAAATTACTCATCTAACTGAAGTCAGTGAATTCACTTATTAACAAGTTGGAAATTGTACGTTAAACGTGACAAATGAGATGCGTTCATTTTATAACTAGTTTCACAATGTAAAAAAATCATCCTTATTATTTCATTGAAATGAATTATATCATCTGCTATGAGCGAAATAAGTATGCCTTTTTATTATTATTATTATGTATGCCACGTTTACAAATGCGAATTTTTTTTTCTACACCAGACAGCGCTGCAAAATTTACCATGGAGATCTTGCTTTTCGAATGATTGCCTCAATGGTTTAATATTTTTATGACTTATAATGAACTAATCTCCTGTGTTTATTTACTTTAATGGATTGAGATATTCAGCTGTTAATTTAATTTCCACTGAAGTTATCTCAGAATCTATACATTTTTTAATGTAACTCTTCTCTCAAGCAAACAATGTTTTTGAACAATCTTTCTAAAAATGTAACTTTTATGCAATTTTTTATTCGAAAAAATAATTTTGAATAAAAATGGCTGCTTGGCATATGAAAGAAGAAGTGGTTTGCCCATATTTGTTTTCCTGAGTCAAATGACTTGCGCTTTTATTTTATGTATGATAAGATTTAATAGAATAAAGCAAACTTTTATTAATATCTTAAGTTTTGATTCGATTTTCATAAAATTTAAAATGACTCGATTAAATTCTGCAAAGATAATATATATTAAATTTCAAACCATTCGGTTGGGTAGTTTTTGCGCTGTTATATGCGGACGGATCAGACGACGACTATAGATGCTACATATTTATATAATTGCGAACGCATCTAAAAACTATAGAAACTAATTTCAGTTTCTTTATTTGCTTGACATATTTTGTTTCTATTAATTAGTGTGTGCAAGAATAAGTTGTTTATGTTACCTTACAAATTCTTTATAGCAGTGGTCACCAATTGTTTTTCCAGTTGGTCCATTTCAATACATTGTAAAGCTTTCGCGCTCCAGGAAACTTAAGCTTACAAACTATTCTACTAACCTAGGCCACCTGCTTTGCTTAGTAAAACTTTTCTTTGAAATCAGTTGTTATCTTATGTACAAAACACAATGGATATAAGTGAAATGACATGCATAAATACCAAATCAATAGTTTTTCATTGTGCTTTTTAGAATACAGGAAAATAAATATAAATTCAAAAGGACTACTCATCAAAGTTCATTGTGGTTAATGGTCAATGAGGAAAATGGCTTTATTTTGGACACCTGCCTGAAATTTGGGGTCAAGTTAGTGCAGCTGATTCTCATCAAGTTGTTAAGGTTCCTCTTTGCACACTTGAAAACACCCGCTTGCTAATGTTAATCCTATGGGGAATTATTTTTCTAATATCTCGTTTGCATTTCAATATTTTTAAACGATTTTTTTTCATTGGATAACAGAGATCAATCTCTATTTCCGCCGTTGATTACTTTTTCGATTTTCTCTGTGGATTTTTTTTACGAAGATACTTTCACTTTCGAAACCGGTTCCGCAAGTGAAAGTACCTTCGTAAAAAAAAAAATCCGCAAAGAAAATCGAAAAAGTAATCAACGGCAGAAATAGAGATTGATCTCTGCTATCCAATGCAAAAAAAATCGTTTAAAAATATTGAAATGCAAACGAGATATTAGAAAAATGATGTCCCATAGGATTAACATTAGCGAGCGGGTGTTTTGAAGTTTGTGAAGAGGACCCTTAAGGTGGTCATGTGTGAGTTGAGATTTGTAGTGGTTCATACTGAAGTTCATTTTTGAGAATGCTGCTTCACACGCTTTTATGGCTAAAGCTTTTAGTTCTGTTTTTTTTTTTTTTTTTTTTTTTCAAACATATTTTTAATCCAAAATTAGTCATTCCCATAAGTTTTCCAAAATTTAGAATAAATATCCTTTAGAACAACATCTTATTAGAACTCTATTATTTCCAGCTGTTGGACAGCTTTGTAGGCTCTTGAAAACATTTACCTCTTCACTGGTCCATTCACCATTAGGCATAAATGAAAAACTGTTGTTGACCAGCTGCACAATGTTGTCAATTTTTCAAAGTCTGTAAATCTTTCTTGAAATTCAGATTTAAATTTTTCCAAAAGATCTTTTAACTGGCTGGTGTTAATACCCTTATTATTGTCACAAACTGACTTAAGGTGTTGAAAGTGTAAACATTTTTTTGCTAATATCTTCAGAGAAGATATCAATCTTTTTTGAAAAACTTTTTACTTCTGAGAGAAGTTTACACACGAGTTTATTACCTTTGCTTTGTATTTTGAGGTTTAAAGATTCAGGTGCTTAATCGATCTGTCGAAAATGTGATGGTTGACACATTTTGTTCAATGTCAAGGAAGAAGCCTAAATGATCACTTGCTATTTTTTTATCAGTGGTAAAGTCTTTCGTGCCTTCCAGTACTACAAGGAATCTTTCAAGCACCAAGCTTTTACTTAGCCATCTCATGTTGTTGTAGAGAAACAAGTCATCAAAATAATGTAAGTCGTCAGTCTCTTCAATAAATGATTTAAATTGACGGTACTTAAGAGATGATTGCGACCGTAGAAGTTAATTATTTGTATCACTGTTTGCATTTTCTTCAAAAGACTGGGATTCAGACTGCAACACAACATACTTTGATGAGTGATGCAGTGATAGGATATCAAATTTTCATTGCATTTTGGATTAGTGCTGAGACACTGAACCAAGCCTTGAATATGTCCAAGCATTGCCAGTGTTCCGTCTGTTGTCACCGATATCACATTTTTCCTGCCCAATCCAGCTTGGTTAAAATTCTCTGTAACAGCCTTGTACAAATCCTCTCCTAGTAGTAGTTCCTGACATAGACAAAATAGTCAGTAGTCCTTCAAAAGATTGTTCATGGGTTCTGTCCAGGTAGTGTACAAAAATAATCAGCTGTTCTGTATCTGTAATGTCGCAAAATTCGTCCAAATCCAAAGTATAGCAGTCTGTGGCTGCTAAAGTTGGTTTCAAAGTTTCATAGTTTTCCTCAGCCAAAACTTGTGTGTTCCTTGTGCTTGAAAAAGCAATGGAATACGACGAATTGTGTCAACAATATCTTTTTAATTCTCAAATAACATATTTCCAGCATCCAGCATGCATTCTTTTACAAAATCTGCATCAATATATGGCTTTAGACTAGAGCTCAAGAAATATGTAATGAAGCCTCTGAACATTTTTCCTGATCAGTCATAGATCAATTAATTATTTGTGCCGATGTTAAGTAATCTGAACATAAACTCTAAAATTTACTTTTCAGAAGGTTATCCTATCAGAAGGTTCTTACTTTTCAGAAGGTTCCTATCGAGTATTTGTCACCAAATGTTTTGTGTTTAGTCTTATAATGGCGTTTAATATGGAACTTTTATTTATTGCTACAGTTTGCTGACATATAATACAAACAGATACTGTTCCAACTCAGTTTGGCAACGTCAAGCAATATAAGGTAGTCCATTTTGGTAGAAACTGTCTATTCAAATTTCCTTTTCTTCTTTTCCATTGCAATACGAATCAAACACAAACGTCATAGTAAACAAACCATAGTTTAACAAGAACTCAGAATAAAAATTAAATGAATAAACACAACAAGTGCACTGATACAAGAGCCAGACCAGACTAAAAGAGTAAGAGAGGGGAGAGAACGGGAGCAGGTATTGCTCATACCTCAAGGTCAAAGTGGTCACTGTGTTGAGGAGGTTAGTGGTAGAAGATAAGTTAGCTGCATCGGGCCGCATCCACGATTACTGCCTGTATAGCACACATATGCTGAAACATTATTATTTTCTGTTATTCACAATTTCATCACGGTCCATACAAAACTTACCTGCAGTCTGCCATTTGGTGATCACTGCTTTATAGCATTGTTTCTGCAAGAAATTTTTCTGTTATATAATTAAATTTTTTAAATGGATTTTCAAATAAATCAAGTTTTCATTTTATACAAACACATTCTCATTCTTTACAAATGACATTCCTAAATCAGATATTCTTTAAAATTCAGTTTTTAATCTTAATTTTGTTAATGCCAGTAATAAAAAGTCTAAGTCACTTTCAGATGGTTGAAAAATTTATTTAGTTTAAATAAAAAGTTAATTTTCTTTTTACATGCTTTTGTTTAACTGTCTGTCTGTTTGGGTCAAATCTTGCAATCGATTTTTGATTCTGTCAAACCAATTTTCCTCAAATGTTGCACACTTCATTTTCATGGCAATGCAATATTAAAGTATTTTCAGGATCTATGGTGAAAATTCGCTCTTCACTCTTGAGGAAAATATTACATAAACAAATTAGACAAGTGATGCTCGCAATAATAGAATTATAACAATTTAATTTTGTGTCAAACCATGATTGCTAAAATACAGCAACAATATATCTTATATTATTTCTTGTTCATTTATTTATTTATTTTTAGTTCTCAAAAATAGCTCTAACGATTTTCATGAAAACGGTGGATTAGTGGGTTTTTTTTTTTTTTTTTGTCTAGAAATCGATTTGTTAGGGTGTCATCTCCAGGAAAAATCATTTTCATTCAAAACCCACTCTTCATACTGATATAAAACATTGCAGAAAGCATAAAAAGTGTACAAGAACTGCTAAAAATGAAAAAATATATATATCACAAATAGTGTGTGGTATGTGAAATGAAGCAATTTATTGTTATACCTGTTCTTTGCATGAATAAAATGGCTAATTTTCCATAATCATATCCATAGCCAAGATTGGCATCAAAGAAGACAACAATATACAACTTTAACTGTAGGAGAGTTACCACTGATTACAAAAATAAAATTAATATTTCACCAAACCTTTGCCAACTGACTTTGAACCAATTTTCAGACAATATAATAATGCACATTGATATTGTTTGTGATGTATTATTGTTTTAAAGTACATATTACAGCTTGTTTTGAAACTTTAAGATAAGTTTATCTAGTTTTCATGAATTTCTATGAACATGTGAACTAATTTAAGATGTAACAATCAAGATACATTGAAAAATCAATTTTAATTCTGCAGTACTTCAACTCTATGTTAGCTTACTTACCATTAGGTTGATTTTTAAAAAAATTACCTAATTTGATTTAAAACTTATTGTAATACAATTTGATTACTTCAAATACATTTTAATTTATTGAAGGGAAAACTTATCAATTGCTGATAGTAAAGTTTTTTCTTGTTTTTGGAATATATCTTGCTGTAACACAAAATTTGACTTATTTTCTAATCTTTGGTGCACTTGCACAGGTGAGGCAGCCCTAGAACGGCAGCCCCATTTGGCTCACATATTATTGGACATATAATCCGTTATATGTGTCGAAACTTTAAAGAAAAAGAGAGGAAGAGAGAGAAATAAATTTAATTTTTTAATATATTTAGAATAAAAATACGGAGTACATTATATATAATTATAGTCCAGAAATTACTGTTCAGCTCAGCTAAAAATTTCAGCTCAAATGGCATCATAAATAAATACACTTCCTATTTAAATAATTGAAGAGTTTCATAATCTTTATTATGGAAGATCTTACTTCAAGAATTATGCAGAATTGTGTAAAATGGTAAGGCAGTGCATTACAGAAGATATAAGAAAATTTAGCTGTGATCTTGTCAAGAAATTTCTAGAAGATAACAAAAGTTCCAAATCCACTAAGCGCAAACCGTGGGTTGGAATAAAATGTATCTTTGCACTGAAAAGGATAGATGGAACAAACACCAACATCAATAATGAAAGATAAATACTGTTGAAAAATTCTATAAGGATCTATATAAATGTGAAGATCAAAGAGAAAGCAACCTACCTGATTAGAAGAAAATGCAACAGAAGCTGAAGAAATAATTCTAGTGATGTCAGATAAAGTTTTTCAAACCTTTAGATGCATGATAAAAGGTAAATGCCCTGGCGAAGATGAAATCATAATTGACCTTATCAAAGAAGCAAAAGAAATATTTGTTAGCCATACTGTTTTCCTAATGTCTAGAAAAGTCAGATTACCAGAAGACTGGAATAATGATGTAATTTGCTACTTTACAAGAAAGGGGAGAAATAAAACATTAAAAATTACCATTCGATCAGCTTACGTCAGTGTTTTATAAAATTGTTACCAAAGTTTTACTGAAAAGACTTGAATCGGTTCTAGACTCAGCTGAACCCAGAGGATTTCGAAGTGATAATAGATCATTTTCAAATAATAAGGGAACTCATAGAGAAACATAAGAAATATAATTTACTTCTCTGCCTCGCTTTTTTTTTTATTATGAAAAAAGCATTCGATTAGGGCTAAACACCAGTAGTAGTAAAATCTCAGAGGTCCCAGGTTCAGCGGTATAGACAAATCTTACATCAGTTATTTATAAAGAAGATTTACAAGAAAGCAACAGCAACCATCCATTTGGACAGAAGAAAGGCAAAGATCAAACTTGGAAAAGTGGTTAGACAAGGAGACATAATTTCTCCTAAGCTTTTTACATCTTACAGTTTTAGAAAATATTTCTTAGTAGCTAGCTGTATTGGTAAACAAAGAGAAAATAAATGGGGAACACATCTCCAGTTTGCTGATGAAATTTTAATTTTCAATAACAGCCCTGAAGAATTGGTAGATATGTGAAAATATTTAGCAGAAGATAGCATTAATGTCGGATTAAAAATAAATTTGTAAAAGATTAAGGTAGTGTTTAGTTCATTTACACCAAAAAAGAATATTATATAAATGTTTACAAAACAACACTGGGATAAAGGAAGTGCAGATGTATGTGTACCTAGGACAGGACGTAATATCAAACAATAGCATCATAAGTGAAACCAATAGAATACGTAATTATAAACGGATAAAAGTGTTTTTGGGAAGAATAATATTTTTCTGAAAAGTAACATGCCTATTTGCTTGAAAAGAAAAGTATTTAATCAATGTGTTTTGCCTGCACTAACTTATGGAGCAAAAACATGGACGCTAACAAAATGGGTGGTACAAAGATTACAAACAACACAACGAAGTATGGAAAGCTGTATGCTAGACATAACTAGAAGAAACGGAACAAGTGGGTAAATGTGATCGAAGATAGCACAAAGGGTTTCGTTTAACATTTCTTTCAAAACATTATCCTTTAATTAATAAATCCAAATAAATTTCAATTTAAAGAAAAAAGTCATGTTTTTTATAAAGTAAAAGATTATTTGGGTTTTTTTTTTCGTTTTTTTTTTTTAATATCTGAGCTGGCCGATAACGGGCAAAGCCCACTATTCTGCTCTGTCATAATAATATCTGTCATATGAACTAAATACGATATTTAAAAAAAAATAGTTTCTACTGGCAAAAATCGCATCAAATAATCTTCAAATAACCATACAATTACATATCAAATAACATTTACAAAATATCTAATAATTATAATAAAAACAAAAATTACACAGATATTAATAATAATGTACATTAACAACATAAAAATATAAAATTACTCTAAATCAGACAAATAATTAAGTCAAATAAAAAAAAAAAAAATAAATAGTCACGCCAGTTTTAAGGGGGGGAAAAAAGCCTTTAAGCATTTTGGTGCTGCCATCTCTCGTCGATCTCTAGAATCTGTTATGCATCTTTATAAATCCTTGGCTTAAAGCTTTCTTTAAATATAAGTAAAGGTATTTAGTTTTACATTGATGCATTTCAGTTTTTCAACATCTCTTGAATAAACATACTCACGTATCTGAAACGGCCAGCGCTAATGTTTTCATTCACGATCTTCCAGTTCAAAATACGTTACTCAGTAACAGTAAGTAACCGGTGATGTCAGGATCGCGCTAGTCACCGTAGTCTGCTATTCGCGACTTGCGAGTATTCGTAGCCAATGGCGTTTCAGATGCGAATTTGTGTACCTCTAAATGGCAACATGTTTATGCAAAACATTCGCCGATGGTGTGTTTAAAAGGCTGGACTTTCCAGGATGCTTTGCCTTCACTTTTCCTTCCTCCAGCTTGTAATGCTGGTTGTAATATAAAATGTAGCTGCATATTATTTTTTCTTCAGTTCGTTTATTTAACAGCAAAGTTATGCTGTCTTATTGTATGTCATCATGTTTATAATAAACTACTATGATTTTAAAGGAGCTGTTACTTTTAAGTCTTCCACATGTCACATGAAACACAGTTTTTTATTGGTACGGCCAACAAGTGGTAGCAGAGTTGCGCGGTTGTGATTTTTTAAAGCAGTTTAAAGTTTGTTTTTGTGGAAGTGAAGACGTCGTCGCCGATGTGTTTCTCGAAGTCGCTGCGATGTTGTTTTTCTGCTTAAGTGTCGCCGATGTTTACAGCTGATGTTTTTTTCCCTGGAGTGCGCTTTTAAAGAGACTTTTGCTTTTTTTCATGTGTATTAAAGTGTTTTTCCTACTTATTTGACGGAGGCCGTATAGAAAATGGAGTTTCAGAATGTTGCTCTTTTGACCTCGTCAAACTGGGAGACGTGGAAGATGGAAGTAAAAGTTCTGCTAATGCATTATGGTGCTTGGGAATATATCGAGAACGTCAAGAGTGAAAGCGGTGAGACATCGGAAAAAACAGTTCCTGTGACAGACAAGCTGACATGGAGAGAACAGAGTGAGGTGAATTTAAGAAAAGCCCGGTCCTATACCATTATTTACCAGACCTTGTCATCTGAGTTTAAGCCATTAATTTCGCATACAACGAATGGAGCTGAAGCCTGGAAGATCCTTAAAGAGCATTTTGAACCTACCACAAGAGCTCGTGTTATACAACTGCTAGATGATTTTTTTGGTGTCCGTTATTTTCCTGGAGAAAATTTGGGACTTTTTTTGTGTCGTGTCAAGCAAGCAGCAGAGCGTCTGCGTGATGTAGGACATACCCTTCAGCCCTTGTATATGGGTTACCAGATGATTAGAAGTTTGCCCGAGGAGTTCCAGTCTACAGTCCAAGCGATTTACAGGTGGCCAGATGCAGAGTTTGTACCGGACAAGATTGAGGCTGAATTGCTACTGGAGGAGAATAGATTGAAACTGGCCAAAAAGGACATTTCTAGTTCTAGTGTTGCTTTTTCTGGAGAAGTGGTAAAGTGTAAAACAGGTAAATTTAAGAATTATAATGTTAATCAAAGTAAATTAATAGGTCCTTGTTTTCTTTGTAAATCTTATGGTCATTTAATTGCTAACTGTAAATTGAAAAATCAATCTAAAAATTTTCAAACTAAGAAATATCAGTCAAATAGTAAATTTAAAGAATCTAGTAACGCAGAGTTAAAGAGTAATGTTAAATGTAGTAATGAAAAAAACAATAGTAATGTTAAATGTAGTAATGAAAAAAGTAATAGTAATGTAAAATGTACCTTCTCTGAACATGAGACTAGTTTGATTGAAGTAGCTCAAAGTAATTTTAAAAGTAATTTTCTTGAGGCAAATTCATCTGATTTTGGCCAAAATAGTAGCTGGGTGTTTGATACAGCTGCTACTGCTCATTTTTGTAATAACAAAAATCTTTTTTTGAATTATGAGTCAGTTTCAAATATGCAGATGTCACTTGCTGTTGGAGAAAAAGAAAGTCCTGTTCAGGGAAAAGGTACAATACATTTTTTTATTAAATGTAAAGATGGAAGTTTCAATCAAATAATTCTTAAAGATGTTTTGTATAATCCTCATTTACGTAGAAATCTCTTGTCTGGTAGTAAACTTGAAAAACTAGGCATAAATTTTGTTGGCAGTAAAGGCAAACTAATTGTGTATGACAAGGACTGGCAATGGTTATTTTATGCAGTAAGGAAAAATGATTTGTATTTTGTTAAACCTTTCAGTTATAAAACTTGTAAAGGAGAAAGCAACTCGGTTGACATTTCAGCTAACCAAATTGGAAATTTAAATTTGTGTAACTTGTGGCATGAGAGATTTTGTCACGTAAATAGTGAATATTTGGTTAATACTAGTAAAAATGAAAGTGTTAGAGGTTTGCCAGAGCTGTCAAAGTTAACCGAGGATTGCATCTCCTGTAAACTTGCAAAATCGAAGAGAGTGCCATTTAAATCAATAGGGAATGTTAGATCAAAAACTGCTCTAGAACTTTTACACATGGATTTGTGCGGCCCTTTACCTGTAGCATCACATGGAGGGAATAGATACTTTTTCACCATCATTGATGATTTTTCTCGTAATGTTGCAGTATATACCATCAGAAATAAATCAGACGTTTTTCAGACATTCTTAAAATTTCAGAATAGGGCTGAAAGGTATTTAAGTAAGAAAGTAATTTCTACTAGAACTGATGGGGGTTTAGAATTCTGCAACAACGAATTTGAAAAATTTTTAGAGAAGCAGGGAATTTTACATGAGAAAACGAACCCGTACAGTCCAGAAATGAACGGTGTCGCGGAGCGTTTTAATTTAACTGCTCTTGATGGTGTTAAAGCTCTCCTTAATTCAAGTGGCTTATCACAAAAATTTTGGGCTGAGGCCTTAATGTGTTTTTCTTACACCTGGAATAGGATCTGTCACAAACAAAAAAGAACCCCTTTTGAGATGTACTCTGGTATAAAACCTTCAGTTTCTCATTTAAAAACATTTGGCTGTTTAGCTTATGTTGGAGTGCCCAAACAAGTCCGAAGGAAGCTTGATATGCGAGCTAAACTAGGGATTATGTGCGGGTATGCTCAGGCAACTAAAGGCTACAGAATTTGGTTAATAGATGAACAGAAAATTGTAGAAACCATTAATGTTCGTTTTGATGAAACTAAAAGGGGGGTAGATATAGCTTCAAAAATTAAAGAACCTAAATTAAATTTTTCACTTTTTGATTTCCCAGAGGACGGAAATATTTTTGATGTAGAACCAGAGATTACATCTGAATTGGGAGGGGCATCAGATTCTAACCAAAGTTTAGAACAGAGTAGTTTAAAGACTTGTGCAACTATTCCTTGGATACGTAAAGCAGTACCTCGAAAAATTGGAAATAAAACAGACATTTACTATGGCATCGAAGGAACCAATACTAGAATAAGATCTTTTAATGAATTGTTAGAATATTGTAAATTAAATAAAATAGAATGCGATAAAAACCTTTTTGACTTCAGCAGTAAAAATAAAGAATCCGGTAAAATTTCTAATTTTTTAAAAATAGATGAAGCAAACTTGACTGAGGTTAAAATCCCCAAAACTTACAATCAGGCTGTAAAAACCCCAGAAGCATCTAGTTGGAGGGACGCAATGAACCAAGAAATGAACGTTATGTATGAACGTAATGTATGGGATCTTGTGACACCTCCGAAAGATGCAAAAATACTTGGTAATCGTTGGGTGTATACCTTAAAAAGAAATGAAAATAATGAGATTGTAAGGTATAAGGCTAGGTTAGTTGCAAAGGGGTTTAATCAGGTTAAAGGAGAAAGTTACGATGAAGTTTTCAGTCCAGTTGTTAGTTTTTCAATAATTCGGTTGTTCTTTGCCATATTTTCATGTCTGTTGAAATGGGTTAATGTCCAGGTAGATGTCAACAATGCATATCTTTATGCTGGTCTTGATGAAACTATATACATGCACCAACCTGAGGGTTTTGAAAAAGAAAAAAATAAAGTTTGTAAGTTAAATAAAGCCATTTATGGTCTGCATCAAAGTGGCAGACAGTGGTATTTTGAAATGGATGATGCTTTATCCAAATTAAATTTTTGCAAACTAGATTGGTGCAATTGTGTATATATGTTTCAAGACAGATTGGTTCTTTTGCTTTATGTTGATGACATTGTTCTTTTTGGCAAAACTAAAGATGATTTGAATTTTGGGATAGATTTGCTGCAAAAACATTTTAACTTAAAAATTTTGGGTGCAACCAGAAAGCTATTAGGCATAGAGTTTGAAGAGGTTGGAAATAGACTTTACATACACCAAACAGCTTATATTGAGAAAGTTTGTGAAATGTATTCAAACTTTAAATTTCCAATTAGCTCTTTACCTATTCCTAAGGGTTTAGTGTTGTCAAAGCAAGATTCCCCTTCCACTAAGGAAGAATTTGATAAAATGTCTAGTTTTCCTTATAGAAATCTTATAGGATGTTTATCTTATATAGCGGGAAGGACCAGACCTGATATTATGTATGCAGTAAATTTATTATCTCAATTTCAAACCAATCCTGGCATTGCTCATTGGAATTGTTTATTAAAATTGATAGGTTATTTAAAATATACTAAAAATTTCAAACTTGAGTTATCTAGAGTTAATGATTTAAATCTCTCATGTTATTCTGATTCAGATTTTGCAGCAAACAGAGACGATCGTGTTTCCATAGGTGGATATATTTTGTTTTTGGATGAAACTCCTATTTCATGGAAGACATTTAAACAACAATGTGTAAGTCTTTCAACCATGGAGGCCGAATATGTTAGTTTAACTGAAGCTGCTAAGGAATTAATCTGGATAAAAAATGTCTTACAAAATAAAATACTTAACTTAAAATTGAGAGATTGCACTTTATTCTGTGATAACCAAGCCGCCATAGCTTTTTCTAATTCCCCTTTTGAAAACCAGAAAACAAAACATATTCATATAAAGTATCATTTTTTAAGAAATCTAGTTTTTGATAAAATGTTTAAACTTAAATATATTCCTAGTAAACTTAATCTTGCAGATAGCTTTACTAAGCCACAAGTGAAAGAGCAGCTGTTGAATTTTTGTAAAAGAATTTTTGATATTTAAATCTTTATGTGGGGGGTTATAATTTTTCTTACAATGTTGTTCACTCTGGTCAGTGTCCTGCCAATAAAGTCTTATGTGACCTGACATTGATCAGATTGTTAGTTTTTGAACTTTTCAAGTGTAATTTTTTTGTAAACTTTTTGAACTTTTTCATGTTTATGCAAATTTTTCATGCTTTTGTAATATTCTAGAGATGATGAAAAAGGAGGCCGATTGTTATGCATCTTTATAAATCCTTGGCTTAAAGCTTTCTTTAAATATAAGTAAAGGTATTTAGTTTTACATTGATGCATTTCAGTTTTTCAACATCTCTTGAATAAACATACTCACGTATCTGAAACGGCCAGCGCTAATGTTTTCATTCACGATCTTCCAGTTCAAAATACGTTACTCAGTAACAGTAAGTAACCGGTGATGTCAGGATCGCGCTAGTCACCGTAGTCTGCTATTCGCGACTTGCGAGTATTCGTAGCCAATGGCGTTTCAGATGCGAATTTGTGTACCTCTAAATGGCAACATGTTTATGCAAAACATTCGCCGATGGTGTGTTTAAAAGGCTGGACTTTCCAGGATGCTTTGCCTTCACTTTTCCTTCCTCCAGCTTGTAATGCTGGTTGTAATATAAAATGTAGCTGCATATTATTTTTTCTTCAGTTCGTTTATTTAACAGCGAAGTTATGCTGTCTTATTGTATGTCATCATGTTTATAATAAACTACTATGATTTTAAAGGAGCTGTTACTTTTAAGTCTTCCACATGTCACATGAAACACAGTTTTTTATTGGTACGGCCAACAGAATCAAATAGACTTTTGCAACATAATTTGAAAATAGCTTCAATAATGTAACATTTAAATAATTTTTGTCCTTTTTAACACTTTCCAACCTAGTTGAAAAGTGTTTATGACTTCGGTTTGTCTGGCCGTCTGTCCGTGCTCTAACTCCCATAAATATGCTCGGATTGCTTTGGAATTTTTATATGTTATTGTCGTTATCTATAGCATGTTCCCTATTTCAACGGAAGTGTGTAACACTTATAGTTTTTTTACAGGGACACTCAAAAGAATTCCGTTACATTGCATTCTATGGGAAAAAATCCTTTGAGGTTTATTTAAATAATGTTTCACTATTTTAAACGCATTGAAATTTATATATATCACTAAGGTGCATTAGAAGCTTAATATGGAATAGGGTGTGCATAGCACATATAGTTACTTTACAGGGACAGTCAAAAGAATTCCGTTACATTACGTCTATGGAGAAAAATCGTCTGCGGTTTATTTAAATAATGTTTCACTATTTTAAACGCATTGAAATTTATATATATCACTAACAAGGAAGGTCTCCATACGCGCATACTCAGAAAATTTTGAAAAAGTTACGGAATATTCTTCTCATGAGGATATATACGTTTATAAAAAAATTTGCTGCGGAACCTCAATATAACGTCCGTAAAAAAATATGAAAATTTCGTGTTTTGGCGATTTATCGCTGGGTTGGTGACACAATGAAATTTTTAAAATGTGCATTTACGATAAATACGCTTAAAGGAAAAAGTTTTCTACTCTTTATACTGAACTAGTTTGAGTAAGTTTAACTTAAATAAATACACTTTTATAACTACAGTTTTGCCACGTACATTTATATGTGCATTTAAAGAAAATTAACGATCGTATTCTGCGATTTAGAACAAAATTTAAATTGGTTAAAAATGCTTCAAACTAAAAATTAATTGTCCGATTCTGAGCACTGTTCATTTGACTTCGATATTTTTAGTGCCGGAGACAACAAGAAAAAAGTCTTGTTGTCATGGAAACAATGACTTATTCAATATCGAAATGTATAATGAGAGGGTTCTTAATCCGAAATTTACTGTTAAAATACACTTAAAACTTATCCATCCAGCGACACCGTGTAAAATTAAATAACTTCAGCAATACTTAATTTGTATTTATATTATATAAATTTATAGAAAAAATTATAAACTATTTAATCGTTGAAATTTAAATTCATAAAGTACTATGCATTTAAACGCTCATCTAACCAGGCACTTTCAAATCCATTAAAGTAGCTTGCATTTGGCGAAGAAAAAGTTTTGCTCCCCAAATCGCGTCATTTTTGCGCCAAATACTCCAAAGCATTTTATTTTTTTACACATTTTTTACTGGGATTTCGCAGCTAAATTTGACTGATCCTTTATTACGTACATGAGTAGCTTCATTAGCATTTTTTTTTTCAAAATATTTTGAGTATGCGCTTTAAGGAGACCTTCCTTGTAAGGTGCATTACAAGAGGCTTATTGTGTGTATAGCAGTCATCGATCATTTACAGGGACACACAAAAGAATTTTCTACTGTCTGTTAACAATAATTCCTGGAAGTGCATTTTAAGTTACTGAACGAGATTTTAATTTTAACTCGCTTTTTGTCTATTACATGGTGTGTATAAATTCTGTAGATCCTATACAGGGAAGCACAAAAGTTCGCGAACACATTTCCGTTTATTGACAGAAACTCCAGACGGAGACTTTTAAACTGTGCTACGCGTTTCCTAACTGAACTAAAATTTAGCATCCTATGTAGTATATATACAAATCTATAGATCCTATACAGGGCTAAATAAAAGTATTCGGATATTTTTCCGAATATTGTATATGTTGGAAATTCCTGAAATTTTGTTTTTAAATATGTTATGCGTATTCCAAATTGCTTACTTAGATGTTATCTTTTGCTTATTAAACGGTATGATTTGTAAAATTATTTTGGAAGCGTTGGAAAGTGTTACATAATCTATGCTTGACGCATGATTTTTCGTTCTTGTTTATTTAAGAAAATTAACATGTAAATAATTTTTTGCCTTTTGTATTCAAGAAAATTAACACCTGAAATCTATGAGAGCTGAGCGTATATATTAATGTTACCTAAAGAAAAAAAATGTAAAATGGCAACAAAATAAAAAGTTTCTTTTAATTAAATCCATCGGGCAATTAAATGAAAATAAAATTTAAAAATTCGGCTTCTGCTGAAGAGAATTGAACCTGGGACCTCCTACCAGAAAGAAGACACTTTACCATTCGACCATCAGCTAGCTCTACACTGAAAAGGTTGAAGTTAACTCTGTTTTGAAATTGCAGAAATGGTGGGATGTCAGTAAATTAATTCATTTAATTAAAATAGTAGGACTTTTTCAAAATTTATTTTCAGCCCAACAGTACACAAAATTCAAAAACAGTATTCAGTACACAAAATTTCAAGTCTCTAACTTATACAGTTTCTGAGAACCGACTCTGTGTCGGACGAACAGACAGAGAAGCGAGATGAATAGGGTTTCATGAGATGAACGAAACCCTAAAAATAACCACCTGGATTAAAAGTCAAATAAAAGTTTTTTACATCATTGAGAAAATTAAACGGTTAAAGTGGAAATGGGCTGGGCATATTGCAAGAAGACAAGTCAATAGATGGAATACATATTCCCTACACTGATATCCCAGAGATGTAAAGAAACCAAGACTCCATCAGATAAAATGGAGCGACGAAATCAGAAAAGTAGCTCGAGCTCATTTTGAGAATGGCACAAACCCAGAAACACGCTCACAAGTTTTGCATCATCTGTAGTGTTTATTGTATGTCTCAAAATAATTTCTCGATATTCTTCTTATCTGGAGACAAACAAATTACAATCTTTAGATTCTGATTTGCATTCTGTAAATCAGCACATAAAGAAGGAAGGAGATTTTTGGTATGCACAGGATGGAATCAGAAGGAGAATTTTCAGAAAGTTTCATGGAAGTAATGAAAACTTGTAACTGTCTAGAAATCGATATGAAATGGCCTAGAACGTCTACTAGATAATCTCATCGTTCAAACGTTCCTTTCTGAGAACCAACTCTATGACGGACAGATAGAGAAACGAGATGAATAGGATTTCGTGAGATGAACGAAACCCTAAAAATAATAACCTCAGATGAAAGTTTTTGACATCATCAAGAGAATTAAAAACGGTTAAAGAGGAAATGGGCTGGGCATATTGCAAGAAGATAAGTCAATAGATGGAATACAAATACCCTACACTGGTATCCCAGAGATGTAAAGCAACCAAGACTACATCAGGTAAAATGGAGTTACGAAATCAGAAACGGCTACTCTTGATTATTACAGAGCAGTACTTTTTAATCCATATTTAAACTCTTTAATTATATCCCTTGGAGTCTAGGTTTACGTATCGAAATGAAACTTGTTGAAAGCGATTTTACTTCATCCCAATATGATGAAAAATACGGAAAAAAATGTTTTTGTCAAAGAAATTAAGGAGCTGTAGTTTTATAATATTGAGAATTAAGAACATGGTTTGATTTGTGGACAAGCAAAGACTGGTGAGAATGACATGATAAATGATCTCGCAGAAACTATATTTTTCCCCTTCACTTAAGACAGCCATATTAAATTATATGACAATTCCGCCAACACCATGGCACTGTAGAAAGATCATTTAGTACTCTCAGGCGAGTAAAACCATGGCCAAGGAGCACCATGAGTCAAGACCGTCTATCAAACTTGTACTTATTAAGCGTCCACAAAGACAGAATTAAAGATATGAATTTAAAAGAATTGGATATAGATAGATTTTCGAAAAATAAATTATATCTACAGTTTCGTTTTTCTAAAAAGTACTAGAGATTATGGTGTACTAGTACAAAAGAGTAATTGTATTGCCCATTTGAAACATCTACATTAATCATATAATTTAATACGAGTCAGTGCTTGGGAAGGTGCATCGTCTATCATCTCTCGTCTGCCTCTGCTGTGGGACCGTGTACGTTAATGGGAGCTGGTGCACGTTAAATCTGTTCGTGGCTCCAAAAGTCCTCCAAGTTCTATATAAGCGCTACCTCTGGGGGTGCCAATCCAGGTGCAGGTCTCTCATCTGGAATTGGTTCAAAATTAGGAGACCAGCTCTAGAAGTCCAACCTCTCTTGAGGCTCTGGCACCCCTTCTTTCAGAGAAGTGCCTTGGCACTTTCTCTGTCACGCCAACAACAACAATACGAGCAAATCTTGTCTGTGTGTATATATGCAAATTTTATCAAACGGCTCTAACGATTTTGATGAAATTTTGTGCCTTACCGTTTTTGAGTACTGGAAGACCATTGGGCTAGGTCACGTGTTCGAGAAAATTCGATTAGTGGGTCATTTTGGGGTCAATGCATTTCAATAGGAATGAAGGTTGAAACGGTTAAGTTGTTAAACATTTGGCAGTAAACGAAATTGCAAAGTTGGTAACATCTCGCCATATTTGGCAGGAAAATCGACTTTTAAGATTATCAATGCCAAAACACATTCTTGGCGCCAAATGAAAGAATGTAGCCAAATTTGGCGAAAAAATTGGCTTTCAGAATCTGAAGGAATTTTCTAGAATTTTCCAATAGGAGCCGAGATAAATGATTCAACCAATCAAAGTCCATAGATCATTCTCAAAAACAGAATTAAACCAATCAGGGTACATAGAACTTTCTCAACACATGCTTGGCGCTAAATGAAAGAATGTCGCCATACTTGGCGACATTTGGCGAAAAAATTGGCTTTCAGAATCTGAAGGAATTTTCTAGAAATTCCCAATAGAAGCCGAAATACATGACTTAGCCAATCAGAGCTATAGAACATTCTCAAAAAAGAATTCAACCAATCAGTGTACTTAGAACTGATTGTTATATGTTGTACATAGAATTTATTGTTATATTGATTTGAAAACAAAGCTAATTTTAACCGAGCATTGTTGGGTCTTCCCAGCTGGTGAAAAATAAAGAGCTGTAAATCAAATTTTAATTCATATGAAATGTAGTTTTTAATAGTCTCACAAACATATCTAGTAATATTAAATTATAATGGATTTTTTAAAAAGTCAGTAAAATTCTTTTATTCTTCGGAAAAACATAAAAGTAGCATTCACATAGACAAATTTTGCTGTATTCTAGTACTATTTTGCTATACGTATTTGCTGTATTCTAGTACTATTTTACTGTACGTATTTGCAGTATTCTAGAATATTTACTAAAATGTATGATTTCTTTGAAGGAAGTTGAGATTTTTCTCAGCCCCCCCCCCCCCTCTTAAAATTGATCATATGGGGGCTCTTGTAAAAAGGTCAACGTTTTTCATTCCAACTGAATTCAGTTATTGGAAAACAGGGGCGTAGCGAGCGGGGGGGCAGGGGGGGCAGCTGCCCCCCCAATGTTTGGTGAAATGATTCAGTCGGCTTATTGGCAGATTTAATTAGTGTCTCTGTAGTATGTCAATAGGCCGATTAAAAAAAACAATTCGGAAAAATTCTGGTTGGCAGGACTTTAAGTGTTCAGAATGCATTTCACTACACCCTTACAATCATATGGCAAAAACTAATCGGTCTGTCAATAGATAGGTTATGAGTAAAAAAAGTAATGGTTTCAATAGATCTATCTGGTCAGCCGGTATGAAAGACACGTGTTCTGTCACATTTTCGAATCACATAAATAGCTAGTCGGCCTACCAACTGAAAAAAAAATATGTATAAATCTTGTCTGCAGAGCCGGAAATGTTGGACATATACTATACCTTATACCCATACATGGAAAAGCTAAGTCGGCCGTCGATACATAGGCCAATAGGGGAAAAAAATGAATCTGATCTATGGATTTGAAAATATCAGAAATTTGTCCTACAGTAACACTCGCAACTTACATAGATAAAAACTATCAATATATAAACCAGGTCGACCGAATGCGAAAGTCTCTTAAGAAAATTCAAGAAATTTTATACTTGATACATAGTAGGTTCTAGCAACGATATTATGTTTACGCCCTTTGGAACTGTTTTAGGAACGTTTGGAAAATAAAAACGAAGAATTTTTAAAACTATTTAAAAAAAGAAAATGAATAAATTAAAAAAAATATCTGTGCATTTAACATTTAATACCTAAAAAACTTCTTACTTTTTTTTTAATAAAAATAAAACTAAATTTATATGCTTGTGCCAACATAACATAATTACATAATTTTCACTGATTTTTCACTTGTTATTATAAAAATTAGAATTGGAGCCTTTATTAATTACTTAATATTTATTGTATACCCTGATTATCGCAATTTCCGGCGTATAATCCGCGGATCAAACAATCATGTTTCGACCCAGAAATTTTATTTTATATAATGGAACATACTAGATCGCTGTAAATATTTTACTTCAATTAAACTTTTATTACTTTTATTAAAGAAAATTTCTGGGTCTAAACATAATTGTTTGACCCGCGGATTATACGCCGGAAATTACGGTACATGTTAACGATTACTTTTTTTAAAACTAAATCATACGTAAGAGGAATTATTTTTTTAAATAAAGAATTCAGAAAGTAGACGATTTCAGGAAAAGTTAAATTATTAAAAGTAGTTTTATGGTACAAAAAAAAACTTGAAGCGATTGCGGAACATTAACGCGTTTGCACTTAAAACAATATAAATAGTTCAGCGTTTCAGGTCTGTAACCACCGCCGGGGCACTGCCCCGGGGCCCCAAACTGATGGTTAAAAAATTATTGTATTTTAATATCTAATCTAACTTCCTATAAAATACCCAGCACCTAGCTAAAAGTTAATAATAATAAAAAAAATCCATCAAAGTGCTAGAGTAAATGTTTTTGCGTGTCCGTTCAAATACTCCATACGCCTCGCATGCAAAAGCATCTCTAGAGCAGACAGCAGAATGTCGAGTCGAATGTGTCATAGCAAATTGTCGCTAAGAGGACTTTTTCCGACCCGTTTCAGCGTTCCGATAACACCAGAATACACTCCCAGAATACACTCTCAGGTGCCTGCCGAGTGATGAGTTAAGTGCAAGCTAGGACGTGCAATGAGCTAGTGATGAGTCATTCGTTTACTAACTGCTCATCAATATCGGACTGTCAGAGCAGTTGAGAGTCGCATAGTAGCGATAGTACGATAGTTTATTACTTAACCCCTTCGTGACGAGCGTCTTTTACGGAATTTTTAATATTTTACCACCGGTTTTTCACAACAGAAATTTTCGCCTAATTGAATCGGAGAAATGCTGTCATTAAATAAGGCAAAGCTTACAATAAAAATTAACTGTTGGGAATAATCGAGGATTCTGAGCATCTTATGCGTCACGTATACTATATATCGCTTGTCCCCAAGGGGTTAATCTTACTTTGCTTGTGTTGAGATAATAGTTTATATTATGAAACGAATTCGGCACCAGCCAAGTGGAAATCAAAAAAGACAGACTCTAAAAAGAAGAAACTTGAAGGCTGCAAAAAGTTCGAAGAAGTTATCAACATGGCTGTACAGTGGAAACCACTCGACATGGAATGGTGATAAGAAAGGTATAAATGGTTTGCTTTATTCACTGTGATGTGTAATTCATGTAAACATATTACAGTCAAACGTGTATAATTTGAAATCGTGGATAATTCAAATGTTTCTGTCGGCCCCTTGACATTCCTATAAAACACAATCAGTGGTGGATTAAGCACTCAAGAGGCCCCAGGCGCAATTAAATTTTGAGGCCCCTCCAAATATTTTCAGTACCCCTATAGTGTGCATTTTTACTTTCTTCTAACTATAATAGAAGAAAGTATTGTAATCGAATTTTTTTTTCGACTTCCGGTTTTCGACGGATTTACACGTTTTAGGGTTCAGATTCCGAAAAACATGTTTTTACAAAATGTCCGTCTGTCCGTCCTCATTGTATCATCGAAAAGTGTATGAAGTTATACTTCAAATTGAACCTAATTTTTTTTCAATATTTTTGGCTATGGCAAGCAGGTTCTATTAGAATTTGGGGATATTTCAACAAAAGGGGGCGTTGTGATCGATATTTTTGTTCCATTTTCACTATTGTACCACCAAAAAGTGTATGAAGTTATGCTTCAAATTGAACCTAATTTTTTTTCAATGTTTTTGGCTATGGCAAGCAGGTTCTATTAGAATTTGGGGATATTTCAACAAAAGGGGGCGCTGTGATCGATATTTTTGTTCCATTTTCACTATTGTACCACCAAAAAGTGTATGAAGTTATGCTTCAAATTGAACCTATTTTTTTTTCTATGTTTTTGGCTATGGCAAGCAGATTCTATCAGAATTTGGGGATATTTCGACTAAAGGGGGCGCTGTGATCGATATTTTTTTTCCATTTCCACCATTGTACCATCAAAAAGTGTATGAAGTTATGCTTCAAATTGAACCTATTTTTTTTTCTATGCTTTTGGCTATGGCAAGCAGGTTCTATTAGAATTTGGGGATATTTCGACGAAAGGGGGCGCTGTGATCGATATTTTTGTTCCATTTTCACTATTGTGTCATCGAAAAGTGTATGAAGTTATGTTTCAAATTGAACCACATTTTTTTTCTATGTTTCTGACTGTAGCTTGCAGGTCCAGGTTAAATTTGGGGATATTTCGACGAAAGGGGGCGCTGCGATCGATATTTTTGTTCGATTTTCACCATTGTATCATCGAAAAGTGTATGATGTTATGCAGATAATTAAACCAATTTTTTAAAATATGTTTTTGGCTATAGCCACCAGGTCCTACTTGAATGTGAGGATATTCCGCTGGAGGGGGGCGCTGTGATAGCCATTTAAAGATTTCAAATTCAAAAAGATGTACAAAAAATTATTATTCCTAAAAGTTTTTTCCGTTAAATGTTCGGCCTTGATCCGAAGAATCCGGAACAATTTTTGTTTTGTCTGTATCTTAAAAAATGGCGGAGATATAACGGTTTGAAATTTTAGGGTGGTTGACATTTTCAAACAAGACAGCATAATTCATCCATAAACGGGTTTAATTTATGAGTTTTAGTTAACATGGTTTTGGCAAACTTTCTTTCATTGTTGCAACCATTTTGTTCCTATTCTTATATGCTTAACACTATATATTTATATTCGCCAACGTCAAATTCTCACCAAATTTTGCGGCGATTGGCGGAATGTCGCCAAATTTGGCGACAAAAATAGGTTGCCACAAATGAAGCCAACTTGGCTGTAGAAGACTAATTTGGCGATATTCTCATTCAAATTCAATGTTGACGAGAACTGGGAAAGAAGCTTCTTTTATTGGGTTCCGCTCATTTTAGCTTAGTGTTTTCCAGTAAAATTAGCTAAAATCGTAAAACCAATGGATAGGGAGGTTATCTGTTCCTGTCGGTACAGGCCAGAAGAACGTTTCGTAGTTTAGTATACATCAGTTGATCGCATCCCGGTAACCCGATGATTCGCAAGCAGCTGACGTACAACAGAATGACGAAAAATATTGATTTATTGGCGATGTGATGACGAAATTAGAAGTATTAACAGGATTGAGATAGAAGAAAGTTTTGGGATTGGCACATCCGACTAGTTTAGTTTTACAATTAGAATTACTGAAAGTGTATGTTGTTAATTCCATACGACATTATCTCTAATTGGAATATGAAGTTCAAATTATTTTCTATCGCATGCTTATAAAATATTGAAAGTACTTCCCATTCATTACATTATCATAATTTCTAGAACTAAGAAATCACCTTTTTATTTAGCTTTTATTTTGAAAATCACTACGTTCTATTTACTAAACTATCACTTCATTCTATCATTCTAAACAAATGTGTTTTTCACAAATATAACTGTAGGATTTTTTCTGATCAATACATATTTTTTTTTTCCAGTAATGTTCTTGGTAAATCTTTTAAATAATTACTGAGTTATATCAAAGAAACATTTTAGTAATACAAAATCATATATTTTATTTTTAATTATCAATTATAATTAATCAGTTAAAATTAATTGTAAAAACTATTAATAAAGAAATAATGCGACAGATTGACTATGTTACATTAGTCGGATTTGAAACATTTTTGAGTCGGCCAATCTTGCCTTTTGCCACCCCAAAAATTTTCTTTCGCTACGGCCCTGTTGGAAAATAATCCATACAATAATTTCAAGGTATTAAAAGTCAATAGTTTTGAGACAACAATCGCTTATAACTCAATATGTAATTAATTTATAATGAAAAAAACTTTTCAAATCACTTCAATAATCATGCTTCCAAGTATTCTGCTTTTGTACGCGAGAAAAACTCGTACTTGACCTATTATTTTTTTTAAGTACTAAGGGGCTCTGTCCCACGAGCTACGCTCGCCTGCCCCCGTTCTGACACCGTAAACTCTAAAAACATGCTAATTTGAACAACTCTAAAATGATTACGGAAGATTGAATAATAATTAAGCGACCAGTGGCGATCTGCTGTAATCGGGTTTCCATTTATTTTCCTTTCACTGAGGGATTTTAAGGCCGAATCAACTTCTGTCGAAAGAACTAACAACTGTTTTCGTGATTGAATAAATAAGATCAATTAAAATCAACCAACTTGTGTAAAATGGCTAAGTAAACAATGTCGCTGCATCGGAGAATTTTATAATGATGTTATAAAAAATTGGATACTTATCCGTTATTCCCTCGACCACTATCCAAAAAAAAAACTGTCGCCAAAATATAGGATTTAATGACAAAAGTGCGTTACTGTGGCGTCACATTCAATTGACATCAGATGCGTTACACGTATTTGTTATGTCATCGAGAGATTTTTATTCGACATTTATCTGTATTTTTAATGATATTTTATCCATTTATTAGTTATTTCATTAATTTAAATAATAATAATGACCTTAAATGGCGCGCCATTATATTAAAAGAGAAAAAACATTGAAAAAATGTTGCTATGCATAGTTACGCACAACAGATCAGTTCGGATCAGTTTCAACTGACGTTATAAACACTTATCCATCATCCGAGGGGGATAATTAAGAAAAATATGGTAAATAAATAAATGTTTACGATTACTTTTTTTTCTCTTTTCGAATGTATTATAAATTTTATTGTTTAAAGTTACTGATAGTTGAGACTTTAGTGAGTGGGGCTTTAGATTCCAATGGCAACATTCTTCCATTGGTTTTTTGAGCGTTAGAATTTGGCGAATAATTTGCCAATATTTTTTTTTTTTTTTTTTACTGGAAAGTTAATATGGTATAATGGAGAAGTGCCGAAAATTGTTTTCAGTAAGACGTTTTAAATGTATCGTTTCCAATATGACGTAATTTTCAAAGTTTTCTTCCTATTATTAAACGTAAAAATATTTAATTGCAAGGAAATGTTATTAACGCTGTTTTAAAATTTGCAATATTAAGTAAAATATTTTGTCGAAATAGATTAATCTTTCGTGTAAATATATTTTTATAGTGAAACTGTTTTGAAATATAGTTATTTGAGCATTTTAAATATGGCGTAAGTTTCCCCATTTAATGCTTTGAACGCGTAATAAGTTAATTATTTCTCTTTTTACTATTCACGGGCAAGTATATTTTGTATTGCGTAATTTTCTACAATTACTGCTTTTAACACGTGATCATTTAATTATTTTGTAAAGTTTTGTTTCTGTTTTTGATAGTCACGTGTAAGTACATTTTTTAATTGAAAGGGATATTATTGCTTGCGCTATTTTACAAATTGGCAACAAATCCAAATAATGGACTTTTTGAAATATGAAATAAATCTCCATGAAAATAATAAAAAAATTGAAATATAACCTCACAAAATTACTCAAATTAAAAAAATAATTGCAGTCTGCACACCTCAAGCTTGTCAACTATATCCTTGTAAATTATCGTTAAATTCCTGTTTTCGTTCCTATAAAACTTTTATAAGAAAACTATTTTGACCAAATTTAATATTAAATTTCTCTTAAAATAATTCTTCAATTTCAAAACTGTCTGCTTCAGCATGTTTATCGAACGTTTCTTTATAAATCTACCAATTTTCATATTTTTATGTGCAATAGTTTTCTGGATATTAGTCCAGAAAGACCTCAAGGCACAAAATCTTCATTGACAGCGGCTGCTGCAGCGGTGCGGTTACTTGTTTCGTTCATCTCACGAAACCCTATTCGTGCCGCTACGTTGTCTGTCCGTCACAGAGCTGGTTCTCAGAAACTATATAACTTACAGACTTGAAACTTTGTGTACTTATAGCTATATACCTACTGGGAAGCTGAAAATCATAAAATTTTAAAAAATCGTATTATTTTAATATAGAGAGATAAAAAACCAAAAATCTAACAGCCTTTTCTTATTAAATTTAAACATTTTTCGTTATAGCAATTGCCAACAATTAAAAATCCCCAATAAAATTCTTTCTACAATAATTAATTTTCTATTGAAAGATTCCCACGTGAAAAAGGAAAATGAAATAAAAAGTTTCACCGATTGAAAAAAAGATTAATATGACGTCATATTGGTAATAAAACGGAAATTTTCAAACTTTTCTCACTAATACAAGGAGTATGAGTATGTGTAAGTACAGAAAGTAGGTTAATATGACGTCATTAGAGAATTAAAAAGAAACATAATCTGACATCATATTGGAAGTTTAACGGACTTTTTCAAATGTTTGAGAATAATACAAAGAGAGTATCAATATGAGTAATAGAGAAAGCAAGTAGATATGACGCCAGCAAGTTATTATAACGTCATATTAGATATGACTTTGAGGAACGTTTTGAATCATGATAAAAACCCGATTTTGGAAATATTGGCATATTTTAATATTTTGAAGGTCTCTATACAACATGTTTAATTTTGAAATTGATTTTTTTTTTTTTTTTTTTTTAATATCGCATTTAGTCCACATGTCAGATATTATTATTACAGAGTATAATAGCGGGATTCGCCCGCTATCGGACTGGTTCAGATTTTCGAAAAAACGAGAAAAATAGACCGGTAATTTTTACCTTATAAAAAACACTAGTAAGCTACGCCCGCTATGCTGGTCAATTTCTCTTAACGAACTTTATTCAAACAAAATGTTGACATTTCATAATTCACTCTTATATTTTAACAGAATAATAAGGCTACTATAATTTGTGACTCGTGCCAATATACACGTCAGGACACGTCGCAGTTTTCATTATCTTTTAACGCATGAAGGTTTGGCTATGGTACTCCATTGTGAAGTTTATTAATTTTTGAAATTCAATATTTGAAAAACGGCATAATCATTAGATTTGAATTTTATATCAAGAAAAATACAATTTTTTACCTTTCAAACGCAGTTTGTTTAACAATTTTCTTGCAAATACTTTTCGAGCTATTATTTTTGTCAGCAACTTCAAAGGTTTAATTTTCCGAGATTAATATGTGGCAACAATTAGCGAAAAACCCAGTCGTCAGCATCGCATAGCTTATATTAAAAAGGCTGTTAGAGCAGGGATTGTCACCATCAATTTGCCACCATCACTTTTGAAATCAGTTCTGTAGTTTCACAGGTTCCATAAAAATTGTAATTTAGAATGATTTCAGAATGCTTTTCGCTCATTTCACCCTTTTAAATTTCGATTTTTTTTTTAATTATTATTCTTAGAGAGCATTTACATCTTATAAGTAACTACAATGCCAAATTTCAAATTTCTAGCTCCTTCAGTATAAAAAAAGACGCAATTTTCGCAAATTTTTCGCTCCTGTACCCGATTGGGGTTAGTGGCACCGACATAAAATATAGCCTATGTTGCAGTAGGGATTGTCACCATCAATTTGCCACCATTACTTTTGAAATCGGTTCTGTAGTTCCAGAGATTCCATAGAAATAGTATTTTAGAGAGTTTTTAGAACGCTTTTCGCTTATTTCACCTTTTTAAATTTCGAATTTTTTTTAATTTGTTCTTAGAGAGCATTTACATCTTATAAGTATAACTACAATGCCAAATTTCAAATTTCTAGCTCTTTCAGTATTAAAAAAATTGCAATTTTGGAACGTTTTTCGCTCCTGCACCCCCCTGGGGATGGTGGCACCGACTTAGAATACAGCCTATATTGGAGCAGGATTGTCACCATCAATTTTCCTCCATCACTTTTGAAATCGGTTCTGTAGTTCCAGAGATTCCATAGAAATTGTAATTTAGAATGTTTTTAGAACGCTTTTCGCTTGTTTCACCCTTTTCAATTTCGATTTTTTTTAAATTTGTTCTTAGAGAGTATTTACATTTTTTAAGTAAATACAATGCCAAATTTCAAATTTCTAGCTCCTTCAGTATAAAAAAAATCGCAATTTTAGAACGTTTTTCGCTCTTGCACCCCCTGGGGTTAGTGGTACCGACATAAAATATAGCCTATGTTGGAGCAGGGGTTGTCACCATCACTTTTGAAATCGGTTCTGTAGTTCCAGAGATTCCATAGAAATTGTAATTTAGAATGTTTTTAGAACGCTTTTCGCTAATTTCACCCTTTTAAATTTCGATTTTTTTTTAATTTGTACTTAGAGAACATTTGCATCTTATAAGTAACTACCATGCCAAATTTCATGTTTCCAACATCTTCAGTATAAAAAAATCGAAATTTTAGAACGTTTTTCGCTCCTGCACCCCCCTGGGGTCAGTGGCACCGACATAAAATATAGCCTATGTTGGAGCAGGGGTTGTCACCATCAATTTGCCACCATCACTTTTGAAATCGGTTCTGTAATTCCAGAGATTCCATAGAAATTGTAATTTAGAATGTTTTTAGAACGCTTTTCGCTTATTTCACCCTTTTAAATTTCGATTTTTTTTTTAATTTGTACTTAGAGAACATTTGCATCTTATAAGTAACTACCATGCCAAATTTCATGTTTCCAACATCTTCAGTATAAAAAAAATCGAAATTTTAGAACGTTTTTCGCTCCTGCACCCCCCTGGGGTCAGTGGCACCGACATAAAATATAGCCTATGTTGGAGCAGGGGTTGTCACCATCAATTTGCCACCATCACTTTTGAAATCGGTTCGGTAGTTCCAGAGATTACCCCCTACAAACAAACAAACAAACAATCTTTACTCCTTTATAATATTAGTATAAGTAATTCTGGTAGCCGTCTGGTTTCGCGCGTAAAATTAAAATCTTTCTTCACCCTCCCAACACAGACCTCATTTTGCGGTTTTGACATTTCTTTTGCACCATTTTCAGAAAAATATGGCATTTTGGAAGCGATGGTTAATGAGTTTTAATTAATATTTAGGCTTATTTTCAAAATATTAAAATTATGTTCCTCAGGTGCACCATGAGAGGTTTTGTATACTATCCTCACCTAAATTTTCAGCCTTCTAGGTGCGCTAGATTTCGCTAGCCGTCACAGACAGACAGACGCACACAAACGGTAAAACTTTCTTTTATTAGTTCAGATAAAATCTGTTTATGTTGTTTAAATGTTTCAATATATATGACGTAGGCTGATTGAGAGATCTGGCTCTTTGCAAAGATCCTAGGCTGTTTTTAAACAGCCGGGGTAGTTGGAGAATCGTCTCCCTTTCTCCAATCAGCCTGATGTTTTTCAGGCTTATTGCAAAGAGCCGAAGAGAACGTTAGGCTAGTTGGAATATGGCCATTTATTTCTCAATCAGCCTGATACTTTTTAAGCTTATTGCAAAGGGCCTAGATAGCGTTAGGCTAATTGAAAAATGACCGCTTGTTTCACAGTCAACTTGAATTTGATGTCCAAATATCGTGTTGTCCCCGACCCGAACATGAAAATTCCTTTTGAAGTCAATCAACCCTACCCGAACCTTACAAAAAAAAAAAAAAATCCATTGAACCGTAACCCGACAAAATAATTTCCGTCGACGCACAACCCGAACCGCACCTGAAAATTCCGTTTGAAGTCAATCCGAATAAAACAAAAAAAATTCATCGAACCGCAGAAAATAATAAGAAACAACTATTTGTCTCCGATGTAGTTTTGAACAAGAACGAAAAATCATGCGTCAAACATAGACTATGTAACACTTTCCAACACTCCCAAGATACTTTTACAAATCTTTACCGTATAATAGGTTGCAAAAATGATAACTAAGTAAACAATTTGGAAAACGCATAACATATTTAAAAACACAATTTAAGGAATTACTAACAATATTAATTCAGAAAAATATCCGAATTCTTTTGTGCAACCCTGTATCTGCATGTAATCTATAGATTTGTATACTGTAAAAGCACTTATTTTCGCGAGCCGTAATTTTCGCGAAAATGAAGATATCGGTGATTTCGCGAGCTGAAAATTTCGCGAATATCATATGAACAAAACCGAAAGTTAAAAAATCCCGAAACTACCTAAATAAAATCCCTTTTTGCATAAGGCATTTTAAGAAAGTTCATTTTATCCGAAAAGTTCGTGTCCCCACCCCCTCTCCCCATCGCTCTAAAAACAACACGCGGACACACAACACAAACAAAATGTTGTTCCCCCTGAGATGTTCGTTAACTTCGATCAGACGCAAAGTTTGTGCCTGCATCCAGTAGCGTAGCTAAGGGGGGGCAAGGGGGGCGCCCGCCCCGGGCGCCGCTGTCAAGGGGCGTCAAATTGAGATAGGTTTTTAACGGAAATTTTTCACAAATTTTGACAATAAATAAAAATTGTTGACCTTTTTTTTGATGTTAGTCTGAATGTTTTCTTTAAAATATTTTTTATATCCAAATAATGAACAAAAAAGCTTTTGTAAAAGGAGTGGTTCAACACATTTTGTACCTTACATGATTACGTATCTGAAAGAAGTCGCAACATAATTAAATGGGGGAGGGGGCGACCAAATGAGAGAGGCATTAAGCCAAAATTTTCTTACATATTTTTACAATAAATAATAATTTTTGACGTTTTTTCCGTGTGTGTGAATGTTTTGATGAAATTTGGCGATGAAGTGGGGGAATGGAGAGATCCATGAATGCCAGTCACAGATGGAGGCTCCTCACTGTCTAGCCTCTAGCTTATTAGCAAAGAACCCTGCTGGTGTCATATTTCTTATGTCAAAAGAACATTTTTTTACTTCTCTATTGATTTTCTTGCTGATTTTTGTGTTATTAGCTTTCCATATTAAGGCGGTATTCAAAAAAATATTTTTCACGCTCAACAACTCAAAATTTTGAGACACATTTTCAGACTCATTTTCAAAAATAAAAACATTAAACTTGGCACCGTGATTTATGAAGAGATTTATAAGGGACCCATGTTTTTATTTTTCGTTCAATTAATTAGAAATTGATTTACAAATAATTATTTTCACAGTACGATCTTTTTTTTTGGTTTCCAGCGCTATCGCTTCGGAAAATTCGGTTCAAAATGTCCACTTTGACAGCATTTTTTGAAATATATTCAGCCTTTATCAAAAAATCGAGACAATACGGACATTATAACGTTTCTGAATAAGAGAACCTGCCAATTGGATGCATTTTAGAGCAAAAATGAATTTAAAAATGTGTCTCAAAATAAGCAGTTTGGATTCGAATACACCCTTAATAATTTCGTGTAATAGAGGCTTTTGTGAACCATTGCAAAATGGATTTAGCTGGAGGAACTGAAAGTAAATACTATATTATTCCTTCTTTATTGGAAATTATATTTTTCAGCTGAACTGGCATTGAGAAAAGCCAAATAATTAAATGTTTGCTACATACTCCCAATTTTCCTCTTCTTAAAGTGTATAAAAATGAAAGCAGGGCTTTTCAATCTTTCTAGTACGATCAGTACAAATATACAGGCTAATATCATACAACCATATATTCCTGCTACTGCTATTAAAAATATATATGGAGATTTTATATGGAGATTTTTGCGTTTTTTCTAGTCAGTGTTACCAATTCGCCACTCTTTTTAAATTCAAATTGCTTGATTGCCACCATTTTTTTGAAGTAGAAATATTCGCTTTATTTAATGGCAGATTAAATAACGCGAGAATAAGGGCCAATTATACCATTTTAAAAAAGTGGTGGGAATGAAGCAATCTTAATTTTTAAAAAGTAACCTACTGGCAACACTGTTTCTTGCGACCTATTGGCAAATTTACGAATGGATTTTTTTCAGAGCCTTGCTGGCGAAACTCGTGTTTTATTTTTTTATTTTTTCCACGCCATTATAGACGAATTTTCCGTCCTCATTGTATACGGGATTTATTATAAATCAGAAATGATATTGCAGATATCATCTGCATAGTTTTTATGGCTAAGCCATAAAAAGCAATTAATTTATTGTAAACCACAATATTATAAGTTTCAAGGACGCAACCGTAGTTACGCTGCTACTTTTAAACAACAAGCTCAAAGTTTCTAAATAGAGAATTTCTAAATAAAGTTCTTAAATTGTTTTTCAAACCAGGATTACTATCATGTGATCAAAATAAAGCAAAAGAGACAGAAAATAATGAAATTTCATCTGAATGGACAAAGATATTATCTCTCGCTTTCTATTTGGGCCAATCAAAGTAAAAATTTTACGGTAATTAAAATTTGCAAGGTGCACGGATGTAAATTTTTAAGATGCATTTTTTATTAATATATTATATGGTTTTATGAAAGTTGAACAGTGAACAGTTTATTTGCTTCAATGGGGTTCCTTGTTTGAGATAACAACCCCCTATAGATGAGTAAATGTCTAGCATATCATGAGGAGCCATGAAAAAAAGTATATTTAATTTAAAGTAACAAAAAAAATGCAAAAAGATCGCATAAAATACGATATGCGACAGTTTAAAACAGTAATTTATGAAAGTTTTATGATTTAATCAAGTAAAAAGGTAATTTTTTGGAATAAAATTAATAGTGTATAACAAATATTTAATTGAAAAAAATTTAAAGAAAATTTTAAACCACACTTTTTCTACAAATTTTAACTTTTCACAACATTTTTTTCATACTTTCCTTATAAATCTACTCTATAACTGTAAAGATCATATTTTCAAGGAAAAAAAAAGTTAAAATGCCATGACAAATTTTAAATATAATAAAAACGACTTTTTACTTAAAATTTGTGTTTTTAGAAAGTAAACTATTTATGTTGCTGAAAATCCTATTTTTAATTTTATGAAATGCAACTTAAGAATTATTAAAAGAAAAAAAAATAGCGAGACGCGGTTGAAAAATATTTGTTGAAGTTTTGTCACTTCGGACATATAGAACTCCTTGGAAATTCCAAAGAGTGTACACACCTTGTAAATGAAACAAGACAGCATATTTTTTTTCTCCATAATCGAGTTTAATTTATGAGTTTTAGCAAACGTGTTTTCTTGTAAATTTATTTTCTTTATTGTAATCATTGTTGCTACTCTCATAAGCTTTAAAACTACATAGTCACATCTGTTAACGTCAAATTCATGTCAAATTAGGCAATATTTGGCTAAATATATTGGCGATAAAAGTAGGTCGCCATAAATGTAACCATCTTGGCGACAGCTGACTAATTTTTCAAAATTCCCATTGAAATTCAGTATTGATAAGAAGTAGGAATCTTCTATAATCGGGTTCACGCATTTTAGCTTCGTGTGTTTGAGTAAAATTAGCTCAATTCTGAAAAACAAGGAAGAAGAATACTACCTTTTCCTAACGGTACAATCCAGAAAGACTTTTTTGTCGTTTTGAGAAAAATAATGTGGTTATTTTTTTATTTAGGGGGGGGCGCAGAATTTTTTCCTGCCCCAGGCGCCAAAAAACGTAGCTACGCCACTGCCTGCATCTGAATACACATTGGGAAAACGTGGTTCAAAACAAGTGTCCATAATCGGCATGGAAGATAAAAGAGAGATGACTCTTTTTTTTAGTATGTTCCCTTTCTGGAAACCTACTTCCACCACAATTGTTGTACGTTGGAAAAACAGCAAATTACCATCCAAAGTTTACATTTCTCGCGGACTGGGAAGTGTGGCACACCGATAAGCATTGGAGCAATACTGACACAATGATTCAATAGTTCGAGAATATTCTTGTACCTTATTACGACAAGCAGAGAGAGAGCTTCTCGGTCTAGTTCCAGAACAACTTGGTGTAGCATTGTTCGACATTTTTAAGGCACACCAAGATCTTCTTTTTCTGGCTGAACTAGAGAAGAGGAATAATATTCCAGTTTTTGTGCCCGCTTCCTCCACAGGAGAGCTCCAGCCGCGAGTTCAAGCGTTTGCTCAAGAATGAGTTTATTGAGTGGTATTCTAATGAGCTTTAATTTATAGAGGAAAAAGAATCTGTGGACCAGCAAATATCACGACTAAAACCGATTCACGCTTCTTGGCTTGTGCGCACATTTAACGGTGTTCGGTGTTGAAGCCAAACATGAGATAATTTTGAATGGCTTCAAAGAAGCTAGTATAAATATTGTAAGTGAATGATCTTCATTCTATTGGATGTATTATTGTTTTTATTCAAGAAATAGTTGTATAGTATTCAAGAAATAGTTGTAAGTAATCCAGAAATTTTTGTACTTGATTCTTATTTAAGTAACTGTAATCTTTAAATTTCGGATAGCTGAAAAATTTCTGATATTATTATTATATGAGGGAAAAAAAAACATTTCGCGAGGATTAAATTTTCGCGATTACGACGGGCTCGAGAAAATCACGAAAATGAAAGCCTCGCGAAAATAAGTGTTTTTACAGTATATATACTACATAAGATTCTAAATTTTAGTTCAACTAGGAAACGTGTAGCGCAATTTAAAATCCCCCTTCTGGTATTTCCGTCCATAAACGGAAATGTACTCGCGAACTTTTGTGCTGACTTGTATATGGTCTATAGAATTTATACACACCAAGTAATAGGCAAAAAATGAGTTAAATTTAAAAACGCGTTCAGCAACTGAAAACGCACTTCCAGCAATTATTGTTAACAGAGAGTATACCGAATTATTTTGTGTGTCCCTCTAAATGAACGATGAATACTATACACACAATATTCTAATAGTAAACCTCTTGTAATGCACCTTAGTGATATATATCAATTTCAATATGTTTGAAATAGTATAACTTTATTAAAATAAAACGCTGACAATTTTTCTCCATAGACCGTAACATAACGGAATTCTTTTGAGTGTCCCTATAAAGGAACTATAAGTGCTATGCACACCATATTCTATAGTAAGCCTATTGTAGTGCACCTCAGTGATATACAGTATGCCCACTAAAAGTCCCTTGCCACCCTCTTAACTTCAGAACGGCTGCTGCTATATTCATAAAAGTGGTGTCTAGGTATGGTAAAGTAGCCATGCGCTGATGAATGAAACCGCGTGCAGCGCCACCTGGTGGAAAACAGCTAAGTTAGCATTGCTATCGCGAAAACGGAAAGAGATAGGGAAAACAAGTGATTTACAAACTTGTAGAGCATCGTCGATTTAGTACAAAAAAGCCTTGTGGACAGTAATGCGAAGAATAGAACGGTTAAAACGCGCATTTGTTTTTTCGTGATTTCCTACACTGTGACGTGACAAAACGATCTTAGAAAGAAAGAAACAACGAGTTATGAAACAGCAGGTGTATGCGACCCCTCCACAAACATTGCAGAAACTTGACGAATTACGGACGATTGTGTTGCCCGTTTTATGAAATTAAGCCTCCTAATTCAGATAAGTGTTAAAACAAAAATAAAGAAAAAGTTAAATCTTCATCTTATAGAACTTACGTCTGGGTAATCTTTCTGTGCTACTCACATCTGGTTAGCTGACAGTAACGAGGCAAATTTATTGCCTGTTAGAAAAGACTTTATTCGTTAGCCATCTGCAGAATATTTGTGTTAAGTATCGTCGGACATTTTAAAAACAGTTTAGCTCAACTTCTTTTTAACGAGACTTTTACTGACTCTTTTTTATAAACAATTGAATTTGACTTTTAATGATGCAAAATGGCCAATTTTAGATAATGATGTTTATCACGTATATAACCTTTTGAACGTAACCCAGTTTTTGAGAAAAGCACTTGTGTATTTTCTTATATATGTTTTTTGCTCACTTCGTGCTTAAACACCCGACTGAGAGGGTGCAGAATGTTCAGTCTTAATTTTATCTTATATTAAATTCTTTCTTTTCCTTTTCAAAGTGTGAAGATGATTTTCTCTACTTAGTATACCACTACAATACTATGGAATACATAATTTTATAGCAATGATCATCTATCTAGTGAAATCATATAATTTCTTTCAAATGGATACTTCAAACAAAATAATATTCACACAACAACAAACAAAGTTGTTTCAAACGGATTAACTCGGATACATCACTGACGAAGCTACCAAACGGTAAGAACATTCTTTTTTACTTCTATAAGATGTTGTGAAGAAAAATGATTAAGTAGTTAGAAATAAAATAAAGGAGGTAATTAACCGTTCTCACGCCTTAATACTCGTTAGGTAAATATTGTCTAACAAATTGTGCCAACCTATCACCATCTATGCTCCAACGTGGGCAACGTGAAATTCAAACAAGGATCCAAATAGGCATTGCAGCTGACGGTGAGAAGTTTGAACATCTAAAATAAAGGTATATTATTATAACTAGCTGTTTTTTTTTTCTTTCTACGATCGTTTTGTCACGTCACAGTGTGGGAAGTCACGAAAAACAAAATGACCTTTTTAACCGTTCTATTCTTCGCGTTAATGTCCACAAGGTGTCTTTTCGTACTAAATCGACGATGCTCTACAACTTTGTAAATCACTTTTTTTCTCTATCTCTTTCCGTTTTCGAGATAGGAATGCTAACTCCGCAGCAGTCCAGCAGGTGGCGCCGTAGGCGGTTGCACTGAGTAGTACATGGCTACTTTACTATGCCTAGACACTACTTTTATGACTATCGCAGCAGCCGTTCCGAAGTTAAGAGGGTGGCAAGGGACTTTAGTGGGCATACTGTATATAAATTTCAATGTGTTTGAAATTGTTATATACCGGTGAACTAGTCCCCAAAGTAAAACTAGTCGTTGGGGGCCACCGTAATACTTACCCATCATGGATATGCATAATATAAAATATGAAAATAAAACATGTGTAAATTATTTATAAAATGCATTGCAATTTGAATAAAATCGTGGCTTGATGACATCATAAACTTTAAATGCTCTATTACTGAATTGCGTAAAAGAAACATCCTTATAACTCCAAAATTGAAAATCCTATTAACTAACGGTTTACTACGTCGGATTAAGCGTCTCATTTCCAATTAAAATATATCTTTGAATCGAAATTTGAATGAAATATAGGGTCATGAAAAATCGAAGAGTGTGGTAAATAGGATTACAAATATTTCGGCAACTAATTATCCGATCGACTTCATTCTTTTTGCAAAATTTATGTTTTTTTATTGTCTTTTGTATTCACTCCTTAAAATAAACAATTTAGAAAAATTTTATATATCTTTTATCAGAACGAATATTTTGAGAGTCCGAAACAAATAGTTCCGGATAATCGAGGTTACTGAAGTTAAATAAGCTACTTCCCATTATTACATACTAAGTACATAACAAATTTCAAATCTCTATCTCAATTTGTTCGGGAGATAGAGCGTTTACAGACACACAGACATACAAACAGAAACACAGACGGACTGCAAACTTTTTTTTTTTTCTAAAAATATGTTTTTCGGAATCTTTAGTGTCTGAAACTTGTAAATCCGTCAATTTTTTTTTTTTCGATTTTTAAAACCATTACAAGACTGTATGCTACGTATGATGGGTAAGTAATAAACCTTTTACAAATATATTTAATCAAAACTTTCTTTCTTTTACTTATCTATCATACGTAGTATGTGATAAGTCTTGTAATCGTTTTAAAAATCGAAAAAAAAATTTCTTTTTGCGGTTTTACACGTTTCTGACACTGGAGATTCCGAAAAACATATTTTTAGAAAAAAAAAAAAGTTTGCAGTCCGTCTGTGTTTCTGTCTGTATGTCTGTGTGTCTGTAAACGCTCTATCTCCCGAACAAATTGAGATAGAGACTACTTGGTATGTATGTACTTAGTATGTAATAATGGGAAGAAGCTTATAGAATTTCAGTAACCTCAATTAAACGGAACTATTTTTTCCGGACTCTCGAAGTATTCGTTCTGATAAAAGATATATAAAAATTTTCGAAATTGTTTATTTTAAGGAGTGAATATAAAAGACAATTAAAAAACATAAATTTTGCATAAAGAAAGAAGTCGATCGGATTATTAGTTGCCGAGATATTTGTAATCCTATTTGCCACACTCTTCGATTTTTCATGACCCTGTATTTCATCCAAATTTCAATTCAAGGATATATTTCAATTGGAAATGAGACGCTTAATCCGACGTAGTAAACTCTTAGTTAATACGATTATCCTTTTTAGAGATATGAGGATGTTTCTTTTACGCAATTCAGTAATAGAGGTAATAAAAAAAAGTAATAATTTCAGTAATAAAAATTTATGACGTCATCAAGCCACGATTTTATTCGAATTGCAATGCATTTTATAAGTAGTTACTCATGTTTTATTTTCATATTTTATATTATGCATATCCATGATGGGTAAGTATTACGGTGGCCCCCAACGACTATAGTTTGAACTTTGAAAATATATTATTCTCCTCATCTCTTTTGGAGATGATAAATAACATTATTTAATGATTTACAGATTTCAGCCGTTATATAAATTAAGCAAATAAATAAATAGAAAATCACCTTTTCTATCAACTGTGCAATTACATTTATCTGGCCGTTAAGATAAAAAAATATAAAATATATATTATTTAGTAATTGTTTTTTCCGGACAATAATGCAAAAACTTTTATAGAATACAATTTACTTATTTCACTTGCAATCCAACATTAATTATGATCTTTTATGTTTATAATAACAGACGTGAGACGTCTTCTGTTCATTTTCTGTAATTTATGACTTCCTGTATGCTAGGTTTATTATGCATTCCCCAACGGTCGCTCGGCACATTAAAATTTCCGTTAAATCATATAATAAAATTGTTTTGCTGAATTGCAATTCAAATTAATATTAAAGTGTTATCTGTCAGGGTTATAATAGATCACCGGGTTTCCAGTTTGGCTTGATACATCTCTCTTGATAACTCTCTTGATTCGCATTTGTGTTAGAATAGCCAGATTCAATAGTTTGTGCTTCCTACAAGCGAAAATTAAAATGGTGAATTTTCAATAAGCGCGAATCAAATATCCAATTTTTTATAACATTATTATAAAATTCCTCGATGCAGCGACATTGTTTACTTAGCCATTTTACACAAGTTGATTTTAAAATGTTTAATTGATGTTATTTAATCAATCACGAAAACAGTTGTTAGCTCTTTCGACAGCAGTTGATTCAGCCTTAAAATACCTCAGTGAAAGGAAAATGAATGGAAACCCGATTACAGCAGATCGCCACTGGTCGCTCAATTATAATTCAATCTTCTGTAATCATTTTAGAGTTAATCAAATTAGCGTGTTTTTAGAGTTTGCGGTGTCAGAACGGGGGTTGGCGAGCGTAGCTCGTAGGGGGCAGAGCCTCCTCATAGAAAAAAGAAATAAAACATTAACAGACAATGGCGTAATTAATAATGCGAATAGGAATCTATATATTTAAAACGCTAAGCGATTTCTTTCGACAATCCGTTAGAACAAACTACTGCATCAAATTACACCATTCTTTTTTTAAATGAAAGATATTAGGACACAGATTTGTTATCGTGCATTCGTTTGTTCGAAAATTTAATTAATTAGCTGTAATTTTCAATTAAACATTTACTTCTGCTTATGACGTCATAAAGTTGACAATTCCCACTTTTGAGGGCATACAGTTTTTTCCCTGAACCCTGTGGTTCGCCAATCTTTTGACATTAACTAATATCAACTAGGTAATATTTTAACATTGTAGTATAAAATCTTTAAAAAAAAAAAAAAACTTAATTAGCTAGAATATAATCATAATAAAATATCTAAACGTAAACATATCAATATGAATAACAAATCTCACGTAAAATGTTGCAATTTAAATGATTCCAATTGAAACAAGATTTGGAGAGTTATCCTTGACGCCCAGCTAACATAAAAGTACCTATTTTATTTTATTTATTTACACACATATTCAAATTTATTATAAAACACCAGGTTGCAATACAAAGCAAAAATCGTCATTTAGGTAACCCAGGTGCGTCTGCGATATCTGTACTGATTTAATCAAAATTATTTTGGTTGCACCGCATATTGTAAAATTAATTAAATCCATGATTATTGTTTCTTTCTCAGATTAAAAATAAGAAAATTGGTACTTCTCTATTATCCCGTCGACCACTTTTCATAACAAAAAACTATCGCCAAACTGTAACGCCAAATAAACGGGAGAACGTTGCCATTGGAATATCAAAATAAATAAATAAATAAAATACATGAATTTAAGGACACAATTGTTATTTTAATTAATGAAATAACTAATAAATCAGTAAAACATAATGAAAAATAGACGCAAATCTCGAATTAAAAACCACTTGATGACGTAACAAATACGTATAATGCTTCTGACATCAAGTAAATCGGACTGTATTTTTGGCGTTTAATTTTACAGTTTGGCTATAATTTTTTGTTATGAAAAGTGGTCGACCGGATACTAGAAAAGTACCAGAAAATTTAATGTTTAACGAAATTCAATTATTTGACCGATCGCAAATTTTGGTTCTTTTCCGTTATACCGACACCATGCCATACATGTAAATATATGCTTGGCGACAATGGTGTCCGTATAATGGAAAAGTACTCAATTTTTTCTTAGTTCGGGCTATACCAAAAACAAACATTTTACAGGTAACAAAAAAATCGCCGAAAATGGCTGCTTCATCAGCTGTTATGACAGCAAAGTTGGATAAAATCTAATAACCTGAATTTTACAACGTTTATGCGAAACACCACAGAGAACACACGCTATTTTTATATAAATAGGGTATATTTAAACGAATAAGAGAACTAACAACCTTCAATAATATAATGCATGAAAAAGTAAACAACTAAGTGATTCAGCAAATCATAAAAATATGTATTTCTTAATATAACTATAAAATACAGAAAAATATTCTGGTACCATAAAAAATATTCATTATCCCGTCGAAATTCCGTGCATTATCCCGTCGTCCGATTAAGAAAAAAAAAACTATATGCAAATTAGGTACTTTTCGGTCAGCCGGCGCCAATAAAGTATATATATATATATATATATATATATATACATACACATAATAACAAACTCCAATGGAAAATTACTTGCAGAATCATTATCACAAAAGCCAACCAAAATCTATAAACCACATAAATTCAATACTAGAAAAACAAAACTATATACATTATATATATTTGTATCTATGTATGTATATACTATATATACATACATATATATATATATATATATATATATATATACATATATATATACTTCATTGGCGCCCTGCTAACCGAAAAGTACCTCAAATAATTCGCCGAACTGTAGCGCCCAATAAACAAACGGAAGAATGTTGCCATTAAATCTCAAAAAAAGAATAATAATAATAATAATAATAATAATAATTAAGAAAAGCCCCATTTACTAAAGTATCATTTATCAGTAACTTTTAACAATAAAATTTACAATATATTAATGAAAACAGAATCAAAAATAATTTTGGATATTTATTTATTTACATTATTTCTCTTAATTATGGAAAAGTAATAATCATCCTGATTATGTAAAGGAATGAAGAAACCATACAAATAAATTACACTTGAAAACATTAAAAATCTTCTTTTTCTGTAGATTGATTTATTATTGTAAAAAAAATTCTTCATCTTTACATAAAAATTGATTATCTTAAAACAATAGATGCGTTTCAGAAGATATGGATTTAAAACGAACAATGATTAAAGAAGACATTTTAAAAATTTTGATCAAAACATTTTAAATTTTTTTTTAACGTCGAATTTCGACGGTGCGTTTGTGGAGAAGCAATGCACATGCGCATAGGAGCTCATTCGGTTGCATTATCACAGGGGGGGGGGGATGTGTGCCTTATTTAATATGTTCTTTTATTGACTGAATATGAGATGAACGCAGGGATATGCTATTTGTATGATACTTCATAGGTTCAGGAAATTTTCTTTCTTGCCGTGGGGAATAGCGCGGTAATGTCAAACTGATTTCCATTTTGTTTACGGATTGTTTGTTTGGAGTTTGCATCGGAAATAATAACGTAATTCACTGGGGGAAATTTTTTTTAAATAAAATATTTGAAAGATTGTTTCATAAGCACCCCTACTTATGTAATAAAGAAGCTTATTTTACTAACTAGCCGCCACTGGTGACCAGTTTGGTCTCCTTTAAATGTATGTTAAGCACTGTAACACGTTACTTTTATTCATAATTTATTTTTTTCCGTAATCCTTCGCCAAACCGGAAGATTCTAAAACACAAAACAAAAAGTTTTGCGATCATGGTAGCATTTCGCATATTTTTTGTTGTTATGTATTTCATCTTTCTTGACAAAAACCGCTTAACCAATTTAAGCATTTATGCTTCATATCCGTCTGCTTATCAGTTGCAATATGTTTGCTAATGAGGAGATTCTTAAACATATTAAGTACTTTTCCGTAATTGGATCCATTGCCAAATGGCGTATTTTAGTTAATACGATTTGGTGCAATGAAGTCTATTTTGTGAAAGTCTTTAATGATATCCACATTTACACTAAACCATATTGTTGCCAATAATTTTTTGTTTGTTTGTTTGTTTCTCGCTAACTTTGGCTGTAGACTTGATTACGGGAGATTAGAAAATCTATCATTATTTTCATTTAAAACGTCTTGAATAATGTGACATAATCGGAGTGCATATTATAACGCGTAATTTTCGAGTATGGTTTGGTGAAATATTGAACTTTTGGAAGCCAGTTTTGATAATCACATTCCTTTTAAACCATATTTGCTGTCAGCACTTTTGACCCGTGGCGTAGAATCTGATTAAAATTCTCGAACTTCCTTCTAGATGCCGATCTCTGTTCGACTCTGTTTTTCTCTGCTTTCCTATTTTGATATAGTTCAGGAGTTTTCATAACTGCATAATTCCCTTACTTTGGCATTTCTGCTTAATGTCTACTGACTATTAAGATCCGTAATTTGTAAATACGCCACGCCAACATTACCGCCTATAATTCTAATTACAGCAACCCGTTTTTTCTCTCTATATTGCAACTCTATAGTTAATATAGTGCCCCGTCTACGACAGCTGTTCCATCAGAACATTTGATTTCAAAATAAAAGTATAGTTTCTAATTTGCACACGCGAAAAATAAAAGCTGGTATTGGCGATTTTAAAAATTCTATTGGCGAGATTTGCGCCCAAATAACACAAAAGTACTTAATGATGTTATGTATTTTGTAAATGTATATTAAATTACTGTTTTGAAAGCGATTGGTCATTAATAATGGTAAATATGATTGGTGATTAACAATCATTTTCGGTGGTCTCTCTTCCTTGCACGTATAATACATAAATACCAAATTAACTGACAATTTGTTTCGAAATTTGATTCATTAAATATCATTACATGAGTTGTATTTGTTTACATTCAGCTTACATCAAGAAAAGATAAAGAATGAAGTTGAGTTGTATAGCACATAATTATGGTAAACTTTGATTGTGTCACTGGTACGAATTATTTTTTTGACACCAGACAGCGCTCCAAAAAATCTTTCACGGAAAACTAACTTTACGAACGATTATCTCTATGGTTTAATGGTTTAATATTTTAAACCTTCACGACGAATGAATATTTTTTTTTTGTTGTTGTTTACTTTCATGGATAGAGAATTTGAACAGTGAAGCTAATTTCAACTGAAGTTATTGGAGAATATATACATAATTGAACGTAAGTCATCTCTCGAATATTAATTTATTTTGAACGATCTTTCTAAAAATGTCACATTTATGAAGTTTTATTCGAAAAAATAATTTTGAATAAAAATGGCCGCCTGGCATATGAAAAAGTGAAGCGGGCATTCAGGAACTGTTGATGACAGTCACATGACTTACGGTTTTATTATAGAGATATTGCTATTGTAATTTTTTCCGTCAAGTTTTGACGTGTACCATCTAGTCTATATATTTAAAACGCTAAGCGTTTTCTTTCGGCAATCCGTGAGAACAAACTACTGCATCAAATTACATAATTCTTTTTTTTAATGAAAGATATTTGGACACAGATTTGTTATCGAACATTTGTTTATTCGAAAATTTAATTAATTAGTCGTAATTTTAAATTAAACTTTTTCTTCTGCGTATGACGGTATAAAATCGGCAAACAGATAACTTCCCCTGTTGCGAGGCCCAGAATAACGAAAAACCTTTATGGTTGCGACGTTGCGAGGATAAAAGAGCAATAATAAATATTAAAGGCACGTGGATTTTAGGCCGAATTTTTCAATTTGCAAGTTAAATTTCGGTAAAATATTTATCGCGTGCACTTTTTTTTAAAAGCGAATAAAAATTCATATTTATTGTGACGTCACGGAAATATTGTCCATTGGGTTTATTTTATCATTATAACTTTGTTTATACCATTTTTTCATTACAATTAAATACAAAATATATTTGTATTTGTATACATGGTGTTTAAGCATAAAAGTAACGTATATAAAGTAAATGTGAAAAGTTTGCGCCGGTGAGAATGACGTTATGCTTAGCTTGAAATGCATTTTAACATTGATAAAACTAAAGAGAAAAATTTATTCGATTGTGTCAACATGACGTAATTTTAACTGATTTTTCCATTTTTAATTATAAAGATTAGAATTGCGGAGACTTTATTGATTGATTCGTCTGGATTGCATATCTTGATTACATGTTACCAATTACTACTTTTTTCTAAATTATAGGTTAGAAGATTTCATTTTTTAATAAAAAAAAATTCGCAAAAGTAAAGGATTTCACGAAAATTAAAATTATTAAAAATAGTGTTACGGTAGAAAAAAAAACCTTGAAATAATGATTATATTTTTAGCTAGAATAAACAATGTAAGGCTAATATTTTACAGGAATTATTTTGGTAGGTTTATTATAAGTTCATTTAGCAGTTCCTTATTAGCGGCAAAATCCTATTTCTTTCACTGTGAATTTCTTTTTCGATGTCAAAAAATGGTAGTCTACTTTTTGACACCAGCCAAAGCACAGTGGCAATTTTTAGAAATGTATAGTGTGACAACAAACGGCGCAATCGCTTTAGTTTTCATCGCGCTTACATCACTTCTAAATACTACAAATTTCTATTTTTTATGCATTTTAATACATTTTTCAATTTCAATTCTTACATCACCAATTAGAAAAAAATTAGTATTCAAATGAAATTTATTTGAAAACTGCCGCTTATTTTAACGATTTTTTAAATAATTTTCAAGCATGAAATGTTTTTCAATTCTATCTCTTCAATGACCACCACTTTGCTTCAATAATGTAAAATAGCCCTTAGAAAATTGCCACAATTGAAAATAGATTTCCGTAACCATCATAAAAAGTGAATAATAATAATAATAATAATAATAAACCTAACAAAGCATAAGATCAGATTATCCATAAGATAGAGCATTTTGGCGCTAAACTAAAATCTGTCAACCCCCTCCCCCCACTATTTTCAGTTTATGTTTAACATAAAATTGATATGTTGAATTCGTTGATGTGTATGTTGCATCAGAATATGCTAGGAATTGTATTTTTACTATTTTTTTAAAGATTCATTGGGTATTTAACTGTATAAGAAGAAAAAGATCCCCAACTGTGATGGAAAAAGAATAATCATCCTGATTATGTACAGGGACCGAAGAAACCATACAAATAAATTACATTTGAAAACATTAAAAATCTCCCTCATCTACAGATTGATTTATTATTGTAAAAAAAAAATTCTTCATCTTTGCATAAAAATTGATTAACATAAAACAATGGATGCGTTTTAGAAGATATGGATTTGAAACGAACAATGATTAAAGAGGACATTTTAAAACTTTTAATTTAAACATTTTAAAACTTTTTTTAACGTCGAATTTTGACGGTGCTTTTGATGTGCAATGCACATGCGCATAGGAGCTCATTCGGTTGCATTATTACAGGCCGGGAAGTGGGGGGGGGGGGAGATGTGGACTTTATTTACTATGTTCTTTTATTTACTGAATATGAGAAGAACGTAGGAATATACTATTTGTATGATACTTCATAGGTCTATGAAATTTTCTTTCTTGCCGTGGCGAATATGACGATAATGTCAAACTGATTTGCATTACACAGTTGTTTACAAATTGTTTGTTTGGAGTTTGTATCGGAAATAGTACTGTATTTCACTGGGGGGAAAAAAACTTTTAAAATAAAATATTTGAAAGGCTGTTGCATACGCACCCCTTCTTAAATAATAAAGCTTATTTTACTGATATTGTTATAGTATTTTTTTCCGTCACTTTTTGACGGGTTCCATCTAGTTTTTAATAAAGAAGGGGAGAGGGGGTAAAAACTACTTTTTTTTTTTTTTAAATATCGCATTTAGTCCACATGACAGATATTATTATGACAGAGTACAATCGCGGGCCGGTTCAGATATTTGAAAAAACGAAAAAATAGGCAAGTAAATTTTTACTTTATAAAAAACGACTTTTTTTTTCTGGAAAATGAAATTTATTTGGATTTATTAAAGAAAGGATAAAGTGTTTGAAAGGAATATTAAACGAAACCCTTTGAGCGATCTTCGATCACACTTACCCACTTGTTTATCATTTTCGCATATCAGGAAGTAGGTGATAAATTCATTACACAATTCTACTTTGAAATACATGAACCGAATTAAGTTAAATAAAAGAGCGTAAAAATTACCTTCGATATGTTTAATATTCATCAATCGAATCAAGCAGAAAATGTAATAAGTTACTGCCAATTCTTTATTTCTTTATATAATTCTTTGTTTCTTTAAATTACAGGAAAGATAAATTATTTACAGAACAATGGAAAAACTACATCAGATTTTTAAAAAACGAAAAAAAATAAATTTACAGTTATTTTTCACAGATAAACTGTATGCTATTTTTCACGTTTATTTTTAATTGCTAACAATAATGAATTAGAAATAGGTTACTATTCATCCGGTATTAGAGGAAAAACAAGAACGAAAAATCATGCTTCAAGCATAGAATATGTAACACTTTCCAACACTTCCAAAATACTTTTACAAATCTTTACCGTTTAATAAGGTAAAAGTTATTGTCTAAGCCAGGGTCGACTATGGCACGTGAAAGGCTATTTTTGGCACGCCGTTGATTTAAATTCTAAATCAAAATTCAGTCAAACTCCCTAAAATTCTGAACATCGTTATTTTTCTTCCATTAATACACGAGCTTGACTGAAAATAGCCTTTGTTTGTTATAATAAGTACATGTGTACTTGTCATATCATTGAATTACCCGCTCAGAACATATGATCACTGTCCCGTCCCCCCCTCCCCCCCTTCGTCCTCGGTTTTGTACTGCCGGCACCGATGATCGCATTAAAAGAGAGAGAAATGTAGCAAATAAACTATTTTTTGCTTTATTGTTACTGAAATTTATTCATCAGTTAATATTGCTTGTTGATCTGCATATGAGGCTTTATTTAGCTTTTGCTGTAATTTGTTAATTAATTTTTAATCAGTTAAAATGACAAAAGTATTAATTAAAAGATGCCCTTTTTTCAGATAAGTTAAGAAAAAAAATAATACATTGGTTGTTAAAACAGTTTTAAAATGAAATGAAAACTATAATTTCAAAAGTATTTTGTCTGCCGATAGTGAAAGAACATGAAAAAATGGGATTTGTAAACAATTTAAAGATATTTCCAATAAATAAGTACCAAACAAAATCTATTAGATTTTTCCTGCCTTAGAAGTAACTTACTCTAATCATTTTAAATTATTTAATTCATTAAAGATGCTTAAATTAAGATAATAGTAAATGATAATACTAATATGTTGAATATTGGATAACGAGAAATATTTTTGTCTTTTATGTATCGGCTTCATGGAGGGTGGAGGGGGGTAATTAATCTAGCAGACGACAGGCTGCCGATTCAATTCTGTTATATATAAATCTGAGTAAATTTAGTGGCTAGTCATTTTATTATTATTCTGATTTGCTTTTATTCTAGTAATGCTTTCATCAACTCTATTATGCATGATCTTTTTTATTATTACACTAACTTCCTATAATCAACGATGGTAATCTAAGACTGATTAGATTGCACCGTTAAAGTTAAATTTTTATTCAACATAGCCAATTTGTCTAAAAAATAGAAAGTGCAAGATAGTAGAGAATTTCAAACGTAGTGGACTGATATTTATGGGATGATTAATAAAAATGTTTAGGCTCTGTGCGTTTTATTCCCCGGACAGTGGTCTACAGTAAAACAGCATTTTGAAACAAATCACAAACCCCTTTCCCCAAACACTTATGCAAAACAAAAGGAATTCATTGCCAGTGCAATTAAAGAGAAAATAATCTGTTGACATCTATGATTACATATATCAGCAAAGATTCTCAAACTAGAGTCGCAAGTTTCTCGGCTGTGAATGTCATTGTTCGGAATGGTACATTTTTCTGCAATGGAGAGTTTTTGAAGGAATCCTGGTTAACATGCGCTCCATCACTGTTTAACGATTTTGAAAATAAAGATAAAACAATTTAACTAATTAAATATACTCCTTTATCAAGATATACAGTCAAAGATAGAATCTTAAAAATGGCAGAAAATGTAAGAGAGCAACCAAAGTCTGATATCGTCGTTTCCTTTCACCTTATTTTATCTTGATGAAAGTACAGATGTAACTAAATCTGCTCGTTTAGCTGTTTTCGTACGATATTTTGTTGAAAATGACATTAAGGAAGAATTATTCTCGTTATTATAATTAGCAATTACAATCAAAGGTGCAAATATTTGTACAGCAGTTATAAATTCACGTACTGAAAAATAAATAAATTTGTATAAAATAGTTAATGTTGCAATTGAAGAGGGCATCAGTAATGGGTAAAATAATGGGCATAATGGGTAAAATAAATGTTTTTTTTTCAGTTTATTTCGAACTCATATTGGACATATTATTCTTGGATTTCACTGCATCATCATACATCAACAAGTCGTGGGTGCATAGGCTGGTTTTGAATCTCTTGGTGATATTCACAAGCTGTAGTCACAAAAATAGTTAATCTCATATCGTTACAGGCTTTAAATAAACGAAAGTTTGACGCTTTGTTAGATCTACCTTATTTCCACAAACTATAGCTACTTTATAGTATAAACAAACATTTGTGAAAATGAGAGTGATAACGAACTCGGTGAAGAGAAACTAACACCGAATTCCAAGATGCTATGGCTGCATTACGTACCTTATGAAGTTTTAAATTTTCTTCTGAAAAAATAAGATTTTGCTGCTATGCTTATGAAATTAGAAAGTAAAATTTAATCAACAAAAACCAAAGAGAAAACAGATTTCTTAGGCAGACATTTTAGGTAATGTTTTTTATATTTCCTAATTTCTTCTTTTGAATTGTAATATATTTTAAAAATAATAATTTTCCATTTAATAGCAGGTGTAAAACAAATATTTTGAAGATATGATTCGAAAATGATTTTTTAAATCTTTCTTTTCTAATTGTCTATTTTAAAATAAAATTACCTTAATTATAAAACCACCACTCAGCTTAAGATGTCAAAATCAACAGATCCTAAGGGCAACATCATGTATTACCATAATTATTACAGTCATTTGGCAAGTTCTCTCGATTTGAGATTTTAATAGTTTTTTTTACGATTGATATAATTATATCTTATTATTTCTTTATAATTATATCCACTTCTTTCTATAATTATTACTTATCATTAATTAACTTTTCTTGTGACAAGTTGTTTTGGTTTGAGTTTTCAATATTATACGTTATTTAATTTAATATGTATGTTGATATTACCTGAAGGTTTCTTATCCATATCTTAATCTAATAATAATAATAGTAATTTTATTCATTGTTTTTATAGGGTTTTTAGGCGGGGGGGGGGGTGGGGGTGGAGGCTCGTTGGCACGCTATGGTCACTTGAAAAGTTTTTTCGACAAAAATTGACACGCGGATGTGAAAAGGTTCGCCGACCTTGGTCTAAGCAAACAATTTGGAAAAATTGTAACACATTTTACAATTTAATTTCAGACATTACTGACAATATTCGGAAAAATCCCCGAATTATTTTGTGCATCCCTATATATGGCTGCCCTGTAAAGGATCTGTATAGAATATATGCATATCAAGTAATAGGCAAAAAATTAGTTAGATTTGAAAACGCGTACCGCAACTGAAAACACACTTCCAGCAATTATTGTTAACAGGCAGTACTTTAACCGAATTCCATTGTGTGTCCCTGTAAATGAACGATGAATGCTATGCACACAGTATTCTATAGTAAGCCTCCTGTAGTGCACCTTAGTGATATATATCAATTTCAATATGTTTGAAATAGTGTAGCATCATTAAAATAAACCGCAAGCGATTTTCCTCATAGACCATAATGTAATGGAATACTTTTGAGTGTCCCTGTAAAGGAACTATAAGTGCTACACACTTCATTTTTAATACCGAACAGGCCATAGTATGCCTCAATAACATAAATCAATTGCATGTCAATCCGAGTATATTTACGCGAATTAGAGCTCGGACAGACAAACAAACCTAATTCATAAACACTTTTCATATATGTTGGAAAGTGTTAACAAGTTGGAAATTGTACGTCAAACGTAACAAACGAGGTGCGTTCGTACTATAGCTAGTTATACAAATATTCAGATCTTGATGATTTTTAATTCTGTGAAATGAATCATATCGTCTGCAGATTAATTTCTGTAAGTATCTCGGTCGCTTCACGATTAAACCTCGGAAGCTCCTATAACAAGAAAGCACCGATTTTTAAAAAATAATTCAAATTTGTTAATAAATATTTTTATTAATATCTTCTATAGATTTGATTCGATTTTCATAAAATTTGAAATGTCTAGACAAAATTCTGCAAAGATTATATATATTTAATTTCAAATCATTTGTTTGAGTAGTTTTTGCGCTGCTATATGCGGACAGACGGACGGACAGACCAACAGACAGACGGTCGGACCAGACGACGACTGTAGGTGCTATGTATTTATATAATTACGAACGCACCTAAAAAGGGTTGGGGGTAGGGTAGACACAATCAATATCAATTTAAATTTTTGTTTATATTGTTTAAAGTTTGAAGTTGTGAGAACTTGAATCTATTTTCATGCAATGTCTCATACAGAATTTAAAAAACATACATCTCTCTGTATATTTAAAACACAAACCTTTTATTATGCTTTATTTTTAATTTGAAATTTTTTTAATGAAACTTCTTCAAAGTGGTGGTACGTGCTACTTCCATTCCTACATTACAGAGAAAAGGAGAAATAACTGGAATTATTATATCACTAGCTGTTACCCGTGACTTCGTTCACGTAACATTAAAAAAAGAATAAATGCATTAATTTAGCAAAACATTTCGCTCGATAATTAACAACATATATAATTAACCAAAGCTTTATCACATTTTATAGGAGACCATACGGTATTTGTTTGTTATAGGGGCCTTGACATAATCCAGTCTTAAAAAAGTGAAATTTCATGCCAAATAATATATACAATCGCGAAAATGAAACTGAAACTAATGAAAAAAGGAGGACCCAGTAAAATGGTGAAAATCGAGAAATTCTTTTTCGTAAAACGAAAAACAACACCGGCAGAATTCTTCTATACAACAGTGCATTTTAGGTGGTATTTGGTGTACAATTTGTATATGTGTGCATTGCTAAATGGGCATTATTATATTGTTTATTTGCATAGACATGTGTTATATATTTCTTACTACATTATCTTGTTTATGTATATATTAAATTAAGTGTTTCACGCTAAGTGGTGTAAATAGTGAACAAACTGCTTGTGGATTTTATACATTGATAGATATTTCGCAAAGATATAACAATCTGATGCGATTCTAAAATGTAAATAAAGGTTGCTAGAAAGTACTTTAAATTCTGCCCAATTTAACCTCGATATTTTCTTTATCGCGTCAAGAACACTATTAGCAAATAAATACCGACGACACAAATCTGATTATCTAAATTTACATATTTTTGTTGGTATATATAGGATTATTTTAATTTATTTCATGCGCTTGAAATTTTTTACGCTTTCTCTAGGGTTAGGTGTCGAATAAATGTACTTTGTTATTTTATTTTGCCATTTCTATTTATTCTATTATCCATTCATTCCATTTATGGATATTGATTTAATTTACATATTCGTGTCAAAGAATATTCTTTAAAGTTATTATCAGGATTAGGATAGGATACGATTAGGGTTACGATTAGGAATAAAAATTGAACGACAATGGCATGACCGATTCAGGTTTAAAGTATGAACCATCATGAAGCAATAAGAAAATTAGAAAATTATCGTCTAATAGTTTTTAATATGTTTTACAGTCATAGTTGGCATCAAAGGGGAGCGGGGAAATGATCATCTAAAATACCATTAAGTGTTTACCACGCAAAAAACAAATCTGGTTACAACAATGTATTTAATTTTGCGCCAAATTTCACTTGATAAAAAAAAAAGCAAATTGACTATGGACTTAATTACAGACCCCTAACATTGTTATTCTCGGAAATTTCCTACATGTATATGTAAAAAAAATTCTACTATATAGAACGCGCTTTCACGTTTATAATGTTACGAATTGGCACGATCGGCTTGTTCAAGTTTACACAATTCGGCTGGAAGAAAAGATTCATTACTTTTTGATTTCTTCTTTGCTTTTGCATTACGCGAATTTGTTGGTAAAATCGATTTTCTTTTCGATAACATTGTTGTTTTTTAAGTTTAAAAAATATTGTAATTTTACTTAAACATTGCTTTAAAATCTATGCAATTTTTCTTAACAACTTTAAAAAAAGCTATATTTAAAAACGACAACAAAGTTTTCCCTATTTTAAAACTAAAAGAAATGTAAAATTAAATTCCGGTTCGAAACGACGATTTACAAGTATGTTTAGATTGTGGGAAAATGATAGAGGAAAAATGCTGTAACTTCGACACAATCATACTAAATCTTTAGCTTTTATGAGAGAAGCAACTTTCTTTTAAAAATTTAGTTATTTTTATTAAGATTTTCTGATTTTCGATACGGATAATTTTGCGATGCATATCATTGACATTTGCCATCCAATATATATATATATATATATATATATATATTATTTTATTTTTTTACTTTATAAAATTTAAATTAAAAATATGGTATCTTTATGTTAGCCGTGTGCAGACGATAAATCGCCAACCTATCCCATCATTCGTATTGAATTCATTAAAAATATAAATCTTTCACTCATTTCATTTAAAACACAGAACTTTAATTTACAACACATACATTTAAAATACATATATTACGTACATTTAAAATAATTCCTTTCATGTCAAAAATAAAAAGAAAAAAAAAGAGAAATTAATCACAAATAATTTGATAACCCACTGTATTTCAACATAAAAATTGCAAATCTGTTTTATTTTTCTATATATGACATCACATTCGCTTGCTTTCCATACTTACTCGTATTTATGCACTTTGTATTATTATCAAATATTTGAAAACGCACGTTTTGTTTCTAATATGACATCATTTCATATTCTGTTTAATTCTTAAATAATTCATTTCCTTTTTCACATGGAAATTTTTCACTTGAAAATAAATTGTTGATTAAAAATTATTACTCAGGGGTTTTATTTTATATTGGCAACGATAAAGTATTAGCAACGGTAAAATAAATTTAACCATTTTAAAAAAAAGCTGCAAAACCGGGCCCTTTGGGCCAAACCAACCAAACCAACCAACCATTTTAAAATATACGAAAAAATGTCCATTTATTCTCTATGAAAATAATGAAATTTTGAATTATTAAGAAAAATATTGAAATCAAATAAACAAAAACCATTCTATGTTCATTTGAGGGTTATAATCAACTTATATGCAAAGATACAAGATAATTAAATGCTTCATTTTGACGCTGGCTTCAGCCTAACATTTGCACACAATGAGATTTATAATATTACTAGCTGTTACCCGTGACTTCGTTCACGTAACATTAAAAAAATAATAAATGCATTAATTTAGTAAAACATTTCACTTGATAATTAACAACATATATAATTAACCAAAGCTTTATCACATTTTATAGGAGACCATACGGTATTTCTTTGCTATAGGGGCTTTGACATAACCCAGTCTTAAAAAAGTGAAATTTCATGCCAAATAATATATACAATCGCGAAAATGAAACTGCAACTAATGAAAAAAGGAGGACCAAGTAAAATCGTCAAAATCGAGGAATGCCTCTTCGTAAAACAACACTGGCAGAATTCTTCTATACAACAGTGCATTTTAGGTGGTATTTGGTGTACAATTTGTATATGTGTGCATTGCTAAATGGGCATTATTATATTGTTTATTTGCATAGACATATGTTATATATTTCTTACTACATTATCTTGTTTATGTATATATTAAATTAAGTGCTTCACGCTAAGTGGTGTAAATAGTGAACAAACTGCTCTTGGATTTTATACATTGATAGATATTTCACAAAGATATAACAATCTGAGGCGATTCTAAAATGTAAATAAAGGTTGCTTAGAAAGTACTTTAAATTCTGCCCAATTTAACCTCGATATTTTCTCTATCGCGTCAGGAACACTATAAGCAAATAAATACCGACGAAACAAATCTGATGATCTAAATTTACATATTTTTGTAAGTATATATACGATTATTTTGATTTATTTCATGCGCTTGAAATTTTTTACACTTTCTCTAGGGTTAGGTGTCGAATAAATGTACTTTCTTGTTATTTTATTTTGCCATTTCTATTTATTCTATTTTCCATTCATTCCATTTATGGATACTGATTTAATTTACATATTCGTGTCAAAGAATATTCTTTAAAGTTATTATCAAGATTAGGATAGGATACGATTAGGGTTACGATTAGGAATAAAAATTGAACGACAATGGCATGACCAATTCAGGTTTAAAGTATGAACCAGGAAGTCTATTTACATCATGAAGCAATAAGAAAATTAGAAAATTATCGTCTGATATTTTTTAATATGTTTTACAGTCATAGTTGACATCAAAGGTGAGCAGGGAAATGATCATCTAAAATACCATTAAGTGTTTATCACGCAAAAAACAAATCTGGTTACAACAATGTATTTAATTTTGGGCCAAATTTCCCTTGATAAAAAAAAAAAAAAAAAAAAAAAAAAAAAAAAAGCAAATTGATTATGGACCTAAGTACAGACCCCTAACCTTCCTATTCTCGGAAATGTTCTACCTATATGTAAAAAAAAAATCTACTATATAGAACACGCTTTCACATTTATATAGTTATGAATTGGCACGATTGGCTTGTTCAAGTTTACACAATTCGGCTGGAAGAAAAGATTCATTACTTTTTGATTTCTTCTTTGCTTTTGCATTACGCGAATTTGTTGGTAAAATCGATTTTCTTTTCGATAACATTGTTGTTTTTTAAGTTTAAAAAATATTGTAATTTTACTTAAACATTGCTTTAAAATCTATGCAATTTTTCTTAACAACTTTAAAAAAAGCTATATTTAAAAACGACAACAAAGTTTTCCCTATTTTAAAACTAAAAGAAATGTAAAATTAAATTCCGGTTCGAAACGACGATTTACAAATATGTTTAGATTGTGGGAAAATGATAGAGGAAAAATGCTGTTACTTCGACACAATCATACTAAATCTTTAGCTTTTATGAGAGAAGCAACTTTCTTTTAAAAAATATAGTTATTTTTATTAAGATTTTCTAATTTTCGATACGGATAATTTTGCGATGCATATCATTGACATTTGCCATCCAATATATATATATATATATATATATATATATATATTATTTTATTTTTTTACTTTATAAAATTTAAATTAAAAATATGGTATCTTTATGTTAGCCGTGTGCAGACGATAAATCGCCAACCTATCCCATCATTCGTATTGAATTCATTAAAAATATAAATCTTTCACTCATTTCATTTAAAACACAGAACTTTAATTTACAACACATACATTTAAAATACATATATTACGTACATTTAAAATAATTCCTTTCATGTCAAAAATAAAAAGAAAAAAAAAGAGAAATTAATCACAAATAATTTGATAACCCACTGTATTTCAACATAAAAATTGCAAATCTGTTTTATTTTTCTATATATGACATCACATTCGCTTGCTTTCCATACTTACTCGTATTTATGCACTTTGTATTATTATCAAATATTTGAAAACGCACGTTTTGTTTCTAATATGACATCATTTCATATTCTGTTTAATTCTTAAATAATTCATTTCCTTTTTCACATGGAAATTTTTCACTTGAAAATAAATTGTTGATTAAAAATTATTACTCAGGGGTTTTATTTTATATTGGCAACGATAAAGTATTAGCAACGGTAAAATAAATTTAACCATTTTAAAAAAAAGCTGCAAAACCGGGCCCTTTGGGCCAAACCAACCAAACCAACCAACCATTTTAAAATATACGAAAAAATGTCCATTTATTCTCTATGAAAATAATGAAATTTTGAATTATTAAGAAAAATATTGAAATCAAATAAACAAAAACCATTCTATGTTCATTTGAGGGTTATAATCAACTTATATGCAAAGATACAAGATAATTAAATGCTTCATTTTGACGCTGGCTTCAGCCTAACATTTGCACACAATGAGATTTATAATATTACTAGCTGTTACCCGTGACTTCGTTCACGTAACATTAAAAAAATAATAAATGCATTAATTTAGTAAAACATTTCACTTGATAATTAACAACATATATAATTAACCAAAGCTTTATCACATTTTATAGGAGACCATACGGTATTTCTTTGCTATAGGGGCTTTGACATAACCCAGTCTTAAAAAAGTGAAATTTCATGCCAAATAATATATACAATCGCGAAAATGAAACTGCAACTAATGAAAAAAGGAGGACCAAGTAAAATCGTCAAAATCGAGGAATGCCTCTTCGTAAAACAACACTGGCAGAATTCTTCTATACAACAGTGCATTTTAGGTGGTATTGGTGTACAATTTGTATATGTGTGCATTGCTAAATGGGCATTATTATATTGTTTATTTGCATAGACATATGTTATATATTTCTTACTACATTATCTTGTTTATGTATATATTAAATTAAGTGCTTCACGCTAAGTGGTGTAAATAGTGAACAAACTGCTCTTGGATTTTATACATTGATAGATATTTCACAAAGATATAACAATCTGAGGCGATTCTAAAATGTAAATAAAGGTTGCTTAGAAAGTACTTTAAATTCTGCCCAATTTAACCTCGATATTTTCTCTATCGCGTCAGGAACACTATAAGCAAATAAATACCGACGAAACAAATCTGATGATCTAAATTTACATATTTTTGTAAGTATATATACGATTATTTTGATTTATTTCATGCGCTTGAAATTTTTTACACTTTCTCTAGGGTTAGGTGTCGAATAAATGTACTTTCTTGTTATTTTATTTTGCCATTTCTATTTATTCTATTTTCCATTCATTCCATTTATGGATACTGATTTAATTTACATATTCGTGTCAAAGAATATTCTTTAAAGTTATTATCAGGATTAGGATAGGATACGATTAGGGTTACGATTAGGAATAAAAATTGAACGACAATGGCATGACCAATTCAGGTTTAAAGTATGAACCAGGAAGTCTATTTACATCATGAAGCAATAAGAAAATTAGAAAATTATCGTCTGATATTTTTTAATATGTTTTACAGTCATAGTTGACATCAAAGGTGAGCAGGGAAATGATCATCTAAAATACCATTAAGTGTTTATCACGCAAAAAACAAATCTGGTTACAACAATGTATTTAATTTTGGGCCAAATTTCCCTTGATAAAAAAAAAAAAAAAAAAAAAAAAAAAAGCAAATTGATTATGGACCTAAGTACAGACCCCTAACCTTCCTATTCTCGGAAATGTTCTACCTATATGTAAAAAAAAAATCTACTATATAGAACACGCTTTCACGTTTATATAGTTATGAATTGGCACGATTGGCTTGTTCAAGTTTACACAATTCGGCTGGAAGAAAAGATTCATTACTTTTTCATTCATTTCTTCTTTACTTTTGCATTACGTGAATTTGTTGGTAAAATCGATTTTCTTTTCGATAACATTGTTGTTTTTTAAGTTTAAAAAATATTGTAATTTTACTTAAACATTGGTTTAAAATCTATGCAATTTTTTTTATCCTACAAGACTTTACAAAAATCTATTATGAAACAACTTTAAAAAAAGCTATATTTAAAAAAGACAACAAAGTTTTTCCTATTTTAAAACTGAAAGAAATGTAAAATTAAATTCCGGTTCGAAACGACGATTTACAAATGTGTTTCGATTGTGGGAAAATGATAGAGGAAAAATGCTGTTACTTCGAGACAATCATATTAAATCTTTAGCTTTTATGAGAAAAGCAACTTTCTTTTAAAAAATATAGTTATTTTTATTAAGATTTTCTGATTTTCGATACGGGTAATTTTGCGATGCATATCATTGACATTTGCCATCCTTCATACTTTGTATTATTATCAAATATTTGAAAACACACGTTTTATGTGTAATATGACATCATTTCATATTCTGTTTAATTTTTAAATAATTCATTTCCTTTTCATTTTGTCACGTGGAAAATTTTCACTTGAAAATAAATTGTTGATTAAAAATTATTACTCAGTGGTTTATTTTATATTGGCAACGATAAAGTATTAGCAACGGTAAAATAAATTTAACCATTTTAAAAAAAGCTGCAAAACCGGGACCCTTTGGGCCAAACCAACCAAACCAACCAACCATTTTAAAATATACGAAAAAATGTCCATTTATTCTGTATGAAAATAATGAAAATTTTAATTTTAAAGAAAAATATTGATATAAAATAAACAAAAACCAGCCTATATTCATTTGAGGGTTATAATCAACTTATATGCAAAGATACAGGATAATTAAATGCTTCATTTTGACGCTGGCTTCAGCCTAACATTTGCACACAATCAGATTTATAATATTATTAGGATATACGAAAAAATGTCCATTTATTCTGTATGAAAATAATGAAAATTTTAATTTTTAAGAAAAATATTGATATAAAATAAACAAAAACCAGCCTATATTCATTTGAGGGTTATAATCAAATTATATGCAAAGATACAGGATAATTAAATGCTTCATTTTGACGCTGGCTTCAGCCGAACATTTGCACACAATCAGATTTATAATATTATTAGGATTAGGATAGGATTACTGATTCCATTTTCTCATTCCACTTAAAAACTAGTCGTTGGGGGCCACCGTAATACTTACCCATCATGGATATGCATAATGTAAAATATTAAAATAAAAATGTGTAAACTACTTAAAAAATGCATTGCAATTCAAATAAAATCGTGACTTGATGACGTCATAAACTTTAAAGGCTCGATTACTGAATTGCTTGAAAGAGGTTTTTCCTTATAACTCCAAAAATAATAATCCTATTAACTAGAGGTTTATTGCATCTGATTAAGCGTCAAATTTCCAATTAAAATATATCTTTGAAGTGAAATTTGGAAGAAATACAGTGTCATGAAAAATCGAAGAGTGTGGAAAATAGGATTCCAAATATCTCGGCAACTCATTATCCGATCGACTTCATGCTGTATGCAAAATTTATGTTTTTTTACTGTCTTTTATATTCATTTCTTAAAATAACCAATTTCGAAAATTTTTGTATACTGTAACGCAGAAAACCCCTTCCCGAAAATAGACTCTTCCCGGTGCGCCACGCATCACGTGATCTAGAAATATTTTCGTTCAGTGGAGTTGTCATGTGAGTTTTGCCGATGGAAGTATGTTTTTTTTCGAAGAGCGGTGTTAAAAAAACAGAATATTGTTATGTCATGGGTTATTTTGTTCTCCGAAAATGTGAAAGTGAAGTCCTATATATTCGTGTAATGTGTCGTAATGTGTGTGCTTTGTGTCAAGAAATAAATAAAATTTTGAAAATGCCAGCAATCTTTTACTTCTGGTCTTATTAAAGAAATAGTCTTTCAGCCCCGAGATACGAAAAGTATAAGTATTCTACAGTGAGTGCTATAAAAGTTGGCTCCCCAACTCGGGCTAGAAATCCACAGGGATTTATATAATGATATTGTGAATAGTGATAAAATGATTTATTTCTACAAATCAAGTGAAAAGTGCTAAATTTCTACAACTCGAATCCGTAGTGAAAGTGATAATGATTTATTTCTGCAACTAGAAATCTGCAGATAAAATGCAAAGTGCTTTATTTCGACAAATAAAATTCGCAGTGATATTGTTTTACATCAAGAAGGATCTTAGGATCGTATTTAAGTTTTGGAAGCTCTTTCGTTTTCAGCAGTTATAACCAAAAAATGGCGCAACCGGGCGCCATTGCAGTATACGATTTTCATGTGTTCTTAAAATTCTAAAAATTGTTTTGTGTACGCCCAAGAAATGCATTATATGTGTTTACAGATTTCTACAAATTATGTAACTCATGTGTGTCTTCGAAAAAACGGATCCGTAATTTCTTCTTATAAAAAACAAATAATGCATTCTTATTCTTTTCATCGTTGGGATATTCTTAACTTAAGTTTGGTTAATCTTAATATTATTCTGGTTCATTATTAACTTCAGTTTGATTATTCTTAAATTCAGTTACATTATTCATAACATTATTTTGGTTTTCTTACATTATTTTGTTATGTTTTATTTTGTTCTTGCATTATTTCCCCTTCCCCCCTTCCCTTACTTTTGATTTTATTTTTGAATGCTTATCGTGACTGTTGAAATAAATAAGTTTTTATTGATTCAGAAAAAAAAAAAAAAAAAAAAAGAAAGAAAGAAAGTAAAACTGATATCAGTTTCAAGTAAAATTATTATATTATCAGTTTCAAGTAAAATTATTATATTATCAGTTTCAAGTAAAATGATTATATTATTGTTTTCAGGTCAAATTAATATAAAGTATTCGTAATTTTATCGCCGTTATCATAAAGATGTTTTGTTTTTCTTTTATTATTAGTTTTAAAAGAGTTGATTACTTTTTGTTTTTCTTTTATTATTGATTTTGAAATAACTGAGTACAGTTTCGATATAAATGTTTGTTCTTATTTAATATTGGACGTAAGTATTTAATTCTGAGTTCTCGATTGAGAAAAGAAGCATTATTGTGGAATTTAAAACTGAATGAGTAAGTTATGCAAGTTTTGTTGTTTTGATTTTTTTAAGGTAGAAAGTTTTTTTTTTAAATTGTACTGAACAAAACAGATATTAAGCTGTCTTAGTAATTTAAAAATAATATTGGTTGAGAATTTAATTATTCCGTTATGTGTTCTGATTTCGTTTAGAATATTATTTAAGGAACAATTTAATTATTCAGTTATGTGTTTTGATTTCATTTAGAATATTATTTAAGTGACAATTATTCAGTTATGTGTTTTGTTTTCATTTAGAATATTACTTAAGTGACAACTATTCAGTTGCAATTTATTTCATTTGAAATATTGTTTTGAATGTGTCGCGTTATGAAATCCAGTTTATTTTTAATGTTTGTTCTGTTTTGTAGTAATAGTTTATATTATGGTTAAAGCTCACTGTTTCGTTTTATTAAAAGTTTATATGATTTGTAACGGCAAAACTCACGTTTGGGGTACGGTTTAAACGAAATTTTTGGCATTTATAGGGTTTTCGGCTAGTTGTTTTGCTAAAATTAAAAATGTCTGAACTTAATAGAGCTCGCAAAGAGGATATGTTCCAGGTTGCGTTAGAAATGAATTTAGATGTGCAAACCACTATGACCGTTGTTACATTGCGGGAAAAAATCAAATCCTCCCCCTCGTTCGATGTTGATTTTGTGAATTCATTAGTCAGGAATCAAATTCCAACTCGGGAAGAAGAACAACGTAGGCGAGAATTAGAGGATAAACAAAAAGAAGCCGAGTTAGAGCAGCATAAGCTGGAATTAGAAGAGAAGCGTAGGGCGGAAGAGATGGTGTTTAAAAAGCTTGAGATGAATTTTGAGCTTGAGAAGCTCAAGTTGGAGCTTCCGGTGGAGTGCTAGGTGGTAATGCGACAAGGATAGTATCTCACGCGGAAAGTAAGATAGATGTCCAAAGGTTGTTGCCTACATTCAGGCCAGAAACAGATGATGTAACATTGTTTTTGATTCTTCTGGAACGCCAGTTAAAGCTCTCTAAGGTACCTGAGCATCTATGGGTATCGTATTTACTCAGTGTTGTCCCATCTTCTATTTCTACGCTTATCGCTCGTGAATCGGAAGAAAACGCTTCGAATTTTTCGCATGTTAAAGATTTACTTCTAAAACGGTTTAAAATTAGTGCCGAAAAGTTCAGACAGTTGTTCTTTGCTCATCGCAAGGTAAAAGAAATTTCTTGGCGAGATTATTACTTCGAACTTCGAGATTATTTTGAAAATTGGCTTAAAGAGTTAACTATAACGTCTTTTGAAGCACTCCAGGATCTGATCATAGCTGATCAAATGAAAAGGCGCGTGCCTGTTGAATGCAAACAGCATATGTTAGATGAGTGGGAAAATTTAAACTCGCCAGTCGACCTCGCCGAAAAACTAGATGCCTATGAAATTATACGAAGTACGTTCCCAAAAAGAGATCCGGTTGTACCCCAAGTGAAAAAAGAGTTTTCTCGTCGAGATAATAATTGGAAGCAGAGTAAGCCTCCAAAAGAGGACAGATCTCCTCCTAAGTTTGGTAATCGACGCTTAGAATCCGATATTGTTTGCTATGGATGTGGTAAAGTAGGATTTATAAAGAAGAAATGCCCAGATTGTACCCCTTCGGTTAAAAAAGAAAATGTGCAAGCACATCGTCTTAAGTTGTATAGTTTAAATACCGCAACAGTTTCAGCTCCAAATGTGCCTATCACGATCTGCAATAAGAAAGTGTTGGTCTGTGCAGATACGGGAGCGAATCGTTCCATTGCGGGAGAACATATGTATGAGCTATTTTTAAAAACTGGTGTTGCTCTGAAACCTCATACTCATGATATCACGTTGGCTGACGGAATTACAGTAGCCAGAGAAACTTTGTCTGCTACAGTTCCAGTAGAGATTGAAGGTCGAGTCTTCAAAACGGAGTTCATTGTATTACCAAATGCTAAGGGTAATAGAACGCTTTTAGGAATGGATTTTTTGCACAATGCTAACATGGTGTTAGATACTGCCAACAAAACGTGGTATTTCAGTAATAAACCTCAGAAAAAGTTTCATTTTGTAGATGAATACGTTGAAGAAAATAATTCATCAGCTGGTGCGGTCGAAGTCAGTCCATACGCCTTACGGGAAGATGAAGGCAAATATTTAACTTCTGACGAAAGAGAAAAACTGAATGGTCTTCTAAAAAGGTATGAAAAATGCTTTCAACCAGGGGGAGAGACAACCCCGTATGTAGAGCATCGTATCAATACAGGTGATAGTGCTCCTATTGCTGTGCCACCTTATCGGATGACTCCTGCTAAGAAAGAAATTCTTAAGAAAGAAATAGATAATCTTCTAGATCAGGGAATCATAGAAGAATGTGAATCACCTTATGCTTCACCGGTGGTTCTCGTACCAAAGCCGGATGGTAGTATGAGGTTATGCATTGATTACAGAAAACTAAATGCAGTTACAGTGGCAGATAAATATCCATTACCTCGAATGGACGACCTTTTGCATGAAGCCAAGCATACTTCTTATATGTCAACTTTAGATCTTCGTTCAGGATATCACCAAGTCCGAGTCTACCCACCAGATCAAGATAAAACTGCATTTGTCTGTCCTTTTGGTACTTTTCGTTTCTTAAAGATGCCTTTTGGACTTAAGAACGCTCCAGCTACGTTTCAGAGAATGATAGATCAATTTAGAAATGGTCTTAAGGATGTCCTTGCTTTGTCATACCTAGACGACATCATCGTTTTATAAGACACCTTTGAGAAACATCTCTCAGATCTTACAGCTGTGTTCGAGAGACTCATAGAACTTAAATTAGATGCCAAGCGTGAAAAATGTAATTTCTCTTGCGAAAAGGTCAAGTATCTAGGGCACTGGATAACGCCAAATGGTCTAGAAGTAGATCCAGACAAAGTATCTGCAATTAAAGCGATACCTCCTCCTAAAAATGTGAAAGAGATCCAGTCTTTCTTACAGACCTGTTCTTGGTACAGAAGATTTATACCAAATTTTGCTGATATCTCAAGGCCCCTTAGTAATCTAACGAAAAAGAAAGTTATTTGGAAATGGGGAAACGAAGAGCAAACAGCCTTTGAAACTCTAAAACAATGTCTCATAACACCTCCTGTGCTTAAGCAAGCTGATGGGACCAAACCATTTATTCTGCGTACTGACGCTAGTAACTATGCTCTTGGCGCTGTTCTTCTACAGGGTGATGACAAGACCTCTGAACATCCCATAGAATACGCTAGCCGTCTTCTTACAAGTGCTGAAAGAAATTATTCCACTACGGAACGCGAGGCATTAGCTGTAGTCTGGGCCTTAGGAAAATTTCGTGGCTATGTGGAAGTTCAAGAAGTAGTTGTAGCTACTGACCACCAACCTTTAAAATGGCTTCTGAGCCTTAAGTCACCATCGGGGAGATTAGCCCGTTGGGCACTACAAGTACAATCGTTCTTATTAAAAATTGAATATGAACCTGGAAAATCTAATGTTGTGGCTGACATGCTATCACGTCCTGTCTGTAGTCATCAGTCTGCTTTCTGTGAGACATGCAACTTTGTCAGCATAGACATGCCAACAAGAAGCCCAAAAGATATCAGAGAAGCTCAGTTGCAAGATGAAAATCTTAAAAAGATTATAGATTGTTTTGAAGACGAACAGAAAAGTGAAGACTTTGCCAATTGGACTGATAGAGGATTCCTGATGAATCAAGGTGTTCTTTACCGGTATGCTCCTGAATCGGACGCCGAGGAAGCGCAACTGGTCATTCCAGTACAAGAAAGACAAAACATTTTGAAACTTCATCATGACGATTCCTCAGCCGGACATTATGGTGAAGCAGGCACTTATCAAAGAATTGCTAAGAGATATTATTGGACAGGCATGAGAACATATATTTCTGAATACGTGAAGAAGTGTCCAGAATGCGCTCGTTATAAATCAACAAATCAGAAACCAGCTGGTTTATTGCGAACACCTGCTTATGCTCAACGGTTTGAGACACTCAGCATTGATCTTTTTGGACCATTGCTCGTAGTAAAGATGGGCACCGATGGATTTTTATAGTAGAAGATTGTGCCACTAAATGGGTAGAACTGTTTGCCTTAACAACTGCCACTGCCCAAGAATGTGCGACTACGCTGATTGAAGAGATTTTCCTTCGTTACGGTATCCCAAGAAGACTCTTAAGTGATAACGGCCCTCAGTTTGTGAGCGCTGTTCTACAACAAGTTTGTTACATTCTTGAAATTGACCAATCATTAACACCTTTGTACCACCCTCAGGCCAACCCAGTCGAACGGAAAAATAGAGACTTGAAACCTCGAATAGCAATCCTTGTTGGGGATGAACACGATTCCTGGATTGATAAACTTCCTTTTATTAGATTTGCTATGAACTCTGCCAAATCTGATACAACAGGCCAAACTGCCGCCTATCTGCATTTTGGTCGAGAACTAAGAACAATCGATGATGTGGTGAACGATTTTAGAGCAGTTGTTGAAAATGACAATTTTGTTCCTGAAATAACTCCATATCTTAAACGTCTTGCAGATGTCTCAAAGAGAGTGAAAGAGCGAGTTGAAATAAAACAAGATCAGCGTAAGAAATATTATGATAAAAATCGTAGAAGAGTTTATTTTACACCTGGTGAAAAAGTATGGGTTACCTTACACCCTGTGAGCAAGGCAAGTAACCAGAAAACAGCAAAATTTATGCCTAAGAGGGATGGGCCATATATAGTTTTGACTCAAAAATCACTGGTGACATATGACATTGCCAGTCTAGACAATCCTACTCAGAGAAATGGGTCTTATCATGTTTCAGCCTTGACACCATTCCAAGAAACTGAAACTACTCCAGTTGCACCCCTGAGAAAAAGGGGGAGACCCAGAAAATATCCTGTTTCCTCTCCGAGACGTATGTCGGAAACAGAGGGGGAGGATGTAACGCAGAAAACCCCTTCCCGAAAATAGACTCTTCCCGGTGCGCCACGCATCACGTGATCTAGAAATATTTTCGTTCAGTGGAGTTGTCATGTGAGTTTTGCCGATGGAAGTATGTTTTTTTCGAAGAGCGGTGTTAAAAAACAGAATATTGTTATGTCATGGGTTATTTTGTTCTCCGAAAATGTGAAAGTGAAGTCCTATATATTCGTGTAATGTGTCGTAATGTGTGTGCTTTGTGTCAAGAAATAAATAAAATTTTGAAAATGCCAGCAATCTTTTACTTCTGGTCTTATTAAAGAAATAGTCTTTCAGCCCCGAGATACGAAAAGTATAAGTATTCTACAGTGAGTGCTATAATACCTTTTATCAGAACGAATATTTCGAGAGTCCGAAAAAAATAGTTCCGGTTAATCGAGGTTATTGAAATGAAATAGGCTTCTTCCCATTATTACATACTAAGTACATACCAAATTGCAAGTCTCTATCTCAATTTTTTCGGGAGATAGAGCGTTTACAGACACACAGACAGACGGCAAAAATTTTTTTTCTAAAAATATGTTTTTCGGAATATCCAGTGTCTGAAACGTGTAAATCCGTCAAAAAAATTTTTTCGATTTTCAAAACGGTTACAAGACTTACCCTAACTACGTATGATGGGTAAGTAATAACTTTTTTTAAAAAATTGAACAGAAAATGGTGTCACGTTTGAAAAAAAAAAAAAAAAAAAAAAAAAAAAAAAAAAAACATATTTTCACACACAAACCTGTTATATTTCAATACTTTTTTTCAATCTGCTGATACAGAGCATGACACATTAATCTCATTCTCAGATGCAGGCCAAATGCTTCAATGGGTGAATAATAACATTAAACTAGTCGGATGTGCCAATCCCAAAACTTTCATCTATCTCAGTCATGTTAATACTTCAAAATTCGCTATCACATCGCCAATAAAATCGATATTTTTCGTGATTCTGTTGTACGTCAGCTGCTTGCGAATCGTCGGGTTATCGGGATGCGATCAACTGATGTATACTAAACTACGGAAAGTCCTTCTGGCCTGTACCGACAGGAACAGATAGCCTCCCTATTCCTTGGTTTTACGATTTTAGCTAATTTTACTGGAAAATGCGTGGAACCTAATTAAAGAAGACTCAATCCAGGTTCTCGTCAACATTGAATTTGAATTAGAATATCGCCAAATTAGCCCTCTACACAGCCAAGTTGGCTTCATTTATGGCAACTTACTTTGGTCGCCAAATTTGTCGATGTCGCCAAGTTTGGCGATAATTTGACGTTGGCGAATATAAATAAATAGTGATAAGCATCTAATAGGATTAATGGTTACAACAAAGAAAGAAAATTTGCCGAAATCATGTTAACTAAAACTCATAAATTAAACCCGTTTATGGATGAATTCTGCTGTCTTGTTTGAAAATGTCAGCCACCCTAAAATTTCAAACCGCTCTATCTCAGCCATTATTTTAAGATAGAAGCAAAACAAAAACTGCTCCGGATCAAGTCCGAACATTTAACGAAAAAAAGTTTTAGGATTTCTATTTTTTTTACTTTCTTCTATCTATAATAGAAGAAAGTATTGTAATCGAAATTTTTTTCGACTTCCAGTTTTCGACGGATTTACACGTTTTAGGGGTCAGAGATTCCGAAAAACATGTTTTTACAAAATGTCTGTCTGTCCGTCTGTCCGTCTTCATTGTACCATCTAAAAGTGTATGAAGTTATGCTTCAAATTGAACCAAATTTTTTTTCTAAGTTTTCCGCTATGGCAAGCAGGTTCTATCAGAATTTGGGGATATTTCGACGAAAGGGGGCGCTGTGATCGATATTTTTGTTCCATTTTCACTATTGTACCATCTAAAAGTGTATGAAGTTATGCTTCAAATTGAACCAAAATTTTTTTCTAGGTTTTTGGCTATGGCAAGCAGGTTCTATCAGAATTTGGGGATACTTCGACGAAAGGGGGCGCTGTGATCGATATTTTTTTTCCTTTTTCACTATTGTACCATCTAAAAGTGTATGAAGTTATGCTTCAAATTGAACCACATTTTTTTCTAGGTTTTTGGCTATGGCAAGCAGGTTCTATCAGAATTTGGGGATACTTCGACGAAAGGGGGCGCTGTGATCGATATTTTTGTTCCATTTTCACTATTGTACCATCTAAAAGTGTATGAAGTTATGCTTCAAATTGAACCATATTTTTTTTCTAGGTTTTTGGCTATGGCAAGCAGGTTCTATCAGAATTTGGGGATATTTCGACGATAGGGGGCGCTGTGATCGATATTTTTGTTCCATTTTCACTATTGTATCAGCGAAAAGTGTATGAAGTTATGCTTCAAATTGAACCACATTTTTTTTCTATGTTTTTGGCTATGGCAAGCAGGTTCTTTTAGAATTTGGGGATATTACGACGAAAGGGGGCGCTATGATAGCCATTTAAAGATTTCAAATTCAAAAAGATGTGCAAATTCAAAAAAATTTGAAATCCTATAACTTTTTTCCGTTAAATGTTCGGCCTTGATCGGAAGATTCCGGAGCAATTTTTTTTTGCCTCTGTCTTAAACTAGTCGGATGTGCCAATCCCAAAACTTTCTTCTATCTCAGTCATGTTAATACTTCAAAATTCGCTATCACATCGCCATAAAAATCAATATTTTTCGACATTCTGTTGTACGTCAGCTGCTTGCGAGTCGTCGGGTTACAGGGATGCGAACAACCGATGTATACTAAACTACGAAAAGACCTTCTGGCCTGAACCAACATGAACAGATAGCCTCCCTATTCCTTGGCTTTACGATTTTAGCTAATTTTACTGGAAAACACGAAGGTAAAATGCGTGGAACCTAAATAAAGAAGATTCAATCCCAGTTTTCGTCGACATTGAATTTGAATGAGGATATCGCCAAATTAGTCCTCTACAGCCAAGTTGGCTTCATTTATGGCAACTTATTTTGCTCGCCAAATTTGGCGATATTCCGCCAACTGTCGCCAAGTTTGGCGAGAATTCGACGTTGGCGAATATAAATATATAGTGATAAGCATGTAATAGGATGAATGGTTACAACAATGAAAGAAAATTTGCCGAAATCATGTTAACTAAAACTCATAAATTAAACCCGTTTATGGATGAAATTCCGTTGTCTTGTTTGAAAATGTCAGCCACCCTAAAATTTCAAACCGCTATATCTCAGCTATTTTTTAAGATAGAGGCAAAACAAAAATTGCTTCGGATTCTCCGGTTCAAGGCCGAATCATTACCGAAAAAAAGTTTTAGGATTTCTAATTTTTTCGAATTTGCACGTCTTTTTGAATTTGAAATCTTTAAAATGTCTATCACAGCGCCCCCTTTCGTCGAAGTATCCCCAAATTCTAATAGAACCTGCTTGCCATAGCCAAAAACCTAGAAAAAAATGTGGTTCAATTTGAAGCATAACTTCATACACTTTTAGATGGTATAATAGTGAAAAAGGAAAAAAAATATCAATCACAGCGCCCCCTTTCGTCGAAGTATCCCCAAATTCTGATAGAACCTGCTTGCCATAGCCAAAAACCTAGAAAAAAAATGTGGTTCAATTTGAAGTATAACTTTATACACTTTTCGATGATACAATAGTGAAAATGGAACAAAAATATCGATCACAGCGCCCCCTTTCGTCGAAGTATCCCCAAATTCTGATAGAGCCTGCTGGCCATAGTCTAAAACCTAGAAAAAAAATATGGTTCAATTTGAAGCATAACTTCATACACTTTTAGATGGTACAATAGTGAAAACGGAACAAAAATATCGATCACAGCGCCCCCTTTCGTCGAAGTATCCCAAAATTCTGATAGAACCTGCTTGCCATAGCCAAAAACCTAGAAAAAAAGTGTGGTTCAATTTGAAGCATAACTTCATACACTTTTAGATGGTACAATAGTGAAAATGGAACAAAATTATCGATCACAGCGCCCCCTTTCGTGGAAGTATCCCAAATTCTGATAGAACCTGCTTGCCATAGCCAAAAACCTAGAAAAAAAATGTGGTTCAATTTGAAGTATAACTTTACACACTTTTCGATGATACAATATTGAAAATGGAACAAAAATATCGATCACAGCGCCCCCTTTCGTCGAAGTATCCCCAAATTCTGATAGAGCCTGCTTGCCATAGCCAAAAACCTAGAAAAAAATGTGGTTCAATTTGAAGCATAACTTCATACACTTTTAGATGGTACAATAGTGAAAATGGAACAAAAATATCGATCACAGCGCCCCCTTTCGTCGAAATATCCCCAAATTCTGATAGAACCTGCTTGCCATAGCCAAAAACCTAGAAAAAAATGTGGTTCAATTTGAAGCATAACTTCATACACTTTTAGATGGTACAATAGTGAAAATGGAACAAAAATATCGATCACAGCGCCCCCTTTCGTCGAAATATCCCTAAATTCTGATAGAACCTGCTTGCCATAGCCAAAAACCTAGAAAAAAAATGTGGTTCAATTTGAAGCATAACTTCATACACTTTTAGATGGTACAATGAAAAACCACACAGACGGACAGACGGACAGACAGAAATTTTGTAAAAACATGTTTTTCGGAATCTCTGACCCCTAAAACGTGTAAATCCGTCAAAAGCCGGAAGTCGAAAAAAATTTCGATTACAATACTTTCTTCTATTATAGATAGAAGAAAGTAAAAATGGCTGAGATATAGCGGTTTGAAATTTTCAAACAAGACAGCAGAATTCATCCATAAACGGGTTTAATTTATGAGTTTTAGTTAACAGGGTTTCGGCAAATTTTCTTTCATTGTTGCAACCATTGTTCCTATTCTTATATGCTTAACACTATATATTTATATTCGCCACCGTCAGATTCTCGCCAAATTAAGCGACAGGTGGCGGAATATCGCCAAATTTGGCGACCAAAATAAGTTGCCATAAATGAAGCCAACTTGGCTGTAGAGGACTAATTTGGCGATATTCTCATTCAAATTCAATGTTGACGAGAACTGGGATTGAATCTTCTTTATTTAGGTTCCACGCATTTTACCTTCGTGTTTTCCAGTAAAATTAGCTAAAATCGTAAAACCAAGGAATAGGGAGACTATCTGTTCCTGTCGGTACAGGCCAGAAGGACTTTTCGCAGTTTAGTATACATCGGTCGTTCGCATCTCTGTAACCCGACGATTCGTAAGCAGCTGGCGTACAACATGACGAAACAGAATGACGAAATGTATTGATTTTTTTGGCGATGTGATAGCGAATTTTGAAGTATTAACATGACTGAGATAGAAGAAAGTTTTGGGATTGGCACATCCGACTAGTTTAATTTGCACATCTTTTTTAATTTTAAATCTTTAAATGGCTATCACAGCGCCCCCTTTCGTCGAAATATCCCCAAATTGTAATAGAACCTGCTTACCATAGCCAAAAACAGAGAAAAAAATGTGGTTCAATTTGAAGCATAACATCATACACTTTTAGATGGTACAATAGTGAAAATGGAACAAAAATATCGATCACAGCACCCACTTTCGTCGAAATATCCCCAAATTCTGATAGAACCTGCTGGCCATAGCCAAAAACCTAGAAAAAAAATGTGGTTCAATTTGAAGCATAACTTCATACACTTTTAGATGGTACAATGAAAAACCACACAGACGGACAGACGGACAGACAGACATTTTGTAAAAACATGTTTTTCGGAATCTCTGACCCCTAAAACGTGTAAATCCGTCAAAAGCCGGAAGTCGAAAAAAATTTCGATTACAATACTTTCTTCTATTATAGATAGAAGAAAGTAAAAATGGCTGAGATATAGCGGTTTGAAATTTTCAAACAAGACAGCAGAATTCATCCATAAACGGGTTTAATTTATGAGTTTTAGTTAACAGGGTTTCGGCAAATTTTCTTTCATTGTTGCAACCATTGTTCCTATTCTTATATGCTTAACACTATATATTTATATTCGCCACCGTCAGATTCTCGCCAAATTAAGCGACAGGTGGCGGAATATCGCCAAATTTGGCGACCAAAATAAGTTGCCATAAATGAAGCCAACTTGGCTGTAGAGGACTAATTTGGCGATATTCTCATTCAAATTCAATGTTGACGAGAACTGGGATTGAATCTTCTTTATTTAGGTTCCACGCATTTTACCTTCGTGTTTTCCAGTAAAATTAGCTAAAATCGTAAAACCAAGGAATAGGGAGACTATCTGTTCCTGTCGGTACAGGCCAGAAGGACTTTTCGCAGTTTAGTATACATCGGTCGTTCGCATCTCTGTAACCCGACGATTCGTAAGCAGCTGGCGTACAACATGACGAAACAGAATGACGAAATGTATTGATTTTTTTGGCGATGTGATAGCGAATTTTGAAGTATTAACATGACTGAGATAGAAGAAAGTTTTCGGATTGGCACATCCGACTAGTTTAATTTGCACATCTTTTTTAATTTTAAATCTTTAAATGGCTATCACAGTGCCCCCTTTCGTCGAAATATCCCCAAATTGTAATAGAACCTGCTTACCATAGCACAAAACAGAGAAAAAAAATGTGGTTCAATTTGAAGCATAACTTCATACACTTTTAGATGGTACAATAGTGAAAAAGGAAAAAAAATATCGATCACAGCACCCCCTTTCGTCGAAATATCCCTAAATTCTGATAGAACCTGCTTGCCATAGCCAAAAACAGAAAAAAAATGTGGTTCAATTTGAAGCATAACATCATACACTTTTAGATGGTACAATGAAGACACACAGACGGACAGACGGACAGACGGACGGACGGACAGACAGACATTTTGTAAAAACATGTTTTTCGGAATATCTGACCTCTAAAACGTGTAAATCCGTTGAAAACCGGAAGTCGAAAAAATTTCGATTACAATACTTTCTTCTATTATAGATAGAAGAAAGTAAAAAGAAACAAGCATTTTCTATGATAAAACTAAATATTTTGCAATGAATGCATCTAAAAGACACAAATTTCTGGACTTTTTCCTCGCCAGTACTGAGACATGTTTAGATTTCATTGAAAAAAATTATGATTGTGTCAAAGTGATGTAACTTTTGCTGATTTTTCATTCCGTATTACCAAATATCTGAATCTCAGTTAATAACTTCATCATAATTACTTATCTTCATTACATGTTACTTATTGCTTATACGAACAAAGTTTAATTTATGCCGGTAGTAATGAACTCTTTTTGACAAATTTGCATGTCAATTTGAAATAATGCATTTTTCTACGACAGGTGAGGTGTTCTGCTGGCTGTTGATAGACATACACATCATGTCGCTTTGGTATTTCACATTTTCATTATCATTTATTATCAAAATTTCATTTTTTGTGCAGATATATAATTAAATTATATTTATTTCAATTTATCTGGCATCATTTATTTTTTTATATATTTTTGAAGTGAAAACTTCTTTAGGCGCGTTGGGCATTTTTTGAGATGGGAAAAAACCATTGAATTCGCGACACCGTTACCGTTACCGTCACCGACACCAAATTAAATTATGTTGCCAATTCATACAATGAAGCGAAAGTATCAAAAGGAAATAGTTCACGTGCAGAAAACGAAATGATTGGTATTATGAATAAAAATAATTCAGAAATTATTTCAAGATAAATTTAGCACGCGCGGTGAAAACAGATAAAAGTGACTCAACTCGCGAGACCAAATCAAAAGATGAAAATGAAATAACAAAACACGGAAAATATTATAATTTAACGAGCACGAGAAAAAAAAATAGACAGAAGTAATATAAAAAGTAAAAATTAAAATAAGGAAATATTTCACGAAAGTTTTAAGAAACGTGGTTACTGATACGGAAATGAAGTGAAATCATTTTATAGAAAAGAAAAGTTTGTTGATAGAAATTATCGATACCGCAAACAATACGCGCAGTATGAAGATAGAAAAAAAGCATAATGTTCACGAATACCGTAAACAAGACAGGCAGCAAAGAAGTCATAATTTTTGGAATGATAGGAAGCAGGAACCCTATTTTGCAGATAAATGTCATTACAAAAGATATGAAACTACATCTCATGGAAGAAATGATGAATGTATTGAGAGTTGTTAAAATTGTGGATGAAAATTCACAAGTTTCATTGGTATTCATTTCAAAGAATACCAATTAATTAAATTTCATATTTTATGTATTTGTAAATTTACGTTTTAAGCAACAGATTGCAATTTTTGTATGTAAAATAATATGCATTATTTTTCACGTACAATAGTGCATTAAATGAAAATTGTAATATAATTTTTGTAGTAGTAGTTTATAATAATGAATAAAAAAAAACACTTCATTTAAAAGTATTTCCTGCACAATAAAACATTTCCTGACGATTCAAAAAATACACACGTAATTGTTAAAGTTTTCACTTCTGTCGGCACTCCCGGAGTGCCATTTTTTTTTCTTTGAAACTATTTTGTAATGTTATATTGCTACTACATGCCATCTCTAAATTGGAGTTTTTGTCATTTTGTTTGCTACTTTTTAATTGAAAGGTAGGTATTGTAAAAAATAATCACTTGCCATCTTTAAATAGAGATTTGGTCAGATTTTATTGGAAGAACTTGCTTGTAGTATTTTGATTTCAAAAGTATGACTAATATATAATTTATTAACATATAGTTCCTGAACAGTGTATCTAAATTCTACATCACATCACAATCCTAAACCCTTTTCATTGATAAACCCCATATTAGAAATTCCGGACCAAATGTTTCTATATTGCATCCTCCTTAACTAAAATTTGGGGGGGGGGGGGGGGGTTCATCAGACAATTTAATTCGTCTATTGTTTTTATCATTAGAGATTTAATAACAATATACGGCTTAATATAATTTGTTGCACTCTGTAAAAACTATTTTTCGTGCCCTCTCGACTCCCAATGAAACACAATTTTTAGTACTGTTTTCTTTTACATGCATGTATTTAAAAAATATGTTAAACGGCAGATTCAGGGGCGCAGAGTCCTTCATAAACAAGAACAAAAAATCGTGCATCAAGCATTGATTATGAAACACTTACCAACACTTCCAGAATACTTTATAAAAATAATACTTCACCAATATAATAATACATTCTAACCAGTGGATCTGTGCGAAGATTTCGCACTGCAATCTAATAGTTTTTAGGATATTTAATACTCTTTAGATGCACGTTTAAACTTCTAAAGGAAACTTAAGGACGACTAAAACTATTTTCAAACAACATTAGTCAAGTCAGAATATCATCTCATTAATTCCATCAAAGTTACAGTGAAAACTGATCGAGCATAGCAAACCCCCCAAAAAATTATGAAGAGTATTTTAACTGCTTTAGACGATGACATCAGCTGTTTCGGAAAAAAAAAAAAAAAACATGGGACAAAGAAAAATAAATTGAGTATTTGAATTTGAATTTTGCTTTTTAATCATAAATATAAAATAACCCCATATAGCAACTATCTCCCACTTTACCTTTTTTGTGCTGTTTATTTTTTATAATCATTTTGAGCATCCTATAATGCGGTATTTTATTTTTGTGGCAACACTCATTTGAGGAAAACCTTTCATTTCATTTATGAAAACAATGCCGATTTAATTTTTAATTAACAGCAATTTTTAATTAAAAAAAACCAGTTTTACCGAAATGTAAGTGCACTATGTCAGAAGCCTGTTCAAAATCCTCTCATATGGCGTCTCATTCGTTGTTGTGCGTTTCGTATTTTCTGAGAAAAAAGGATGTTGACAACAGAAATAATATATACTAGGGGGCTCAGCCCCCTACTCGCTAACGCTCGCCAATCCCCCGTGAATTGCGAAGCAATTCACATTGAGACCGCTACGCGGTCCCAGCTCGCTCACCCCTTTTTATTTTTCAGCAATTCTAGCCGGAATAAGTTCTACTATTAAACATTTGAACATATAAAATTGACATTTTTTTTTAATGCGAAAAAGTAACTCTCCATTGAAAACACAACGAAAAATGCATTTAGTTGGCGCTATCAATGGGCATATAAATCATTTAAATACTATTGAAAAAGGATCTTGGAAACATAATTAGTTTAAAACTTATTACACCTATAACATTGTACAGCACGGCTTAAATACATTAGAAAAAAAAACTGCGTGATAGGAAGATAGTTTATATATATATATATCATCAATCGCATTGTTTAAATTTCGTTCGACATTTTACTGTTCTAATTGATTATAGATTTTTACAAAAGAAATTATTTTTTACTTCATCAATACAGCATTTACACTACATTCTATGGTAAACCTCTTGTGGTGCATAACAGTGATATATATAAATTTCAATACATCTGAAATAGTGTAACAACATTAAAATATACCGCAAACGATTTTTCCCAACGCCATCCCAAAGGTGTTGTTTTTCCTCATAGACCGTAATGTAAAGGAATTCGTTTGAATGGCTTTGTAAACGAAATATAAAGCTACACACTTCATTTTCCATACCGAAAGAATCATAGTAAACCTCAATAAAGGTATAGTAGCATGTATATCAATTGCGTGGCAATCCGAGTATATTTACGCGAGTTGAGCATGGACAGACAGAGACAGACAAACCGAATTCATAAACGTTTTTCAACTGTGTTCGAAAGTGTTTAAAAAAAACAAAAAAACAATGGCACTCCGGGAGTGCCGACAGAAGTGAAAACTTGAACAATTACGTGTGTATTTTTTGAATCGTCAGGAAACGTTTTATTGTGCAGGAAATACTTTTAAATGAAGTGTTTTTTTTTATTCATTATTATAAACTACTACCACAAAAATTATATTACAATTTTCATTTAATGCGTTATTGTACATTATAATATTATATTATAAATTGAAATATTTCATTATTTTCATTTTTAGGTGCGTTCGTAATTATATAAATACGTAGCACCTATTGTCGTCGCTTGGTCCGTCCGTCTGTCCGTCCGTCCGTCTGTCTGTCCGTCCGTCCGTCCGTCCGTCCGTCCGCATACAACAACGCAAAAACTACCCAACCGAATGGTTTGAGATTTAAGATATATTATCTTTGCAGAATTTTGTCGAGACATTTCAAATTTTATTAAAATCGAATCAAAACTTTAGGAGATATTAATAAAAATATTTATTAAGAAATTTAATTTTTTTTTTTAAATCGGTGCTTTCTTGTTAGAGGCGCTTCCGATGGATGTTAAATCGTCAAGCGACCGAGACACTTATTTTATTACAGAAATTAATCTGCAGACGATATAATTTATTTTCGAATTAAAAATCATCTAGGTCTGAATATTTATATAACTAGCTACAGTACGAACGCACCTCGTTTGTCACATTTGACATACAATTTCCAACTTGTTTCTTTTTATATTACTTCTGTCTATTTTTTTTCTCGTGCTCGTTAAATTATAATATTTTCCGTGTTTTGTTATTTCATTTTCATCTTTTGATTTGGTCTCGCGAGTTGAGTCACTTTTATCTGTTTTCACCGCGCGTGCTAAATTTATCTTGAAATAATTTTCTGAATTATTTTTATTCATAATACCAATCATTTCGTTCATAATACCAATCATTTCGTTTTCTGCACGTGAACTATTTCCTTTTGATACTTTCGCTTCATTGTATGAATTGGCAACATAATTTAATTTTTTATCGGAATTATATTTACAACTTTAAGACAACGTACTTGAAAAGTATTGCGCTCGCCAACAATTTTAATTCCCTCTTCATCTATCGCCAACTTTAGTTTGCTGATCACGTCTTGCCCTATTACAATATCGTATGCGAGAGATTTTGAAACATAAAATTTCGTTGATATAAGAAAACCATCGACACGTATTTCATACACAAAATATCCAATTAGATTTACAGTTTCTCCGCCAATGTCAGTTAATAAGATATTAACAGAAGACAAATTTGGCGACCCAATATTGACATAACATTCGTAACTGAATAAAGAAATATAGCTGTCTGTATCAAACAATAGATTTGTTTCTTTGCCTTTGATATTAATTATTTTACCCATTCCATTCATTAGGTTTAGACTTATTTCTGATTCGAATTGTAGCAATGTTAGCTTTTTCCTGTACATCGGCATTAGGATTGTGATTTTGCCGATTATAATTTCGATAGTTTTCGGTAGAGTCTTGACTGAACTCACTAGCTTGACCGTTATTGCTATTATTACACTGAGACGCTATGTGGCCTTGAGAGTTACATCTATCTAAAACACCTAATTTGAGATTTATTTCTTTTGTTTTGGTATTGGGTATGAAAGAAAGATTGTGAATTTTCATTTTTATTTACTTCGGGTTTTCTATCTTCAAAGTGGTGTGAAATTCTATTCATGGTTTTAACATTACGTCTCGCCGCATCATAATCGTCTAGTTTACTTACTAATACGTCTACATTTTTAATTTTTGGAAGATCATCAATAAAATGTTCTTTTCTTTCATTTCTATAGGTAACCTTTTCTCAATTTGATCTACTACTATTAATTCTTTTAAGGATTCAAAATCAGATACTTTAAGACAGCTAATCCATTCTTCCAAATGATTTCTTAATTCAAATGCTAAATCGCGCCAAGTGGCTGAAGATTCTTTTTTATGTGACATTAATTTCTGCCTAAATTCTTCTGGCTTCATTTTGAAGCGTTTAAGAAGTAAATCTTTTACATAATCGTAATTGTTCGCCAATGTTTCTGGCTCTTTAGCTATAATATTGGCGATTTCTAACGGAATTAAACTTAACAAATGTGTGACCCAATTTTCTTTTATTATATTCATTCGAGAAATTTGTCTTTCAAATAATGCTAAATAGAGACTAATATCACTTTTGCTGTCAAAGTGAGATATTAATTTAAGCAAATCTATGGTTGCTTACCTGAACCAGCTATTGCAGAATCGTCGCCAAATATACAGAGGTGTCGGGGTACTTTTCGGTTAGCCGGGCGCCAGTGATATATGTACATATATAAATACATATGTATATACATAAATTTGTATATATATACATCCATATATGCATATATATATATATGTGTATGTATATATATATGTATCTGTAGATATGTGTAGATATATGTGTGCGTGTATATATACATGCATATATATTACTGGCGCCCGGCTAACCGAAAAGTACCGGTGTCGGTAACAGTAACGGTAACGGTGTCGCGAAATCAATGGTTTTTTCCCATCTCAAAAAATGCCAACGCGCCTAAAGAAGTTTTCACTTCAAAAATCGAAATTTTAGAACGTTTTTCGCTACTGCACACCCCTGGGTTAGTGGCACTGACATAAAATATAGCCTATGTTGGAGCAGGGATTGTCAATTGATGCTTGTCACCATCAATTTGCCACCATCACTTTTGAAATCGCTTCAGTAGTTCCAGAGATTACCCCCTACAAACAAACAAACAAACAAAACAATCACTTCAAATATACAGTGGTGTCGGTAACAGTAACGGTAACGGTGTCGCGAATTCAATGGTTTTTTTCCATCTCAAAAAATGCCCAACGCGCCTAAAGAAGTTTTCACTTCAAAAAAGGGGGAGGGGGAATAAAAACAAGGTAAAAAAAAAAAATTCAATTCTCCGTTAGTTAGATGAAAGCCGGTAGAAGCTTACTTTTTTGTATTTTCAATTATTTCTGTATTGCTTTTAACAATGAATGTGTTGGCACCACTGTTATGACGTCAATGTACATGTATCAACTTATCTACCCGTACCCACTCTCAAATGCTTATACAATCTTTATAATGAGTTCTTGCCGCCAAGGCAGTAGCGGTTCTTTGATCATCACAAAATAATTTAAAAAACAAAACAAAACAGTCCACGTTTAAATCTACCAACTACTATTAGTTATTTATTCTAGGGTTATATTCGAAGACAATCACCAGAATGATGGGTTTAAAAATTGTCTTGCAGGGCAGTTTTGATTAAAAAATAAAAATCTTAGTTTAGCTTATTTCAAATTATATTCTTCTTTTTTAAAAACGCGGCATAGGTAGAAGATTTCATAAGTCATTTTTGTTTGAAAATCTTGCTCATCTTTGCATTTCGTTTGTTATAAAAGTCTTTAAAGGAAAGATAATAATTATTATTTTTTTAAACCAGCTATCATATAAATAAACTGAATTAGAGCAATTTTTTTTTTCAACCTTTTGAACCTTGTCATCGTTTAACATATTTTCGATGTAAGAAAGCTAAAATAAATATAAAAATAAAAATAGTTTTTAAAAAAAGAAACACTCTTTTATACGCATTCAATCTTTATCTTGAATATCACGGATATTTTCATGACTGTAAACCATAATTTTTCCAAAATAATTCCACTAAAATACGTGAATATGACGTGGGCACCTAACCCGAAAATTCTCCGCTTTGATTTACGCCTGATATAAAGCGCGGGATCGTGAATCAGGGGGCGCCGACCCAGTGTGCCATGCGTGCGGCGCACACAGGCGCTTGGGTAGTAAAGGCGACAAAGATTTAAGGCTAGGAAGAAATACTTGAACAAAAAACTTAACTTAATTATATTAAAATTAATTACAATTTCTTGAAAAATTGATTTTTTTTTTAATTTACCTCAAATAAATTACTTATTAACCCTCTGACTACGTCGCCTTCGAAACCCATGTAGCAGGATTCGTTCAATTTATGCATTTTAATACCACTATTTTATTGGAATAGTAATTTTCTTTTTAATTATACGCAGAATTTCTGATATTAAACAACTCAAATATTACTATTCAAAAATAGTGGTACTCAAATTAAAAGACCGTACTAATCTTGTGTAGTTTCAACTGTGTACATGGCTGTAATGAAAGGGTTAATCATACAATTTTTTTTCCTCTGATCCTAGTTCTGGTAAGTTATTATCGTAGTGCTCCAGTAAGCACTTTAGAATAATTAAAAAAATGTGCTTTTTGCTCTTATTGAATTAAGTCATAGGCGTTTTCACTCACTCTGGTCTCGATTTTTTTTTTCACCGTTCCTAATCGTTCATTTTATTTCTTGATATTTGATAAATTCAAATTCGAATTTTATTTTCTTCATAAGTGCGTTTACAAAGGTTATGGGGCGCCAACTTCATTTCCGCACACAGGCGAAGTACACAACTGGCACGCCCCTGTCGTGAATTTATTATGAAAAACTATGATTTTTGCTCAGTTTCTTTTTTAACAAGCAGGGAAGACCGAGCTATGCTCGGTCAAAATTAGCTTTGAGTTCAAATATCACGAAATATCTTTCAATTTGCGCCAAGTATGTGCTTTGTCACTGGTAATCTTGAAAGTCAATTTTCCAGCCTAGTGTCGCTAATATTTCTCCAAATTTGGCGAAATGATGACAACTTTCCAGCTTCGTTTACTGCCAACTATTCAAAAACATAATAACTGTTGCATTCTTCATTTCCATTGAAACCCATTACGCATAGTGATACCAAAAAGATCCACTAATCGAATTTTCTCGAACATGTTATCTAACCTAATTGTCTTCCCGTAATCCAAAACGGTGGGATAAAAAAATTATTCAAAATTGTTAGATTCGTTTTTTAGATAAAATTTTCAATAATCTATTTTTTTCTAGAAAATCTGACTTATCCCAATGACCTTCTAGTGTCCGAAAACCGTAAGATACAAAATTCAATTAAATAGTTAGAGCCGTTTTTGATTAAATAGGTTTAACCCGCAGTGACCCCAAAAATGACTCACCAATCGAAATTTCTTGAATCGAAAGTTCTTTTCAGTTTCGGCAACAAAAACTTTTGTTTAAAGAACAATTGTTTTGTGTAATTTTAAGAATTTTCTTTGTTTTAACAACAAAAGGTTTTTGTTTACTTTAAAATTATTTTTTGTATTAGAACCAATCTAAACTTAACAATTTTTTTAGGTAATTTTTAATTCAGTTTCAGCTTTTCTCGTGCCCGAAACCCGTAGGATAGAAAATTTAGTCAAAATAGTCTGAGCCATTTTTTAGATAAAATTAGTTTGACCCACAGTGACCCAAAAAATGACCCACTAATCGAATATTCTTGAGCATGTAACCTATACCAATGATTTTCTCGCGCCCCAAAATCGTAGGATACAAAATTTAGTTCAAATCATCTGAGCCGTTTTTAAGATAAAAATAGATTGACTCATAATGATCCATGACCAAAATAACCCACTAATCGAATTTTCTCGAACATGTGACCTAGCCCAATAGTCTTCTCGTTCCCAAAAACTATAGGATACTTAATTTACCTCAAATTGTATGAGCCGTTTTTAAGATAAAAATATCTTGATCCATAATGACCCATGACCAAAATGACCCTGTAATCCATATTTCTCGAACATGTGACCTATCCCAGTAGTCTTCTCGTTCCCGAAAGTTGTAGGATACAAAACTTAGTCCAAATCGTCTGAGTCTTTTTAAGATAAAAATAGCTTGACCCATAATGACCCATGACCAAAATGACCCACTAATGGAATTTTCTCGAACGTGTGACCTAGCCCAACAGTCTTTTCGTGCCCAAAAACCTTAGGATGCAAAATTTAGTCTAAATAGTCTGAGCCGTTTTTTAGATAAAATTATCTTGACTCACAGTGACCCACAATTTTCTCGGACAAGTCACCTAGCCCAATGATTTTCTCGTGCCCGAAACTCGTAGGATACAAATTTTAGTCAAAACCGTTAGAGCCGTTTTTAGATATAATTAGCTTGACTCGTAATGACCCAAAAATGACCCACTAATCGAATTTTTTCGAACATGGGACTTAGAGCCCAATTTTTTTCTCGTAATCCAAAATGGTAGGATACAAAATTTAATTAAAATCGTTTGAGCCGTTTTTTAGATAAAATTAGTTTGACCCTGACCCATTGTGACCCAAAATGATCCACTGATCGAATTTTCTCGAACATGTGACCTTGCCCAATGGTCTTCTGGTGCCCCAAAACGGTAGGATGCAAAATTTCGTCAAAATCGTTGAGCCGTTTTTAAGATAAAGTTTGCACAATCACACACAATATTTGCTCGTATTTTAATATTATTATGATATATGGCTAATAGGAAAGAAAAGCAAACATTAATTATTTAAACTATCCTTTTTTCTTTCTAATTTGATTTCTCAACATATAATCGTAATTTAATTAATTTTAAACTATTATTGGATAAAAGCGTATTTTTCTTAAATTATTACACGCTAATTTGTTATATATATATATATATATTATTTACTCCTTTTTTGTGTTTACAATTGAATCGTTGCAGTTTCATCGCCATTTAAAGGAAAAATCCCTTAAAAGTAATGTATTAATTTATAATTAAGTACTAAAAATATTAAAATGTTGTATTGTCCATCGGAAACATACATGCGAACAATTTTATTATTATTATTATTATTCTAGTATATGAGAAAATTAGTGGAAAATCAATTACAAAATTCCAACTTTAAATTACAAAAACTAGTTGTATGTTCCAATCCTAAAACTTTCTTCTATCTCATATATGTTAATACTTCAAAAAGCGTATTTTTTTTAATTATGCATTTTAGAATAAAAACAAATGCAGTATAGCAGCGCCACCTGTTATATGATTTATACGAAAACCTAATCAGCACCAACTTATGACAAGGTCTAACAGAATATGAAGTTTGATGAAAATCCGTGCGTTAGTTCTTGAGATATGATTATCGCTAAAATCGTGTAAATCCTGAAAAATACAGCATAGCAGCGCCACCTGTCGGGAGATTTACACCAAAAACTCATCAGCACCAATTTATATCAAAGTGTAACTGGATCTAAAGTTTGATGAAATTCCGTGCATTAGTTCTTGAGATATAACTATCGCTAAAATCGTGTAAATCCTGAAAAATACAGCATAGCAGCGCCACCTGTCGGGATATTTACACCAAAAACTCATCAGCACCAATTTATATCAAGGTGTAACTGAATCTAAAGTTTCATGAAATTCCGTGCAATTGTTCATGAGATATAACTATCGCTAAAATCGTGTAAATCCTGAAAAATGCAGCATACCAGCGCCATCTGTCGGGAAATTTACACCAAAAACTCATCAGCACCAATTTATATCAAGGTGTAACTGAATCTAAAGTTTGATGAAATTCCGTGCATTAGTTCATGAGATATAACTATCGCTAAAATCGTGTAAATCCTGAAAAATACAGCATAGTAGCGTCACCTGTCGGGAGATTTACATCAAAAAGTAATCAGCACTAATTTATATCAAGATCTAACTGAATCTAATGTTTGATGAAATTCCGTGCATTAGTTCTTGAGATAAGATTATCGCTAAAATCGTGTAAATCCTGAAAAATGCAGCATAACAGCACCACGTGTAGGGCGATTTACATCAAAAACTAATCACCCATTTATATAAAGGTGTAACTAAATCTAAAGTTTTATCAAATTCCGTGGATTAGTTCTCGCGATAGAGCGCCCACAAATTTTTGTCACATACAGACAGAGACAGACTCACAGACAGACATTTTCTAAAAACAGCCAAATCGTGTTCAGGACCTTCTAAGACGTAGAAATCCGTCGAACAGCGGAAGTGGAAATTTTTAAATTTTTCACGAAACCAATATTTTCTTTTTGTAAAGATCGAAGAATGATTTATTTTAAGTTGATTTAAATAACAGAGCGAGATAATTGAATCGGCAAGGTAATTGATTTACCCGTTCCAAAAATTCCAAGAATTTTTTGAAAGACAGTTAAATAATTGGCCTTTTGAAACTTGTCTGTCCCTAGAGATTAGCGGTTTTCCAAGAAAACAAGTTATTTTTGAGGCCGATATTAAAATATATACAAACCAAGCCAAGCTGTAAAGTAAATAATCTAGAATGGATTTCTTAGAAAACATTTTATGAGAGACTCATAAGAACTGACCGAAATAGCGTTTTCGAAATTGTTATTCTAAAATAAAAGCGATTGCTTTTTATCATCTTTCATTTTATTTTTACCGTCATTGACTTTTCTGCTGAACTCTAACAAGTATATGTTTCTCTCTATATTTAAAAAAAAAGTAACTGCCGCAGCCGCTGTCAATGAAGATTTTGTGCCTTCACGTCTTTCTGGACTAATATCCAGAAAACTAATTGCAAATAAAAATTTAAAAATTGGTGGTTTTATAAAGAAATGTTCGATAAACACGCTGAAGTAGACAGTTTTTAAATCCAAGAATTATTTTAAGAGATATTTAATATTAAAGTTGGTCAAAATAATTTTCTTATAAAAGTTTTATAGGAACGAAAACTATGCACAGGAATTTAACCATAATTTGTAAGGATATAGTTGACAAGGTTGCGGTGTGCAGACTGCAATTATTTTTCAATTTGACTCATTTTTTGAGGTTATATTTCAATTTTTTATTCAAAATTTTATTCCATTATTTTGAAGAAGATTTACTTCATATTTCATAAAATCCATTATTTGAATTGTTGTCAATTTGTAAAATAGCGCACAAAATAATATTCCCTTTCAATTAAAAAATGTATTTACACGTGACTATTAAAAACAGAAATAAAACTTTAAAATAATAATTAAATGATCACGCGTTAAAAGCAGTAAATGTAGAAAATTAAGTAATAAAAATATACTTGCGCGTGAATATTAAAAAGAGAAATAATTAAATTATTACGCGTTTTCAAAGCATTAAGTAGGGAAATTTACGTCACATTTAAAATGCTCAAATAACAATATTTCTAAACAATTTCAATTAAAAATTATATTTACATGAGAGATCAATTTATTTCGACAAATCTTTTACCTCTTATTGCAAATTTTAAAACAGCGTAAATAATAATATTTCCTCTCAATTAAAATCTATATTTTTACGTTTAATAATTACCTTTAAAATACCGAAATAACTAATAAATTGTTACAATATCATTAACAATATGGTACTTCTCCTTTATTCCGTCGACCACTTTTCATAACAAAAAACTATCGCCAAACTATAGGATTTAACACCAAAAATGCATGATCGTTTTGTCACATTCACTAGACGTCAGAGGCATTACATGTGTTTGTTATGCCATCAAGTGGTTTTTAATTCGACATCTCTATAATAAAACCGTAAGTCATGTGACTGTCATCAACAGTTCCGGGACGCCCGCATCGCTTTTTCATATGCCAGGCGGCCATTTTTATTCAAAATTATTTTTCGAATAAAACTGCGTAAAAGTTACATTCTTAGAAAGATCCTTCAAAATAAATTAATATTTGAGAGATGACTTACGTTCAATTATGTATATATTCTGCAATAACTTCAGTTGAAATTAGCTTCGCAGTTCAAATTCTCTATCCATGAAAGTAAACAAAAAAAAAAAAAAGATTCATTCGTCGTGAAGGTTTAAAATATTAAACCATTAAACCATGGAGATAATCGTTCATAAAGTAAGTTTTCCGTAAATGATTTTTTGGAGCGCTGCCTGGTGTCAAAAAAATAATTCGCACCAGGACCTGTGAGACAATTAAAGTTTACCATAATTCCGTTTGATGAAGTGCTTATACAACTCAACTTCCTTCCGAATCTTTTCTTGACGTAAGTTGAATGTAAAGAAATACAACTCATGTAATAATATTTAATGAATCAAATTTTGAAATGATCAGTTAATTTGGTATTTATGTATTATACGTGGCAGGAAGCGATATCACCGAAAATGATTGTTAATCGCCAGTCATATTTACCATTGTTAATGACTAATCGCGTTCAAGACAGTAATTTAATATACATTTATGAAATACATAATATTATTAAGTACTTTTATGTTATTTGGTCGCAAATCTCGCCAATAGCATTTTTAAAATCGCTAATACCAGCTTTTATTTTTCGCGTGTGCAAATTAGAAACGATACTTTGATTTTGAAATCAAATGTTTTGATTTATGATATTTCTTTTTTTTTTTTTTTTACTATTTTCTATTTTAAACTAAAAGTGTGAATGGCATGTATTTTAAATTCTAACAGCTGTCGCAGACGCACCGGGTTTGGCACGATTTTTGTTCTGCGCCATTTTGGCGGGAAAAGCCCATTTTCAGGTACCTGTTAGAGATTGCTAAAACTGCATGATTCTTTTATTTATTCTGAAATAGCTTATTTTATATTAAAAAACACAAAATTTTATTATAAAACACTCACAAAGGTTAATTTATTCAGCCAATAATTATATCACCAAAATGATATCCAGTACGTCTGCGACAACTGTACCCAAAAGGACCCATAATTAAAAATGGTAAATAATATAAAATCAAAGTAAAATAATACAAAAAATAATTTAGTGTACATTTATAAAACACATAAAATCATATTGATGGCGTTTAGCTTAGATATTTACGATGGTAGTTTTATTGATGGTATTTTATATCCGCCGGAATGAATATGAGATATATATTCTAATCACATAATATATACCTATGAATATAATATACATATCTATATCTACTATTATATCAAAAAAACGTCTTCAATTGTCTTTTATATTTCTACTACATAATATTAACTATAGAGTTACAATATACAGAGAAAAAATGGGTTGCTGTAATTAGAATTAAAGGCGCCATTGTTTGTGTGGCGTATTTACCTGTTACTGATCTTAATAGTCAGTAGACATTAAGCAGAAATGCCGAAGTTAGGGAATTACGCAAGTATAAAAACTCCTGAACTATATCAAGAAAGGGGAGCAGAGAAAAACAAAGTCGAACAAAGATCGGCAGCTAGAAGGAGGTTCATGGATTTTAATCAGATTATACGCCACGGGTCAAAAGTTCTGACAGCAAATATGGTTTAAAGGGAATGTGATTATCAAAACTCACTTCCAAAAGCTCAATGTTTCACCAAACCATACTCGAAAATTACGTGTAATAATATGCAGTCCGATTATGGCACATTATTCAAGATGTTTTAGATGAGAATAATGATAGATTTTCTAATCTTCCGTAATCAAATCTACAGCTAAAGTTGGCGAGAAACAAAATAAAATATTAGCAACAATATGGTTCAGTGTAAATGTGGATATCATTAAAGACTTTCACAAAATGGATTTCATTGCATCAAATCGTATTAGCTAAAATACGTTAATTGGCAATGGACCCAATTACGGAAAATTATTTAATATGTTTAAGAATCACTGCATTAGCGAACATATTGCAACTGATAAGCAAACGGGCATGAAACATAAATGCTTAAATGGGATCAGCAGCTTTTGTCAAGAAAAATGAAATACATAACAACAACAACAACAACAACAAATGCGAAATGCTACCGTGATTGCAAAAGTTCTTGACTTGTCTGTTACAATCTTCCGATTTGGAAAAGGATTACGGAAATAAATTAAATTAGGAATGAAAGTAACGTGTTACAATGCTTAACATACATCTAAGGGAGACCAAACTGGTCGCCAGTGGCGGCTAGTCCTCTTAAATAAAAAAGTTATGCGTTGTTGCTAACGACTGGGATTATCGATAATCGTTGCCACAGATTAATTTCGGAAATGAAACATTTGAAGTTTCTGAAAAAATTAATAGCTCGAAAAGTATTTGTCATAAAATTGTTAGACAAACTTCATTAGAAAGATAAAAAATTATATTTTTCTTCATATAAATTTCAAATCTAATGATTATGCCGTTTTTCAAATATTGAATTTAAAAAATTACCAAATTTCACAATGGAATACCATAGCGAAATCTTCACTCGTAAAAAGATAATGATAACGGCCATGTGTTGTGTTGTATACTGGCTATAGCACGAATCCCTAACTATAGTAGCCTTATTATTCTGTTAAAATATAAAAGTGAATTATGATGCGACGAGTGCATGATTTTTATTTAATTTTAATATAATCATCTTAGAAACAAGGTTTTGAAATTTTTTTTCGAATAGGACTAATAAATTGGCCAATACTGTATATTATTTTGAGTTTAAAATAGGAAAGTTGGGGGAGCGCTTTATATTATTTAGGTTTCATCAGGAAATTTTGGCCAGAATTAAACATTTAATATATCAAAACGTCAGAAATTAAATCGACATTAAATCGGCAATAACTACAACGACTGTCTTTCAGTTTGTATTGGATAGATTTTCATTTAAAAATATAAAATCATTCAACATTGATTTTAGGTATTTTTAAGGTTATTATCACGGGCCCGGGCAACGCCGGGCATGTCAGTTAGTATACATATATTTTTAATTATGCTTTACCGATTTATTAATTAAAATAAAAATTACATCATTAAACGGCAGTGCCATGATATTAAACAAGTTGGAAATTGTACGTCAAACGTTACAAACGAGGTGCGTTCGTACGCACGTTTTAGAATTAAATTCATGATATCCCGTGCGTAGAACGGGTTAAACAGCTAGTTAAGTATATATTTTATGACACTATTCATACAAATATCTTAACTAGTTATATAAATATTCAGATATATATGTATCAGCTAGTTATATAAATATTCAGATCTTGATGATTTTTAATTCTGTGAAATGAATTATATCGTCTGCAGATTAATTTCTGTCATAAAATAAGTATCTCGGTCGCTTGACGATTTAACATCCATCAGAAGCTCATATAACAAAAAAGCACCGATTTAAAAAAAAAATCAAATTTCTTAATAAATATTTTTATTAATATCTCCTAAAGTTTTGATTCGATTTTGATAAAATTTGAAATGTCTCGACAAATTTATGCAAAGATAATATATTTCAAATTGCAAACCATTTGGTTGGGTAGTTTTTGCGTTGTTATATGCGGACAGACAGACAGACGGACGGACAGACAGACAGACGGACGGACAGACGGACGGACCAAACGACGACTATAGGTGCTACGTATTTATATAATTACGAACGCACCTAAAAATAAAAGTAATTGAAAAATGTTGCGAAGAATAATTACATACAATATAGTCCAGTCATTTGGTAGAAAATAAAGGAAAGTTTTGGTGTAGTTTTGAATTTTGGGTCCCTTTATGTTTTTTGGGACGCTGAACACGAATCCGAGGTTTTCCAACAATATTTTTTCCGGGAAATACGCTTTTTTTAACAAAAAACGTGTAAAAAAACGGACTTTTCTCCGTTTTTTCAAAAGAACTCCAAAACTATGCATTTTACGTGAAAGTCGGCAGTATATAAATTAAAGAAAATAAAATTTCCTACATTTTATGTATTGAAAGTTTTTTTCTCTGATCAATAGTTTAGCCGTGAGAGTGCCGCAAAAATGGGTATTAAAAACAAAAAACTGTAAAAAAAACAAAAAAAAACGGGAATTACGGTACTGTATGTCGACGTAACATAGAAACTAACCATTTTACACAAATGTTAACTATTAATGATACTAAAGATTATATGTTTGACTATATTTTATGCATTTGAGGTAGAGGAAAAGTGCGGGTCCGACACCAGGGGAAGGTGTGAGCAGTGGGGCAGATCAGTGTTGAATTCAGACACTTTTCTCCGGGAGGGATTTATGTGGCTCCGGGGGGGACATTATAGAGTTTCGGGGGGGAAATTACACTTTTTGACCATTGAAAGCATATAATTTCAAATCTTCCGGGGGGGGATATTTCAATGCTCCGGGGGGGACATTCCCCCCCGGGCCACCCCCTGGATTCAACACTGGGGCAGATCCAGCTACTCTCATGAGTCGAGGGTCCTACTCCTCCGGAGAGGTCGTATTCTAAGAGGCAGTTACATTGGGAGTGGATAAAAGACAAAAAAACTGTAAAAAACGGGAATTATGGCCCTGTATCGATGTAATATGAAAATTAACCATTTTAAGCAAACGTTGACAATTAATGATACTAAAAACTATGGGATTAACTAAATTTTACAATAAAGTTGCCTGATAATAAATACGACGACTCATTACCAACCATTATTTAATTATAAATAATTATGTACATTAGCAACAAATATTAGTAAGTGCCGCAAAAATAGGTGTTAAAAACAAAAAGCGGGAATTACGGCACTGTACGCCGATGTAACATAGAAACTAACAATTTTACGCAAACGTTGACAATTAATGGTACTAAAGCTCATATGATTAACTATATTTTATGCATCTGAGGAAATCAGCCGTTTTCAACAATCTGCAATAAATATGTTGCGTACGTACAGTCACGATACCAACCACAGGCAGTAGTTGTCTTTGATAGCTACCCTGATGACTTACAAGGTGGTACACAGACTGCTGAGCGTATGAGACGAGCAAGGAAACATTCTTCAACGGATATATTGTTTGACGGTACAATGATACTTACCATTTGCAAAGAAAAGTTTCTTGCTAACCCAAAAAGCACGGGTCGGTTAATATCTATGATGAGTGACAAGTTCTCATCAGCAGATATTACATGCAACCAAGCAAAAGAAGACACAGACACCTTGACTATAAACACTGCTTTGTCCTTGGCTCCATCAAATGAGACGGTGATTATAGTTGGGGAGGATGTAGACCTCTTGGTCATTTTGATAGCTCTCTGCAGGGCTGAAAACGTTTTCTTTTTAAAACCTGGAAAGGACACTGTTTCTCCAGTGATATTTTCTCCAATTAATGTTGTGAGTTCAACGGTTGCGGAAAACATCCTCTTCCTACATGCTATGAGCGGGTGTGATACAACGTCAGCCCCGTTTATGCAAGGAAAAATGAAGTTCCTCAAAACTCTTGTAAAGAATTCAGATGTTGCTGACTCTGTTAAAGTATTTAAAGACTCCAACGCTACTCAAGAGGTGATTACAGCTGCTGGGGAACGTTTCCTTGTCTCACTGTACGTCTATAGTGGGACGAATGTGCCTTCGCTGAACCACCTAAGGTATATTTCGTACAAGAAGTCAGCATTTAAATACAATTCAAATATTGCTGCTTTACCACCATCTGCAGCTGCAGCACGACAGCACTGTTTAAGAGTATATCACCAGGTTCAGCAATGGCTGGGAGTTGAAAAAAATGCTGAAGAGTGGGGATGGAAAAAAACAAATATTGGCCTTGAGCCTGTATTTATTTTACTACCTTCTGTTCCCCCTGCTTTGTTGAAGCTTGGATCATGTAAGTACAAAAAGAACTGCCAACAAAATTGTTGGTGCCAGAAGGCAGGTCTTTGTTGTTCCAACATGTGTCTCAACTGCGAAGGGAACTGCAACAACATCTCAGTGGTGAATCAAGATGAGGAAGACGAGTTATATCCTGAAACCGAGCTGGAGACGGATTGCCCACCCATTGAATCCGTGTACCCAATGGAAGAGGAACAAGCCATGCCACAAGGTATGAAATATTTACCATTAAGAAAACATTTATTCTATAAAATTGGTAGTAAATAAAAAATCACCATTTCCATACGTCTATTTTGTATGTTGTAGATGTCGATGAACAGCAGGGACCTTCAAATAAAATATTGCGGAAATAAGAATTTTGCTTTTTGACTTCATGTAAATATACTAATATTTGTTACTAATGTAAATAATAATTTATAATTAAATAATGATTCATAATGAGTCGCCGTATTTATTATCAGGCAACTTCATTGTAAAATGTAGTCAATCACATAGTTTTTAGTATCATTAACAGTCAAAATTTGTTTAAAATGGTTAATTTTCACGTTACATCGACATACAGGGTCGTAATTCCCGTTTTTTATAGTTTTTTGTCTTTTACACCTCCCAATTTTACCGCTTCTTAGAGTACGAACACTCCGGCGGAGGAGTGCCCTGACTCATGAGAGAAGGTGGAACTGCTCCACTGCCCCCCTTCCCCTGGCGCAGGATCCGCACTTTTCCTCTACCTCAAATGCATAAAATATAGTCAAACATATAATCTTTAGTATCATTAATGGTTACCGTTTGCGTAAAATGGTTAGTTTCCATGTTACATCTTACATCGACATTCACTACCGTAACTCCCGTTTTTTTTACAGTTTTTTGTTTTTAACGGCACTTTTTAACTTTTTTTAACTTTTTTGCGGCACTCTCACGGCTAAACCATTGATCAAAGAAAAAAACTTCCATTACATAAAAAATAGGAAATTTTATTTTCTTTAATTCATATATTGCCCACTTTCACGCAAAATGCACAATTTTGGAGTTATTTTGAAAAAACGGAGAAAAATCCGTTTTTTTACACGTTTTTTGTAAAAAAAAGCGTATTTCCCGGAAAAAACTTTGTTGGAAAACCTCGGATTCGTGTTCAGCGACCCAAAAAACATAAAGGGACCCAAAATTCAAAACTACACCAAAACTTTCCTTTATTTGCTCTTTTTTATCCCCTAATGCCTGGACTAATAGATCAGTTTCAACTGACGTCACAAACATTTATTCACCAGCAGAGAGAGATAATTAAGAAAAATAACGTAAATAAATATCCAAGATTATTACTTTCTTCTATCTATAATAGAAGAAAGTATTGTAATCGAAATTTTTTTCGACTTCCGGTTTTCGACGGATTTACACGTTTTAGAGGTCAGAGATTCCGAAAAACATATTTTTACAAAATGTCTGTCTGTCCGTCCGTCCGTCTGTCCGTCTGTCCGTCTGTGTGTCTTCATTGTACCATCTAAAAGTGTATGATGTTATGCTTCAAATTGAACCAATTTTTTTTTCTATGTTTTTGGCTATGGCAAGCAGGTTCTATCAGAATTTGGGGATATTTCGACAAAAGGGGGCGCTGTGATTGATATTTTTGTTCCATTTTCACTATTGTACCATCTAAAAGTGTATGATGTTATGCTTCAAATTGAACCAAATTTTTTTTCTATGTTTTTGGCTATGGCAAGCAGGTTCTATCAGAATTTGGGGATATTTCGACAAAAGGGGGCGCTGTGATCGATATTTTTGTTCCATTTTCACTATTGTACCATCTAAAAGTGTATGATGTTATGCTTCAAATTGAACCAAATTTTTTTTCTATGTTTTTGGCTATGGCAAGCAGGTTCTATCAGAGGGATATTTCGACGAAAGGGGGCGCTGTAATCGATATTTTTGTTCCATTTTCACTATTGTACCATCTAAAAGTGTATGATGTTATGCTTCAAATTGAACCAATCTTTTTTTCTATATTTTTGGCTATGACAAGCAGGTTCTATTAGAATTTGGGGATATTTCGACGAAAGGGGGCGCTGTGATAGCCATTTAAAGATTTAAAATTCAAAATGATGTGCAAATAAAAAAAATTAGAAATCCTAAAACTTTTTTTCTTTAAATGTTCGGCCTTGATCCGGAGAATCCGGAGCAATTTTTGTTTTGCTTCTATCTTAAAAAATGGCTGAGATAGAGCGGTTTGAAATTTTAGGGTGGCTGACATTTTCAAACAAAACAGCAGAATTCATCCATAAACGGATTTAATTTATGAGTTTTAGTTAACATGCTTTCGGCAAATTTTCTTTCATTGTTGTAACCATTAATCCTATTATATGCTTATTACTATATATTTATATTCGCCAACATCAAATTCTCGCCAAACTTGGCGACAGTTGGCGGAATATCGCCAAATTTGGCGACCAAAATAAGTTGCCATAAATGAAGCGAACTTGGCTGTAGAGGACTAATTTGGCGATATTCTCATTCAAATTCAATGTTGACGAGAACTGGGACTGAATCTTTTTTATTTAGGTTCCACGATTTTACCTTCGTGTTTTCCAGTAAAATTAGCTGAAATCGTAAAACCAATGAATAGGGAGGCTATATGTTCCTGTCGGTTCAGGCCAGAAGTAGTTTAGTATACATCAGTGGATCGCATCCCGGTAACCCGATGATTCGCAGGCAGCTGACGTACAACAGAATGACGAAAAATATTGATTTTATTGGCGATGTGATAGCGAATTTTGAAGTATTAACATGACTGAGATAGAAGAAAGTTTTGGGATTGGCACATCCGACTAGTTTTTTTTCTGTTTTCATTAATATATTGTAAATTTTAATGTTTAAACTTACTGATAGTTGACACTTTGGTGAGTGGGTTTTTTCCGAATTTCTTCTATTTTATTTGTTTATTTGTTTGAGACTTATTTTCTTATTTCTTATTTATTTATTTGAGATTCCAAAATTCTTCTATTTGTTTATTTGGCGTTACAGTTTAGCGAAAGTTTTTTTTTCTTTTTTTTAATGAAAATTGATCGACGGGGTAATGGAGAACTATCAAAAGACAAATAAACGTTTAATTAAAAATTCCTGGATGAAATAACTAATACGTGTAACGCATCTGATGTCAAGTGAATGTGACGCGACGCCACGATTATGACCGTTTGGCGTTACATCATATATTTTGCCGACAGTTACAGTTGTAATCTGTTTCAACAGCAGTTGATTCGACCTTAAAATCCCTCAGTCAAAGGAAAATGAATGGAAACCCGGTTACAGCAGATCGCCACTGGTCGTTTAATTATAATACAATCTTCCGTAATCGTTTTAGAGATGATCAAATCAGAGTGTTTTTAAATCATGCGGTTTCAGAACGGGGGTTGGCGAGCTTAGCTCGTAGGGGGCAAAGCCCCCTACGAGCTACGCAGGGCAAATAATACGTAGGGGGCAAAGCCCCCTAGTTTATTAAAAAATAATAGTATTAATAATAATAATAGGAATTATTCGTTGAGTGCACTGTGAATTTTATATTATGTATGGGCCATTTGCTTAAACTACACTTTACATTTATAGTTTTCAATAATTACCTAATTATTGGGGGATAATGCAGTTTTTAAATTTCCATTTGATCAGAACTTTGTAGCATATACCGGGCGTCTCAAAAATTCCATTCACATTTCAAAGATTCATAGAAAATAAACAGTAATAATAAATAACAAACAACTAACTATCATATATCAGAGTGCGGTTTCCGCCATGACACTTGTCAGAATGTGATTTTTCGTGGCAAAAGAAAAACTAGTCGGATGTGCCAATCCCAAAACTTTCTTCTATTTCACACAGGTTTCGCATACACTAAAAACGAGTTAACACCAATTTATATCAAGGTCTAACTGAATCTAAAGTTTTATTAAATTCCGTGCTTAGTTCTTCAGGTATGACTATCGCTAAAATCGTGTAAATCCTGAAAAATTCAGCATAGCAGCGCCACCTGTTGGGAGATTTAGACCAAAGCCTAATCAACAACAACTTATGTCAAGGTCTAACAGAATCTGAAGTTTTGAAATTCCGTGCGTTAGTTCTTGAGATACAGCTATCGTGAAAATCATGAAAAAAGTAGCATAGCAGCGCCACCTGTTTGGATATATACGCACCAAAACGTAATCAGCGTCTATTTATGTCAAGGTCTAACTGAATCTGAAGTTTGATGAAAATAAGTGCATTGGTTCTTGAGATAGAGCGATTGCGGAAATCTCGAAAAATGCAGCATAGCAGCGCCACCTGCTGGGCGATTTTCACCGAAAACTAATCAGCACCAATTTTATTAGGGCACCCTAGAGCGCCTATAGTACAGGCTGAATCATTCCGCCATTTAAGAACCCAACGGACCAAAAACCAAGCTAAAACCTTTTTAGCTTACCGCAGTGGTGGACGGCGAGTGACAGTGACATGGACGGCAAACACCTGCTCTGGCGATAAACTAATGCTGAGCAGGGTTACAATATGGCGGTTATTTTGGGCAACAAGATGGATATGCGGCAGCTCCCCTTATAGGAGCCTTAGGGCACCCCCCCCCCCCTGGTTACGCGCATGATATTAAATAACCCTATACTTGAAATTGACTACTATATACAAATACATCAATTAAAAATTAATTAAGGCTAAATAATTGTAACTATCTAAAAATATTAAACGTAAAACAACTATTAAACTAAAAAATTATAAAATAAATTTTAAAAACTACAAAAATTACGAAATATAATTACAAAAAGTTTTCAAATATTTGCAAAAAGTTAAAGAAAATTTCTTAAAAGAATTATCCTAATCTTAATATCTTAATATCGTATCCTATCCTAATCCTGATAATAACTTTAAAGAATATTCTTTGACACGAATATGTAAATTAAATCAATATCCATAAATGGAATGAATGGAAAATAGAATAAATAGAAATGGCAAAATAAAATAACAAGAAAGTACATTTATTCGACACCTAACCCTAGAGAAAGCGTAAAAAATTTCAAGCGCATGAAATAAATTAAAATAATCCTATATATACTAACAAAAATATGTAAATTTAGATAATCAGATTTGTGTCGTCGGTATTTATTTGCTAATAGTGTTCTTGACGCGATAGAGAAAATATCGAGGTTAAATTGGGCAGAATTTAAAGTACTTTCTAGCAACCTTTATTTACATTTTAGAATCGCATCAGATTGTTATATCTTTGTGAAATATCTATCAATGTATAAAATCCACAAGCAGTCTGTTCACTATTTACACCACTTAGCGTGAAGCACTTAATTTAATATATACATAAACAAGATAATGTAGTAAGAAATATATAACATATGTCTATGCAAATAAACAATATAATAATGCCCATTTAGCAATGCAGACATATACAAATTGTACACCAAATACCACCTAAAATGCACTGTTGTATAGAAGAATTCTGCCAGTGTTGTTTTTCATTTTACGAAAAGGAATTCCTCGATTTTCACGATTTTACTGGGTACTCCTTTTTTCATTAGTTGCAGTTTCATTTTCGCGATTGTATATATTATTTGGCATAAAATTTCACTTTTTTAAGACTGGGTTATGTCAAGGCCCCTATAGCAAACAAATACCGTATGGTCTCCTTTAAAATGTGATAAAGCTTTGGTTAATTATATATGTTGTTAATTATAAAGTGAAATGTTTTGCTAAATTAATGCATTTATTCTTTTTTTTAATGTTACGTGAACGAAGTCACGGGTAACAGCTAGTAATATTATAAATCTGATTGTGTGTAAATGTTAGGCTGAAGCCAGCGTCAAAATGGAGTATTCAATGATCTTGTATCTTTGCATATAGGTTGATTATAACCCTCAAATGAACATAGGCTGGTTTTTGTTTATTTTATTCAAATATTTTTCTTAATAATTCAAAATTTCGTTATTTTCATAGAGAATAAATGGACATTTTTTCGTATAATATTTTAAAATGGTTAAATTTACTTTACCGTTGCTAATACTGTATCGTTGCCAAAACTAAATCAAAGCCCGGAAAAATAATTTTTACTCACAATATTATTTTCAAATGAAAAGCGTCCACGTGAAAAATGGAAATGAAATTAATTATTTAAGATACAGAATATGAAATGACGTCATATTAGAAATAAAACTTGAGTTTTCAAATATTTGATAATAATACAAGGTGCATAAATACGACTAAGTATGGAAAGCAAGCGAATATGATGTCATATATCGAAAATAAAACAGATTTGTTTTGATGTTGAAATAAAATGATCTTGGGTTATCAAATTATTTGTGATTAATTTCTCTCTTTTTGTTCTTTTTCTATTTCACATGAAATGAATTATTTTAAATATATGTGTTGTAAATTAAAGTTCTGTGTTTTAAATTAAATGAGTGAAATATTTATATTTTAATACGAATTCAATACGAATGATGGTGATAGGAATAATACATTGTGGTTTATCGTCTGCACACGGCTAACATAAAAGTACCATATTTTTAATTTAAATTTTAAAAAGTAAAAAAAAAAAGTTTGAAAATATATTGGACGGCAAATGTCAATAATATGCACCGCAAAATTATCCGTATAGAAAATCAGAAAATCTTAATAAAAATAACTATTTTTTAAAAGAAAGTTGCATTTTTTCATAAAAGCTAAAGATTTAATATGATTGCGTCTAAGTAACAGCATTTTTCCTCTGCCATTTTCCCAGAATCAAAACATTTGTAAATGGTCGTTTCGCATCGGAATTTAATTTTACATTTCTTTAAGCTTTACAATAGCAAAAACTTTGTTGTCATTTTTAAATATAGTTTTTTTTTAAAGTTTTGTTTCATAATAGATTTTTGTAAAGTCCTGTAGGTTGAGAAAATTGGCATGGATTTTAAAGCAATGTTTAAGTAAAATTACAATATTTTTACTTTCTTCTATCTATAATAGAAGAAAGTATTGTAATCGAAATTTTTTTCGACTTCCGGTTTTCGACGAATTTACACGTTTTAGGGGTCAGAGATTCCGAAAAACATGTTTTTACAAAATGTCTGTCTGTCCGTCTGTCCGTCCGTCCGTCTGTCCGTCTGTGTGGCTTTTAATTGTACCATCTAAAAGTGTATGAAGTTATGCTTCAAATTGAACCTAATTTTTTTTCTATGTTTTTGGCTATGGCAAGCAGATTCTATCAGAATTTGGGGATATTTCGACGAAAGGGGGCGCTGTGATCGATATTTTTGTTCCATTTTCACTATTGTACCATCTAAAAGTGTATAAAGTTATACTTCAAATTGAACCATATTTTTTTTCTAGGTTTTTGGGTATGGCAAGCAGATTCTATCAGAATTTGGGAATATTTCGACGAAAGGGGGCGCTGTGATCGATAGTTTTGTTCCATTTTCACTATTGTATCATCGAAAAGTGTATGAAGTTATGCTTCAAATTCAACCACATTTATTTTCTATGTTTTTGGCTATGGCAGGCAGGTTCTATTAGAATTTGGGGATATTTCGACGAAAGGGGGCGCTGTGATCGATATTTTTGTTCCATTTTCACTATTGTATCATCAAAAAATGTATGAAGTTATGCTTCAAATTGAACAACATTTTTTTTCTATGTTTTTGGCTATGGCAAGCAGGTTCTATTAGAATTTGGGGATATTTCGACGAAAGGGGGCGTTGCGATAGCCATTTAAAGATTTCAAATTCAAAAAAGATGTGCAAATTCAAAAAAATTAGAAATCCTAAAACTTATTTTACTTACCCATCATACGTAGTTACATAGGGTAAGTCTTGTAATCATTTTGAAAATCGAAAAAAAAATTTTGACGGATTTACACGTTTCAGACACTGGAGATTCCGAAAAACATATTTTTAGAAAAAAAATTTTGCCGTCTGTCTGTGTGTCTGTGTGTCTGTAAACGCTCTATCTCCCGAAAAAATTGAGATAGAGACTTGCAATTTGGTATGTACTTAGTGTGTAACAATAGGAAGAAGCCTATTTAATTTCAATAACCTCGATTAACCGGAACAATTTTTTTCGGACTCTCGAAATATTCGTTCTGATGAAAGGTATATAAATTTTTTCGAAATTGTTTATTTTAAGAAATTAATATAAAAGACAATAAAAAAACGTAAATTTTGCATAAAGCATGAAGTCGGTCGGATAATTAGTTGCCGAGATATTTGGAATCCTATTTTCCACACTCTTCGATTTTTCATGACCCTGTATTTCATCCAAATTTCACTTCAAAGATATATTTTAATTGGAAATTTGACGCTTAATCAGATGCAATAAACCGCTAGTTAATAGGATTATTATTTTTGGAGTTATAAGGATGTTTCTTTCAAGCAATTCAGTAATCGAGCCTTTAAAGTTTATGACGTCATCAAGCCAGGATTTTATTCGAATTGCAATGCATTTTATAAGTAGTTTACACATTTTTGATTTTAATATTTTACATTATGCATTTCCATGATGGGTAAGTATTACGGTGGCCCCCAACGACTAGTTTCGTTAAATGTTCGGCCTTGATCCGGAGAATCCGGAACAATTTTTGCTTTGCCTCTATGTTAAAAAATGGCTGAGATATAGCAGTTTGAAATTTTAGGGTGGCTAACATTTTCAAAGAAGACAGCAGAATTCATCCATAAACGGGTTTATTTTATGAGCTTTAGTTAACATGGTTTCGGCAAATTTTCTTTCATTGTTGTAACCATTAATCCTATTATTTGCTTATCACTATATATTTATATTCGCCAACGTCAAATTCTCGCCAAACTTGGCGACAGTTGGCGGAATATCGCCAAATTTGGCGACCAAAATAAGTTGCCATAAATGAAGCCAACTTGGCTGTAGAGGACTAATTTGGCGATATTCTCATTCAAATTCAATGTTGACGAGAACTGGGATTGAATCTTCTTTATTTAGGTTCCACGCGTTTTACCTTCGTGTTTTCCATTAAATTAATTAGCTAAAATCATAAAACCAAGGAATAGGAAGGCTATGTGTTCCTGTCGGTTCAGGCCAGAAGGACTTTTCGTAGTTTAGTATACATCGGCTGTTCGCATCCTTGTAACCCGACCATTCACACGCAGCTGACGTACAACAGAATGATGAAAAATATTGATTTTATTGGCGATGTGATAGCGAATTTTGAAGTATTAACATGACTGAGATAGAAGAAAGTTTTGGGATTGGCACATCCGACTAGTTAAAAACTTAAAAAGCAACAATGTTATCGAAACGAAAATTAATTTTACCGACAAATTCGCGTAGTGCAAAAGCAAAGAAGATATCAATAAGTAATGAAACTTTTCTTCCAGCCGAATTATGTAAACTTGAACAAGCCGATCATGCCAATTCATAATATTATAAACGTGAAAGCGCGGTCCATAGCCAATTTGCTTTTTTATATATATATATATAAATGAAATTTGAAGCAAAATTAAATACATTGTTGTAAAATTAAATACATTGTTGTAACCAGATTTGTTTTTACTTGGTAAACACTTACTGATAGATGATCATTTCATCGCTCACCTTTGATGCCAACTATGACTGTAAAACATATTAAAAAATATCAGACGATAGTTTTCAAATTTTCTTATTACTTCATGATGTAAATAGACATCCTGGCTCATCCTTTAAACCTAAATTAATCATACTGTGACCTGTTGAAAATTTCACATGCTCACATACCTGGAAGATAAAGATAATCCCTTAGGAGCGTTTAAGTTAAAAGCGATTAAGGACACAGGGGCGCAAATTGCTGTTTTTGATAGATGCGATGTTCCCTGGAGGACAAAAAAGGTGGGAAAGGTTTTTCTTATTCCGGCCCTGGGAGATAAACAGAAAGCGGAATTAATGTCTGTGTCTATTGCTTTGATAGAAGATGAAAAAGAGTATGTTAAAAAGAATGTGGTGGTTGCAGTTGTGAGAAAACTGTCTCCTCCGCTGATAACACCCGCTGTTTATAACTTGTTAAAATTTGGAAGTACAGATAAGCAAAATTCAGGGTGTAAACAAGTGGGGAATCGACGAGAATTAAATGGGCAGGGAACCTTCAGATTGTCTAGCGATCATGAGCAAAAATTTGTTAGAAAAATGGTTGGAAATGAAATCTGTGAAAGGGATAAGTCTGTTAATAAGATAGAGGCATATTCACCAGGAGACCTGAATGATAGGAATTTGGAAAAGGGATCTGAATTGATCGACATAAAAGATAATGCTTCTAAAATGGATATGGTTAAAAGGTCATGTAAGAGAGGTCAATTTCGGGAAAAGAATTCTGAGCATGATGTAAATATACCCAGGTATTTTGTTGGTAGTATGGGATTTATACATGTTAGAAATAGAATTAGAAAGAAATTGAGTTCATCTATGACTGTGGCCAGTAAATTTAACTCTAGGATGAAGGAAAATAATAGAGTAAATTGGGGGGCCAAATGCCAAGAAGATGTGAATATGGTAATTCAAAGTTAAAAAGAATGGAGCATTCTACTTTTAAAACGGATCATAAAGAACGATTTATTAAAATCAAACAAGATTTTGAAAAGAAAAATTGTGATCATGAAGTTGTAAAGCGAAATTTATTGTCGAAAAGATTTTCTGATAGAAGTAATTTAGATATTGGTTTTTGGGAGAATTCTCTAAATTAAGTTTTATTCTAAATTTGGGAGTACTCATTATTGTAATATCTGTAATGTGTTTATTTATCATTTAATGCTTAATATTTTCGCGATGGTAAAACTTCATTAATTTAATAATTACATAATTTAGTATGCGTTCTTTTTGTTTGTAGAAGCGTCTAAATTTAGGCTGTTAGGCAAGTTTTTAAGAGAATTGTTTTAGGCATTGTGTTGTAGATAGATTTATTCTTTTTATTTTTATTATTTTTTTTTTTTTGTTAGAATCATGTAAAGTGTAATCTGTATTTGGTATTATATGTATGTGAAATATTTCAAAATTGTTTCTTAGGGCATCAATAGTATAAATTATTCCTGGAATTATACTTAGGTATTGTAGGTGAGGGATTATAGTAAATCCTATTGACAGTGTGGTCTATCAAATACTGAGTATGGGAATGTGTTTGTATTCTATAGGGATTTTTCATGTGTTATTCTAAATTCCTTTATGCTTTGATGACCTCTTTAGAAGTTGATTCTAAGGAAGATATTAATTTGGTACTTAAATTTTTAGTTAGAATTTTTATGTTTGTTGATTTTATGGTATCTGTTAGGTATAATATTGGGTTAAGAAAATTATATACTTGTGTATGTTAAAATTTACTTGGGGTATAGTAAATTGTTATTGATTAATTGAGATTATTAATCAGGGTATTTTAATCATAATTTTGTATAAAACTTTTGGAAATAAGAGTTTTGTTTATATACATTTTATTTATTACAGTAATAAAGTTATAGCTTAATTTTATGGGTATACTGTGGATGATTATGATTAATGTTTCAAAATAAATTGATGTTATACTGTACTGTTGGGTATAAAATTTATTTTGGGGGGTATACTCAGTTTGAAAGACGTCACTGTTGCATGAGAATTTGCTATATTGAAATTGTGTTGTTTTTGAATACATTATTATATGTATAGTGAAGAAAATTCTATTTCTGTATTTATTGTATTATTGTAAATTGAATATACCTGATATTTTGAAATTTATTATATTTGGGGGGAAAATATGGCAGACTATTTAGTAAGATATAATAAAAACGTCTTGCTATTATTAGCAGAGGAATTTGAGACCAGTGTGTCAAAAAAGTGTAAAAATCAAGCTATAATTCAAGCTATTGTTAGTGCTGAGGATTATAAGGAAAGTTACGCAAAACTTCGCTTGCAGTATATTCTTGAACAGGAGGCAGAGCGGAAAGAAGAGGAAAAACAAATCGAAAAAGATCGTAAAGAACAAGAGAGACAAATTGAAAAAGATGGTAAAGAAAGAGAGAGGCAAATTGAATTATATAGGATTGCGCAAGAGGAAAAAGATAAACTTAGGAAATTTGAATTAGATAAATTTGAAAAACAACAACAATTCGAGGCAGATAAATTTGAAAAACAACAACAACTTGAATTACATAAACTTGAGAAACAACAGCAATTTGAATTAGAAAAATTGCGCATTCAAAATTCTGCGGATATTGTTAGCATTTCATCTAATGAATCAAATGTAGATTTTCATAGAGCTCCTAAGGTAAATTTAAAGGATTTAGTTCCGCGCTTTGATTCTAAATTAATTGATATAACTCTTTTCTTTATGATTTTTGAAAGGCAAGCCGAGAAAGCTAAAATTTCTCAGGAAGATTTGGTTAGTCAATTAATTCCTTTATTACCTTCTGATATTGCCGAAATTATAGTTAAACAACCAACAGACAAATGTGATGATTTTCAACATATAAAGAAAGTTTTGTTAGATAGGTTTAGGCTAAGTACAGGCGCCTTAAAACAAAAATTTGAAACTCATCAAAGAAAATCTGGTGAATTATGGGTGGATCTGATATATGAGTTAAGGGGTTATCCTGATAATTGGTTAGAGTCATTAGAAGTGAGGGATTTTGATTCACTAAAAGGACTAATCTAACGGAGCAATTAAAAAAACGTGTCCCTTTTGAGATAAAAGAAAAAATTATGGATGATTGAGAGGAAATAAAGATTGCTTCTAAACTCGCGGAAAAATTGGATAAATTTGAGAGTATAAGAAGAGAATTTAAGAGGTCGGATAGAAAACCTTGGGAAAATAAATCTTTTCAGGATAATCAAAAAGATAACTTTAAATCTAAAATTAAGAATGAAGGTAAACCTAGATCGGAATTTGAGAGTACGAAAGAGAATGGGAAAACTGACCAATTTAAGAAGGACAATGCTTTCGAAAAGCAGAGACAAGTCCAATGTTACAATTGTTTGGCAATGGGTCACATCCGTCCTAATTGTCCGGAATTGTTAAAAAGTAAATCCAATTATGAGGATAAAAGTGTAGCTTGGATTACTACTAGTGATGGGAAAGGTGTAAATAATAGGGAAGGTGTGGAAACCGAATTGCCTATGGTTAATTTATGCGTGAATGGTAAGAAAGTAAAAGCGATTAAGGACACGGGGGCGCAAATTGCGGTTTTTGATGCTAATGACATTCTGTGGAGTGCGAAGAAAGTGGGAAATGTCTTTCTTATTCCGGCCCTTGGTAGTAGACAAAAGGCGGATTTGGTGTCCGTGCCGATTGCTTTGATAGAAGATGAAAAAGAGTACGTTGAAAAGAATGTGGTGGTTGCAGTTGTGAGAAAACTAAATTCTCCTCCACTGATACCACCCGTTGTTTATGAATTATTAAAGTTAGGAAATAGGGATAAGCAAAATTCAGTGTGTAAACAGATGGAGAATCAGAGAGCATTGAATGCGCAGGGAACCCTCAGATTATCTAGCGATCATGAGCAAAGGGTTGTTAGAAAAATGGTTGTGAATGAAATCTGTGAAAGGGATAATAAGTCAGTTAATGAGATAGAGGTAAATTCATCGGGAGACGTGACTGATAAGAATTTGGCAAAAGGGTCTAAATTGATCGATAACGAAGATGATGCGTCTCAAACGAAATAAAAGGTCAGGTAAGGGAGGTCAATTTCGGGAAAAGAATTCTGAGCATGCTGTAAATATAAACAGGTATTTTGTTGGTAGTATGGGAGTTGAGCGTGTTAGAAATAGAATTAGAAAGAAATTGAGTTCACCTATGACTGTGGCCAGAAAATTAACTTTTGGATGAAAGATAATAATAGAGTAAATTGTGGGGCTAAATGCCAAGAAAGTGGATATGGAAATTTAAAGAATTCAAAGTTAAAAAGAATGGAGCATTCTGCTTTTAAAACGGATCATAAAGAAAGATTTATTAAAATCAAACAAGATTTTGAAAAGAAAAATTGTGATCATGAAGTTGTAAAGCGAAATTTATTGTCGAAAAGATTTTCTGATAGAAGTAATTTAGAGATTGGTTTTTGGGAGAATTCTCTAAATTAAGTTGATTCTAAATTTGGTAGTGCTCATTATTGTAATATCTATATTGGGTTTATTTATCATTTAATGTTTAATATTTTCGTAATAATAAAACTTCATTAATTTAATAATTGCATAATTCAGTATGTTTTATTTTTGTTTGTAGAAGTGTCCAAAATTAAGCTTTTATGCAGGTGTTTTTTTTTAGGAAAATTGTGTTAGGCATTGTGTTATGTATGGATCTATTCTTTCTTTTTATTATTATTATTTTTTTGTTAGAATCATGTAAATTGTAATCTGTATTTGGTATTATATGTATGTGAAATATTTCAGAATTGTTTCTTAGGGCATCAATAGTATAAATTATTCCTGGAATTATACTTTGGTATTGTAAGTGAGGGATTATAGTAAATCCTATTGACAGTGTGGTCTATCAAATACTGAGTATGGGAATGTGTTTATATTCGGTAGGGATTTCATGTGTTATTCTAAATTCCTTTATACTTTGGTGACCTCTTTAGAAGTTGATTGAAGGAGCTTATTGTATTGTTGTATATGCCAAATTTCCTGCTGAAATTTTTCCTTAGGGGGGAGGAGTTGTGACATGTTGAAAATTTCACATGCTCACATACCTGGAAGATAAAGATAATCCCTTAGGAATGAAAGGCCTTTTATGAATGGTCACTATTCAAGTAAGAGTGCTATACAGAAGGGTGACAGGTGGACGTGAATCAACTAATCAATTACTTGGAAAAAGGGGATAATCTCCTAAGAATAAAAGATAGAACTATAGATTGGGGTCTGTCATTGTCACCTGGAGATAAGCAGACGGGAGCAGGTGTGGTAGTGGAGGTAATGCTTTCTGAGAAATTCCTGGGATGCAATGAAAGCCCCTGGGAAGTGAAATTGCAGACGGCAGTTGAATGTTGAACAAGTTGGAGGTTGAACGAGATGGGAGAAAGTGTCCTTTTTTGAGCGGACGTGAGAATCTGAGTTTTTCGGACATCGTAATTTTACAGGACGAAGATGATTGTCCTATTTTTTCATTTTTACTTTTTTTTTTATAATGCGTTAATTTAAAATAAAGTTTTTTCGTTTCAAACGATAAATGGATTTCATTAATTATATATACATGTGTCCACGTTACCACAATACCATTGTCGTTCAATTTTTATTCTTAATCCTAACCCTTAATCCTAACCCTAATCGTATCCTATCCTAATCCTAATAATAACTTTAAACAATATTCTTTGAAACGAATATGTAAATAAAATGAATATCCATAAATGGAATGAATGGAAAATAGAATAAATAGAAATGGCAAAATAAAATAACAAGAAACTACATTTATTCGACACTTAACCCTAGAAAAAGCGCACGAAATAAATTAAAATAATCCTACATATAACTAGCAAAAGTATGTAAATTTAGTTCATCAGATTGGTGTTGTCGGTATTTATTTGTTTATAGTGTCCTTGACGTGATACAAAAAATATCGAGGTTAAATTGGGCAGAATTGAAAGTACTTTCTAGCAACCTTTATTTAAATTTTAGAATCGCATTAGATTGTTATATCTTTATGAAAGATCTATCAATATATAAAATCCACAAGCAGTCTGTTCAATATTTACACCACTTAGCGAGAAGCACTTTATTTAATATATACATAAACAAGACATAAAATAATAATGTAGTAAGAAATACATAACACATGTCTATACAAATAAACAATATAATAATGCCCATTTAGAAATCAATACATATACAAATTTTACACCAAATACCACCTAAAATGTACTGTTAAAAAATTCTCTCAGTGGTTTTTTTTTTCGTTTTACGAAGAGGGATGCCGTAAGGCATGGTGACGTCACAGCGACGTCACTGTGAAGTCACACTGTGACTTCACACTGTGACCGTCGTCGTGACGTCGATGTGAAGTAGCTGTGACCTAAATGTGAAGTCGTTATGGCCGTTTTCAAGGCTTTCTGTGACATCACAATGTGACTACTTTGTGAAGTCACCGTGCGACTTCAATCTGAAAAATGTGACGAATCTGCATCGGATAGGGTGACCAGATTTTACCCGAATCCTATCCGGATTGTTCGGATCAACATTTTTTTATGCTACAAGTTTGTGACGTTTGTGACGACACTGCACCGGGTCGGATGACCAGATTTTACCCGAATCCAATCCAGAAAGTTCGGATCAATCTTTTTGGATTTGTTTGGCTACAGAGTAGATTTGAATTAGTGGTCGGGTGACCTGACTTTCGTGAACCCGATCTGACCCGAGTCGGGTATAATGTTTTTACTGTAAGTCTTGTTCGGAATAGAATCTTGCATACGACCGAGTAACCAGATTTTATCAGAAATTGTTTTACGACACAATTTCTGTTGTTGGGTTGGATCTAGAGTCATGCAGGCTCGGACTGGCCTGCCGGCCCATCGGCCCGAGGGCCGGTGCGCCTTCAGCCAGGGAAAATTTCGCGCCCCTAAGCCGCTCCAATATTTTTCCATACACATATATTCTGCTTCGTATACTACATTTCGAGAATTTGCTTAGGGATAATCATCAACTAATAGACATATATCAAAAGAGAAGGATTTTTATTATCATAAAGAAATTGAAGATACATCGAAGGAATTTTCAGAATCGAAAACCAAAGCGGACATGTTTGCATACGATTGGGGATAAAAAAACAGGCACCTAGGGAAAGTTTTAATAGCCCTGGCGCGCCGTGGTTACTAAAGCTCACAGCCATGTGCCAGTGGCGTACCCAGGATTTTATTTCGGGAGGGGCTGACTTAAATTTCCATAACGTTTTGAATATTGCGAAACACGTTGAACTGTGTTGTAAACACTAATAACTTTGACAATAAGGACGTAGCTAGATGGGGGAAAGGTGAAGGGGGGAGGGGCAGGGGGGATTCTGTTCCAAATTTTCCGGAAATTTAAAAAAATTGGTTATCAGTCCGAAAATTCGGATTTAAAAATACATCGCTATTTTTAACGAATGGCCGCCGAAACAAATCAACTTCGTCAATCGTTCGCAGAAAATAATATCTAATTTCGTAAAGGATCATGGAAAAACCCGAATTTTGTCAAAGGACCTCGGATAAAAGGCGAATTTCGTCAAAGGGCCACGGATAAAACTCGAATTTTGTCAAAGGGCTACGAAAAAATGCGAAATTTGTCAAAAGGAGCGCGGAAAAAGGTCAAATTTCGTCAAATGATCGTGGAGAAAACGCAAACTTCGTCAAATAATTGCGGAGAAAACCCGAATTTCGTCAAATGATCGCAGAGGACACGCGAATTTCGTCAAATGATCACAGAAGAAACGCGAATTTCGTCTAATGACTGCTGAAAAAACGTTGATTTTGTCGAAGGGCTGCAGAAAAAGAGAAATTTCATCAAAGGGCCGCAGAAAAAACGCGTATTTCGTCAAAGGATCGCAAACAACGCGAATTTCGTCAAAGAGCCGCAAAAAACCTCGAATTTCCTTAAAGCGTCATAAAAATGCGAATTTCGTCAAAAAGACGTGAAAAACTGCAATTTTTGACAAAAGACCGTGGAAAAAACATGAATTTCGCCCAAAAGACGCAGATAAAATGCAAATTTAGACAAAGGATCGCAAAAAAAAAGTCAAATTTCGTCAAATGGTCGCGGAGGAAACAAAAATTTCGTCAAAGGGATACATAAAAAACGCTAATTTCATCAAAGGCCCGCAAAAAAAACGCGAATTTCGACAAAGGATCACGAAAAAGACGTATTCCCTCAAGGGGCCGTAGAAAAACGTGACTTTCGTCAAATGACGCAAAAAAAACGCAAATTTCGCAAGCGCCACAGAATAACCATGAATTTCGTCAAAGGACCATGGTAAAAACGTGAATTTCAACAAAAAGACGCGGAAAAACGCGAAATTCGACAAAGGGTAGCGAATTTCGTCAAAAAGCGGCGGAAAGAAAGCTAATTTCGACAAATGATCACAGAAAAAAAACGCGTTATCCGTCAAATGGTCGCGGAAAAACGTTAATTTCGTCAATGGATTGCAAAAAACAAAACACCTATTCCGTCAAAGGGCCGCGAAAAAAAACGAATTTCGTCAAAGCATCGCAAGAAAACGCGAATTTCGTCAAAATGCCGTGATGAAAACCTGAATTTCATCAAAGTGTCGTGGAAAAAACACAGCGGTCTCTTTAAAAAACAGCACACATACAAACATCTATGTTTATAGGTATAGTTTTTAAAATGAAATAATATACTGAACTAACTTTTTAAAAATCTTTATTTGTGCATTGCACAAGTAATTATAATGACTTTAAACTGTTCCAAATGAAAAATATTGGCTGCAAAGTTAGGACGGAATAGGAAGATAAATGGGAGGAGCGTTACCGAACTCCAAAGATGTCTTTGCAGTCAGACAAAAAGTCACTGTGTATTTTACAAATACGAGGAAGTAATCGAAAGCTAAAAACGAAAATTAATGGATATCAATCACAGTTAGTTCTTGCGCACATATATAGTGCGTGACTTCCGACTTAGCCAAAATTCTGAAGAGATTAGCTAAAGTGTCAATGTGCACTAATATGGGACTAACAAGAAAGACAAGTGCTATACGTGACATATATACATACATATATATTATATATGTATAATATTATGTATATGCATATATATACATACAAATTGATCTAAGAAGAAAGGAATAAAATCAGCCCTTCTTTTACCATTTTACACGGACCATTTCGGCAGGGGTCCCTTAAACCCCCTACACATTTCGGTATGGCATGGAGATGTGTCCGAAAAATTAAAGTTAATAAGCTACTTTTACTCCGCACCTGATTTCCGATTTAGCCGAAATCGACTTGAGATTAGCCGTGGTGTTACTGTGCATTAACATACTTCCGCATTGACAATATTTGCGCCGCCTGTGGGAGAGATTAAAAACTCCTTAAATTAAACTGCTTCTAAATTTGTCGAACTTACTTGTAGGTCTCTTGAACTGAGCATATATGTATTCATTTATCCAGTAAAACTGGTATGGAGCTATTTTTCAGTGATTTGAAAATAGATTTTGTTTGTCTCAAGTAAATTAGTTTACAGGAATGGGGAGAATATTGGATTAACGAGAGAGACAAATTCGTTGCCTGCCAGAAAATAAAACAAATTTATCTAAAAAAGAAAGAAACAATATCAGCCCTTTTCTGGAGGCACGGCAGTGCCTCCGCCAAGTCGAGAGAGGACAGTCGTAAGCATACTTTTCTGGAAGCAACTCAGGGCACTTTTGACCCCCCCCCCCCATATCTCCGCGCTGGAGTATCCTAAAAATTTGGAACTTCGTTTTTCTAGAGTACTTGGCACACAGGACCAAAATTTTAAATTACAACTCTCTGTCTTTTCTAGTTCAGACGATATATGAACTCAAACATTCGATTTTTTGTCGCTCACTCACTCACTCGTTCACGCGTCTTCAAAAAGATTGGGTAGATCCCGTAGCCCTAGAAACTTGACATTTGGAAAAAAGGTAGTGTTTAGGATACAAAGAAAGGAAAATTTTAAAATCCGGAAAATTCGAAAAAAAAAAAACATTCGAAAATTTAACAAATTCCATCAAAATTGAAAATTGAAAATAATACGATCTTTTAGTCTTAGAAACTTAATATTCGGTGTGAAGGTAGTGTTTAGTATCCAGAAAAAGAAAACATCAAAAACACCAAAAAAATCGAAAGCAAAATCGAAAAATCGAAAAAAATCGAAAAATTTCAAATAAGACGATTTTGTTGCGCTAGAAACTTGGAATTCGGAATAAAGGTAGTATTTAGGATGCAAAATAAGGAAAAATTAAAAATTCCAGAAAATTCGAAAAAAAAATTCGAAAAATTCGAAAAAAATTGAAAAAATTAAAATAATTTGATTTTTTAGCCTTAGAAACATAAAATTCGCAGTAAAGATAGTCTTTAGGATTCAGAATAAGTTAAAATGAAAAACGCAATAAAATTCGAAAATAAAATAGAAAAAATCCGAAAAATCGGAAAAATCGAAAAATAAGGAAAATTTGAAAATAATTCGATTTCATAGCGCTAGAAACTTGAAATTTGGAATATAGGTAATATTTAAGATACTAAATAAGGAAAAATTAAAAAATATGGATAATTCAAAAAATACCCATAAATTAGTGCAGACGATATATGAACTCACAGTTTCGATTTTTTGTCACTCACACACTCGCTCACTCTCGTGTCATCAAAAAGATTGGGTAGATCCCGCAGCCACAGAAACTTAAAATTTGGAATAAAGCTAGTGTTTCGGATACAAAGAAAGGAAAAATTATAAAATCCGGAAAATTAAAAAAAAAAAAAAAAAAAAAAAAAAATTGAACAAAATTGAAAATTGAAAATAACACGATCTTGTAGTCTTAAAAACTTAAAATTTGGTGTGAAGGTAGTGTTTAGAATTCAGAAAAAGAAAACATCAAAAACACAAAAGAAAATTGAAAATAAAATCGAAAAATCGAAAAAAAATCGAAAAATTTCAAATTATCCAATTTTTTTGCGCTAGAAACTTGGAATTCGGAATAAAGGTAGTTAGTATTTAGGATGCAAAATAAGGAAAAATTAAAAAATCCAGAAAATTCGAAAAAAAAATCAAAAATTCGAAAAAAATTGAAAAAAATTAAAATAATTTGATCTTTTGGCCTTAGAAACTTAAAATTCGCGGTAAAGATAGTGTTTAGGATTCAGAATAAGTTAAAATAAAAAACGCAATAAAATTCGAAAATAAAATAAATCGAAAAATAAGGAAAATTTGAAAATAATTCGATTTCATAGCGCTAGAAACTTGAAATTTGGAATAAAGGTAATATTTAAGATACTAAATAAGGAAACATTAAAAAATATGGATAGTTCAAAAAAAAAGAAAAAAAAAAGAGAGAGAGAGAGGAGAGAGAAATTGAAGAAAGAAAAGGAGAGAAATTGAAAATAATACGATATTGTAGTCTTAGAAACTGAAAATTTTGTGTAAAGGTAGTGTGATTCAGAAAAAGAAAAAATTAAAAACACAACAAAAATTGAAAATAAAATCAATAAATCGAAAAAAAAAAAACGAAAATTTGAAAATAATTCGATTTTGTAAAGCTAGAAACTTAAAATTTGGAATAAAGGTAGTATTTAGGATACAAAAAAAGAAATAAATAAAAAATCTGTAAAATTCGAAAAAAAAATTCGAAAAATTGAAAAAAATTCAATTTTGTAGCTTTAGAACTTAAAATTCATCGTAAACTTATTGTTTAGGATACAGCAAAAGGAAAAACTAAAACACAATAAATTCGAAAATAGAATAAAAAACTCGAAAAAGATTAAAAAAATTCGAAATAATTCGATTTTGTAGCGCTAGAAACTTGAAATTTGTAATAAAGGATACAAAATAAGAAAAAAATTAAAAAATACAGAAAATTATAAAAAAAATTCGAAAAAATCAAAAATTGAAAATAATTTTATCTTGTAGTCTTAGAAACTTAAAATTTGGTGTAAAGGTAGTTACTATTCAATAAAAGGAACAATTAAAATATTCGTTAAATTCGAAAATAAAATCGAAAAATCGAAATATCTTTAAGAAATCGAAAATTTGAAAACAATTTGATTTTGTACTGCTAGAAACATTAGTTTTAAGATAATTGTCCTATTAGCTAGTAGAACGCCCCTAATTGTTTTATGTTATTTCCCCCGGATTATGATTTTCTTTTCTTTCGTTTACGAATATCGTTATAGAAAAGTTCCGCTATAGACTGGCTACGATATAGGCGATTTCTTTATAGACAGGTTTGTTTTCTTTCACAGGTTATACTCTATTTACTTCACATATGAAATATGGATTGTTAAATGATGTTAGCCCCACAAAAATTTTCACAGCTCCCCCTACCCTCCCGACATTACTGGCTGGTTATGGCTTGATAGTCCTTTCTAAATAAAATCATGGTGACTCTAAGATTCACTTGATTTATCTCTAAATTGAACCTAAATGATCCTAAGAAGACGGATCAAATAATTACTATATTGGCATGACAATCAGGTAACTTAGAATTAAAATCGAAAAATCAATAAATTTATAAAAAGTCGAAAATTTGAAAATAATTCGATTTTGTAGTCCTAGAAGCTTAACATTTGTCAGAAAGGCAGGGTTTAGTACACAAAGTAAGGAAAAATTAAAAAATCCGTACATAATAAAAAAAAGACGAAAAAGAAAACATCGAAAAAAAGGAATATAGTTTGATTTATTGGAAATTTTAATTTTGGCTTTATTTTTATACTAAAAAGTTCTTTTATGTTAAATATCAAGTATCTAGGTCTGCGAGTAATATCTCAGATGGATAGCACCTATCCTGGAAGCAATTGAGAGTACTTTTGACACTCCCCCTCCCATAACTTAGTGCTTACCTAGGAACCTGAAATCTCTTTTTATCTACAGTATTTTGCAAACGAAACTAAAGCTTCAAATTTTTGATACCTGTAAATAATAGGGACAGAGTGTGGGCTTAGCGAAAATCAGTGGATGATCTCCAAAAAGAACCCAAAATCAAGAAAAGGAGGATTACTTACAAAAAGATGTGAAATCTCATCAAAAAGTCACCTGTAAAAAATGCAGCCAAGTCTCGTAACTCATTTACCGTAAAAAGTACTGAGATTGTATAAAGCCAAGTTTAACTGTCTTAACTCTGAAATTTTCATTCACAAATCACTCCTAGTCTCTACATCTTTAGTTAATTATTATTTTGTGACTTGGCAATTAAGTAGCACGAGAATGTGATGTATATAGTTAGTCTTAATCAAATAATACTATAACATATTAAAGTGTAATAACTTCCCCGTGCGTATATTATTTGCCTTAATTAAATTATCCCATCCCATCCCATAACATAGTAAGGTGTAATAACTTCCCTGAGCTGCGTAATTGCCAAGTCACAAAATAATAATTAACTAAAGATGTAGAGACTAGGAGTGATTTGTGAATGAAAATTTCAGAGTTAAGATAGTTAAACTTGGCTTTATACGATCTCAGTACTTTTTACGGTAAATGAGTTACGAAACTTGGCTGCATTTTTTACAGGTGACTTTTTGATGAGATTTCATTTTACTGCGACCTCTTCAGAGGGGAATGGAGCTGTAACCTCATAACCCTCGAACCCATCGCCTTCTTTGGGTATTGTATGCTGGGGTATCACTGTGCACTAATATATGGAACTAACTAGAATGGCTGTATGACAAATTACAAATTTATCTTTAAAAAAAGAAAAAAATCAGGAGATTTTTTTCATTTTATTTTTGATTATTTCGGGAGGGGGAGCTGTAACCCCATTGCCCCCTTCAACCTCTTTTGACAACTATACTGATTGCCGAAACGTCAGTTGAAGCTCACTGTGGAGACCTGAAAAGTTTTTTTGGTTTCTGTCTGTCTCGCGATAACTGCCTCAAAAATGATCCGATTAGTTTGATTTTTGGTAGGTATGTTGGTGAGGTACCCGGAATTAGCTGTATATATAGTTTTTAGTTACATTTGGTTCATTCGTTCTGAAAATATAGAACATTCCTTTTTAAGTCATAATGATTTCCTATAGGAATTCAGACGATTTTGAAATTTTTCATTCGTTGAAAATAAAATGGCGCATTTGATCAATGTATTCAAACGGTAAGTTATGAAGGCTAAAATTTATCAAGTCAGGTCTTAAATTATTCAAATTAATTTGAAATTTTGCTAATACATTCTTCAGATTTTTTAAATTAGGTGTATAATTTCTGGTGCAATTTTATACATCTGTTCTAATAATATAATACATTTTATTTTATAATTTTTTGCAAATTTTAAAATGCATTTATTTTTATTTTCCTATTTAATTTAACCGTAACCTAGCAACTATATTTCAAAGAATATCAAAATAATAAAAGTTGGAGTAACTCAGACTATTTTGCTACAATATTTTATTCGCAAAAAAAAAAAAAAAAAAAAAAAAAAAATATTTTTGAGTGATTTTAATATTTTATTGAAATAAATGAGAATTTATTTTGATACAAGTTACCTTTTAGCTACTATAGAATGATAACCGAAACATTTTTACATGAGATATTATTCATTTTCTGGAAGAGATGTGGATTTTTCGTGGTTGAAAATTAGTATTATTTTTAAAATAGGATATAATATATATATATATATATATATATATATATATATATATATCGTACAATGAGATTATTAATCTAAAGAAATTAGCGTAGTAAAACGCATCCATACAGCCTGAAATAGTACAATTACGGGAAACTGAGATCATAAAAGTTATCACAAAAATACTTTATAGTGCCAAATCACGGTTGTTACTGAGTGAATTGGCAGTGGCCACGATTATGAATGATTACCCAATACGTTTAAAAGTTTCCAAATAAGCCTATTTTGAGGAGATTTTAGTAGGCTATTGCTATCGAGTTAGATCAGGATGTACTTAGGTAAAATAAATATTATAGAATAATAATATCAAAACTGTTTTTCAGAAATAAAAATTGTAATAACACTAAATTTCTGAAACAGATATAAATGAAATATAGTAGATTCAGTTTACATTTCCATAAGTTGCTTTTGTACACGAGATCTTATTCAACTTATCTATCAGATGCGAGTGTGTCGTGGTCGGCAGGTAAGTAAATAATGCTATTTAGGTATTAGGATAACATGAAAGTATTTTCGAAATTTTTGCTTATCCTAATAAAACCACTGTGTAGAATGAAATCCAAGATATACTAGAATTCTTCACACAAACCATAGGAAATCACGAATATAAATTTAATAGGATTACGGGTGGCTCGGGGGGGCAGGGCCCCCCTGAAGAAATGTATCTAAAAAAATAGAATGTTCATAAGCGTGTCAGAATATTATTGCATAAACCGTGTTTCTGAAATCTTCGAATTATTTTATATGCATATAAATATATATGTAGTAATTTAAAATTTTTAATTTGTTGATTGTAAGATGTTAAATATTATGAAAAGTGAGATTAAAAATCATTGACTTTCAGAGCTGACGTTGAGGCTCCTGATCTGTAGATTTACTAGTATAGGACTAAAGAGAGGAGCGTGGCTAGTCCATTGAATGACAGGAGGGAAAGACAAAAAATATCAGTGCTTTTTTTTCCATGTCATTTTCGAATATTTCAGAAGGAAGTGGCGGGCTGTAACCCCATCAATCTCCTTCCCCTTCTTCGGTATGCTGTGGACCAATATGAGACTAACGAGAATGGCTAATTCGCGGTAAAACAGAAAACTAAATTACAAATTTATCTCAAACAGAAAGAAAAAAATCAGCACCTTTTTCATTTCATTTTCGACTATTTCGCATAGGGCCTGTAACCTCATCGGCCCCCTTCTCCTCGTTGAGTATACTGTGCGCTGATATGAGACTAAACAGAATTGGTAGTTCGTCGTATTTTAGAAAATAAAGTTACAAATTTATCTCAAACAAAAAGAAAAAAAATCAGCATTTTTTTTCATTTAATTTTTTATTATTTTGGGAGGGGGCTGTAAGCCCATTAGCTCTTTTCACCTCTTTGTGTATAATCTGGTGTCACTGTGCACTAATATGGAACCAAAGCGAAGGGAGTGGCTAGTCTGCTAAATGATAGGGGGGGGATGCAAATTTATCTCAAACAAAGAAAAAAAGCGGCACTATTTTTTCATTTCATTTTCGACTATTTCAAGAGAAGGGCTGTAATTATATCAGCCCCCTCCCCATATTTGGGTATACTGTGATGTCAATGTGGACTAATATGGGGTTAACGAGAATGGCTATTTCGCTTTATGACAGAAGAATAAATTACAAATTTGTCTAAAAAAGTAAGGAAAAAACACTTTTTCATTTCCGACCATTTCGGAAGGAGGGGGCTGTAACCCCATCAACTCCCTTTCTCTTCTTTGGTTTCAATGCGGACTAATGAGAATGGCTAGTCCGCTGTATGGTAGAAAAAAGTTAAAAAATTTCCATAAAAAAAAAAGAAAAAAAATGAGCACTTTTTTTATATCACTTTCGAAAATTTCGGGGGGGGGGGGGGCTGTAGCCCTATCAGCCCACCCCTTGGGTACGCCCATGCCATGTGCTACTCCGGCGTCCTGAGAGAGATTTTTTTCATCGGTTCTTAGAATGATATTTTTTAGGTCTATAATCTCAGATCAAATATTTTGCGAACCCTCCATTGTAGTACCCAGGGGACCTTGCGACCTTTCAAAACAGTCTCTGAATGGACTTATAATTAAAACCATGCTTTTCGAAAAACAACTTTATAAAAGAAAGAGATAAATATTAGAAGGCAAAATCGTTTTGTGTGTTTTTTGTTGTTGATTGGAAAACATAACTTTTCGAAGAATAAGTACAACCTCAATGACCCTTTGGATTGTAATTCTGCAAGCTGGGATCGCGCGACCAGCGTTTTTTCATTCGAAATACCTACCAAAACTTTCGGTTAGCTTTATTATATATTTAATGACAGCCTTTCCTTAATTAAGTAACTATTCGGAAATTCTGGCAGCAAGATCCTGTCGCTTGGAGGATTACAATCCCCGGAGGATTTCTTTCAATTGTGAAACTCAATGTCCCTTGATCTAACTATGATAAGAAATTTGCAACTCATGGGAACAGTGTGCTGAGAAAAGTAAATTTACTCAATTATTTAAGCGATTTAAGGCACTAATCGCTATTTTTTATGTCCTTTTTCAGTATAAACCTTTTTATAGTGCGATATCATTTCAGCATTTTAAGGATGCATAAAGTCATTTTTAAGCACACAAAATGCCTCTTCCTCCTCCTGCCTCTCCTTATCACAAATGCTGCAAGTGTAATATTTTCACAAGCAAGTGTTATTTCCCCATTCAATTACTCCTACATTTGGACATTCAAATACTACTATAATATGTGGTACTTTTTCAAAAGAAAAAACCAAGAATGAGTTTTAGTTTCAAAATTTCTATTTCTATACTGAAAGTACATTTTTGTTCTCCATATAAATATTTTTTGAACGAATTTTGCATACTGAATCTTTATTTTGTATGTGTGATGAGGCAGACACTGTCAGAGGCCACATTTATTAAAGAAAAAAAAAAGGTGTAGTAAATAAACAGCATTTGCTGGTCAGATTATATCAGAAATTGCATCTATACCATGTTTATAACTGACTTGATAACTAATTCATACTATGTCAAATAAATATATATTTTTTAAATAGAGGGTGGAGCTCTTAGCACTGATATTCTTGAATTTTAGTAGTCATAAAAGTAAAATATTTTTGCATAATATTTTTAGAGATATTTGTTTAAATACAAATGCAAAATGGGGAAACATTTCTGAAACCAAGGAAACCAAATTAGAAGCAATTTCAATAGGTAATTCTAGAAGCATAATTAATTTTTGTCTAAAAAATCAACAAATTAGTTGAAGTTTCTAATTGAAATAGGATCAATTATGCATATCTTAATATTATTATTAGCGCAGTTTTTCCAGCAAACATAACATTTGGTCAAATGGGAACTAATATCTTTATTCCGCCGATTAGCTAACCGTTGGCTCAGTTATTGAAAGCAGCCAAACTCAAACGTTGGCCAACGAAACTAGAAAACTATGGACTAATGATATCCAACAATTCTGTGTTGCTTGAGTGAAAAACTAATTGTATAAAAGGAAAGAGTTAGTCAAGTCATATCTCACAACACGATGACGGCTTAAAAAATTCATAAATATAGTCAAAATTGTAAAAATGTCTGAAATTGCTAAAAAAGTAAAGCATTTTTTTTTTTTTTGGCGTTAATGGACACAATTATGGATATATCTAGTAGGTTAATTTATAGACCTGTAAAAAGAAAACGTGATCACCCCCTACCAATTCTTCTAAAACTAATTGGTTTTTGAGATCGAGAGAACCTTCCTACAGTCTAAGAGGATCTCCTTCTGTTTTAAAAAAATCCACAGAAAATAACACGTAGACACTTACCAGAAACATTTTGTAGTATTTACTTTTATATAAAGAAAGTTTATTATAAATTTAAGGTTCCTTTATAATTTCACCGTTGACTAAATGAGTGTTCAGTACTTTTTCTTTTAAGATTTAAATTTTATTTTCCGAAATTTTTAGATAAATCCCTAACACATTTTCTTTTATAACTCTATGAAGAATTAAGATAAGTATATTTCCAAGCTGTCTTGATCCAAGGAACTCAAACATAGGTGTTACAATTAGAAAAATCAACGTTCGTGCATTTTTAACCCTAGAATGCTACCCATTCGTCTCTTGGACGAAGCTCATAACAAATAATTCTTCAGAAATTCTTCGGTACCAGTATCTTATTACAGAAAATATCTGCTTAAAAAAAAAAGACGTTTTTTTTTTTAAGCAGAGATTTTCTGTAATAAGATACTGGTACCGAAGAATTTCTGAAGAATTATTTGTTATGAGCTTCGTCCAGGAGACGAAAGGGTAGCATTCTAGGGTTAAATATGTAGACAATCCCAGAAACAAAATTTTTGAATAGAATTTAATAGTAGAAATTATTCCCAATAAATTGGTACTTATGTATCTTTTTATAGCTTATTTGCAGGATAATTAGTAAGGAGTGATAACTTTATACCATGACTGTTCTAAGGTATCTAATTGACAAAAGAATAAAGTAGGATACAATGTAATCTGTATTCAACTTTCTAGAGTTTTTGAATATTACATGACATAGTTTGAAAAACTGTGTAGCTTTGTGTAGATTTAATGGAACTTCAAACAAGCACGGGGAATATAGCGAAGTCGTCTATCTAAACTCAGGAATATAATATTAAGCTCTTTTCTTACTTGGTGCTATGCGAATGTGTTAAACTTTGTCAAGTCAGACATAACACAAGTAAGTAAAATTGATTTAAGTTCGTTAAAATTTTTGCGCCCTCTGAAAATCCAAGGTCTGCGCCCTTCCCCCTGGCCCAGTCCGACCCTGGAGTCATGCACGAATCCGGTTATATACTTCTTGAACATGAATGTTGGTTGAATGAAATTATATTCCGATTCAACCCGTATTCTTACCTTAACCAGACAACAACAACAACAAAAAATCTGTAGGCCCCCAACTCGACCGAACCTGATAAATGATTTCGTATAGATTCGGATAACAAGGTTTTACTAAATCCGGATAAGATCGACGATAAGGATTGGATCGGCAATAATTTTTATTGATGCAACTCTTATTCAAATTAAAACTTTGCATCTGATTGGGAAACCGGCTAATGTAGCCGTTAAGGAAGAAAATTATAAATGTAAAAAACGCATACGGATATAAAAATAATAGATGAATCCATTAAATATTATAATAAAAGTAAATGTTTCAATAATATGAAATTCTATTGTGAAAATAACAACTTTTTAAATGAATTTCTACTTCCATTTGTTTTATGTAACCACCAAAAATATTGACAATAATTAAAACTATGCTATTTTGCTGTTAAGTATTTAAGTCTTTAAATGTGTATACTTTTGACAATCGGTTTTCAGCTGTAAGTACACAAAATATATCAAGTCTCTAACTTGTACAGTTTCTGAGAACCGACTCTGTGACGGACAGACAGAGAAGCAAGAGGAATAGAGTTTTGTGAGATGAGCGAAACCCTAAAAATATAATCAGTTTGACCCTAAGCACAACAGAAATAAATAATTGTAAGAATTATTATATAAATTGTTACTGCATTGCATTTTAATTTTCGATTTAAAAGAACATTTAAAATAAAACTTTTTAACAGATCATATATTTAAAATAAATTATTTTTAATTCCTACTACTTTTTTATGTATTGATATTTTTAATTAATTGTTTTTTTAACATTTCTTATATGCTACACAAGGCAGTGCATGAATTTTAGATACAAATTATATTAGATTTAAAGTAATTTTTAACTGTCATATATAGTAAAAAAGAGTGTAATCTAACGCTTCTTCATATGATGTTATTTGTTTTAAATAATTTTAAATGACAAAGTAAATTTCATGCACAGTTTTATCAAATACATAATAAAAAATACGTACAGAAAATTAAAAGCTGAAACTTAAATGAAAAAAAAAAAAAAAAAAAAAAAACATTCTTAAATTATGAAAAAAAAGGGAAAAAAGTATTGATAAAAAGCCATTTACAGATATATTTTGTGAAAAAGAACCCCTTGAACAGGTCTTTGTGCTAGGTTTTTACAACATTTGCAGAAATTACGTTCCGTGTCGATGTCTACAAAATTTATACGAAAAATCTAAAAATAAGATTATTTTTTAAAAAGGCGGTATTCAAAACTGAACAAAGTAGGAGGCTTGCTTGATCTACAATTCTGTACATAATTAAACATATAGCAATATTAAAGCGGTAGATTTTACATTTAAACCACGTTCAAAAATTATATATTATATAATTTGAGTTCATAATTTAAAACAACTGATATTTTGCCTTTTTTGGGGGGAGGGGGGGGGGGTTCCTTTCTCTCCTTTAACCATTGAAATTTACAAAAATACCTTTTATCAAATATTTCAATATGTTTTAAACAGTATCTTATATTTTTAATAAGAGAAAAGAAAAAAATTAACCTTCAAAATAAGATATGCTTTAAATCTTGCATGGGACCTCTATTTTAAATACTAGGGTAGATGTGCCAGTAATGGACCCCCTTCCAGTAATGGGCCACTTTCAAAGTTTTTGATTTATAAAAAAGTAACCAATAAAAAATTAGCCTTTTATATATTTTTTTATTATTCCTACTTGCTTGTTTTATAATCTGGGTTATTGTTGACACTCTTAATCAAACCAATCAGGAAGCAGAAAATAATGTTTCACAGTTCCACTGATTTTCTTTGAAAATCTTAATGAACATGCTAAGAGCTCGCTTCACCTAAATAATTTATATATTTTTGATTTTCTTGAAAAAATTGCATGTTTTTGTTTGGACAATAATAGCAAAATTTGAATTTTACATGCTAATGGCAATTTACAAAATTTCATTTATTTTTCAGGTTTTAGGACCATGGTCCATTACTGGAATGCTTAATTAGTCAATTTCCAGTAATGGACACCCCATGTAGACATTACTAAAAAAGCAATTTCGGTAATGTTCATAGTGCATAATTTTTTTTAATTGAATTGAAAAGCTAAGTAATCAAATATAATTTTTAAATTTCAATTACCAGAATGTAATAACAATATATTTTTTTTTTTATATAAATAGCTAATTTTATTAATTTGACGTAATTAATAATTTTTTAAAGATTGTAATCAAATTATTTTTTTGTAAAATGTACCTTGCACATTTTATAATGTGGCAGTCAACACCCATCAGGAAGCAAAGAATAATTTTTAAGGGCATGGGAAAATGAGGGGCTTATGGGGTTCAAACTCTCTCCATTTAAAAAAAGACAATTTTTTAAGTCTCACAAGTTCTTAAAAATAGTTTATTTTCTGTCTTAAATGTTTCATTATACATCTCTGACAAAAGAACTACATACATAACCCCCCCCCCCCCTATAATATTAAATTTATAGTAGCAATGAAAGTACTAAATCTGCAGATCAGGGGGCTCAAATGTCAGTTCTGATAGTTTATTTTGAAATAATTTTATTTAGTTAAAAAACATTCAACCTACACTTTTATTTATTTGATATATTTTAGACAAATTGCTAAAAGTAATATATAAAGCAGTTTTAGGAAGTTTAACTGTTAAGAGTAACAAGAAATATGATTCCATGCACTGGTACTCCAAAACACTTTTTTTTTAAATCCCCCCCCCCCTCCCTTAATGACTCAATAATTTGATAAGTATACTTCTTTGAAATTTAGTATTCTAAACCTTCTATCTAAAATAATTAAAATATCGATCTTGTGATAATAACAATAATTAATTTAAAGAGTGAATTATTCTCATAAATATTTTATTAATTATTGATATCCTAATTCTTAAATTTATTTGAAAATGACTATTTTACTTCATTAATATGCCTTCATTAAATTCTTGTTTTAAATACAATCATAAAATCAATTACCTATTACTTTTTGTGGGGTGTCCATTACTGGAACAGAGAGTGTCCCATTACTGGAGCAGAGGGTGTCCATTACTGGAATTTAGGGTGTTTTGATTTATTTGTGTTATTTACAATTTTTTTTTGTTTTTAATTTTTTTTTTGCTATAACGGTTGGTCCTATAAAAAACTTGTCAATATAAAAGTTTTAGATAATACTAAGAGGATTAATAATAAATTTACGCGGATTTGATATCTTGTGAATTGACGGAGCTATGATTTTTTTTCTTCTAAAACCCCCCTTTTTCCCCCCCTTGGGGCCATTTTTGATTATATCAAAAATCTGTCATACATACATTTTTGGCCATTCTCCTAGAAGTAATAATAACTTTAAACGGATTCGATACGTATAATAATAAAGAAATTATGAGGGTTTTTCTGTTTTCACAAAAAGCCCCCCCATTTCCCCCCCCCCTTGGTTCGATTTTGCCCATTAACGAACTTGACCGAGATTTTATGACCCTTGATTTTATGTATCAGTTTGGAAGAGATTTATGCAGAATTTTTCCAGTTATCGTGGTCAGAAAAAAGTGACATAGATAGATAGATAGATAGATAGATAGATAGATATATAAAGTTTTGAACTGGGGGTGGTTTTGGGTTCTGGGAGTCAGGATCGGCGTAGATCTGCAAAAATTTTTCAAAATTTCCAACTTAGGTGAGAATGTAATAGGTAGTATTTCTTACGAAATCTACCTAAAAAAGTGGAATATAATAATAATTATAGCTATTAATTAAAAAATATTTTAAAAAGAAATTCCTTAAGTGTGTCCATTACTGGCACATCTACCCTATATATGTTTTAATTACGTTTACTTCAGTATTTGACTGGTATTACTTTATCTATAAATGATAACTATAAAAAATAAAAACAATCTTTTGCTAATTTAAAAAAAGAAAAAAAAAAACTTAATTTATTTAAAAAATTTATATATATTTATGAAACTGTTATCTTTTTAAAATAATAAGTTTTGCAATATATTATTTTTTAAAAACACCGATCATTTTTTGTTGATAACGCACTGCGCCGCAGCCACTCTATTTAGCATCTGATGTGAAGAAATTGTATAATTTTCTATTGATTTACGATTCATCGATAATAATATATGATGACGCCGATGACATGATAGCTATCTGGCTTGATGTCATATTCCGGGTCAAGAACCACAGTAACATTTGCTGTGATTCTGATACCATAATACATAGTATACCGGAGTACAATCAGATTTGAGATCTACTGTATAAGTTTTAGAATGCAGTTTAGTGAACATTACTGATATTTTGCATTGTTTTAACAATACAGATAATTTATATGATACAATTAAAAAATAATAGATATAATAATATTATCAAGTAGTTAACATTTAATTAATATTTAAATTCTTACTAGTATACAAAACAAAAAAAAATTTCAAGCTTTGCTGTTGGTGTTCTTTCTATACTTTAATTACGTATATTGAAAAAATAATATTTTTACATACCTTTTTTTAGCAGATGTAATTCGTTATAGCATCATGGGAGTAATTCGAGCAATACAAGTGTTTTTCAAGTAAATTAAGTACAAAAACGTTACAAATGCATTGACGAATACATATCATAACCGCCAACGCTATTGTAAGTATTTTCGGACTTATATTTTAATCTGAATTCTTAAATCCGATAAAACGACAGTTTTTTTCTAGAGAACGTTTCTTGTCTGTTCCGATCCAACAATTAAATGTCATGTTTTACTGTTTAGCGGTCTGCATTAGCACACCAAGAAAAAAAAAGAGAGAAAAAAAGAACATGAAACGGAACGGGAATACATATCCTTGCAACTCTTTGACTTACAGCCATTAATAAATAAACCCTTCGAATGAAACCACTTTTCGAAACATCTTCACCGCAGACGATAAGTTGCGGACGAGTTCATTTTACAAATATTGAGCAGCTGGTTAATTTTCTTAGCAATCATTAAAGAAAAAACAATGCTTTCAACTTTCTGTTTAACGTGTTTAACAGATGTACAATACACTGAAATAATTCCATTTCTTTTATTTTATTTTATGTCAGATTTACTAAATGTAATTTTTAAATTAAATAATGGCTAGAGAATTGATTTTATTTTTTGAAATAAGGCTTGAATAGCTAAAAAAATTGTATGGAAATTTCTGGAGATAAAATGAAATAGTTTTATACTTCTAAGAGGAGCAAATTATTTATTTTATACGTTTATGATATTCATAACCTACTTCATCCATAAAGGTACAGAACAATTTAAATAAAGCACTAGGATACAAAAAAAGAAACTTTAATTTTTTCAGTATATCCCATTATCTGTATTTACATTTTGACCACATTGGAGCTTCACATGTTAATGGCACTTCGCAATGAATCAAGCACCTCCCTCCACTATATGTTATTTTTCTGCCTTTATCAACAGTAGAAGTAATTTATAATTGATAAAATTGTTTGAAGTTCTTTTAACACAAGTTATTAATTTTTCATAGAAAATAAAACTTTTTTTAAATTAAAAAATAAATTATAAAATTAAAAACATTTTCTAGTTTTCATATATAATTATATTTGTATGATAATCGACAATTGCATAGTTACAAAAAATTATATGCAGATCATTTTTTTTTAGCTAGATAAAGGAATAAGTGACTATAAATTAATTTACAAGGGGCAATTGGCTCTCAATTGTATCAAATGAAAAAAGATGGCACTAAGTAAAATGTTTCTTCTCATTTTCAAATATTTTTAAAATTCACATTTTTGTCACAGTGTGAGTTCACGATATGGTAGTATATTTTAGTAAAAGTTTTAACGTAAAATCCGACACTTGCAAAGACGCACCGCCCCCTGAATACTAGGCCTGAGCGCTGACAACAATGGCGGCTGTCGTGGGCCGTTTTTTTTCAGCGTTTGAGCGGTCCCTCGAAATTCCACACCAATAATTTCTAAAAGTTTTCTTTGACTTGTTTTTCGGAGATCAAACAAGTCAAAGATAACTTTTAGATATTATTGGTGTTGAAGTTCGAGGGACTGTACAAACGATTCCGCCTGCGGCAGTCGCCATTTTTTTCAGCGTGCAGGCCTAGTATTCAGGGGGCGGTGAAAGACGTCACTATGACGTCACAAAAATTTAAAAATTGACCAGAAAAGTATTTTTGACGATGAATAACATGTTTTGAAATAGTCCTGTATGTTTTTTAGAGTTTTTAAAGAAGTTCACACTTAAGTCACAATGTGACCTCTCTGAATGGTGGCATTTTGGTCACAGATGTGCCGTGACAATTGTGACTCGCAGTGACGTCACTGTGACCATGCATGCTATGCTGGATTCGTCGATTTTCACGATTTTACTGGGCCCTTCTTTTTTCATTGGTTGGAGTTTCCTTTTCACGATTGTATATATTATTTGGCATGAAATTTCACCTTTTTAAGGCTGGGTTATGTTAAGGCCCCTATGGCACAGAAATACCGTATTGTCTCCTATAAAATGTGATAAAGATTTGGTTAATTATATATGTTTTTAATTATCGAATGAAATGTTTTGCTAAATTAATGCATTTATTCTTTTTTTAATGTTACGTGAACGAAGTCACGGGTAACAGCTAGTAATATTATAAATCCGATTGTGTGCAAATGTTAGGCTGAAGCCAGCGTCAAAATGGACCATTTAAAGATCCTGTATCTTTGCATATTAGGTTGATTATAACTCTCAAATGAACATAGGCTGTTTTTTGTTTATTTTATTCAAATATGTTTCTTAATAATTCAAAATTTCGTTATTTTCATAGAGAATAAATGGACATTTTTTCGTATAAAATTTTAAAATGGTAAAATTTACTTTACCGTTGCTAATACTTTATCGTTGCCACTAAATCAAAACCCGGAATAATAATTTTTACTCAACAATTTAGTTTCAATTGAAAAATGTTCCCGTGAAAAATGCAAATGAAGTAAAAAAAATTAAGAATTGAAAAGAAGATTAAATTACATTATTAGAAATAATACGTACATTTTTTTGGTTTTTGTTAATAATACAAGGTTTTAATATGCGTAACCATGGGAAACAGGCGAATATAACGTTATACATCGAAAATAAAACGGATATGCTTTGATATTGAAATAAAATGATCTTGGTTTTTTTTTCTTTACTTTTTTATTCTTTTGTATGGTAACAATACTTGGTGTTTTACCGTCTGCGCACATATATATCTATACCGTATTTTTAATTTAAATTTTAAAAACATAAAAAGAAGTTTGAGAAGAAAATGGTTAACAAATGTCAATAATATGCTCCGCAAAATTATCTATGTCGAAAATGATGTCATGGATAGCGACGATTACCTGAAAAAAAATGACGAATGTTAATAGTTCCCTTTTTGTTGATAAAACCTAAAGATTTAATATTATTTCGTTAAAGTAACATAATATTCCCTATGCCAGTATTGAAATTAATTGCCTGGAAAAGAAATCAACAAGAATTATGTGATTAAAAAGGGATTTATCTGGGGAAAAAGATACGTCATACTTGAAATAAAACAGGAATTTTCCAATATGTTTTAAAAGGAGTGTGAATCAATTCCTTACATTAATAATACAAGGATCAGTAAGTATAGAAAGTAGATGAGTTTCACGCCATATTTATAACGAAAAATTTAAATGTTTTTTATCTATACTGATTATTAAGCATGAGCATCCATTATATATACAGATGAGAGTTTTCTGCTAAGAATCACATCATAATTTTAAGAAAAGGAAAATTAACACGGATCTATTATATTAAAATCTGACCGTGTGTTTGTATTTCGCAACTACACCTAGACTATCGAACGCAACTTGATTTACTTAATACCGGTTATCATTGATCCGAGGATGTCAGAGTTTAAAAAATTAAATTAGATGCCGAGATTCTTTTTTTTTTTTTTTTTTTTTTTTTTTTTTTGAAATTTTAACGAAGTTTCTTTAAGGGTGATCGTCACTTATATTTTCCTTATACTGCTAATGCTATATTTTTAACATCAGAATTGCGCATTTACTATTGAACCGATTTATTTAAAAAAATTTTTGGTGATAAATATGACTTATTTCTTTGAAACGACGCAAATTTCATAAATGAGATGTAATTACCCTTTTTTTAATTTAAATTTTAAAATTTTTAATTTGTTTTCAATAGATTTCACCAGAGGGCACTACGGGTGCTGCAGATTTTCGGCATAGGTTACAAAACGATTGTCTCAGGCAGTTTTTATATATTTTCTTGTTAATTGTTGTCATTATCTTGTTATAAATTTAATAAGGGGTATTTTTTACACGATATTATATAAAAAATATCGTTCAACAAGCATTTTTGCCTTTGCTGCAGTAATTTCATTCCCAGCTGCCATGTCAGAAAGAGAAATTTTCCCAAATTTTCAGCAACCCTAAAACACTTCCGTTGAGATTTCCGATATCACCTTTTTCTCCACGCTTGCCTTTGAAAGGGAAGGGAACGGGAGGAGGGGGGGGGGGGTTACATTTGTGGTCATTTGCTTTTTTCTCTCTAAAAGGAAATTTGTCTGCTTTGTAGAAAGCATTTATTGAATCTGGGAAAGGGAACTGTTGGTTGACCCCTGACCTCCTGACCCACTCTCTATGTTCCGAAGGTTTCAGATTTTCAGTATAACTAGGTTTGCGAAGGGATATCTTCAAAATGGGTAACTTTCTGTTAGCGAAAGTTTTACTTTCTAAAAATAAAGTGAAGCAGGCGATTTTTGTTTCTTTGATTTTTCCCTTCAAATACATTCGTTGTATAACTTTTCCCTTTAAAAAAATAGTTTTCATTCCTTGTTACCTTTAGTTGACATTGCATTAGATGTACACAATTTTTAATTGAAAGAAATTAATGTACATTTTTGTGTGAAAGAGAATTTAACGTCTAAACAATGTAAATTGCGCCCAATGTAAATTCGACACACACAAGTAAGCCGAATACCGAATATTCGGTCGGCTGAATACTCCAATGTTCCAGGGTTAAAATATTAAAAGGTTAAATATTAAAATCGCTTTATCTCATATTTAATACAAATGCTGCCTCAATTTTAATTTTTTCTCTAACTTTTAACTTTATTCCTATTTTTATGAACATTACTTTCTCACAAGTAAACTTCACACTAAAAAGAGAAGGGAAAAAAATCTGTTTCGAATTATTAAATAAGATTATAATTTTAATACTTGTAAATAACGCTTTTAACTTTGGCTTTCTATGTGAATTAAAATAAATTAATACAAATTTCGTTTCTACCACTTTTCGTAATATCATATTTCAGATAAAGCAGTGTAAGTCTGATAAAAATATCGTAACAATATCTTTACTATAATTAAAGTTGGGAAAAAATTCAAGTTCGGCTTGAAGTGAAATACTCTGTATTTGAATAAATGGATTAGAACCTGGTTTCCTATACAAAAACTGTCTGAATGAAACTGTAAAGTAAAACCTATATTATAAATTCTTTGTAGATTTTTCAATTGCGTAAAATGTGTAAACTGTATCACGTCTTATTTATTTATAATCGGCTGCACTCTTGAATCCTCGAACACTTTTTTTTTTTAATTTCTGAAGGAAACGGATATGTATTTCGAATGAAACTGTAAAGTATAACCTACATTATGAATTCTTTGTATAGTATAGATTATTCAATTGCGTGAAATGTGTAAAATGTATTATGTCTTATTTATTTATAAGCAGCTCTATTATTATTATTATTTTGCTGTAAGGGTTGATCCTATAAAAAACTTGCCAGTATAAAAGTTGTAGATAATATTAAGAGGATTAATAATACATTTAAGCGGATTTGATATCTTGTGAATTGACAAAGTTATGAATTTTTTTCTTCTGAAACTACTATTTTTCCCCACCTCGGGGCCATTTTTAATGATATCAAAAATCTGTCATACATAAATTTTTGGCCGTTTTCCTAGAAGTAATAATAGCTTTAAACGGATTCGATACGTATCATAATTAAGATTTATGGGGATTTTCTGTTTTCACAAAAAGGCCTCCCCCCCCCCCCCCCTTGGTTCGATTTTGCCCATTAACAAACTTGACAGAGATTTTATGCCCCTTGATTCCATGTATCAGTTTGGAAGACATTTATGTAGAATTTTTCAAGTTATCGTGTCCATAAAAAAGTTGCATAGATAGATTGATAGATAGATAGGTAGATAGATAAAGTTTTGAACTGGGGGTGGTTTTGGGTTCTGGGAGTCATGATCGGTGTAGATCTGCAAAAATTTTCCAGAAATTCCAGCAGAGTGGAGAATGTAATAGGTAGTATTTCTTACGAAATCTTAAAAAAAATGATCAAACACTAAACACGTTGTCCGATAAAAATGAGTACAGTTCTTACGACAGTTGATATATCATATGCGCCAAATGGGAGCTCAATCAAAAGCAATGTTTAGACGCTATTGTGTTCACTCACATATATACAAATACATATATAGGCATCATCATAAAAGTACCATAAAAAGACACACATGGTCTGAAAACGAAAAAATACCAACATTCACGTATACATTACGGAATAATTGTAAAAAATATCAAACCTTCAACATTTAAAGACATCCTCAAAATGTAAAGATATATAAATATTTCCATAATAAGGTTTTTATAATGATTACAACCATTTTCCCAGCACTAGATGTGATCGAAAAGTAAAAATGTAAATGAAAAACTAAGAATCACTGGCCACATCAGTTATGTTCTTAGTAACATTAAGATTTCTTTATAAAAAAAATTAATTTGGCAGATTTAAATATGATATAATATACACATGAATTGATGCCACACAATCCTAAAATGTACGTGTACCAAAGAAAATATAAATTCTACAGATAAGGTAATTATAAATTTACCAGTACACCTGTGCGATGATTTCGCACTGCAGTCTAATATTTTTTAGATGCAAGTTTAAATTTCTAAAAGAAAAATTAAGGATGAAAATATCTGCAAACAACATTAGTCAAGCCAGAATATCATGTCATTCATCCCATCAAAATTGAAGTAAAAACTAATCAAAGATAGCAAGAGGCACGCACGAGAAAAAAAAATAACAATCGTAATTTAACTTCATTGGAAGATGACGCCATCCACTTCGGGAAAAACACGGGACAAAAAAAATAAATTGAGCACATATAAAATAGAATTTAATATAATATAACATAACATACATTTTAGACTACACGTAAAATACCACTGCTTCGATCGATCGATGGTGTCTTTTTCTCCAAACATTTGAATTTGAATTTTGCTTTTTAATCATAAATATAAAATAAACCCGTGCGTCCCGCTTTATCTTTTATTGTGCTATTTATTTATTTATCTTTAATTATTGTTGAGCACAATATAATGTAGTATATATATATTTTTTATGGCAACAATGGTTTGAGGAAAAAAAAAACATTTCATTGAAAAAAAAAGCTGATATAATTTTTAATTAACTGTAATTTTTAATCAAAAAACGTGTTTTAAAGAAATGTGAGTATACTATCTCAGACGCCTGTTCAAAAACCTTTCGAATGATAGGTCATTCATTTTTGTGCATTTTGTAAATGCATAGAAAAAGGGATGTTGGCAACAGAAATAATACATATGATTAACTCATGTAAAATTTTAAAGCATATGTAAGTACAAGGAAGTCAGAAATGATAACTTATTGTATGATAAATCTAAAACTTCTAATATGAAATATTACATAAATTTTTATTCTTAAGATGAAAGTCTATATAAAATATTAAAATACATACAATTAGGTATAATTGCAACTCAAGTAATTTATATATGAAAAATCCCTGACAGCTCGGCCTACAGGCACTGGTAGATTTCGAAGACGCAGATCGTGGGGCGCCTGTATGTTGGGAATAGCGGAAGAAATGACCTTTTTGCCATGATGCGGCAGTTGGAACCGCCTACTTCAAAACCTAGCTTGTTGGCAGGCGGAGCCAACAGGGATTTTTTTTTTTCTGCTATAAGAGTTGGTCCTATAAAAAACTTGTCAATATAAAAGTTTTAGATAATATTAAGAGGATTTATAATAAATTTAAGCGGATTTGAAATCTTGGGAATTCACGAAGTTATGATTTTTTTTCTTCTAAAACCCCCCTTTTTTCCCGCCCTCGGGGCCATTTTTAATTATATCAAAAATCTGTCATACATACATTTTCGGCCCTACTCCTAAAAGTAATAATAACTTCAAACGGATTCGATACGTATCATAATTAAGATATAATGGGTTTTTTTCTGTTTTAAAAAAAAAGCCCCACCCCCTGGTTCGATTTTGCCCATTAACGAACTTGACCGAGATTTTATGCCCCTTGATTTTATGTATCAGTTTCGAAACGATGCGGGAGTTGGAACCGTCTACTTCGAAAAATAACGTGTTTGCAGACGGAGCCGGCAGGGATTTTTTTTGTTTTTATTTTTTTTTTTTTTGCTATAAGGGTTGGTCCTATAAAAAACTTGTCAATATAAAAGTTTTAGATAATATTAAGAGGATTACTAATACATTTAAGCGGATTTGATATCTTGTGAATTGATGAAGTTATGATTTTTTTTCTTCTAAAACCCCCCTTTTTTCCCGCCCTCGGGGTCATTTTTAATTCTATCAAAAATCTGTCATACATACATTTTCGGCCCTTCTCCTAAAAGTAATAATAACTTCAAACGGATTCGATACGTATCATAATTAAGATATAATGGGTTTTTTTCTGTTTTAAAAAAAAGACCCACCCCCTGGTTCGATTTTGCCCATTAACGAACTTGACCGAGATTTTATGCCCCTTGATTTTATGTATCAATTTGGAAGAGATTTGTGTAGAATTATTGCAGTTATCGTGTCCATAAAAAAGTGACATAGATAGATAGATAGATAGATAGATAAAGTTTTGAACTGGGGGTGGTTTTGGGTTCTGGGAGTCATGATCGGCGTAGATCTGCAAAAATTTTTCAAAAATTCCAACTTAGGTGAGAATGTAATAGGTAGTATTTCTTACGAAATCTACCTAAAAAATAAATCGGTCTCTTATCACAGTTATTTTGTAATTTATTTTTAGTTTATATAATTCCTGTAATAAATCGAACTGTGTTTTAAATTTTTGATTACTTTAAGGTGATTTTGATGTTAAAAAATAGTAGAAGGAAAACAGCGTAAAAGTTGGCAGCTATGCAAACATCGTAGAAGAGCTTTCACGTGTATCAAATGGTACTGTTAGTAAATGTATTGCTGCTAGCGATTGTCTGATTCATTTTTAAGCATAAAAGCATAATACTACTTGCAAGCATGATTATTGAAATGATTGAACAGTTCTTTATTTTCAAATAAAGGAATTACATCTTGAGCTATAGGCTATTATTGTCTAAGGACGGCAATTTGTTCCTTTCCTGCGCTGTCAAGTCCTAAAATTCAGTTTAAAATGACAACTTTGACAGCATTATTTGAAAATCTTTTGCCTTTACAGGAAAATGAAAAAAAATATATATTACATAGTTTCTTAATAAGTTTGTGAATAACAAGTAATATAATTAAAAAAAAAAAGTCAATTCCTACTTTTTAATCATAAATATATAAAATAAACCCGTGCAGCATTAATGTCCCACGTTATCTTTATTGAACACTATTTTATAATCATCGTTGCGGTATTTTATTTCTGTGGCATCACTCATTTGAGATAAATCTTTCATTTCATTTATGAAAACAATGGGAGGAATTTTTTTCTCCCATTTAAAACTAAAATTAATTAATTAAATTTAATGAATGAATTAATATTTGAAAAAAACTGTATTAACATAAAGTGTCATCCACTACAAGTTTTAAAAAAATTATTTGAACTTTAGTGGATGAATAGAAAATATTTTATTAACGATTGAAAATTTGAACAAGATATATATAGAGAGAGTGTGAGCTAATAGTAGGAATTTAAAAAAATCAATTAAAAAATGTGTCAGAAAGTGCACAGTTTGGATTTCAGAACAGCCTTAAGTAAATAAAATGTATATGCAAAAAAATTAAGTCAGAAAATAAAACAAATGCATTATGTAATAATATTTAATAAAATATATTTACTGATAATTATCATATATTTAAAATTCTAAATATTTTTTGTGTTTAATTAAATTTATATTTACAAAGCTTCGCTTAATCTTGATTACTTTTTTTTTTTCAATTTCGGTTCGGATTACTGGGTTTTTATTGATATGGGTAAGCAGAAATATTGATGTACAATGCTCCCCCCCCCCCCCCCCCCAAAAAAAAAAAAAAAAAAAAAAAAAAAAAAAAACATTGAACCATTAATTTGGATAGCTAAATACATTAGCAATTTAACTCCAAATTTGAGGAAATATAATTAAAACATATCAATATTTCGGAAATTCTGAATCTAGATCCTTTAATTTAAAAGCGTTATTGTTATTTAGCGCAGCTATTTTCCTCCTGTTACATTACAAAATCCCTTTTTAATTATAGCTAAACCCTGTGTTTCTCTCAATAACATGAGATTACAATTGACCAGTCGATATCTATTAAATTAAAAAAAAAAAAAAAAAAAAAAAGGCTTAAACCGCGCTGAGATTTGCATGGGCTGAAATATTCACAACTGGGCCCGGCCCGAATTAAGCGATCTTGTTCCGGAGTCCCCAGAAAGTAAAGTCCAAAACCAAAACCCATCCTCTATACAGATCTATAACCAAAAGCTAATCTCTAATCTTCTAACTTACATTTACTTGGCACAGAGCCTCTGTGTTTACTCAGAATCGGCTTCAAACGGGAAGTGACGTTTCCTAGAAAATAGGGCTACCAAGAACAGAAGTTATTCGCCCATGCGAAAGTCAGCGCCATCTATTGAGTAAAGGTGATTTTCATAATATCTGACGCTCCTTTTTAAAAACGGAAAGTAAATTACTCCATATCTGTGGATAAAAAAGGAGAAATAAAACAGATCAGTATATTTTTTACGCCATTTTCTCATTAAAACTGAAAAAACAGAATTTATTTTCACTTTGAATAGATGGTGAAAACAAAATCTTGATTTCAGTAAATTATCCGAAAAATAAAAACATATTTTCACATATTCAAACTTCATGAATCAATTTATTCTGGCGAACAAAAATTGTCTGTCAACATATTGTCATTTAGAAAACAAGGTTTGTTTCAGCTATACATTAAACCAAGGAGGCAGAATTGAATTTAAAGAAAAAGCATATACTATTTCCAATTAATGTTAAAACGTTTCACAAAGGCGTTAAAAGTAAAATTGTTTATCAGGTAAAATTGAATTGATTTTTACCCAATTCGTCTATTTCCACGATTTTATTTGGCCCTCCTTTTTGCATTGGTTGCAATTTCATTTTCGCGATTATTTGGTACAAAATTTTTCTTTTTAAAGACTGAGTTATGTCAAGGTCCCTATAACAAAAATACCATATTGTCTCCTATGAAATGTGATAAATAGTTAATAATTAACGTTTTCCATTATCGGTAGTGAAATATTTTGCTTAATTAATGTATTTATTCTTCTTTTAATGTTGCGTGAACGAAAACTCACGGGTAACAGCTAGTAAAATAGTAAAGAAAATTAAATGTACATTAAATAAACCTGTCTCTAAAACTTAACGTTGAAGGAAATTCTAATAATCAATTAAAATAATGAACTATCACATAAAATATTTTCTATTAGATAAATTTTCAAGTAAAATTTTTAAAAAGTACAATTTACAAATTAACGATTTTTTTTTAAAAAATTACCAAAAGTTTTAAAAAATTCACAAAATATTATTTTTTTTTTTCAATTCCTACTATTAGCTCACACTCTCTATATATTTATATATCTTGTTCAAATTTTCAATCGTTAATAAAATATTTTCTATTCATCCTATCAAGTTCAAATAAATTTTTTTAAACTTGTACTGGATGACAATTGATGTTAATACAGTTTTTTCAAATATTAATTCATTAATTAAATTAAATTAATTAATTTTAATTTTATATTTCATTTCTGTTCAAAAGTATAGACTCACTCCATATTTATAGTCTCATCTTCACACGTAAAAAGATAATGGGGCTGTTCACGGACGAAGATCAGGCGGCTCGCGGGCGAAGGAGACTATAAATGTGGAGTGAGTCTATACTTTTGAACAGAAATGAAGTATAAAACTAAAATTAAATAATAAAATTTAATATTAATTAATATTTGAAAAAAACTGTATTATCGTTAACTGTAACATCGCTATGGCACTTTATTGTGAAGTTTGGTAATTTTTGAAATTCAATATTTGAAAAACGGCATAATCATTAGATTTTAAATTTATATCAGGAAAAATACAATTTTTTTAACTTTCTAACGCAGTTTGTCTAACAATTTTGTGAGAAATACTTTTCGAGCTATTAATTTTTGGTATTTTAGCTATTTTTTTTTTTTATTTAATTTTTAATACATTTCAAAAATTTCTCTTATGTAAGATATTCAGCAGGATATAAATTTAGGAATAAATACCGTCAGTGGCGAAGCGTGTAGATCGCTGGAAAAATTTTTCTATTTGACCAAAGTAGGAATTGACTTAAAAAAAAAAGTTTTTTATATTACTTGTTTAATTTACAAGTTAGTGAAAAACTTAACATATTCTAAAAAAGTTTTTAAAAAAATTTACAAGGTTAACTGACAATCACCATTATTACTATCACTTCTCAAAATATAATAATCTACTGTTTACTGTATGCAATTCTTTACAACTGTAACCAGTAGTATCATTAACATAACACAAAATATAAGTTCCACAGAAAACTTTAGTATTTTGGAACGACTCTATAATAAATATTTATTTTTCTGATGGCTCAGATGTCTGAGTTGATCACGTGACCGATGTTGAAATACAAGACCATACCTACGTCTAACATCGCATTTTTCGACTCTTAGCTGTTAAAAGTGTTCTTTTAAACAGTAGTATAATGTTTAGCCAAACATTATGCACTTCTCTTAAAATAACACTATAGATGGAACCCGTCAAAACTTGACGGTAAACAACTTAGTTATGCCATAAAAAAAAAAAAAAAAAATCCTACACTGCAAAAAATAACTGTTGATTAGCAGTAATACGCTACCGCGCATGCGCGGTAGCGTATTACTGCTTGCGCGGCAGCGTATTACTGCTTATTTTACTATTTAATACTGTTAATTTTACGGTATAATACTGGCAGCTGGGGCGCCAGTTTTATACTGTAAAATCAACAGTTATTTTTTGCAGTGTAGCTGCTTTAAAATGTTTGAAATTTGTGCAGAATAATTGAAATAAATAAAATACCCACCTTGAATTAAAGTTAGGTTGGGGACCGGAAATTGGCTGAGTTACACTGGCACATGCACTCACGGACTTTCTTTCATCTGACACTTTTCCATTTATTGGCACAACAACGATAAATCATACACAATTGTCATCATACAGCGTCAGTGAATGCAAAATGCATTTATATACATTATACACATTTCCATCTACTGATTCGATAACCATTTTGTAATTATCGTGTATCTGAATACAGTTTGTGAGTAATCAATGTCAGATAATGACAATCATTATATGATTTATCGGTGTTCTATCAGTAAGTGGAAACCTCTCTTAAAGTTTTGCTTTGCATACTTTGTTTATGCATACATATATGCATAGGGTTCGTAAATATCATGATATTTTCAAAACAATCTGATATTTTATATATACTAGGGAATTGAACCCGGGCTTCCCGGGTTACAGAACATAGGCGAAAACCATTTTTTTTTCTAATTCTAATAGATTTTTCATATTTAATATATATATATTTTTAACTGATTCATTAACAACGTACAAAAGAATTTTTATAAGAAAAAATCAATAATATATTCAAATAAAATTTCGAAATATAATAAAGCTATACTTTTGTATTAGCCACATGGCAGGAGTTAACGGCCAAAGGAATCGGCCAAGATTTCACTGCATACTGCAGGTTTTTTTATTCTGAAAATTTCAACTGTTTAAGCGTGTAGTTCGAGAACATGTCTGTTAAATTTGCATTTTATTTATATTATATTATTATCTATATATTTAAAACGCTAAGCGTTTTCTTTCGACAATCCGTGAGAACAAACTACTTCATCAAATTACATCATTCTTTTTTTAAATGAAAGCTATTTGGGCACAGATTTGTTGTCGTGCATTCGTTTGTTCGAAAATTTTATTAATTAGCCGTAATTTTAAATTAAACTTTCACATCTGCTTATGACGTCATAAAGTCGGCAATCCGAATACGCCCACTGTTGCGAGGCACATAGTTTTATTCTCTAAACTATGTGGTTGCGAGGATAAACGAGCAATAATAAATATTAAAAGCACGTGGATTTTAGGCCGAATTTTTTAATTTGCAAGTTAAATTTCGGTAAAAATATTTATCCGCGTGTTTTATAAGAAAATAAAAAATCATATTTATTGCGACGTCATGGGAATATTGTCCATTGGGTTTATTTTATCATGCGTTATAACTTTGTTGATGCCATTTTTTCATTACAATTAGATGTAAAATATATTTTTATTTGTATACATGGTATTTAAGAATAAACGTAACGTACACAAAGTACGTGTGAAAATTTTGCGCCGGTGAAAATGCCGTTATGCTTAGCTTGAAATGCATTTTAACATTGATAAAAGTAAAAAGAAAAATTTATATGATTGTGTCAACCTGGCGTAATTTTAACTGATTTTTCAATTTTTAATTTTAAAAATTAGAACTGGGGCTTTTATTGGGTGCTTCATCTTGATTGCATACCTTGATTACATGCTACCAATTATTATTATTTTTAATTATAGGTTAGAAGATTTCATTTTTTAATAAAAAATTCACAAAAGTAGGGGATTTTAAGAAAATTAAAATTATTAAAAATAGTGTTATGGTTAAAAAAAACCTTAAAATAATGATTGTTTTTTTAGCTAGAATAAACAATGTAAGGATGATATTTTATAGGAATTATTTTGGTAGGTTTGTTATAAGTTCATTTAACAGTTCCTTATTAGCGGCAAAGTCCTATTTCTTTCACTGTGAATTTCTCTTTTGATGTCAAAAAATGGTAGTCTACTTTTGGACGCCAGCCAAAACGCAGTGGCAATTTTTAGAAATGTATAACAGTTGTGATACCAAACGGCGCTATCGCTTTAGCTTTCATCGCGCTTACATATCACTTCTAAATACTACAAATTTCAATTTTGTACTACATTTTACAATTTCAATTCTTACATCATCAATTAGAAAAAAAATTAGCTTTCGATTGAAATTTATTTGAAATCTGCCGCTTAATTTAACGACTTTTTAAATAATTTTCAAGCATGAAATATTTATCAATTATATTTCAACAATTACCATAACTTTGATTTAATAATGTAAAATAGCCCCTGGGAAACTTACCACAATTGAAAATAGATTTCCCTAACCATCATGAAGAGTGAAAAAAATAATTAAAAAAAAACCTGATAAATCCTAAATTCAGAAAAAAAAACTATTTTCAATTTATGTTTAACATAAAATTCATATGTTGAATTCGTTGATGTATATGTTGCATCAGAATATGCTAGAAATTGTATTTTTTATTTTTTTAAAGATCCATTGGGTATTTAACTGTATAAGAGGGAAAATATCCCCAACTGTGATGGATAATCATCCTGATTATGTAAAGGGACCGAAGAAATCATACAAATTAATTACACTTGAAAACATTAAAAATCTCCCTCATCTGCAGATTGATTTATTATTGTAAAAATAATTATTCATCTTTACATAAAAATTGATTAGCTTAAAACAATGGATGCGTTTTATAGAAGATATGGATTTGAAACAAACAATGATTAAAGAGGACATTTAAAAATTTTTAATTTAAACATTTTAAAACTTTTTTAACGTCGAATTTCGACGGTGCTTTGGGGCATTGGAGCTCATTCGGTTGCATTATTACAGGGGGAGAGGGGTGGCGATATGTGATTTATTTACTATGTTCTTTTATTTACTGAATATGAGATGAACGTAGGAATATACTATTTGTGTGATACTTCATAGGTCCATGAATTTTTCTTTCTTGCCGTGGGGAATATGGCGGTAATGTCAAACTGGTTTACATTACACAGTTGTTTACGGATTGTTTGTTCGGAGTTTGCATCTGAAATAGTACTGTATTTCACTGAGGGAAAAACTTAAAAAAGAAATATTTGAAAGACTGTTTCATATTCACCCTTTTTAAATAATAAAATAGCTTATTTTACTGATATTGTTATATTATTTTTTTTCGTCAAGTTTTGACGGGTTCCATCTAGTTTATATTTATATTTTGATGAAGTTTTAATTTTGTTCTGTAATATTAGCCGGGAATAAATGCAGAACTATTTATATTGTTTTAAATGCAAACGTGTTAATCTTTGGAAATTGGACTGCACGTGTTAGAGATAGATTTAAAATTAATTCATGCTTGGAGATTATTCCAAAAATCATAAAAAAAATCAGTAAATTCAAATACAGTTTTCAAAGAAATTGCATTTTTTTTCTATTCGACGGTGTAGAAATTGAACTTGTGCGATGTTTAGAAGTTTAAACAGATGCAGTGAAAGGGAAATTTATTAGTCAGTTCGCTGCTACCATAAAAATGACTTCAGCAATTATCAGACATGTGTTGGTTTATAATATAGATCAGCGCTTCCCAACCTTTTTTCTTTCACGTACCCCTTTTCATTTCGGAGTACCCCCCATTTATCATAAACACCCACCCACTCACCCCTCTCCTCCCCCAAATACTATTAAAATCTTCATGTCCCATGAATGAAAATCCATATTTCAAGAATTATTCATTATTATATTTTCTATTCATAAAGGGATCACTGATGTTTTCAGTTTTATTTAAAGTATTAGGTGTATCAGTTATCAGAACAGGCTTATTAACGGCTGCACTCAGGTTAACTTGCAATTCTAAATAATCAGATTGTTTTGAAGGACTTGCAGTAAACGAATCATCAGGTTGAATTTCAATCGCAGTTGCTGTACTAGAGTTCCGGATTTCAACCAGTTATGCATTTTAAACAAAAACCAAATCATTCAAATAATAAGCAAACACTTCAAATTATATACTCATTAAAAGGAAGGAAGCTTTTCAATTGATATACGTTAGTGATAATAACTCCGCCTATTCGAAAGCGAAAATAAGGGCCTGGTTTTCAATACACTTTAAATAAAATATTAAAATCAGAAGCTCTGGCGTATTTTAGGGGTTTTGCAATTATTATTAAAAGCGGAACAATAAGAAAAATGAGGTGAGAAAAGAACTTTGTATAATGATCGATGGCAGTTTTCGCGAAGATTGGGGAAAATGTATAAATACTCATTCAATATGATTAGCAGTGGGCGGAGCCAGTGACACTGAATTATTAGGTCTAGTAGACCTTTACCCTCATTTTGAGTGTAACATATTGACGTTGCCCAGGAAACTAACTTTGTAATCTAAAACTATCAACTTTCTTTATGTGTTTTCAGTTGAATGATTTTTATGATTTCCGCCATTACCCATATTATTTTCGCGTACCCCCAGCAGTCTCGCCACGTAGACGTACCCCAGGTTGGGAACCGCTGATATAGATTGTTATTATCACTAAACCCTATTCTTGATTCTTGAGATATTGAAATAATTTATCAGAGTCCGATGAATAACATCACAAGCTTTTATTACAAAAGCAACATATAGAACGCACATACACTGACATAAAAGAAACATCTAGAAAAAAAACTGAAACTACAAAGCTGTTGCCACTTACATTAACATAATTAGCTATAAGGTTACAGATACAGTGTGCGATTACATTCATTCTCAACCCCCCGCCCCCTTAATCGCACATAATGCCACATTTATATCTTAAGTTACATAGCCTAGGCTTAGGCAAGCTTTTTGTAAATACCGGGTGATCCAAAAGTCAGGACGAACTTTAAAAATGAATAATTCGAAAACGAATCAAGATACAAAGATACGGTTTTCACCAAACGGATGGAAAAGAAACCGGGTTTCGTGTAGTAAGGAAATAAAAAATAGTTCTGATGGCGACCAACAGATGGCGCTGTCAGATTTCTGATGCAGGATTATGCAAAGCAACAAACGATATAAAAAGGAGCAACTGCAGCCGGTAATGGTAGTCGAAGCTTGTATGCATCGAAATGCTGTCAATAGTTGCGAAAGCCCTCTTAGTTAAACTGTATTATAAGAATTCGGAAAGTGTCTGCGGCATTGCGAGCATATCGCTACTTGAAGGGTATGCGAGATAGCAAAGGACCAATAACGTCATCTGCATTGAACAAAATGATGAAGAAATTTGAAGCTACAGGTTCTTTGGCGTCACGTCAAAGAAGTGGACGTTCCTCAACATCCACTGCTGTTGTCACGATAGTGGAGCAGACGGTGCAATCCATGTCGGCGGTTGCTGCACATGGGGAGTGCAGCGCTCGAGAAATTTCGAGGCAGATAGGAGTGTCGTACGGAAGTGTCTGGAGAGCACTGCGAATAACTTTGCAACGGTATCCCTACAAGTTGTAACATAACCAAGAACTGAAACCTCATGACTTCGACTCTCGCCGAGATTTTGCGAATTCGGTATTCAATAAGATGGAAGAGCAGAACGACTGGCTTCAAACTGTGCTTTGGACAGATGAAGCGTATTTCACACTCTCTGGCGCTGTTAACACACACAATTGTCGAGTGTGGACCATAGAAAACCCGCATGCAATTGTTGAGGTACAAACAACCTTGCAACAGCCTAAAGTGACAGTCTGATGTGGCTTCACTGCTGATTTCATAATTGGTCCATTTTTTTCGAGGAAGTCACACAGACGGGTTTCAAAACAGTTTCTGTCACTGGTCAGCGATATGTAGTACTGTTACAGAACAACATTATTCCTGAACTGCAAGCGCGACAGGCACTCCAAACAGTCACCTTTATGCAAAATGGAGCACCACCTCATATTGCTCTGCCTGTTCAACGCCTGCTACGCTCAACATTTGGGGAGGATCGCATTATCAGTCGCTACTTTAATCCCGCATGGCCTCCAAGATCTCCAGATCTGACACCCTATGACTTTTGGCTGTGGGGATTCTTGAAGTCAAACGTTTACCTCGACCAACCGGCAGCACTAGTAGCGCTGAAAGATGCCATTCGCCAAAATGTGTCTGTCTTAACGCAAGAAATGCTACTAAATGCTGTGAACGGTGTGGTGCCTCGTCTCACAGCTGTACTTCTGAATGATGGGACAGCACATTGAACATTTACTGTAGTACTAATTAATTGTAATTAAGCTGACTTGTAAGTTGTCAACATTTTTTCATTTGTAAATCATCTTTTGATGCAATAAAACACTATAGCGCCATCTGTTGGTCACCAACAGAACTATTTTTTTTCGTTGCCACACAAAATCCGGTTTCTTTGTCATTCGTTTGGTGCAAACCGTATCTTTGTATCTTGATTCGTTTTTGAATTATTCATTTTTAAAGTTCGTCCTGACTTTTGGATCACCCGGTATATGCCCAACTGATTTTCACTTGATATATATTCAAGATTAATGTTATACAAATTCAAAATTTCTCGAGTATACTTTAACTTGATGTCTAAATGCTTTAGCGTACCACAATGATTTTCATTAAGTACGGCTTTAATAACTGACTGGTTATCCTCAAAAATATTTACATTTAGATTTGTACACTTCAAAATTTCTTTAGTTACATCATGCAATGAAATCAAATCCTGTACCACCTTTGCCAAAGCCAAAGTCTCTGCTTCAGTTGAAGATAATGCAATAGAAGTTTGCTTCTTGACACTCCAAGCTATAGAACAGTTATTAAACATAATTATATACCCTGAAACAGATTTTCGATCTCTTGCATCAGACCCCCAGTCTGCATCTACAAAACCAGAAATAATAGGATCATGAATATTAGATTTTTAAAACACTAATTTGAATCCAGGCGTTCCTTTCAAATAACACAGTATTCTTTTTAGGCCAGCCCATGCAGCATATGTTGGCAGTTCTTGTAGTTGACTCACAAGGAAGGTCTCCATAAGTGCATACTCAGAAAATTTTGAAAAAATTACAGAATATTCTTCTCATGAGGATATATACGTTTCTAAAGAAATTTGCTGCGGAACCTCGATATAACGTCCGTAAAAAAATATGAAAATTTCGTGTTTTGGCGATTTATCGCTCGGTTGGCGACACAATGAAATTAAAAAACATGCATTTACGATAAATTCACTTTTAGAAAAAACGTTTTCTACTCTTTATACTGAACTAGTTAAAATAAGTTTAACTTAAATAATTTCACTTTTATAACTACGGTTTTGCCATATATATATTTATATGTACATCTAAAAGAAAATTAACGATCGCATTCTACGGTTTAGAGCAAAATTTGAATTGATTAAAATTGCTTTAAACTAAAAATTAATTGTGTGATTCTGAGCTCTGTCAATTTGTCATCGATATTGTTAGTGCCGGAGACAACTAGAGAAAAGTCTTGTTGCCGTGGAAACAATGACTTATTCAAAGTCGAAATGTATAATGAAAGAGTGTTTAATTGGACATTTACTGTTAAAATACACTTAAAACTTAACCAGCCTTCAAAACTGTATAAAATTAAATAACTTCAGCAATAGTTAATTTGTATATGTATTACATAACTTTATAGAAAAAACTAGGGGGCCTACCCCCTGCGAGCTACGCTCGCCAACCCCCGTTCAGACTTCTAGGCCTCTAAAAACATGACAGCGTGCTTTATTTTAAAAATATTGGTAAATCTGTAATTGGGTTGCCATGCTTTTAACGTTTTAATGGGGCATTTTTCTATTATCATGGCCTCATACATAGCTGTTGCGACAACTGACTACTGTTTTCGGGATTGATAAGTAAAATCAATTACAGCTTGAAAACCAGCTTGTATAAAATGGTTAGGTTTAAATTGTGGCTACCTTTGGGACTTTTATAACAACGATCTGTATTCTATTCTTCCTTTGCGTTTAAGGATGAGAAAAATTCCATCTGCTTGTGAATAACATTAAGAACCACGGTATTGAAAAGTACTATGTTATAGACATTTGGTTTTAATTTTCTCTCTATTTTAATGCACCATCATGCATATTTTAAATATGTAAATTATTTATTTCAGTTAATATGTATATACGAATTTTCTAATAATTATTTATCATACAAAATTAATTAAATATTTTGTGCATGCATGCCTGCATTTATTCGGCATTAATTGATGAGATATTTAAACAAATTTGCTATCCGCGATAATTTTACACCATGTTATGTCACTTGAATATTGTCCATAAGAATATCGGGTTGTTTTCCAGTATAGGATTCTTTGCTTTTAGGTTTGACGTAATTCGAGTTTCAAAAAGGGATAGATTCGTTAATATACATAGATTTGTCGCCAAAAGTTATGAAAAAAAAAAAAAAAACAATGAACTTTTGGGGCTTTTCTATTATAAGGGTCTTGACGTTTTTTTTTTTGTTTTTTTTTATTCTCCTTCCGTTCAGTTGGACAATTATTATTTTATATATTCGTTTCAAATATCCGAATTAGTGATTTTATAAATTCGTTTAATTAAATTTTACAAAAAAATAACAAAATGATATCAATAAATAATAATTACTATTAATTCCTTTCCCCCCCTTTCTTTTGCTTTTACATAAATGACGTCATTTGGACGAATTTATTCAAAATATTTTCAGTTTATAAATTAAATTAAATGCTGACAGACGATTGAATCCTGACGATAGAAATGTGATTTTTTTTTTTTCAAATTTTCCTGAAAAACATAATTTAATCACAATTTTGTCTTTATTATCGATTGAAATAAAAGATAAATTCAATTTCAATTTGAAAATGACGAATAAAAAGAAATCAATAATCCCTATCGGGATCCTTTTCAATTTTTTTCCCTTTTTTGTCACAAAAAAACTGAGTAATTAGTTGCCATCATTACAGAAATGTCATTAAAATTAGAAAAAAATTAATATCTCGAAAACTAATTCCAATTTCAAAATTCTATTACCAGTTTTGACATCCGCGGATTTTTATGGACAATTGGTATTAATTTCACCATCAAGCGTTTAATATTTTATTAAAAATAGCCCTGAAACATAATCAGTCGTTTAATCAGTCGTTTCATAAAATCGTTTCACAAATTCGTTTCATTAGGATTTTATATATATAGGGTAGATAATAAACTAGCTAATCATTGAAGTTTAAATTCATAAAGTGATACGCATTTAAACACTCATTTAACCAGACATTTTCATATACATTAAAATCGCTTGCATTTGGCGACGAAAAAGTTTTGCTCGCCAAATCGCGTCTTTTTGCGTCAAATACTCGAAACTATTTTATTTTTTTTACTGAATTTCTGCTGGGGTTCCGCAGCTAAATTTGACTGATCTCTTATTACGTACATGAGTAGCTTCATTAACATTTTTTTTAAAAATATTCTGAGTATGCGTTTTAAGGAGACCTTCCTTGTCAGACAATTCACAGAATAAAGTATATCGGGACGAGTTGTCATTGACAAATACAGCAAAGCACCAACCAGTTCTCGATAAGGTCCATGAAATTTCTTACCTTTATCAAAATCTGAAGATGTTGATTTTGGAGCAAGTGGTGTATCACAAGGCTTGCAGTCATTCATTCTGAACTTTTCTAGGAGTCTTTTCACATATGCTTCTTGACTCAAACAAAGACGATCAGGTGAATAATCTAAGCATATTCCAAGAAATTCAGTAGCAACTTCTGCTTTTGACATTTCAAACTCACTTCTGGGTAGATTAATTACGATATTGACTTCTGATTGATCACTGCCTGCAATTAGTAGATCATCAACATATAACACCAATATTAATCTCACTTCTGTTAGTATGTTTCACAAAAATACAATTTCCATTACTAAGCTGATGAAAATTTAGTTGAAGTTTAAAGTTGCTGAATCTTCGAAACCATTGTCTAGGAGCTTGTTTCAGCCCATATAAACTTTTAAGAAGTTTACAAACTTTACCACTATTGTCGTTATATCCTATTGGTTGCGCCATAAAAATAGTTTCATCCAATTCACTATTTAAGAAGGCAGTTTTCACATCTAATGCAAACATTTTCAACTCTTTCTGGGGAATAATTATCAGTAGTAATTATCCGCAAGTATCAGTCGAAGTGAAGGCATATTTATGACAGGTGCATAGGTTTCACTGTAGTCAACACCTTCTGTTTGAAGAAAACCTCTAGCCATCAATCGTGCTCTATAAACACCATCTCTTTTTCTTCTTAGTATCCACTGGCAGGATATTGCTTTTTCATTTTTTGGCAAGTCTACCATTTCCCAAACACTATTTTTGTTCATCGAATCTATTTCATCATCCATTGCTTTTCTCCAAGATTTTTGCTCTTCTGCAGTTAATTTTTCTAAATCCGCATAGGAGACTGAACTTAAGCTTGCTGTAAAGGTTTCGTAAACATAGTAATCATCCAGCTTAGCAGGTAATTTAATATTCCTCTTAGGTCTTATACTTTTTACTTCTGTTTCTCTTGAAGCATCAATTTCATCCATTGCTGATACATCTTTCTCCTCGTCTACAGCAATTCACTGAATCTGTAACGTACACTTTCTTTGCTTCATTGAATTTCACATTATGAGAAATTACAATACGTTTAGTAGCTGGATCAAGAAGACGATATCCCATACTGGAATATCCTACAAAAATCATTCTTTTAGATTTGGGATCAAGCTTCTTCCTTTGACTATCTGGAATCCTCATGTAAGCATCGCATCCAAACACTTTGATGATATCAAGATTAGGTAACTTTCCATATTTCAATTCAAATGGGATGCAGTTCTGTATACTCTGACAAGGTATTCGGTTTTTCAAATAGGCAGCTGTTTGAACAGCATAACCCCAGAATGTTTTGGGAAGTTTTGCATCATATATCAATGCACGAGCTTTCTCCAGCAAGTATCTATTTGCTCTTTCGGCAATTCTTGCTAAGAGGGAGTATAAGGTGGTGCTGGATCTATCAGAATTCCAGATTTTCTACAACAGTGTACAAGTTCACCAGAAACATATTCTTTAGCGTTATCGCACCTTACTTTCCGTATTTCAGGATTTTGTTTAAAGAAAAATTTCTACTAAATCACTCTTGTTTCTCAATAAGTGTACTTCACAAAATCTAGAGTGGTCATCTATTATTGTCACAAAGTACTTTTTACCGGTACTGGTTGGGGAATCTATAGGACCACAAATATCTGTGTGAATCATTCTCATTGGATTATCCTCACGTTGTCTGGGACCTTTACCTAGGCTCATTTGATGGCTTAGCTGCAACACATTCCTCACAAAAGACTTCGGATATAGGGAGGCCCATTTCTTGAAGAACCTTATTTGATGAATGTCCTAACCGATGATGCCATAAACCTGCATCTTCATTAACACAAAGAGCTGCAGCTTTAACAGGTAAAAATTCACTAACATACTGTCCTTTATCATTTAATTTAGCAATTACAAAACAATCTTGACCCATTTTAACAATAGCTTTGTTGTCTTTGAAAGTAACACTGTAGCCAGCAATTTGTATATTTTTGACAGATATCAGTTCTCCATTCAGATTTGGCACAAACAATACATTTTTTAGTGAAATTTCTCTCCCTTTCAATGTTCCAGAAACAGTCCCTATTCCAGCTATGGTTAGTTTATCATTCTTAGATGCACATGCTACCGTTCCAGAAAATGGTTTTAAGTCATCGAACCATTCACGTCTGCTACACATATGTGACGTGGCTCCTGAATCCAACAGAAAAATATTTCCTTCAATTTTTCCGACAGCAAAAGTGACTGCAGCTGATTCTGTTTTTGATTCATTTTTCTGTTTAACTCTGACCAACGCGACCACATGCATAACAAACAACTTTGTTTTTACAGTCCCTGGCATAATGACCACTTTTCTTGCCCTTATGGCAAATAATATCAGACCTAGATACCTTAAAAACAGTATCATAAGTAACAGAAACACTCTTACTTGAAGTATTTCCTCTGAGACTATTCTTATCTTGCATTAGAGCTTCTGCATTTATAAGTCTTTGAGTAACGAAATCCAAACTCAGATTCTCGTTTGGTTGATTTTCAATAGCAGCCTTAATTACATCAAATTCAGATGGAAGGGACATTAACAGGTACACGACAGCATCCATATCTTTAAGTTCTACACCAGCAAGTCGCAAATCGTTCACTACAGCCTTGAGTTCATCAATATGTTGTTGCATGGAACATTATCTTCGTTTCTTCATCGTAGCAAGTCTTTTTCGTGCGAGAATTTGATTAACTGCACTTGTTTTAGTATAAGTTACTTTCAATTTATCCCAAATCTGATGCGCAGTTACCTCGCTACCCATAGCCACCAGTACTTTATCATCTAACAAGGTAAGTAGAAAAGCGTATGCTTTCTTTGCCTCCAGTACTAATTCTGATTTTGTATCATCTGCTTCCCTTGCTAAATATACTTGCAAGTTCTTTCCTTCAAATATTGCTCCAACATACATCTACGCCATAAAGAAAAATTCTTTCCATCGAACGGCTCAACTCCGTATTTAATACCACTTTCAATGGCCGCCATGCTCACAAACTCAAAACAAAACTATTTTTTTTTCTTTTTCTTAACTACCGTGAGTTACCGTGTGTTCTATATTTCCAATATCTAAACCACGCTCTGCTCTTGCGATATTGAAATAATTTATCAGAGTCCGACAAAGCCATTAAATAATTATTTAATGGCTTTGGAGTCCGATGAATAACATCACAAGCTTTTATTACAAAAGCAAAAAACTAAAACTACAAAGCTGTTGCCACTTATATTAACATAATTACTTATAAGGACTATAAGGTTACCGATACAGTGTGCTATTACATTCATTCTCATCATTTATGTGTAACTCCCCTTTGACATGAGTCCGATTACGTAAGATTAGCATCAAACTTTAATAAAAGAATTTTATTCTATATGTTTGAATCAAGGCAAAATTTGCGTAAAATCGCTAGCAAATACAACTACTATTCTAACAAATAGCTAATCATTGTTTTTTTTATGTCTTTAAGCGTACGGTCTACACATTCAAATACTAATTTACTCATCAAGGGTGCTTCATCCCAGACTATTAACTTCGTTTTTCTTATAAATTCAGTAAGGTCGGATTCCTTACTAAAGGCACACGTCGATGTTTCGTTCAAATTCAGCGGTATTTTGAATGTGCTATTCTACCTTGATCTAAATAACAAAGCTGCAATCCCAGAAGATGCATAGCTAACGCAACCATATTATATGATCTCATCCTTTTTAAAACTGCATTAAGTAAAAATGTTTTGCCAGTCCTGGCGCGTCAATAAAATAAACCTTAGAATTTTCATTTAAAACAGCAAACGAAACTTCATCAGAAATTGATTTTAGAACGGGATAATCCTGGCGCAAATAATAAATAGCTAAATATTGCTTTGAGACACAATTGAAAAATATTTTTTTGTATCACAAACATTCCTTTAATTTTTAAATTAAATTATTTTGATTTGTAAAATTATCGCTCATCAAAACGTTTATTATTATTATTATTATTATTATTATTATTATTGCCGAAACGTCAGTGAAGGCTTACTGTGGAGACCCGAAAAGTTTTTGGTTTCTGTCTGTCTGTCTGTTTGTCTGTCTGTCTGTTTGTCTGTCTGTCTGTCCGTCTGTCTGTCTGTCTGTTCCGCGACAACTGCCGTAAAAATGATCCGATTAGTTTGATTTTTGGTAGATATGTTGGTGAGATACCCGGAATTAGCTGTATAGTTTTTAGTTACATTTGGTTCATTCGTTCAGAAAATATAGAACATTTCTTTTTTGATCATAATGCTTTCCTATGGGAATTCAGACGATTTTGAAATTTTTCAGTCGTTGAAAATAAAATGTCGCATTTGATTAATGTATTTAAACGGTAAGTTATGAAGGCTAAAATTTATCAAGTCAGGTGTTAAATTATTTAAATTAATTTGAAATTTTGTTTATACATTCGTCAGATTTTTTAAATTAGGTGTATAATTTTTGGTGCAATTTTATACATCTGTTCTAATAATATAATACATTTATTTTATCACTTTTTGCAAATATTAAAATGCATTCATTTTTATTTTCCTTTTCAATTTAACAGTAACCTAGCAACCATATTTCAAAGAATATCAAAATGATAAAATTCAAGTAACTCAGACGATTTTGCTGCAATATTTTATTCGCAAAATAAAATATTATTGGAGGATTTTAATATTTTATTGAAATAAATGAGAATTTATTTTGTACAAGTTACCTTTTAACTACTATAGAATGATAGCCGAAACATTTTTATATGAGATATTATTAATTTTCTGGAACAGATGTAGATTTTTCGTGGTTGAAAATTAGTATTATTTTAAAAATAGAATGTAATATCTCGTACAACGAGATAGTTAATCTAAAGAAATTAGCGTAGTAAAATGCATCCATACAGCCTGAAATAGCACAATTACTGGAAACTGAGATCATAAAATGCTATCACAAAAAATACATTATAGCGCCAAATCAAGGTTGCTATTTAGTGAATTGGCAGTGGGCACGATTATGAATGATTACACAATAGGTTTAAAAGTTTCCAAATAAGCCTATTTTGGGGAGATTTTAGTATGCTATTGCCATCGAATTAGATCAGGATGTACTTAGGTCAAATAAATATTGTACAATGACCATCAAAACTGTTTTTCCGAAACAAAAATTGTAATAATACTAGATTTCTGAAATAGATAAGTGAAATATATACTAGATTCAGTTTACATTTCCATAAGTTACTTTTGTACACGAGATATTATTCAACGTATCAATCAGATACGAGTGTTTCGTGATTGGTAAATATTGCTATTTAGGTATTAGGATAACATGAAATTATTTTCAAAATTTTTGCTTATCGTAATAAAACCACTGTGCAGAACGAAATGGAAGATATACTAGAATCATTCACACAAATAATAGGAAATCACGAATAAAAATTTAATAAGATTACGGAGGGTTCAGTGGGGTTGAGCCCCCCCCCCCCCACCCCCTGAAGAAATGTATTTTTTTTTAATCTAAAAAAAAGAATAAGAAATTCATAAGAATGTCAGAATATTATTGCATAAACCGTGTTTAATTTAACGTTTAAGTTCTGAAACCTTCGAATTATTTTATATGCATATAAATCAGGGATGGCCAACCTGTGGCACGCGTGCCACAGAGCTACCACTATTTTTTAACAAAATGATTCGCCTTAAATAAATAATGAAATTATGTGATAAAATGAAGTTAAAATTTTTATTAAAAAAAAACTGGTGTCGAACGATTTTCAGGGGAAAATGTTGGTCACCCCTGATATAAATATATATGTAGTAATTGCCGAAGCGTCAGTTGAGGCTTACTGTGGAGACCCGAAAAGTTTTTGGTTTCTGTCTGTCTGTCTGTCTGTCTGTCTGTCTGCCTGTCTGTCTGTCTGTCTGTCTGTTCCGCGATAACTGCCGCAAAAATGATCCGATTAGTTTGGTTTTTGGTAGGTATGTTGGTGAGGTACCCGGATTAGCTGTATAGTTTTTAGTTATGTTTGGTTCATTCGTTCGGAAAATATAAAACATTTCTTTTTAGGTCATAATGCTTTCCTATCGGAATTAGACGATTTTGAAAATTTTCATCCATTGAAATAAAATGGCGCATTTGATTAATGTATTTAATGTGTAAGTTATGAAGGCTAAAATTTATCAAGTCAGGTCTTAAATTATTCAAATTAATTTGAAATTTTGTTAATACATTCGTCAGATTTTTTAAACTAGGTGTATAATGTTTGCTGCAATTTTATACATCTGTTCTAATAATATAATACATTTTATTCTATCATTTTTTGCAAATTTTAAAATGTATTTATTTTTATTTTCCTCTTTAATTTAATCGTAACCTAGCAACTACATTTTAAAGAATATCAAAATAATAAAATTCAAATAACTCAAACTATTTTGCTACAATATTTTATTCGCAAAATAAAATAGTTTTGAGTGATTTTAATATTTTATTGAAATAAATGAGAATTTATTTTGAAACAAGTTACCTTTTAACTACTATAGAATGATAACCGAAACATTTTTACATGAGATATTATTCATTTTATGGAAGAGATGTGGATTTTTCGTGGTTGAAAATTAGTATTATTTTTAAAATAAGATATAATATCTCGTACAACGAGATAGTTAATCTAAAGAAATTAGCTTAGTAAAACGCTTCCATACAGCCTGAAATAGCACTATTACTGGAAACTGAGATCATACAAAGTTATCACAAAAAATACTTTATAACGCCAAACCACGTTTGCTATTTAGTGAATTGGCAGTGGGCACGATTATGAATGATTACCAAATAAGTTTAAAAGTTTCTAAATAAGCCTATTTTGGGGAGATTTTAGTATGCTATTGCCATCGAGTTAGATCAGGATGTACTTAGGTAAAAGAAATATTATAGAATGACCATCAAAACTGTTTTCCGAAACAAAAGTTGCAATAGCACTAGATTTCTGAAATAGATATAAGTGAAAAGATTCAGTTTACATTTCCATAAGTTGCTTTTGTACACGAGATATTATTCAACCTATTTATCAGATGCGAGTGTTTCGTGGTTGGCAGGTAAGTAAATATTGCTATTTAGGCATTAGGATAACATGAAATTATTTTCGAAAATTTTGCTTATTCTAATAAAACCACTGTGTAGAACGAAATCCAAGATATACTAGAATCATTCACACAATCAATAGTAAATCACGAATATAAATTTGTTAAATTAGGGGGGGGGGGGGGGTTCAGGGGAATGTATTTTTTTAATCTAAAACATAGAATAAGAAGTTCATAAGAATGTCAGAATATTATTGCATAAACCATGTTTAATTAAACGTTTCTAATTTCTGAAACCTACAAATTATTTTAAAAGCGTATAAATATGTATGTAGTAATTTAAAAAAATTAATTTGCGGATTGTAAGATGTTAAATATTATGAAACGTGAGATAAAAAAAAAAAAAAAAACATTGACTTTCATAGCTGACGTTGCGAGGCTCCTGATCTGTAGATTTACTAGTTTAAATAATTTAATTTGCGGATTGTAAGATATTAAATATTATGAGAAGTGAGTTTAAAAAACATTGACTTTCTGAGCTGACGTTGAGGCTCCTGATCTGTAGATTTACTAGTTATTTTGTATTTTCTATACAATCAGTAAAAGTTATTTTCTTTTACTTTTCAAGGTGTGTGTATTAAATTCTAACTAATAATTGCCGAAACGTCAGTGAAGGCTTACTGTGGAGACCCGAAAAGTTTTTGGTTTCTGTCTGTCTGTCTGTTTGTATGTCTGTCTGTCTGTCTGTTTGTCTGTCCGTCTGTCTGTCTGTCTGTCTGTCTGTTCCGCGATAACTGCCGTAAAAATGATCCGATTAGTTTGATTTTTGGTAGGTATGTTGGTGAGATACCCGGAATTAGCTGTATAGTTTTTAGTTACATTTGGTTCATTCGTTCAGAAAATATAGAACATTTCTTTTTTGATCATAATGCTTTCCTATGGGAATTCAAACGATTTTGAAATTTTTCAGTCGTTGAAAATAAAATGTCGCATTTGATTAATGTATTTAAACGGTAAGTTATGAAGGCTAAAATTTATCAAGTCAGGTGTTAAATTATTTAAATTAATTTGAAATTTTGTTTATACATTCGTCAGATTTTTTAAATTAGGTGTATAATTTTTGGTGCAATTTTATACATCTGTTCTAATAATATAATACATTTATTTTATCACTTTTTGCAAATATTAAAATGCATTCATTTTTATTTTCCTTTTCAATTTAAAAGTAACCTAGCAACCATATTTCAAAGAATATCAAAATGATAAAATTCAAGTAACTCAGACGATTTTGCTACAATATTTTATTCGCAAAATAAAATATTATTGGAGGATTTTAATATTTTATTGAAATAAATGAGAATTTATTTTGTACAAGTTACCTTTTAATTACTATAGAATGATAGCCGAAACATTTTTATATGAGATATTATTAATTTTCTGGAAGAGATGTAGATTTTTCGTGGTTGAAAATTAGTATTATTTTAAAAATAGAATGTAATATCTCGTACAACGAGATAGTTAATCTAAAGAAATTAGCGTAGTAAAATGCATCCATACAGCCTGAAATAGCACAATTACTGGAAACTGAGATCATAAAATGCTATCACAAAAAATACATTATAGCGCCAAATCAAGGTTGCTATTTAGTGAATTGGTAGTGGGCACGATTATGACTGATTACACAATAGGTTTAAAAGTTTCCAAATAAGCCTATTTTGGGGAGATTTTAGTATGCTATTGCCATCGAATTAGATCAGGATGTACTTAGGTCAAATAAATATTGTACAATGACCATCAAAACTGTTTTTCCGAAACAAAAATTGTAATAATACTAGATTTCTGAAATAGATAAGTGAAATATATACTAGATTCAGTTTACATTTCCATAAGTTACTTTTGTACACGAGATATTATTCAACGTATCAATCAGATACGAGTGTTTCGTGATTGGTAAATATTGCTATTTAGGTATTAGGATAACATGAAATTATTTTCAAAATTTTTGCTTATCGTAATAAAACCACTGTACAGAACGAAATGGAAGATATACTAGAATCATTCACACAAATAATAGGAAATCACGAATAAAAATTTAATAAGATTACGGAGGGTTCAGTGGGGTTGAGTCCCCCCCCCCCCCCCCACCCCCTGAAGAAATGTATTTTTTTTTAATCTAAAAAATAGAATAAGAAATTCATAAGAATGTCAGAATATTATTGCATAAACCGTGTTTAATTTAACGTTTAAGTTCTGAAACCTTCGAATTATTTTATATGCATATAAATATATATGTATGTAGTAATTTAAATAATTTAATTTGCGGATTGTAAGATATTAAATATTATGAAAAGTGAGTTAAAAAAACATTGACTTTCAGAGCTGACATTGAGGCTCCTGATCTGTAGATTTACTAGTAGTAATTTCAATTCTTTAATCAACGATAATATGCGGTCACCAAGAGGGAAAAAATTACCAATGGCAACCATTAAACACGAAAAAAGTGAAAAATTCCAATTTTTTAAAATTTTAAAAGCCATAATAAATCAGCCAATTAAGATACAGTTTTCAAAAAAATGCATTTTAAAGTAGACCAGTGGGACCCGTGCGAGAATTTCGCACGGCAATCCAATTTTTTTAGCATTGTAGTATTTTTTTATATAGATTTAAACGTCTAAAGAAACATTAAGAATAAAAAATACCTGTAAACAACATTGGTACAGATGTCGCAAACGCACCGGGGTTTCTTTTTGGCGCCAAAATGGCGATTTTTTGCCTGGCGGGGTAACATGGTGACTTTTGCTTTATATGTCAACTTGGTATTTTATAATAAAATGAAATGTGTATGTAAATAAATTAAAAATAAAATAATATAAAAAGAATTAATAAATAAAATTAAAATATGAGTAGTAAAAATAATGTGTGTGTTAAATAAAACTGTGTGTAATAATAAAATTAAATGTTTGTGTTTTAAAGTAAAATTATAATACAATATTACAATTAAAAACTAACATGTTTTCGCAAGCTAGGCCTAACAGGTATTCGAAAATGGGGTTTTCTCGCCAAAACAGCTCCACAAAAAAGTTGTGCCAACCCCGTTGCGTCTGCTATATCTGCTCCTTAACATTAATTAGTCAAGCCAGAATTTCAAGACATTTATTATATCACACTTACAAAAAGGCACGCGCCAGAAAAAAAAATAACAATCGTATTTTAACTGCATCAAAATAATAATAATAAATAAATAAATAAATAAATAATAAATAAATCTAAACAAATAAAAGAAAGTTTCGCTCTGTGTGTCTGTGTGTGTCTGTCTGTTGGCGATGGCTAGGAAAATCTGGCCCACCTAGAAGGCTGGAAATTTAGATTTAGGTAGTCCAAACCCTCTCCTGGTGCAACATTACTTCAGAATTTTAATATTTTAATTACTTTCTGAAATATTAATTAAAATGCACAAAGAACTCTCATTAAAAATACGCTTTTATTCTCTTGGGTTGGTTGGTTCACTGGTTGGTTGCATCGATTCTTCACAGAAGTAATTAAATAAACCAGAGTAGCGATGCACAAATAAGGATTTCTAACTAAATAGTGTCAACATGGATTGAAGTTATTAGCGTAGAGGAGCCATGCGAATGTCACGCCACCTGTACATGACAAATTACACATACGTCCCACTGATTGAAATATTTTGCAGGCATATTTTTCTTCATGACAATTAGTCGGGTTTAAGTTTTTTTTTACATGACATTTATTATTATGATGGAGATTGTTAATACAGAAAACTTTATTTAACAGATTCTTTTTTATATTTGCGGGATTTAAGAGGGACAAGGGTCTAATTACATTTAAGCTTCAAGGTGTATTTCTAGAAAGCAGTTACCAGAATTTCCGAATAGTAGTGTAAAAGTAGTAAGCCAAATTTCAAATTAAGTTCCTAGCTTAACCAAATGAATCAATCATTAAAGATGTATTGTGATCCTTCTAATTAGTTATTTGCTGAAGGCCACTTGAACAACCCCTCCCGTACCGTTCAAGGTTTTTTCTCTAACTCTGCTCCGTTTCCATATCTCAACAACTATTTTTCCGATTTCAACGCAAGTGATTTCAAACATCATAATTAATTTAATAGTCACCATTTATAACATTAAACTAAATTTATGAGTAGCGGTTACCACTATTTACGAATAACAGTTTAAGCCAAATTTGTAATTAAATTCAAAGCTTAAGGAAACGAACGAATTTTGAAAGATGCATAGTGGTCCTCCTAATTAGTTATTTGCTGAAGACCACTTGAACAACCCCCCCCCCCCCCCACCCCTTCCGGCCCGTCCTTCAAGGTTTTTTCTCTAACTATGCTCCGTTTCCATATCTCAGCAACTATCTTTCCGATTTCAACACAAGTGATTCCAAACATTATAATTAACTTAATTGTCACTCTTTATAACATTAAACTAAAATTATGAGTAGCGGTTACCACTATTTACGAATAATAGTTTAAGCCAAATTTGCAATTAAGTTCAAAGCTTAAGCAAACGAACGATTTTTTAAAGATGCATAGTGGTCCTCCTAATTAGTCATTTGCTGAAGGACACTTGAACAACCCCTCCCCCCCGGCACTCCTTTCAAGGTTTTTTTCTCTAACTATGCTCCGTTTTCATATCTCAGCAACTATCTTTCCGATTTCAGCACAAGTGATTCCAAACATTATAATTAACTTAAATGTCACTCTTTATAACATTAAACTAAATTTATGAGTAGCGGTTACCACTATTTCCGAATAATTGGGTAAGCCAAATTTGTAATTAAGTTCCTAGCTTAAGCAAACGAACGAATTTCGAAAGATGCATAGTGCTCCTCTTAATTAGTCATTTGCTGAAGGGTACTTGAACAACCCTCCCCCCCCCCCCCGGCCCCTCATTCAAGGTTTTTCTCTAACTATGCCCCGTTTCTATATATCAGCAACTATCTTTCCGATTTCAACGCAAGTGATTCCAAACATTATATTTAACTTAATAGTCACCCTTTATAGCATTAAATTAAATTTATGAGTAGCGGTTACCACTATTTACAAATAAGAGTTTAAGCCAACTTTGTAATTAAGTTCCTTGCTTAACAAAACGAACGAATATTTATGCATTTATGTAAATTTATTATTAATCCTCTTAATATTATCTAAAACTTTTATATTGACAAGTTTTTTATAGGACCAACCGTTATAGCAAAAAAAAATTAAAAACAAAAAAAATCCCTGCCGGCTCCGCCTGCAAACAAGTTATTTTTCGAAGTAGGCGGTTCCAACTCCCGCATCTTTTCGAAACTGATACATAAAATCAAGGGGCATAAAATCTCGGTCAAGTTCGTTAATGGACAAAATCGAACCAAGGGGGGGGGGATGGGGGGGCTTTTTGTGAAAACAGAAAAAAACCCATAATTTCTTACTTATGATACGTATCGAATCCGTTTGAAGTTATTATTACTTCTAGGAGAAGGGCCGAAAATTTATGTATGACAGATTTTTGATATAATTAAAAATTGCCTTAAGGGGAGGGGGAGGGGGGTTTAGAAGAAAAAAATTCATAACTTCGCCAATTCTCAAGATTTCAAATCCGCTTAAATTTATTATTAATCCTCTTAATATTATTTAAAACTTTTATATTTACAAGTTTTTTATAGGACCAACCGTTATAGCAAAAAAAAAATTAAAAACAAAAAAATCCCTGCCGATTCCGCCTGCAAACAAGTTAGGTTTCGAAGTAGGCGGTTCCAACTGCCGCATCATCGTAAAAAGGTCATTTCTTCCGCAATTCCCGACAAACAGGTGCCCCACGGTCTGCGTCTTCGAAATCTACCTGTGCCTGTAGGCCGAGCCGTCAGGGATTTTTTCTCTAAACATTGCAATTTCAATTTTGCTTTTTAAGCATAAATATAGAATAAACACGTGCGTAATGTCACACTTTATCTTTTTTGTGCTATTTATTTTTTTATAATCATTGTTGAGCGTGATATAATCCGGAATTTTATTTTTGTGGCAACACTAATTGGAAGAAAACCTTTCATTTCATTTATGAAAACAATGACGATTTAATTTTTAATTATCAGCAAATTTTAATCAAAAAACATGTTTAAGGAAAATGTAAGTGAGCTATGTCAGAAGCCTGTTCAAAATCCTTTCATATAGTTTCTCATTTGTCGTTCTGTGTTTCGTATTTTCTTAGAAAAAGGGATGTTGACAGGAGAAATAACATATATGATGATTATTTTTAGGTAGATTTCGTAAGAAATACTACCTATTACATTCTCCCCTAAGTTTAAGAATTTTTGAAAAATTTTTGCAGATCTACGCAGATTATGACTCCCAGAACCCAAAACCACCCACCCCCAGTTACTTTATCTATCTATCTATGTCACTTTTTTATGGGAGTCGCCTGATATCTATCCCCAGTATATCTGCCCCCATACGTCATTTTTACGTCACAGCAGAAGGGGCTACTTATCCAGTGCTTGAGCATTTCACTTTCTTCGAGAGTCGGATATCCGACCCCAGTATATCTGCCCCCATATCAGAAGGGGCCATATACCAAAAACCAGTTCATGTTACTTTCGTCGAAACCTGGATAACCGTCCCCTGCCTGTATATTGACGTCATAGCAGAAGGGGACATATATCAAGGGGTCACATATCCGATGCTTGGATCTTTTACTTTTGAGGAGAGCATTGGATATCCGACCCCTGTATATGTATCCCCTTTTACGTACAGTTTTTATTTTTGCCGTGAACTAACATACATCCTTATTTATCAAGAAATCTGTAGATGTCTTTCGGATCGTAACACACCAATTATATACATATATATATACATAATTGAAACAATATAAATATAGTTTGAATTATGTATTGTTATATTTAATAACAATACATAATTGAATTTTGTTATATATAATATATGTATTATGTTTCAATGTATTGAATACAATATATCTATTGAAATATGTAATGTTAAAAGTATTTTTTTTAATCATTTTTTCCCATTTTAAAATGAGTTATAGTTAGATGGCTAGAAATTATTTTCAAATGAAAAAATATATATATTGTTGCTGATTTTCCATTTGTGCCTAATTCCTGTTGATAGCACATACGAACAAAACAATAACGAAAAATAATGTCGATTGCACAGATTATAAAACACTTTCCAACTATTTTTACTTATTGCATTTATTCACTATCAGTTTTTTGAAATATATTCTGTCTACTTTCATGCAATGTTAAAGATTAAATAAATTTCTTTGACTTTGTTCGAGAAAAACACGATCAAAATGTACTTCAAATAAATTCTGCCATTAGACCGTAATGTTTCCGAATTCTTTTGTGTACCCCGTGTAAAAACTATAAATACTAGATATAGCATTTTTTTTTATAAGGAACATGCTGTATAGTATTTCTTACGACCCTTTTCAAATCAAAGGGATGTGCTTACTGACACATTTCTGAAATCATTTTTGTTCAGAAACGCATGAAATTGGCAGGTGTTTTTATTCAGAAACTATGTAATCAAAAGACATTTTCCATTTTTTTGGTAAAGATAGAAGAACTTTCTTGAAATGCTGTCAAAGTCGGCGTTTAGACCGAATTTCCTACGCGGAAGCGCGAGAAAGGGTAAATGCTTGTCACGTGAAAACAATCGCTTATCACTCGATAGGTAATTTATTTGTCAAATGCTATTCAATTGCAAATCCCTTCAATAATCAGACTTGCCAATTTTATACCTTTAAATTTAAATATGAGTAAGAAAATGTCGCAGAAAGTTCCACATTGTTGAGCAAGGAATTTGAAAACTACCTTAATGACATATATAAATTTTGTGGTTTTTATTTGTTAATATTTTCCCGAAAGTTGGAGCACGAACGGACAGACAGTAAAAAAAAATCATAAATTCATGCCTCACGCATACATTATTACACACTTTCCTACACGACGAACATATGCATTAAGCTACATTTTACGCTATATCTTTTTTTATCTACATTTTACGCTATATCTTTTTTTATCTACATTTTACGCTATATACTTTCTTGAAATGGCCTCAGAAACTGCGTGGTTTGGCGACTACCAGGGACACGAAAAACAAAAGTGTGTGAAATTCACTAACTATTAAGTGAAAATTTAAGGTTGTTCTCAAATTCCCTCCTGAACAACTTGAAACTTTCTGATTACTTTTTCTAACACATTTTTAAACCTAAACGCATAAAATTTTTAAGCCTGACTATAAAAACGATTTGAAATTGAATTGAGTAATCCATTTGTGATAAATAAATTATGTATCAAGTTACAAATGATTGTTGTCACGTGACAAGCATTTTCCCTTTCTCGCGCTTCCACGTAGGGAATTTGGTTTAAACGCCGACTTTGACAGCATTTCACGAAAGTTCTTCTGTCTTTACCAAAAAACTGGAAAACGTCTTTTGAATACATAGTTTCTGAATAGCAACAACCTGCCAATTTAATGAGTTTCTGGACAAAAATGATTTCAGAAATGTGTCAGTAAGCACATCCCTTTGATTTGAGAAGGGTCGTAAGAAATACTATACAGTATGTTCCTTATTAAAAAAATGCTATATCTAGCATTTCTAGTTTTTACATGGGGTACACAAAAGAATTCGGACACATTACGGTCTAGTGGCAGAATTTATTTGAAGTACATTTTGATCATGTTTTTCTCGAACAAATTGAAAGAAATTTATTTAATCTTCAGCATTGCATGAAAGTACAGAATATATTTCGAAAAACTGAAGGTGGATAAATACAATAAGTAAAAATAGTTGGAAAGTGTTTTATAATCTACGCAATCGACATTATTTTTCGTTATTGTTTTGTTCGTATGTGCTATCAACAGGAATTAGGCACAAATGGAAAATCAGCAATAATATATATTTTTTCATTTGAAAATAATTTCTAGCCATCTAACTATAAATTATTTTAAAATGGGAAAATATGTTTTAATAAAAAATACATTTTACATTACAAATTTCAATAGATATATTGTATTCAATACATTGAAACATAATACATATATTACATATAACAAAATTCAATTATGTATTGTTATTAAATATAACAATACATAATTTAAACAATATTTATATTGCTTCAATTATGTATATATATGTATATAATTGGTGTGTTATGATCCGAATGACGTCTACAGATTTCTTGATAAATAAGGATGTATGTTAGTTCACGGCAAAAATAAAAACTGTACGTAAAAGGGGATACATATACAGGGGTCGGATATCCAATGCTCTCCTCAAAAGTAAAAGATCCAAGCATCGGATATGTGACCCCTTGATATATGTCCCCTTCTGCTATGACGTCAATATACAGGGGACGGTTATCCAAGTTTCAACGAAATTAACATGAACTGGTTTTTGGTATATGGCCCCTTCTGATATGGGGGCAGATATACTGGGGTCGGATATCCGACTCTCGAAGAAAGTGAAATGCTCAAGCACTGGATAAGTATCCCCTTGTGCTGTGACGTATGGGGGCAGATATACTGGGGATAGATATCAGCGTCCCCAAAATTTATGTATGACAGACTTTTGATATCATTAAAAATGGCCCCAAAGGGGGAAAAGGGGGGGGGGGGGTAGAAGAAAAAAATTCATAACTTCGTCAATTCACACGATATCTAATCCGCTTAAATTCATTATAAATCCTCTTAATATTATCTAAAACTATTATACTGACGAGTTTTTTATAGGACCAACACTTATAGCAAATAATAATAATAATAATAATAATAATAATAAATTCCCTGCCGTCTCCGCCTGCAAACAAGGTAGGTTTCAAAGTGGACCGTTCCAACTGCCGCATCATGGCAAAAAGGTAATTTCTTCCGCAATTTTCAACAAACAGGCGGCCCTCGGTCTGCGTCTTCGAAATCTACCTGTGCATGTAGGCCGAGCCGTCAGGGATTTTTAGGTAGATTTCGTAAGAAATACTACTAGTACCTATTACATTCTAACCTAAGTTGGATTTTTTGAAAAATTTTTGCAGATCTACGCCGATCATGACTCCCAGAACCCAAACCCACCCCCAGTTCAAAACTTTATCTATCTATCTATCTATCTATCTATCTATCTATGTCACTTTTTTATGGACATGATAACTGCAATAATTCTGCACAAATCTCTTCCAAACTGATACATAAAATCAAGGGGCATAAAATCTCGGTCAAGTTCGTTAATGGGTAAAATCGAACCAGGGGATGGAGGGGGGCTTTTTGTGAAAACAGAAAAACCCCATAATTTCTTAATTATGATACGTATCGAATCCGTTTAAAGTTATTATTACTTCTAGGAAAAGGGCCGAAAATTTATGTATGACAGATTTTGATATAATTAAAATTACTCTGTGCCTCACAAGAGTGGGAGTTAACCGATTGCAGACTCTATGATGTCATACGCAGAAGTAAAATTTTAATTTAAAATTACCGCTAATTAATAAAATTTTTGATCAAACGAATGTACGATAACAAATCTGTGTCCAAATATTTTTCATTTAATACAAGAATGATGTAATTTGATGCAGTAGTTTGTTCTCACTGATTGTCGATAGAAAACGCTTAGTGTTTTAAATATATAGACTTAGATGGAACCCGTCAAAACTTGACGGCAAACAATTTGATATGAATTACAAATTTTATATATGAATATTGCTCGAGCATGGGACAAAAACTTTAGATATGTTTAAAATCAGTGTTGATTTCTGACAATTTTCTCAGCGCAGGATTTCTGCAGCTATATGTAAAAAATCTAATTCATAAAGTGTGAAAATAAAAATTATTATCACTTGCGATACACCCAAGAGGTGTAGTGAACTCTAACACTTTATTAACCTCTTAGCGGCTATATGCGGTGAAAAGTTTTAGACAAAAATTGTTTTCCAAAACCTTTCCGGTACTTTTCCGCTATACGGACACCATGCCAAAATGTACGCTAATGCATAATGTATGTATATGTATGTATGTATGTAAATGTATGTATTAAATGTATGTAAATGTATGCTTGGCGACAATGGTGTCCATATAACGGAAAAGTACCAAATTTTCTCTTACAAACTGTATTGAAAATCAATTTTTACTATTGATGTATATAAAAGTGCATATTTTTAACTGACGTAGTATGGGAAGAGTTTTATATTCTGTGCTGGTTGGCGCGATTGGCCAAAAAATCCAAAATAGCGCCAAAAGGGGTGTGACGTCACGTAGATTAAGTTTATTTCAGTAGTTAAAAATGTAACCCCAAAGACTGAAAATCGCAACAATCCCATCAAACACTTATCGGCAAAAAAATCAGCACAGGATACGAAATCCTCCCTAAAAGATTTTCTTACTGTTATCTTTCTTAGAAAATATAAAATAAACAGTTTTTAGGCTGATGCTATATGAATTATTTTCACAGTACATAAATGTGTTACAAAAAATGGTACTTCTCTATTATCCCGTCGACCACTTTTCATAACAAAAAACTATCGCCAAACTGTAACGCCAAATAAACGGGAGAATGTTGCCATTGGAATATCAAAATAAATAAATAAATAAAATATAAGAATTTAAGGACACAATTGTTATTTTAATTAATAAAATAACTAATAAATCAGTAAAACATAATGAAAAATACACGCAAATGTCGAATTAAAAACCACTTGATGACATTAACAAACACGTATGCTTCTGACATCAAGTAAATGGGACTGCATTTTTGGCGTTTAATCTTACAGTTTGCCGATATTGTTTTGTTATGAAAAGAGGTCGACGGGATAATAGAGAAGTACACCAAAAAAATATATAATTTTTAATGTTAAAAATTTAGTCTGACTCTCAGAATTTTCACAGAAGTTTTTCTTGCTTAATTAAACGCCATTGAGGCATGAGGCATATTTCCAAGATCAACAAAAAAACGAACAAAAAAATATATATCCAATACGGTACTTTTATGTTAGCTGGCCGCCAGTGATAACTTGCCAAATCTTGTTTCAATTGGTATCATTTGAATTGCAACCCTTTCAATTCAATGATTTCAATTTAGATTTCTGCCGGGGAGCTAGCCGGGGAAGACATTAAAAGCTCAACGGCTGGGTTCGCCCTCAGCCGAGTGGTCTTCCTCAGGCATTAAAATTAAAATGCAATTCTTGAGATTTTGTTATTTGTATTGATGTGTTTGAGGTGGCACAGATATCATATACGCACCACATTGGAGCGATTTTTTCCCCCCGCAAATCTGTCGAAAACTTTGTTTGTGAATATTAACGTTATAACGTTATATTATTTTTATATTGCAATAAAAAAAAATCACGTGCTATTATTGCTTGCTATTTGTAACTAATATTCAAAAACAAAGTTTTCGCCAAGTTGGCGGGGAAAGAAATCGCGCCAATGGGGTGCTTACATGACAGCTGTGCCTTTATGAAGTATTTCATCATGATTATATTTTAGCTATTTTTAAGTAAGTTTTTAAAACCATTATATTTCAATGTTAAAATATTGGTTATTTGTTATTAGCTAATGTTAAAAGATTGTCGAGAAAAAAAGAGTTGGCGAGATAAAAAAAATTTGGCGATCACTGGCGCTTGGCTAACATAAAAGTACCCAAAATACATATATTCAGACATTTCAGTGTCCATTTCAATGTTATGAAAAAACATTAGAGGGTTTTTTTTTTTTTTTTTGTAGTTTCTTTAGTAGTTTTTTTTTTTTCCTTAATGGGACGACGGGATAATGAAAGGAATTTCGACAGGATAATGAAGAAGTACCAGAATATTTTTCTGCATTTTATACTTATATTAAGAAATACATATTTTTAAGATTTGCTGAATCACTTATTTGTTCACTTTCTCATGCATTATATTATTGAAGGTTGTTAGTTCTCTGATACTTTGAAATAACCCCTACTTATATAAAAATTGCGTGTGTTCCCTGTAGTGTTTCGCATAAACGTTGTAAAATTCAGGTTATTAGATTTTATCCAACTTTGCTGTCATAACAGCTGATGAAGCAGTCATTTTTGGCGATTTTTCTGTTACCTGTAAAATGTTTGTTTTTGGTATAGCCCGAACTAAGAAAAATTTTGGTACTTTTCCGTTATATGGACACCTTTGTAGCCAAGCATACATTTACATACATTAAATACATACATTTACATTTATGGCATGGTGTCCCTATAACGGAAAAGTACCAAAATTTGCGTTCGATCAAGTAATTAAATTTCGTTACAGAACTCTGAACAGAGATTTCAGAGAATAAACTCTATGCCTCGCAACATTGGGAGTTGCCGACATTATGACGTCATAAGCAGAAGTAAAAGTTTAATTAAAATTACGGCTAATTAATTAAAGTTTGGAACAAACGAATGCACGATAACAAATCTGTGTCCAAATATCTTTAATTATAAAAAAATGGTGTAATTTGATGCAGTAGTTTGTTCTCGCGGATTGTCGAAAGAAATCGCTTAGCGTTTTAAATATATAGATGTTTTCCCAGTGCCACCAGGGCCATCTATGAAGTAAGCTTTGGGTATGTTTGTATTATTTTCTTTCACTAAAGAAATAATATTGTTTATAATAAATCTCTGATCTTCATTGGGATCTTGTATGTCGCCAAAAATTCATGATAGTGGAGTCACATTCACTTGCGTCAAATGCATACACATGCTTGTTATCTCATCAAGTGATTTTTAATTCGAAGTTAAATGTATTTATAATTGTGTTTACTGATTTATTAGTTATTACATTAATTAAAATAAAAATTACGTCTTCGAAACCATGATATTAAAATAGAAAAAGCATTGAAAAAATGTTCGATGCGTAGTTTCGTACAATCGATAAAATTCAACTGACGTCACAAACATTTATCCAACAGTCGAAAGGGATGATTAAGAGAAATAATGTAAATAAATAAAGAATAAATATCCAAGATTATTTTTGATTCTGTTTTCATTAATATATTGTAAATTTTATTTTTTAGAGTTACTGATAAATGATACTTTAGTAAATGGGGCTTTTCCTAATTAATTTTTTTTTCTTCTTGAGATTTAATGGCTACATTCTTCCGTTTGTTTATTGGGCACTACAGTTTGGCGAATAATTTGGGGTACTTTTCGGTTAGCAGGGCGCCAATGAAGTATATATATACATATATATATTCATACATATATACGCATATATATAATGTGTATATATATATATATATATATTCTTTTTTTTTTTTTTTTTTTTTACTGGCGTCGGCTAACCGAAAAGTACCTAATTTGGATATAGTTTTTTTCTTTTCTTAATGGGACGACGGGATAATGAAGAAATACCAGAATATTTTCTGCATTTTATAGTTATATTGGCACCGATGTCATATACGCACCACATTGGCGCGATTTCTTCTCCCCCCAACCCCCCGTCAATTTGGCGAAAAATTTGTTTTTGAATATTATTTACAAATAGCATGCAATAATAAATAAACAATTATAAATAATAAACATAATAATAAATATAATAATAAATATAAATATCACAATAAATCGTAAATATTAACACTTATTAACACATAAACAAAATAACCGGGTTACCATGTGAGGCATAATATTGCCATTTTTTTGCAATCGCGGAAATGTGGTGCGTATATGACATCTGTGCCGTTATATTAAGAAATACATATTTTTAAGATTTGCTGAATCACTTATTTGTTTACTTTTTCATGCATTATATTATTGAAGGTTGTTAGTTCTCTTATTTTTTTAAATATCCCCTACTTATATAAAAATAGCGTGTGTTCTCTGTGGTGTTTCGGATAAACGTTGTAAAATTCAGGTTATTAGATTTGTTGATTTGATTAACTTTGTTGTCATAACTGCTGATGAAGCAGTCATTTTTGGCAATTTTTCTGTTACCTGTAAAATGTTTGTTTTTGGTATAGCCCTAAATAAGAAAAATTTGGGTACTTTTCCGTTATACGAACATCATTGTCGCCAAGCATACATTTACATACATTTAATACATACATTTACATGTATGGCGTGGTGTCCGTATAACGGAAAAGTACCAAAATTTGCGATCGATCAAATAATTGAATTTCGTTAAGCATTCAATTTTCTTATTTTTAATCTGAGAAAGAAACAATAATCATGGATTTAATTAATTTTGCAATATGCGGTGCAACCAAACCAATTTTGATTAAATCGGTACAGATATCGCAGACGCACCGGGGTTTATTTTTGGCGCCTAAATGACGATTTTTGCTTTGTATGGCAACCTGGTGTTTTATAATAAAATTGAATATGTGTGTAAATAAATAAAATAAAATAGGTACTTTTATGTTAGCTGGGCGTCAGGGATAACTCTCCAAATCTTTTTTCAATTGGAATCATTTAAATTGCAATATTTTACGTGAGATTTGTTATTCATATTGATATGTTTATGTTTAGATATTTTATTATGATTATATTTTAGCTAATTTTAAGTAAGTTTTAAAGACTAGGGGGCTCTGCCCCCTGCTCGCTACGCTCACCAACCCCCGTTCTCATTTCACAGCCTCTTAAAACCTGGTAATGTATCCTGTTTTAAAAAGATGATGATGATGATATCACGAACGGCGACTTTCTTCTGTAATCAGGTTATAATGCTTTTTCATTTAACTGGTTATAATGTTTTTTCATTTAACTGGTTATAATGCTTTTTCATTTAATTCATCTTTTTTTTTTTAATATTCATGTGTAAACACAATTTTTATGACGTAATTTTCTTTATTTCCTGCTTTCAACACGTGATCATTTAATTATTATTTTAAACTTTCATTATTGTTTTTAATAGTCTCGCGCAAATACATTTTTTATTTGAGATAAAACATAATCCTTTGCGCTTATTTAGAAATTGGCAACAATATAAAAAAATGACTTTTTCAATAAAAGATTTTTTACTCGATTTTTAAGGATTTTTTGAGTTTTTATTGTTCGACTGTGATAATTTTTTTTAATTTCTGAAAGCTTGTTATATTTTGCGTCTGGTGGTATGATTTTTGAATCCGTAGGATGGGTAGAAAAAAAGTAATAGCTCCTCAAAGAAAGTCCCTAGTAAAAAAGCTATGAGAATAACCCGGAATATCTACACAGAATTTGATTGATCCATTTCGTTTTTGGCTCAGTTCCAGATTACTTTTTTTTTAATATAGAAGGATTTTATATTACAATGTCAAAATATTACCTAGTTGAAATTAGCTAATGTCAAAAGATTGACGAACCACAGAGTTCCGAGAATAAACTCTATGCCTCGCAACAGTGGGAGTTGCCGACTTTATGACGTCATAAACAGAAGAAAAAGTTTAATTGAAAATTACGGCTAATTAATTAAATTTTCGAACAAACGAATGCACGATAACAAATATGTGTCCAAATATCTTTCATTAAAAAAAAAGAATGGTGTAATTTGATGCAGTAGTTGGTTCTCACGGATTGTCGAAAGAAATCGCTTAGCGTTTTAAATACATAAATAACAAAATTGAAGATAAATTAATTGAAAACAGAAACAATTTGCTTTTTACATTTATCAAAACACAAACAATTCAGTATCAAGTATTGGGAAAATTTTGTCTTTACGACTAAATTTTAAATTGATTTTTTTTTTTTTTTTTTTTTTTTTTTTTTTTTAAATGTTGAACATAAATGTAAGTTTCTCTGCTTTTTCATTCCGTAAACTGTTGTACTGTTTAAACAGAACAACTACCAAATCAGGAAAGATTCTTTGTAATAAAGCTGTAAATTAATGAATACCTAAATTAGACAATTTATCCTTCAGCGACTTTTCTAAGTTAAAATTGTCGCACATGATTATTACTTCTGCATTTAAAATACTGGAAAAGATTTTTTTATTGTTATTTGGGGGTGGGGGATAAAAAAGTCACTTCCAGAGACAAAAGTATTTGATCTACCAGAATGATGGAGTCAATCGCAATTAAAAAATTCATTTACAAACCTAGTTTGACTGAAAATATCATACTCAATGCTATGAAATAACTATTAAATACATGATAATATAAATCATATTATTACTTTAATATTATTAATATTATTAACAAAAAGAAAAATTAGTACTATTTTAACATTAAAAAAAATCCGATCTAATTCAACGTTAACGAAACACGAAATTTGAGTCAGTGGCGTAGCTACGTTTATTGGCGGCCGGGGCAGGAAGAAATTCTTCGCCCTCCCCCAATTCCAAATGAAAAAATAACGACATTATTTTTCCTCAAGACGAAAATAAAAGTCCGCCCGGCTTGTAGCTGGAAGAAAAAGTACACAGCTTCCCTCTTCCTTGTTTTAAAAAGTACATTCCTAATTTTCGTCAATGATGAATTTGAATGGAAAATTCGAAAAATTAGTCAGCTATCGCCAAATTGGCTTCATTCATAGCAACGTACTTTCATCGCTAACATATTTAGTCAAATATCCCAAAACCTCGGTCAGAATTTTACGTTAGCGGATATGACTGTGTCGTGCTAAGCGTATAAGAATAGCAACAATTATTACAACAATGAAAGTAAATTTGCGAGAAACCCCATCTTATAAAACTTATAAATTAAACCGGATTATGGGGGAAAAAATCCGCTGCCTTATTTCATTTACAAGGTGCGTACACTCTTTGGAATTTCTAAGGTGTTCCATATGTCCAAACAACTTCCAATTGTCTGACTAAACTTCAGCAAAACTTCAGCAATCTTTTTTTTTTCTCAATTTCTAACAAAACGTATACATGTTAAGCGTTCCAACATAATACTAGAACAGATCCGCAAAATTGAAACAACTGCGCTACCTTGTGGACGGAGGGGGAAATGCCAATGCACGCATTTTTAGGATGACGTCATTAGGTATGACACAAAATCTACCATTTGCGCATCTCCTGAGCATATCTTGCGAATCTGTACTCAGTCAGGGAAGCTGCGTGTCTTGTTTAGTAGATTTATTTCCAAATATTTTCGATACAGTTTGTTTTGATAGAGATATGTATATTTTAAAGAAGAAAACATTCAAAATACCATATTAGTTTCGGAAAAAAAAGGAATTAATGCTTTGTATCACTAATTCCTTTTCACCCGAAGTTAATATGATATTATGAATGTTTTTTTTTTTTTTAAATATACATAACTCTATCAAAACAAACTGTATGGAAAATACTTGGAAATAAATCTACTAAACAAGATACGCAGCTTCCCTGACTAAGTACAGATTCGCAAAATATGTTCACAAAATGTAATTATATTTTCCAGCAATAAAAATTACCAGCGGAACCGTGCGAGGATTTCGCACTGCAATCTAATATATTTTGGCATTCTCTGATATTTTTTAGATGCAGGTTTTTAAACTTCAAAAGAAAAATCAAGGATAAAAGTGTCTACAAAAAGAGTTAGTTAATCAAGAGTATCATTTCATCTATTCCATGAAAGTTACAGTAAAAACTGATCGATGATAGCAAAAGGCACGCGTTCTCAACAACAGTTTCGATCTGTTTAAAATAATAAAGCAATATGAAACGCATTTTAGTGTTTATGGACTATTTCATGTTTCCTGTTAAAAAATAAAATAATAATGATAATAATAAAAGTGTTACGTACACAAGAATTTATTGTAGTCAGCTAATGCAATACACAAAAAATCGCACAGGTTGCGACCAAGGGCTTTGTGGATTTCTGAATTTTGCACATTTTTAGATCATTTGCTTTGTTTAGATTTCAAGTACTTGCCGGATTTATTGACGAAACAGGTTTGGCCAGGTTTGCAGGGCCCGATTAACCTCTGAAGCTATGGGAAGCACAGTGTCATTTCAGGGCCCCCCCTGCCCCCATTTCATTCTAGAAGCGTTTTCTAAATTCGACATACCCGCAAACCCACCAATGCTACAAAGAGTGGCTCAGTTGAGTTCCCATATATTCGGCTAGCCAGGCACCAGTGAAATATATATATATATATATATATATATATATATATATTTCACTGGCGCTTGGCTAATCGAAAAGTACCATTTCATTAAACAGCTTTTTTTATGTTCTCCTATACACAAAAAATGGATACAATCAAGAAAAATATGCACAAATGATTTTGCATAGTATTAGCAGAATAATGTAAGTTGGATAAAAAGGTTGAATTCAGCATGCATGCACAACATAAAATATCAATATTTTAAAATGCTTCTTTCAATTTTGGCAATAGTTTAAATTATTAATATTTTATGTTGTGCATACCAGCCAAAATCAATAATATTCATATTCAATATGTAAAATAATCTAAAATAATAATTTACTTTTTACTTGTATTCCCGTCTTTTTTTCGCACAAAATGAATTTAAATAATTATCAAGATTCTGATCACATTATTTTTAGTCAAAATTAGGCAACCAATTAGCATTTTAACACATGCACATCATAGGAAACATCAGAACCGAAACACTTAGGATATTTTTGTAGAACAAGAATTTGACAAATGCAATCACTTGGCTAAAATATATCAACTGGCGAAATGTGTTTATATTACTTTTTTTAATTAATTCACTTACCGAGTGGAAGTGTTAAAGCAATTAATGATATATCATTACTATAATAGTAATTATTCTTCCTTAATCAATGTTTTTATTTATTTTTATTTTTTATGTATGATTAAATATTTTGTATGTGTAGGGAAAGGGGGTGGCACAAATGTATTTCACCAGCAACTAGAAATTTTACCAGATGACTATCACATTTTTTTTTTCTACTTGTACAAGGAACAGTAGAAAGGGAGGGATATAATTCATTTCGCTATTTTTTCAGAACAGAAACATATTATAAAGCTAATTTTGTACATTAAACATACATTATATTGGAAACTTAACAACATACACAATTAATCCTATAGTCTTCATTATTTGTTTTCTTTTCCTTTCATATTAACCTCAGAGACACATTTTTTTAATAAAGTAGATTTTTGTGAAGAGACAAAAAATTTCATACAACAGCATGGATCTATTTATTGTAGTAAACATTTAAGAAAAAATGAGATTTAAGACAAATTTCTGCAGGTTTCTTTCACTGCACTTCACATTTTTCCAAATTTTTAAATGAACTTAAAAAAATTAAGTGGTGGAATTCAATAATTGCAGAAATTTTTTATAACTAATTTATAGAGAAATTTAATACATCTCTGAGATAGAAATAAGATACAATAAATATCCACAATCTGATACAGAAACATTCAAAATAACTACTTATAGTTATTAGCTATGTTCATGAAATTATTCAATAAAATAGAAAATTCACACTTAAAAATACATAGAATATTTGGAAAGCTAGTGAATAATTAGTGAAGTGTGAATAATTATAAATATTTTCACTTTGAATAAGAGGATTGTCACTGACATGTGTTTTTTAATAAAAAATAAATAAATAAATCATTCCTCATACATTAATGAAATAAATGATAAAGTTTTGTCTTATACATTTAAGCAAAATCTTTGGAACTCATGCTTTACACTAACGCAAACATGTAAACATAAGTTTGGCGCGATTTTCAAGACCGCACCAAATGAATAACTTAATACAATGGCTAGGTTGCCATTAAAGGAAAAAAATCCCCTAAATTTGGCGACTTTTTTCCTTTTTTTAACCGATTAATTTTTTTTTCCTGCGTGAGTGTAAAGCATCTTAGCCAAATCTTTTTGAATCATCTGCAATGAGCAGTTTTGAAAAAATAAGTTCTAGCAAGAATTATTCATGCCATTAGATCAAAACTAAACAGTTAAAAACTAAGTTATTAGTTTTTTAAAAATAAATTTAAGAAATTAAATAAAATATTATGAAACAATAAGAAATATTAAAGGAAAAAAGAAACTTAAATTTTCACTGTTTAATAATAAAGTATTTTTTGATACATTGTAATCTTTAAATTTTAAATATTTACTTCTTTAATTGTTGAATCTGCTACTCGAAGCTAAAAAATTAAGTTTTACTTTAAATAAATGTTCATGTGTCAGTTAAAGAATTTTTGGTAGTTTTATGTCAGCCGAGCGCCAATATATATATATATACATACACATATATATATGTCATTGGCCCCCGGCTAACATAAAAGTACTGAATTTTTTAATAAAAATGTAATAATTAAATCAGTTTAAAAATTAAATGCAAATATTGTAATAGTTAAAAATATGCTGCCTATTATAATATTTGATTATATAATTTAGACATGTATTTGAAAATAATCAGTAGTTTATATAGTAATTTTACCTGTCAAAAATATATTTTATATTCTAATTTACATGGGCTTCAAATTCATCTATTATGTCATCAAAGTCTAATTTTTCTGTAATATCACTTTCTATTGCGAGTAGGGATAAACCACTTAATTTATTTTCAGAGAGTGGTGATCTCATACGATTTTTTATTCTTTTTAGAACAGAAAATGATCGTTCACTTGAACAGTTTGATATGGGAATGGAGAGCATTATTCTTAGTGCTGTCTCAACATTGGGGAAAGTCTATTCATGTTTAAAGTTTTAATTACTTTTAATTTTTCAGTGGGTCGTATTTCTTTTGTAATGAATTCGTTAAATTGAAAAAATTCATCTGGAAATTCTTCTTCAATGTCTTCAGAGTAAATTTCTTGAAATTTTTTAGCATGTTCTTTAACACTTATCTCTGATATAATATGGTGCATCGTGCATGCATATTTTATTTATTGCTTTATAGTTAAAATTTTGCAGATTCTTCTTATATTTATTTAATTAATTATTCAGTATAGCTAAAACTAAGCCTCAAGTACCGTCAGGAAGCAATAAACGAAAAAGGAAAGCTGAAAGACTTGCTTGTAATAAGCGATTAAGCTTAGCAATGAACAGATTTGTTTTAAGAGCAGAAGATGGTGAAGACGATTTACCAGGTGCAAAAACACCTACACAAGCAAAAGCAGAAGAAAGTGAATTAGAGTCCGAGGATGAAAAAGATCTTTCATCTTTTCCAGTTTCTGAAGATGAAATTCAAAATAATGAGGATAATTCATATTTTAAAGTATTGGCTTCTGTTCCTGAAGAAAAAGAACTTCAAAAAAAGAAATCTGAATGTGAAAATGAATCAATTTTGGCGCAAGAAAATATTTATCCAAATTTGGAAGATCAGCCTTTTATTTCTGAAGAAGAGGAACTTAAAAAAACCCAATCTGAATGTGAAAATGAATCAACTTTAGCACAAGAAAATGTTTATCCAAATTCTGAAGACCTTCAGCTCTTAACCTTCAGCCAAAAAGATTATGATTCAAATTCTAAAGATTTCCTTTCAATTCCACCTGGAAAGGAAAGTAAAACAGAAGTTGAAATTACATTGGAAACAGTTCTTGACCAAAAATGTGTAAATTATAGCAGTCCTGCTTTGTGCCCCCCCCCCCCCATAACTAACTCTTTTCGGGAACATTTTAATAATACTAAACTTGAGCAAAACATAAATTATCTGGGCAACTCAAAAAAAGTAATTGGAAAAATTGAGCGAACAGGCTCAAAAAACAATTTTTTCAGATGCAAAAAAAATGGAGAAATAGTAAACAGGGAATGGTTGATCTATTCTCCCAGTGCAAAAGCAGTATTTTGCTATGTATGCAAATTGTATGGTGGCTCAAATGATCAAGCTTTGTGTAAAGATGGATTTTCAGACTGGAGAAATATTGTAAAGAGGCTCCCAATCGCATGAAAACTCAGATTTTCATCGAAGATGCATGTTTTCTTTCTCATCACGATCAAATTCTACTAATCGAATTGACAACAATCTTGTAGAGCAATTCCAAAATGAATGCGAGTACTAGCGGAAAATTTTATTGAGAGTTGTTGCCGTCATAAAATATATATCTCAGCGTGGGCTGGCTTGTTTTGGAGATGATGAAACATTTGACTCTGTACATAATGGCAATTTCTTGGGTATATTAGAATTATTAGCCTCATTCGACTCATTTTTATCAGATCATATTCATTCTTATGGTAAAATAAGGGTAAAGGGAATGTAAACTATTTATCATCAACAGTTGTGACAGAATTTATTGATATCATGTCAGACAGAGTGCTAAAAGAAATAGTGTTACAAATAAAAAAGGCGAAATATTTTGGGCTTATTGTAGATTCCACACCAGATATAAGCCATATTGATCAGCTTGCTATAGTGTTGCGTTATGTAAATGAAAGTGAGCCCGTCGAGGGCTTCTTAAAATTTATTCCAATCCATAGCCATGGTTCACAACACTTGCAAGAAGTTATAAATTTTCTTGAAAGTTTGAATATTGAGCTGAAATATTGCCGAGGTCAGTCGTTTGATAATGCCAGTAATATGTTTGGTAAATACTCAGGCCTTCAGGCAAGATTGAAAAATGATTATCCTTTAATTCATTATGTTCCATGTTGAGCACATTCTCTAAATCTTATTGGCACAAGTGCTGCAGAATGTTGTCATTCAGCAGTATCATTTTTTGGAGTTGTGCAATGTTTGTACAATTTTTTTTCTGCATCAACACACAGATGGGAGTTATTGACTGAAGAGGAATTTTTTGATGTAGGTAATTTGACACTAAAGTACTTATCAGGAACCAGATGGTCTGCTAATGCTGATGCAGTGAAAGCTTTGAAGAAAAAATACATTAATATTTTGAAAGTTTTGAATGACATTTCAAGCTGTGAAAATGAAACAGCTGCAACTAGGCATGAGGCTAAACGCCTACATTCCAAAGTGTCAAACTTTGAGTTTGCATTGATAAGTTATTTGGAATAGCATTCTGCAAAGAATGAATAGCGCTGGTAAAAGCCTACAGTCAGAAAATTATAAGATGTCTGTCATTGTACCATTGTACAATTCCTTGATTAAGTTTGTTCAGCATGTGCGAAATCGTTTTGATGAATGGGAAAAGGAAGCTGAGAGTTTATTTGGTACAGGGATTTATAAAGTAACACTATCAAAAAAAGTTCCAAAGAGTAGAATGCGGGATGAAACTTCAGGCAAGGATGTTAGACTTTGAGAAAGAGAAGTTTTTCTATATCAGACTCACTACGTAATATGTGATTCACTTATTAGTGAATTAGAAAAACGAAAACGTGCATATGATTCTCTGGAATCAATATTTAGATTTATGTGCAATGCGAATTATGTTAAACTCAGCACGTGAGACGTGAGCAAGCGGCGTCGAACACAAATAATATTTTACAGGTCTAAAAGTTGATAGATTTCATTGCTGCTTTATGAAACTCTACTCGCAAATCGCAAGGTCAATTCACTGTAACAAAATTGATAAGCTGTTTCATAAAGCATGCAAGAAAATTCGTAGGATCGTAGGAACAATTTAAGTGACTTTTTACTTTTCCTGAGAAGCCAATAAGTCATTTCAACTGACGTCATACCCTAGCAACCAACTTAACAACCTGGTGGGCATTTTGCTTGCCCACTGGATTTTCTCGATATTGATTGGTTGGACAATAATACTGCCTGCGACTTTGATTGGTTGGACAAATTGGAGAATTGTGATCATGTGGTTGAAAGCTGGCTATTATATGAAAAAATAATTTGTTATGAAAGGTATTTTTATGAAACACTTTAAAATATCAATTTGAAAATAAATTAGATAAATTTTTGGAATGGAATTAAGTCAATAAAAAGGGCCCCCTGTTCTGTCAGTTTTGGGCCCCTTTAAAATTTTCTAGGGGAAGCACGTGCTTCTCGTGCCTATTCGGTAATAAGGGCCTGCAGGTTTGACTCAGTTTATCGAGAAACAAAATGCAATCACAAAAATTTAACCTAAAGAAAATGAATAAATGTTTTGGTAATTTTATGTCCGCAAATCTTGCAAATAGTATTATTTTTTTTTTTTCGCTAATAGCAGTTTTATGGTTTGAGTGAGTGTACAAATTAGAAACAATGATTTGATGTTCAAATAAATGTTTTAGTTTCTGTTATTATTTATTATTGAAAAAAAAATTGTATTTTAAATATAATGGGTGAAAAGAGCATCTGTTTTAAATGGATGTATTATTTAAATTTTCGAAATGAATGCAATACAAACGCTGGCGATGGGAACTGGGAACAACATTTAGCGATTTATCAACTGCGCTCAGCTAACTTAAGAGGCTGCTTCACTCACACGAAAACACACCCTCGCTAATGTTAATCCTATAGGACAATTATTTTATAATATCTCGTTAGCATTTCAATATTTTATTATTATTATTGTTATTTTGCCGAGGTTTATCTCTATGCAGGCCGTTTTTTACTTTTTCGATTATGTTTACAAGTTTTTTTTATAAAGATGCTTTCACTTTCGGAAACGATTCCTCATTGAAATAACTGCAACCAAAATCGAAAAAATAAAAAACGGCCTGCATAGAGATCGACCTAAACTATCAATAAAAAAAAAAAGGTTTAAAAAATTGAAAGGCAAACAAGATATAAAATAATTGTCCCATAGGATTAACATTAGCGAGCAGGTGTTTTCGCGTGAGTGAAGTAGCCTCTTAAAAGTACTCTTTTTCATTACGCTATTTTATTTACCTTAACTTGATATATATATGTGTGTGTGTGTGTAAATGTGGAATTTTGTAATTGATTTAAAACTATGCTAGAATCCTAAAAATTATGTACACAGATAGGTTTTCGGTGACAGTAAAACAGTTTGATATTTTTGTAACTTAATTATAAATTAATTTTATGGAATTTTTATGTTATCCGGGCGCAGGTGATAGTCACTAAAAATTGCTTACGATTGTTACAACTGTATACGATGTTCAACAATGGAGATAATTATGTACCAAACCACGATCTCTAAAATATGCCAGCTGGTTGTGAGATTGCAACAATGAAATATTTAAACACTAAAAACTAGAAAATAAAATATTACATGTTACAAAATAAAATACAATATAAAGAAAATAGAAAAAGTGATTAAAAGAAAGAAGATTAAAAGAAAAAGTATAATATTTAAAAAAATTTAAAAAAATACGCTTTTTTTATCATTTGTGATAAATGACTTTATTAGATTCAAAACAAAGTTTATTGATATTATTAAAAATTGGCTATAAACATATACGTATGTTCATGTGAGGCATGTGGAATCTTATATAACGGCTTTAAAAACATATTTGCCATATTATTTGCTATACCTGGTTATTGGCCATTTGAAAAATAAATTACAACTTTTCTTTAAGATAAATTGGATTTTTGGGAATAAATTAAAAGAAGATTAAAAAAAAAAAAATTAAAAAAAAAACATTTTCATTAAAGTTCCATTTATAGGAACTACAGTATTTATTTAGGTATGATGCCGTATCTTGGCGTACTATAAAAAAAAACAATAGGTATAGCAGAAGTGCCTCATAAATAGATTAGATTCTGAAAAATTAAGTTGCAGAAATAAATATACATTTTTTAAATAATGATTAATAGCTGATACATTTATGCCTACTTTTTTTTTCTAATTTTATCAGATAGTAAAACAGAATGTCAAAGATTTAATACTAACATTATGAAATAAAACTAAATATATTTTTAAAACTACTTCCAACAAGTTATATTTTATTTAAATACTGAAACATATCCTAAAACAATCTTGAAGAACAAATAAAAAATAAGATAACAGTCGAAATGTTTTGCGAATGAAATAATCGTTTGCTTTTTGGTTTGCCCATGCACAGTTATTTCATAGATATCACAACAATTATTGAACCTCTAGTAGTTCCCCCTCCTTCCGCTACGTGGCGTACAACCTTCATTGACGTGACCTCGGCGGATACCTCTGCCATATATCTTGGAACGCTTGACATGTATACGTTTTGATTTCTAATGCAATAATTCTTTTCTGTTGCCACACTCTAAAAAACGGCACAAAATTTAAAAACAAATGATAACACATTTATTTTCTTTTTATAAGCCATTAAAAATTCAGAATAACCCGCTATATTTTTTAATTTCCGAAACTGAAGTGATTCTAAGAAGAAAATACCCATTTTGTTTCTATATGAATAGAAAATGATAACTTTAAAATTTGTAGTTAACACCATCTACTTTAATACAGGATGTTTCAATTTCAAGGAAACAATTTAGTAAGAAGGTTAAAAAAAAAAAAAAAGCTAGGCATGACGTCATATTCGTCAAACCAAGGCTAACGAAAAAGAAAGGCTACCGCGGTGCTTTACGCGTATCTTTTTTTACAGACCGCTGGAGTCACGTGATGCTCGAATGCACCAATGCAGGTTTACGAAAAGAGCATCACGTCACTCTAGCGGTCTGTAAAAAAAGATAAGTGGAATACACCGCGGTAGCCTGTCTTTTTTGTTAGCTTCGCGTCAAACCTTTAATAGATCTATTAAAGGTTTTCATTTTGATTTCAAACTGAGTCTAAATAATCGTCTGCTATGTTTTATTCCTACTTCGATTGTATACAAAACGTATACATGTTAAGCGTTCCAACTTAATACTAGAACAGATCCGCAAAATTGAAACAACTGCGCTACCTTGTAGACGGAGGGGGAAATGCCAATGCGCACACTTTTAGAATGACGTCATTAGGTATGACACCGGGGCTAACGCAGAGGGCTACCGTGGTTGAAAGTCACGTGACAGTCGCGGTCTCACTGAAAACGTACTTTGACGCGCAGCTGTCACAAAGGAATTCCATTACTTTGATTTTCGTGTGTGTTTAAGAACCAATTGTTCCAACGTTCCAACCTTTATTAATAAATACAAACGCAATTTTCATTGCGATTCTTTTATTTTATTTTAATTGTGTTAAGAGGTTTTATTAAGTAGTTTCATCAATTAATATAAAGGACGAGATACTTAGGATAATCTATCGAATGTAAGTATTGAGGACATTACAATGTTTCGGGATAATTTTTCATATCTAGACCATTAATAAATCTAAAATATGAAATCATTTGTAGGGAATGTCACTCCTTGAATTCACCACTGCATTACTGATCTTGGCGAAGTATTTTTTTTTTTTTTTTTTTTTTTCAATGAAAGATACCTATGCATTATACGATAATATTTGTTTTGTATTGTTTAAATATAAGTAAAGCTAATTTATTTTAAATGAATATGTCTTTACTTGCACTATTTATTCTTAAAGTTTTTCGCTTATTGATATAAACAAGTCGAAATTTTTAATAAGTTCAGATTATTTTTAAAGATTTAATATTCAGAATACCACACGTGTAATATTATTACGGATTAATATTAAGAATACTATACATATGATACTTTGCCTTTTGGTTCCTTTAAACAAATCATGATTTTTTAAATGTATATATGAATGAAATGTTATTTTAATTTATTTATTAACAAATTGAATACAATTCCACTAATAAATGTGTTAATTTTTTTTTTATTTAGTTTATAATAAAATAATAAATCAATACATTGAGATTTTGACTGAAGCACAAAGAACAAATTGCCAGATATTATTTCAAACTTTTACATTTGTACCATATATTTTCAATTATGTTGTGTATGCATTTCTAACAATCAAACTATGTTTTACAAGGAAATCCGACATGCTTAATTGTATATGCTTATCATTTTTGCCATAATTTCTGTTTAAAGTATTGCCATATTTTACTATATTGTGCATGTATCATTACTCGGGACTGATATATATACAGGATGTCCCTAAAAGATTGAAACACATTTTAATTTTTAACACTTTCCAACATAGTTCAAAAGTGTTTATGAATTCAGTTTGTCTGTCTATCTGTCTGCCGTCTGACTGTCCGAGCTGTAAAACTCGCGTAAATATATCCGGATAGTCATGCAATTGATATATGTTATTGGGGTTTACTATAGCATGTTCGGTATTAAAATGAAGTGTGTAGCACTTATACTTTTTTTACAGGGGCACTCAAAAGAATTCCGTTACATTATGGTTGGTCTACGGGGAAAAATCCTTTGCAGTGCATTTTAATGATGTGACACTATTTCAAATATATTGAAATTGATACACTATACGATGCTTACTCTCGAACATGGTACGTCTAACACTTATAATTAGTTTTCAGGGAAACCGGAATGAGTTCCATTACATTATGGTTTAATGTGTAAAATTGTTTGCGGCGCATTTTAATCCTGTTACACTATTACAAACATAATGAAATTGATATCAATTTCTGGGATGCACTAAGACATGCTTTTTGTAGAATATGGAGTGTAAAGCTTTTTTTTTTTCATTTACAGTGCTTCTTTTAAAGTATTCTTTTAAATAATGGTCTACGGGAGAAAAACGGTTTATAGCGTATTTTAATTATGTTACGCCATTTCAAATATAATGAAATTGATATACATTATTGAGGTTTACTACAAGATACTTATGTGCATAGCATTTATCTTTCATTTACAGGGACACACAGAATATTTCGGGTACAGTACTGTGTCTGAAGTATTGTTTATAAGCCATAAAATTGGAAGTCGGATATTAGTATGGTTTGCGTTTAACTAAATTTTTAAATGCTATGAGGTATGTATAAATGCTACAGATCATAATACAGGGCTACACAAAAAAAAAATTCGCAAGCATTACGATGCATCAACTTAAATTGATTAAAATGGGCTTTTAATCGAGTTATGCATTTTGAACGTGAAATATATTTAGTATACCAAGAAAATTTTGTAGAATATAAATAAAATCATATACAGTGCCACGCAAAGAGCTGAATACATGGCTGCATATGTATGATAGTTTCTGGAAGTGTGATTTCAGCGTGTATTTGCCTAAATTAAACTGTAGCTTAATATGTGGGGTGTATAAAAAGCTTACGGTAATATACAGGGCAACAGGGCTGTACAAAATAATTTAAGTATGTTTCCGTCTACTGGTAGAAACTGCTGAAGATGATTTTCTAACCGTGTTATGTGTTTTATTTCTAAACTATAAATTGTAGCATACTGTAGCATTGTTGCAGTTGTAAGTTGCATATTGTAGCTAAATTGCAGCATTTGTAATACCACGTATATACAAATGTATAACTTATATACAGAGCTACAGAAAAGAATTGGAGTACTTTACCGGCTGTGGACGGTAATTGCTGCAATCTGGTTTTCAAATGTGTTTTGTGTTTTCTGAAATGTTTACTTAGATACCTTATTTACCTTATTAAACAGCGATGGTTTGTTAAAGTTTTCTGTTTGTGTTGGAAAGTGTTTCATAATGTATGCTTGGTGCATGATTTTTATTTCTTGTTTTACATGATGGAGATAATGTGGCAATGTAAATTGCCAAAGTGTTCAAAATTAAGTAAGACATAAATTATATCAATGAAAGACTTTTTTTTAAATAATTTTGAAAAAGTTACACTTAGAGAAAAAAAATTATCAATTCTCCTTAGACGAATTTGGTCAGTTAGACATTTTTTGCACTTTTGATGCAACTAGATTTTTGAGCTTTTAACAAGAGTACCTGTAACAAGAACTTTTGATGTAAAAAATTGCATGCACGTACCTTCAAAATTAGTTCTGAATTATTAATATTATTAATATATGTCTACGTTAATATTTATTATTAACAGAACTTAAAAAGCTCTCTTATACAGTTTTTCATACCATTTAAATTCATATTGCATAATTGAAAATAGGGACATTAATGTCATTTTTTAGATAAAAAATATGTTAACAACTGTGAAAAAATTCCATCCCAAAATAAATACATCTAAATAAAGCAATACGCCGGCAGAGAACATGTCAAGAGACTAATATAGATTTAAATCCTACAAACGAAATTTTTTTTAAAAGTAATTCTCAAAGCTCCTTATAATTTTCTATCAACTTCAATACATAACTAAGTTTTTATAATAATGCTTCTCTAATTATTTTGGAGTGCTACACAACTAATATTATTACGATTACATTTTGTTTATGATCAGTTAGATTTATTGGTATTTGGTTGTAAAATAAATATGTTTTCTTCCCCAGAAAATGACCCTTTCCCAAATTCTATAGAAGGCAAGAACTTCCCCCCCTCCCATTTACCTTTCCAGCCTTCAAAAAAGTGAAAGTGCATCCCTTCCCTTTCCCTTTTGTTCACCACTCTCTCAAATAAAGCAGGTAGAAGAATGGATTCTCCCTCCAGGAAGGGGGAATAAAAATGGAATTAACATGAATTTAGAAGGAGTATTTCCTAGGGGTAGGGTTGTGAGCAGTGAAGGTCCATAGGCGAGCTGTTCTTTCCCCAACCGTCTTGATTCTTCTTAATTCTGTTCCCAGCTTTATCCACTACTCAAAAAAGTTGAGGCTTGCGAAGTAAAGTCGAATTTGCACTGAAAAATTAAGACTTTTGCTTCTCGTTTTAATATATTATATGCTCAGAAATAAATATTGAGCATATTTCACATATATTTTTTAAATAAACTAAAATTTTGAAAATTTTATATATTATATAAAGTGTGTGTTCAAAGACCATGTATAATTTTCATGCAAAAATATTGATATTAGGGTATAAAAGCCCCCCGCCCCCCACCTTTTTTCTCTCTCTTTTTTTTTCGACAATCGTATTTTTTTCTCAATAACTTAAATTGTTCTACAGCTTTGAAATTTTTATATGCTAAATAAATCATAGTATCTAGTATGTGTTATTTTTTTTTGTATTTACAGTAACTTCTAAGGTACAGAGAGCTAGGTACAGTTGTATATACTTATATATATACATATTTCACTTTTGACATTATAACTGTTTATAAATTATTTTATTTAACATACTTAAAATTATGATAGTATTTTGAACTTTTTATAAGATTTAATCACAATTCCTCTGGAAGGAAAAAATTATTGAAAAAATATTAATTTTTATATATTTTGTGTGTGTTAAAAATATTTTATTTATTCTCTGAGATAAGTATTAAGCACATTTCATTTTGTTTTAAATATTTATTTTTCTACTAAATCTTTAAATTTTTTTATATATTATATAAAATATATATCCCATGACCGTCTATAATTTTGGTGGAGAAATATTGATATTTAGGGTATAAAATACCTGTTTGAAAATAAAAAAAAAAAAAAAAAATCGACAATTTTTTTTTCCAAAATCGTCAATTGTGCTTCAATTTTGAAATGTTAAATAAAAAGTAATTTAATTTATTACTACGTAATAAATTACTACGTAATAATTACTACGTAAATTATATTTACGTAGTTTGTGTTATATTTTGGTGTATTCACAATGATTTGTAGGATATAAAGGGCTCAATTATTTGTTTTTCAGTTTTAACAACTTTATACCTGGTTACAAATTATTTTAATTAGTACTTAAAATTATCCCAGTGTTTTGAAATATATGTAAGATTTGATAATCATGATTGTGCTGCTTGGGGGCAGTAACGAATTTTATCAAATTAAAAAACAACTCGGATATAATAGTAATCTAAAATATATTATGTCAATTGGTTTGCTTAGCTCAGCTGAGACCGGGAGCGTCCGTGACTACTCTAAATTGAAGAAGCGCGGTAGCCCGTCTTTCTCGTTAGCCCCGGTATGACACAAAATCTACCATCTGCGCATCTCCTGAACATATTTTGCGAATCTGTACTCAGTCAGGGAAGCTGCGTATCTTGTTTAGTAGATTTATTTCCAAATATTTTCGATACAGTTTGTTTTGATAGAGATATGTATATTTTAAAAAAGAAAACATTCAAAATACCATATTAGTTTCGGGAAAAAAGGAATTAATGCTTTGTATCACTAATTCCTTTTCACCCGAAGTTAATATGATATTGTGAATGTTTTTCTTTAAATATACATAACTCTATCAAAACAAACTGTATCGAAAATACTTGGAAATAAATCTACTAAACAAAATACGCAGCTTCCCTGACTAAGTACAGATTCGCAAAATATGTTCACAAAATGTAATTATACTTTCCAGCAATAAAAATTACCAGCAGAACCGTGCGAGGATTTCGCACTGCAATCTAATATATTTTTTGGCATTCTGTAATATTTTTTTAGATGCAGGTTTAAACTCCAAAAGAAAAATCAAGGATTAAAGTATCTGCAAAAAGCGTTAGTCAATCCAGAGTATCATTTCATTTATTCCATGAAAGTTACAGTAAAAACTGATCGATGATAGCAAAAGGGGCGCGTTCACAACAACAGTTTCGATCTGTTTAAAATAATAAAGCAATATGAAACGCATTTTAGTGTTTATGGACTATTTCATGTTTCTTGTTAAAAAATAAAATAATAATAATAATAATAAAAGTGTTACGTACACAAGAATTTATTGTAGTCAGCTAATGCAATACACAAAAAATCGCACAGGTTGCGACCAAGGGCTTTGTGGATTTCTGAATTTTGCACATTTTTAGATCATTTGCTTTGTTTAGATTTAAAGTACTTGCCGGATTTATTGACGAAACAGGTTTGGCCAGGTTTGACTCAGTTTATCGAGAAACAAAATGCAATCACAAAAATTTAACCTAAAGAAAATGAATAAATGTTTTGGTAATTTTATGTCCGCAAATCTTGCAAATAGCATTTTTTTTTTTTTTTCGCTAATAGCAGTTTTATAGTTTGAGTGAGTGTACAAATTAGAAACAATGATTTGATGTTCAAATAAATGTTTTAGTTTCTGTTATTATTTATTATTGAAAAAAAAAATTGTATTTTAAATATAATGGGTGAAAAGAGCATCTGTTTTAAATGGATGTATTACATATTTAAATTTTCGAAATGAATGCAATACAAACGCTGGCGATGGGAACTGGGAACAACATTTAGCGATTTATCAACTGCGCTCAGCTAACTTAAGAGGCTGCTTCACTCACACGAAAACACACCCTCGCTAATGTTAATCCTATAGGACAGTTATTTTATAATATCTCGTTAGCATTTCAATATTTTATTATTATTGTTATTATTTTGCCGAGGTTTATCTCTATGCAGACCGTTTTTTACTTTTTCGATTATGTTTACAAGTTTTTTTTATAAAGATGCTTTCACTTTCGGAAACGATTCCTCATTGAAATAACTGCAACCAAAATCGAAAAAATAAAAAACGGCCTGCATAGAGATCGACCTAAACTATCAATAAAAAAAAAAAAAGGTTTAAAAAATTGAAAGGCAAACAAGATATAAAATAATTGTCCCGTAGGATTAACATTAGCGAGCAGGTGTTTTCGCGTGAGTGAAGTAGCCTCTTAAAAGTACTCTTTTTCATTACGCTATTTTATTTACCTTAACTTGATATATATATATATATATGTGTGTGTGTGTAAATGTGGAATTTTGTAATTGATTTAAAACTATGCTAGAATCCTAAAAATTATGTACACAGATAGGTTTTCGGTGACAGTAAAACAGTTTGATATTTTTGTAACTTAATTATAAATTAATTTTATGGAATTTTTATGTTATCCGGGCGCAGGTGATAGTCACTAAAAAATTCTTACGATTGTTACAACTGTATACGATGTTCAACAATGGAGATAATTATGTACCAAACCACGATCTCTAAAATATGCCAGCTGGTTGTGAGATTGCAACAATGAAATATTTAAACACTAAAAACTAGAAAATAAAATATTACATGTTACAAAATAAAATACAATATAAAGAAAATAGAAAAAGTGATTAAAAGAAAGAAGATTAAAAGAAAAAGTGTAATATTTAAAAAAATTTAAAAAAATACGCTTTTTTTATCATTTGCGATAAATGACTTTATTAGATTCAAAACAAAGTTTATTGGTATTATTAAAAATTGGCTATAAACATATATGTTCATGTGAGGCATGTGGAATCTTATATAACGGCTTTAAAAACATATTTGCCATATTATTTGCTATACTACCTGGTTATTGGCCATTTGAAAAATAAATTACAACTTTTCTTTAAGATAAATTGGATTTTTGGGAATAAATTAAAAGAAGATTTTAAAAAAAAATTAAAAAAAAAAAACATTTTCATTAAAGTTCCATTTATAGGAACTACAGTATTTATTTAGGTATGATGCCGTATCTTGGCGTATATAAAAAAAAGAATAGGTATAGCAGAAGTGCCTCATAAATAGATTCTCAAAAATTAAGTTGCAGAAATAAATATACATTTTTTAAATAATGATTAACAGCTGATACATTTATGCCTACTTTTTTTTTCTAATTTTATCAGATAGTAAAACAGAATGTCAAAGATTTAATACTAACATTATGAAATAAAACTAAATATATTTTTAAAACTACTTCCAACAAGTTATATTTTATTTAAATACTGAAACATATCCTAAAACAATCTTGAAGAACAAATAAAAAATAAGATAACAGTCGAAATGTTTTGCGAATGAAATAATCGTTTGCTTTTTGGTTTGCCCATGCACAGTTATTTCATAGATATCACAACAATTATTGAACCTCTAGTAGTTCCCCCTCCTTCCGCTACGTGGCGTACAACCTTCATTGACGTGACCTCGGCGGATACCTCTGCCATATATCTTGGAACGCTTGACATGTATACGTTTTGATTTCTAATGCAATAATTCTTTTCTGTTGCCACACTCTAAAAAACGGCACAAAATTTAAAAACAAATGATAACACATTTATTTTCTTTTTATAAGCCATTAAAAATTCAGAATAACCCGCTATATTTTTTAATTTCCGAAACTGAAGTGGTTCTAAGAAGAAAATGCCCATTTTGTTTCTATATGAATAGAAAATGATAACTTTAAAATTTGTAGTTAACACATCTACTTTAATACAGGATGTTTCAATTTCAAGGAAACAATTTAGTAAGAAGGTTAAAAAAAAAAAAAAAGCTAGGCATGACGTCATATTCGTCAAACCAAGGCTAACGAAAAAGAAAGGCTACCGCGGTGCTTTACGCGTATCTTTTTTTACAGACCGCTGGAGTCACGTGATGCTCGAATGCACCAATGCAGGTTTACGAAAAGAGCATCACGTCACTCTAGCGGTCTGTAAAAAAGATAAGTGGAATACACCGCGGTAGCCTGTCTTTTTTGTTAGCTTCGCGTCAAACCTTTAATAGATCTATTAAAGGTTTTCATTTTGATTTCAAACTGAGTCTAAATAATCGTCTGCTATGTTTTATTCCTACTTCGGTTGTATACAAAACGTATACATGTTAAGCATTCCAACTTAATACTAGAACAGATCCGCAAAATTGAAACAACTGCGCTACCTTGTAGACGGAGGGGGAAATGCCAATGCGCGCACTTTTAGAATGACGTCATTAGGTATGACTAGAGTTGCAAAAATCCGGTTTATTCCCAGGTTTATTTCCAATAGACCCGGTTTATTCCCAGGTTTATTCTCAAAAGACCTGGTTTATTCCCAAAAAACCCAGTTTATTCCCAAAAAACCCAGTTTATTTCCAGGTTTAAACCGGGTTTTTTCTAGCCTTTGCAACTCTAGGTATGACACAAAATCTACCATCTGCGCATCTCCTGAACATATTTTGCGAATCTGTACTCAGTCAGGGAAGCTGCGTATCTTGTTTAGTAGATTTATTTCCAAATATTTTCGATACAGTTTGTTTTGATAGAGATATGTATATTTTAAAAAAGAAAACATTCAAAATACCATATTAGTTTCGGGAAAAAAGGAATTAATGCTTTGTATCACTAATTCCTTTTCACCCGAAGTTAATATGATATTGTGAATGTTTTTCTTTAAATATACATAACTCTATCAAAACAAACTGTATCGAAAATACTTGGAAATAAATCTACTAAACAAAATACGCAGCTTCCCTGACTAAGTACAGATTCGCAAAATATGTTCACAAAATGCAATTATACTTTCCAGCAATAAAAATTACCAGCAGAACCGTGCGAGGATTTCGCACTGCAATCTAATATATTTTTTGGCATTCTGTAATATTTTTTTAGATGCAGGTTTAAACTCCAAAAGAAAAATCAAGGATTAAAGTATCTGCAAAAAGCGTTAGTCAATCCAGAGTATCATTTCATTTATTCCATGAAAGTTACAGTAAAAACTGATCGATGATAGCAAAAGGCACGCGTTCACAACAACAGTTTCGATCTGTTTAAAATAATAAAGCAATATGAAACGCATTTTAGTGTTTATGGACTATTTCATGTTTCCTGTTAAAAAATAAAATAATAATAATAATAATAAAAGTGTTACGTACACAAGAATTTATTGTAGTCAGTTAATACAATGCACAAAAAATCGCGCAGGTTGCAACCAAGGGCTTTGTGGATTTCTGAATTTTGCACATTTTTTTATCATTTGCTTTGTTTAGATTTTAAGTACTCGCCGGATTTATTGACGACCAGGTTTGGCCAGGTTTGACTCAGTTTATCGAGAAACAAAATGCAATCACAAAAATTTAACCTAAATAAAACAAGTAATATAAAAAAAAAAAAATTTAAGTCAATTCCTACTTTTTAATCATAAATATATAAAATAAACCCGTGCAGCATTAATGTCCCACGGTATCTTTATTGTACATTATTTTATAATCATCGTTGCGGTATTTTATTTCTGTGGCATCACTCATTTGAGATAAATCTTTCATTTCATTTATGAAAACAATGGGAGGAATTTTTTTCTCCCATTTAAAACTAAAATTAATTAATTAAATTTAATTAACGAATTAATATTTGAAAAAACTGTATTAACATAAAGTGTCATCCACTACAAGTTTAAAAAAATTTATTTGAACTTGAGTAGATGAATAGAAAATATTTTATTAACGATTGAAAATTTGAACAAGATATATTTGAAACAAGATATATTTAAAAAAAAAAAAAATATTTGAACTTGAGTGGATGAATAGAAAATATTTTATTAACGATTGAAAATTTGAACAAGATATATATAGAGAGAGTGTGAGCTAATAGTAGGAATTTAATAAATAAATGTTTTGGTAATTTTATGTCCGAAAATCTTGCAAATAGCATTCTTTTTTTTTTTTCGCCAATAGCAGTTTTATGGTTTGATTGAGTGTACAAATTAGAAACAATGATTTGATCTTCAAATAAAATGTTTTATTTTCTTTTATTATTTATTATTGAAAAAAAATTGTATTTTAAATATAATGGGTGAAAAGAGCATCTGTTTTAAATGGATGTATTATTTAAATTTTCGAAATGAATGCAATACAAACGCTGGCTGGGAACAACATTTAGCGATTTATCAACTGCGCTCAGCTAACTTAAGAGGCTGCTTCACTCACACGAAAACACACCCTCGCTAATGTTAATCCTATGGGACAGTTATTTTTTAATATCTCGTTTGCATTTCAATATTTTATTATTATTATTATTATTTTGCAGAGGTTTATCTCTATGCAGGCCGTTTTTTACTTTTTCGATTATGTTTACAAGTTTTTTTTATTAAGATGCTTTCACTTTCGAAACCGGTTTCGAACGTGAAAGTATCCTCATTGAAATAACTGCAACCAAAATCGAAAAAAATAATAAACGGCCTGCATAGAGATCGACCTAAACTATCAATGAAAAAAAAAAAAAAAAAGAAGAAAGAAAGAAATGCAAACGAGATATAAAATAATTGTACAACAGGTGTTTTCGCGTGAGTGAAGTAGCCTCTTAAAAGTACTCTTTTTTATTACGCTATTTTATTTACCTTAACTTGATTTATATATATATATATATATGTGTGTGTGTGTGTGTGTAAATGTGGAATTTTGTAATTGATTTAAAACTATGCTAGAATCCTAAAAATTATGTACATAGATAGGTTTTCGGTGACAGTAAAACAGTTTGATATTTTTGTAACTTAATTATAAATTAATTTTATGGAATTTTTATGTTATCCGGGCGCAGGTGATAGTTATTAAACCTATTGTCCATGTTTTATTTATTTCCTTTTTTTTATCCTCTCAAAAAAGCCGATTTAAAGTTTGTAGTAGAAGAACTTGGTGAAACAATTCCGCAAGATTATACGATTGGAACCCTAAAAGAAATAATTTTGAATAGTAAGGAATATAAACAGGATCCTGATTTTGTACAAGAAATTTTATCAACAGCCATTGCTGAAAGAAAAGAAAAAGATACTGAGAAGAAGTTAGAGATTGAAAAGAAGTTACAATTAGAAAAGGAGAAGGAGAAGTTGCAATTAGAAAAGGAGAAGGAGAAAGAGAAGTTAGATCAAGAAATACAGTTGAAAAAATTGGAATTAGACAATAAATTAGAATTAGCAAAAATCCAGTCACAAGGACAAATTCAAGGTGAGTACATTTCAACTGTTAATGAAGCTAATGATTCTAAACGAAAATTTACGTTACCTACGTTAGAATTTCGTCAATTTGATGGAGATTTAAAAGAGTGGCTACCATTCTGGAGTCAATTTGAACAGATTCATACGGATGAGAATATTGTGCCCGAAAATAAATTCCAGTATTTGATTCAAGCAACAGTAGCTGGATCTAGAGCGAGAGAAGTTGTAGATAGTTTTCCGCCAACTGGCGCTAACTATGCCAAAGCAATAGAGAGTCTTCAGGCTCGTTTTGGTCGGGAAGATCTTTTAGTTGAAGTATATGTTAGAGAATTATTGAAATTAATAATATCAGTACAGTCAAAAGAAAAGTTTTCTCTTACATCCTTGTATGATAAACTTGAATCGTATTTAAGAGCTCTTGAGACATTGGGAGTCACGACAGATAAATGCGTCTCAATATTATATCCAGTGGTAGAATCTTGTTTTACTGCTGAATTTTTGAAAGCGTGGAACAGAACCTATACGTCTTCTGCTATTTCCGATCCGAAAGAACGCCTAGATAATTTAATGAGGTTTATCAAAAGTGAAGTTGAAGGCGATGAAAGAATAAATTTGGCAGTGGCAGGTTTTGGCTTCGCGAAAAAAGATGATGATAGAAACTTTAGAAAAAGGAAAGGTTACACCGATGTTTCTAAACATTTACCAACTGCTGCTACTCTATTAACAACTTCTTCAAAGCAAGACTTAAGGAAAAATTGCGTTTTTTGTAACGGAAGACATCTGAGTTCAGAATGTTTCTCAGCACGGAAGATGAATACCACTGAGAAGTTGAATATATTGAGAGACAAAAGGTGTTGTTTTTTATGTTTGGCGTCAGGCCACACAATGAAACAATGTAAAGCTATCCTGAAGTGTTTCCTTTCTGATAAAAAACATGCATCTGTGATGTGTCAAATGCTCGATAAAAACAAATTAAATGAAAGGAAAGGGGAAGAAAAATCGTCTGGAAATGAAGTAAATATGGCTAATGTCAGTAGAGAAAATGAAGTAAATATGGCTAATGTCAGTAGAGAAAATGGAGTAAATAGGGCTAATGTCAGTAGAAATCCCAAGGTCTTTCTTCAGACACTCAAAGCAAAAATCACTTCAGATAACAAAAAGAAAGTTGTTCGACTGATTTTAGACTCAGGTTGACAGAGATCGTATATTTTAAAACATTTAGCCGAAGAAATGAAGTATTTACCTCTTCGAGAAGAAAAAGTCGCTCATTCCCTTTTTGGCGGAGTCATGACAAAGGAATATAATCATAACTACTACAAGATAAGATTAAGCGATTTGAAAGAAAATTTTAAATGAAATTTTGAGGTTTTGGATCCAAAACATTATCTGCGAAAATGTTATGCCTGTAGGGAAAGAATCCTGGTATAAAGAATTATCGGAAAAAGGCATCACTCTGACGGATATTGGTGAGACTCCTGAATCTATTCAAGTATTGATTGGAGCCGATGTAATTGGAAAATTACTGACAGGTCGTAGAGAAATGTTGTCGTCTGGACTAGTAGCACTGGAAACACATTTAGGCTGGACCTTAATGGGAAAAGTGCCTCAAGATAACGTACCTAAAGAAAACTTAGCTTTAACAGTTACATCTATGTTCGTGAATGAAGCAGAAATTAGCGATTTATGGAAACTAGATTTACTTGGAATAAATGATCCAATTGAAAAACAATCTAAAATGGAGATTGATCGTAAGGTAAAAGAACATTTTTTACAGACAGTAAATATGAATGAAGATAATCGTTATGAAATTTCATTGCCATGGGTGGAAGATATACCACCTTTACCCGATAATTTGAGTTTAGCCAAGAAAAGATTAATTAATGTTACAAGCAAGTTGCTTAGCAATAACCTTTATCAAAAATATGAACAAGTGCTTTTAGGCTGGCTTGATGATAAAATTATTGAGGAAATTCCCGAGTCTGAAATGAGTCTTTACGGAAACTATTTGCCTCATCGACCAATAATAAAAGAAAGCAGTACAACTCCCATTCGTCCAGTGTTCGACGCATCAGCTAGAATACAGAACCATCTATCTCTGAATCAGTGTTTACATTCTGGACCAAATCTCATTGAATTAATTCCTGACATTCTCTTACGTTTTAGAGAAAAGAAATTTGGCGTTGTAGCTGATATCAGGAAAGCATTTTTACAAATCGCTGTACGGAAAGAAGATCGGGACTTTTTGCGTTTCTTGTGGTGGAACGATCCAGAAGAGAGAAATATTAAAATGTTTCGGCATGCTAGAGTCGTGTTTGAAGTCAAAAGTTCCCCGTTTCTTCTTGCTTCCGTCATAGAATATCACATAAAAAACGATGAAGAATACGATCCGCATCTTAAAGAGCAATTGCTGAGAAGCTTTTATGTTGACAATGTCGTTGCTATAGCAACGACACTATAGTGTCGGACACTATATATGGACACTATAGTGTCCATACGCAAAAGGAATTAGAAAAGTTTATTGCTGATTCTAAATGTCTTATGGCTAAAGGTGGATTTGATTTGAGAGGATGGGAACATACAGAAGAAAGAAAAAATAGCGGAAATTGCGAAGAAACTGCTGTACTAGGATTACAATGGAACCGTTTTCTAGACGTTTTGAAGGTTAATGTAAGCTGGACGAAAGATATAAATTTAGAAAAAATAACTAAACGAATCATGCTATCAGTTGCACATAAAGTTTTTGATCCTATTGGTTTTACGTCTCCTGTTATGATTTGTCCCAAGATGATGTTGCAGAAAACATGGAAAGAAGGTTTCGCCTGGGATGAAGAAATTGCAAGTGATCTAAAATATGAGTTTATTGAATGGTTTCGTGAATTGAATATTTTACAAGAAATTCAGATTCCAAGATATATTCAGTTCACCCCAGATAATGTAAAAGATTGTACTCTTCTCACATTTTGTGATGCAAGTCAATATGCGTATGCTGCTGTTATATTTTTGAGGATAGCAAGTAAAGATCATGTTGAATTATTCCTTCTTGCTTCGAAATCCCGCATAGGTCCTTTAAAATGCGCAACCATACCTAGAATGGAACTTTCAGCTGCTTTGATTGGTGCCAGATTGGCTAAATCAGTAATTGACGCATTGGGCTGGGAAGATATGGAAAAATATTTTTGGAGCGATTCCACGACGGTTCTTGCATGGATATCCAGAAAAGAGAACTGGTCTGTGTTTGTTAGAAACAGAGTTCAAGAAATCAAAAATTTGAGTGATCCTGTTTTATGCAAACATATACCTGGTGAAATGAATCCAGCAGATCTGCCATCTAGAGGCTGTAAAGCAAAGAAGCTGGTATCTCTCAAATGGTGGGAGGGTCCATCTTGGCTTCGAAATCCTGAAGAATATTATAAATATATGAATTTCACATGTCAAAACATAAATGAAGAAGAAATTGAAAAGGAGAAATTGAAGTCTACAAAATTACTGGTTAATGTTGATGAAAGTCCAGAGAAAACCTGGTACTACCGGTATTTTTCCAGTTATGAAAAAATCGTGCGTCTTGTTGGTTGGATACTACGTTTCAGACATAATTCTTCTAATCCAAAAGAACAAATTAGAGGAGAATTGACAAGTCATGAATTTAAGAAAGCTGAAATGAAGATAATTTGGATGATACAACAGGAATGTTTTTCCCATGAAAGTGATGAGAGATTGAAAACTCTTGAGACGTTTAAAGATCAACAAGAAATAATACGTGTAAAGACTAAAATTATGTATAGACAAGACAATATGGATTTCCTCACCCCTATAGTTGTTCCTTCAAATCATGAAGTTACCAAGCGATTAATTTTACATTTTCACCTCAAAAATTGTCATGCAGGTCCTCAGATTCTTTTAAATTTGCTCAGAGAAAAATACTGGATTCTGAATGGAAGAAGAACTGTGACTTCTGTTTTATCCAAATGCACCATTTGTAAAAGATTTAATTCTAAGAATTTGGAATCTTCTCCTGTTTCTCTACCAGAAAATCGAGTAAAAGATGCAGCAGTATTTCAAATTATCGGTCTTGATATGGCTGGCCCTCTATTTCTTAAAAATAATCAAAAGAGTTTGGTTATCATATTTACATGCGCTATCTACAGAGCTGTACATTTTGAACTTGTTACTTTAGCATCTACAGAGACTTTTTTGATGGCTTTAAGAAGATTTGTATCACGCAGAGGAAGATGTTCTATTATATATTGCGACAATGGTCCGAATTTTACTGGTGCAGCTAATTTTTTGAAAAGATTAAATTGGAGTCGCATAGTGAAGTATGGAGCAACCAATTCAATTGAATGGAAATTCAACCCACCGACTGCTGCATGGTGGTGCGGATTGTGGGAGAGACTGATCAGAGTGATGAAAGATCTATTAAAAAGAGTCTTAGGACAAGCCTGTTTGAACTATGAAGAGATGATAACTGTATTGGCTGATTGTGAAAGTATTATAAATTCTGGACCACTAACTTACATGTCAGAGAAAGAATCTATCAAACCCATATCTCCAGACATGTTTTTGAAAGACATTCATGAGTGTGATTTACCAGACGCTGATGCAATCGAGGAAAACTCTCTCACTAGGAGACTTAAATATAGGCAAGAACTGCAAAAGGATCTAAGAAATCGATTTAGATCAGAATATTTAGGTCTACTTATCCAACGGCCGATCGGGAGACGATTCCAACGTTCAGTGGCTGTAGGAGATATAGTTTTGGTGGGAGCAGATAACAAGAAAAGAATTAACTGGCCATTAGGACTTGTCACAGAGCTCATTCCTGGTAAAGATGGAAAAGTTCGGCTTTTAAAGTTACAAACATCTCATTCGCAGGTACTTCGGCCTGTTCAAGGAATTTATCCTCTAGAAGTGTCATCGGGTGATTGTACCAAAATTAATTTTCCTAAACCAACTATGAATGAAACTCAGGTTGAGCCTTCAAAGAACGAATCTCAAGTTAAAAAGACTAGATCTGGTAGAATGATAAAAATGCCAGAAAGACTTGATTTATAATGTTCATGTAAATGTATTTATTTAATGTGAAGTTTTGATTATACGAGATAATCAAAAGGTGGGAGGATGTTAAACCTATTGTCCATGTTTTATTTATTTCCTTTTTTTTTTATCCTCTCATCTTTTTTTCTCGTGATGCATTTTTTGTAATATGTAACGTGAATTAGAAATTGTTTACTACTGTTTTAAAATATTTTATGGAATTAAGGTAGAAATTTTTACCGTTGAATAAATTATCAGTATTTTGAAAGCTTAAGAGGTTAATTGACTTCTTTCTGTATGCTTTAAGTTATTAATTGGCGTCCGCATTACCTTTAGAAAGCTGAGGTGTTAAAATAACATCTTTTTGAACGCTTTAATTAACAATAGTCACCAAAAATTGTTTACGATTGTTACAACTGTATACGATGTTCAACAATGGAGATAATTATGTACCAAACCACGATCTCTAAAATATGCCAGCTGGTTGTGAGATTGCAACAATGAAATATTTAAACACTAAAAACTAGAAAATAAAATATTACATCTTACAAACTAAAATACATTATAAAGAAAATAGAAAAAGTGATTAAAAGAAAAAGGTGTAATATTAAAAAAAAAATACGCTTTATTTTTCATTTGTGATAAATGACTTTATTATATTCAAAACAAAGTTTATTGGTATTATTAATAAAATAAAGTTTTACAAAAAATATATTAACCAACTTAAAAGAAAGCACTAAAAAGTATTAAATAATTCTTTAAAATTCTCTAATGACAAAATGTTATCCATTAACCACAAATCCGATATCATGTGTCGGAATAAAAATGATAAATTTAATATGTACAGTTTAATACCCACCAAACATGGATTTCCGAGAGAATATATTTTACAAGAGATGAATATACAGACGTATGATTTAGTTTACGAATATATACATATGAAAAGCAATGAATTACTTTTTGAAGTCGGTGCCAAACTACCTTAAGTTTAGTAAGAATTGTGAATATATTGTGCCTAGTATCTACTAATTTATCGATTGGGGTTGTTTGGCACCGACTTCAAAAAGTAATTCATTGCTTTGACGAAATTTAAATGGGACTACCAGGGTGTCTTGCACTTTTAAACAAAAATATATATATATATCAAAATCGGTGCACATTTACGAAAGTTATGCGTGAACAGGACTAAAACATACATACATACATACATACATACATAGGGTCAAATTATTGACATCCTCCTTTTCTCACCTTCTTCTATCTAAATAGAATAAAGTATTGTGATTAAAATATTTTCAACTTCCGGTTTTTGACGGATTTATATGTTTTAGGAGTCAAAGATTCCGAAAAACATGTTTTTACAAAATATCTGTCTGTCCGTGTGTGCCCTCTTTGTATCATTGAAAAGTGTAAAATAAGTTGAAACTGGTGTGAAACACTAAGAACTAAAATAACTTCTTAAAACACCATCAAGAATTTTAAAATGCGCTAGGCCTTTCGAAAGATCTGAGTCTTTCTTCGTCAGGCGCAAAAAGACGTGCGTCTACTATGAAAGCAGCAGCAAGACTCAGTCTTGCTCAGTCTTGCAAGACTCAGATCTTTCGAAAGGCCTAGCGCATTTTAAAGTTTTTGATGGTGTTTTAAGAAGTTATTTTAGTTCTTAGTGTTTCACACCAGTTTCAACTTATTTTATTGAAAAGTGTGCCCAGTTATGAAACAACCTAGAATTGAACGAAATTTCATTTATAGGTTTTGTCTGTGACCAGCAGGTCCCACTTTAATTTGTGGATATTCTGCCGAAAGCGGGCGCTGTGATAGTGATTTTTGTTCCATTTAAATTATAGTATCATCGAAAAGTGTGTTAGGTTATCCACAGTACTGAACCAAATTTTTTGTATGTGTTTTTTACTATGGCCTGCAGGTCCCAGTAGAATTTGGGGATATTCGGCAAGAAGGAGGCGCTATGATAGACACTTAAAAATTTCAAATTCAAAAAGATGTACAGTTAAGTCGTTAAAAATATTAGAAATCCTAAAGGTTTTTTTCAATTGAATGTTCAGTCTTGATCCAAGGATACCGGAACAATTTTTGTTTTGCTCTACCTTAAAAAGTGGCTGAGATATAGCATTTTGAAATTTTAGAGTGGCTGACATTTTTAAACAAGACAGCAGGATTCCTCCATAAAAGGTTTTAATTTAAGAGTTTTAGTGAACATGCTATATCGCAAGTTTTATTTCATTGTTGTACCATCATTCTAACTCTTACATTCTTAACACTATATATTCATGTTCGCCAGCGTTAAAATCTCTCCAAGCTAGGCAATATTTGGCGAAATACCAACAAATTTGGCGACAAAAACAAGTTGCCATAAAGGAAGCCAACTTAGCTATAGCTGACATATTTGGCGGAATTCTGATTCAAATTCAATATTGACGAGAACTGCGACTGAATCTTCTGTAATCGAGTTCCATCCATTTTTATAGCTTGGTGTTTTCCAGTAAAATTAGCTAAAATCTTAAAACCAAAGAATAGGTAGGCTGTCTTTTCCTGCCGGTATAGACCAGAAGGACTTTTCGTAGTTTAGTATACATAATATATCAGCTACAAATAAATTAATCTCTCGTGTAAATATGTTTTTAAATTGAAACTGTTTGGAAGTAACGTTATTTGAGCATTTTAAATATGACGTAAGTTTCCTCATTTAATGTTTTGAACGTGTAATAATTTAATTATTTCTCTTTTTTAATATTCGCACGTGCAAGTATATTTTTTATAACGTATTTTTCTACATTTACTGCTTTTAACACGTGATCATTTAATTATTGTTTTAAAGTTTTATTTCTGTTTTTGATAGTCACGTGTAAATACTTTTTTAATTGAAAGGGAATATTATTATGTGCGCTATTTTACAAATTGGCAACAATTCAAATAATGGACTTTTTGAAATATAAATTAAATTATCTAAATAATGGAAATTTGAATAAAATAATTTGTTCTAATGATCAGATTTTGACGAAATTGAAATGGGACCAACTTGGACCTTTACTCTTCCAAACAAAATAAAAATTATCAAAATCGATGCACATTTACGACAGTTATGCGTGAACAACATAATACATACATACGGGTCGAATTGATAACCTCCTCCTTTTTTTAAGTCGGTTAAAAATTGGCTATAAATATATATGGTCATGTGAGGCATGTGGAATCTTATATAACGGCTTTAAAAACGTATTTGCCATATTATTTGCTATACCTGGTTATTGGCCATTTGAAAAATAAATTACAACTTTTCTTTAAGAGAAATTTGATTTTTAGGAATAAATTAAAAGTTTTTTTTTTTTAAATACATTTTCATTAAAGTTCCATTAATATAAACCACAGTATTTATTTAGGTATGGTGCCGTATCTTGGCGTATATCAAAAACAATAGATATAGCAGAAGTACCACATAAATAAATTCTCAAAAATTAAGTTGCAGAAATAAATATACATTTTTTTAAATAATGGTTAACAGCTGATACATTTATGCCTACTTTTTTTTTTCTAATTTTATCAGATAGTAAAACAGAAATGTCAAAGATTTAATACTAACATTATGAAATAAAACTAAATATATTTTTAAAAGTACTTCCAACAAATTTTATTTTATTTAAATAAGGAAATCTATCCTAAAACAATCTTGAAGAACAAATGAAAAATAAGACAACAGTCAAAATGTTGCCTACTTTTTTTTTCTAATTTTATCAGATAGTAAAACAGAATGTCAAAGATTTAATACTAACATTATGAAATAAAACTGAATATACTTTTTAAAGTACTTCCAACATGTTATATTTTATTTAAGTAATGAAACATATCCTAAAACAATCTTGAAGAACAAATAAAAAATAAGATAACAGTCGAAATGTTTTGCGAATGAAATAATCGTTTGCTTGTTGGTTTTCCCATGCGCAGTTATTTCATAGATATCACAACAATTATTGAACCTCTAGTAGTTCCCCCTCCTTCCGCTACGTGGCGTACGACCTTCATTGACGTGACCTCGGCGGATACCTCTGCCATATATCTTGGAACGCTTGACATGTATACGTTTTGGTTGTATATTACAAATTACAGCTACAGCGCAGCGCCTAGAATAAATAGTGGGGAAATCGGCTATCCTTGTAATGCTTTAAAAAGCGCTAAAAAGTTGTAGCCTATAAATGTGCAACGGTGCTCCTACGATAATATTGCAACCAGAGACAAAACAATGCGTATCACGTTTTTTAGCCATGCTTTCATAATTTTAAAAAAGCTTATGAAAATCACTAAGTCAGAGGAGAAAAGGATGTAATTTAAGTATTTAAAATACTTACCACCAGCCGAAACATTCTAATACAATGTTTACATTGAGAAGAGCTAGCAGATGGCGCTGCGATCCCATCGTTATCTTTTCAGCAACGTTGTACATTTATTGGATTCGATCGTTTAGCAGATTTCGACATTATGTATAAGGAAAGTGTAATAACTGTAACCGTAGTTATATCATCCTTGTATTAATCGTAATCGTTTATATCGTACTTGTGCGTTGTTTATGTCAATAAATGTCGTCTTCCGTGTTCTAAGCTTCGGCTATTATTAATTACAATATACAAGTTATCACATGGTGTCAGATTAATATTTTAACTTGTTTTAATTACGAATACGAATCTAAATTGCATTCGATCATGTCGGATAGCGGACTTCGTCCTCCAAAGCCATTGCAAATTACTGCCAAGGCAACCCTAGATACCGGGCTTGCTCATTCACTCTCAAAACGTCACAAATGGTGGCTGACCGCGACAAGCGATTGGTCCAAAGCAACGCGCCCATCGTTTTGTGCCAATCGCTGTATGTCTTTCCTCCTAGTCAGCCACCTTTTGTGACGTCATCATAATGAATGAGCAAGCCCGGTATGTAGTGTAGCCCTGTTGCGATTTTACAAAACATCACGCGTAGAGCGATTGGAGGCGGTGTCGAATGGTGATTGGCTGAAAGATGGTTACGTTAATATTGAGGGGAGGAGTTGAAGCGTATTAAATGAACAAGTATGTTAAAAGTTAACAACTTTTGTGTCTGATCTAGTATAGTGGTTAAAGCATCAGGCTCGTAATTTTGATGCATCAAGTTGTGTCCTTGCCGATTTTTTTTTTTTTTCTTTGCATTTTTAGAGTTTTGCTATGATCTTTATTGAATTAGTTAATAAAGAATATTTATTAACAATGCTTCTTAAACATTGATATAAAGATTAGTTAATCTTTATCAATTGCTCTGCAATATTTTATTCTCAATTTGATAATTAAATTTTAATTAGAATTAAGTTAAACAATATTAAATTATAAATTATATTTAAGGTAAATAAAAATTAAATTTTTATCACATACAATAAAATTTAATATCAGATAAATTTCAAGAATTAAATTAAATTTTAATTCATATAAGCTATTTTTTAATAACTATACGAACATTTATTAAAATGCAAAACTCCTAAACTTTCATTAAAAATATTTTTTGTATTAGAACTTTAGTAACAGATGATTATCAAATTAGCAGAATTAATTAATTAAAGTTTTCATCTTTTAAAATTAAGCATTATTCTTAAAAATCTCTATTAATTTACTAAAATTCTTTTTACCAATTACTGGTTGATCTGCAGTGATAAAGTTGTGGAAGATTACCATATTTAATTTTTTTGTCTATTATTTTATTATTTAAATTTTTAATTTTTAATTATTATTTATATTTAAATAAATACAATTAATATTAATTAATATTTTTATTTAAATACATACAATTAATATTAATAAGTATTATTATTTAAACATATAATTAATATAAATAAATATTATTTAAATATAGTGAAAATGAAGGAGATAAATCTATCTAACACTAGTAATAATAAATATAGTTATCATTGTTTTAATTTTGCGGAAAAAAAAAATGTTGAATGATTAATTGCTTATTTTAAAATCATAGCATGTCCTTTTTTATGTTATAATTAATTCCTGTTTAGTTCAATAACTGTGCTGGTCTAAAATTTCAAGATTATAATTCATTATGCATTAATTCAGTAATTTGGGTCTTCAGCAACCCCAGGGTTTAAAACTATATTGGGGGGGGGGGGGGGGGTTAGGTTTTACTAGAACATAATTGCATAAAATCTATCAAATTTATTATTATAGCTCTCATTTTTAATAAAAAGTATTTTAATGCAATTTAATTTCAGAATTCATATTTATTCTTAATGTTGTATTTGTTTGGTAGATCTATCATATCTTAAACGTTGTTATTTTTAAAAAAAAAGGGTTAGGTATCATTTTATTAAGATGTTCAAATCGCTTTAAAAATTGGTTTTAACCAAATATTAATGATTTTAAGAGCTATGCTTGGAAAACCTTTACGTATCCTGGATTTTAAAAAAATCGCTCCGAAACTAAAATCTCATATCTTAGATTTATTTTATATTTTTGTTTTAATGCTTCATTTTACGAACAGATGGCGCCACTACACCTTTTGTGAGCATTATTATTACATATTGAAGGGTTTATGTTTCGTAATAAACCAGTTTAAATTATTTAAATAAAAAAATAAATATACATGTGTATGTGTATTTTAAACGGCTTAGACGTTGCATGGATTTTAGGCGTTCGAGTATAATTTGTATAGCTTTTTAAATTATTTAATTACTGAATGATATTTTTTTCAGTTAAATTTTGCCAAATTTTGCAAACATGCAATGTTTGCAAGTTTTTAATTGTAAAAAGAAAAAATAATAAAGTATATTTCCAAATTTTAAATGAATTTGTGTGGCAAATTTTGTATTTTACGCTGTCTTGACTTAAAGATATGAAAGAAATTGTTTAATAAACCTTTAAGTTCAGTAAAAAAATTAAAACTATATATATAAATTTGAAATCTGCATTTCTTAAGTTTATATTGATTTTATGAAATAACAAACTATATAAAAATCTGAAAAATGCATTGCTTAAGTATATGTTGATTTTATGAAATAACACAGTTCAAAAAGTTTTTAACGACCTAGTAATTTTATTTTCGTTTATTAATTCAATTATGATGATTAAAAAAATAATAATAAACATTCAGAAAAGCTAACATTTATTTGCTGTGCTTTCAGTTTATTCTTGTGAAATAATGTTTAATATGTTGTTCTTTGTTTAATTCTATCTAATTGTAGTGAGTATTTACTATAAATAAAATTTAAAATAAAAACTACAAAAAAGTAAACATGTAATCTTTATTTGAAAATTGGAAGTTATGGATTATAGATATTAAAGAATATAATAATTTATAAATGAAATATGTTTTACTTTATGTAAGGTTTGTTATGTATCAATAAATTAAGCTGGACGTATAGTTTTTTCACTTAAAAAATGTACACAAGCTACTACAAATTTAAATTAGTTTTCATTAACCTTTACAATTAAAATATCAATTTTATTTTTCTTAAAAAAAAAAACAAAAAAAAAAAACAGGAGTTGAATTAGATAATGAGCTTTGAAAATACAAGAGCTAGAAGTATTTGATTTGCTGTTTCAAATTATACTTGTACATATGGATTGTTTTCTTTTAATTATATTAAGTTAATAATATTTTGTTAGACACGTTTAATATGTCCTAAGCATCATTAAAAATAAAGCAAACATGAATATGCAAGCTCAGACGATCTTATGAATCTTCAACGAAATGAAAAATACCCTCTTCAAGCGCATTAAGCTCCTCCTACATCGTCTCAGGCAGTCGACCAATCACTATTCAATATCGCCTCCAATCGTTCTACGCATGATGGTTTGTAAAATCGCAGCCCTGTTACTGCAGATACACGAGAACAATGGGAAGATTGGCTCCAAAGCTTCGAATGGTACGCGGAAGCAGTTTCGCTTCGAGAGGTAAGAAAGTACAAGTGGCTACTTTTATTGCATGTATAGGCCGTGATGCTCAACAAATATTCAAAACCTTTGCCTTAGAAGATGACGAAAAAGAAGATTTACAGGTCATCAAAGATAAATTTCAAGGATACTTTACGCCGAAAGTAAATTATACATTCGAGCGGTATAAATTCAACCAGATACATCAAAAGTCAGGTGAGTGCTTTAAAGATTTTTTAACTCGTCTTAAAATACAAGCATCTCGCTGTAAATTGGGTACTATGGAAGAAGAATTACTTCGCGACCGAATAGTAGTTGGAATCGACAATAACGATGTTCGCGAGAAACTGTTAAGTGATCCAGAACTTAACTTAGATAAAGCAGTACAAATTTGCCTCGCTGCTGAAAGTGCTTCCCTGCAACTAAAAAATATTGTTAGTGATAGCAAACCCGATTCATTAATTTCAAGTATTTCCAGTAAATTCGCGAAAGGGCAGAAAAACAATCATTCGAAAAATAAGTTAAACCTGAAAATCGCCAAATATATTAATGATTGTAGAAATTGTGGCTCTTCCCATAAATTGAATGAGTGCCCGGCTTTTGGCAAAAAATGCAATATATGTCAAAAACTTAACCATTTTGCTAAAAATTGCAGATCAAAGCAAAAATATAAAGTCCAGGAAATAGAAAGAATTGAAACAATGGCTGATGAAGACAACTATGTCATTGGAGCAGTAGACGCAAATAATAATGACGATTGGTTTGAAACAGTTGTTATTAAAAATAAATCCATTCCCATGAAATTAGATACAGGTGCGCAGTGTAACGCTATGCCGTATAAAATAGCTAAAGAACTAGGGTTGAAAATAAATCCCTCAACCGTCCGCAAACTTCTTACCTATTCTGGCCATGCCATATATGTTGCGGGAGAATCGATAGTTCCCTGCAAAATTAAAAATAAAGAAATACAGTTACGGATAATTATCGCACAAGGTGGTATAAGCCCAGTGTTAAGTCGCAAAACATGCACAGAAACAGGCCTGATTCAAAGAATAGATTTAGTAAAAACACTAGAAGAAGAATTTCAAGAACTTTTTCATGGAATCGGCTGCATTAAAAATTTTGAATATACAGCAGATTTTTCCACAGAATGTCCCCAAACTGACATTAAACTCCCCAGAAGAATTCCATTTTCTCTTCGACCATTAGTAAAGAGGGAACTTGACAAAATGGTCCAGGATAAAATTATAAAGAAAGTAGAGGAAACAACACCCATAGCTAATCCAATGGTCATAGTAAAGCAAAAAGCAAAAATAAGGATTTGTATTGATCCGTCAGAAGTTAATAAAATTTTGCTGCGAAGGCATTATCCTTTAAAAACGCTTGAAGAAGTTACTGCTAATGTGAAAGGCTCCAAATACTTCACAAAATTAGATTTGAAGAAAGGCTTCTGGCAACTAAGAGTTTCACCCGCCACACAACCTTTTTTCACGTTCACAACACCCTGGGGAAGATATTCTTTTCTGAGAGTCCCATTTGGCATAAAGACAGCTCCAGAAATATTTCAAAACCATATGACTAAAATTCTTCAAGGCATTCTAGGTGTAGAAAACTCGATGGATGATATTCTAATCCATGCACCAGACATAAATACCCTCCGGTCCAGAACTAGAACAGTTTTTGAAGCCCTCAAAGAAGCAGGAGCAAAGTTGAATCGAGACAAGTGTGAGTTTGAAGTGCAAAAAGTGCAATTTCTTGGACACGTGCTTACTCCTGAAGGTATCACGATTGATCCAGATAAAGTCGCAGCTATTGAACGAATCAAAACTCCGTCCAGTAAGAAAGATTTGCAAAGACTACTTGGAATGATACAATATCTTCAGAAATTCATACCTAACTTGTCAGATAAAACCCACAACATGAGGCTGCTGTTGAAGAAAAATACCGCTTGGGTTTGGGACAAACAATTAGACCAAGACCTCTGTGAAATTAAAAATTTGGTGAAAGCATCTCCTACTCTTACATACTTTGATCCGAACAAAAGTTTTACAATCTCTGTAGATGCCAGCTCTTACGCTCTCGGTGCTGTTTTACTACAAGAAGGCAGACCCATCGCTTATTCATCCACAGCTCTAAATTCATCACAACAGGCATATCCACAAATCGAAAAGGAGGCCCTAGCCATGAAATTCGGGTGCCAGAAATTTCACTTGTACATCTACGGAAAAGATGTGGTCATCGAAACAGATCACAAGCCTCTAGAATCTATTTTTAACAAGACCATCGATCGAATTCCCCCAAGACTCCAAAAGTTATTCTTAGAAGTTCAGCAGTACGGACCTAAAGTCAAATACAAATGTGGTAAAGAATTATATGTAGCAGATTTGCTAAGTAGAGATTGCCACTACCAAGATTCTTTAGAAAAAAGCAATCTTCAAATCTTATTTGCAATTCCAACTACCAATGAAGGTTTAAAAGCTTTTTAAGAATTCACAAATACAGATCCAGAATTGACGCTAGTAAAGCATTTTATTTCAACAGGGTGGCCCCCAAATAAAGATTGCGTACCAAATTCATGCAAGAAATACCTTCCATTTGTCGATGAACTATCCGTTCAAAAAGATCTAGTTTTGAAGGGACTAAGAATCATCATCCCAGAAAAATACAAATCTACAGCACTAAGGAATCTCCACGAAGGACACTTAGGTATATCAAGTTGTCTGAAAAGAGCTCGCGAATGCATGTTTTGGCACGGCATGTCGCAAGACATAATTTCTATAATAGAAAACTGTGAAACCTGTCAAAGAACTCGGAGAGCTCCACCAGACGAACCTCTGATTCCAAAGGAAATTCCAAAACTGCCTTGGGAAATTCTCGCGTCCGATGTCTTCACATTTCAAAGTACAGATTACTACTTATTACTGATAGCTACTCAGGCTATATAGATTTTAAACTCTTAAAGGACATGACAAGTAAATCCACTATCGAAATTCTGAAGGATTGGTTTAGCGTACATGGAATACCAAGAATTCTAGAGACTGACAACTGCGGCAATTACAAATCTTGGGAGTTTGAATCATTTTCTCAACAGTGGATGTTCCACCATCAAACATCTAGCCCCTTATATCCTAAAGGAAACGGTTTAGCTGAACGTGCAGTCCAGACAGCAAAGAATCTCCTCCGAAAATGCAAACTCTCTGGTCAAGATATCAACATGGCCCTCTTGAACTTTCGAAACACCCAGAGATAACCTCGGATCACCTGCCCAAAGATTGTTTGGCAGAAGAACGAGAACTACAACTCCTATAAGCGAAGATCTCCTAAAACCTATGCTCATACAAAATACATCTGAACATCTTGCTGAGGCCCGTTTAAAGCAAAAGTATTATCATGATGCTCATGCGAAATCAACAGAAAGTTTGCCGCTCCAGCCTAATCAAAATGTCATGCTTCGAAAAGCACACAGAAATTGGATCCCTGCTAAGATAGATTCTCAAACTGCACCCAGATCCTACAACGTAGTTACTTCATCTGGCACATTAAGACGCAACTCTAGTCACATAAAGCCAACTGAAATTAAATTCAACATAGAGAGGAAGAGGAGTCTACCAATGGATGCAGGAAACTCAACACTCCCAGACGAACCATCCAATCCTTCTCCCACACCTGACTCGTCCAGTTCTGTCGCTCATGATGCTAAACACCATCCCGTCACTTTCACCACAAAATCCGGCAGAGTCGTCAAACCAGTAAAGAGACTTGATCTCTAACGTGAACACAGGATGATAGATACGAGCTTAACTTTCTAAGGAAGGGAGATGTAATAACTGTAACCGTAGTTATATCATCCTTGTATTAATCGTAATCGTTTGTATCGTACTTGTTCGTTGTTTATGTCAATAAATGTCGTCTTCCGTGTTCTAAGCTTCGGCTATTATTAATTACAATATACAAGTTATCACAGAAAGGGTAACGAGAAAAGGGCGAGGCTAACGAAAAAGACAGGCTACCGCGGTGCATTTCACTTATCTTTTTTTTACAGACCGCTCGAGGCTAACGAAAAAGAAAGGCTACCGCGGTGCTTTACGCGTATAATTTTTTACAGACCGCCGGAGTCACGTGATGCTCGAATGCACCAATGCATGTGTTCGAAGAGAGCCTCACGTCACTCTAGCGGTCTGTAAAAAAAGATAAGTGGAATGAACCGCGGTAGCCTGTCTATTTCGTTAGCCTCGAGACCGCTAGAATGACGTGTGCTCTTTTCGTACACCTGCATTGGTGGATTCGAACATCACGTGACTCCCGCGGTCTGTAAAAAAAGATACGCGTAAAGCACCGCGATAGCCTTTCTTTTTCGTTAGCCTCGGGAAAGGGCAACTGACGTCACTGTTGATTCAATTACGGTTGGTTAACATGAAAAACCTGTTTGTTTTTTATGACACCTACTGTGCACACGAAATGAGGAAATTTGATTGGTCAACGTTAAACTGGTCTTTAATATGATTGGCATACGTCGCCATGACGATTCCTGTAATGATAGCTACGACTAAGGCTAAGGCTACTAATATACCGGGCTGACTCACGCCTCCATTTAGTTGCTCAAGCGGACGCCTGACTTGGCGTCTTATCGCGTAGATGGCGAGTGAATTTAGTTACTTAATCACAAGCAAAAATATAAGAATAAATAGCTAAGATATTTAATAGCGCCATACAATAAAGAGTAAAAAAAAACAACATGTAATTATGCTTTTGTATAATAATATATTAAATTTAAAAATTCATTTTCATCAATTAACATTTATTGCTTTGTTTTACATGAATAATTAAGAATGACAATATAAATTTAACTAATTCTAAATTTGATTTAATGTGAAAATATACATTCACATACATTGGACTCTTATATTTTTATTACTTTCAGTATGAAGGTAAGTTGTGATATAATTTGTTATTAATAAAAGAGTCTTAAAATGCTGATATTCTAGGGAATAAATTTCGTATGTTAGATATTCAGTTTTTACAATTTAATCGCATGTAAAATAATCCTTATTAAAAAAAATAATAATAATGAAGAATAAGAACCTTCCGCGTTTCGAATAATTTCTGTTTTTTTTAATGTTATCTCAATCTCTCTCAATTCCCCCTCCCCCACATCCCTACAATCCAAAAAATTCAACCAACTCAGTACGTAAAAGTTTAAAAATTGTAAAACTTATAATTTTTTTTGTCTACTCATTTATTATTTTATTGCAACAATAAATAACCAATTATTTAAATTCCCCCTTTTCGAAATTACGATCTCACCTCCTCCCCTCTGTTCTCAAATCCAAAGAAACTCTGACATATTTCTGTATTCATTTTTGTTCAAAAACACATGAAAATAGCAGATGTTCTTAAGATCTTTCAGAAAATACTGTCAAAGTGGACGGTTTGAATCGAATTCCTGACGTGGCAGCGCGAGAAAGGGAAAAGCTTGTCGTCACGTGACAATGATCGCTTATTACTCGATAAGTAATTTATTTGTCAAAAACTAGAATTCTATTCTAGAAACTATTCTAAACTAGAAACTTCTATTCTAAACTAGAAAGCTATTCGATTCCAAATCGCTTCAATAGTGAGTTCTGCCAATTTTATTCCTTTTCGTTTAAAAATGAGTCAGAAAATATGTCAAAGTTTTGCGCTCTTGAGCAGGGAATTTGAGAATCACTTTAAACAAAATGTTTCATTTTTATTTTTTTCTGCCCTATTTGTAATTTTATAACAACAGTAAATAAATAATGAATCGTCAAAATTTCCGCTTCCCTCCAAAAAATTAATAAACAAATTGCCACCCTCCCCCCCCCCAACCTCTTTTCTGCCGCTAATAAAATTAAAAATCTTTAAAATAAATAAATAAATGAATAAAAGTCTATGTGTTTATTATTTTTTTCAAATAATAAATATATAATTATTTCAATCACCCCCCCCCCCCCCGCGCGTGCAGAATTCAAAGTGTACAGTGGAAAATCTTTAAAAATTGATTAAAGAAAGTCCCTTTTCTTCACTTAACAACAGTAAATTAATTCAACCATCTAAATACCCCCCCCCCCCCCCTCCGCCCAACCAAAAAATAAATAAGGTGAACTTTTTAGACATAGGTGTGAATAAGATTTTTCCTTTCTCTTTAACAACTAGGTTTTTCTCATCCCTGAGAAATGTCTGGTACAATAAGGAAAGGGCATGTTTACAAACAAACACTCCCGTCAATCAATCTCCCCCTCTTCTAACCAATCAGGCAATCTCGTCCCTGTTCATACACCAATCAAACCATCTTTTGCCCTGAGGCTAACGAAAAAGAAAGGCTACCGCGGTGTAGGGCCACTAGATATAGTAATTGTAGAGGCTCTACCGCGATACTCCAAAGTGTATACACTTTCAGCACTTCCTTGGCGAAAAATATTTCGCCAAAGGATTTGGCGCATTTGCCCATAACAATGCTACAAAGTGTATACAGTTTTGACGCTGTTTTGTTTATATATTTACACAGAGATTGAGCTGCATGTGACGATATGGATATTTTAAAAATAGATTTCCGCTCTGTTTTTGATTATTTTGATAATTTCGTTGCGCTATTAAAGAAAAATGCTTAATATCATAAGTTAAATAGAAGAAGAGTCATCGTTTAGTTTGCATTTGCAGTTATTTTCAGTTGTGTAGCTGCCGTGTGTTTCGCGTATTGGAGTGATTATTTTCTAAGACTTATCCAGTATAAAGGGAAATATGGACATTTTCTTTTCTTTTAATTCAATTTTTGAATTAATTGGCCAGCTGGTGTCACTTTTGAAAGTAGAAGTTTAATTTCTTCTTCTGCTTTGAAAGTGTGCACTTGCTAGCCAGAAATTTTACTAATGGAGTAATATCACATTAAAAAAAAAAAAAAAAACAGTCAGAGAGCAATAAAGCAATTTCAGGTTTGGTAAGCACTGAGTTTTTTCTGTCCATTTATATGTATTTCTTATGAATAACTCTGAGCACCTGTGTATTATTCTGATGTGTTTGTGCATATTATAATAACATTAAACAGTTATATAACATATCTGTTTACATTTAAAGTTTCAATGCTGGTATCCATTCAAAAAATAAAAGTGATTTCAATCTATTTTATTAATGGGAGATTTTCAAAATAACTGCCTGTTTAATGCTTTATACTTTGAACACATATTCCATTAAAATATATTATATAGGGTAGATGTGCCAGTAATGGACACCCTTAAGGAATTTTTAAAAAAATATATTTTTTAATTAATAGTTATAATTATTATAGCCCACTTTTTAAAATATTATATTAATCTATCAACATTATTTAATCAATCTCATAGTCTCATTTCCCAATGTGAATCAAAATTTAATTGTAAATAACAGAAATGTATCAAAACACCCAAAATTCCAGTAATGGACACCCTCTCTTCCAGTAATGGGACACTCTCTGTTCCAGTAATGGACACCCCACAAAAAATAATAGATAATTGATTTTGTGATTGTATTTAAAACCAAAATTTAATGAAAGCATATTAATGAAATAAAATAGTCATTTTCAAATAAATTTAACAATTAGGATATCAATAATTAATAAAATATTTATGAGACTGATTCACTGTTTAAATTAATTATTGTCATTATCATTTAAAAAAAATCAATATTTTAATTATTTTAGATAGAAGGTTTAAAATACTAAATTTTAAAGAATTATATTTATCAAATTATTAAGTCATTGAGGGGGAGAGGGGAGTTTAGAAGGGTTAGTTAAAAAAAAAAAAATTTAAGTGTCTTGGTGTACCAGTGCATGGAATCATATTTATTTTTATTCTTAACAGTTAAACTTCCTAAAACTGCTTTATATATTACTTTTAGCAATTTGTATAAAATATACCAAATAAATGAAAGTGTAGGTTGAATGTTTTTTATATACTAAATAAAATTATTTCAAAATAAAATATCAGAACTGACATTTGAGCCCCTTGATCTGCAGATTTACTACTTTCATTGCTACTTTAAATTTAATATTATAGTGATTTTTTATGTATGTAGTTCTTTTGTCAGAGATGAATAATGAAACATTTAAGACAAAAAATAATAGATTTTTAAGAACTTGTGCGATTTAAAAAATTGTCCTTTTTTAAATGGGGCGAGTTTGAACCCCATGAGCCCCTCATTTTCCCATGCACTTAAAGATTATTCTCTGCTTCCTGATGGGTGTTGATTGCCACATTATAAAATATGCAAGGTACAGCTTACAAAAAAATAATTTGATAACAATCTTAAAAAAAATTATTAATTACATGAAATTGATAAAAACAGCTATTTATATAAAAAAAATATATTATTACATTCTGGTAAATGAAATTAAAAAATTATATTTGATTACTTAGCTTTTCACTTAAATAAAAAAAAATATGCACTACGGACATTACTGAATTTGCTTTTTCAGTGTGTCCATTACTGGAAATTGACTAATTAAGCATTCCAATAAAGGACCATGGTCGTAAAACCTGAAAAATAAATGAAATTTTATAAATTGCCATTGGTATGTAAAATTCAAAGTTTTCTATTATTGTCTAAACGAAAACATGCAATTTTTTCAAGAAAATAAAAAATATATGAATTGTTTAAGTGAAGCCAGCTCTTAGCATGTTCATTAAGATTTTCACAGAAAATCTGTGGAACTGTGAAACATTATTTTCTGCTTCCTGATTGGTTTGATTAAGAGTGTCAACAATAACCTAGAATATAAAACAAGCAAGGAGGACAGGAATTATGAAAAAATATATAAAAGGCTAAATTTTTATTGGTTATTTTTTTATAAATCAAAAACTTTGAAAGTGGCCCATTACTGGAAGGGGGTCCATTACTGGCACAACTACCCTATATATATCCTTTGATATGGTTATAACATAACATAATTACATGATAATATGGTTCATGGTTTGATATGGTTATAACATAACATAACACAATATATCACGCTATGTATAATAAAATGTATTAATTTACGGTTTACGTGTAATTTGCTAACTACAGTAATCTAACACTCAAATACTTAAATGCATTTAAGTATTTGAGTGTTAGATTACTGTAGTTAGCAAATTACAGAAATTTAAAATTAAAACATCGATTTACCAAAGTTTTTTATAAATCTTTTTGACTAGTTTAAATATATAAAAATACAAATATTTCTTCTAATATATATTTATATAATAGTTTAAAAATTAATATTAATGTCTTTTCTATAGTCTTTAGACATCTCATGAGTATTATAATTATTTTACAAAACCTTTTGTATCTGTAATTGAAAATAAAGCTAGAGGAAGCTTTATTGTTCAGGGGTCGATGCAGGTTTTTTTCTTGGGGCCCATTTTGTGAAAAGTAAAGGTTATTTTTGTGAAATTTATTATATTTTTTTGAAAAATAACATTTTACAACGAAAGCTGAAATCCAGTTAATCAAATTCGAACCAAGCATTTATAAATAAAAACTTTTTTAAATCCTTTTGCTGAAGTTTTCCGCTCTGGTGAACTTGTTTGTTTACAAATTACACATTTTAAAACATCACAAAATAATAAATAAATAATAAATAGTAAGTTTTTATGGAATACAATTTTGTGAAGGTACCCATTTTATCAAATTGATTTTTGTGAAGGGGTCCATTTTATTAAATAGATTTTTGTGAAGGGACACATTTTATTAAATAGATTTTTGTGAAGCGACACATTTTATTAAATAGATTTTTGTGAAGGGACCCTAAACAGGCCCCAAATTTTTCCTGGATCAACCCCTGTTGTTCTTTATTTAATGTAAACAAAGTGTGGCAAAATAATAGTAGTGTTAATGAAAACAAAATTACTACCTTAATTTATATTTATTGAAAAGTTCCTATAAAATAGTAAGTATTTTTATTACCTTTCATGAGTATTAGCTATATATTTAATTACTTATTTATCCAATTATAATTATGTTAATTAGATACTTTTGACTATAGGATCATTAGGCCTAACATTATCTTCCTTCGAATGACGTTTTTCTTGGTCAAAATTATTTTTAAAAAACATTCAGTTTTTAAAAGTAACCTCAATCAAAATCACCAGTTATTAACCCCCCCCCCCCCCCTGAAACATTGAGAAACTCATAAAAGATCAGCTTTCTTTCTGAGTGTTAACCTTCAAGAAAGCAATAATACAACCATTTGTTGCATTTAAACCAAATTATCTGTGTAACAGTAATCATAAAGTGGTAGTTCATTTCAAAATGACTCTAATATATAATTCTATTTAGATGACAAATAAAATTGTTTTAAAATATGTTTTGTATGTTGCATGTTACCTCTTTTTAAAAGAAACTTGGGTACTTTTATGTTAGCCAGGCACAGATAATAAATAGCTAAATATTGTTCCCATCACTATCATTTGTATTTTATTTATTTCATATAAAATATGAACTTTTCACTCATTTAATTTAAAAAACATAAAAAAATAGAGAATACCACAAATAAAAACATTTTTTTTCAACACCAAATCATTGTTTCAAATTTAATATTTTCATATGCAAAAAATAGTAGCTGCTGTTGGTGAAATTTGTGTAGGCTAATATAAAAGTACCAAAACTTTCGTGTATAATTTTATGCTTATTATTGCAGTATGATTACTTAATACTTCCTTTATTGCTAATTCAGGATTCTATCATATATATAGTTTTTGCCATTCAAGCAGGGCCGAAACTAGTTTTTTTTTTCACATGGGGCAAACATGGATTTTTCTCCCTCCTTCCAAACCTTCCTCCGCAAAGTACATTTACAAAGAGAATTTTACTACGTTTCTAATAGATGACTAATTTAAAATTAAAATTATGTAATAATAAAATACAAATTGTCAAATATTTATTCATTAAAACCTGTGAAAACTGAATCGAAAGGAATAGGAAAAAATTATGCTTTATACAGGTTTCAGTCTTAGCAGGTATAATTGAAGTTTTTGACATAACAGTTTAAACTGTCAAAAACCTGCCAACTGGTTTCGGTCTTAGCAGGTATAATTGTTGGAGTTCTTTCTGTTAGTACCATGTAATTGTTTCATTTAAGACAACATTCCATTGTAGAAATATTTCATTTTCCCAAATGATACTGTAATTGTAGTACAGTAGAAAGCCACTAATCCGCAAAGCTTGGTTCCAAGTGTTGTGCGGATTGGAAGCTTTTTGCAGATTACAGGCCATGTCTATTTAATCTTTGTTTACATTTTTTTTAATTCTTATTTTGGACAAATTTAGATTGCTAATACTAAAAAATAGATAAATTACACATTTTAATATATAGATAAAGTAATAACTATGTAAAAAATAATTTATTATTTTTTAAATTTCTTAAATATGGCATCAATTGTTGTCTGTTTTAAGACATTTGGTTTATAGTGTTGAATTTTATCTTTAAGTAAGAGTTCAAAAGCAATATATATGTATTTTTTTATGTGTTTTTCAATTTTATAATTACGATTTAATGAAAAAAAATTATAAAATATATTGTCTAAGTAAGAATTTTTTATCATTAAAAAAAAAAAAAAATCACAAAAGCTCAAATTATATTTTACAAGTATTGTATGAAGAAATGAATATTTAAAATAATATACTAATTAAATGTGCTTTCATTTTAAACTAAACTATAAGAAAGAATGTTATATGATATATAATACTATATATAAAGATAAGAAAAATGTTAAAATTGGTGAAAAAAAATTTCAAAATTCAAAATTTTGTCACCATTGAAGCATTTTTCAAGAATTAAATTTCTTTGTTTACATTCATAAATTGATTACGGATTACAGGTTCGCGGATTAGTGGCTCTCTACTGTATTACAAATTATTAGAATTAGAATTGAAGCATTTAAAATCATAGTGATTTGAGTCTCATTGTCGTAAGAACTCAAAGACCAAGATATACTGTGGGCATAACAATGAATTCCATTACAGCAAAATAAAATATCGTTGTGTAATATCCACATCAGTTTCATGGAACTGTCAATTATAATGCTCTTCCCAGTGTTGAAACCCTGGAGCATTGAAATGTCCCCTCTGGATGATTTAAGATTTTATGCTTTTAATGGTTAAAAAGTGCAATTTCCTTCCCCCGGAACTGTACAATCCCCCTCCCCCAGAGCCACAGAAATCCCTACCAGAAAAAAATGTCTGAATTCAACACTGGCTCTTCCTATCCATAGACTGATTGATATGTCTAGATACTTTCCTGAGCCTAATGCTAATTTTCAAAATTATGTGCGACTTCACAACAAAACAACAACTATTATGTTTTTATTTTGTGAACTTTCCACCCCTTAGTTTTTCATGTTCTGGGTAGCTGCCTGATCTTGCACTTTCTACAGCCGAATCTGGATAAAAAAAATGAGACGGCATTTTTAAGTTGTCACCTAGGGTAGAAAAACACCTTGAAATGGAAAGAGACAAGATTTTTTTTTTTTTTTTAGTGGTGGTGGAGTGGGGTATAAATGCAATATAAAATTTTATTAGTTATTGGTTCGGCCATTTTTGTTCAGGAGAAGTTCATTCAAGTTTTAGTACCTAATTTTTATAAACTCTGAATCTTAAAATATTATCTATTCAATTTTAATACACCTTATAAACCTTCAGAAAATTAATTTTAAAACAGAATGCAATGTAAAATTTTATTAGTTATTGGTTCGGCCATTTTTGTTCAGGAGAAGTTCATTCAAGTTTTAGTACCTAATTTTTATAAACTCTGAATCTTAAAATATTATTTATTAAATTGTAATACAACTCATAAACCTTAAGAAAATTAACCTTTTATATTTTTTGTCACCACAAATATATTAAATACAGTATAGAACCATTTATCCAGAATGGTTGGGGTCAGCTGTAGTTCAGATAACTAGTTAGGCATTAAAGCAACATCCATTTGATCAGATTTTAAAATACATGTGGCTGTGTCATTGTCTCTGATTTCAAATTAATTCTTTGATTGCACAGATTAAGAATCAGATTCAATCAAGATCAAAGATTAATCTGAATCTGGTTTCTGGATAAACAATTCCATACTGTATTAACATTTACATAAGTCAACTAAATACAGTAAACTCTGTCTAAGGCAGAATCGATTGGGACCGAGAAAATTTTCCATGGTAGACAATATTCGCCTTATGCAAACAGCCCCCTCCCCCGCTCCAAAAAAGAGTAAATCGTATATTTTTTTACACTTGTAACCTTTCAGTACCATTTTTTAAAAGGAATTTTTTTTTTAATTAGACTTGTTATTAAATTTATTATTTCAAAAAACACTTAAACACAAAAATAAATATTACCAATACAAAATTATTTCAAATCTGAAATTTAATGAAAATCATTTATTTAACAAATACAATTACATATTTCACATAGTAGTTTATAGAATTAAAAAGTAATCTTTTATCGATAGTTGTTTTTTCTTTTGGTTTACATGCATTCTTCAGTAAGACATTGTAAGTCTGTTATTATCAGTATAATTTCTTTGATAAGGCGTCTTGATATGTTTGAATTACATTGCTGTCTTCAAGGTTTTCAGGATCGTGGTCATCTTCATTTACACTATCATTTTTCACATCCTGTTAAAGCTCTGTCAAAACATCCACGAATTGTTAGCTGTGCACACTGCACTGAAAAAAAAAAAAGACTGGGTATGAGTCAGAAAGTTGTCACTTTGAACTTGAGTACAATCTTAAAGCATAATATATTGTACTTTAGAAAATACATATATTTTCATAAATGTGCATTCTACTAGTAATAATTACTTTTAAATGCAAATTTACATGGGAAATAATGGAATAAGAAAGAATTCCTTAAAATTAAAATAGTTAACGTTCTTTTGAATTACAAAATTTAATTAAAATGCTCAACCGAGAGTATGACATATATGTATGTTTTAAAGTTTCATAAACCTTTCATTTTTAAAAAGTCCTTTTTTTCGCCTGATGCAAAATTATGGTTTCAGTGAGCCGTGTCAGTGGGAAACTTGCCAAGGCCACCAAATGAAATTCTGTTTCAAAAATCCAAATGAAACTATCTTCAAAAATTGAACTTAGTTTTGGGGCTTTTTACAGTTTTGCATGAATACTAAATTGCAGCATTTGTTTAAAAACTGCAAATAAGTGCTTCAATATGTGCGCATCCTATCTGCACATACTCAGGATTAGCAATCTTTTGCTGATGCAAACATTCACTTTTGCATTAGTTATATACTGAAATTTTTCATTTTGAAGCATTTTCCATTATTAGCATAAAACAAAGTTATTCTAATGAGTTATAGCCAATTTAAATACAAGTGGTTTTAGCTTTTGACTAGACACAAAAATAATTTTAAAATGCAAAATACACTCTTGATTGTTCTAATGTTTCTTGAGCACCCCCTATTGTTTACTTCTAGCTACAGCCCTGATTGTATAGTGTTTTGAACCTGTCCAGGCATGTTCTATTACCCCTTACAGTTTGGCCCATGAATTCTGTATACATTATATATATATAATATGAATGTCCAAAATATACCAAACATCTACATCTAAAATGATTATAACATCATAAAACTTGGCAATAATCTTGGTCATCGCTATTTTTAACAAGGAAAATTCATATTAAAAATTTTGTTAAATTTTAATACATTTTTTGATAATTTGTAAATATTCTGGATAGAAATCACTCAAAGACAGATTGCCAAAATGGTGATTTTCTTGTGTCACACTGAGTGTCTTCCTAAACATTTTTTAGAAAAAAAAACCCACAAATTTACCTTTCAGTGGACACACAAGAGTAAGTACATGTCCTTTTTTTTGTACAATAGTTACGCTTTCACAAATGCAAGATATTTAATAATAGTAAAAAAGTGACAAGTTAGAAGAAAATCATAGTAAAAATTGAATTTTAACTTCCATGCCATATGTGAATACAGTACACTCCCTCAAATACATGCAATTCAGGTCCAGAGTTTACAGAGATTTCTGGTCACTGTTTTGGTTATATTTTTTAAAACAGTAATTTGAATGTAATAATGCACTCGAAATTATAATGAATGCAACTGTAAGTTTCAATCTTTACATCTGCAACAATGTGCGAATTTTAAGAAATCCACTGTATATAGTGTAAGAACTATCATAATTGTAAAATTAAAACTGTAATTGCTGAAAAGTTAATTAAAAAAGCTTATATCGAGCATACTTTTATTTAGGGTTTAAAATTGATGAAATAAATAAATGTATATCTCACATGATAAAATATATGTATTCACATTCTACTTGGGCCTGAAATAAGAATGGGCAACAGGTCCCCCTGGGTTGTGCTACAATTTTTTATTAAGTTCAATAAAAATCTTAAGCAATATTAATAAAAGTGTGGTAAATCATACATAAGCAATAAACACATACTTTTGGCAAAGGTTTCTCCCTGCTAGATGAGTTGCTGAACAGAGCTTTCTTCATTTTACATTTCTTTTTCATTGTCTTCATAGTGTACATTTCTCCAGTAGTCAAAAATATTGCTTGCGTATAAAATTCAAATAGACTAATACACAGCAGGCAATATTTATTCAACATGTCACAATGCTGTACAGTGGCTGTTCCCATCAAAACACAAGAGTTAAGCAGCATCAGCTGTGGTTAATACTTTAGACGATGGCTCCTGGCAATGCCACATACTGGCATGCAAAATCTGTGGTGCGGAGAGTACTCTCAGTTGGAGGGAAAGACAAGTGCCACGCTAGGTCAGACTGCTGCCCACATGGTGTCTCGTCAAATTGAAGCTGCACATCTGGGTGAATCCAATGACTTCAGGACCTGGTCTGATGTCTACATCCTCCAATGGGCATAAATTAACAACAAAATTGAATCTAAAAAAAAAAATAAAATAAAAGTTTGGTTGAAAAAAAGTTTGAAACAGAAATATATTATAAAACTTCCATTTAATAACAATATACTAGATATGAAGTAGATAACCATTCCGGGATCTCTCTAAAATATTGTTTATTAAATTAAAATTTCATAATATATATATATTAATGAGTAAATCATAAGATTGCTCCACAACCCATATGTAAAGTGAGAAATAATTATCTTACAACTTATCACACACACTATAAAAAAAAGTGCCAGTTCTTCATTCAGTACACTGACCAGAAACTCAGATGAAGTAAAATAATGTGATAAATGTGCTAGCTATAAAAGCAAGCTATTGTTGGTATTCAAAACAGAGGCATTTAGTTATTAATTTATATTAGGTTTAATAATTCAAAAAGGGACTAATACAAATGATAATTTTATTCACTTTTAGCAGTTTTGTGTGCCAGTTATTTTTTCAAGAGTAAAATATTTACTGCTGTACTGTTATGCTTAGAAGCCATTTTGAAATTTTTTGATGTAATTTGGTTATGATAGTAAGAAACTTTGGATTATTCAAATAACAGGTGAGTTTTAGTCCATCATATTGCTTGCAACTCTTATTCTGAATAAATTTTCTATTTTCTTCTTTAAAATAATGTAAAATTTATATATTTTTTTGAAAAATAAGACCAAATAAGATAAAAGAATTAGACAGTTAGGCTTAACTAACAAAAAACAGCTATGGTAGATATACCAGTAATGGACACCCCTAAAGGAATTTCTTTAAAAAATATTTGTAATTAATAGTTACAATAATTACATTCTAGTTTTATTTATATTATATTAATCTATCAACAATATTTATTCATTCTCATAGTCACACATCCCAATGTAAATCAGAATTGTAAATAACAGAAATAAATCAATTCCAACAATGCATTCTCTGTTTCAGTAATGGACACCCAACAAAAAGTAACAGGTAATTGTTTGATGATTGTATTTAGAACCAGAATTTAATGAAAGCACACTGATGAAACAAAATAGTCATTTTCAAATAAATATAATAATTAGGATATCAATAATTAATAAAATATTTATGAGAATAATTCGCTGTTTAAATTAATATTGTCATTATTACAAGATCAATATTTGTCTTTTTTAAGTAGAAGATTACTAAATTTTAAAGGAATTAAATTTATCCAATTATTGTGACAAGGGGGAAGTAAAGGAGTTACTAAAAAAATGTTTTGGGGTACTAGTGAATGGAATCTTATTTCTCATCATTCTTAACAGTTAAACTCCCTGACACTACTTGGTATATTACTTATAGTAATTAGTAGGAATGTACCGAATAGTAAGTGCTTGGCCGAATACTTCTATATTTCAGGATTTGTAACTTTTTAAAAGTTAAATTTTAAAATAATTTTACATCATATTTAACACAAAGACAATTTTGATTAACAAAACCTTTTCACAATTAAATTTTTAGTTTTAAAACATTTTTAATTTAAAAAGAACTCCATGGCTTCTTTTGTGAACTGAAATACATCAATAAAATCTTCTAATATTCTAAAACAACTGTCCTCTAAAAAAAAAAATAAAAACCCACATTAAAATGTTTTCTGAGAAAAAAAAAAAAAAAAAAAAAAAAAAAAAAAAACTTAGTACTTTAAATATTTTACTAAAGTCAATTTTTTTTCCCGTTTTTATGCACCCTTTAGAATAAATAAAAATAGTTAAAAATACCTAAGGAATGCTTATTTAGTTGTAAAATAATTTAAACTAACAACATGAGCTTCATTTTTACAGATTGTCTTGTTATAATAGAATTTTAGAATGATCTATATAAATTTATAATTGTTTTTACAAAGTTTCCCCCAGACAGTTTCAGAAGGGTGCTGCACCCTGCCTGCCCTTTGGTTTACAAAATAGCACCCTTCTTGCCCCTCATAAAAAGAATTAGCACCCTTCTTGCCCCCTCCAGTAAAATAATTAGCACCCTTCTTGCCCTTAGTAAAAAAAGTGCCCTTTCTCCTTTTTGCCTAAAATATTTGCTTTCATAGTAAAAACTGACTCAATGTTGTCTTAAAAAGAGTGTTTTGACTTTGAAATATCAAAAGTGGTTTTAAAAATCAAAAGAATACATCTAACAATTAAAAAAAAGTGTCTTTAAGAATCTGAAAAGTGCCCTCAAAAATCCAAAAAGTGCCCTTAAGAATAAAAAAAGTGCCATTTTCTCACCAGCAGCACCCTGCCCCTTTTTAAACCTGGGGGAAACTCTGGTTTTTATGTTAAACCATTAATATGTAATAAAATGCTTCATTTTCAGCTGAGTTTGTCCACGGCTTTTCTGAAATCTTAAGGCTACGGCGCATGTTTTGTGACGTCACGATAGCAGTGCGGTTGCAGCAAGGGGAAAAAAAGAGCGGCAAATATAAAGCCGGAAGTTCTCTGTCTGTTGTGTTGGTGTTGTAGCTTATTCTTTTACAGTTGTTCCAATTGACTTATTAATATTCAATTAAAACGGTTATAATTCCTTTTTTATGTATCATCACTGGATTATTTTATTATGGATACTGTTTTGAGGTAAGTAATTTAAATTAATTTTTAAAAATCCCAAACATAAAACATGTGTATAGTACCAAACTGTACATCAAATTATTGGAGTAGTGAAAAAAAAACACTCCGTGTTTTTCATTCCCAAAAAACCTTATTTTAAAGTCTAAATGGTTATAAAATATACCTAGAAAGGATTATAGCCCAGGTGTAGTAAATGGAGTTGTTTGTGAAAAATATTTTGATACTGGTGATATAATTCACGTTGACAGTGTTAAGAGAAATGACGGCACTATATTAATTAACATGTGAAAGGGTTCGCCTGAAATTGAAAGAAGGGGCAATACAGACAATCTTTCCAAACTGTCCCAAATATTTAACAACAGAACCATTAAAAAGGCGAACAAATTCAGATGAGCATGAAAAACGTTTATTAAATATAGCTATCAACGAAAGGAAAATAACTTATGAAAATTTTCTTATGGATAATTGTCTTGATACCTTTAAAACCTCACTGACTTATTAAAAACAAAAATAAAGTTTTATGAAGATCAGAACTGGCAGGTAATAATTTCAAAAAACTACATTTTAATTGTTAACATAGCTAATAAACCAGTATCCAAAATAGGGTAGATGTGCCAGTAATGGACACTCTTCAATGTTTTTGGTTTATAAAAAAATAACCAATAAAAATTTATCTTTTATTATTTTTTTCATAGCTCCCTCTTACATGTTTTATAATCTGGGTTATTGTTGACACTTTTAATCAAACCAATCGGGAAGCAGAAAATAATGTTTCGAAGTTCTAATGTTTTTCAGTGAAAATTTTAATGTACATGCTAAGAGCTGGCTTCATTTAATAAATTTTTATATTCTTTATTTTCTTGCAAAATTTGAAGCTTTTTGTTTTGGTAGTAATAGAAAACTTTGAATTTTATATACTAATAGCCATTTATAAGATTTCATTTATTTTTAAGGTTTTAAGAGGGGTGTCCATTACACTGGGATGCTTAATTAGTCATTTTCCAGTAATGGACACCCCACGTAGACATTGCTAAAAATGCAATTTCAGTAATGTTTACAGTTTATAGTGCATAAAATATTTTGACTTAACTGAAAACCTAAATATTCAAATTTAATTTTTAAACTACACTTACCAAAATGTAATAACACCAAAACTTTTATTAATAGCTGCTTTTAAGTTATTTTATGTAGTTAATAAAATTTCAACATTTTATTCTTTTTTTTATGTATATAACTCTGCTTTGCATATTTTATAATCTGCAATCAAACCAGTCAGGAAGCAGAAAATATTGTTTAAGGGCGCAGTCAAAGAAAGGCTCATAGGGCTTAACCCCCCCCCCCATTTAAATAAAAACAATTAAGTTACAGGAGTTGTTAAAAATCTATTTTCTGTCTTAAATGTTTGCTTATTCATCTCTTACCGATTTTTTTTTTTTAAATATTAATGAAAGTTATAGTAATCACGAAACAAGTAAATCTGCAGATCAATGGCCTCAAACATCAGTTCTACAGTTTTATTTTAAAATATCCAACTCACAGTATCATTTTTTTTCATATTTGTAATATTAATTATTTCAAGTAATATATGAAGTAGTCTCTGGAAGTTTAATTGTTTAAAATAGTGAGACAAAACTGTAACTAATACTCCAAAACTTTTTTTTTCTAATTATTACCTTTTAAATCCCTCACTGTCTCAATAATTTGATAGCTGTGATTGTCTGATATTTAGTATTTTAAATTATCCGTCTATAATAATTAAAATATCGAACTTCTGATAATTACAATAATTTATGTAAACAGTGAATGATTATCACAAATATTTTATTAATTACTGGTATCCTAATTTTTTAATTTATTTGAAAATAACTATTTTGTTTCATTAGTATGCTTTTATTAAATTCTGGTTCTAAATACAGTCATAAAAATAATTATATTTATTACTTTTTATGGGGTGTCCTTTACTGGAACAGAGGGTGTCCACTACTGGAACAAGAGGTGTCCATTACTGGCATTTTAGGTGTTTTGATATATTCCTGTTATTTAAAATTTAATTTTGATTCATATTGGGAAATGAGACTATGAGAATGGTTAAATATTGTTAATAGATTAATATAATATTGAAAAAACTGGAATATAATAAATATAACTATTAATTAAAAAACAATTTTTTAAGAAATTCCTTAAGGGTGTCCATTACTGGCACATCTACCCTAATATGCTTCTTTGAAAATTTATAAGCATCTTTTTGTCACAGCCTACAATGATAATATTATTATTCGTTTGTCATCATTAAAATATATTTCAAGTCTAATAGTCTAAATTCTTTTTTCTCAAATTGACAGCTGTTTAAATGAGCTTAAAGCACTTTTGCATTGATAATGATATGATGAAATCACTTATAACTGGGGTATAATTAATAGTCTGAAATAAGTCATAAATTATTATTTTCAAAATTGACAGAATTTAACTTAATTAGAGATTCTGTATGTAATCCTAATTATATCTGTGTGTGAGGAAAACCTAGTATTGATTTGGTTAAAAATGCTCTATCCAGATCGTCAAACATTTTGTTAACTAATTATCTCAAAATAAAAAATCAAGACTAAAAAAATAAAAAACACAGAAAGAAATTTTTTTTTAAAAACATTAGAACAAAGTGAGCAACAAGGAGCCCCTTTGGCAAGGGTGATACCCTCACAATATAGTGAATATCAAATTATTAGGATCCTCACAATATTGTGATAATACTTAACGATAATGTACAGGATTTATAAACTCATATATATGAGTTCTGGGAACTCATTAGCCAGTTCTACTATTTGCTTTACAAATATAATATTAATATATAGTTGAGAAGTTTAGAAATGTCAATACTAAAATTGTTTGGATGTTTTGTAAATCACTTTTCAAACATTTATAGTTTTGCCTAATCGTATCAAAATTATGTTTTTATTTAAGCTGTCTGTTGAGAAAGGAGGAAAAATATTTTTATTAAAATAATAAATGCTTCTGCTATTCTTAATTTAGTAAATTATAGAAGTATTTTTGTCCGAAATTCATGTTTTCAATAAAAATGAATTTTATCTTTTTGGTTTATTGTATTACGTTTTAGGCGAATATCTTTTCTTCTTTTGTTTTTTCAACCGAAAAAAGTTAAAATGTATAAACTATTGAAAATAGTGTAGAAGGATTTTTAAATTTTTAATCCGCTTAAAAATGTTTAAAGAATTTAATTTAAGGCATCAATTAATTTTTAATATTTAATTTTAACAAATCATAATGTGATTGTTAATAAATTAAGTATGTTAATTATTTGGGTGTATTTATGTAATTTAAATGTTTAGGTTGAGAAAGATACTTAATTGTTTCATGAAACTCATTACTTACACATTTAACATAATACTTACATAAATATTAAATATATTTGTAATTAAAATATGTATATATCCTCGAAAAATGCTTACAATAAATAAATTAGATTTTAAGGGGGGGGAAAATATTGATATATTTCATTTGAATTTGTCTTTTTCAGCATTAAAATATATTAAAAAGAATTCAAATTCTCAACCCTAATTAATTACCTGTTTATACGACATATCCTCTGTATTTTTCTTACATATCTCATATATTTTTATATTAAAAACGTGTTTAAAAAGTTAATATTTACATATACATTAAATATTTTTATAATTAAGTAATATTTTTTTTTCGCTTCACAAATATTTAAGGTGAATAAATTTGATTTAAGGAGAAAAATATCTTCATATGTACTCCACTTGATAACATTTGAAAAATATTGTTTTAAATATATTAAAGTATCTCAATTAAAATAAAATTTAGCTCAAGTAATGGTGTATTATATATATGCGCCCTTCTTTATCTACTCTTTGGAAAGAAAAGCAATGCACTGCTACTGTGACGTCACACTCTCCAATTGGAGGAGGCGCCATAGCCTTTTCTGAAGGTAGCCGTGGTTTGTCAGGGGGGTTTTTTCCTTCTTCCTGGTAATAAGTTTTTTTTTTTTTTTTCCAAATTCTGGCTTAGTTGGCTGCCACTTTGTAATAAAGTAATAAAATGAAAAACATTAAAATCTTAGTCAAACAAGCTATAAAAATTTAGCAATATTTATTTATTTTTATTTTTTTGCATTCTTTATTAGGCTTTATATAGAGAAAATCTTAAAAAATGAGGTTTTTTAGAGGACAATATTTTAAAATCAAAAAGAAATTTTGAAAGACTATTTTACAGTCATATAGTGTTTTGCTTGCCATGAAACGAGTAAAAAAAATATTCAAATAGTGACAACTTAGGAATAAAGTTTCTGAATGTACCCAGAAGGGTCTAAAATGGATGATTATTTTCTGAGGTTTGAAATGTACAGAGTGTTCCTAAAATTTTAGAACAAACTCAAGGGAAATAATGCAGTCACAACAAACATTTTCTGTACAGGAAACCAGCATCGTTATCCATTTATTCAATCAAAAATACAGGGTGTTTCACTTCAAGCTGAACCTGAATTTTTGTTCACAACTTTAATAATAGTGAAGATATTTTAGCAAGATTTTCATCATATAAACATTGCTTCATATGAAATCATTGGAAGTGACTGAATTTTAGTCAGTGACGCAGTATATGTGTACTGCCAACTGCATTCTGAATAATGGAATGTCTAGCTTAGTGTTGTTTGCATGGCAAAAAAATTAATGTTAATCTACGGTTTTAAAAATATTTTTTAAAGCGTTTTCTTTAATAGGTTGGTTTGGCCGAATATCTTGATATTCGGCAAACCAAATAATTTGATATTCAGCCTAATCGAATATTCGGTAGGTAGTATGGCCGAATACATACTGAATATTCAGTGCATCCCTAGTGATTAGCATTACAAATATGAAATAAATGAAACTGTGTGGCTGAGTATTTCAAATACCAAATAAAATGATTTAAAAGTAAAACTGCAGAATTGACACTTTAGTTCTTGATCTGTAGATTTACTAGTTTATTTACTACTGTAAAATTAATTAATATTAAGTTGTTTTCTTTAATGCACAGTTTTGTCAGAGATGAATAATCAAACAATTAAGACAGAAAATAACAGAATTTTAACAACTTGTGTGACTTAAAAAATTATCTTTATGTAAATAAGGAGGGCTTGAGCGCCATGAACCCCTCTATTCGTTATGCCCTGTAATATTATTACTTGCTTCTTGATTGGTTTGGTTGATTGCCAGACTATAAAATATGCATAGCACGGTTTTTTTAAATAATCTAATTTGATTACAATGTTAATTTTTTTTTAAAATTACGTGATGTTAATAAAAGCAGCTATTTATTAAAAAATTTTGTTATTAAATTATGGTAAGTGCAATTTAAAAATTAAATTTGTTCACTTAGCTTTTCAATTAAATCAGCAGATTTTATACACGGTAGATGCTGGTCCTAAAACCTTAAAAATAAATGAAATTTTGTAAATTATCATTTGAATATAAAATTCAAAGTTTTAAATTATTGTCAAAACAAAAACATGCAATTTGTGCAAGAAAATAAGGATGCAAATCATTTTGCTTTAATAAATTCTACAAAGTATTTTGCTGGCCGAGACCAAGTACTCAAAACACCACTATTTAACATGTAACAGATATGTGAAACTAAAAAGTAAGCAATTCAGAAAATATAAACGCCGATAAGATAACTTTACATTCATTTGTGTTGGTATAATCATCACTGTCTTATCGCGAACAGCATACAATTTCTACATCTTAGAATTTACCTTACAAATAATATTTTTACAAAATTACAAGACACACATTGCAAATTCACTGACCTTTCTCTTCATACAGATGTTTCCTGTGACAATTTCTCAAACGGGTGAATATATTCCCCGCTACTTCAAAACATTTGATAAAAAGCATACTCATAAGTAAATCATAAATAAAAAAATATATTGTATAAATAAAATAAATCCCAGAAAAATACACGTGGACTACAGAAACGGCACGCAGAGACAGGGAGTTGCTAGGGTTGTAATATTGAATGTGCGCTGCGCAGTTTGCCATTGGCAATATTTCTGATTTTGCGGATTTCTTCACTTGGCGACAAGAGTGCTGAAAGTGTATACATTTTGGAGTATCGCGGCTCTACCGCGGTGCTTTAAACATATCTTTTTTTACAGACCGCGGAAGTCACGTGATGCTCGAATGCACCAATGGAGGTGTACGAAAAGAGCATCACGTCACTCTAGCGGTCTGAAAAAAAAAGGTAAGTGGAATGCACCGCGGTAGCCTGTCTTTTTCGCTAGCCTCGCTTTTGCCCTGAGTGACGTCAACTGATCACTCGAAGAACCGGTTTATTGTATACAAGTGATCTGGTTGGTGTAGCATTTGGCGAAGTTCTTCAATCCTGATCAATTCTTCTAGCATTTATAGACAAATTATTGCGCCTTTCTTCATTGATACGGATTCTAAATATTCTAAATCCATTCCTTGACAGATTAGGACAATTTTATGCGAAACAACAGTCCATTTTTAACGATTTTTTAACTCGATAATCATTTAAATGTTTCTCAACAATGGGCAACAAACGGTAAGTGGGCATCAAAATGCTTGATGATTCAGCCTGTTTTAAAGGAGCCCTAGCTACGACAAAAATATAGTGGTAGATTGGTTGATGGAACTGTTTGTTTGTAAACCTGCCCTTACCTTATTCTAGGCGTTGTACCCGCGCGCCGCCTGATCATCGGTTCTGAACAAAGCCAGTGGTACAGCGCCTAGAATATATATACGTGTGGAAATCTGCTACAAAATAGTACTAAAAAATTGAATCCAATAAATGTACAACGTTGCTGAAAAGATAACGATGGGATTACAGCGCCATTTGCTAGCGCTTCTAAACGTAAACATTGTATGTGAACGGAAACATTGTGAATGTTTCAGCTGGAATGATCGCCTTATTATCGTAGGAGCACCGTTGCACATTTATAGTCTACAACTTTTTAGCACTTTTTAAAGCATTACAAGGATAGCCGGTTTCCACACTATGTATTCTAGGCGCTGTAGTATGGGAGTTGCCAATCTGTGCACTTTTCATTCCAACTGCTACTCTCATCTACATCAACTATTTAGTCCATGGTTACAAACTGAAATAATTTTTTTTATCCGTAACTGTGATTGTGATCACAAACGCATCCTGTTAGAATTTTTGAGCGAACATAAACGGCATACCGCGTCGGGATAATTCTTCTGTAAAAGTTTATTATTAATAATAGCAGTGTTGCATCTTATTTTGTAAATATGATGAATTTGATGAAGGGGGTGTTTGGGCCCTCAATACCCTACCAGGATAAAATAATGTATATGACTGCTCTCGGACTCAACCATTCAATCGGTTCTGTAAGTATCACCATTCTTTGATTACTGGTGTTTTGTTATGTTTTTTGTTTTCACTAAGAAATCATTATCATCATCATACTGCAATAAATTTATAAATAGTTCATTTTTCTTAAATTTAATGTGTTTTGTACTCATAAAATGGATGGGTTATTTATTTTTTTTTTTACCTTTAAAGTTTTAGTTTGTTTCAGTTACTAAATGATTTTGTTCAAATATAATTTTTATAACATAAATGTTAACTATAATTTTTATATCTATCAGATTGTAGCATGCTTTTGAGAAAAACTGTATTTCTCTTCTAAACAGTGAATAGATTAAAATCCGTAGTTGTGAATTTACACAAACAATCAATTGTACCTACTTTATATGATGCCCCTATAATTAGTACAAACTGATTATTCCTGCTATTTAAAAATTATTGGATCTAATTTTCAATTTAAAATAACTACCTGTTTCTAGAATCCGTCAAATGATTATTTTAGCATTTTATTGTTGTAGTTTTACTTTTTTTTGTTTGTTTTTGTTTCAGCAGTTCAATGCAGCATTAGTTAAAAGAAATTGTGGGCTGATACTATTAAATTACTGATCTTATTGATAGCTTTATATATTTTGTGTCAAATTTATTTTGAATTTGACTCATTTGTTTATCTTAAAAATTTGTATAACATTATTTTGATCCCACGATGTCAACTAATAATAAGCACATTTCTGAGATTTTCATTTAACCCTTTTCTCTCTGGTGGGTGAATTTCTTCCCACTTAATATGCAAATGTCCCAATGACACCGGAATTTTTTATCATGAATTTATTGAAAAAAAGTAAATGCATTTGTTTGTGTACATAATAAGCTGAAAATTTTGTTTAAAAATTCTGGTGCCACTGGGACATTTGAGGATTAAAATTAAATGAAAAGGAATTCATCCACTAATGCAAAAAGGGGTTAAGTATTATAAAATTATTATTATTATTTTTTTAATTTTCAGTTTGTTACATAAAAGGTACTTGTAAAAATTCTTGGTACTTTTTTTTGGGTTAGCCAGGAGCCAGTGTTATATGTATGTATATAAACACACATACCCGTATATATAGGGGAGACCGACCGGTACACAGTGGACCACTTTTTCAGTTAACATTTTTTTTCTCTTTAACAGACTGACCGATCTGTATGAAAATATTTTTGAATATTCCTTAAACCTTCTTACATCCATCATAATTTTCTCACAACATAGTTTTCAATACATTTGTCAAAAAAAAAAAAATATATATATATATACTTGTAAAGTGGACCAGTGTATCCCGGAAGCGGGGTACACTGGTCCACCCACCGGGGTACAGTGGACCACTATTAGGTATTATCTAAAATACAATATAAATCTATTTTTCATTAATCTAATTCTTTTTTGTTGCCCCTTCACCCGCAAAACAACATAGTAATATAAATTTTGAAACACAAACAAAAAATTAATTGTATTTTGAAAATAATAACAGATTCAGACAGGAACAATTGCAATTTAGTTGAAGTTATTACTTAAGTACAAAAAAATCAGCGCACATTAAAATTTGCAAATGAAATTCCAAAGTACTCATGAGTAAGATTGAGACTGGAATTTTCAAGAAATAATTTTGTGTCTGAGAGCAACATTATGAAATCATTGACATCAACAGCAGATTCATCTAAAGTTTCGGGAGAAATAAACTGATTTCCATTCAATTTGCGTCTCATGAATCTTACTTGAATAGAATCATCAACAATACAGTTATATTTATCAAAGGCAGTAAATACAAAACAAAATATTTCTTACTATGTTAAATAAATTGTTATTTTTCTTTGTTTACTTTATTTTACAGTTAAATAACTACTTTTAAACAATATTTCTTTATAGTAAATAAGCAATTATTAAATATTTTGAACATTCTGCATTACAGGAGCAGAGTGGATCGTGGACCACTGTGCCCCAGGAGTGGGTGGTCCACTGTACCCCATGTTGAAGTTTAATAATCATATTAATATTGTTTATAGCTTTCTTTTAAACATATTAACTTTAAAGTTAAATAAAAACAAGTATCTTAGCTTTTTAAAAAAGCTGTTTTATCTTAATTATCTACAACCTTTAATTACTAAAAAAATAAAAATAGGATGATGAAAAATTTTACTTTTAGAAGCTCAAAACAACCAATCAGGAAAAAATAGTTCAATCTGAGCTAAACATATTTTCTGAAGGCTATAAATAATCAGTGCAGTGCTGTTGTCTATTAGGATAGAAGAAAAACTTAAAAAAAAATTAAATAAATGAAATATCAGGGGGTGGTCCACTGTGTACCGGTCTCCCCTATATATACACATACGTTCATATATGCGTGTATGTATAATATGTATATGTATATATGTGTGTGTATATGTATAATGTAGCTCATATTCAAAATATTAGAATAATTACTTTTTTTTACAAATTGAAAATATCGTTTGGTAGTTTAATGTCTTTTAATGCATGCAAACGATATTTTAATTAAGAACTTATTGTTGATTAAACTTATTTATTATCTTAAGATTAATATCATTTTTGGAAAGATTAATTGAAAAAAAATTATTTTGAAAAGTCAAAATATTAGAATATTTATTCAAGTGGTACAAAATATTAAAATATTTCACATTAATTCTCCTTTAATTATCACCAATTCATAACTGGTGGCATCATTGGATTAATTCAGACGATTTTGTTTAAAATCAGTATTATTTTTGCACTTTGTTTGCTTATTCGTCTTAAAATGAGTTGTGTGAGTGATATTCCTGAATCTATTAAACTTTGCATCGTTGATTTGTATCGGAACGGTACAAATTAGTGTTATATAGCGAATTATTTACATTGTTCGCAATCATGCGTTAGTAAAATACTAACACAATCTTAAAAAAATGGAAAATTTCAAAATAATCGCCGAAATGGCGGCTGAAAACCAAAAACATCTGCTAGAGATGACAACAGGAAACTGAAGCGTGTAGTTAAGAAAAACCATTTTAAAAGTGTGTGATTCCTGTACTGAAAATGGAAAGAAGGAGTTGAAGTACATTGACAACATTAAGACGTCTCCATAAATTTAAGTTTGAATCTTGTGTACCGAAAACAAAACCTCTCATGGCTGCAAAACAAAAGTGTATAATATTGAATTGGTGTAAATCAAGACGTTTATGGAGCAAAGAAGATTGGAAAAATATATTATTTAGTGATGGAAGTATGTTTTGTGTTTCATATGGTAATCAAGGTATTAGAGTTTGGAGAATGAAGCATAAAGCATTTGACAAAGAATGCCTTAAGCGTTCTGTAAAATTTGCTGCTAGTGTCCATGGTTTGGGTTTGCATGAGTGCAGAAGGACCTGGAAAGTTATGCATCGTCTACGAAAAGGTTAACTCTCAGATAGGGTAGATGTGCCAGTAATGGACCCCCTTCCAGTAATGGGCCACTTTCAAAGTTTTTGATTTATAAAAAAATAACCAATAAAAATTTAGCCTTTTATATATTTTTTCATAATTCCTCCTTGCTTGTTTTATAATCTGGGTTATTGTTGACACTCTTAATCAAACCAATCAGGAAGCAGAAAATAATGTTTCACAGTTCCACAGATTTTCTGTGAAAATCTTAATGAACATGCTAAGAGCTGGCTTCACTTAAACAACTGATATCTTTTTTATTTTCTTGAAAAAATTGCATGTTTTTGTTTAGACAATAATAGAAAACTTTGAATTTTACATACTAATGGGGCAATTTACAAAATTTCATTTATTTTTCAGGTTTTAGGACCATGGCCCATTACTGGAATGCTTAATTAGTCAATTTCCAGTAATGGACACCCCATGTGGACATTACTGAAAAAGCAATTTCAGTAATGTTCATAGTGCATATATTTTTGTTATTTAACTGAAAAGCTAAGTAGTCAAATTTTAATTTTTTAATTTTACTTACCAGACTGTAATAATACATTTTTTTTTATTAATTTCATGTAATTAATAATTTTTTTTAGATTGCTATCAAATTATTTTTTTGTAAACCGTACCTTGCATATTTTATAATGTGGCAATTAACACCCATCAGCAACAACACCCATGTGGCAACTAACACCCACAGGAAGCAGACAATAATCTTTAACGGCATGGGAAAATGAGGGGCTCATGGGGTTCACACTTTCCCCATTTAAAAAAAGACAAATTTTTAAGTCATAACGAGTGCTTAAAAATTTATTTTCTGTCTTAAATGTTTCATTATTCAGCTCTGACAAAAGAACTACATACATAAAAAATCCCTATAATATTAAATTTATAGTAGCAATGAAAGTAGTAAATCTGCAGATCAGGGGGCTCAAATGTCAGTTCTGATATTTTATTTTGAAATAATTTTATTTCATAAATTATTGGCGTATTTAAAAAACATTCAACCTACACTTTCATTTATTTGATATATTTTATACAAATTGCTAAAAGTAATATATAAAGCAGTTTTAGGAAGTTTAACTGTTAAGAATAAAAAGAAATATGATTCCATGCACTGGTACTTCAAGACACTTAAAAAAAAAATCTTTTTCTTTTGTTAAACTAACCCTTCTAAACCCCCTCCCCCCCCCTCAATGACTTAATAATTTGATAGATATAATTCTTTGAAAGTTAGTATTTTAAACCTTCTATCTAAAATAATTAAAATATTGATCTTGTGATAGTGACAATAATTAATTTAAACAGTGAATTATTCTCATAAATATTTTATTAATTATTGATATCCTAATTGTTAAATTTATTTTAAAATGACTATTTTATTTCATTAATATGCTTTCATGAAATTCTGGTTTTAAATACAATCATAAAATCAATTACCTATTATTTTTTGTGGGGTGTCCATTACTGGGTGGCCCATTACTGGAAGAGAGGTGGCCCATTACTGGAATTTAGGGTGTTTTGATTTATTTCTGTTATTTACAATTAAATTTTGATCCACATTGGGAAATGTGACTATGAACATGATTAAATATTGTTGATAGATTAATATAATATTAAAAAAAGTGGACTATAATAATTATAACTATTAATTAAAAAATAATTTTTAAAGAAATTCCTTAAGGGTGTCCATTACTGGCACATCTACCCTATATCAAGAAATTTTGGAATATTACATGATTCCATCATCAGAAGATTTATTTGAAGATGATTTCATCTTTCAACAAGATTTAGCATCATCGCATACCTCAGTGTAAAGGTCAACTAAGAATTGGTTCCAGTTCCACCAACGCAACATTAAGGTACTTCCTTGGCCACCAAACTCACCAGACCTTAATCCCATCAAAAACTTATGATCTATAATGAAGAAAAAACTCCAAGAAAATCCTCCTTCAAGTAAAACTGAATTAGTGGCACATATAAAGTCTATTTGGGCTAATATTGATAGAAATGTTTGTAAACACCTTGGATATAGTATGAAAGATTGATTGTATGCTGTTAAGCTAAAGGGGATGCTACAAAATATTAACTACCATTTACTTCATATGCATAATGTAATATTGTTGCATAAAATAAAATATTCTAATATTTTGAACCAATCTAAATTTTATTCTAATATTTTGATGGGTTTCAGAAGGGTCATTCCATGTCAAATCAACCAAAATTTTTCAATATTTAACCTGACCATTTCAGATTTTAATGAAACCTTCAGGAATCATTCTCCCTGATGATAGAAATGAGAATATACTTTTATAATTTTTTTATCTGTCCCCGTGGCAGAATGTACGTGACGAGCGTCACAGACTTTTTAGGACACCTGCAGACTAAAAACACACAGCGATGCTGCAGACGCGCTATAGGGCGTAAATTACGCGAAAAAACGGAAAACTTCGTCGAAGGATCGCGAAAAAAGAAAGTGAATTTCATCGAAGAATCGCGGAAAAAACACTAAATTCATTTAAAGATCGCGAAAAATGGCTAATTCTGTTGACAAATCGTGAAAAAATGCAAATTTAGTCAAAAGGCCGTCAAAAAAACGGTCGATTTTGTCAAAGAAACAGCAAATTTCATCGTCGGATCGCAAAAAAACGGAGAATTCTGCCGACAGATCGCCAAAAAACGGCAAATTTCATCGAAGGATTGCCAAAAAACGGTAAATTTCGTCGAAGGATAAAAAAAAAAAAAAAAACAACAAAAAACAGAACATTTTGTCGAAGGATCTCGAAAAAACGGTAAATTTTGTTGACGGATCTCGAAAAAACAGCAAATTTCATCGAAGTATCTTGAAAATATGGCAAATTTCGTCGGAGGATCGCGGAAAAAACACATTTTGTCCAAAGGCCAAAGAAAAAAGCGTGAAATTCATCAAAGGATCTGGGAAAATGGCTAATTTCGTTGACAGATTGCAATAAAAACACAAATTTTGTAAAAAAAGAAAGGCTAATTTCATCAATGGTTCACGAAAAAAAACGTGAATTTTGTGAAATAGTCCCGAAAAAGATGCAGCATTCCTTTAGAAAACAGCAGACACACAAAATTCTATGCTTATTAATATAGGCATAGTTTTTAATCTGAAACAATATACTGAACTAACTTTTCAAAAATCTGGTTAACCCGAACCCAATTTGCAAGAATCTACACTCAGCCTGAAATCGACTTTAATCAAAAGCATAGTTAATCCGACCTGCAACAAGAATAATTATTGCTGAAAGGGGATTTTCTCCCCTCCCCCCTCTGCTATAACCTTTCAGAATATTTGCAGTGAATTTCAGAATTTTGTTTTACTCAGAAAGGCTGATAAATGCTGATGCCTTAATTAATTAGCACTACAACTGCAACAGCAGCAAGAATAGATTTATATGATATATTGCAGGGTTGGACGGTATTTACCGTCTGATGGTTTTTACCGGTTTTAACCATGGTTTTTACCGTCTTTGGAAAAACATGTTTTTACCAGGGTTTTTACCACCTTTGAAAAAACTCATTAGTTTGACTATTTTTGTCACTTTTGTGAAAATTTATCAATAAATTTTTCATTTTCCCAGGGGTGAAAGTTTTCTAGGTGTTAAATACCACTATTTCCACGTAACAATATTCACATAATTTAGTTTCTTATTAGATAAGTAAAAGGATGCTATACGAAAATATTGGTTTTTAAGGAATTTAAAAAGTCTGGAAAACTTTCATCCATATTTCCCCCCCTGACAAGAATTCAAAATTTTAAAGATATTATTGTACATTTATCATTATTAAACTTAAAACTCATTATAACTATTATTATGAGAATGCACACTACAATATTTATCTTGATGAGATAAGTTTGCCAATTTTTACTTAAAGCAAAAGGAAAAGAAAAATTATAAGTACACTTTTATCACACTTAGAAACCTTAATCATTTTAATAAAAACCAAATGCTTACAAAATCACATAATGTAGTTTGTACAAATGTTAGTACTGTTTACCAATCTATGTCTTTGGAGCCTCTTAGCATTCTGTAACAAAATACAAGCTTTGCAGCTTTCTGTACACCAAGTCTATTTCTTAATTTACTGTGGATGTGTGAAAAGTTCGAAAAAATTCGCTCTATGGATGAAGAACTACAAGGTATGGAGTGAAGATTCACCATTAAATGTATGAATTCGGGATTAATTTCTTTGTTATTTAACGCTTTCCACCAAACTTTGGCTTTTACATCTTTTGTTTTAAAGAAGCTTCTTGGAAATGGTTCTCCTTCAGCTTCATATGCCAACAGGAGTGAAAGAGAATTTGGCATAAAATCTATGAGCCATTCTCTTGCCATTTCCTTTTGTGCTTCACATAATAGCTCTTGATTTTTATGCATTGGATCTGTCATACATGCTAAAAAGTGAGAGGGTTCTAAAGCCAAATCCATTCGTTTTTTAACAAGATCTTTATGTGGAATTAATTCAGGACAATGCACTAATTTCAGCCATTCAGAACAAGCATCTGCTATTGTTGCTTCATCGCTCTGAAGAATATTTAAGGCTTTGGCTATTGGTTGTAGCTGTTGAAATAGATCCTTCACTTGTTTAAATAAATTATAGTCATTTACTAATCTTTGAATTCTAATATCAATATCATTTTCATGATTTTCACAAATGTTAAGCAATGCAGGTCTATTCTTAATAAATGTGGAGATACATTCTATATGGCTATTCCATCGTACCACGCTTGGCAACTGGGGTTTTACTGTATCAGGAAGTTCTTTAAGCCATGCTGCTTGTTGATGATGATTTCGGAAATACTTCTGTATATCAACAACATGATTAGTAATGGATGTTGGAGCTATATCTTGTGCCAGTAAGTTCAACCAATGTGCTGTGCATCCATAAACAAGCATATCGTTTCTTTCTTCCAACAATAGTTGACGTAGCTTATGCATTTTATTTTCATTATCTGTAACAACTGCTACTACTTTTGTTTTATATCTCTCTTCAGCAATTTTAATAGATTTTTCTGTAACTGATTTACAGTATTCTGCAGTTTTCTTATTACTTCCACATTCTTCTACATTAAGAAAATATGATTTTCCATTTGTATGCAAACAAGAAGCAATAACGGATTCATTGTTTATATTGCTCCAGCCATCTGCAATTAAGGTACATTCTTTATTTTCTAGAGCTGACGTCATATCATTTTCAAGCAATGTTGTTACTTCATTTAACAAGTTTTCAGATAATGCTTTTCTTGATGGTGGCTTGTAACCTGGTCGCAATTTTTGTATAAGAGTAAGAAATTCTTCTTGCTCAGCAACATTAAATGGAATGTTGCAACTGTAAAAGAACTTTGCTACTTGCAGGTCAAGTTCATGCTTCACATTAGAACTTGTCTTTACAACGAATTGCTGTAAATCATTTTGAAGGAATTTAGGCTGTTTATCGGATTTAAAAGAGGTATCGCTACTTTCTCTACTTCTTTTGGAAGTTGAACTCTCATTACTTTCAGAAATTCTTTCAAAAGTTGAATTGTCACTTACTGTACTTGTCTCATAAGTTGAATCATGCTTATTTTCTTCAATTTTATCAGTATCTGATTCCAATGTCTCAATTATTATGTCTTTTGAAGATAGACCTGGTTTCTTATTACATTTAGAAAAATGAATTTTCATTCTATCTGTTTTTCCTCCCATGGTATGGGAGCACATTTTACATTTGGCCATTGTTTTTTTCCCTTCTTTTACACACCAAAAATGAACCCAAATGGGATCTTTAGGTTTTCCTCCTTTATCCATACTAAAGATTACTAATTAAACAAACTTTAAATTAAAGAAGGCAAGAGGTTAATATTCTTTTTCAACTAACTAAACACAAGGAAAGAAATATTAAGTGGCTGGCTTCTTAACAGAAATTTCTGCACCTGTTACTTAGTGCCTTTCTGATTGGTCAGGTTGCGTAATGCCTGTTTGCAGGTGCAGAATCAAAACCTGTTTAAACCAGTTTCCTCACTGAAAAGCAGGGGGGAAGAGTACAAGGGGAAATGTAAACTGCTTTGTAAAATGTGAAACATATACTGAACATCTGTTGTTCTATTGGAATAGAAAATATGGTAAAATCTCTGATTAAAGTACTGTATCAGCAGCTTTAGAGAACGACTAATTCTTTATTTCCTATCTCTTTATATATATATATATATATCCATCCATTATTAACAAAAGTTTTATTATATATATATGTATAATAAAACTTTTGTAAATAATAACCATTAAACCACATAAATATATCCAAAAATTTAAGTTCTCAAAATTAAAATAAGTGGAAAAAATACTTCAAGATCCAATATATAGAGAAAAAATCCAATATATAGAAAGTGAAAATGGTCCCATAAATACTTCATTCTAATTTAAAAATTCATACCTCAAATACATATACTAATTATTCATCAATCATATAATCATGATACTATTAAACTTTATATTTATATATATATATATATATATATATATATCAATTAACATGAAAATACAGTTTTTATCAATAGTATTAAAATACAGTTTAATGACTAGAAGAGTTCATTGTATTCTTAGGTTTTTACCACTTTTTCCCAGGTTTTTACCGGTAAAAACCTAGTTTTTACCATGTCTTGGTAAAAACTGGTTTTTACCGGTAAAAAGCCAACCCTGATATATTGCGTATTGCAGACTATTTTTGAAAACATTATTAGCGTTGCAGACACTTGAAGATAGTTCTGCCACTGGGATCTCAGTAAATTTTCATACAATTAACTTTTTAAATTAAAAAAAATCATCATTTTTTGGCTTGTATAAATGTTTTCAATTTTAAATTTCTCAAGTTCTATTAGGCGTAGAGCAGGGATGGCCAACATGCGGCACGCGTGCCACAGTGTGGCATGGCAGAGTTTTAAGAGTGGCACGCGAAGACTTATTGAATTTTTTTAAATTAAAAATAATAGGCAGAAATCCAGATAGAAATGTTCTTTATTAACTGTCCAAAGTTAATTTTCGCAATAAACTTAAAAGAAGTCACTACATTAATCTAATAAGCACCTGAAATCACCAATAAAAAAACATTAACAGCGCTGCAGTGAATTTAATCTAAAAATATATAGGCACTCTACTCCACAAATCCCCCGTTTCGTCTGAATTCACGGTATTTCTTTTCCCGCACTCTTGATCAGCAACCGGCAAACGGAAGAATGAATTTTTCCTCATGTAGAAATTGGCAACAGTACTTCAGTGGGAAGCTGGTAGAACTGCCAAGCAAAGTGTTAAGTTTTTTTAAAAAATTGTTTTTAAATTCTAGCCTCGGGCATAGTTGTTTTAAAACTTTTTATTTTTTCATTATGTCTATGAGTAAATCTTCGACATCGAAAAGAAAATATGAAGACGATATTGCAATTCGTGATTTTAGAACTGTCTGGGAAGAACAATTTTTGTTTACGAATCAAAATACTTCCAAGCCTGTTTCTTTGATATGTGGAACTTGTGTAGCAGTGCCGAAAAAAATTAATCTGGAGCGGCATTTCACACAACTACATAGTGATTTTAATAGTAAATATCCTGTCGGATCACACTTGCGATTGGAATTTATCAACAAAAGGAAGTGCACTCACGAGATTTTGGAAGTTGAAGGAGTACGTTTTAAAATATCTGGATGAAAACAATGAATTCCCCAGTGAGTGCTTGCTACTGAAGAATGCAGATTGGCTATAGCTATAGGATTTAGCTTTTCTTACTGATATTATGGAACATTTAAATAATTTAAATTTAAGGTTACAGGGAAAAGATTGTATTTTTCCTACTCTAGTTGGTCATATATCTTCTTTTGTAAACAAACTTTCGCTTTTTCATCTCGATTTTGGAGAAAAAAGATTAACAAATTTCACATTAATGAAAGAACTAGCTACTAAAGTCAATAATTGTCCGAACTATGAGAAGTTTAAAAATTTAATATATATTTTGCAGGATTCATTCAGTGCTAGGTTTGAGGATTTTCAAGCTGATAAAAAAAAAATGGGGATCTATTCACAAATCCCTTTTCAATTTCTCTGCAAGAAATTAATTATTACCCACCTGAAATCCAAATCGAAATTATTGACCTACAGAACCATGCTATACTGAAATGCAAATATAAGGAACTTATTTCAGCTGCAAGTGATCCAAATTATATTGAATATTGAAAATTTGTACCGGCAAGTAATTTTCCAAATTTACATGATTTGGCTGTCAGATATTGCTGTAGGTTTGGATGGATCAACATATGTTTGTGAACAAATGTTTTCTATTATGAACATAATAAAATCAAAATATCGTTCAAGATTAACTGATATGCACTTAAAAAACCTAATTTTGTTAGCGTCTTCAAAAATTAATCCTAATATAGATGACTTAGTAAAAAAGCTAAAAATTCAAAAGCCACATTAAGTAAGTACTGACTATTTGTTTAATAATTATTTAGAATTAAATGTTTCAAGTTATTCATTTTTATTTAATACATAATCTGGCAGAACCTTTAAAAATGTTTATTAACAATAAAAACCTAAGTTTATATTTTTGTTTTATTTATATTATTTTTTAAATCTCCATTACTCAGACTTACAGGGAAAAAATGTGGTATTGGCGTAAAAATCACATAATCAGCTTATAAATAACATGATATCGCCTTTTGATATTTTAAGTATGTTGGAAAAATTGGAAGTGGCACGCATATTTTTTTTTTCTTCAGATAGTGGCACTCTTCCCAAACAGGTTGGCCACCCCTGGCGTAGAGAGTTGTTTGACCCCTCATTTTAAAGAGAATTTCACAAGGTTTAATTTGATATGCTAGTTAAGATGAAACTATGCATGATTTTAAAAAAGTTAATTTAATTTGAAAATTTTAAATAAAAAGAAATTTAAATAGTGTTTTTTTTAAATTTTGAAAAAAATATATGTTTTTTGTAATATTATAATCTTAAAATTCTGAAAGTTTTAGAGTGGATCTCAGTGGGATCAGCAGTTATAAAAAAAAAATGTTTAAAATGAATAAAACAATGATCTCTTTAGCACAATCATAAAGTTGGCGAGGTGCCAATATTAAATACCAGCCCCAATTGGTGTTAATTTTTTTTTTAAATATTATTTAAAAAAATTTAAAATTTTTAAATTTAATTAAATTAATTAAAAAAAAACAAGCATAGTCAACTTGCATATAAAATTGAACCTTATGAAATTCTCTTTAAAATGAGGGGTCAAACAACTCTACGCCTGATAGAACTTGAGAAATTTAAAATTAAAAACATTTATACATACAAGCCAAAAAATGATGATTTTTCGAAATTAAAAAAATTAATTGTATGAAAATTTACGGAGATAAAAAAATTATAAAAGTATATTCTCAATCATCAGGAAAAATGAATCCTGTAAGTTTAATCAAAATCTAAAATGGTCAGGTTGAGTCACTGGTTGATTTTACATGGAATGACCCATTCATATACGTAATTAAGTTTTTTTACCATGTTTTTTTAGCATTTTAGAAAAATGACAGAGAAAACATTACAATTTTGCCCTTTTGCTCGGCAGTTAGAGGGTTAACTGACGTATGAAAGGTCCAGAACTTTCATAATTTATTAATGTGGCCCTCAAGTATGAAATGTTGAATTAAAAAAAAAATAATAATATTTTTAGAAATTAGTTTAAAAAATCTATTATTATTAATGTCGGTGAACGTCTGTGTGTGTTTCTGTCTGTGCATTCCACCTCTGTACACGCAAAGGCTTCGGGACCAGGCGACGCACGGACGGCAGACGCAGACCGAAAAATTCGGAAAAAAGGCGCAGAGCTCAAGTTCGGCCGGGTCGGGAATCCGACCCGGACCCGGAGGGTTATTAATCAACAAAACTGTTTTAATTACCGACCGAAACTGAACTTGAAAAAGAATTGAAAAAAATTTCTGTTTTGATAATAGCAGACATCCAAATTGTCGCTTTTTAATACATTATCGAATAAAAAAAAATCTACCGGAGGTATCGATCCGAAAATCGGGGTACACACGCGGCTGATTTTTGTCGTTCCAAAATGTCAATTTTTTGGAAATTCGGACCGTAATTTTTCTTTATTTTGGCCAAAAACTGACCAGACATCCAACATTGACCCCAGACGGGAAAAAGGTTGCTGTAAAGAATGCCGGGTCGACACATCCGAGATCAAATCGCTCCATTCCTTTTTGAAACAAGTGGAAATAATGACTCTACATTCATGAAAATTTGCTAACATGTGTATAAAAAAATTGTAAAAATTGACCAGTAATTTTTAAAGATATCAATTAAAACTCATTAATGAAACGGCAAATAAAATTATTTCTATTCCAAAAAGACAGCTGCTTTTTTATTTCAACATTCAACGCTGACAATCGTCTGTGAATAAGTCATTTCTGAAAGAGATTTCAAGAGGCAAGGCGCAAATTCTTTTACCGGGGGGGGGGTCACGTGACTTTCAACTGGGTTTTTTCAGAGGGGGGCCCCATCTCTGAATCTAAGGGGCGCAGTACTTTCAAACTTTGACAGGGCGACGCAAAATGGATTCTGCTCAGAGCCGTCCTTAGGGGTGTGCGACAGGTGCAGTCGCACAGGGCCTCGCGCCTAAAGAGGCCTCGCACACGGACGCAAAATATTTTTTCTTTAATAAAAAGAAGAAGGTATAATAGAAAATCCTTAATATAAATTTATGATTTTAGTTAAGAAAAGATAGTGATCTTGACATAAAATATAGCCTATGTTAGAAGAGGGACTTTCACCATCAATTTGCCACCATTACTTTTGAAATTGGTTTAGTAGTTCCAGAAATTATCCCTACAAACACACAAACAAATGCTACTTCTTTATAGTAGCTAGAGGATTGAACCCGGGCTCCCCGGGTTACAGTATATCGGTGAAAACCATTCTTTTATATTCATAGTATAGATAAGATTATGTTAAGAATCTGGAAGGAAAGGGCCTCGCAAAATCCCTGCACCGGGCCTCGCTTTAAGTCGTCCTCGCTAAGGACGGCTCTGATTCTGCTTTCAGAATATCTAAAAATTAATCTCATATCTTCATTACGAGCCGATATATTATTTTATTGTATAATTAATCATCGTTATTTGTATAATTAAAGCAAAAGAAAGATTTATATTACAGTGTCGGCTAGATATTAGGATTGTAAGAAGTAGGCCGCGTCTAAAAACTGCGTTACGAGTAAGTTTTTGTTTTAGAGTGGCAACCAGATATTATGATAGGGAAAAGCGGGCTTCGCCCGTTATCGATTTTTTTTTTTTCAGTTTTAAGTTTTTCTACAGGTCCCTGTCTTTGAACAAGAAGTCCGGTAGTCTAAATCAATCGTTTAAGGAAAAGCAGTGTCATCGCCCCCTCGCTTTCTGGATTTTTCTTTTAACTGTGGTCCGTTTCTATAACTAAGAAACTATGTTATGGATTTCCACCAAACTGATTCCAAACATCATAATTAAAGTAATAAGGACCCTCTATAACATTTTAAAAAGTTTCTGAGTTTATACCACTCTTTTCGATTAATAATATCAGATTTTATACTTTGATTTCACATTATCTCGAGTTCTAAGAGTCCAATCGGAACGCGGTTTGGCTCATTCGACTCAATATCGATAGAGGATACTAGAGCTTATCGGTTTTAGTTCGTTTTTTACCACCAGGGGGCGTTTTATTATCTCTGTTTCTATGGCCCGGATTACGACGGGGTATGGCTCATTTGACTTGACATCGAAAGCCTTAACGATTTCAGTTATGATCGTGTAAACAGTTTGCGCCACCTGGTGGTGGAAGGTGGTGATATATTTAAACCCTAAGGTAATTAAATGAAGTTAGCAGAGCATCGGCACAAATGGTGCGTTGATGCTGTAATTGACCAAGGTTCTAAAGTGTTCAAAAACAAAAATAAAGATAACTGAAAGTTTCTAAAATATAAATGAAATAATAACAGACAAAAGGAATTAAACTTAATCAGGATTTATTCAAATTACCAAGTTCAAAATAAAAATACATATATCCAATATTCCAGAGTCAAAAACGATGTCAAATTAATATTTACTTTTTATCTTCATTTGTCAAAGACAGAAGTCATAAAACTTACACAATATATATTGAGACTCTTAAATTTACATCTCATAAATAAGATGTGAAAACTGGAGCACCGGTGGAAAAATTCATTTAACAACTTTACTTTAATTAAATTAAGTTCATTACCAGATTAACTTAAAATGGAAAACAAAATTACTTTTAATTAAATGTTTTAAATAAAAATCAAAAGAAACATTTAATTTACTTTAATGATATTCTCAATAAATAAACTCAATTATATAAAAATAAGTATTAACATTTAATAAAATCCATTAATGTAAAACCAATCTTTAATTAAACATAAAACAATATATTTCCTCAATTCCCGATCCAATGACTTCATCCCCTCAAATACAACCTCCATTCATCAACTTGTCAGTAACGGCCAACCGTATCTGCTCGACCACGAAACAATCATACGTTGAATCGCCGAACAAAACATGCCACTCCAGGGTACTAACTATACATTTAGTAATAGTCCCAATGGCAAACGATCTTCTGATATAAAGTACTATCCCTTGAAGCCCAAACCGAATCACCGTATTTGGTGTTTCAAATAGCTAGACGGTGACAAGTAATTTCGGCTACCGAAATTACCGATGCGAGAATAATAGACAGAACGGTGTCAACATACTAAAAATGGAATCACGTTCTGAACTATTAAAAATACCAGAAGTCTTGATGAAAACGAAAGCTAATATCATAAGAGTCTAGAAACCATGAAAAACAGGATAAAAAGAAAAGCACCACTAACTTTAAATAAAAAGCATTTTTATCCACCAAGAAACTAAACCAATGTATATTAAATTAGCTGCACGAAATAACACCAGAAAAGCTGCCGTTCTATTATCCAACTATTTCTTTAAAACAGGTTGTTTTAATACATGATGAAATCCAAAAGTTCACTTCCGAAAACAAAATACGTGGCGTTCTTTAAAAGAAAATGTTTCTTCATTTGCAGATCCAACCTTATTGAAAAACAATATCACCTTCCATTTCATTAACTATGACACATCACTACACTAGTTAAAAGCACTTCCTCATTAAAAACAAACATCTCCAGACGATACAAACACTAAAACAACAACCGAGACTGCTTCCAGCCAGCTAGAAGATACCCTACACACAACCGCCTCTTTCCTTAAATACCTTACCGCCTCGTGTCCGAGTCGATGACATCATCTCCCCATCCTGCAGCAAACAGGTCACTTCCGGCCTTTTGAAGGTTACGTGACGATCGATTACGGTCACAGGTAGAGACACAGGTAAAGACAGATTATCAGAGCCATCTGTCATCAGCTGCTGTACTCACTTGTATCGTGACGTAATCGATCTGCCGAAAACCGCATGAAATGAGGAGACGATCAAAGTAAACATACGTTAGTGATGTCTGAAGGAAGCAAAAAACGTGATGTAAATAAAAACGAAATGAAAGTAAATGGAAAACGTCTGGAGAGTTGGGATAACTAATATGGCCAAAAGGTAAGTAACTAAATATAAAGATATTTTTACTTTAAAACTATATGAAATTACTTTAAATAAAAATATACTTTCATATTGTCAACTGAAGTTATTGAACTGAAGGATTAATTACTCAAATGAGACTGAACTAATTACCGAATATAACTGAATAAACTGTTAAATATTAAATAAATAGAATAAATATAATAAGTCATGAATTGATGAATTAGGTCAATTAAGATATGATTTAAATGAGTGATAAGAACTAAACAGAATTAGCAGAGGGAAAACTATCCAGTTTTTCCAACAGGTGGAACTAACATATACTGCAGCGCGTGCGCAGCACGACTGCTATACGGTGCCGCAGGCATCGGGGACCCGAGCCGGAGGTTCGTTCAGTTAGAGGTTTACCCTCTATAACATTTTAAAAAGTTTCTGAGTTTATACCACTCTTTTCGAATAATAATATCAGATTTTATATTTGTATTTCACAATATCTCGAGTTCCTTGAGTCCAATCGGAATGCGGTTTGGCTCATTCGACTCGATATCGATAGCGATTACATATTTCAGTTCCAAGTCTCACCACCAGGGGGCGCTTCCAGAAATCGGGTTCTACAGGCCCGATTATGACAGGGTTTGGCTCTTTCAACTGGATTTCGACAGCTTTACAGATTTTGGTCATGTTCGTATAGAACACATTGCGCCCCCTGGTGGTGGAAGGTGTAATTAAAGGATTTTTCAGCCAACTCTGGTTCTATGGGTCACATCATGACACGGTTTGGCTCAATTGACTCGCAATCGATAGAAGATATTAGAGCTTATCGGTTTTTAGTTTGTTTTTCACCACCAGGGGGCGTTTTATTATCTCTGTTTCTATGGTCCGGATTATGACGGGGTATAACTCATTGGACTCGACATCAAAAGCCTTAACGATTTCAGATATGATCGTATAATCTAATCAGTTTGCACCACCTGGTGGTGGAAGGTGGAACTAACATATACTGCAGCGCGTGCGCAGCACGACTGCTATACGGTGCCACAGGCAGCGGGGACCCGACCCAGAGGTTCGTTCAGTTAGAAGTTTATACTATTCGATGTGCAATTTAAGTGATTATCCGATGCTTGCGTCGCACGACTGGTATACGGTGCCGAAGGCAGCGGGGACCAGGGTCAGAGGTTCGTTCCGTTAGAGGTTTGTACTATTCAATGTGCAAATTAAGTTAGTAACCGGTACGTGCGTAGCACGACCGGTATATGGTGCCGAAGGCAGCGGGGACCTGGGTCGGAGGTTCGTTCAGTTCGAGGTTTATCTTATTCGAGGTTTTACAAGATTCAAGGCACCGATGTAAATTAGGGGCCCGCTAGTCAATACTATTAATGTTGGTAAATGTGTGTGTGTGTGTGTGCATGCATTCCCAATCTGTACACGCAAAGGCTTCGCGACCAAGCGACGCACCCAGACCGCTTCGGTACCAAAAAATTTGTAAAAATGGCACGACCCCCAAGTTTAGCCGGATCGGAAGTCCGACTCGGACCCAGGGAGTTATTAATTAACAAAACTGTTTTAATTGCTCGAATCGAAACCTATTTATCCAATATATTCCCATTTTATCAAAACCACAAAGTTTTCGCCTCCGAAAGGGTTGCCAGTCAGCTGCGATGCAACGTAGCAAATAAAGCTATAAACTGTAGTACGGGCTTTTAAACCAACTCGCATCTCGGGAAGTTCCGGGCCCAGAAATTCGGAAGTTGGACGGACATAAGCAGGATAGCATCCACTTTCATAAATTCCAAAAATCATTTTTGTACGACAAGTAGAACCGAAAAAATCCTTAAAAAATCGATAAAAAAGAATTGTTTAATTCTTTCGAGACGCAGGTGCGAGATCTCAGACTGGCCTCGCAGACAGATGTCTCCAAGGATGAAGGAGGAAAATCACGTGGCTCGGATAAACATGGCGTACTATAGGCTTTCCCGCCTCTTTCCGAAAAATCTAAAAAATCGTTACATCGTCACGAAAATTTACAAACGGATGTAAAAAAAAAAAAAAAAGCGAATTTAGGAAGCTAAAATTTATAAAATTCGACCTGTAACTTTTAAAGATATCAATTAAAACTCATTAATGAAACGGAAAATGAATTTATTTCAATTCCAGAAAGACATCTGCTTTTTTTGTTCAACACTCAATCCAGACAAATCATCTGTAAATAATTTATTTCTGAAAGAGATAAAATGATGCATTTGCAATACGCTGTATAAAATTTTCTAATTATCGGATTTTCGATTCTGAAATATATGCATCCTTGCTCAGAGTGGGCTGACATTTCAGGAATTAAAAAAATTTTCGATTTCGGACCATAATTTTTTATTTTAGCAAACTCCCGATTTTTGTATAGGGGGGGGGGGGGGGAAGCTAAGGAATTATCTATTTCTTTTCAAAATATCTCCTGCCGTATGGGTCCCATCGCGACGCGGTTTGGCTCATTCGATTCGACATCGATAGAACTTACCGATTTTAGTTCATTTTTTTCACCACCAGGGGCACGTTTTTTTTTTCCTCTTAACTATGGTCCGTTTCTATAACTCAGAAAGTATGTTTCGGATTTCCACCAAACTGATTCCAAACATTATAATTGATTAAAGTAATAAGGACCTGCTATAACATTTTTTAAAGTTTCTGAGTTTATACCACTCTTTGAATAATAATCAGATTTTATATTTTGATTTCATAATATCTCGAGTTCTACGAGTCCAATCGCAACGCGGTTTGGCTCATTCGACTCGATATCGATAGTGCTTACATATTTTAGTACCGAGTTTCACCACTAGAGGGCGCTTCCAGAAATTGGGTTCTATGGGCCCGATTACGACGGGGTTTGGCTCTTTCGACTGGATTTTGATAGCTTTACAGATTTCGGTCCTGTTCGTATAGAACAGATTGCGCCCCCTGGTGGTGGAAGGTGTAATTAAAGAATTTTCCAGCCAACTCTGGTTCTGTGGGTCACATCACGACGTGGTTTGCCTCAATCGACTCAACATCGATAGAGGATACTAGAGCTTATCGATTTTAGTTCATTTTTTCACCACCAGGGGACGTTTTCTTATCTCTGTTTCTATGGCCTGGATCACGGCTCATTCGACTCAACGTCAATAGAGGATACTACACTACAGCTTATCAATTTTTGCTCTGAGTCTCACCACCAGGGGGCGCTTTCCTATCTCTGTTTCTATAGGAAGGATCACGACGAGGTATGGCTCATTCGACTCGAGACATCAATAGAGCTTACCGATTTTAGTTTGTTTTTTCACCACCAGGGTGCGCTTTCCTATCTCCGGTTCTACAGGCATGAAAACGACAGGGTATGGCTCATTCGACTCGACATCGAAAGCCTTAACACGATTTCAGTTATGACAGACAGATTGTGTCACCTGGTGGTGGAAGGTAGAACTAACATATACTGCAGCGTGTGCGCATCACGACTGCTATACGGTGCCACAGGCAGCGGAGACCTGAGCCGGAGGTTCGTTTAGTTAGAGGTTTATACTATTTGATGTGCAATTTAAGGGATTATACGGTGCATGTGCGTATCACGAACGGTATACAGTGCCGAAGGCAGCAGGGACCAGGGTCGGAGGTACATTCGGTTAGAGGTTTATATTACTCAATGTGCAAATTAAGGGATTATCCGGTGCCGAAGGCAGAGGGGACCCGGATCGGAGGTTCGTTCGGTTCGAGGGGGATGCGAGCCGGAGAATACAAAAGCTTCGAGGCACCGATGTAAATTAGGGGAGCCAGCTAGTCAATATATTAATATCGAATAAAAAAATTTATATTAAATTAGATTCAATATAACAATAACAATATTCAGCCACAAACAGTTGTCTTCAACCAGATATGTGTAAAGTAGTGTTCCTGCTAGGGTTTTTTTGAAGGGCGCAGCGCCCTGCCCTTTTAAAAATCAGCAAAATGCGCCCTGCCCTTTTTGAAATCGGCAAAATGAGCCCTCGAAAAACGGCACATTTCGTCAAATTGTCAACAAATCGCGGGAAAAATGTGACTTTCATCAGAGAATCGCGTAAAAACGGCAAATTTTGTCAAAAACATTGCAAAAAGCGGCAAATTTCGTCAAAAGATCGCAAAAAAAATTTTAATTTTGTCAACAAATCGCGTGAAAAACGTGACTTTCATTAGAGAATTGTGAAAAAACGGCAAATTTCGTCAAAAGATCATGAGAAAATGGCAAATTTCGTCAAAATATCTCGAAAAAACGGCAAATTTCGCCAAAAACATTGCGAAAAACGGCAAATTTCGTCAAAAGATCACGAAAGAACGACAAATTTTGTCAACAGATCGTGGGGAAAACGTGACTTTCGTCAGAGAATCGCGTAAAAAAGGCAAATTTCGTCAAAAACATTGCGAAAAGCGACAAATTTCGTCAAAAGATCGCAAAAAACCCGGCAAATTTCGTAAAAAACATTGCGAAAAACGACAAATTTCGTCAAAAGATCGCGAGAAAACGGCAAATTTCATCAAAATATCTCGAAAAAAAAAGGCTAATTTCGTTGAAAACATTGCGAAAAACGGCAAATTTCGTCAAAAAAATCGCAAAATTTATCAACAGATCTCGAAAAAAAACTGCAAATTTCGTCAAAGGGACGCCCCCCCCCTTAACACCCTGGGGGGGGGGAAACTCATCTTTTGCTTTCCTAGCTCACCAAGCTTAAAAGCCTTATCTTTTTTTTAAAAACTTTTTCTGCTCTGTCACTTTATTATAGCAAATAATCGATCTAGTAATTTTCCACATCCTCACCCAAAATTGATGCCCACTCCTCCTTTCCAAGCACACGAAATTTAAAGTTAAAACTCTTTTATTTCAATTTTTTTGTCCTATTTTTAAATCTTTAGTAAGGTAACTAAATCAGTCATCTTAAGTTCAAAATTTCTGCTTCCCCCTTAAAATTCATAGTTTAGAGGCGGCTAATAATTTTATATCCACATATGTTAACCTAATTACTTACTAGAACCTTAAAATATCAATTTAATAAAAATGTATTTCTATAATTTATGTTACTAAATGTGTGTACAAACATTGATGAGTATATGATGAACAATAATGTTTCTTATATTGGTTCCGAATATGTATACTTTTTTTATGAAACAATGCCCATTTTCGCTGAAACTAGTGCCCTTTTTGTGACTAGCACCCTGCCCTTTTTTTTTTCTAGAGTGAACACTATGTAAAGCATTCGTCCAACCAGATCAAAGAACCAAATGTGAATGTAGGCCATATATTCGTTTCATCACTAGAATGTATTGCCATTGAAAGAGGCCTTACTATATATTAGTTTGAATAACATGGTTGTGTAGTTAACTAATTACATAAAAAGACTAATTTCATGATTATTTGATAATTTTCAGAAAAATATTTTATCTTTTTCTTTCAGGATAAAAATGCTAAGAATCCTGTATGTGTGGAACAGATTTTAGCACTGATCACTTCATCAAACACAAGGTCAGTTATTTCATTCTAAAATATGAAATTATAATTAAAATGCATGTTTGTGTTGTGTCTGTGAGTTACTTACATTTATTTAATGTACACATTATGTATTGTACGGTGTCATGTATTTAAATATTATTCAGAAGCATGACTATCTTCATATCATTTATGAATAATTCTATCTCAGCTCACACAGGGCATGTCCATTGACCATCATAGATTTTTAACGTATAAAATAAACTTTTACAAAAAAAAAAAAATATTAACAGACTTAGAAAAAAACCCTAAAACAAACGTATTAAATAATTCTTTAAAATTCTCTAATGACAAAATGTTATCCATTAGATTAACCACAAACCCGATATCATGTGTTGGAATAAAAATGATAAATTTAATATGTAGAGTTTAATACCCACCAAACATGGATTTTCGGGAGAATATATTTTGCAAGAGATGAATATACAGACTTATGATTTAGTTTACGAATGTACACATATGAAAAGCAATCAATTACTTTTTGAAGTCTGTGCCAAACTACCTTAAGTATACTAAGAATTGTGAATATATTGTACCTAGTATCTACTAATTTATCGATTGGTGGTGTTTGCAGGGCTGCGGAGTCGGTGGAAAAAATTTCCGACTCTTACTCTTGAAATTTTAAAGGAACCGACTCCGACTCCGGGATTGCTAAAGTCTGTTGATTCATATTATTCAGATTACTTCATTGCTGTCATTTGTTTTGAAATAGTAATAGTCGCTTTAATAAATTTGTCATTAAATAAAGGAAATATTACTATTTAAAAAAAGTGGGAACAATCAAGCAAATGGAATGATGATAATAATAAAAAAAAAAAACCCCAACTGGCAACCAGGGCTGCGGAGTCGGTGGGAAAAATGACAGACTCTGACCCCTGAAATTTTAAAGGAACCGACTCAGACTCCGGGATGGTTAAAGTACCAGTATTGCCTGTTGATTCCTATTATTCAGATTGCTTCATTGCTGTCATTTGTTTTGAAATAGTAATAGTCGCTTTATTAAATTTGTCATTAAATAAAGGAAATATTACTATTTTTTAAAAAAGTGGCAGCAATCAAGCAATCGGAATAAAAAAAAACTCAACTGGCAACACTGCAACCTGCTGTTGCATTCCTGTTTGACCTTGAAGTATATGATGTGCATATCAACCCAGAGGTCGATGCAGGTTTATTTTCTTAGGGTCCATTTTGTGAAAAGTAAAGGTTATTTTTGTGAAAAATAACATCTTGTAACGAGCTATATACTAAATATAAAATATAAGCTAGAAATTTCAATTAAAAACAGTTTTCATACATGCTGTACATTCTGGACAGTATATTGGGACTGTTTAACATGGGTTTCCTTATATATATAGTCCAAACATAAAAATAATAATTCAGTTTATAAATTAAAAATTACATAGAATTGGTTTAATTTCACTTCAAACTATCTAAAAAACAAGCTGGAGCCTGAGCCTGCCTGTTTTTTAGTGACTCCGACTCTTTTGCCCAAAAATAGGCCTGACTGAGAGTCCGACTCCACAGCCCTGCTGGCAACACTGCAAGCTGCTGGCACATTACTGTTTCACCTTGAAGCATATGATGTGCATATCAACCGATAAATTTTTTTTTCTTTCACGTTTCATTTTTTATGATGAATTATGGGTATAAGCTGTGATAGGTTGTCAAGACTAGGACTCATTTACTGCAGCAGCAAACTTCCAATAGTATTTTAGTATAAAAAGTTTAACCTTTTTTAGATGCAGAATTTTTTTTTTTAAATAAGGCAAAAATACTCTTATAAAAAGTCTGCGAAAATTTGCCCTTACATTAATCGGCTCTGGTAAAGACTGAAAATATTTTGAACATTACACCCACCCCACCTCCCAGATACACTCACACAAAAACACATGATGCATTAAATTTTATATGTGGTAAAATTTAATTATGTCACCAAAACTCTGCAAAAATTGCATGTGAAATATTTATATGCATCTAAATTGCAATCGAAAAGTTAAATTTGAAGCTATGAGATAGAAACAACAGTTGAAATCTAATAAATCTCCAAAATATACTTTGAGCAACACATACAAAGATCTATCAGATGAATCCAAACAACATATATTATGTTGGTATGTCATTTTAAAATAACCAAAATATTTTATTCCAAATTATACCAAAACATGGGTAAAAGTCCCAAAAAATAGGAGGCGACAATTTTACAATTTAAGCATCATTTGGGGTCTCCAGAACCCCAAAAATTACAAGGGAATGTAAGAAAAATAAAAGTGAAAATTTTACTATTTTAGCATTAATTCTGTTCTCACGGCTTCGTAAACAAGTCGTTGGGGGCCACCGTAATACTTACCCATCATGGATATGCATAATATAAAATATGAAAAAAACCCATGTGTAAACTATTTATAAAATGCATTGCAATTCGAATAAAATCGTGGCTTGATGACGTCATAAACTTTAAATGCCCTATTACTCCAAAATTGCTAATCATATTAACTAACGGTTTACTGTGTTGGATTAAGCGTCTCATTTCCAATTAAAATATATCTTTAAATTGACATTTGAATGAAATACAGGCTCAGGAAAAATCAGAGTGTGGAAAATGATTTCAAATATCTCGGCAACTAATTATCCGATCAACTTCATTTTTTATGCAAAATTTGTTTTTTTATTTTCTTTCCTTAAAATAAACGATTTCGAAAATTTTTATATACCTTTTATCAGAACGAACATTTTGAGAGTCCGAAAAAAATAGTTCCGGATAATCGAGGTTACTGAAATTCAATAAACTTCTTCCCATTATTACATACTAAGTACACACCAAATTTCAAGTCTGTATCTCGATTTGTTCGGGAGATAGAACGTTTACAGACACACAGACGGACGGCAAAAATTTTTTTTTCTAAAAATATGTTTTTCGGAATCTCCAATGTCTGAAACGTGTAAATCAGTCAAATTTTTTTTTTTGATTTTCAAAACGATTACAAGACTTACCTAGAGCTCCTATAATAGAGGCTGATGCATCCTCGCAGATTTGGTGCTCAAATTGCAGTTCAGTCGAAAAACCAAGCTAATTAGAACCGAGTCTTAGGCAACCCCAACTCCGGCTGCAGTAGATTGCTGAACTGAGCACCAATAATCCAAAACAAAATGGATATGCGTCAGCTCCTATTATAGGAGTCTTAGACTTACCCTGTACTATGTCCCAGTGACAGAACTATCTTCGAGTGTCTGCAACGCTAATAATGTTTTCAAAAATAGTCTGCAATATGCAATATATCATATAAATCTATTCTTGCTGCTGTTGTAGTTGTAGTGCTGATTAATTAAGGCATGAGTATTTATCAACCTTTCTGAGTAAAAAAAAAATCTGAAATTCACAGCAAATATTCTGAAAGGTTACAGCAGAGGGGGGAGGGGAGAAAATCCCCTCTCAGCAATAATTATTCTTGTTGCAGGTTGGATTAACTCTGCTTTTGATTCGAGTCGATTTCAGGCTGAGTGTAGTAGATTCTTGCAAATTGGGTTCGGGTTAACCCAATTTTTTCAAAAGTTAGTTCAGTATACTGTTTCAAATTAAAAACTATGCCTATATTAATAAGCATAGAACTTTGTGTGTCTGCTGTTTTCTAAAGGAATGCTACATCTTTTCCGGGACTATTTCACAAAATTCACTTTTTTTTTCGTGAACCTTTTGACGAAATTTGCATTTTTATCGCAATCTGTCAACGAAATTAGCCATTTTCCCAGATCTTTTAATGAATTTCGCGTTTCTTTCTTTGGCCTATGGACAAAATTCATGTTTTTTTCGCGATCCTTCGATTAAATTTGCCATTTTTTCGAGATCTTTTGATGAAATTTTCTGTTTTTTCGAGATCTTTTGATGAAATTTTCCATTTTTTCGAGATCCTTTGATGAAATTTTCCATTTTTTCGAGATCCTTTGATGAAATTTTCCATTTTTTCGAGATCCTTTGATGAAATTTTCCATTTTTTCGAGATCCTTTGATGAAATTTTCCATTTTTTCGAGATCCTTTGATGAAATTTTCCATTTTTTCGAGATCCTTTGATGAAATTTTCCATTTTTTCGAGATCCTTTGATGAAATTTTCCATTTTTTCGAGATCCTTTGATGAAATTTTCCATTTTTTTCGAGATCCTTTGATGAAAATTTCCATTTTTTCGAGATCCTTTGATGAAATTTTCCATTTTTTCGAGATCCTTTGATGAAATTTTCCATTTTTTCGAGATCCTTTGATGAAATTTTCCATTTTTTCGAGATCCTTTGATGAAATTTTCCATTTTTTCGAGATCCTTTGAGGAAATTTTCCATTTTTTCGAGATCCTTTGAGGAAATTTTCCATTTTTTCGAGATTCTTTGAGGAAATTTTCCATTTTTTCGAGATCCTTTGAGGAAATTTTCCATTTTTTCGAGATCCTTTGAGGAAATTTTCCATTTTTTCGAGATCCTTCGATGAAATTTTCCATTTTTTCGAGATCCTTCGACGAAATTTGCCGTTTTTTCACAATCTGTCGGCAGAATTCTCAGGTCCTGCAGATCTAAAAAATCCAAATATTGAAATCTAAAGAAGTAAATAAAATGGAAATTTTAGTATTTCAGATCCCGCTGACTTGGAAAAGAAAAGGCAAAATGTTGCAATTTTGGAGTTATTGTGTGTCTTCCAGACCTGAAAAATTCCAGTATAAGGGAAGAAAAATAAAGATGAAAATTTTATATTTCCTACATTAATTTTATAATTTTAGCTTTATTTTGGGTCTGCAAGACCTGAATATCGAAAGGAGAAATATAACAGAAATTTCACTATTTCATCATCAGTTTGGGTACCGTAGACTCCATATTTGGGAAATTGTCTCAGGAAAAAAAATTACAATTTCACATCTTTTTGGAGGTCCTATGCACATGAAAAAAAGAGGGAGGAAATTTACAATTTCAGCATTACTCCTGGTCCCACACACTTGAAGAATCTAAGGGGGAAATTTTTTTCTATTACAATGATATTTCGGATTCTGTGGACTCCAAAAGAGCAGAAATTTCAAATTTTCGTATTACTCCGGGTTCCGCAAACTCCAAAAAACCGAGAGAAAGGACTATATACTAAAATAAACATTAAACTATAGATTTCAATTAAAAACAGTTTGTAGTTTGTACACTGGACAGTATATTTGGCCTGTTTAACTTGGGTTTCCTTGTATATATAGTCCAAATGTAAAAATAATAATTCTGTTTATAAATTTAAAATTCCATAGAATTGGTTTAATTTCACTTCAAACTATCTAAAAAACAAGCTGGAGTCTGAGTCTGCCTGTTTTTTAGTGACTCCGACTCTTTTGCCCAAAAATAGGCCTGACTCACACTCCACAGCTCTGGTTGTTTGTCACTGACTTCAAAAAGTAATTGAATGTTTTTCATCATAAGTCTTTGTCTCTAATCCCTTGTACTTCTGTTTTAACAGATTTTACTGTAGATTAATTTTAAGTTTTTTTTAAACAAAAATATTAAATTAGAAAAAGAATGTGCTTTATTGCACATTCCTTTTGATATACAATAGATATAAATCGTTAGAAAAAAAAAATTCTATTTCAAAAAACACTTTTATTAGACTTCTATTTGCGTCAGTTTTCAAGTTTTCTGTTTCCTGAAATTTCAAACTGCCGCATTCGCTTCCATGGCAAAAGTAAAAAAAATCTGTTATTCAGGTTTTTTTTTTTTTTTTTTTTTTTTTTACAAAAACTTATTTATTATTTCACAAAAATATTTTATGAAGTTTGATTCGTGTTTTTCCATTCCTTTTCAAGTTTTTTGTTTTTTCTACATTTTAAAGCTGCCACATCTAATTCCCAGACAGTAATAATAATAATAAATACATTCCTGGTATTTTTCGGTTGTAATGATATCTCTGGTTTAAAATATATTAGTATTTACTGTTTCAAAAATAATATATTCTGGAAGTCATTTTCAAGGATTCATCAGAGATTTTTTAAAATCTCAGTGCCTTAGAAGGTATCATTTCCCGCTTAAGGGAATTGTGCTTCAGATGCCATTTCATGTTTTAAAAAAGTGAGGGCATGGTGCGCATCTTATATTATTTAGATTTCACCAAGACCTTTTTGTCAGAACTGAAAGCTTACATTTTTTAGAATTAAATGTCAGTAATTAAATACAAATTCAAAATTCATTTGTAAAATTAGACCGGAGCACGCGTAGCACGTCAGGTAAACTTTGCCGAATTCAATGGAATTTTAGCTTCATTTGGATAGATTTTTGTTAAAAAATATAAAATCATACAAATTCGAGGTTGTATGCTGCCAAACGCAGTAGGACTAACAATATTAGGTTCGTTTGGAAATATTTTCATTTAAAAATGTAAAATCAAAAGAAAGCGCAGCGTATGTAGCTCGCCCTGTATAAGTGGGGCCCACATCTCTTTACTCCATTCGCTGAAAGAAGATAACAGAAGTAAACAAATGCATTGAAAACGGATTGTCGATGCTTAAACCTGGCGCTGTGCCAGAAGCGCCAAACAGACTGTCTGAAAAGTGTTAGAGCTTTTGCTTTTTTTCCCAAATGGCTGTTTGTTTATTGTCTTTCACTTTTAAAATTGATGATTTTTTTCGAGTGATTTGGTATTTTGTATACACAAATGGAGTGTGAAAAATCTTCTTTGAGCCCGCCTAAGAAGAGAGTAAAAAGAAAAGCTTTCAGTAAGGTGGAAAAGGATATGATTTTGAATGTATATAAAACGGAACTTGAATCGAATCCTGAACTTTCGATTTCTCATATAGGAGATAATGCTGCTCTTATAACAGGCGTAGGTAAAGCTTCTGTTTTTCGAGTGTTAAGAGAGTATAAAAAATGTGGTGTATTAAACTCGCCGAAGAAGACAAAATTTGTTGGAATAAAATTCCATACATGTCCACATTTTTAGTCTTGTCACTTCTTTTTAAATATTCATCTAAAGTCATTCATTTAACCTTCATGTTAAGTTCTTAAGTTACTATCAGTCTTATATTTATTTCTAAGGTCTGGCTTATTCATACATATCTTTGGTTTATGTTTTATTTATTTCAATAGTTAAATATCGTATGTAATATTTCATTTAGTTTGCTTACCTTTTAATATCTTTATAATTATCCTGGCATATTAATTTCTACTCTTACACGGCATTTTTTTTTAAAGTCCACATATATTTGTTTACAATCTACCGGCTTCTTTTCCCGTACGTATTCTAGTGCTACGATGTTCCGGAGCGATTCCGGCAGCCGTCAACAGATGGCGTTGACCATCTGTTTCCTCCTTCATCGCTCTCTCTCCACTGCTGAGCACGTTTCGTTTTCTCGATCTTTCGGGATACCGGCAGTGACGTAATCCTCATTAATTATGGAAAGCCGTGTGATTGGAAGCTCATCTGGAAAGGTACATTTATATATCGACTCTTGGTCATTTCTCATCAGCTTCGCTTCGTTTCATTTTTGTCTTTGTGTCAGTGTGCTGTGGAAAGGCGACGTTCATAATGCCGCCTCTGAGTCATGGCTAGTAACGATGATGATATGTTTTTAAAAGATGTCTTGTTCTTATTTTAATGGTGCTTTTCAGTTCTTTATAAAAGTAAAGACTTTATGTTTAATAAGTGTGAAGGCCAGATAAAGTTTAAGTAAAGATGTATTCGACAGTCTTAAGCATTTTTATATTCCAAAAGGATTTTAGCTATTCCATTGAAACAAGTTGGATAGCTGGGAAAAAAAATGGCGGTGTGTCGATACCTTGCATTAGAAATCTTGGCCGATAAAGCAACACGTTCAGCACGTAATATTTTGAGTTCAGCTTATAGCATTTTAAGTTCAGCTGTTAATATTTCTTTGAGTTCAATAGTTAATAGTTTTTAATTTAAATGGTCAATAGTTTTAATTTATTGAGTTTAATTTTATCAACGTTGTTTTCCCTCTTCTTGTATCTTGTTTAAAACCGACTTGTCATTCATCCTCTGAATAGTATCAGATGGATTTCAGAAAGTCGTGTTGGTATATTTATATAGTGTTAAGAGAGGAGATATACACGCTGAAGTTTTAATAAATTTTTTTTAATTAGTTTTTCCTGAGTTTATTTTCATATTCATATAACTTTATTTAATTGATGGTTTAAGTTTCTTTGAATAAAGTTTCAGTTTACGTTTCTTCCCTCACATGTTTTAACATCTATTTTTAAGTCTCTCATTTCGTTTTCTCGCTTTAAAGAATCTGACAGATAGTCTTGGTGTTACGGACTTCACCATGTTCCCTAGCTTTAGGTGAAGGTCCGTATGGTTTGCCATGTTCGGTCAGCTTTGTTAGTTTCGGCATACTAATGACGGATACTGCGTGGTATGTCAGAATGTTGTTTTTCATGTAGCAGATGTTTAGTAGAAACGGAGATCAACGATCTTTTAAATTGGATCGTTGTTTGAAAGAGGGGGAGATGTTTAAAGTTTATATTATCTTGTTTTAAGTTAAAGTTAAATTGTTTAAAGTTAATTATGTTTTTGAAGTATAAAGTTTTATTAATCATTAAAGTATATAAAGTTTAAAAGTAATTTCCTTTATGAAAAATATATTGTTTCTTGAGCTCCAGTCTATATTAAGTATATTTTTCATTTGTATAATTTGTTGAAATTGTATTTGTTTTTTTAGTTTTTATTTCTGTTTTTATTTTAATAAACGTTAGTTACTTTTTAAAAACAGTTGTGTTTATTTCAAGACACAGTTCACCTAGTTTATTTTTCAGCTTTTCTCTCATGCATAAATTAGGAACTTATCGCCAGCATATACGCTCCATTTGCGTTTGCTAATCTGCTCCTTTTAAATTACTAGTAATTAAACTAGTAATTACTTATTCTAACAAAATTAAGTAAATATGTTTTAGAAAATATAGATTATTTTGATAGGAATGCTATTAGGAGAAACAGCCACAAGTTCTTTTTCAGAAATGAATTACCCACTATAAATAAAGTTTTGGAAGTTGTAAATGATGACCCTGATTTGCCAACCTTTAAAAGGACAACATTTTATCATCCGGCACAATATGCGATTTTTACGCGCCCAATTGGCGAAATTTGTGATTTTTTTCGCACCCGATCGGCAAAATTTGCAATCTTGACGTGCCCGCAGGGATCATTCTAGAGAGTTTCAGAGGGGCGGCCTACCCTCATGCCCTTTTTAGATAAAATCCCACCCTCCTTGCCCTTTTTCCAGGTAGAATTTTACCCTCCTTGCCCTTTTTCTAGGTAGATTTCTACCCTCCTTTTATTCCTAGGTAGAATTCTGCCTTGTTTTCATTGTACTTTAAAAAATTCTTTACCTATCTTTTATTTTTAGAATGCTAGTACAGTATGTCAGGGAGAGCACTCCTCTTTATTTCTTTGTGAAATGTCCTGGTATATCTAATCTTTGACTTTGAGTGATTCATCTTTCCATTTATGAATTTTTTCCATTGAACAAGACATAAAGGGTAACTAAGGGTCATTGATTAATTTCACCTTTTCTAGTGCTGGCCTTTGACCACATGATAACTAACATAAGTTGTATAAAAAAATTGAGAAGTAGCTTTAGAACTTTCCTTTTGTAGCTTTTTCAAAACCAGTTTTGCTAAAACCGGGAAAAAGTTATCTTTTGAATAAAAGTTTTAGAGAGAGGTTTTTGAATATCGTAGGAAAAGTTATGAAAATTAGAAATGTTATTGGATTTTTAAAATTAAGCAGTACTTTAAGCTGTTGCCATTGCCAGACTTTTCTCCCCATCAGTATATTGGCATATGCACTTATTACAAAAATGCCCTTTTTATGAAATGATGTGCCCTTTTCAACAAAATTGCCCTTATTATGTAATGTGCGCCCTGCCCTTTTTTATGTTCTAGAATGATCCCTGCGTGCCCGAATGGCAAAATTTGTGATTTATATGGGCCTGATTGATGTATTTAAACACTTAGGTAATTAAATGAAGTAAGCAGAGCATAGGCACAAGTGGTGTGTTTATGCTGTAATTGACCAAAGATTTATAATGTTCAAAAGCGAAATAAAGATAACTAAAAGTTTCTAAAATATTAATGAAATAACAGACAAAAGGAATTAAACTCAACAAGATTTATTCAAATTACTAAGTTCAGAATAAAATACATCTTTCCAATATTCCAGAGTAAAAACAATATCACATTACCATTCAATCTATATTTGCATTTGTCAAAACAGAATGCTTAAAAACTTACACAATATATCTTGAGACCATTAAACATACATCTCATATTCTGGATGTGAAAACTGGAGCACCGATGGAAAAATTCATTTAACAAATTTACTTTAATTAAAGGCTTTAACAAAGATTCAAAAGAAACATATAATTTACCTTAATGATCTTTTAAATTAAATAACCTTAATCTTGTAAAAAATATATTAACATTAAATAAATTCCATTAATCTAAAACCAAAAACTTTAATTAAACATAAAACAATATCTTTCCTCACTTCCCGATCCAATGACTCTATCCTTCCAAATACAACCTCCATTCATCAACTTGTCAGTAACGGCCAACCGTACCTGCTCGACCACGATACAGTCGTACTTTGAACCGCCGGACAAAACATGCCACTCCAGGGTACTATCTATACTTATTAAGTAACAAGCCCAATGGCAAACGGTCTACTGATATGAAGCACTATCCGTAGAAACCCAAATCGAGTAACCGTATTTGGTGTTTCAATAGCGAAAACGGTAACAAGTAATTTCGGCTTCCGAAATTACTGATGCAAGAATAATAGACAGAACGGTGTCAACATACTTTAAATGGAATCACGTTCTGAACTATTAAAAATATCAATAGCCTTTTGATGACATGAAAGTTAATATTATGAAAGTCTAAAAACCACAACATCAGGACAAAAAGGAAAAGCTTTACTCACTTTAAATAAAAAGCTTTATATCCAATGGAAAAACTAAATCAAAAGATATATGAAACTAGCTGCACGAAATTATAAGAAAAAGCTGCTCTTTTTATTAAATAACTATTGCTCCAAGAAGTTTCCTTTAAAAACATAATGACATCAAATGCTCCATCTCCAAAAATGAAAGACGTGGTGTTCTTTTAAAAAAAAAAGCCTCTTAACTTGCAGACTCCATTTCATCTAAAAACATTATCTTCCATTTCAAATATAACACATCACCACTCGGATTAAAAAGCACTTCCTTAAAAACAAAACATCACTAGACTAACACTCGTAGACGACACAAACACTAAAACAACAAACTAGACGGCTTCCAGCCAGCTGGAACATCCCAATACACCACTGCCTCTCTCTTAAATACATTACCGCCTCGTGTCAAGGTCAATGACGTAACCTCCTCATCCTGCAGCAAACATGTCACTTCCGGCCTCCCGAAGGTATGTGACGATCGATTACGGTCACAGGTAGATACTACAGGTAATGACAGATTATCAGAGCCATCTGTCACCAGCTAATGAGGAGACGTGACTAATGAAAACAAGCGATAACGATGTCCATAGGAAGTGAAAAACATGATGTAGATAAAAAATGAAATGAAAGTAAATAGAAGCAAATGGAAAAACCTGAAGCGTTAGAATAGATAATATGACCAAATGGTAAGTAACTAAATAAAGATATTTTTACTTTAAAACCATATGAATTACTTTAAATAAAAATATACTTTCATACTGTAAACCAAGGTTATTAAACTGAAGGATTTAATTACTGAAATATGACTGAGCTAATTACTGAATATAACTGAATAGGAGTTAAATATTAAATAAATATAATAAAGCATGAATGGATGAATTAGGTCAATTAAGATATGATTTGAATGAGTGATAAGAACTAAAAGAATTAGTAAAGGGAAAACTATCCAGTTTTTCCAACACTGATCGGCAAAATTCGGGATTTTTACGCGCCGGATCGGTAAAATTCACTATTTTTACACGCTCGATTGGCAAAATTCACGATTTTTACGCATACGATCGGCAAAATATACAATTTATACGCACCTGATCGGCAAAATGTACGATTTATACACACCTGATCGGCAAAATGTACAATTTATACGCACCTGATCGGCAAAATGTACGATTTATACGCACCTGATCGGCAAAATGTACGATTTATGCGCACCTGATCGGTAAAATGTACGATTTATGCGCACCTGATCGGCAAAATGTACGATTTATGCACACCTGATCGGCAAAATGTACGATTTATGCGCACCTGATCACCAAAATGTACGACTTATACGCACCTAAACGGCAAAATTCACGATTTATATGCACCCGATCGGTAAATTTCTCGATTTCTAAGCACCTGATCTGCAAAATTCGTGATTTTTTTCGCGTTTGATCGGCGAAATTAATCAGTCTTCCAACAAAATTCACGATTTTATACCCACCCGATTGGTAAAATTCGCGATTAATACCGGCCCGATCGGCAAAATTCGTGATTTTTACAGACCCGATCGGCAAAATTTACGATTTTTACACAGGTGAAAGGTGAAAGGTTAAATTTACGATTTATACGCATCCGATCGGCAAAATTTGCAATTTTTATGCACCCGATGAGCAAAATTCGCGATGATTGCGCATTCGATTGGCGAAATTTATCCGCGGGCCACAGGTTGTCCATCCCTAATCTATACGTTTTTATGCACTCCTCATTAGGGATTTAAAACTAAATACCGAATAGTCGATTCAGTATTTGATGATTCATCATGTAAATTGAATATTCGGTTTCATCGTCTGAATTTTCCAAATCATTTATGAAAACCAAGCTACGCAAAAATCATGATTTTTTTAAAAAAAATAAAAAAATGGGATTTATTTGATTTAAATCTGATTTTTTTAATTTAAATTGATTATTTTGGAAAGTTAATATTTTTACACATTAAACATATCAATTTAGAAAGAACACTTGATGTTTTTTAACCCTTCCAACCTAGTTGAAAAGTGTTTATGATTTCGGTTTGTCTGCCGTTACGGCAGACAAACCGAAGTGCCGTATGGCCGTCTGTCCATGCTCTAACTCCCGTAAATAGGCTTTGATTGCACTGCAATTTTTATATGTTATTGTCGTTATCTATAGCATGTTCCCTATTTCAACTGAAGTGTGTAGCACTTATAGTTTTTTTACAGGGACAATCAAAATAATTCCGTTACATTACGGTCTATGGGGAAAAATCATTTGCGGTTTATTTTAATGATGTTACACGATTTCAAACACATTGTAATTGATATATATCACTAAGGTGCATTACAAGAAGCTTAATATGGAATAGGGTGCGCATAGCACTTATAGTTACTTTACAGGGACAGTCAAAAGAATTTCATCTATGGAGAAAAATCGTTTGCGGTTTAATTAAATAATGTTTCACTATGTTAAACACATTGAAATTTATATATATCACTAAGGTGCATTACAAGAGGCTTACTGCAGAATAGTGTGTGTATAGCAGTCATCGTTCATTTACAGGGACACACAAAAGAATTCTCTACTGTCTGTTAACAATAATTCCTGGAAGTGCGTTTTAAGTTGCTGAACGTGATTTTAAATTTAACTCACTTTTTGTCTATTACTTGGTGTGTATAAATTCTGTAGATCCTATACAGGGCAGCACAAAAGTTCGCGAACACATTTCCGTTTATTAACAGGAACTCCAGAAGGAGAATTTTAAACTCTGCTACGTGTTTCCTAACTAAACTAAAATTTAGCATCCTATGTTGTACATATACAAATCTATAGATCATATACAGGGCTGAATAAAAGTATTCGGATATTTTTCCAAATATTGTATATGTTGGAAATTCCTGAAATTACGTTTTTAAATATGTTATGCGTTTTCCAAATTATTTACTTAAATGTTATCTTTCAGCTTTTTAAACGGTAATGATTTGTAAAATTATTTGAAAGCGTTGGAAACAGGGCTGGGTTTTTGCCGGCAGAAAGTGGTTTCTGCCGTGCCAGTGGCAGAAAGTGGTTATAACCGGCAGAAACTGGCAACAACTGGCATAAACACATTTCGTGACATAATCTGAGACTTTTTAGTAGTATTAAATTCCTTAAGTATATTTTATTCAAGATAAATAACAAATAAAATACTGTGGATAGTTTTAATTAAAAATAAATAAATTTGAATCAGAAAAATTGAGTAATGTAACAGATAAAATTTGTTATAATATGGTTGTTTAATTTTATATATAAACAATTATTAGAGTATTTAAAATTCAAAATAGAAAACTATATCCAATACTTATTTTAAATTAAACACTGAAAATAAAATAAAAATAATCAATAATTACTCAAAATACTTTTCTGTAATTTAACATAATTTAATAATAACTGTAAAAAATATTTCTCATAGACATGTTATACAACTCCAAATAAAAAAAAATTAGAATAATTAATTCCATTAGTATTTGGAATTGCATTTAGCTTTATTTCACTGTAGTTACAGGGGTCGCAGTTGTCCTATATTTCCTATATTTATAAAATAACCTTCAAAAATGTCCTATATTGTCCTATATTTCTCTAACTGTCCTATATTTCCTATATTTCTCTACTTTCTCATATCTTTGGTATTAATATCGCCGCCCGCTAGCATTTGCGATCGTTTCTGCTGTTTGTTTTTTGTCGTATTTCAATACAAGAGCAATGGCTCAATCCTGCCTATGATGCTCCCGCTTTCAGCCAATTACAAATGAGAAGGAGGGTGTGGCGTTGATCGCTGGATTTTTAAACACGCCTTCGAAGCAGGAGATGAAACATCGATGTCTGTGGAGACTGCTTAATCTCTTTGGCTTCATTGTCAGTTTATTTCTCTTTTGGATATGGCATCAGGAAAGAAATCTTTCTGTTTGATGTTTTGGTTGTCACTTGTATCGCTTTGCTTGCTTGCTCGCTCGCTGAGTTATTTCTATTATTCAATGTGGTGCTTTCTTTTATTGCGATTATTTTAGCTTCTTTTATCGTGTATTCAGCTGCGATACCAAGTTTTTTCTGCCAGTAGAATCTACAAAGCAAGATTGAGACTTGTCGCTTTGTTTTTCAGAATTTTCTTTATGCTTCGTTGTTTTGGCATGCTGCGTTACTTGCGAATAGCCACTGTTGCTTATGGGAACCGGACATTGACAAAAGAGACAATAAGCGTTATAATCATCTTTACCCTTTACAAGCCATTCGCCGACTTTTTTCCCATGAACATCAATCTTATCTGTCCAAGCTTCACGGAACTTCGTCAGTCTATGTTCACGTTCAGTCATCGCGTTAATGCCTTTTCACATTGAAATAAAATAAAATTTAAAATAAAAACTAAAATAAAATTTAAAATAAATACTCATTTTACTCACTATACTCATTTTAATTTCTGCCATTTTATCGTTTTTTGAAGTTGTAGGATTATTTTCTTTTTTTTTCCTGATTTTTTGCTTTTATTTACAGATTTTTCAAATTCTTTTTGAATTTTATATTTAGAGTAAGCATCTTTGTAAAATTGGATCATTTCTTTTGTTATGCAAGCTTCTACAGCTTTCCCACCAACAGCATCTTTTATTAATCTCAAACCTCTCATTGTGTCAAGGCTTAAAGAGGATCTTTCGGACATTAGCATTCTCTTATTTAGAGAAAATCCTCTTTCTATGGACGCCTGCCCATGTGAAAAAGTTAAGATGGCTTTCACTAAATTCCCCAAATATTTGTATTTAGGAAGTTGTTTACTGTCAGTCATGGAAAGGACATTTTCCCAGTAGTGATTTATTGGTTGCCAGGTCACATTAAAGCCCCATTCTTCACAGATATCATCATCATTTACATAAATGTTCCACTCATCTGTGAGTTTGTCAACATTGCTTTCCGATATTACCTCAGGTTGATAAAAAGGATTAACAATTTCATAAATTTGTAAATATCCATAATCTGTAAATATTCATACTACTCATCTGTAAATATTCATATTAATAATCACCTGTAAATATTCATGCTCATCTAGAAAAAAGAAAATCCTATGTATTTTGCTTAATTAATTTTTTATGAACTAAACAAGAATCTTAAAAAAAAAAAAAAAAAAAAAAAAAAAGTCGTTGATGTTTCACAAATTGGAGACTTGCTATTGTAGAGGTAAGTTTGGTTTTATATTTGTTTTTTAAGATTGTAACTTGATTTAATATCATTAATTAGTGAAAATTTATAAAGTAATATGGATCATGTGTAAAAAAAGTTTTTATAGCAAAATATATCCGATAACGTAATTTTCTAAATGTCCTATATATGTCCTATATTTTTTGCGAAAAATGTCCTATATTTTATGGATTGGTCACTTCTACCCCTGGGGTTGTTTAAATTTTTATTATATTTTAAATCAAGGCAAAACTACATATTCCAAAAGAATAAAATTTTAATATTGATTTAAATCAATGATTTTTATCAACCTGATTTAAATCGGCATACCCTGAGAAAAACTAATTGGTAAAGTATTACTAGTTATAAAAATGCTTTTGAATTATTTTGTGTAGTTATTTTGTGTATTTGATGTATAGAATTTACTCACACAACATAGTATACAAAAATTTAGATAAACTTAAAAACGCGTACCACAACTAAAAACGCACTTCCAACATTTGTCACTCATGGACAGTACTGTAACCGAAATCTTTTGTGTGTGTCTGTAAATGAACGATAACTGTTATATGCATCTTATTCCACAGTAAACATTTTGTAGTGCATCTGGATCATGTATATAAATTTTATTGTGTTTAAAAGACTGTTTTAAACATCATTAAAATACACTACAAAGGATATTTCCCCAGACCATAATGTAACAGATTCTTTTTAAGTGTGATCAATAAATGCTGTAGGGGAGACTGGTACACAGTGGACCACTTTTTCAGTTAATTATTTTTTTTTCTCTTTAATGGACAAACCGATTTGCATGAAAATATTTTTGAAGATTCCTTAAACGTTTATACATTCATCATAATTTTCTCATAACATAGTTTTCAATACATTTTTCAAAAAAAAAAAAAAAAATATATATATGTACTTGTAAAGTGAACCAGTGTACGTTTCTGTACACTTCTGGGGCACACTGGTCCACCCACCGGGGCACAGTGGACCGCTATTACGTATTATCTGAAATACAATATAAATCTATTTTTCATTAATCTAACTCTTTTTTATTTTCCCTTTACCTGCAAAATAACATAATATAAATTTACAAGTAACATTTTGAAGAAAAAAAATTATATTTTGAAAATAATAACAGATTAATACAGGACCAATTGCAATTTAGTTGAAGTTATTACCTAAGTATAAAAAAATCAGCGCACATTAAAATTTGCAAATGAAATTCCAAAATACTTATGAGTAAGATTGAGCCTGGAATTTTCCTGAAATACTTTTGTGTCCGGGACATCAACATTCATTGATTTTCATTCACATCAACAATAGATTCATCTACAGTTTCGGGAAAAATAAACTGATTTCCATTCAATTTGCGTCTCATGAATCTTACTTGAATAGAATAATCACCAATTAGACTGCAGTTATATTTACCAAAGGCAGTAAATACAAAACAAAATATTTCTTACTATGTTAAATAAATTGTTATTTTTCTTTGTTTACTTTATTTTACACAGTTAAATAACTACTTTTAAACAATATTTCTTTATAGTAAATAAGCAATTATTAAATATTTTGAATATTCTGCATTACAGGAGCAGAGTGGATTGTGAACCACTGTGCCCCAGGAGTGGGTGGTCCACTGTGCCCCATGTTGAAGTTCAATAAATAATCATATTAATATTGTTTATAGCTTTCTTTTAAACATATTAACTTTAAAGTTAAATAAAAACAAGTATCTTAGCTTTGCAAAAAAGCTGTTTTATCGGATTTATCTACAACCTTTAATTATTAAAAAAATTAAAATATGATGAAAATTTTTACTTTTGGAAGCTCAAAACAACCAATCAGAATAACATAGTTAAATCTGAGCTAAACATATTTTCTGAAGGCTATAAATAATCAGTGCAGTGCTGCTGTCTATTAGGATAGATGAGAAGCTTTAAAAAAATTAAATAAATAAAGTATTAGGGGGTGGTCCAGTGTGTACCAGTCTTCCCTGCACTCAATAGTGAGCAATAGTAAACCCCAATAACATATATCAATTACATGGCAATCTGGGTATATTTACGAGAGTTAGAGTATTGTATAGCATGCAGACAGAGAAACCATTTTTCAACTATGTTGGAAAGTGTTAAAAAAGCTTATTGCATATTTTCTGTGTTTAATTATGTGACTTGTAATAATATAACTTTAATATGTAATAATATAAATTTTTTATTCATTATCAGGTATCTAGGGTTGCAGCTCTTAGAACTAGCCCTTAATCAAAACTTTGATAACATCTACAATAAAGGAAGATGGGTATTGATAACGTATAATCTCATAAAGGTATTTATTATTTACACTTTTAAAAAAATCAGTTTTAAACTTTGGTTAATCAAATTCAAATTTATTGTAATTTGCAGTGGATAAGTTTTAGAGAAAGATAATAAAATCAAGTGCATGGACTAAAAAACTGGTATTATACAATAAATTACACTGATATTAAATGAACAGAAATTTATTTGAATTTGATATGTGAATTGTTAGATTTAAAAAAAAATCAAGTTTCACAGTCTATAATCAAATTGTTAAAAAAATAGGAAAGCAACCTGTAAAAAGTTGAAAATTTTGGCTACATAAAAAGTTTTTTCAAACTATAAATAAATTGATATCTATAAAATTAAAATATTTGTTGTGTGTAATTTTATATCCATTCAATTTTTATTTGTTCTTAAAGAAGGATGTTTATTGATGTACCCAAAACTATTCAAAGTAGGGATGTAATGAATATTCGTCCACTGTTTGGTATTCAGTCCTTTCTGAAAAATATTGAATATCAGTTGGCCAGATACTTTGACCAAAAGTTTGTAAGGCTACTGAATACCGTTAGCACATAAAAATAGAAACAATATTATTATTAACATGGTTGCGAAAAGAAATAAGAAAATATGATATAATATAAAATTGTAACCATCAAATGCAGTTTGGCACCTAGAAAAAAAAAAAATTGTAGGTGTCATTTGACACCTTACTTAGAGTTCCTAATTTCTAACCCTGATTAAAAGAGCACAGGGCTTGAAATTCAATTTTGGAGGAGCTCCCTCCGCCTCCCAACACTTATAAATGGAGGAAAGTTGAAATGTTTGGGAGAAAGAAAAAATATCTGTAAACTCTACTATTATTTTATGTACAATTAAATAATTACATTAATACAGGCATGACAAAATACCATTGAAAAAATTTAAATCAACAACTCTTAATAATTATGCAAAATGTTCATTTTTAAAAAAGGAAGAAAGTCAGCTTTATACAGGGTGGCTAAAATTAAACTGACGGTACTCAAAGGCTCATAGATCCAGTTCTACTGATCGGATCCGAATGAAACTTAAAATATGTTATCTCGATCATGCGGCCAAGGTTTTCGTAAAAAAAAAAAAAAAAAAAAAAAAAGAGTTTGAAACTTTGCTACCAGATGGCGCTGTATTGCTGAAACCATATGCAAATGAGTAGCTAATGTAATTTTGCTATAAAAGCAATACGTATGGTTTAAAGAAATCGTTCGTCCGCAGTGAACATGCCGATGAACAAGAAGGAACGCACATTGATCGAAAACTTTTTTATCAGAATGAGAGCAATGCTTCGGCTCTGAATGCAATTTCCTCCACAATCGCCGACTCAGTTGTGCCCCACCAGGGGCTGAGAGGTTCTGCTCTCAAAGCTGGTAGATGGGAGGTGCTGGGTTCAAACCTCTGTCACACTCGTCGACCTAACCGTTCGGAGTTTTCCGTGGTTTTCTTCTAATCTTGCTGTAAATACGGATTAGCAGAGCTGCCAACTGCTACGAAAAAATCGTAGTAACTACGATTTTGAGCCACAAACTACGATGCTACGAAAATCTGTCTAAAACTACGATTTTCTGCAAAAAACATTGTCACAGGATCATTCGAAAAATCACGAATTTAGTCACAGGATCACTCGAAAAATCACAAATTTCGTCACAGGATCGCTGAAAGAACGCCAATTTTGTCAAAAAATTGGCGGGGAAAAAGCAAATTTCGCCAAAGTATCACCGAAAAAACGTGAATTTCATTCAACTGATTGCTGAAAAAATGCGAATTTCGTCAAAAGATCGTTCAGGGGTGATTTTGGTCCGAATTTTCCGAAAAATTAAGGCAATGATTTCCGGAAAAAAATATCGGTCATAAATCCGAAAATTCAGACATTAAATGTATCGGTATTTCGGCAAATGATCGTCGAAAAAAAATCAATCTCGTCTTTCGCTCGAAGAAAAGTCGCCAATTTTGTCAAAGGATCGCGGGAAAAACGTAACTTTCGTCAGAGAATCGCGAAAAAATGTCAAATTTCGTCAAAAACATTGCGAAAAGCAGCAAATTTCGTTAAAAGATCGCGAAAAAACAGCAAATTTTGTCAACAGATCGCGGGGAAAAACAGAAAATCACGAAAAAACGGCAAATTTCGTCATAAACATTGCGAAAAACGGCAAATTTGCTCAAAAAAACGACAAATTTTTGTCATCAGATCGCGGGGAAAATGTTATTTTGTCAGAAAATCGTGAAAAAACGGCAAATTCCGTCAAAAGATCGTGAAAAAACGAGAAATTTCGTCAAAAACATTGCGAAAAAAGACAAATTTCGTCAAAAGATCGCGAAAAAAAACGACAAATTTCATGAAAAACATTGCGAAAAATGGCAAATTTCGTCAAACGATCGCGAAAAAACAACAAATTTTGTCAACAGATCGCGGGAAAAACGTGACTTTCGTCAGAGAATTGCATAAAAACGGCAAATTCCGTCAAAAACATTGCGAAAAACGGCAAATTCCGTCAAAAACATTGCGAAAAAAACACAAATTTTATCAACAGATCACGAACCCCCCCCCCCCCCAACCGCCTTGGAATCTTTCAGAAAATTCACTGTGAAATTCAGAAATTTGGCTTAGGAGTGGACAGAGCATTAATTGAATAGGAATAATTATGTTTAATCAATCCCACCCGCAACAAAAAAATTAGCAAAAACAAAAGAGACATGTGTGCTTACGGATATACACATGCGTTTAATTGATTAGTATTTGCTTGCTTAAAATTTACAGCGTAAAAAACAGCCATCAACCAACCAACCTTCAGATAAATTTAAATTTGGTGTGCTACTATTTCTCATTTTCAAAGGTTGGCAGGTCTGGGTTAGGATCCCTTAGAAAGACCCCCACGGAGGGCTCTCCCCCTAGGGGCCTATATCCCTCGTGTAGATAATTGGCCGTCATAAACCAACCAAGTTTCTCGTCATCCGCTTCCGGTGCAACATCCAGAGGACCGGTTTCTTCAAACTTACGAATCATGCCTCTAACTTCATTTATGTACATTTTTCATCCACCGATAAGCACGGAGTGTTGCCGAAACAATCCTCTCATTCTGATAAAAAAGTTTTCGATCAATGTGCGTTCCTTCTTGTTCATCGGCATGTTTACTGCAGACGTATGATTTCTTTGAACCATACGTATCGCTTTTATAGCGAAATTACATTAGCTACTCCTTTGCATATGGTTTTTGCTATACAGCGCCATCTGGTGCGAAATTTCAAACTTTTTTACGAAAATTTTGGCCGCATGATCTACATAACATATATTTGAAGTTTCATTTGGATCCGATCAGTAGAACTGGAGCTGTGAGCCGCTGAGTACCGTCAGTTTAATTTTAACCATCCTGTATATATACAATATCTATTTTTCAACTTTCACCAATTGTTCCAATGTTATGGACCCTTAACAATTCGGTTGTTAAATGAATTTCTGAATTTAGAGTTTATTTGATTTTTGGTACTGTAGCTTCTTTCACAAGGTACCCTTGTGACAGGCAGCACAAGAGCAACTTTTATAACTTTGGAAAACATCAGAAAATTATGGTTATGCTCTTTAAATCAGAAAACTTTGCAAAATATGATGTGCACTTACTTTTAACTACTTGCATGAACAATGCATATTTAGGGTAATGTCATTATCAATATCCATTTCTGAACAGAATTGTTTTAACCAAAATACGAATAAAATAAATCCAAAACCAGAACCCTTAGTATTTCCTTTGATTGGACTAAGTTCTATGTGTTGAAATTTTAAATCCATGTCCAAAGTTTGAAAGGAAAATTGTTGATTCATTTCTTCTATTACACGAGAAATGTGATTGTGATAGTGCTTAAAGATGTAGATTTTTCTGCAGTGGCCTTCCAGTTTAATACAATTTACATTAAACAATGATTTACATGAGATTTAAACAAGATAGATTCAAATACGAGAAAATAAATAAGTATAGATTTTAGCAAAGCTAATTTTGATAGGTTAAAAAAATCTTAATACTAATAAATATGCTGCTGATGCAATTGCTAATTATTCACAATCGAGTTAAAGATTGTTGTGCTTAAATTTCGTAAAGTGTTTGTAGATGACAAGGAAATGTCATAGAATCTGTTCTATTCTGTTTAACTAAAAAAATGATCACTAAAAAAATATCACTAAACATGATTCTGAAAACCGCTCTTTCACAATGCCAGTAACAAATTGTCCGTTAAATGCAAAAGTTTGTTAAATAAATGAAATAACCTTGTTTTTCATGCAATTTTCAAAAAAAATTTGATTGTTACTCTTTCACAATTGAGGGTTCTTGACTACTAGTGTAATACAGCATGTGTTGCTTGGTGCAAAATTACTAGCAGCTTTTTGATCAATAAAACTTTTCTGCCAAACCCCTAAGCTGATTTTTTAAACATAAATTGAAATAAGATACAATTTCCAGTCGAATGGCTATTTTTGTTTTTTCCGGAAAAATTTTGTGATTAAAATGTATGGTAGGGTGGTCCTTATATGATCAATTTTAACTTTAAAAAAAAAAAATTCTTCTTTCTCACCCTCAAAATTTGTTCCAATACAGTAAAAAACAAAGTAGGAAAAGTTTGAATGAAACAGAAATACATTTAGAGGTAGTAGCTCAAGATTGCTGAAGTTTGGCGATTACACTTAAAAACATTGTGTTATTCACAAAAGAAAACTAAGGCAAAATGATAATTTTTATTATGATAGTAAATTATTTTCATATTTTATATAACATAAAATAACAATATTAAGCATATAAAAAGTTTAAAGTATGAAAGTATTAGTAATTAGATTAATTTGTTAAGTCCATTTTTCTGCAGTAAGGATAAGCTTTCCAGTGCTCCTCCACAACATTCACAAATACCAATAGCTAAAATTGCTGTTCATTTCATGCAAGGATTCTAGTGTATTCTTTGATCAAAGCAATACCTCTCTCAGCATTATCATTTACCACTTTAACAGATTGCATCATTTCTAATGCAATCCTATAATCAGAATTAGTGTTCAATGTTCAGTGTCTACTTGAAAGAATCCTTGGGGGGTAAATTCATTTCTTTGAACAGCTTGAAAGATTCTTTAGTAACAAAATCTTTAAATTTCTTTTCATGAAATGTTTAAGGGAAACAGTTATCGTTTTCTCAGGATTCTAATACAAGTACATGGCTATCAAAAAGGGACAGTCGAGAAAGATCTAACAAATATTACAGATGCTTTGAAAATTTCTCAGATGCAGCTTTTGCAATTTAACTGACTAACTAACTGAAAATCATTGTTTGGTGAGGTTTCTGTTATTGAAGCAGTAATCCAAACTTTAAAATACACTCACTATAAAAACACAAACATCCCGAAGACCTCTTTCTTCCTTTTTGGTAAGAATGAATTGGTACTTAAAGATTATCTTCAAAGAATATATCATCTTAGACATCCAAGGAGCATGATGCATTGCCCTGGGAAGCATAAAACGAATTCCCCTGACAGGTATTCCTCCAAGGAAAATAACAAGTTCTATAAATTCTTGATAATCATCTCTTGGTCCAGATGCTGATGGTATTGGTCGATCATGATTCTTTTCTAGTGGCATAAACTCCAAAATTTCATCCTTTACATTTTGTACAAGAACTCTAATCTTATCTTTCAAACCAGTTTCAAGCCTCGAAAATTTTGGAGAAGTTTTTTTTCTCTTTCTTCCTTTATGTTTTTGGGTGTGCTGAACACGAATTTCAACTTTGCCACCTCGTATCTGGTCTGCTTAAAAAATTATAAGTAAAAAACCATGAAAAAATCTTAGTTTTTTCATTTTTTTTCTTGTATTTGGGAAAGGGTTAAATTTTTTTGAAAAACTTTTTGCACCAAATTAAACTAGAGAACATTTCCTACATTTTTCATATGCAATGTTTGTTTCTAAGATGAATAGTTTTGGCATACGTGTAAAAGGAATTTTAGCGATATAATTGAAGTTCCATCATCGGAAGGCGAAAATGCAATCCAGTCACTATGCATCCATTTTAATCACCAATTTGAAGCTGTTTAGTTATTTCTGGTTGCATTTCGAATTTGTTTACATTTTCTTACTAAATTTTAAACCTTTTATAGCACTAAGAAAATAAATTGAAATCAGGTGATTAGGAAACATATAAAAACATAATCACTCTGCATAGATGAGAGAACCAATTTTTATTTTTCTAGTAATCTGATTTAAGTACAATTATAAGTTTTGTAAGTTTAATATAATAATAACATATGTGGAAGATTATAAACAGGAAAAAAGAGGAATCTAATTAATGTCGTTTGGGTCACTTTGAAGTGCCTGGTTGATGTTCTTCAACAAGAGGTTCTACACTACAGTATCTTCTTCGTCATAATCATCACTTGATGGTTCAGGTTGTGTCTCCACTTTACTTAAAATATCCTGTATTGGGTCGTCAACTTCTGTTTCCAAGTCATCTTCAGCGATGAAGGAGCTGACATTGTCACAATGGCCATTGCAGTTCCGGCAGAGTAGTGAACAAAACAAACCTGGTTTCCTACAGCCACATATTCCACTACAGTTTGTTTTGCATTTGCAGGATATTTTTCGCAGAACAGTTTCTGGTGCGGGATATTTGACAGTTGTTATGGGTATGATGCCTCTCTTGGTTTTATTCCAGCCCCATTCCTCAGCTTTTTTACAGTTACTTAGCCATAGCTGTACTTAGCCATAGCTGTAGTAAACTCGCAGACAGTGATATCGAGCTGCATCTTCTGTTGGAGGAAGCGATGCTATATTTGCAGCCGTTTTAAAGCAGACTTTATTTAGCACCTGTACCTCAAGCTGTTTAGGAAAGGTGTTGCTTTCCCTCTGAATCCGTACAGGTGTACCAAAAACAACAGCCCAGCTTTAATAACATCGTCGGCTACATCACTAGGGTTTTTAAATAGGCAAATTTCTTCAAAATTTGAAGATATTTTGTTTTTCCTTGACTGTACAATGCAGAAGTGGTGTCGCATCCACTCATGACATGTAGAAATAGGATGTGTTTGTATCATGTTGATATATTTTGTTTTGATTTTCCCTAATCCATGATGAGAAAAATTGCTATTTATTAGCAGTTACTGAGAGACACATTTTTGCTTTACAATATAGATTGATACAGTCGGGAAACAAAAATAATACTTCAGTTTATAAATTTAGAATGAAATGTCTGTTTAATTTTATATCAAACTGTCCAAGAAAAGGCTTGAGTCTGAGTCGACATAACTCTTATCTCGTACTCCATTTGTTCAAACTATCTGTTTTCCATTATTAGTCCAGTCAATCTAGGCTTCTGCCTGGAAAGTTTTGGAGAAGTTTTTTTCTCGTTCTTCCTTTATGTTTTTGGGTGTGCTGAACACTAATTTCAGCTTTGCCACCTCATATCTGGTCTGCTTAAAAAATTATAAGCGAAAAACCATGACAAAATCAGTTTTTTCGGTTTTTCCCTTGTATTCCGGAAAAGGTTAAATTTTTTTGAAATAATTATTGCACCAAATTAAACTAGAGAACATTTCCTACATTTTTCATGTACATTTTTTTTCCAAGATTAATAGTTTTGGCATACTAGTAAAAAAAGGAATTTTAGCGATATAATTGAAATTCCATCATCGGAGGGCGAAAACACGATCCAATCATTATGCATCTATTTTAAACACCAATTTGAAGCTGTTTAGTTATTTCTGGTTGCATTTCAAATATGTTTACATTTTCTTACCAAGTTTTAAACCTTTTATAACACTAAGAAAATAAATTGAAATCAGGTGATTAGGAAAGATATAAAAACACAATCACTCTGCATTGATGAGAGAACCAATTTTTATTTTTCTAGTAATCTGATTTAAGTACAATTATAAGTATTGTAAGTTTAATATAATAATAACATACATGGAAGATTATAAACATGAAAAAAGAGGAATGCAGTGTTGTTCTCCAATTAATGCCGTTTTGGTCGCTTTGAAGGGCCTGGTTTATGTTCTTCAACAGGAGGTTCATCAGTATCTTCTTCTTCTTCATCATCATCACTTGATGGCTCTGATTGTATCTCCACATGACTTAAAATATCCTGTATTGGGTCGTCAACTTCTGCTTCCAAGTCATCTTTGGCGATGAAGGAGCTGACATTGTCACAATGGCTATCGCAGTTCAGGCAGAGGAGCGAACAAAATAAACCTGCTTTCCTACAGCCACACATTCAACTACAGTTTGTTTTGCATTTGCAGAATATTTTTCGCAGAATAGTTTCTGGTGCGGGAGGTTTGAAAGTTGTTATGGGTATCATGCCTCTCTTCGTTTTATTTCAGCCCCATTCCTCAGCAGTTTTACAGTTACCTAGCCATAGCTGTACTTGGTGGTAAACTCGCAGACAGTGATATCAAGCTGCATCTTCTGTTGATGGGAGTGATGCAATATTTACAGCGGTCTTAAAAGCAGATTTTATGTAGCAACTGTACCTCAGGCTGTTTAGGGAAGGTGTTGCTTTCCCTCTGAATCCATACAGTAGGGCTGGGCGATATCTCAATTTCAATATCGTGGTATATCGTCAGCTAAATATTGCGATATGACGATATATCGTGATATTAAAACTTGTTCTCTTTTCACAATAAATTAACTATATTAAGCAGAGTACGCAGTGGAATCTATAAGTTTGGAAATGCATGGATGTGGAAGACTTTAATAAGTACAGCAGGAGTAACAACAAGATGACTTTTTATTGATGACTAATTACAAATGACACTCCGACGTCAGCATTACTTTTGCCGAACAAACTTAAAAATAAAAACAAAATAAAATTTCATCAATAAACTAACAGCCGCCAGCAGCCTTCAAAACGTAGCCATGCTACGACATCGTAAATAGTTACATGTCAGAACAAAATGCTGCTTTCAAGCACGCTACGTAGAAAAATGCATGGCAAGGCAATGGCAGGAAGGAAGGAAGGAAGGCGAAAATACAAACATCTTGACCTGCTACATATACTAGTCTGTTTTGAAAAAATTTGCATACAGTTGCTGCCATTCTGCAAAAAGAAAAACGTACGTGAAACTCCATTGGCTTCACGGACTATGACGTCAAACGACGACCAATCAGATCGGCGATCGTCAGACGAGAGCTCTGGGTCGAAAGTAACAGCAAGTAACAGCGATCAACAGTGATCCAGAAGCACAGCGATAGATCGTGGATGAATCGCGTGTTTACCCAAAAAACCTCGCGAAGCAATGGAGTTCGTTTGTACATTAATGTAGGCTTGGGGATGGTAAAAACTAATTCATGTCATGTGAAAAGTAAATATTTAAATGAAACATTTTACACTTAAATTTAAATACATGACATAACAATCAGCCCCCTTTTTAGCATCCCCAAGTCTTTACAACAACTTCAAGAAAAGACATAAAAAAATTTTAAACATGAAAAATACACATTATACTTTATTCAAAAAACAGCCAGTCTAATCATAACCAGGTCGGGGAAACCACAAACTCACCGGCCAGGCACTGATCAAAATGACCAAAAATTGTAGTCCCCCCCCCCTAAACTTTTATCTCAAAAATATTTAAACTCTTCTGAAAAAAAAAAAAAACAGTCTAATCAATGTCATGTCAAAAAGGGCATGGCAATGAAAAGAGTGGCCAAAAATGTAATTTACAAATTTAAACTTCAAAAACTTGCATACAAAATTTCATTAATTGTTCTTTAACCTGAGGTTTTGTGAAAGGATCAGCTAAATTTAATTTACTTGAAATATACTTTAATTTAAACAATTTATCATAAACTAAATTTCTTAGAAATAAATATTTAATATGAATATGTTTAGTCCTTTGATTCTCAACAGGTGAATTTGAAAAAGCAATAGCTGCCTGATTATCACAAAACAATGAACATTCTTTAAGATTTAAACTTAAACTTTCATTTTCTAGAACATTTTTAATCCACATTAACTCTTTTGCAGCTTCAGTGAGAGTTATATACTCGGCTTCCATAGTTGAAAGGCTAATGCATTTCTGCTTAAAGGTTTTCCAAGAAATTGGTGACCTGTCTAAAAATAAAATAAAACCTCCTATGGAAACTCGATCATCTCTATTTGCTGCAAAATCAGAGTCTGAATAACAAGAAATTTTTACTTCGTTAATTCTAGATAATTCCAATTTAAAATGTTTAGTGTACTGTAAATAGCTGAGTAATCTTAATAAACTGTGCCAGTGTTTCATACCTGGGTTAGACTGGAACTGTGATAAAAGATTTACAGCATACATTATGTCTGGCCTTGTTCGACCAGCAATTAAACTTAAACAGCCAATTAAGTTTCTATAAGGGAATTCAGACATCTCATTAACTTCATTCTGATTTACTGGAAAGTCCATTTTTGACAAAACTAGCCCCTCCTTAGGTATTGGGACATTACTCAAAGGAATATTATATTTTGAATACAAGCTACAAACTTTGTCAATATAAGAATTTTGATGAATGTACAGCTCGTTATTTACTTCCTGAAATTCAATACCTAATAGCTTTCTTGTTTTCCCTAAAACTTTCAGATTGAAAAACTTGCTTAACAAACTTACACCAAGTTCCAAATCACTTTCTGTTTTACCGAAGATGACCATGTCATCTACATACAATAAAAGAACAAGTTTATTTTCATAAATATAAACACAGTTGCACCAGTTAAGTTTAATAAAATTTAGTTTTAAAAGTACATCATCTATTTCAAAAAACCATTGGCGACCACTTTGATGAAGGCCATATAAAGCTTTATTTAGTTTACAAACTTTACCTGTTTCACTAATGAAACCCTCCGGCTGCTGCATATATATGATCTTATCCAGATCTGCATATAGATAGGCATTGTTAACATCTACTTGAACATTTAACCATTTAAAAAGACATACAAAAATAGTGAAAAACAATCTTATACAGTAGAACTCCGATTATCCGAATCAATTGGGACCGGACCCCATTCGGATAATCAAAAATTCGGATAATTGGATTTTTTCCGAAAAAAGGGTCTATTTTAATTAATTACTGTATGTGTGTTGAAAATGGGAGAAAAAACTATTTTTAAAGAAAAAGATCTTTTAATTATTTAAATGAAAAGGCAACACTTTTACATGTTAAGCATACTTACAAGTGCTGTACAGTATGTACGTATCGTACTGTAAATGAAAGTCATATTGCTTGCTGAACATCTCGATCAAAGTAAGCTGTTTGACAGTCTTCATCCGTTTTCGGGCAGCCAAGTCGCGCATCCGCTTGACAGTGAGAAGTTGCATGTGGTCACACTCAGGCTGACGCTCCATCCACTTCAACGCAGTTTCAAGGCCGGCAAATGCTTCACTAGCTGATGGTCACGCGTCTGCTTCAACTTCAACACTAAGGTCATCTTCTTCCTCGACACTTTTCTTCTCTCACACTTTCAATAAGTTCATCGTCATTTAGAATTTGAAACCCAGGTGGGCCGGCCAGCCACCTGGCGACGGACGACAGCCAATAATCGAACTGCACTATGAGACGTTGACTCATCATCCCAATAATGTTCGCGCTGCGCCTACACTAGATTCGCGGAGGGAAGGACAATATGGCGCGCGTAGACAGAATCATTGTTTTGCGGATCGCAGTACGTTTCCGTCTTAATTATTTTTTCTGAAATTCTGAAAGCGATTCGGATAATCAGCGATTCGGATAGTCGGAGTTCGGATAATCGGAGTTCTACTGTAATTGAAAAACTTACTACCGGGCTAAAAACTTCATCATAACTTAAACCTTTTATTTGACTAAACCCCTGAGCTACAAGACGTGCTTTAAATCTCACAATTTCATTTTTTTCATTTTTCTTAATTGTGTAAACCCATCTGTTACCCAAAATTTATACATCTTTAGGTGGTTCGACAAGATCCCAAACTTTGCGGTCATACATGACCTGCATTTCCTGGTCCATTGCTTTTTCCCACTCTGATGCTTCGGGTGTTTTTACAGCTTCTTTGTAACTTCTAGGGATTTTTAATTCAATTAAATTAGCTTCATTTGAAAAATTTGAGACTTTACCAGATTGATTATTTTTTCCCCTGAAATCAAAAAAATCATAATCGTATTTTATGTTATTTTCTGCACAGTACTTTATTGTATCATTTAAAGATCTTAATTTAACTTTAGTTCCCTCAATGCCATAATAAATATCTGTCCTAAGTTCATTTTTCTTAGGGACAGCACTACGTACCCAATTAATGGATGTACAAGGAATTAAATCTGGGCTGTCTTTTGAATTTTGATTAATTGAACTTCTAGTTTTTACAGGGCTAAGAGTAGTTTCCTTTACTTTGGCTGGGATATCACTTCTACTTTCTGACTCGATTAAGTCATCTATCATAGGAAAGAGATCACCATCCTCTGGGAAGTTCAAATAGAAAAAAGAACAAAAATTATGTTTTGGACTCTTTATGACATTAACCCCCATTTTACTCTCATCAAACCTTACATTTATAGTTTCAAAAATTCTTTGCTCATCTATCATCCAAATGCGATACCCTTTAGTTGTTTGTGCATAACCGCACATAATGCCAAGTTTTGCTCTCATATCGAGCTTCTTTCTTTTTTGTTTAGGTATACCAACATAAGCTAAGCAATCGAATTTTTTGAGAGGAGAAACAGAAGGCTTTCTCCCAGAATACAATTCAAATGGGGTTTTACTGAAATTTTTATGACAAACTCTGTTCCACACGTACGGGAAACATAAAAGAGCTTCAGCCCAAAATTTCTGAGACAAGCCACTAGAATTTAAAAGGGTTTTTACACCGTCAAGGGCAGTTAAATTAAAGCGTTCCGCGCAACCATTCATCTCGGGCGAATACGGGTTCGTTTTCTCATGGGCAATGCCCTGACTTTCCAGAAAGTTATCAAATTCATCATTACAGAATTCAAGTCCCCCATCTGTTCTAACAGAGACTACTTTCTTATCTAAAAACCTTTCGGCTCTCTTTTGATACTTAAGAAATGTCTCAAAAACATCAGATTTATTCTTAAGGGCATATACAGTAACTTTTCTAGAAAAATCATCTATTATAGATAAAAAATACCTGCTACCCCCATGAGATGAAACTGGCAGTGGCTCACACAAATCCATATGCAGCAGCTGGAGAGGAACTTTAGAACGAATTTGACCAACAGGCTTAAAAGAGACCCTTTTAGATTTAGCCAATTTACAAGAAATACAATCTTCAGTCAATTTTGATAGCATAGGAAGACCATTAACACTTTCTTGTTTACTGGTGTTAATTACATATTCACTGTTAATATGGCAAAAACGTTCATGCCTCAACTCATTAACATTTACTTTATCTACTTGATTTGCTGACAAATTGACTGGATTGTCATTTCCCTTACATTTAGTAACATACTTTGATGGCTTTAAAAAGTACAGGTCATTTTTCCTTAAAGCATAAAAAAGTTCATTTCCCTTCTTGTCATAACCAAAAACTTTACCATTTTTACCTACAAAATTTATCCCCAGTTTTTCAAGCTTAACCCCAGAGAGCAAATTTCTTCTTAAGTTAGGATTATACAAAACATCTTTTAAGATAATACGATTGAATTTGCCATTTTTACAACGTACCAAAAACTGAATTGTACCCTTACCCTCAACTGGACATTCTTTCTCCCCAAACTGCAAGAGACATGTGCAAGTCAGATACTGGCTCAAAAGTGAAAAATAAATTTCTATTGCTACAAAAATGCGCTGTAGCGGCAGTGTCAAAAACCCAATGGGAATTTCCATAGCCCAGATCTGATGAATTTGCTTCGCACAATTCAGGAGAAAGCTCAATTAAGCTACATTAAAGTTCAGAGAAGGTACAATTCAAAAGAGGTTTACATTCTACATTACTAGTTTCAAAAGGTCTTAAAAAATTTTTACTTTGAAAGTTACTTTTACTTTTAACATTAGATTTAAAATTTCCAGAACCAGATTTATTAAAATTACTTTTACGATTATCAAAATTACTTTTCTCATTACAAGCTTCATCACTAGATTTACTTAATTTAAGTTTACAATTAGAAATTAAATGACCATACATTTTACAATAAAAACAAGGACCAATTTTACTTTTGTTTTTATAAAAATCTCTAGATTTAATTTTACCTGGTTTAACAGACGATTCACTGGCAAAAGCTACATTAGAAAAGTCCCTTTGAGACAACTTTAAGCGATTCTCCTCCAGCAACAGCTCAGCTTCTATTCTTTCAGGCAGGAACTCAGCATCAGTCCACCTATAAATGGCTTGAACAATAGCTTGAAACTCATCTGGAAGGCTCCGAATCATCTGATAACCCAAGTAAAGTGGCTGTAGTTGATGACCAATGTCACGAAGACATTCAGCAGCTTGCTTCACTCGACACAGAAAAAGACCTAAGTTTTCACCAGGAACATACTTTGTATTAAAGAAAACATCAAGAAGCTGAATTATTCTTGCTCGTGTGGTTGGCTCGAAATGGTCATGAAGAATTTTCCAGGCTTTTGCTCCATCAGTGGTACTTGAAATTAAAGGCTTGAATTCAGAACTCAGGGACTGGTAAACAATCGTGTAGGCTCTGTTTTTCCTCAATTTCACCTCTTGTTTTTCTCTCCATGTCAGATCAGATTTCTTAGCATCTCCACTAGCTGTTTCCGTTTTAGCAGGTGATAAACTCTTGGATGTCTCCTCTTCATCTTTTTCAGCAATGAACTCCCACGCTCCATAATGCAGCAACAGAACCTTCACTTCATGCTTCCAAGTTTCCCAATTACTACCGGTCAGCAGGGTGACGTTTTGATTATTTTCCATCAGCCCCTGTCGCTTTATCACGGCAACTCACAAACGTGAAGCTTTCAGAAGGTCAACAGCATGCAAAACAATTCACAAAAACGAAAGTTCATCTTTCAAAAACAAACCACAGAGAGAGAGTCCACAGGCACAAAAGTATCACCATTTCTTCACTTCCACATTTCCTTAAAATACCACTTAAATTCCGGTTATGAGTCTGGGCCCATAACCCTGTTCTCTTTTCACAATAAATTAACTATATTAAGCAGAGTACGCAGTGGAATCTTTAAGTTTGGAAATGCATGGATGTGGAAGACTTTAATAAGTACAGCAGGAGTAACAACAAGATGACTTTCTATTGATGACTAATTACAAATGACACTCCGACGTCAGAATTACTTTTGCCGAACAAACTTAAAAATAAAAACAAAATAAAATTTCATCAATAAACTAACAGCCGCCAGCAGCCTTCAAAACGTAGCCAAGCTACGACGTCGTAAATAGTTACATGTCAGAACAAAATGCTGCTTTCAAGCACTCTACGTAGAAAAATGCCTGGCAAGGCAATGGCAGGAAGGAATGAAGGAAGGCGAAAATACAAACATATTGACCTGCTACATATACTAGTCTGTTTTGAAAAAATTTGCATACAGTTGCTGCCATTCTGCAAAAAGAAAAATGTACGCGAAACTCCATTGGCTTCACGGACTATGACGTCAAACGACGACCAATCAGATCAGCGATCGTCAGACGAGAGCTCTGGGTCGAAAGTAACAGCAAGTAACAGCGATCAACAGTGATCCAGAAGCACAGCGATAGATCGTGGATGAATCGCGTGTTTACCCAAAAAACCTTGCGAAGCAATGGAGTTCGTTTGTACATTAACGTAGGCTTGGGGATGGTAAAAAGTAATTCATGTCATGTGAAAAGTAAATATTTAAATGAAACATTTTACACTTAAATTTAAATACATGACATAACAAAACTAAATATACAGAATAAATAAAAGAATATTTTGAGAAGAAGAAAGAAAGAAAAAAATCCCTGACGGCTTGGCCTACAGGCACAGGTAGATTTCAAAGACTCAGACCGCGGGGCGCCTGTTTGTTGGGAATTGCGAAAGAAATGACCTTTTTGCCATGATGCCGCAGTTGGGACCGCCCACAATCTTACTTGTTTCCAGACTTGTTTCCCAACTTGTTTGCAGGCGGAGCCGGCAGGGATTTTTTTTTTTTTTTGCTATAAGGGTTGGTCTTATGAAAAAAAACTTGTCAAGATAAAAGTTTTAGATAATATTAAGAATCATAAGAAGTTATGGGGTTTTTCTGTTTTCACAAAAAGCACTCCCCCTCCCCCTCCTGGTTCGATTTTGCCCATTAACGAGCTTGACCGAGATTTTATGCCCCTTGATGTTATGTATCAGTTTGGAAGAGATTTGTGCAGAATTATTGCAGTTATCGTGTCCATAAAAAAGTGACATAGATAGATAGATAAAGTTTTGAACTGGAGGGTGGTTTTGGGTTTTGGAAGTCATGATCGGCATAGATCTGCAAAAATGTTTCAAAAATACCAACTTAGGGGAGAATATAATAAGTAGTATTTCTTACGAAATCTACCTAAAAATCAGTTTTACTCGTATTTCCACAATAGAGCTGGCTTTAGACGAAAGCGAATTTAGGAGACCGTTTGAGTCGCTAAAATCAAACTAGTGGGAAATAGACAAAAAATTTGGTTAAAACTTAAATATATTTAATAGATATCATTCGTAGCAATGAATAAAAATTTCGCCTTCAAGGGACACGGCCTAGTAAAACCGCATCTGGCACCAAACATGGAAATTTTAAATACTTCCATATTCCATTATTAAAACAATTGCTATATATAACATCTTTTAAAGAGCATTACTTGCATAAAAAATCTATAAAAAATATAAAATAAGTTTTACTAATTTATTCGCCAATTTGCGCTTTCTGAAATTTTAGCTTCTTGTGAAATCTCTAACAAAGTAATGAGACTGATTATTACAACAATTCAAACAAAAATTTTCGGTTTGCTCGTCGTAATTATTGGTTCGCTTCACACCCTCCTCCACTCAATTTATAATATAATAAATTTAACAGCATATATTACATTAAAACAATCAGCAATTTTCTGTACTGATATATTCAAAATCCCAAATAACTGAAATAAACACTTCAGAGAAACATTATCTATCATGTAAAATATTTCAACAGAAATTGTTTTACTTTAACATTACAGTCAGTGAGAAATTCAGGAGTGATACTGAGTCCCTAGAGTCTCCACATTTTCGGTTAATTGAAACAGTTGTGCTGCTAGTCCTCAACATGCAATACAGAAATTTAACAAATAAAAAATATCAATTTTTTTTACATCTCTTTTTCGTCAGATGAGATAATTTTTCAACACATAAACTCAAAAAAAAAAAAAAAAAAAAAAAATAAAAACTTTGTTCCATGAGAGTTTTAGCGGGCAGATCCCCGGTGACCAAAATTTCATAGTTCTTTCTTCTGTCAGTGCGTAATTAATCATGCTACTTGGGGATAAGTAAATTATATATTTTATTCAACATAAAAAAATACAGATTTAAATTTCAAAATTCAGGGAGAGGCAATTGTCCTCCCTTGCAGGCGCCCATGATAATCCTCCCCTCCTCCACACACACACACAGCTTCCCGAACCTTCGAATTACCTCCTAGAGAAAAATATCGGAATTCAAGACTGGTTAGAGTATTAAATGGTCATCAAGCACATTTTTTCATGATAATGGAAACAAGTTGGAAATTGTACGTCAAACGTGACAAATGAGATGCGTTCGTACTATAGCTAGTTATATAAATATTCCTATCTTGATGATTTTTAATTCTGTGAAATGAATTACATCGTCTGCAGATTCATTTCTGTTATAAAATAAGTATCTCGATCGCTTGACAATTAAACTTCGGAAACTCCTATAACAAGAAAGCACCGATTTAAAAAAAAAAATCAAATTTCTTAATAAATATTTTTATTAATATCTGCTAAAGTTTTGATTCGATTTTCATAAAATTTGAAATGTCTCGACAAAATTCTGCAAAGATAATAAATATATCTTAAATTTCAAATTTCAAACCATTCGTTTGGGTAGTTTTTGCGTTGTTGCCGGACCAGACGACGACAATAGGTGCTACGTATTTATATAATTACGAACGCACCTAAAAAACACGAAGAAAATTTAAAAAATGGATGGAAATATGAAAAATAATTAAAAAATGAATAATCTGCATGTTCGATTATTTTTTTATCAGATAGTACATTGATATTTTACGACTAAAATTAAGAAGAAATAAATATATATTATCTTTTTCTTGTTTGCCGCGCCATCGCCTAAACTGTTTTTTAATATCTCATTTGTGAAGAAGGGGGGGGGGGGGGGGGGTAAATCACATAAAAATAGGGAAGAAACATTTCAACATATTTTATTCAATTAAAATTGCATGATATTCATTTCCACCGTTGCAAATAAAATAAAATAATGGTTAATGGTTTTAAAATTTTAAATGCAAAATTACCACCAAATGGTTTTTGGCAGTGACCAGTGGTCATATATACAGAGGCAATCAAATACCAAATACTCATATCTCTCTCTCTGTCACGCGAACGCGATTTTTAAAATAAATTCTGGGGAGAAAAAAACTCGTGGTATAGAAGTAAAAATAGTTGCATTTTTAAAAATCCTTCTTTACCCTAGAATATGCATTAATAAATACTACTAAGGAATTAATGTTTTTTTCATAAAATAATAATTATAAAAAACAAATAAAAACATGTTTGAATTATTCTTTGCTCACTTGTCTCATTAAATCAACTGTTGTAAATAAAATACTTCCTTTCTTTATCGCCCTAAATTTACGCATCATTCAATAACTTCGAATATTCATCCACACCGGTGCCACTGAATATCATAATGAAATGAAAGAATAAGCGATATCCCACGCATGCGCTCAGAGCTGGAGAAAATCACCCTTCCTCTTTTCAAAAATCTTATCAGCTGCGAGAATCCACACCGTTAGTATCATGGTTTAGGCTGTATCATGGTTAGGCTGTATCCGGTGTATCATGGTTTAGGCTGGGGGAGCTCACACCATTCGTATTCATGAATACTCGAAGACGAGGAAGAGATTTAATATCGTGGTTTTCATGGTTTTCGTCAAATTTATGATATTTGCGATATACCGTTGGGTAGGATTTTTTATATCGGTATCACGGTATGCATTTTATATCGGTTTTATTGATTTTATCGATATATCGCCCAGCCCTACCATACAGGTGTACCAGAAACAACTGCCCAGCTTTAATAACATCGTTGGCTACAGCACTAGAGTTTTTAAATATATCGACCACATGTTGCAGATCGGCAAATTTCTTCAAAATTTGAAGGTATTTTGTTTTTCCTTGACTAGAATGCAGAAGTGGTATCGCATCCACTCATGGCATGTAGAAATAGGATGTGTTTGGCAATTAATTTCTCGACTGCACCCAAAGGTGAATAGATCTTCTGGAGACTTTTCCTTTTCCTGGTTTCAAGAAATAAACAATATGAAAATTGCAAAGTCCAATTAAGATTACCAGAAGGTCTACATCTTCACCAATGACTATCACGTTCTCATGGTTAGGTGCCAACTTGAGAGCAGTGTTGATAATGAGTGTGTCGGCATCTTCTTTTGCCTGCTTGCAGACCATATGTTCAGAGCCAAATTTACACATCAGCAGGGCAATTAAACGATTTTTGTTCTTGTCGTTTGCGAGAAATTTTCCCTGAGAAACCGTTGGCATCATAGTCTCATAAAAAACAACCTCATACCGTTTTGCGAGATCATCTATCAAGCTCAAAAAATTTAGTGCTCATTTCAGTAATGTTTTCTGGGTATCCATCGAAGATTACTAAAGCGTTCGCTGCGTATTTCGACTTAACAAAGTCCACATAGCTGTCACAAATTGATCCGAATGATTGACCACCCTGCCATAAAGCTCTGTGCAGTAAATGCCTGCCATTTATGACATATATACATCTGCTCCCAAAAGTGATGTCTGGTGGGAGTGGAGTGAATTCCTTGTACAAAGAGGATTTGTCAGTTTTTCGCATTCCGGATTCGTCAAAGAGACAATGGGTAGGCAGAGAGCTCGTAAGTCAAATATTCCTCAAGTTCTTGGCCAGATTGCTTTGTTACATTCATTCTTTGGAAGAGTGCTGTCGGGTTGATGTGAATTTTTTCTTCACCTATCTTGACAGCGCTATTCATCACAGCAGTCTTCCATCACGCTTGAATGTAATGGAATGAAAATCGCTGTTAATTATTCTTGATATGCCAGCTGTGTCAATTTCCTGTGCCATCATTCTCTCGTCTCCAACAACCCCAGTAGAGTCATTTGTTTCTCGGAAAGGAATGTATTGGTGAACCCATTCCAATAATTTATTCATATCAGCGTTGTCCCTGGCAAATCTGGAGTTTCTCATCTCTACATATTGTTCAGAAGTTATAAAAGTTGTCCCGCTGATCTCTTCAATATCTTCGCATATCCGTTGAAGTGGCGTCATACCCATGGTCCATCTTGCCAAAACTCCTTCACCGACCCCACGCCCATGAGTGAGTCCACCTGCTGTTTTCATGGTCTTCATTAAAGATTGCTCTATCGTCATGTCACTCCATGTTCCTGACCAGAATTTGTCTGTACGGTGAATGGTGAATCCCCCATCAGTTGTGAATTTTTCAAATACAAATAGTGAACACTGGCATGGAAGCATGGTAACATTCTGTATATAGTTTGAAGATGCAAATCCCAATCACCCTTTTTTTCAGATTTAATGAATTGTTTGACAATAGTCACTATATCAAAGTATTGGATCCACAGTTTTGCTGTAGGGCCTTGTTGCTCGAGTGATATCATGTTCGTGGTGCCATGGGGGTGTTTCAAGAACACCCTCCCACGCGTTTTGCATTCACAAAAACATTACATTCAGCGTTTTCGCCCTGCGATGATGAAATTTCAATTATATCGTTAAAATTCATTTTACTCGTATGCCAAAACTATTAACCATAGAAAAAAAACTGTATATGACAAATTTAGGAAATTTTCTCTAGTTTAATTTAGTGCAATAATTTTTTCAAAAAAATTTAACCTTTTCTGGAATACAAGGGAAAAACCGAAAAACTCCCAATTTTTTCAGGGTTTTTTGCTTATAATTTTTTAATTAGACCAGATACGAGGTGGCAAAGTTGAAATTCATGTTCAGCACCCCCAAAAACATAAAGGAAGAAAGAAAAAAAAACTTCTCCAAAACTTTCCAGGTAGTTGATTTTTTGGGTCTAAATTTACTGGACTATATTTTGTTCAACTATCTTATATATAGTGTTCACTCTAGAAAAAAAAAGGGCAGGGTGCTAGTCTAGAGATGGGAATGCTCAGAAAAAAAATACGGAAACTTTGGGAAAAAAACTGTTTTTTTTTCCATTTTTTTCTGAAGGGCAATTTTTCAATTTTTCCGAATTGGAAAAATTGAAATTTAATTTATAAAATAATATATTCAAAATGTTATTATGGCTGCATTCTGATATTTTTTCTTTATGTTTTTTCATGTTCAGTGTCTCCTATGAAAATGTTAACATAGAAAACATGATCTGTAAGCAGTTTAGGAAGAACTCGAGTCCTCCAAAGGATCCTTTACATTTTCTTCACCTTAAAACATATAACCTTTAAAAAAATTCGGAATATTTTTCAATCTCCATTCTGAATCGTCCAGAAATGTGATGATTTTAGAATAACAAAACATGTCGCATAACAGTTTAAATCGCCAATGAATCTCTTATCTAGCTGTATCTAATATACAGTAGTGGCCAAAATTGTGGAAACCTTTTGGGGAAAAATATGTTTTTTTTTTTTTTTTTTTTAAGTTTGATGGCTGTAACATCCATTATTTCTTAGTTATACCATAAAAGCTATATATCGCTGGAAAGATAATTTAATCAAAAATATCATGCAATACAGTTTGTTCAATTCTAATTAATTTATCAAACATTATAGCCAAATAATCAGAAAAAGGCAGTAAAATCTTAGTTATGACTATGAGCCATCAAATTTCAAAAAAGCATTTTTTTTCCAAAAGGTTTCCGCAATTTTGGCCACTACTGTATTTATGAAGGACCTTATTAAAAATATCTAAATAAGGACCTAAATATAATAATAATTTCTAATTCACAAAATTTTGATTATATATTTTTTGACAATTTTATATGATCTTTTTAATAAGGCAATATTTTTTATACAAAATGTTCACAAAAACAGGCTCACGTTTAAAAAAATGTAAGCAGACCCATGCAACTTCTCTTGTTAAAAATGAAAATTCATTCGCAAAATTTATTTCAGTAATATACCGAAATTCAATATAAAATTTGAAACATGCATTTATTTTTATTGGGTGTTAGTCATATATTGGCATAGCTGCGATTTTTCATGTAATCAGATAATAATTGCCAGAAATATTTAACTATTTTTAGAAACAAGTTATTTTCTAATAACATGAAATTGAAATTATAAGTCTTTTTAAGCTTTTTTTCGCTTCTCTTCCTTTTCCTTAAATATAGATTTTAAGACTTGTCTAACTTTTTTTTTTTTTAATATAAATGCATACAAATAAACTTTGCAAAGAAAATGTAAATTTTCTGATAAAAATTGTTTTCAACTAAACATTTCGAAGTATTAAAAAAGCCACCTATTTTATTAATTTATTAAAGAAATATACATACATATATATATTACTTTCATATTAAGAATCTAAAACTTAAACTAAAACCAAAACATAGAGTTGGTTTAGACTGGAAAGCTATACCAAAACTTAAATACACAATAAATGAAAATTCTAGTTGTATGACAATAAAATTGTAATATTGTAAATTATTATCAATTTTTAAGCAATTGAAGATATAAAAATAATAATATTTATAATTTATAATGTCACAACTACAATAATTTGTTTCTTTAAAACAGCGTAATTTATATACAAAGCAATACTATGTAGGGGGATTTAAATTTGCTTTCAAACTGCAGTGATACTGGTTGAAACTCATAAGATTTTTTTTTTTTTTTGTTATTTTTTTTAAATTATTATCTCTACTGGTAATTGAAGAAATGTAAATGCAAAATCATTTCAACAGAGACATGATATATTACAAACAATGGTGTTAAATTAAGCAAGAAACACTACTGTGAAAATTCTGAGACTGAAAGGCTAACTTTTAAAAGTATACTTTTTTTTCTTCTTTTTTGTAATACATCCATGTAAAGTGAAAAAAAATATTCTCTTTAGTATGCGGGTCCTTCCATTTTAAATCAACAAATTTTGAAAAAAGTTGTTGCATTACCATTTTTAATTTTGATAACAATTTGCATGTGCATTCCTAGACCTCAAAAAAATATATTTTTTGTTTTAAAAAAATTTATTTTTGATATATAGGCTAATTTTGTCGTTTGGCAACAGTAAAAATTTGGTATTTTAATGCTTTGTCTTATGAACTGTAACATTTTTTCTATCAAAGTTATAGAGCACAACCATATCTCATTGCAAAGCTAAGAGAATGACCTTTTTCCATATGGTATCAATAAATTTGAGATTTAAAAACAAAGCTTATCTTTTCAAGGTCAAAGTTAACGATGCAAAATTAATTTTTTACCATTTTTGAAAATTTAAAAAGTCATGAAGGGCTTGGAATAACAAGCCCTCTTTTTTTTCTTAAATTCATATGTATGGATACTTATTGTATCAAAAAAATTGGCTTGTTACTCTGCCCTCTTCACAAGATATAGCCCCCCGAAGTTGCACATTTTCTAAAAAATCCAGTTTTTAATGGTAAAAAAATTAATGTGGCAAGGTAAAATTTTTTGTACGTGTCTGATCATAAGTACTTTATACCAGCTATCAAACAAAAAAAAGATTGCTTTGTTATTCAAAGGTATTTAGCAGCTTCAGGGGGTCTGAATTTTCAAATAATTGCTCTGAAACGACACAATTTTTTTCATACTTCCTATTAGTTTTTTGTGAAAGTTTGTTAATTTTAAATGTTGAAAACAGCTGAAAAAGACAAAGAAGAGTTATCAAAGCATTATTATTATTACCTATTTAAACTTTAATAAGCTAAATTAAGAATTTTAAAACCTGAGGACATAGAATAAAACTGAACTCTCAAAGCATGCAAAAGTATATTGTTCAGTGTTTTGCTGTCAGAGTTGATAAATGTCCACTCATCACAGGTGTGATATTATGGCCTCTTCTCTGTGCAGACCATAATTCTGACGGAGTTAGGATTTTCAAAATATCTTGAAATCAAACCCAAGCACCCCATAATTTACTCTATATGTAGGAAGACATATTTAAGAGAGTTAAAAAAAAAAAAAACCTTAATGAAGAAAAGTGCTTTACCAAAATATTCTGTAAATATGTATTGGATCTTGAAATTAAAAAAAAAAAAAAAAAACTACATCAAACACTAACATATCAAGACTACAACAGGAACAATGGGCTTAGCAACTTTCCAGAGTTAAAGAATCAACTGAGCAGTTGCATGTGACAGTGACATCATTAGTCAAATCATTTGTCTTACCCTGATATTATTGGGTAGTTGTATCCAGTAATATGTAAACAGCTTTGTCATTCGCACAGTGACAACCACTAGTAGGAAACATACAAAGAACTGCTCATGTTTGTTCTGCATGGCTGGACAAATTGAGACCTGGCCATTCCTGTCGTAGCTGGCAAATGGATGCTTACAAATGATGAGAGGTAGGAATATGTTAAAATACTATTTATGAGGTTAACCTAAAACCTTTAAATAAGATAATTTCATAATATATGCAAAAATAAATGCATATTTACAAAAAAAGGACATGGAAAAATTGTTTTGTTTCAGAGCAATTATTTGAAAATTCAGACCCACTAAAGCTGCCAAATGCCTTTGAATAACAAAGCAATCTTTTTTTTTGTTTGAAAGCTGGTATGAAGTACTTAAGATCAGACAAGTACAAAAAATTTTACCCCCACATTAATTTTTTTAGCATTGAAAACTGGATTTTTTAGAAGATGTGCAACTTTGGGAGGCCATATCTTGTGAAGGGGGCAGAGTAACAAGCCAATTTTTTTTAATACAATAAGTATCCATACATATGAATGTAAGAAAAAAAATAGGGCTTGTTATTCTTAGCCCTTCATGACTTTTTAAAATTTCAAAAATGGTAAAAAATTAATTTTGCATTGCTAACTTTGACCTTGAAAAGATAAGCTTTATTTTTAAATCTCAAATTTATTGATACCATATGGAAAAAGGTCATTCGCTTAGCTTTGCAATGAGATATGGTTGTGCTCTATAACTTTGATAGAAAAAAAGTTACAGTTCATAAGACAAAGCATTAAAATACCAAATTTTTACTGTTGCCAACGACAAAATTAGCCTATATATCAAAATATATATATATTTTTAAATAAAAAAAATACATTTTTGAGGTCTTGGAGACATGGGGAAGGCACATGGAAATTGTCATATAAATCAAAAATAGTAGTGCACACCCCATTTGTTGATTTAAAATGTTAATGACCCATGCAGAAATTTAAAAAATGCTTATTATTTTATATCTTTTAAGAAAATGCAACTTATTTTTGAGAAACATTTGTAAAAAATCAATTTTTCCAAAATTTCCAATTTTTCCAGAAAAAAAAACGGAAAAAAAACTTCCTTTTTCCGCCACTTCAAAATTTCCGGAAATTTTACATCTCTATGCTAGTCACAAAAAGGGCACTAATTTCAGCGAAAAAGAGCATTGTTTCATAAAAAAAGTATACATTTTTGGAACCAATATAAGAAACTCATTATTATTCATCATATACTCATCAATGTTTGTAGACACATTTAGTAACAAATTATAGAAATACATTTTTATTAAATTGATATTTTAAGGTTCTATCTAGTAAGTAATTAGGTTAACATATGTGGATATAAAATTATCAGCCGCCTCTAAACTATGAATTTTAAGGGGGAAGCAGAAATTTTGAACTTAAGATGACTGATTTAGTTACCTTTCTAAAGATTTAAAAATAGGACAAAAAAATTTAAATAAAAGAGTTAAATTTTGTGTGCTTGGAAAGAAGGGGGTGGGCATCAATTTTGGGTGAGGGTGTGGAAAATTACTTGATCGATTATTTGCTATAATAAAGTGACAGAGCAGAAAAAGTAAAAAAAAACAAGTGAGTAAGTGTGATCGAAGATCGCTCAAAGGGTTTCGTTTAATATTCCTTACAAAACACTTTATCCTTTCTTTAATAAATTCAAACAAATTTCATTTAGCAACAACAACAAAAAAAAGTCATGTTTTTTATAAAGTAGAAATTTACCGGTCTATTTTTTCCTTTTTTCAAATATCTAAACCAGCCGGATAGCGGTCGAAGCCCGCTATTATATTCTGTCATAATAATATCTGTCATACGGACTAAATGCAATATTTAAAAAAATAATTTCAAAATTAAACAAATTGTACACCTTCAAAATGTTAAAATATGCGAATATTTCCATAATCGGATTTTTATCATGATTCAATATGTTTCCCAAACTCATATATTTACTATTCTCTATTATTTATATTGATACTCGCTTTGTATTATTCTCAAACATTTGAAAAATTAGTTAAACTTCCTGTATGACGTCAGATTTTCTTTTTAATTCTCTAATGACATGATATTAATCTGCTTTGTCCACTTACACATACTCATACTCCTTGTATTATTGAGAAATCTTTGAAAATTTCCGTTTTATTACGACTATGACATCAATCAATTTTATTTCATATTTATCTTTTTTTGCAATTGGTGAAACTTTTTATTTCATTTTCATTTTTCACGTGAAAATCGTCTGATAGAAAATTAATTATTGTAGAAAGAATTTCATTGTGGATTTTAAATCTTTGGCATCTGCTATTACGAAAAATGTTTCAATTTAATAGGAAAAGGCTGTTAGAATTTTGGTTTTTTATCTCTTTATTAAAATAATACGAATTTTTCAAATTTTAATATTTTGAGCTCTTTACAGCTGCTATTCAGATTTATACACTAAGTTTCAACTCTGTAAAGTTACATACTTTTTGAGAAGGGCTCTGTGACGGACAGACAACGGAGCGGGGGTAATAGGGTTTCGTGAGATGAACGAAACCCTAAAAAAGATAAGGCTTTTAAGGTTGGTGAGCTGGGAGAGCAAAAGATGAGTTTTCTTTTTTTTCCCCAGGGTGTTAAAGGAGGGTTTGCGTCTCTTTGATGAAGTTTGCGTTTTATCGCGATCTTTTGACGAAATTTGCAGTTTTTTCGAGATCTGTTGATAAAATTTGCGGTTTTTTAAGCTATTTCTTTTTTTTACAAAATTTGCCATTTTTCGAGATCTGTTAACGAAATTTGACGTTTTTTCGCAATGTTTTTGACGAAATTTGCCGTTTTTTCGCGATCTTTTGACGAAATTTGCCGTTTTTCGTGATCTTTTAACGAAATTTGCCATTTTTCGCAATGTTTTTGACGAAATTTGCCATTTTCTCGCGATCTTTTGACGAAATTTGTCCTTTTTTGCAATGTTTTTGACGAAATTTGCCGTTTTTTCGCGATTCTCTGACAAAAGTTACGTTTTTTCTCGCAATTTGTTGACAAAATTTGCCTTTTTTTTTTGCGATCTTTTGACTAAATTTGCCGCTTTTCGCAATGTTTTTGACGAAGTTTGCCGTTTTTTCGCGATTTTTTGACGAAAGTTATGTTTTTCCCGCAATCCTGTGACGAAATTGGCACCTTTTCTTCGAACGAATGACGAGATTGATTTTTTTCGGAGATTTATCGATATTCGGCCGAATTATCGATACATTTTATGTCCGAATTTTCGGATTTATTACTGATATATATATATTTTTTTCGGAAATCATTGCCTTAATTTTTTTCTGAATTTTCGGAAAATTCGAACCAGAATCACCCCTGGAAGAAATAGAGATTCTCAAAATTGGGCACTTTTGACTAGTTTTAAAAAAGGAATGGTGCATTTTGCCTATTTTAAAAAGGGCAGGGCGCTGCACCCTTCAAAAAAAGCCTAGTGAGAACACTATTATATAACTCCATTTGTTCAATCTAAGTCCAGCTCGAACTCTGACGGCTGTGACACCACAGCCCTGGTTTTATGAAGTTTTTTTGACATGCTAAATCAAATTTTTGAGGTATGCAAACATTTAATTTACATTTAATTTTGTCACATTTTTTAATTCTCAGGTTAAATGTATGATTAAATTTTTATTTAAAAAAAAAATATGGATTTTTAAAATTTTTTTTAATAGTAGAATAAAATTGTTTCCCTTTATTTATGAATATGCTTTTTTTTAATTTAAGGATTCTCGTGCAGCTAATCTTGAAAAAATACAATCGTGCAAGATTCTATCTATGATGATACCTTATATGGCTGATGATCCTACTCTTGGGGAAGCTAAAGAGGAATTTGTTAAAGATATATTTCCAGTTTTATTGACAAAAATTCATCAGCAAGTAGAGGTAATGTTTTAAGTAACATTCTATGTTTTCAGAAACTTAGTTACTCCACATATTATCTAAATAATTATATTAACTAATTACACTTATTTTTCTTTGTTTCTGTAGTGGACGGAAGAAGCTTCCACATGTTTAAAAATGTCGTTAAAAACCTTTCCTAAGGATTTGTCATGTTACCAAGTATGTATTAAATATTACATCATAGTTTCTATGCAATAATATTTGCGTAATATAAAATTAATTTATTTTATCATACCAGGGGGTTCTGCCCTCTAATAGTTATGCTCGTCAACCCCCTTCCAGACACTATTTTGCTCAGTTTAAAGTTTAACAAGAACGAAAAATCATGCGTCAGGCATAGATTATGTAACACTTTCCAACGCTTCTAAAATAATTTTACAAATCATTACCGTTTAATAAGCTGAAAGATAACATCTAAGTAAACATTTTGGAAAACTCATAACATATTTAAAAACGTAATTTCAGGAATTTCCAACATATACAATATTCGGAAAAATATCCGAATACTTTTATTCAGCCCTGTATATGATCTATAGATTTGTATATGTACAACATAGGATGCTAAATTTTAGTTGAGTTAGGAAACGCGTAGCAGAGTTTAAAATTCTCCTTCTGGAGTTTCTGTTAATAAACGGAAATGTGTTCGTGAACTTTTGTGCTGCCCTGTATAGGAACTACAGAATTTATACACACCAAGTAATAGACAAAAAGTGAGTTAAATTTAAAATCGCGTTCAGCAACTTAAAACGCACTTCCAGGAATTATTGTTAACAGACAGTAGAGAATTCTTTTGTGTGTCCCTGTAAATGAACGATGACTGCTATACACACAATATTCTGTGTAACTCTCTTGTAATGCACCTTAGTGATATATATATATATATATATTTCAATGCATTTAAAATAGTGAAACATAATTTAATTAAACTGCAAACGGTTTTTCTCCATAGACGTAATGTAACGGAATTCTTTTGACTGTCCCTGTAAAGTAACTATAAGTTCTATGCACACCCTATTCCATATTAAGCTTCTTGTAATGCACCTTAGTGATATCAGGGTTCCTACGCAACTGGAAAATATGGAAAACAGGTAATTGTCAGGGAAAATGACAAGTGCTCAAAAAGTCATGGAAAAGTCAGGGAAAATCGCATTTTTCCCCTAAAACCTGGAAAAGTAAGGGATTTAAAAAAAATATATATCATGTGCTATCATGGGTCAAAATTCTTCCGAGTTCCGAATTCAGTCTGCAAAAAATTCAGATTTTTTATTAGCAAGTAGTATTTTTGCTACATTCATATTTTTAACATAATGATGTTTTAGCCATAAAAATTTGTTGCTAAATAGGTGATACTTCTGCGAAAGAAATATTGAGCCATGTTAAGGTGGCTAGAGGATGAGATATCATGAATATTTAAATGAGAAAAAGAAAGAAAATTACAAAGCAAACAAAAAAGAAAAGCTGTAGCTAAAATTAAATTGTTAAAAGACAAAAAATTGAAAGTTACATAACAAACTGTTTCTAAAACAACACAACACAAACAAATGACACGGTAGTAAAAATTTCAAAAAAATATTTGAATGGTTGATATGTGAAATGTAACTATATGAATAAAATGTTACTTTGAATCCATCCAAATTGTATATTTTTAATTGTTTTTCATTTTTTATATTTTAAATATCAAAAAAGAGATTTTTAGTTTCAATTTTATAGATTACTTTTATTTTCAGAGGTATATTTAATCATTAAGATCTAGAATTACTAATCGTATTTCTAAAAATGTCGTAAATTGAGGGCATGGAATTGTAGGAAAAATGGTCTGGAAAAAACCTGGAAAGTAAGGGAATTTTGTTATCCAAATAGAGTATGAACCCTGGATATATATCAATTACAATGTGTTTGAAATTGTGTAACATCATTAAAATAAACTGCAAATGATTTTTCCCCATAGACCGTAATGTAACGGAATTCTTTTGAGTGTCCCTGTAAAAAAACTATAAGTGCTACACACTTCAGTTGAAATAGGGAACATGCTATAGATAACGGCAATAACATATAAAAATTGAAGGGCAATCCGAGTATATTTACGGGAGTTAGAGCACGGACAGACGGCCATACGGCAGACAAACGGAAGTCATAAATACTTTTCAACTAGGTTGGAAAGTGTTAAAAAGACTACTGTGGAACTACTTTTAAAAGACGGACCTTGGCATACTGCCAAAAAAATAGACCCTTCCAAGGGGAGGAAAGCATTCGATTAGGAAGAGACAAAATTCAGGTTTCGGTTAACCCGCCTGACCGCTTGTCATTTCTTCACTGGCTGTTCTTGCACTATTAGCGTTATTTTTCTCTCTCCCTATTTCGTTTGATATTTTCTCTAAAGAAGTGTGTTTTATATTCATTTTGTATTTTTTCTACTTCTATAAAATGGATTTAAAATAATCTATAAGCTCTCAAGGCAAACATTTTCACAGTGCAGTGAAAAATATTTTAAGCTATGTTGTAAAATATTGTGATAATGAAGTAAATAAAGTCTGCCTAACTATTCCATTAGCACGTGCAACAAAAAGAGTTAGCGCAATTGCCTGTGTTTCTGATAGAACCATAAGAAGAATTCTGAAAGAAGCTGTTAATAATGCAAATACTTTCGCTTTTTCTAAAAAGAAAAAGGAGAAAACAACCATAAAGAATGTCAACTTGGATAATTTTAACTTGAATGTAATTCGAAGAACTATCCAGGAATTCTACACTATAGATAAAAGAGTGCCTATTGTTCCGAAATTGCTAGCTAAGTTGAAAGAAAACATACAATTTTCAAAAGAAAAAGAAACGTTGCGTAAAATTTTTCATGAAATGGGATTCCTCTGGAAAAAATGTCAAAATGAGATTAAACTACTTTTGGAACTAAATGATATTGTTCTGTCTTGCACGAAATATTTAAAGGACTATTCACTAGTTCCGAAAAGGGTAGAAGACCCAGGGCCTGATTACCAACAGGCTAAACTTCCACCAGTAAATTTTAATAGAAATTTTTGTCTTATTTAAACTCCGTATTCATGTAAAATTAGTGTCATGAATAAGTCAAAAATTTCTATTCCTTTTTACTTGTGGAAGTTTGCCCCGTTGGTAATCAGGCCCTGAGAAAACCTATAATTTTTGTTGCCGAAAGATGGATTGACAGCAATTTAACTGTCGGGAAATGCTAGCAGTCGGAAGAGACATATATTTTAGCATATATTTTTTATTTTCTTTCAATTTGGCAATAATTTCATTTTCATTCATATTTGCCTGAATTTTTTTAAAATATAACATTCAAGTACTTAAAAATCGAACAGCGTCTTTAATTTTTCTATAAATTCGGTACATTGGGAATTACAATTAAATAGATTCCTATGACTATCATTTTTACATGAACTTATCCGAAAAATAGGTATAGAGCGCGACCTTCGACGACATTTTCCGTAAGATTAGTTGCTTTTATAATAAAACGAAAAACGCTGTTCGATATCCTGATATCTGAATAAGAAGGTCTGAAACTTTTGCGCATTTATGAATAAAACCGACTTAGTAAAGGTATCAGAAAATTGAATTTGAATTCGAGAACATTTTTTTTTTAACAATTTTAGTGTAAAACATATTTTTCATCCTTTAGTGTGACTCTGTACTCTTTGAACTATTTTCTTTTATTATTAATTGAGTATTTTGTTATACCTTTTCGACATATTATTAAATGATTTCAAGTAGGAAAACGAACATGGGAAATCACGAAAAAATGGAATTATTGCGGTAAAATTAAAATATATTTATATTAATAAATCACAATAATAAAAGAACATTTTAAAACCACACTTCTCCTACAATTACATAAGTGTGCCCTATAACTGTAAAGAACAGATATTTAAAATAGTAATTTATTTGAGAAAACAGTAAATTACAATGTCATGTGTAAAAATACAGTAAAAAACAGTATTTATTTACTTAACATGCTTATATCCGATAATTAAATAATCTAAATTATCATAACATGTTTCTTCAGATTGAAGATATCCCCTTCATCGAAGAGAAAACTACAATTTTTATGTGCTATTATTACATAAGAACAAAAATCCTTTTTATAATCTTGAAGCAAGTAAATACGAAACTATCAGAAATCAACCATCCCCCACGAAAGCAAAACTAGGGGAGACTCTCTTTCATTACCCCGATCCCTATTATGAAGAATAGACCGGTCAAATTTGGACCTGTTACTCACGTGACCAGTCTTTAAAGCTTGGCTGAGCAGTACCTTGGGTGATTCCACCGTTACGTGTGTTACTTTTAAAGAGCGTTTTTTTGAAAATTGAAACAAATTTGAAAGTGAAATTATTTAGGTAATGTTTTACTTTTTTTAATTGTTGTTACAGGAAACATACAGAAATATTTTTGTGGTGATACCTTTAGTCTAGAGTAATAACAATAAAAAAAATAAAAAAAAAATAAAAAAAACAAGAACGAAAAATCATGCATCGAGCATAGATTATGTAACACTTTCCAACGCTTCTAAAATAATTTTACAAATAATACCATTTAATAAGCTGAAAGATAACATCTAAGTAAACAATTTGGAAAACGCATAAAAAATTTAAAAACATGATTTCAGGAATTTCCAACGTATACAATATTCGGAAAAATATCCGAATACTTTTATTCAGCCCTGTATATGATCTATAGATTTATATATATACTACATAGAATGCTAAATTTTTAGTTCAGTTAAGAAACGTGTAGCACAGTTTAAAATTCTCCTTCTGGAGTTTCTGTCAATAAACAGAAATGTGTTCACGAACTTTTGTGCTTCCCTGTATATGATCTACAGAATTATACACACCACGTAATAAACAAAAAGTGAGTTAAATTTAAAATCGCGTTCAGTAACTTAAAACGCACTTCCAGGAATTATTGTTAACAGACAGTAGATAATTCTTTTGTGTGTCCCTGTAAATGAACGATGACTGCTATACACACAATATTCTATAGTAAGCTTCTTGTAATGCACCTTAGTGATATATATAAATCTCAATGTGTTTAAAATAGTGAAACATTATTTAAATAAACCGCAGACGATTTTTCTCCATAGACGTAATGTAACGGAATTCTTTTGACTGTCCCTGTAAAGTAACTATAAGTGCTATGCACACCCTATTCCATATTAAGCTTCTTCTAATACACCTTAGTGATATATATCAATTACAATGTGTTTGCAATTGTGTAACATCATTAAAATAAACCGCAAGTGATTTTTCCCCATATATCGTAATGTAACGGAATTCTTTTGAGTGTCCCTGTAAAAAAAAAAAAGTGCTACACACTTCAGTTGAAATAGGGAACGTGCTATAGATAACGACAATAACATAAAAAAATTGCAAGGCAATCCGAGCATATTTACGGGAGTTAGAGCACGGACAGACGGCCATACAGCTATCCGGCCAGACAAACTGAAGTCATAAACACTTTTCAACTAGGTTGGAAAGTGTTAAAAATAGTGAAATTGTTGTTATGTGTGTAACTTAGAAAAAACAACATTGTATTTTATTTTCTGATTTCGTGTGGAGTTTTTCAAGTGAAATATACAGTTTTTAAGTACACTTAAATGTATAAACTAACTATTCCATATGCAAACAGGTTAAAAATTCATTAAGTATTATGGTAAAAAATTAGATATTGGTGTTACGTGTGTGACCGTATGAAATGCATTTGATTAAATGACTTCCAAGATTTGGTTTATTTCCTAAATTAATATAAATTTATAATAAAAATGTTAAAAGGAAAAATTAAAGTGTCCACGACCACGATTGTTTATTACTGTTGGTGGCATTATTTTTTTCACTACTTGGGCTTTTGGGTACCACAAAATATCTAGCTTTTTTCTGGCCATTTCCAATATTTTCCTCAAGGGATCATAACAGAAACTTTCAGTTCCTGACCTCCAGATTGTATAGAAAGGACTTCTCCTGCATACTCTCTGTCATCATATTTAACAACTAGCATATGCCCCGTCACAAATGACGGAAAAGTGTTATTTTAAGTTTAGAATGTTAAGTCATTATTGGCATATTATTTCATTTAAATAGATGATATAAATTGAAATATTGTATGTATTTTAATTGGAGATCCAATGTGGAGATTTCTGTTGTGATGCCTTTTCAACGCTGATCTGATAAAAGATGTGATTGGTAGCTATAGGACAATGCGATGAAAACAATCTTTGCATCTGTTAGAACTTTATTGCATGAACAAAGAAATTCTTAGTAGACGAAAAATTATAACATTACAGTTTTAAAATTAGAAAAAACAAAAACCAGTATGTTCTCGACATTTTGATTTTGAGTTAAAAAATATAAGTGCAGATGAAACGTCAATGTCCGTAAAGTTCTTAATAAATGACAGTCTGCTTAGATTTTGTCCAGAACTCAGGTCATATCTCAATAACTCTTCCTATCACCACGAAGCATCTTGCTGCCAGAGTTTTATATAGTCCCACAGGCACTTGGCGCACCTTTTATCTCGAAAAGAGGTCTGGCACACCAGCTTTCAGGTGATCTCTCTAATACTTGGAGTATCCTAAATTCTAGAGTCGAGGTCTGACACCTCTCAGCATCTTTTTCTGCCACACGGAAACTTGGCGTCCCGTATATTCTCAACAGAGAACTGACACTTCTCTCTCCTTTTCTCGAACTGAAATTTTAATTAAAATTCTCTTGCTCATGGTTTTCACAGTGGGGAGGGTATTTGGTCACAGGAGGGGCACACTAGGGCCACTCATAGTGTAGGAACCTGACTCCACCTTCAAACAAGTGCGTTATTGGTATTTTTCCCAAAAAAAGGGGACACAAAGTTCTTGCACTTTCATTTTCTCACAAAGATATTTTTCTCACCGAGACAGGCCACCAACGGAGCAAATACCTTCATCTTGGGGCGGGGGTCTAGGCTATCCGTTATACTTCTAAAGTTTTCTTTAGTTCACAACAGAGGTTTCGGCATTTCCACTGTTTCAAAGTAACGCCGACGTGAGAAAATATGTAGGAAACATTCTTTTTGGAATTTTCGCTCAAGAATTTTCAGACACCAAGCAAGCATCAGCACATGAAAGTGAAAATGGTTTCTTTACACTGTAATGTTGTCTTACTGTCATCTTGTTTTATGCATGATCATTCCATTAGTGAAAAGTCATCAGTATCACACCAAAAAACTGTGTTTGCAAAAGTCAACCTCCAGAGGAAGTATGTGGTACTTCCTATGCTTCTAACTGTAATTTGAACACTAATTTTTGCTTAAAGAGTAGACTGCATAAAAATGATTAATTTTAAGAATAAAAAATCTTTTTTTCTTTTCTCTCTATTAATGCTATTTTTCATTTTTAAAATGTGGAAAAAGTGTTACTTTGAATCAAGGCTTTTTTTGAAAGCAGCTTAATCAACTGATTTTGTTTTTAGAAATTACTGAATTTTCTTTTGCGTAAGTTGGCAGCTAGGTATTGGTAAAGTAGCCATAAAAGATATGCATAGGTTAAATAAGTAAGTTAAAGGTGATCATCACTTATATTTTCTGCTAATGCTATATTTTTACTTTCTTCTATCTATAATGGAAGAAAGTATTGTAATCGAAATTTTTTTCGACTTCCGGTTTTCAACGGATTTACACGTTTTAGGGGTCAGAGATTCCGAAAAACACGTTTTTACAAAATGTCTGTCTGTCCGTCTGTGTGTCTTCATTGTATCATCGAAAAGTGTATGAAGTTATGCTTCAAATTGAACCTAATTTTTTTCCTATGGTTTTTGCTATGGCAAGCAGGTTCTATCAGATTTTGGGAATATTTCGACGAAAGGGGGTGCTGTGATTTACATTTTTGTTCCATTTTCACTATTGTATCATCGAAAAGTGTATGAAGTTATGCTTCAAATTGAACCATATTTTTTTTCTATGTTTTTGGCTATGGCAAGCAGGTTCTATAAGAATTTGGGGATATTTCGACGAAAGGGGGCGCTGCGATAGCCATTTAAAGATTTCAAATTCAAAAAAATTAGAAATCCTAAAACTTTTTTTCGTTAAATGTTCGGCCTTGATCCGGAGAATCCTGAGCAATTTTTATTTTGCCTCTATCTTAAAAAAGGGCTGAGATATAGTGGTTTGAAATTTTAGGGTGGCTGACATTTTCAAACAAGACAGCAGAATTCATCCATAAACGGGTTTAATTTATGAGTTTTAGTTAACATGGTTTCGGCAAATTTTCTTTCATTGTTGTAACCATTAATCCTATTGTGTGCTTATCACTATATATTTATATTCGCCAATGTCAAATTCTCGCCAAATTTGGTAACAGTTGGCGGAATATCGCCAAATTTGGCAACCAAAATAAGTTGCCATAAATGAAGCCAACTTGGCTGTAGAGGACTAATTTGGCGATATTCTCATTCAAATTCAATGTTGACGAGAACTGGGATTGAATCTTCTTTGTTTCCCTTACAAAAATTTCTTATAGAATTCTATAAAAAATATTTATAGAAAGCGCATTATAGAATCCTATAGAATTATGGCCTGTGTTTTTATAAGCTTGTTTTACCGAAAGCTATAGAAATATCTGCAGAAGTTAAATAGAAATGTCTATAGAGCTTCTAAAAAAATATCTATAGAAAAAATATACAGCTTCTATAAAAATAAGTATAGAATTTTACATAGAACCCAGGTGGTCACCCTCCCAACTACTAACCACACTCGTTGCTGCTTGACTTCAGTGATCGAAAGAAGAACCAGTACTTTCAGTATGACACAGCCATTGACAGTATCTGAACTCTTATTACACTATTTCAACGTTATTTCTTTTGTGATATGTGATATGCATTCCCAATCATAATAGTCTTGTAAAAATATTTAAAATCTAATAAATTATTATTTGTTAAAACTGAAACAATTGTTTAAATATTTATGTTTCAGATTAAAATATTTGAATAAAAATTACAATATTAGTAGTGAATAAAATTTATTAAAGTAAATGGTTTTATAAATTTAACAGAAAATTAATAAATGATTATAAAATTAACCAACAAATGAATGAATTATAAACAAATTAATTAATCATAATTTAATTCAGTAGTTTGGCTGATATAATAATATTACATTGACAATTTAATCACAGTGTATTAGAATTGAATTAAATTATATATATATATATATATAATCATATTAAATCTATGCATTATAGATTACATTCACACACAGATTACATTCTTGACACAGATATAGATACAATTATATACTAAACTGATGTATTACAAAATTATTATTTTTTAATTTTAATTTACAGTTATAAATAAATTACTACACACATAAATTTTAAAAGAAAAAGAAATATTTTTTTTAATTAAAAAAAATCTATAGAATCATTAGTCTATAGAATTTAATTTTATAAGATGTATAGTACCCTATAGAAAAACTGCTCTCTAAAAAAAATTCTATAGAAACATTTTCTTTAGAAAAAGTATTCTATAGAACTCTTTAAAACTCTATAGAAATAATATTCTATAGAATGGCTATTCTATAGAACTTGTAAAGAATTCTATAGCGTTTTATACAGCTCAATGAACTATTTTCATAAGAGTTAGGTTCCATGCATTTTACCTTCGTGTTTTCCAGTAAAATTAGCTGAAATCGTAAAACCAAGTAATAGGGAGGCTATCTGTTCCTGTCAGTTCAGGCCAGAAGGACTTTTCGTAGTTTAGTATACATCAGTTAATCGCATGACGATTCTTAAGCAGCTGACGTACAATAGAATGACGAAAAATATTGATTTTATTGGCGATGTGATAGCGAATTTTGAAGTATTAACATGACTGAGATAGAAGAAAGTTTTGGGATTGGCACATCCGACTAGTTAATATCAGAACTGCGCATTTACTATTGAACTGATTTATTAAAAAAAAAATTTGGTGATAGATATGACTTATTTCTTTGACACGACCAAATTTTATGAGTGAGATGTAATTACATTTTTTTTAATTTAAATGTTTAAATTTTTAATTTGTTTCCAATAGATTTCAGCAGATGACACTACATGCTGTAGATTTTAGGTTACAAAATGAGATTTTCTGGCAGTTTTTATATATTTTCTTGTTAATTGTTATTATCTTGTTATAAATTTAATAAGGGATATTTTTTACACGATATTATATAAAAAATATCGTTCAACAAGCATTTTTGTTTTTGCTGCAGTAATTTTATTCTCAGTTGCCACGTCAGAAAGACAAGTTCTTTCAAATTTGTGGCAACCCTAAATGCTTCTGTTTGAGCAAATCATGGGGGTTGGGATGAGATCTGCCGATATCATTTTTTTCCTCTACGCTTGCAATTGTTGGCCTTTAAAAAGTGAAGGGGACAGGGGAGAAGAGTAAACATTTATAGTCATTTGCTTTTCTTTCTGTAAAAGGAAATAGTCTTTGCTTTGTAGGAAACTTTTATTGAATCTGTGAAAGCGAAACTTCTGATCATTTTTTCTAATGCGAAGAAGATATTTTGCTGCTTTTACTAGCGAAACTTCTCTTTGACAAGCTTTAAAGTACCATTTATTGTGCACTGATTTGTCTAAAAATATGCCCAGTATTTGTGCTATTGCATGCAACATGCATCGTTCAGATAAAATGCAGATGTTTTATCCTATATATTACAAAGATTGTATTCAATTGAATTGCAATCGATTGTATGCATTGTATGTAAAGGTGAAAATAAGCACTCGCCGCTCGTCGATTAAACTTGAAAAACTGGCGATTAAAAGTATGGAAAGAACCGGCCAAATGCAGGATTTTCTAATTTCCTTTTTCCCCTGAAATTTGTGATTTTTCCGCATCCGTTCGACAAAATTCAAGATTTTTTCGTGCCCAATCACCGAAATTCAAGATTTTTTTTTCACGCTCGTTTAACGAAATTCATTATTTTTCCGCACCCATTCGCCGAAATTCTTGATTTTTCCGCATCCGATCACCAAAATTCTTGATTTTTTTCACGTTTGATCACTGAAATTCATGATTTTACTGCGTCCGATCGATGAAATTTAGGATTTTTCCGCATCCAATCGACAAAATTCATGATTTTTCTGCACCTGATCACCGAAATTTGTGATTTTTACGCATACGATCGACGAAATTCATTATTTTTATGCGTCCGAGCGACGGAATTCATGATTTTTTTCGCTCCCGATCGACGAATTTCTTGATTCTTTACGTGCTCGATCGACACAATTCATGATTTTTACCGCACCTGATCGACGAAATTCATGATTTATACGCTCATGAATGATGGAAATTCATGATTTTTATGCTCTCGAATGATGTGAATTCATGATTTTTACACTTCCAAATGACAAAATTTGCAATTTTTTCTGGACTAATTGACGAAATACACATTTTCTGAATTTATGAAGATGTTAGTCTTTTTTGGTTTGCGAGCCACAGGTTGTTCATGTGTAATGTATATCATGTTGTGGGTTATTATTTAGTATATAAACATACCTATTTTATTATTGTCAGATCTTAATTCTAGACATATATATATATATTTTTTTTTTAAAAGTAGTTAGCTACACAAGTGCCTAAGCTTAGTGAGACTGATGTAGTTAGCTACATAAGCATGTTGTGTATAACTTTGCTGTTAACTTATTTTAAAATTTAAAATAGATTGGAAATTAGTATCTCAAGTTTATGAAAAGCAATATAAAATATTTTTATTTAGTACATAAATTACTTTACTGTAAACTAATTATATATTTTTAAAATTAAATATTCAGTGACATAAATGTACTTACTGGCTACTAAAGAAATTATTCTCACTTGCCACTAACTGGCTACTAAAAAAAAATCAACCTACCGGCCAGTGGCTACTAAGCAAAATTTCTTATTTTCACCTTTAATTGTATGCAAATGAACAGCTAATAACTTCAATAGTGAAAAAGCCCAAATTTGTTTCCATCATTTTCAGTCTAGTGACTACATGAGAAATTTAGTATCAGCTAACTCATCTTCAAGTTTTCAAGAGGCTTACTAGATTTTAAAGGAATGATGTAAGAAAACATGAGCTGATATTCCAAAATATTTCGCCTAGAATAAAAAAAAATATTGCAGAAGAATTCACAGAAATTTCAAATTTTAGTAATAAATTTTTGCTAGTGTTAAAAAGTCTGAAATGTCAACTACATACATAATAGGAAGATTAAGATTAAAAGGCCGAGAAAAAAAGAGTTAAGGAAGTAAAAAGTCATTTTAAAGTTAATGAAATTGTAAAAATATACTCTTGCATAGCTGCAACTTTTACGCTTTTTTGTTGCCACTAAACTTTAATAGTAAATTTTGCCTCATTTAATCTCTCGAAATCTATGATTTAAAAAATGTAAAACTTGGCAGCTAAGCACTTAGATTTACTAATGCAAAAGAAAAATATAGTCATAAAAAAAAGTACTTTGAAAGAAGAAGAAAAAAAAGGTGAAGTAAATCAACTTTGATTGCAATGGCGCATCCAGGAGAGAAAGGCTAATAAAGAGTCTGCAAACTGACATTAAAGGTCTGCACAGGAAAGGACCTAGCTCAAAGCCCGATCCCATCTCCGCCCATGCCAATTTTCATTTATGAGACTTAGGTTGGGCCTGTTCTCTACTCTTTTCTGACTGGGCCGGGCGTTACTTTTTAATGCAAATTCGGGCTGAGACGTTTTTTTGTGTCGAGCCTAGTGTGGAATTCTTTCTTCCTAGAGGTTTGCACGGGCTGATATTTCCAGACCCAGTATAAAAGCTAAGAGTTCAGCCCACGTCCGACCCAGCCTGTCTGAAAGCCATTGTTTTCCCGGCCATTTCAGCCATTAGTTTTCTGGGTCAGACGCTAAAAACATGCTAATTTGCTCTGTTTTTAAAAGATTACGAAAGACTGAATTATAAGTGCTCAGTATTTATTGAATTTTATGTTACTTATCCTTTGTATAAATATATTTTTATTTTTTTATATATTTTTTTTTCACAAAAAAATTTATTGCTGATGTTTATTAATTAAAAATAGCATGTCTCATACAAAACCTATTGGAAAACAGAACTGAGAATCAAAGATTGTGTGTAGTAACATAAAACAGCCTGTCGTCCCTATTAGCTAAGTGGTGAAATGATTCAACCTTGTAACCTTGGCAACATTTGGGGTGACCGATGTGTCCTGTTCTTAGAAGAGAAATACTATAGGTCGTGTTTGTAATTTTAGTATCAATCTTCAGCTTCGGCAAAGGGTTTGTTTTCCATTGTATTGTTTTAAATCACATACCTTTTGAACATGAGGCATATTAAAATGAACAAATATCATCCGCATAAATGAACAAAGAAAAGCACGATGAAAAAAACATAATCATTTTCCAGAATTCATTCACAGAACAGAAAAGTGTTAGAACTGTCTAAAAAATTCCTTTCTTTATTTCCATATAGATGATTGTTTTTGCTGTTGAGGAGATATTACAAAGATAAAACGACGTCTTGCGCCGTTTGCTACAATATGTATAAAAATAGCAAAGATAAAAATATTAACATAAGGTGAGAGTGACCAATAAAACTATTTGAGTCAAATTAATCCATCACATTCATTTTAAAGAATAATAACATCTAAGTTAAGTGATTATAATTCATTTGAAGTAAATCTATAAAACTGAATTAAAATTTCAAGAATAACTATTTTTAATAAAATTAAATATGTATTTTTTAAATATTTCTTCTTTGCATAAAAGGCATGGCACTTTTATTATCTGCACACCACATACATTGCACAGTAAATAGGCGCCATCCTGGTTTGGAGACGATTATCTAGTCTATATAACATGAAAGATTGAAGGTACTATTTCTTTGCAGAGTCTGCTTTAAAAAAAGGAAAAATAATTAAAATATATATTGAGTGTCCTTTTTTTGTTTGGTAACAATTTATTTCGCTAGTGAAATCTTTTGTGCTATCTTGCTTTCATGGAGCTCTAGAATCATTTCGTGTTTGAATCTTCGTTTAAAAATTTTTTATGTTACTAGGGGGCTCTGCCCCCTACGAGTTATGCTTGCCATCCCCCGTTCTGACACCTCAAACGGTACTTCTCTATTATCCCGTCAACCACTTTTCATAACAAAAAACTATCGCCAAACTGTAAGATTAAACGCCAAAAATGCAGTCCCATTTACTTGATGTCAGAAGCATTATACGTGTTTGTTTATGTCATCAAGTGGTTTTTAATTTGACATTTGCATGTATTTTCATTATGTTTTACTGATTTATTAGTTATTTCGTTAATTAAAATAACAATTGTGTCCTTAAATTCTTATATTTTATTTATTTACTAGCTTACCCGCCCGGCATTGCCCGTGCCAACAACCTTAAATGTACCTGAAATCAGTGTTGAACATTTTTTTATTTTTAAACAAATCTAATGTTGGGGCCCCACTACCTTAGACAGCAAACACTGGGCGTGCCATACACACTCCCATATATTACCGTAAGTCGAGTCGAAAGAGCCATACCCCTTCATGATCCAGCCCATAGAACCAGAGATAGAAAAGCGCCCCTGGTGGTGAAAATCGATAAGCTCTATCTATGTAGAGTCGAATGAGCCATACCCCGACGTGATCCAGCCCATAGAACCAGATATAGGAAAGCATCCCTGGTGGTGAAAATCTGAACTAAAATCAGTCAGCTCTATCGATGTCAAGTGGAAAGAGCCATACCCCATTGTGATCCAGCCCATAGAAACAGAGATAGGAAAGCACCCCTTGGTGGTGAAATTCAGAACTAAAATAGGTAAGCTGTATTGATGTTGTGTCGAATGAGCCAAACTGTGTCGTGATGTGATCCATAGAACCCGAGTTAGCTGCAAAATCCTTTAGTTACACCTTCCACCACCAGGGGGCACAATATGCTCTATACGAACATAACTGAAATCATTAAGGTTATCGATGTCGAGTTGAATGAGGCATACCCCGTCATGATCCAGCCCATAGAACCAGAGATACGAAAGCGCCCCTTGGTGGTGAAACTCGGAACTAAAATCGGTAAGCTCTATTGATGTCGAGTCGAATGAGCCAAAGCGTGTCGTGATGTGATCCATAGAACCCGAGTTAGCTGCAAAATCCTTTAGTTACACCTTCTACCGCCATGGGGCACGATATGTTCTATACGAACATAACTGAAATCATTAAGGTTATCGATGTCGAGTCGAATGAGGCATACCCCGTCATGATTCAGCCCATAGAACCAAAGATATGAAAGCGCCCCCTGTGGTGAAAATCCGAACTAAAATCAGTAAGCTTTATTGATGTCGAGTGGAAAGAGCCATACCCCGTCGTGATCCAGCCCATAGAAACAGAGATAGCAAAGCACCCCCTGGTGGTGAGAGGAAGTTGATGTAGAACAAATGCGCTATTTAATAAAAAGTCGTCCCCCCCACCCCCTTTATCTCGCCATTTTCGCTAATTATTACAAATATACAAATGTTTCTTAATTACATCTAATGTCCCGATCCGATAATGGGGTTTCCCTATCTACCTATCCTAATCCGCCTTTCCCTATCATAATAGAAAAAAGCATATTTTATCAAAGAATCGCTGGCAAACGTGAATTTTGTCAAAGGTTCGCGAGAAAAACACGAATTTCATCAAATAATCGCTGAAAAAACACGAATTTTGTCAAAGGATCATTAAAAAAGCCGATTTCATCAAAGGATCATGGAAAAATGCGAATTTCATCAAAGGATCACAGGAAAAATTTGAATTTCATCAAAGGATCGCTGAAAAAAACACTAATTACATCGTAGGATCACTGAAAAAACATGAATCTCGACAAAAATATGTGGAAAAAACACGAATTTCGTTAAATGATCGCAAAAAAAAAGCAAATTTCGTCAAATGATTGCAGAAAAAACTTGAATTTAGTCAAAGGATCGCAGAAAAAGTACGAAATTCGTCAAAGGATTGTGGAAAAAATACTGATTTTGTGAAAGGTTTGAAGAAAAAACTTTCGTGAAAGGGTTGCAGAAAAAATGCAACTGTCTTTATTAAAAACAGCACACACACAAACATCCCATTCCTGCTAATTATTACAAATGCGTCTTAATTACATCTAATGTCCTGATCCGATAACGGGGTTTCCCTATCTACCTATCCTAATGCGCTTTTTTCCCTATCAAGGTGTGAATATGGGATGATCCAGGATCCAGCAACGGCAGTTCATGTTCACAGCTGAAAGCGGCTAGCCACAGATTTCATTGTTTTGTTTATGTTTGAGTTTTATTTTAAAGAAAAGTTATATATTTTTGGCTAATTGAGGTTCACATAAGTTAGTTTCAATTGTATTCATTCTTTGTATGCGTAGTTGCCCCCATATATTATGTGTTTGGTAAGAATATATTTTGCACTTTACTGAATGTTTTCATAGCGCTAGACATATCAGCTCATGTTCTTAAATGAAACAAACTGTTTTCAATAACAAATCTTAATGAATCAAATTAATCTTACACTTTACTATAAAATGTACAGTTCTACAATTTATCGCATATTACAACGTTCTTGGGGACTAAAAATGTAGTCTAATAACAGTAACAGAAAGAAAAATTGTAAATAACAATAAATAAATAATCATAAATTTCACATCATTGACTTAAAAAACTCATATATAAGATACAACTTTAAACTGATATGCCTCATCAACTGTTGTCGAAATCAATATAATGTAAATAATTCTTAAACGTTATGAGTTTGCTAAGAAATTAAAACATTCAGTGCAGTCAGTGTAGGATGTATTTTTTCCTCAAAACAATTTAATTTGTAAATATGAAGTAAAAAAAAAAAAATCATCGTTTTCTCACATGTTATGAGTTTTATCAGCAAGTTAAAACATTAAGTTAATATGAATGATTTGCGGAGCTGTTTCTATCAAAAATTCAATAACATTGCCCAAAAACCCTCAACAAAAATAATTATATAGAGTGTGATGACAACATAAATTTTATACCACATTCCATGTCCGCTCTCGGGCGATTCTTATAAAACTCAAAATTTGTCACAAAATGGTGATTTTTTTACAACATGCTTACAAAGTAAAATGGTTTATAATTATTTAAAAAAAAACTCGGCCAGAAATAACATTGATTTTACATTTTTAAAGACTTATTCTTCATAATTATTTTGAAACAGCTCCGCAAATCATTCATATTTATTTATTGTTTTACTTTCTGATGAAACTCATTATGTGAGAAAACGGTTATTTTTTTTTTTACCTCATACTTACAATCCGCAAAACAATTTTATTTGTAAATATGAAGTTAAAAAAAAAAAAAAATCACCGTATTCTCACATATTATGAGTTTTATCAGCAAGTTAAACATTAAGTAAATATGAATGATTTGCGGAGCTGTTTCTATCAAAAATTCAATCACATCGCCCGAAAACCCTCAACAAAAATAATTATAGAGTGTGATGACAACATAAATTTTATACCACATACCATGTCCGTTCTCGGTAGATTCTTATAAAACTCAAAATTTCTCACAAAATGGTGATTTTTTTACAACAACATGCTTACAAATTAAAATGGTTTATAATTATTTTAAAAAAAACTCGGCCAGAAATAACATTGATTTTACATTTTTAAAGACTTATTCTTCATAATTATTTTGAAACAGCTCCGCAAATCATTCATATTTATTTATTGTTTTACTTTCTGATGAAACTCATTATGTGAGAAAACGTTTTTTTTTTTTACCTCATACTTACAATCCGCAAAACAATTTAATTTGTAAATATGAAGTTTAAAAAAAAAAAAAAAAAATCACCATTTTCTCACATATTATGAGTTTTATCAGCAAGTTAAACAATAAGTAAATATGAATGATTTGCGGAGCTGTTTCTATCACTAATTCAATAACATCATCCAAAAACCCTCAACAAAAATAATTAGTGCGAAGACAACATAAATTTTATATCACATTGCATGTCCGTTCTTGGGCGATTCTTATAAAACACAAAATTTGTCACTAAATGGTGATTTTTTTACAACATGCCTACAAATTAAAATGGTTTATAATTATTTTAAAAAAAAACTCCCCCAGAAATAACATTGATTTTACATTTTTAAAGACATATTCTTTATAATTATTTTGAAACAGCTCCGCAAATCATTCATATTTATTTATTGTTTTACTTTCTGATGAAACTCATCATGTGAGAAAATGGTGATTTTTTTTTTACCTCGTACTTACAAATTAAATTATTTTGATGAAAAAATACAATCTACACTTCACTGAATGTTTCCAATTCTTAAACAAAATCATAATATTTAAGAAATATTTACATTACATTATAGGTGCAGATTCCCAAAATTTGTAAGGAGCCAGTGGCTCCTAAACCCAAAAAATCCAGTGGCCACAATTGTAAAACAAACGCATAAAAACGATAGTGTTTATACGGGGTAAAAAACTTAAAAAAAAAAAAAAAAAAAAAAAAAAACCTAAAGAATTCAAAGTGTAAAGTAATTTGTATAAACATATGTACAACAAAATTTGAATATTAATTAAATCTTAAATCATGTACATTCAGAAGATAAAGTTGGGAAAGATACGGTTTAAAAAAAATATGTATAAGCTAAGCAATCATGATAGCGGGGAATATCAGAAAAATAATATTTCTTATTTGGATTTTGCCAGACAAAAGTACATATGAAAGAAAATCCGAATTTGTGAGATTATTTTGCAGTATAAAAATCAAAACACACTTCAAACATTTGTTTATATATATATATATATATATATATTTAAATCACAGTCTATGTAAAGTTATTAGATTCAAACTGTTACGAATAACATTGCTATTCGAATATATTTAATAGTTTGCTGTGTTAAACATATCATTCTGAAATGTTATTAAAAGATAATAATAATGTTTGTTATGTGTTTTGGCCTTAATCTTTCAAAAAAATATCAACATTTCACGATGGGGACTGGGAATACCAGAAATTGATTACTTTTAAATCACATGGCGACTTAAACGCCGAAAGTTAGTGGCCACAGCAAAAAAATTAGTCGCCACGTGGCGACTGGCGACCGTGAATCTGCACCTATACATTACATTGATTTCGACAACAGTTGAAGAGGCATATCAGTTTAAAGTTATATCTTATACGGTGATATAGTTATATATGAGTTTGTTAATTTACAATCTTTCTGTTAAGAGTTTTTTACTACATTTTTAGTTCCCGAGAACGTTGTAACATGCGATAAATTGCAGAACTGCACATTTTATAGTAAAGTGTAAGATGTAAGATTAATTTAATTCATTAAGATTTGTTATTGAAAACAGTTTGTTTCATTTCAGAACATGAAAAATGCAATCAGTAAAATGCAAGTTATATTCTTACCTAAAACATAATATATGGGGGCAACTAAACATGCAAAGAATGAATACAATCAAAACTAACCTACTTTAATCTCAATCTGTCAAAAGTATATTCATTTTCTTTAAAATAAAACTCAAACATAAAGAAAACAATGAAATCTGTGGCTAGCCGCTTCCGTAAAGGAAGGAAATGCTATCGCTCGCTATATCCTGTAATAACTGCTGCTCTCATTGGCTGGCTGCTTTGTTACCGTGAACTTGGCGGAGAGTGTAAAAAGCCTCGAACCCAAAATCCTGGATCCTGCACCTGCTCTCATTGGCTGGCTGCTTCGTTGTCACGGATGGCGTTGCCGAGGCTATTTCATGGGAGGAGCTTGAAATAGCCTCGAACCCAAAATTCCATATACACGTTTTAATTTTTTTTTAAAAATCTAAATTAAAATTTAAAAATCCGGCCCCGAGGTATACTGTCCGGTGACAACATCTACACATGACAAAAATTCTAGAGTCCTAGGTGTTATAATTACGGAGAAATCGGCAGGCAGGCAGGCAGACAGACACTTACTCTTTTATAGAGATAGAGATATATTTTGATATTCCATTGGCAACGTTCTCCCATTTATTTGGCGTTACAGTTTGGCGATAGTTTTTTGTTATGAAAGTGATCGACGGGATAATAGAGAAGTACCCTGCAAACTTTAAAGACATTCTGATTTAATCAACTCTAAAAAGATTACGGAGGATTGAATTATAATTAAACGAGCAGTGACTATCTGCTGTAATTGGGTTTCCACAGGGCTAGCATTCCCCCTAAAATTCCTAAATTTCCTAAATATTATTTTATCCCCTAAAATTCCTAAAATTCTCCTAAAATTTTCTTCTTGTTCCTAAAAATTCGAGATTGCCTAAATTTCACCAAAAAATATCATGAATTTTGACAAATGGTCATGGAAAAAGATGCGTATTTCGTCAAAAGATTGCTAAAACAACGCGTAAAAAGCGCAAAATTTGTCAAAAGATCACAGAGAAAAGCAAATTTCGACAAAGAATCGGGAAAAAAACTTAATTTCATCCAAGGATATCGTGAGGGGGGAAAAAAAGCTAATTTCGACAAACAATCCTGAAAAAAAAACCTCTAAAGATCGTGACAAACACGAATTTCTTCAAAAGATCGCAAATTTTTTAAAAACATCTCGGGGGGGGGGACGAATTTCTTAAAGATCACAGAATAAACGTGAATTTCGATTTAAAAAAATCGTGAAAAACCCCTCCAATTTCATCCAAAAATCAAGGAAAAAAGATAATTTCGTCTAAGAATCGCGGAAAAAAAGCGACTTCCGTCAAAAGATCGCGAAAAAATGTGGGGTTTTTGTCAATAAATCGTTCAAATAAGGCGAATTTCGTGAAAGAATCTTAAAAAAATGCATGTTTCGTCAAAATATCGCGGAAAAAACACAAATTTCGGCAAAGAAGTTTGAAAGAAAAAAACCTATCAGAAGTTTTTCTGTGAGCTTCAGAATTTTTTTTTTCTCATAATCACCCCTGCTTCCTCTTGTTCTCTAGGTTCACCGAGAACATCCAAAAGAGAGAGAAGGAGAGCATTCATTCTGGTTAGGCTCAATGATCCAGGAACTCAAAATTCTAATTAATACAATTGCAGTAAGCATAAGCTGTCAAAACGGTTTGTAATATGAAGCCGGTTATTGCCCAAATTTAAATGTGCTCATTCACAACAAACAACACAAGCACATGTAACAAGGGCTGAATTCATTGGAATGATTGGAATATTCTTTGGCAGAATACCACATGTGCCTGACTAGCACAAAAATACTGTTATTACATACTTGTAGTGTTAAAAATATCGCAAATGCCCCTAAAATTTTCCTAAAATTTGGGAAAAAATTCCTAAAATTCCTCCCTAAAATTTTGAAAAATCCTAGTGCTAGCCCTGTTTCCATTCATTTTCTTTTGACTGAGGGATTTTAAGGCCGAATCAACTGCTGTTGAAACAGCTAACAACTGTTTTCATGATCAATAAAAATAAGATCAATTAAACATTTGAAAATCAACTTGTGCAAAATGGTTAAGTAAACAATGTCGCTGCATCGGAAATTTTATAACGATGCTATAGAAAATTGGGTACTTCTCCCTTATCCCATTTACTACTTTCTATAAAAGGAAAGAACTTTCGCCAAAATATAGGATTTAACGCCAAAAGTTCATATCTGTAACGTCGCATTCAATTGACATCAGATCAGATGCGTTACACGTGTTAGTTATGTCATCAGGTGATCTTTAATTCAACATTTATCTGTATTTTTAAGGATTCCATATCTTTGCAACTATCTTTCCGATTTCAAGACAAGTGATTCCAAGCATTATAATTTAGTCACCCCTCTATAACATTAAACTAAATTTATGAGTAGCGGCTACCATTATTACTGAATAATAGTTTAAGCTAAATTTGTAATTAAGTTCCTAGCTTAACCAAACGAACAAAATTTTAAAGATGCATGGTGGTCCTCCTAATTAGTCATTTGTTGAAGGGCACTTGAACAGCTCCTCGCCCTCCGTCTCCTCCTTCAAGGTTTTTTTTCTCTAACTATGCCCTGTTTCCGTAACTCAGCAACTAACTTTCTGATTCCAAACATTATAATTAACTTAATAGTCACCCTTTATAACATTAAAGTAAATTTATGAGTACCAGTTACCACTCTTTCCGAATATTAGTTTAAGCCAAATTTGTAATTAATTTCCTAGCTTAACCAAAAAAATGAATATTTAAAGATGCATAGTGGTCTCCCTAATTAGTCATTTTCTGAAGGACCCTTGAACATCCCCCACCCCCTCCGGCACCTCCCTCATGAAAAAAAAGTTTTTTTCTGGAAAAATTGATTTTTTACAAATGTTTCTCAAAAATAAGTTACATTTTCTTAAAAAATATAAAATAATAAACATTTTAATAATTTCTGCATACTAAAGAAGATATTTTTTTCACTTTACATGAATATATTACAAAAAAGAAAAAAAGTCAGCTTTTAAAAGTTAGTCTTTCAGTCTTTGAATTTTCACAGTAGCTTTTCTTGCTTAATTTAACACCATTGTTTGTAATATATCATGTCTCTGTTGAAATGATTTTTCAGTTGCATTTGTTCAATTACCAGTAGAGATAATTAAAAAAATAACAAAAAAAAAAATCTTATGAGTTTCAACCAATATCACTACAGTTTGAAAGCAAATTTAAATCCCCTCTACACAGCAGGGTTCCTACAGGTCAGTGAAGACATGGAAAACAGGGAAATGTCAGGGAATTTGAAAATTGAGGCAAAAAGTCAGGGAAATGTCAGGGAATTTTTAAAATATTTGAAGAGGTCAGGGAATTTTTTATGTATTACTTTCCAACAGGATCTCAGCTATCAGTGTAAATGCAGAAATTTTGAATTGATTATTCCTCTGATCTATAATTTTTATATAAAATTTATGCAAACTATGCAACAATAGCATAATTTGAAAAATCATAAAAAATTGGAAATACATGCAGCACATATTTTTTTAAGCATTTATCTAGAATAAAAGTAGAGGACACAGACAGGGTTGTTTGATTTAAATCAGTATTTTTAACATTGATACTTATAAGCTAAATAAGTATCAAATTAATCATATGTGTTAAAATAAACATCATCATTCATGTTAGATTAAAAATTACTTTTTAATAATGTTAAATAAAACTTCTATAAATTGAAAATACTATTATTTTACAAAAGTAAATGCAATACTAATAAATGCTCTCTCATTTTTAAACTTTTTTCTTTCCTACATGATCACTTCAATTTTTTCAATTTAGATGCCATAGCTAAAGTTAAATATATTCAATATAAAAGTATTTAATATAATAGTATTTTCAGTGAGGAGTTACTTCCTCTAAAGTAGATTATACATGATTTACAAATTTGTTTTATGTTTAGTTGCTTAGACTAGCAAATTACAGTTTCCCCATATGTTGATGGTTACAATCAATGGAATTAATACATGACATGGATGGAATAATACATGAACTAATTGTAACATAATAAATATTTGGACTGTTTGTCTAGCATAGAATTCCAATTTCATGCTTCTTTTATAACTGATAATAATTTAATCCCTGTGACCTGTCCCCTTTCCTTTCCTTGAATTCATTGCTTACTGCTATGGTAAATATAAGATATGTTATTGTACCTTAATTCTAAGATAAGAGGTCATTTCTACTATTAAGTAAGCAGGATTGATTGCTAAAATTGTCAATGGCTGACGGCTGGATAACATTGACGATAGATTCATACTTTTATTAGGCTGTATCAAAAATATTTTCGTTTTTTGAATGTTTTTATACCAAAGCCTGTACCTGGCACTTTATCACCCCTATTGTTGTACTTAAAATGTTATTTAAGAGAATACATGTCCATCTATATTCTATATTCATACAGGCTTCTTTCTTTTATTTTTAGGTTATGTAAAGAGTGATACAAATATTGTGATTTTATGCATCTTCATGATTTTGAACTAGGCCTTAAAACCAAAGAAGCTGTCTTCAAAACTCATGCAGTTGAAGGTCAGGACAAGAGTAGTAGTCCGGACAGTTCAAAACAAATCCAAACATTTTAAGGAAAGGGATCTCAGCCTTGAAATCAAACCCAGAAGTGACAGGTGAATTTTGACCAGTTTAAGAGAAAAAAGATGATAATCCATTCTTCACAATAAATTTTGATGCTAAAAATTAACAAAACTATACATTCAAACATTAATAATTATTGAATGCGTTGTTTTATTAATTTTTAGCATAAAATGTTTTTGTGAATATTGGATTCTCCTCTTTTTTTTTCTCTTAAACTGGTCAAAATTCCCTTGTCACTTCCGGGTTTGATTTCAAGGCTGACAAACCCCTTCCTTAAAATGTTTGGATTTGTTTTGAACTGTCTGGACACTACTCTTGTTCTGGCCTCCAATTGCACAAGTTTTGAAGACAGCTTCATTGGTTTAAAATCATGCCTTAAGATGCATAAAATCTCAACATCTGTACCACTCTTTATGTAACCTAAAAATGGTAGAAAGAAGCCTGTATGATTATAGAATATAGAGGGACATGTATTCTCTTAAATAACATTTTAAGTTCAACAATAGACATGATAAAATGCTATAGCTTTCTACACTTAAAAATATTATTACACATTGATTTCTGGTTAACTAATCAACTCTTTATGTTTTGTTAATTTTATTATGCTTTACTAGTTCGAAAATTGAAAGGTGACAAAGAATTTTAGCAACTTGATAGCAATCATAAACTAGTCGTTGAGGGCCACCGTAATACTTACTAATCATGGATATGCATAATGTAAAATATTAAAATAAAAATGCGTAAACTACTTATAAAACGCATTGCAATTCAAATAAAATCGTGGCTTGATGACGTCATAAACTTTAAAGGCTTGATTACTGAATTGCTTGAAAGAGGTTTTTCCTTATAACTCCAAAAATAATAATCCTATTAACTAGCGGTTTATTGCATCTGATTAAGCGTCAAATTTCCAATTAAAATATATCTTTAAAGGGAAATTTGGATGAAATACAGGGTCATGAAAAATCGAAGAGTGTGGAAAATAGGATTCCAAATATCTCGGCAACTAATTATCCGATCGACTTCATGCTTTATGCAAAATGTATGTTTTTTTATTGTCTTTTATATTCATTTCTTAAAATAAACAATTTCGAAAATTTTTATATACCTTTTATCAGAACGAATAATTCGAGAGTCCGAAAAAAATAGTTCCGGTTAATCGAGGTTATTGAAATTAAATGGGCTTCTTCCCATTATTACATACTAAGTACATACCAAATTGCAAGTCTCTATCTCAATTTTTTCGGGAGATAGAGCGTTTACAGACACACAGACAGACGGCAAAAAATTTTTTCTAAAAATATGTTTTTCGGAATCTCCAGTGTCTGAAACGTGTAAATCCGTCAAAAAAAAATTTCGATTTTCAAAACGATTACAAGACTTACCCTATACTACGTATGATGGGTAAGTAAAAACAGTGATGAAAGTCCTCTTATAAGTACCAAAATATGGCATAGATATATTTTTTGAAATCCTACCTTAGCTTTGATTGATACATTATCAAATAAAATGGAATCTGTCTGACACTCCAAACATTCATATGCATTGGCTACATTCAAGAAAAAGAAAAATCATTATCTGCCTAACCAGATTTTGCTGCTTTTTTCTGATTATATAGCTATATATTTGGGTATATTTAGCTACGTTTGATAAATTAATTAGAATTAAACAAACTGTATGGCATATTGCATGATATTTTTGATTAAATTATCTTTCCAGTGGTATATAGAGCTTTTATGGCATAACTAAGAAATATTGGGTGTTATAAGCCATCAAACTTAAAAAAAAAAAAAAAAAAAAAAGAAAATCTCAAAAGGTTTCCGCAATTTTGGTCATTACTGTATATACAGCAGCTAGATAAGATATTATTGGCAATTTCGGCTGTTATGTGACATGTTTTTTGTTATTCTAAAATCATCACATTTCTGAAGGATTCAGAATGGAGCAGGGTTGTAAAAAAAAAACGGGTTTTTTTCAAAAAAACCCAAAAACCGGGTTTTTTTGGTTTAAACCTGGTTTTTTTAGTTTAAACCAGGTTTTTTTTGGTTTAAATGATTTTATATTTTAGAAGAACGATGAATATTAATATTTTCAAATATTTGAAGTCAAGCAATTAACAAAAATTACTTTAAGTTATTTTGTTGAAATTATATAATAAATTTTTTACTATTTTAATTTAACCATTAAATTTTTTTATTATTGTAATATTTTAATATACAATAAACAATAAAATTATCACTTATATATGTATGTATATAAATCAATCACTACTACTAACACGTCACTAGTCTTTAATCTACATTTTCTTTTAAAGAAAATTAAACTAAGAAATTTTAACTGACACAAATAACAACTATTTGCAAACTGAAGATAAAGAATCACAAACTAATGAAATATATCCGGACATTTTATTAAGGAAAGAAGAAAAAAACTTGACATTTCTTGAATAGATATCTTACAGCAGTATAGAATAATAGGAATGAATAATAAATTTTACCCTCAATCATTGTTCATTTCTTTTATTACGACCACTAATTTTGATGCTTTCTCTACTCCTAATCTGTTTTGCAATTTTGAATGAACTACACCAAATATTGAAAAAATCCTTTCAACACAGTCTGTCCATGCTTTGGCTGTAGTTAGCATGTTCACAAATTCTAAATCATTCTCCGTAATCAAAGATTTACCTGAAACATTATAAAAACTATTCCACCATTCAAAGTCAGACATTGTATCAACAACTTTGAGGTAAAAAAAAACATTTTGATCATGATTATGAAATGGTTCCAACTTCTCCAAAATTTTTAATGCAAGTGCTAAGAAACCAGAGCCACATTTTTGTTTGATAAATTCAAGACCCTTCTTTTTCCCTTCTTTCGTGACATCAATTCCTAGGTTAGAAATTAATACTGATGGGCTTAAAATAAATGCAGGAAATGTGCATCTACTAATGATTGTTCATATTTCTGTTTATACGCTGATGATATGGCCTTTTTATTGTTTGATGTTGATGGCTTCTTTTAACTTCATATCTAGCTTTTTCCATGCTAATACACATTCAGCGAGAGAACAGCTACTCTTCTGTACAAAATCAAGTTTCGGGGATTGGTTTCAGAAATGCAATCATGTCCTCAACATTTCTTTTTAAACCAATACTTAAGATTTTACTGGAGATGTCACTAACAATCTCAGATCTGTGATCCTCACAAACTTTTGTAAGAATTGACTAATTTTTAATATAAGATTCAAGTGAATCCCAATAAGTATTCCATCGTACCTCTAGAGGAAGTACCAACGCACTTCCACCTTCTGCATGATACCATGCTTTCGGGAGGTGATGATTGCGAAAATATTTTAAAATACTTGTAACATGTTTTGTTACATCACTTTTAACCAAATCTTTCGCTAACAGATTTAAAATGTGGGCACTGCACCCATATGTAAGTCCCGAAAAACCAAGCTCTTCATGCAGAAACCATATTTGCAGTATTGTCTGTGACAAAACTTGATATTTTACATTTGAACTTTTCTTCTGCTGTCTGCACTGAACTCAAAACCAAATTAGCTAAATAATTTCCAGTATGTGATGAGCCGGATGTGTCAATAGTATCAACAAGAGTGACTTTACCACACTCTTTGATAACACTTATACACACAATAGGTTCATTATGGATGTTCGACCATCCATCCATTGCCATGCAAACTGTTTTGTTTTCTAAATCAGCTTTACATCTCTGAAGTTCATCATTGTAAATCTTGGGCAACCATTTTTCTTTTTTAAATAAAAGTTTTGGTATTTCAAAAAAACCAAATGGTTTTTTTAAAAAAACCATTTGGTTTAAACCATGGTTTAAACCAGCATGGTTTAAACCTAAACAACCCTGGAATGGAGACTAAGAAAAATCCGAATTTTTTAAAGCAACCTATGTTTTAAGGTGAAAAAAATTGTAAAGGATCCTTTAAAGGACTCAAGTTCTTCCTAAACTGCTTACAGATCATATATTTTGTGTTAACATTTTCATGGGAGGCACTGTACATGAAAAAATATAAAGAAAAAAATATCCGAACACATCCATAATAACATTTTGAATATATTATTTTATAAATTCAAGGGTCGATCCAGGCAAAATTTGGGGCCTATTTAGGGCCCCTTCACAAAAATCAATTTAATAAAATGGGCCCCTTCACAAAAATCAATTTGATAAAATGGACCCCTTCACAAAATTCTTTTTAATAAAATACGCTCTTTCACAAAATTCTATTCCATAAAAACTTACTATTTATTAATTATTTATTATTTTGTGACTTTTTAAAATGTGTAATTTGTAAACAAACAAGTTCATTAGAGAGGAAAACTTCAGCAAAAGGATTTTAAAAAGTTTTTTTTTAATAAATACCTGTTTCAAATTTGAGTAACTGGATTTCAACTTTCGTTGCAGAATGTTGTTTTTCACAAAAATATAACAAATTTCACAAAAATAACCTTTACTTTTCACCAAAATAATCGCCAAGAAAAAAAACCTGCATCGACCCCTGAAATTAAATTTCAATCTTTCCAATTTGGAAAAATTGAAAAATATCCCTCGGAAAAAAACGGAAAAAACCCAGTTTTTTCCCCAAAGTTTCCGCGGTTTTTCCGAGCATTCCCATCTCTAATCATGATATATATCCAATATTTAATTTCAAAATATCATTCCGTAAGATATCTTTTATATTTTCCCTCAAAACAAGTGGAAATAAATTTTTCTACTTTTATTGACTATGTAGTTTTGTAGATAAGGAATTCCTTTGAATTCCTCTGTCATATTGTTTACGCCTGTCAGTGACTTTTAACCCCCCCCCCCCTTTCAATGTTATTTGTTTGAAAAGCGTATATCAATTTACTGATGTTTTATAGATTTTAAATTAATTTTCAAGAATGGATATTTTTAAATCTGTGTGCGACTCAATTACAAAAGATTAACTGGTTTGCTCTTAAAACAATGCAAATAATTCTGCATTTGTTGGTTTATGTGTAATATATTTCCATAACTAAATTGCCAAATTAAATTAAAACTTAAAGAAAGAAAATATGGAAGCCTCACATATATTAGAAGGAGTGTTCAAAATATAGTAATGTAATAGTTTTAAATGTTTTAATATCACCTATTAATTTCACCAAAATCAATATCATCAAAGAAAACATTTTATCTTTTTTATTATTCTAAAAAACAAAAACTATAAAACTGGAAAGTTGCCAGATTTCATTAAATAGCATGCCGATAATTTTAACAACTAAAATAAAATAAAATAATGGAAACATGGAGTTAGTAAACATGATATTCAGGAGTATCTTAATATTTACTTTTAAGTTGGGTCTAAATTGCATAAGCGAACTACTACAGTAGCATTAAAAAAATTTATTTCATATGGCTTAAACGTAATTGTGGGTAAACCTAATAATAAAACATTAATTTCAGAAAATTGAGACTTACCACTGATAATAAAACATCATTTTAAAATTGAAACATAAATTTTCATTAATAAAAATTAAATCTATAATTATTAGATAAAAGTCATGTCAATTTTATATGTACTTTTAGTCGTGAATTTTTTTTGTTGAAAAACAAAAGAAATGACCCTCTCTTTAATATAAATCAAAGAAAATGTTACCACTGCTTCTAAATAAATAAAACACTTAGCAGTATACTGTATAGTTATAAAATACAGATCTAGTATACAACCGAAAAAGGAATAAAACATAGCAGATGATTACTTGGACTCAACTTGAAATCAAATTGAAAACCTTTATTAGATAGTGATGTCATGCCTAGCTTTTAGGTAGCTTTCAATACAAAAATGTATAAAGCTACCTATTGCAGGCGTTCGGAGGAAAGCAGTTCCGGAAAATTTCGATATATTTTCACCGATCATGACCCCCAGACCCCAAAACCACCCTCCGTTCAAATGTTGATTTATATATATAGATATATCCATATATATATATATAGATATATCCATATATATATATATAGATATAGATATATCTCTGACCTATGTCATTCGATAACGCTCGTATTTATAAATCGATTTTGATGAAACTAATTGTGTGTATTAAGGTCACCAATGTCTCGACCGAGTTCGTTGGCCAGCTTGGTCCGCCATTTTGTTTCAAGATGGCGGCCATTTAAAAATTTAAAACTAAAATAAATATACCAAAAAGTTAAAAATTCAAATTTATTTTTTAATTACGTATTAGGCCTTGATACAAGGATTCCAGAGCATTTTTTGGTTTACCTCTATCTTTAAAAATGGCTGAGATAGAGCAGTTTGAAATTCTAGGGTGACTGACATTTTGAAACAAAACAGCACATTAACGCGATTACTCGCAAATTATTTTCTTTCATTGTTGTAATAATTTTCCCAATCATACGCATAAAACTATATATTCATATCCGTTAGGGCCAAAATTGGCGACGTTGGAGACAAAATTGGCAAAATTTGTGACATTTGGCGAAATATCGCCAAATTTGGCGACCAAAATAAGTCTTTATAAATGAAGCCAATTTGGCTTTTGCTCAATAATTTGGCGAAATTCTTATTAAAATTCAGTATTAACGAATCTTTTGTAAACGTTTCTTTGCATTTTAACTTGCTGTTTTCGTGTAACATTAGCTAAAATTTTAAAACGAAGATATAGGAAAGCTACCTTTTCCTCTCGGTACAGGCCGGAAGGACTTTTTTAAAAAAACCTTTTTACTAAATTGTTTTCTTGTAATTTAAACGTACGTCTGTATTAAAGTAGATGTGTTAACTACAAATAAATTTAAATTAAGGTACTACATCATTTTAATGTATTTAAATTTATCGTTTTCTATTTATATATCTTAGAATCACTTTAATTTCAGATATAGTCTGAATTTTTATTGACTTATAAAAAATAAAATAAATGTGTTGTCATTTGTTTAAAATTTTTTTTACCGTTTTGTAGAGTGTGGCAACAGGAAAGAATTAATGCATTAGAAATTGGGGGGGGAAAAAAAAGATTTCTGTAAGGATAAACTATGGGAGATGTTTGAAAAAAGTGGTAAAGAATGGTCTGAGAAATTTTTAAAGTTGACAGTAATTTTACCCGTGTTCTAACACATATGTACATCAAGTTTCGTTCCAATCGGACAAAAACTGTAGATTTGTATAAGGAACATACATACATACCAAGAACGGCTTTTATATATATAGATATATGAAAATATTATTTTAAAAACGGCTCTAACGATTTTGACAAAATTTTGTATCTTACCATTTTGGCCCACCAGAATACCGTTGGGCTAGGTCACATGTTTGAGAAAATTAGATTAGTGGATCATTTTTGGTCACTATGGGTCAGGGTCAAGCTAATTTTATCTAAAAAGTGGCCCTAACGATTTTGACTAAATTTTGTATCCTACCATTTTCAGGCACAAGAAGACTATTGGGCTGGCTTACATGTTCGAGAACTTTCGATAAATTTAAGATTCAGATTTAATTTTCTTAGTGGGTCAATGCCGGTCAAGTTAATTTTATCTAAAAAGCGGCCCTAACGATTTTGATTAAATTTTGTATCCTATGAGTTTCGGACACATGAAAATGATTGGGCTAGGTCATATGTCCGAGAAAATTCGATTAGTGGGTCATTTTTGGGTGACTGTGGGTCAAGCTAATTTTATCTAAAAAATAGCTCAGACTATTTAGACTAAATTTTGCATCCTATAGTTTTCGAACACGAGAAGACTGTTGGGCTAGGTCACATGTTTGAGAAAATTCGTTTGTGAGTTATTTTGGTCGTGAGTCAAGTTATTTTTATCTTATAAACGGCTCAGATGATTTGAACTAAATTTTGTTTCCTACGATTTTTGGGCACGAGAAAATCATTGGGGTAGGTCACATACTCGAGAAAATCCGATTAGTTGGTCATTTTTGGGTCATTATGAGTCAAGCTAATTATGTCTAAAAAACGGCTCTAACGATTTTGACTAAATTTTGTATCTTACGAGTTTCGGGCACGAGTAAATCATTGGGCTAGGTCACTTGTCTGAGAAAATTCAATTAGTGGGTCATTTTTGGGTCACTGTGGGTCAAGCTAATTTTATCTAAAAAACGGCTCATACTATTTTAACTAAATTTTATATCCTACGGGTTTCGGGCACGAGAAGACAGTTGGGCTTGGTAACATGTTTGAGAAAATTTGATTAGTGGGTCATTTTGGTCATGGGTCCATGATATTTAAACTCGGAGCTAATTTTGTCCGAACATAGCTTGGTCTTCCTTGCTCGTGTTATATATAATTTGCATAATTATCCATTAATTAAATGACCTAATTAAATAAGTTTATGGCAGATAATTTAAAAAACTATCACTATGTGGCTATTTATCTTAAACTGTTTCACTGACATTTTTCACTTTTCAAAGCACTTTAATAGCTTTATGGTTTACTTTTAGTTTCATATGTTTGTTTTTTGTTTTCAGATTAATCTGTTAGATACTATCCTTTCACAAGCCTCATCTAATGTATCATCTAAGTCCTTTGAGGTAAATATCTCTTCTAAGCTTTAATGTATTTTACTTGTGTTATTTATTTTAAGTTATTTGTTTTATTTATTTCAGCCACAAGGCTGACCTTCTTAGTGTTTATCTTATTTTTTCGAGCCTCCACATTCTCATTTTTTTCCATACTTATCTGAGTAGATGTCAATGATTATATGTCAATGATTGATGCAAAATATGTCAATGATTCTGATAATATCTTTTATTCCTCTTGTTCTATAAATTTTATAAAAATACTCATATCAAGAATTTTTTTTTATTATACTACATGTCTCCTTTTAAAAACAGTAACTGTGATCTAAATAGATTTTCCTTACGTAATCACATCAGCAAATTATCTTAGAAAACACACTTCCTTTAATTATTGCATGTGAGTTGCAGAATATTTTCTAAACACGATCAACTTTGATTTAAATTTTTTTTCGTACAAATAAATACATTACTCAAGGTAAAATTAACTTTGTTTACTATGTAAACAGAACTGCCATTTGCAACTAAAATGCTACTTTCAGCGACTATTGCTACTATTTTAGCCCCAAATCTATCAAAAGTAAAAATTTTGGAGAAAAATCAGAATAAGAGACTTTTCCCCCCCGTATACTGACAACTATTTTTGTAGAAAACATATTTTTCATTAATTCCAATTAATTCCACTTTTTAAATTTTTTTTTATGTACAATTGTTTGATTATTTTTAGATAATAGAGATAATTAAATAGAGATAATTAAAAAAAATAACAAAAAATATCTTATGAGTATCAACCAATATATCACTGCAGTTTGAAAGCAAATTTAAATCCCCTAAACATAGTATTGCTTTGTTAAATGACACCATCTTCTAAAATAAAAGCGTAAGTCATGTGACTGTCATCAACAGTTCCGGGATGGCCGTTTCACTTTTTCATATGCCAGGCGGCCATTTTTATTCAAAATTATTTTTTCGAATAAAACTGCATAAAAGTTACATTTTAAGAAAGATCGTTCAAAATAAATTAATATTTGAGAGACGACTTACATTCAGTTATGTATATATTCTGCAATAACTTCAGTCGAAATTAGGTTCACAGTTCAAATTCTCTATTCATGAAAGTAAACAAAAGAAAAAAAAAAAAAATTGATTTGTTGTGAACATTTAAAATATTAAATCATGGAGGTAATCATTCGCAAAGCAAGTTCTCTGCGAATGAATTTTTGGACCGCTGCCTCGCGTCAAAAAAATAATTCGCACCAGTGAGACAATCAAAGTTTACCATAATTATGTGCTATACAACTCAACTTCCTTCCGGACCTTTTCTTGACGTAAATTGAACTCATGTAATAATATTTAATGAATCAAATTTTTAGCATTTTTAAAATTGCTAATATAGCTTTTATTTATCGCGTGTACAAATTAGAAACGATACTTTGATTTTGAAATCAAATGTTTTGATTTATGATATTATTTCTTATTTATTTATTTATTTTCTATTTAAATGAAAAGTGTGAAGTATTTTAAATTTATGTAATATAAGCATTTTAGATTAAAGTTAAGTATTTTAGATAAAATGAGTGACAGGTTTGTAATTTAAAATTAAATTAATGTAGTATGAATGATGGTGATGGCAACAATATTTGGCGATTTATCATCTGCTCCCGACTAACAAAAATACTCATAATTAAAAAAGGAAATAAAAATAAGTAAATGATAGTTTGATGTAAATAAATATTGATATACATATCAAAAATAATTTATAGAACTAAAAAATAAATAAAAGTAAATAAACAACAATTTGCATAACATTTTTTTCGCCAAATTGGTGCGGGGGGGGGGGGGGGGGGGGAAATCGTGCCAACGTGCATATGTGACACCTGTGCCCAAAAAATATGCAAAATGCTACCATGATCGCTAAAGTTCATGATTTGTCTATTAGAATCTTCCGATTTGGCGAAGGATTAAGGGAAAATTAAATTATGAATAAATGTAACGTGTTGCAATGTTTAACATACATTTAAGGGAGACCAAACTGGTCGCCAGTGGCGGCTAGTTTTAAAGAAACAAATTATTGCAGTGGTGACATTATAAATACTAGGGCATTAGGGTGGTCCTTATTTTTGAAGTTTTAAAATTTATTGTTCTCACCCTCTAAATTTGTTCCATTCTATCTAAAAATCATTCTTGTAAAATTTTATCACTAACAAATAATATTTATAGGTAGCTCAAGGAAGCACAAGTTTCATAACTTCGTGTCATTTTGTGGTTTTCTTCTCTTTTTACTTGAAAAAAATATTTCTAAACCCAATGTTAATAAAATTATTTCAATGTATTAAAAATTCACTTATCTACACTATAAAATTCATAAAAATATTTGTAAATGCAATTATTAAATTAATTATCGAAGATAAATTCAATGATATAAAGATAATAAATGTCTGTCACCTCTCATAGATGGCAGCACTAGCAAAAGAGATTCAACTAAAAATTAATTATTTTTTTACTATTTACTAATTATTTTGCCTTATTAGATAAGCTAATAAGTTTGTTAAATAAATTTTACTTTTTAAATTATACTATTTTACTGTTAGTTTTTAACTTTTAGTGAGTTAGCTTAGTTATTGCTTTAATTATTATTTTAGTCTTAACTGCAACCAGCAGCAATTCATTTCCTTATTCTATATCCTTGTTTAACTGCAACTGCTATCATCTTACTTTTGGTTTTGGTTTGTGCTTTGTCTGTTTACAAATTAGTAATTTTTTTTTAATTTGATTTATCAATGATTAAAAATTAAGTTTTTTGATTTAAAATTAAATAAAATGATGGGAACAAGATCTAAAAACAATGTATATCTTGTTGATAGTGTAATTGATAAGATGACTGGAAACAGGCATGTCATTGAGATTTTTCCTTTATCACCATACTTACTTGAAAGCTACGGTGCGAGAAGCATCTAAGGTCACCGTAGCAGAAATAACAAAATTTTGGCTGAAAGCCAGAATTCCTATGCGGGATCCCCAGCACTGTCAGAAAAAATTAGAGAAATTATTTGAAGAATGGAAACTGTTAAAGAAGAACAAAGGATGTAAAACACCTAATCAGAAAGTCAAAGAGCATGCATTTTCTTCAAAATTAGATAACTTGTTTGATATTGCCCATGCTGATGCATTAAACATAATCAAAATAGCTGAAGATCGAGATTTCTTGCTAGCACAGCGAGAAGATGGCAGACGAGGATCAATGGTTGGTGTTGACATAAATCTCTCGCAGAAGGAACTTATTGCTGATAAAAAGAAGAATCTTCTGAAGAAAAGATTAGAAAAAATGAAATGGTCACAGGAGAAAAAAAGATCAGTAGCAGTACTTGAGTCTTCTACAGATAGCTCAAATGAAGAAGATGGAACTGAACCTGGAGAACGCAATCACGAAAAAAAACTTTTTGAGAGTGCAGCATCAGATCCTGGTCCATCCAAAGCTAAGAGAGGGCGTATGGATATTATTACTCCAGAATTAGCAACAGCCCTAGACAGGACAAAAGTATCAGACAGAAAAGCAGTATTTGTAGTTGCCGAAACTGCAAAGAGTTTAGGACATGATATTAAAGAAGTTAGTCTGAACAGGAGTACGATTAGTCGAAAAAGAATTGTTAGTAGGATTAAACAATAGCAGAAATTAAAAGAACGGCTACAAAGAAATGTTCCCCTCATTGTCCATTGGGATGGGAAACTTTTACCAGAACTAACTGGTAAAGAGAAACTAGATAGACTACCAATTATAATTTCCGGAAAAGGAGTTTCTCAGATGCTCTCAGTTGCTAAACTTTCTTCTGCAACAGGCGAAGCACAAGCCCATGCAATTTATAAAGCTTTGAATGAATGGGGTATTGCAAATAAAGTGATTGGAATGAGCTTTGACACAACATCAGCAAATACTGGTAAGGATAAAGGTGCTTGTGTTCTTTTAGAAGAAAAGCTTGGAAGAAAACTTTTTTACTTTGCCTGCCGTCATCATATTATGGAACTTATCATTGGAAAAGTATTCAATATTTCTTTGGGAACTTCGTCATCAAGTCCAGAAGTACCTTTATTCAAATGTTTCCAAGAGTACTGGGGATTTCTAGATAGAGACAAATTTGAAACAGGCTTGAAAGATGATAATATTAGAGCTCTTGTACAAGATGTAAAAGATGAAATTTTGGATTTTGCCACTAGACAAGAGTCATCATCAACGCTATCAGCACCTGGACTAAGAGATGATTATCAAGAATTCGTAGAACTTGTTATTATTTACCTAGGCGGAATACCTGTCAGGGGAATTCGTTTCAGGCTTCCAGGGGCAATGCATCATGCTCGTTGGATGTCTAAGGTGATATATTCTTTGAAGATATTCCTATTTAAGTCTCAATTCAAGCTTACCAAAAATGAAGAAAGAGGTCTTTGTGATATTTGTGTTTTTATAGTCAGGGTGTATTTTAAAGCTTGGATCACTGCTTCAAAACCAGAAACCTCACCCTATAATGACTTTCAGTTAATGAATAGTTTATTAGCATATTCGGGAATACATGAAGAAATTGCAAGAGCTGCATCTGAGAAATTTTCAAAGCATCTGTGGTATTTGTCAGAAGATCTTTCTGGACGGTCTCTTTTCGATAGCCATGTACCTGTTTCAACAAAAAGAAAGGTGATTGAAGTCCTTAAAAATCAAAAAGGTACAAAGAATCCTGAGAAGAGGATAACTGTTTCCCTTAAAAATTTTCATGAAAAGAAGTTTGAAGATTTTGTTACCAAACAATCTTTCAAGCTGTTCAAAGAAATGAATTTACCTCAAGGATTCTTTCAAGTAGACCCAGAACATTGGAACACTAATTCTGATTATAGGATTGAGTTAGAAATGGTGCAATCTATTAAAGTGGTAAATGACCATGCTGAGAGAGGTATAGCTTTGATCAAAGAATACAATGGAATCCTTACACGAAATGAACCTCAGTTTCAGCTATTGACAAAAGTTGTGGAAGAGCACCGAAAAGCTTATCCTTCCAGCAGAAAAATGGACTTAACAAATTAAACTAATTACTAATAGTTTCATACTTTAAAACATTTATATGCTTAATATTGTGATTTTGTGCTAGATAAAGTATGAAGTTATTTTACTATCATAATAAAAAATATTAATTTAGCTTAGTTTTCTTTTGTCAATATCACCATGTTTTTAAGTGTAATCACCAAACTTTAGCAGTCTTGAGCTACCTCTAAATATATTTCTTTTTCATTCAAACTTTTTTTGCTTTGTTTTCTACTGTTTTGGAACAAATTTTGAGGGTGAGACAAAAGAAAATTTTTAAAAAATTAAAATCGATCATTTAAGGACCACCCTACTAAGGCATCCAACCCGGGTTTCCCAAGATACACAATATATGTGAAAACCATTTTTTCTTTAATTGAAAACTCTAATAGATTTTTTACATTTAATAATTCTTTTTAGATTGCCCCCTAACAACAGGAAAGAGCATTTTCATATGAAATATGTCAATTATATATTTAAATAAAATTTTGTAATTTATTAAAAGTGGTAATTTCGTATTGGCCTCGTGACAGAAGCTAATAGCCAAAGAAATTGCTAAAAATTTTGTTATCTACAGCAGTTTTTTTTTAAATTCTGATAATTTCATCAGTTTTAAGTGCTTATTTCAATTACATATCTGTTAAATTTGTTTTTTATTTATTGCTGAATGAAGTTTTAATTTTGTTATTGAATATTAGCTAAAAACAAATGCTGAACTTTGTTGAAAGTGCAAATGGATTACTATTTTGTAATCATCTACAGGCGATAGAAATAGATTAAATATATATATATATATATATATATATATATATATATATATATATATGCTTGAAATTTAATTTAAAATGCTATAATAAATGAGTAAATGACAATAGAGTTTTCAAACAAATTGCATTTGAAAGTAGATTTTTTCCCCTACATAACGGTGTAAAAATTGAAAATGTGCAATGTTTAGAAATTAAAAAAATTACAGTAGAAAAAATCACAAAACAGAAATTTCATCATCAAGTGTTGCCATTTGCAAAATGACATCAGCGTTACGTGCAGACAGGTTTGTCCTTTATAATATAGATTATCATTTTTATATCTTCTATTGCTTAAAAATTTTTAATTTACAATATTACAAATATTTTTTTGGACAATTAGAATTTCATTTCTTGTGTATTTAGTTTTGGTATAGCTTTCCAGTCTAAACCTAAACCAACCCTATGTTTTGGTTTTAGTTTAAGTTTTATATTTTTAATATGAAAGTAATATATATATATGTATGTATATTTCTTTAATGAAATTTATAAACCCTCCAAATATTCATATGCATTGGCTACATTCAAGAAAAAGAAAAATCATTATCATCGACCTAACCAGATTTTACTGCCTTTTTCTGATTATTTGGCTATAACGTTTGATAAATTAATTAGAATTGAACAAACTGTATTGCATGATATTTTTTATTAAATTATCTTTCCAGTGGTATATAGCTTTTATGGCATTATTAATAAATATTGGGTGTTACGAGCCATCAAACTTTAAAAAAAAAACATTTTTCCCAAAAGGTTTCCACAATTTTGGCCACTACTGTACATACAGCTACATATGAGATTCATTGCCAATTTCAGCTGTTATGTGACATGTTTTGTTATTCTAAAATCATCACATTTCTGGAGGATTCAGAATGGAATTTGAAAAAAATTCCGAATTTTTTGAAGGGTCCTATGTTTTAAGGTGAAAAAATTGTAAAGGCAGCGATGCCGCGGAAGCGCTATAGCGCGCAATTTACACGAAAAGTTGGAGTTGGGACGCAAAAAATAGTTCTTACGCGTCCTACAGGACGCGTTAGAAAGACCCCCCCCCACGAAGGGCACTCCCCCCGGGCCTATATCCCTAGTGTGGATAATTGGCCGTCAATAATCAACCCAACCCAACCCTACAGGACGCGTAAATTCTTCGAAGAATCGCGAAATACGTCCAAGGACCGCGAAAAAACGGCGCATTTAGTCAAACAATCGTCAGAAAAATGGCAAATTTGGTCAAAGGATCGCCAAAAAACGGTAAATTTCGTCTAAGAATCTCGAAAAAATTGCAGATTTCGTCGAAGAATCTCGAAAAAAAAGGCAAATTTCGTCGAAGAATCTCGAAAAAACTGTGAATTTCATCGAAAGAGCTCGAAAAAACGGCAAATTTCGTCGAAAGATCTCGAAAAAACGGCAAATTTCGTCGAAGGATCGCGGGGAAAAAACGCGAATATCGTCCGAAGGCCAAAGAAAAAATGCGAAATTTACTCAGCCTGAAATAGACTCAAATCAAAAGCAGAATTAATCTGACCTACAACAACAAATAGTGCTGAAAGAGGATCCCCCCCCCTTTCTGTTGTAACGTAACCTTTAAGAAAATTTGCTTTTATCCTACAAAAATATCCTTTTCAATAAATCCGTCCTCCCCCTTTTAAAAGTAATGCAAATATTAGTGATACTTGGTATCTTCTACACTCAAATAATCATTATTTTATAATTAGGCATTTACATTTAAAAAAAGGCAAAAAAATTTCTCTTAGTAGTTTAAAAAATATATATCTTATTTGATTGGGAAATACTGGTTTTAATTATTCATTATTTAATTATTATCAAAACAATAACTATTGCATTTCTCTTTTCCAAATAAACAAATTCACTTGTTTTTTTAAAATATGAATTTGAATTATTATGAATGGGGACCCGCTTTTATAAAAAAGGGACCCAGATATTTGAAAATCCTGGGTCCCTGAGACGCAGGATTTTTAGGATCCAGTGACATCACTAAAGGATCCTTTAAAGGACTCAAGTTCTTCCTAAACTGCTTACAGATCATATTTTTTATGTTAACATTTTCATGGTAGACACTGAACATGAAAAAATATAAAGAAAAAATATGAGAATGCAGCCATAATAACATTTTGAATATAATATTTTATAAATTAAATTTCAATTTTTCCAATTTGGAAAAATTGAAAAATACCCCTTCGGAAAAAAACAGAAAAAACCCAGTTTTTTCCCCAAAGTTTCCGGTTTTTTTCCGAACATTCCCATCTCTATTCATTAAAAATATCCATTAAAAATTTAAAGAATTTGGACCACAAAAACTGTGTTTTTTTTTGTTTTGTTTGTTTAAATCTATGAAATGACTCTTTGTGTAAAAAGAAGAAAATGTTTTCTTTATGAGCACTTTAATCACTAATTATCAGTATTTTTTCGCGGTTTTGCCATTAAAAATATAAATTCATGCAAAATTAGGTTAAAGATATAAAATAATACAAATTTGGGGGTTATTTAAGGTTATCACGAGCCCGGGCAATGCTGGGCAGGTTAGCTAGTGATACAATAAAACCTGCTAAGACGAAAATGACAAAGACCACTGTAAGATTCAGATTTAGACAGGTTGTTTCCATCTTAGAACGTATAATTGAGTGGTATTTTTTTTGGCTGGACTATTATTTTTTTTCTATTAAAAGAAGGATTTCGTTACAAATAGGCTTTACTGCATTATAAAATAAATTTGCTGGATAGTACTTTTTTTTTAGAAAAATTTATCTTCTATATAGTATTTGCTTGCAATTTTATTATTTTTCTTTTAGATTGAGTATTACAGTTTATGATGCATTTGTAACACTTTTCCCTCTAAAGATTTTAAATAGAAATTTATTAAAAATATTAATAAATTTTAATTGGTTATCTTCCAAATAATATTATAAATGCTATTGTGTTTGTGAATGTTTGGCTGAAGTAAATGTCAAAACGGAGGATTTTATGGCCCTGTATCTTTGCATATAGATGGATTATAACCCAGGGTAGGTGTTACATAGGGTACCAACATAGGGTAGGTGTTATTCATTATTTTCCACTATTTTCCTTAATAATTCAAAATTTCATTATTTTCATAGGGAATCAATGAATATTTTTCCCGCAAAATTTAATTAACCATTTTACGTTACTAGGTGTTATCCTTAGCAATAAATGCAAAGCCTGGAATAATATTTTCCACAACAATCAATTTTCAATTTAACAATTTTCACATGAAAAATTAAATTAAAAAGAATTTAAAAGAATATGAATTGCCGTAATATTTGAAACGAAAATATGGAATGTTTGTTATTATACATGAAGTATGAATGTCAGTTATGTTGATAAGAGGTTTTCTAGCAAAAATTGTGTTATGATTAGAAGAAAAAACAGGGAATTCCTTGAAAACTCCTGGAATTCCATTTTTTTTCTTCAAGGGCTCTTAAAACTCCTGGATTTTACCTGTGACTCCTGGAAATTAAAAAAAAACTCCTGGAAAGTATTAAAACTACAATATTTTAATGAAATACAAAGGATGTGAATTATCACTTTACTAAACAGCGTACAACCATTAGAGTGAAAAAAATGTCCAGACCGGGGTTCGATCCCAGATCAATTGGTATAGCGCACTACGTGCTTTACCAATTAAACCATCTAGACGACATCCAGTCTAGCACTCTCTCACTCTTGGCTTTCATGGCAAGACTACAATCACGCAGAACAAGATGGAAAGTCAATCATGAGCACAACACCATTGGCATGCATGAGACAAATTACACCCAGTATCGGTGAATATTTATCTTTATTATTTCAGCTCGGCTAAAAAATTAATTAGTGTACAATATTTTAATTACTTTTTCACTCTTTATAATTTTGAGAATATTAATTTATTGATTTGGAAGAAAAATTGCCGAAAATCTAATTATTTCGCCACATAGCAGTGTTAACTGCAACTGGCGTGAAAAGTGTATTGCACAGTAAACATGCTCAATTAGCAGCTAAGAAGAAAGATTGAGCTCATGGGAAAATACAAAATCAAATTAAGCTGGTAACTTTTAATTCTTAGCAGTGAATTTGACATTAAAATATTGATGGAATTTAAACAAAAGTTTTAAATTAATTTTGGCTTCTGATACGTATCAACTGGAGCTTAGTGATGCATAGTGAGAAATCGACATTCTCTTAAGTTTCGTATTTCCAAGGTTTTTTACTATTTTAAAATTTAAAATTAGTAAGATTTTTGAAGATTTACATTTCAGGAGGAACAACCCCATCCCTGTATATACCATCTTGAAAAACGATAACGAGGTTGTATTAAAAACTCAAAGTAAATCTCCTGGAAAAAAAAATTGAGACTCCTTGAAAACTCCTGGAATTAACTTTGTTAAAAAGGGTATGAACCCTGAAAAATGAACAATAATTATATTTTTAAGAAAAGATTTCTGGACCATGGAACTATGAAAAGGATCCTTGGCTTGGACAAATATGACGTCATATTAGAAATAAGATGCATTTTCAAATATTCGTAATAATTCAAGGAGCATGAAAATTTGTATATAATGAAAGTAGATGGATGATGATGTCATATTTAAAATTAAAAACTGAAATATTTTTTATTGCTACTAATTAATAAGCTTGAATGTCAATTAGATACAGATGTGAGTTTTTTGCCAAAATCCACGTTATGATTCCCAGGAAAAGAAAATTAACCAGAATTATATCATTAAAAAGAGATTTCTCTGGGAACAAAGTGACGTCATATTTGAACAGGAATTTTTAAATATGTTGTTAAAGGAGTGTGAATCAGTTTTATACATTAATAGTACAAGGATCAGTAAGTATAGAAAGTAAATGAGTTTCACATCATATTTAAAACCAAAAATTGAAATATCTTGAGGGATGGGTGTTGTAAAGAATGCTATATAGTGCCGCAGGGAGCGGGGGGCCCGTGTCTGATGTCTTTTTTTTTTGTTTTTAGAAATTACTTATTTTATTTAAATATCCACTAAATTTTTAAAATTTTGGAATTTTGATTTTGATTTAAATAATTTAACTTGAATATTTTTCATTTAATTGAAAAAATAACTTCCTTTTATAATGATTTTAAAATTTATTGGTGCTACCATCTATGTAAGGATTTAATAATTATGAATTAACAATTTGGATTTATTAATTAGAGGATAGTCTTTTGAAAGGAATATTAAACAAAACTCTTTGTGCGATCTGCGATCACACTTACCCACTTGTTTATTATTTTTTTTCTGCCCCAATTGTAAGTCTTTAGTAATAATAAGTAATTAGTTTATTTATTTGTTGTAACAAATAATCACTCATCTAAACTCCCCCTCCTTTCCTCCTTTTTCTTTCCTTATACAAAGTACACAAATTAAAAAAATGTTGAAGCTCTTTAATATTTAATCATATTCCTGCCTTATTTGTAACTGTATAGTAATGATAAATAATTATCTAATCAAATCTCCCCCCCCCCCAAAAAAAAAAAAAAAAAAATCCTTTGCTTCTCTCTTATTGCCCCCTCCCCCCCTTCCATTTGAATGTTTAAAAGTTGTATTTACCAAAATGAAACCCTGTATTAAAAAATACATATTATAATTCATTAGTTTATAGTAGGGGTGCACAACCTGTGGCCCGCGGGCCAAAAGTGGCCCGCGATCGGATTACTGGTGGCCCGCGGATCAATTTCGACGATCGGACGCAAAAAATCGCGAATTTCGCCGATCGGGTGCATATTAGAAATCATGAAATTTTCCAAATTTCGCCGATCGGACGCGTAATAATCGCGAATTTTGACCATCGGGTGTGTAAAAATCGCAAATTTTGCCGATCGGGTGCGTATAAATCGTAAATTTCGCCGATCGTATGCGTACAAATCGCGAATTTTGCTCATTGGGCGCGTATAAATGGTGAATTTTGCGGATCGAGCCCGTAAAAATCGCGAATTTTGCTGATCGGGCCCGTAAAAATCGCGAATTTTGCCGATCAGGTGCGTATAAATCATAAATTTCGCCGATCGTATGCGTACAAATCGCGAATTTTGCTCATTGGGCGCGTATAAATCGTGAATTTTGCTGATCGAGCCCGTAAAAATCGCAAATTTTGCCGATCGGGCCCGTAAAAATCGCAAATTTTGCCGATCGGGTGCGTATAAATCGTTACTTTTGTAGATCGGGTGCGTGTAAATTGTAAATTTCGCTGATCTTCAGCGTAAAAATCGCAAATTTTGCCGATCGGGTGCGTAAAAATCGTAAATTTTGCCGATCGGGTGCGTAAAAATCGTAAATTTTGCCGATCGGCCGCGTAGGAATCGTAAATTTTATCGATCGGGCGCGTAAAAATCGTGAATTTTGCCGATAGGGTGCGTATAAATCGCGAACTTTGCCGATCAGGGGCGTAAAAATCGCGAATTTTGCCGATCGGGCGCGTATAAATTGCGAATTTTGCTGATCGGATGCGTATAAATTGTAAATTTCGCCGATCAGGTGCGTAAAAACCACGAATATCGCAGATTTGCCGCATAAAAATCGCGAATTTTGCCGATCGGGTGCGTATAAATCGTAAATTTTGCCGATCATCTGCGTAAAAATCGTGAATTTTGCCGATCGGGCCCGTAAAAAATCGCGAATTTTGCCGATCGGGTGCGTATAAATCGTTACTTTTGCAGATCGGGTGCGTGTAAATTGTAAATTTCGCCGATCTTCAGCGTAAAAATCGCAAATTTTGCCGATCGGGTGCGTAAAAATCGTAAATTTTGCCGATCGGGTGCGTAAAAATCGTAAATTTTGCCGATCGGGTGCGTAAAAATCGTAAATTTTGTCGATCGGCCGCGTAGAAATCGTAAATTTTGTCGATCGGCCGCGTAAAAATCGTGAATTTTGCCGATTAGGCGTGTAAAAATCACGAATTCCGCCGATCGGACACGTAAAAATCATGAATGTTGCCGTTCGGGAACGTAAAAATCACGAATTATGCCAATCGGGCGCGTAAAAATCGCAAATTTTGCTGGTCAGGTACGTAAAAATCGCGAATTTTACCGATCCGTTGCGTATAAATCGCAAATATCGCCGAACGGGCTCGTAAAAATCGCAAATTTTGCTGGTCAGGTATGTAAAAATCGCGAATTTTACCGATCGGTTGCGTATAAATCGCAAATATCGCCGAACGGGCGCGTAAAAATTGTAAATTTTGTCAATCTTAGGGAAAAAACTATGAATATTGTCAATCGCGCATGGGAAATAAATGCAAGATTTTTCTATCCTCGCCAACTGAAATGGGTTATACTTACTAAGGATGTGGTTGAGTATAGGGAGCTAACTCTCTTTTTAAAATTAGCATTTTTATGAACTTTTAGGCCGATGCTCTCCCTCCTTCCCCGAAACAAAATTTTGTTCACCCTACGGATGTTGCCTCTCGACAATCCATTCTTTTTTGTGACTGGCCCTCCTCTTATAAAGGTTGTGCACCCCTACTTGATATCCACATTTTATGATTGAATATGTTAAGAAGTACAATTTAGAATAATATATGTTTCTCCTCCTCCTCACCTTCATCCATGAAAGCAGAATTTTTTTCGGCACTGGCAATCTTTAAAGCTAAATTTACTCCCTCAAATAAAGTCAAGGAGTATTTTCACTCTTTGAAAATAATCTTAGCTATATCTCTTGTATAAGTACAAACGTAAACTGTTGATATATCATTGCCAACAGAACTGAATACGTTGACTGGGAAGGAAGGAACCTAGGAACCTTACCCCCCCGTCAAACCTCCTATAAACAAAATTCTACTGATGGTGGCCCTCAACAACCCAGTAATTTTTGTAAGTGGCCCTTCGCTTAAAAAGGTTGTGCACCCCTAGTTTATAGGTTCTTAATTTTTTTTTTGGTTTTGGTCCTTTGAAGGGTTTAAAAGTCCTTGATTTTTATTTAAAGAAGTGTGTACATACCCTGAGTAAAACATTCCTTTTTAAAAATAGATATGAATATCTAATTGTAAAATGCAATCAAAAATTATATATTTCAGTAACAAAAAATTACCCAAAGAAACATAAAGCTTAAAAATTGTGCAATTTAATATTTTTATCCTGTCCCTCTCCTTCCACACAAACACTAATTTTTATATTTTCAATCCAGATGATATGAACAATTTTTAACTGGAGATTTCTAACTTACTAGTTTTGGATATTATGTATATTTTTTTGGCCAACATAACTGAAAAATATATGTACAATATTTTATTAATAATTTTTAATTATAAAAAGAACATTTTATTTGAATTATTATATTTTACTCATTGTCCTCAATATTCAAAAGATTATTATTATTATAATAGGTATTAGCTGAGTGCTTTTGTGAGCTACCATATTGTACCAGAGATAATAATGTTGAAAATATTCAAGATCGTTGGGAAGAACTATATCTACGCACATTAAAGACAATTGAAAGTATTCAAGTTGCCTGTCTGAGCCGGATGAGTGGTAATGGTATGTGGTTTTCTTTTCTTTCTTATTTTTTTCAGTACTTGTTTATTTCCTGTTGACCTCCTTTTTTTTTTTTTTTTTTTTTTTTTTTGCTAATCAGTGTTACTTAATACCAATGATGGTTAAGTATGACATCAAAACATATTTTTCGCCGTTTCATGTAATCCCTAATTAATTCTAGTAAACCAATTTGTAAAGGTTTCATATAGATAGACATGCATATGTGGGAACTATTTTGTTGCTCAAATGCAACTGTTCTTTTCTCAGTTTAATGTATGTTATTTTTTTGGGTCGCTTCCATTACAAAAAGTAAAGAGCTGTCTCATTACTTTTAGGACAGACTTTGTGTTATTTACCGGCTATTAACTAAAAAATAAAATAAAGAAAGCTTGTTTGATTTGCAGTTGTAGTTAATAGTGTGAACTTAAAAAGTTTTGCCATATTTTCTGCTTATTTGTTTTTCCAAATTAAAACAAGTTGGAAATTGTACAAGTTGGAAATGTGACAAATGAGGTGCATTCGTTTTGTGCTATAACTAGTTTTACAATGTAAAAAATCATCGTTATTATTTCAGTGAAATTACTAATTATATTGTCTGCTATGAACAAAATGAGGATGCCTTTTTTTCTTATTACGTATGCCATGTTTACAGCTGCGAATTTTTTTTTTTCGACACCAGACAGAGCTGTAAATTTACCATAGAGATCTTGCTTTGCGAATGATTTCCTCCAAGGTTAATATTTCTATGACTCACATTGAATGAATATTTTGTTTATTTACTTTAATGGATTGAGATATTCGGTTGTTAACCTAATTTTCACTGAAGTTATCTCAGAATCTATACATTTTTTAATGTAACTCATCTCTCAAGCAAACAATTTTTTTGAACGATCTTTTTAAAAATGTAACTTTTATGCAACTTTATTCAAAAAATTAATTTTGAATAAAAACAGCCGCTTGGCATATGGAAAAGGATGTGGTTAGCCCGTATTTGTTTTCTTCAGTCACATGACTTGCACTTTTATCATGTAGATTATGTATGATAAAATTTAATAGAATAAAGAAAACTTTTATTAATATTTTTGTAAGTTTTAATTCGATTTTCATAAAATTTGAAATGACGCAACAAAATTCTGCACGGATTATACATATTAAATTTCAAACCATTCGGTTGGGTAGTTTTTTGCGCTGTTATATGCGGACAGGTAAACGGACTAGACGACGACTATAGGTGCTACGTATTTATATAATTATGAACGCACCTAAAAAGAAAGAAAAACCCTAAGAGTTCAATAATAGTCATTCTGTTTAATTATCTGAATTTGTTTTTCTATCAGTTATTTAATTGAATCAGTGATTACAAAAACTGCATGTTTACTTTTTACGAAATACTTTTTTCTAGTTGAAAACGTTTCCTTGAAAATAGGTTCACATGTGTAGAGAAAACTTACCTAGGTTTATTTATCTGTTGCCACTCAAAATTATCGTTTGCAAAAATTGGGACTATATTCCAATGGCCAACAATAGAGCAAGAAGAAAATGCAGGACTCCCAAATGATCCCATTTTCCCCCTAAAGTCCGCTTATTACAATAGGTCTTTTTTAGTCCCTTTTTTAGAAAAAAGGTCCCCTTTTATGCATTTTGGTCCCCTTAGTCCCCTCTCATAGGCTGAAAAAAAATAATTAAAATTTTTACTAATGTGGAAAAATCGCCGCAAAATGCAAAAAATTCTAAAAATTGCTAAAAGTTAAAAAAATTGTAGAGGAAAATATTTACTTAGTCGGATAAAGCATTGTAACCGGAATTCTTTCATGGATGTCAAAAAATTGGCAGCCCAAAATGCAGAAAAATGTTAAATGCATTGAAAATATCATTAAAAATCACTAAAAATACAAAAATTGAAGAGGACAAAATAGAAGTTTGAAACCGAATGTCTCTCTGTATGGCAGGCATGTCAAACTCGTTTACCGGTGCGGGCCAAATTAAGCATTATGTAAAAAGTCACGGGCCACATTAAAAAAAAATAGATAAATACTATTAACATTGTACAGTTTAAAATTTGAACGTGCAAAACACATCCATGTTAAAGAAATATTCACGCCAGGTTTCAAAATTATTGTTATGCATAGTTTATTTTATTTTTCAAAAACGTATTCGCACTTTTTTTTCATCAACGAAATCTGTAAAATTTAATTGAATTTTCTAAATTATATTTATTTTAAAAATTGATTCTACATGCTGGTTTGTTAATCCTGATGTAGCAAAGCATAGCTATCAATCTTCCGTATTTTCTTAGAGTAAAAAATAAAAATAAGAATATTTTGAAACAAAAAAGTTATTTAATAAAATGTGCCTTGTATCCATGCGCTTATTTAATTTGATTTATTAAATGCATTTTCTGGTTCAAATTATGTTTATTTGACTTGAAAAAAAAAAAGTTGGCAGCTATGTAAAGATGTATAAAAGTGTGCTACCTAACATAGCTAAAATAGGCCTAATATGCCACACTATACTTTAAAAAATCAGCCTATTGATGAATAATTACAAAAAATTGAAAAAGCCCATATCCATATATTTTCGCTTTAATATGAAATTGCACTGAATTTCGTTTAACTGCAGATTCTAAAGAATAATTTCAACATCAATCATTAGAGTTGAAGTAAATAGATAAAACCGTTTTTCATATTTTTTAAAATTCAAAGAAACAAAATCATATTTGAATATATTTTTAGTATATTCTAAAAAGTTCCACTTCGATGATTTTTGTAATAATGTCTGGCAACATTTAAATTGAAATACGTTTTCTTTTGAAAATTGTTTTTATCAAATAAGTTCTATTTGAAAATGCTAATACTATCAAATAACAAGATAGCATCATGAAATTTGCTTTGTAATTGAAGCTTACTCAGGTGCTTTGTAATTTGAAATGAAAATGCCAAATACTTTGTCTATTAATGGACATTTAATAATCCAAATTTATAACTTGTCGATTTAAAATGAAAAATGTTACGTATTTGACAGTTCGAAAGTAAGAATTAATACGTTTTAATGCAAAGTCAAATTCTATAAGAAGGTATTATGGAATTGGAATTATGGGTATGAAGATAAAGAGATCTTCTTTATCTTCATACCCATAATTCCAAGATATTTTCTAGATTGAGGATTATTAAGCATGTGCGTACGTATATAAGTTTATAAGCTTTTAAGCACATATCTGGCTTTTAGAAATCAATCCGTTACAGATAAATCGTTCTAGCAATGTTACTTATGCTTATAGTATTTTCAAATTTCTTTAACTGCTCTAGACATCATTTCTTTAATTTCAATTTGGGTGATTTCGACTCGCGGGACATTTAATGTAATAAAGACAATTAGTTTTTTTTTTTTAAGAGCAAATGTATTTCATTTAACAGACATTGTGAAAGCAGTTTGATTCTTTTTTTTAAGAAGTATCAGTTTCAAATCAGTTTTATCCTTTCGATGTTTAGCCAGATTTTTGTGAGTTTTCTTTACTTTTGTGCTGTAGCACGTATTAATGTTACATTCTTTCCAAACACCAACAGTGTCTACATATCAAATATAAAATTTCAGTTTTCCTTTGAACATGATTGTGTTGTATATCACCTTTAAAAAAATATGCGATGTCCATCTTCAGTTTATGATATTTATTCATAGGGTAAAGAGTTTTAACATATTTTTTTTCTCATATACAGTAAACTCTCGACTATCCGACTCCCGACTATCCGGCCCTCCGTACTATCCGGCCTAGTAAAAAAAAAAGGAATATTTCAAAAAGCCGATACAGGCAGGTTCGTGTCCGCGGGAAAGTGCTGACTCACGGCAGGAAGGAACAAGAAGGGATTGCGTAATGCAATGGCAGACAGGAAGGGAGGGGGGAGGTTACGGCTTGATAACCTGTTTCGCCAGTTGAACTTCGGATGTTAACAAGTGCGGAAGCCATTTACCGCTGCTCCTGGTTACGTTCGTATAGTCTTTTTATGTGCTTCGTGTTTATTTATTGAAGATTAACGAAATGGGGGATAAACGGAAAAAGGTTGTAGTGACTATGGAGGAGAAACTACGTGCTATAAATCGACTGTAGTCTGAGGTAACTGCAAAAACTATTGCTTCAGAGTTAGGAGTTGGTAAAAGTACAGTGGGTGACTGGAAGAAAAATCGAACAGAAATTGAAAAATGGTGTGCTGCCCAAGCCAGTGAAAGTGGAATGAAAAAAAGAAAAACCATGCTGAAAGGTAAGCATAAAGAAGTCGAGGAAGCTTTATTTTTGTGGCATCAACACTTAAGAGGAAATGGTTTGCCTGTTACTGGGCCGATATTGCAGGAAAAAGCATTGAGATTTTCCCAACTATTAGAAGGAGAAGATACAGAATTTACTGCCAGTGAAGGATGGTTAGATCGCTTTAAAAAACGATTCGGTATTCGTCAAATTACTATAAGTGGGGAGGCTTTATCTGCTGATAAAGAGGCTGTACCTTTGTTCACAGACTATCTTGATAAGCTTATTCAACAGGGAGAAATTTCTCGGGAGCAGTTGTACAACTGCGATGAGACCGGTTCAAATTATAAAATGCTCCCTACAAAAACGCTTGCATCAAAGAAAGAAGCCGCTGCTGCGGGATACAAGAAAAGTAAGGAACGAATCACCATATTGGCTTGCAGTAATGCAACCGGAAACCATAAGCTTAGGTTGACTTTAATAGGAAAGTCAAACAAACCTAGAGCTTTTAAAAAACTGAAAAATCAAGAATTACTACCCCTATATTACACGCATCAAAAGAAAGCATGGATGAATTCAGAGATCTTTAAAAACTGGTTCCAAAATGAATTCGTACCGACTGTAGACAAACATCTGAAAGATAACAATTTGCCGAGAAAAGCTCTACTAATTCTTGACAACGCAGCTTCGCATCCGTCCATTGATGAACTAGCAGATGGAGACATTTTACCACCCAATGTGACGGCTATTTGTCAGCCGATGGACCAGGGTACCCTTGAAATGATAAAGAAAAAGTATCGCTGGCATCTTCTCTGTTCGTTGATATCAGCGATTGATAACAACGAAGATTACGTAACCACTCTGAAAAAGATTGACATACTAGATGTCATAAGGTGGGTGGCAGAAGCATGGGAAGAAATTCCAAACACAGTAATTGCAAGGTCTTGGAACATTCTTTTGGACCATAAAAGTGGACATACAGCCGTGTGGGAAACTGAAGTGGAAGATGAGAACGATAAGCTTCTTATGTTACTGAAAAATATGCCGGGCTCTGACAATGTCAATGCAGAGGATATTACAGAATGGATGGCAAATGACGAAATTAATGAATTAACTGACAACGATATTGTAGAAATGGTGACACAGGGAGAACTAACAGAAGACGAGAATGGCAGAAAAAATCTCATCCCACATTCAGAAGGGTTAAAGACTATTGAAGCAACACTGCAGTACATTAGTCAGCAGGAGGAAGCGACGCCAGCTGATATCATCTGCTTGCGTAAATGGAGGGACATTGCGTCGCGGAAGAGGGCTAACAAGGAGAAGCAGTCATCTATCAAGGACTTTTTCAAAAACTAAAAACTGTAAGTTTTGACTCTTTTATCGTATTCAAAACTTTTCATATTTGTGCAATCATTTATAAATAAGCAATAAAATAAGATTTACTCTTCTTTTTACGAATTAGGTTTACGTTTTACGTTAATGTTTTGCTTATTTTGAAACTGTATGTACTGTATATCTAGAATTTATCATAAAATGTGAAACATGTGTTTTTAAAATTATCGCAGGGGGAAAGCAGGAAGTGAGTAAATATTTATAGAACTCCGGCCTATCCAGCTTTTTTGTTATCCGGCCTATCCTTCCGCCACATTAGGCCAAATAGTCGGGAGTTTACTGTAAATCCTGGGATATATGAGGGTATGTCAATAAAATGTGTGTATATGAATAAAACATGAATGAAAGGAAAGAAAGATCATGTAGGTTTCCAAAAGGATTACACACAATTACTAACCTAAGTAATGAAAATAATTAAAGAACTTAAATCCAAAATTTATATGTTCGACTAAAGCCTAAGTGAAGAACCTGGATAGCATATTAGGAAGTTTTGTGTGAGGCACAAAAATGATAATTTGTGCCACTTTCAAAGCGACTCATTTAAAGCTATTTAATTTTATATTTTGATTTTTTTTTAAATTTAAAAGTTCTTAATTAGCATTGAATTGTATTAATTTTATAATAAATTTCTTAGTATTTAATAAATTCAGCATATTATTTTGTAAAGTGGTGTAAAATCTAAGAGAGTAATAAAATAAAGTATTAGTTTCTAAATAAACAAATAAAATACTTTAAAAATTTTACGAATATCTAATTTTTCAGATTCATGATACCACACTTTGCTACGTTCAGATTGGTAAACTTTGTATCCAAAATTTTTTATGCTAAAATGTAAAATTGAGTTATATCTGTCTATATACATCACTGTTGCCAGATGAGCAGAAATTTTTTAATTCAGAATGTTAATACCACATTTTAAGGACACACATTACCCTTATTTAATGACATAATAACTAAGACAAACATTACTATTCAAAAATAGTGGTAGCGTTCTGAATAACAAAAGAAGCCCACCAAACTGGTAACACTGCTATACATATCTTTCTGATGTTTGCCATCTCTCAGATCACGATTGGAACAAGTGTGTTCGTGCAAAGTATTAGTGTATTTTCAGCATCTGTGTTCTAACAACTAAATTAAACACAGGTAAATTGCCAAAGGCTTCGCGGGGCTTCGCACAGATAAGTTGTCGGCAGGCCAGTTGTGGCCCACGGGCCACGTGTTTGACATGCCTGTTGTATGAGATACAAATTTTATAGCTACTCTATCTCAAAAACTAAAGCATGGAATTTGATCAAATGCCACATTTAATTAGACTTTAATACATACAGGTGCTGATTAGGTTTTGGTATACATGGCTGAATAGCCGGCACTGCTATGCTTCATTTTTCACAGATCATTTTTTGCTCTTCTAAATATTAATAAAGTAACAATTTGAATTGAAAGTCCAGGCTCCTTTTAGGAGAAATATCAAGGTGAGTGCCGAATGTTGAATACTTTCTATCTTCTTGCAGTAGTATATTTATCTGTGCCCTTTTTGTTTTAAGTGCCCATGTACCTTGCCATATTTAGACATGGAAAATGTGTCCTGCCCCTTTTCCATGTTATCTTGTTTGCGTTGTCTTTTTTTTTTTCTTTCAAAGTATTTTTCCCTTTTTTTTATTTCATGGAAAAATAGAAGAAAACAGGAGCTCTGTTGCTCTGTATGACTCACCTGTCATAATTCCTAAACTGCCTTAACCATTAAAAAAGCCCTTCCGGCCTGTACCGGGAGGAAAAAATAGCTTTCCTATATCTTCGTTTTAAAATTTTAGCTAATGTTACACGAAAACAGCGAGTTAAAATGCAAAGAAACATTTACAAAAGATTCGTTAATACTGAATTTGAATAAGAAATTCGCCAAATTATTGAGCAATAGCCAAATTGGCTTCATTTAGGAAGACTTATTTTGGTCGCCAAATTTGGCGATATTTCACCAAATGTCGCCAATTTTGTCGCTAACGGATATGAATATATAGTTTTGTGCGTATGATTGGGGAAAATTATTACAACAATGCAAGAAAATAATTTGCGAGTAATCGCGTTAATGTACTGTTTTGTTTCAAAATGTCAGCCACCCTAGAATTTCAAACTGCTCTATCTCAGCCATTTTTTAAGATAGAGGTAAACCGAAAAATGCTCTGTAATCCTTGTATCAAGGCCTAACACGTAATTAAAAAATAAATTTGAATTTTTAACTTTTTTGTATATTTATTTTAGTTTTAAATTTTTAAATGGCCGACATCTTGAAACAAAATGGCGGACCAAGCTGGCCAACGAACTCGGTCGAGACATTGGTTAGCTTAATACACACAACTAGTTTCATCAAAATTGATTTATAAATACGAGCGTTATCATATGACATAAGTCATATATATATATATATATATATAGATATATGGATATATCTATATATATAAATCGACATTTGAACGGAGGGTGGTTTTGGGGTCTGGGGGTCATGATCGGTGAAAATATATCGAAATTTTCCGGAACTGCTTTCCTCCGAACGGCTGCAATAGGTAGCTTTATACTTTTACTGTGTCTGTGAAAATATTTTTCTAAATCTAATGGTTATTGAACAAATCAACACTTTAACAGAGGAATTCTTATTTCTTATTTAGATATTTTAAAGTTGTTTGTTTGGTTGTACTGATTTTCAATTTTGTTTTTATAATTAAATTCATGAACTCCTATGCGTAGAACGGGTTAAACAGCTAATAAAAGAATAAAATTTGAATAGTTTTATGGAAATTTTCAAGAAAATTCTGCTTATAAGCTGCCTTTCCACTTTTTCCTATGTGTTTCATGTTGTCAGGCAAAGGGAGGGGAGGGGTTATTTTGGGGATTTTACGGTAATACATGGGAAAAACAAAACCAATTCACCATTGCGTTGGGTAATCTGATTTTTCTGAAACACGACCCAAGGTTCGGGTTGATGCTATTTTATTTTTCATTTCGGGCCGGGTTCACTTTTAAATGCATTGGGTTGACCTGATTTTTCAAAAGGAGGTCCTGAATATTTTTGAAAGGAAAAATACTATATATTTGAATAGTAATGAATGTATATTTGTGTTGGGTGTGAGTAAAAAAAAAATTAGAAGGGACCTGGAATCCTTTCAAAATTTTCGAAAGGCACAAAAAAAAAAGGAAGTTAGTTAATTAAAAATAAGGAAATAGATAATTTAATTAAAGTTACAAAACTTGACCATAACAATGTATGAATTCGCCAAACTCAAAAGACGTGAGTTGTATAGTGGTTAGTATCATTCCAAGAAAAGGTAAGCAAAATAATTTTCTTTTAATAAGAAATTGGTGTAAGTTAGCTATCTTAAAATCAGCTAAAAATATTTAAAAGTTAAATATAGTTGATATTAAATTTCTCGTACTCATCTTCATTCCTTTGCTATAATTAAGAGCAGGTTAAATTTACTTTATTAATTATATCCTTTTTTTTTAATAAAAGAAAATAAAAGCACTTCCCAATATTTTATAGAGGCCACTTAAAATTCTAAAAAAAATTTAAATTAATAAACATTTAAAAAAAAAATTAAGAATTTAAATTTACTTATATTATTTTTTATTGATAAAGGAAAATTAATTGGAATCACAATCATAGGAAAATTAAGCTTAGTAAGGTTTAAATATTTGGTAATTATCTGCTCTGATTATTTAAACAATTAAATAAAACTCTTCACTCCTTAAACAGTAAAATTGAGTTTAAGTAAGAAAAAAATGAATTTCTACAATACAAACAAATAGATCAGAGGCAAATTAATCAAAAAAAAAAAAAAAATGAATTTATTAACTTATTAATAATCTTTTTTTTTTTTTTTAACACAACATGAACTTATTCTTTAAAAAGTTTACTTATTAAGACAATATTTAATTAATACTGTAGTTCAGGATTTATTTGTAGAAGAACAGGTCAGGTATTTACATATACATGTTTATATTATTACTTCTTATGTGATAATAATAGTAAATAAAATATGATATTGACAGCATAATAAGGAATCATATAAAAAAAATACTCACAATCTTAGTATTCTTTTCATAGAATTTCTCAGTTGGCAGTTTTTCATTTTTAAAGTTCATAACACTCGATGTTCACACACTTAAATGGTTTAAAAGTTATTCTGGCCATCTTCAGTCAAAGAGTCTATCCGCAATGTTGACTTTCTAAAGCTTTAGGTTGAGAAAAACTGGGAATTACTTCTCTAATCCAAATCAGACTGTCATCAGCCAATTTCTATTCGAAACGCGTTTCCTTATATTAGCACGAGTTGAAAAGGGAGACTTGGAGACACATCAATGCTTCTGGCAGCTCATTTCTGGGAGGCGTTGACATACTTTACAAAGGATTGTTCGGCTACTACTCCCCTAAACGTAATGTCACTAGCAAGTGACAGTGGTAACACCGGTCACATTAATGGATGCATATTAATCTTGATACAGTGTTCTTAAACATCGCAATTTTTAGTGGGAAATCTCGATTCCGAATACGGATTCACAATATCGCCTTGCAGGGCTGCCATTTGCAACTAAAATGCTACTAAAAGCGACTATTTTCAGCATCAGGCAACTATGGCTACTATTTTAGCCCAAAAACCTTCAAAAGCGACTATTTTAGAGGAAAACCAGAAAAAAGGAGACTATTTTCCAGTCCCAGCTACTATTTTTGTAAAAAAAAAAAAAAAAAAAAAAAAAAAAAAAAAAAAAAAAACTCAGCACTGCAAATTTTTTAACCCACCCCAATCTAATATTTCCGTATAAATTTTTTAAGTTTTTTATGCAATTTTTAAAATATGTAAAAACTTTCATTTGAAAAAAAAATAAAAAATACTCTTTCAATATAAATGTAGTGCAAAGATACCAACATCCAAATTTCAGTGGAAAACTAATTACTGATTTTTGGTTTGGCTACCACCCATAACCCTTATGCTTTACAGTATATTTGTCCAATTTTTGATTGTTTTTAAAGGCATTTAACCCTTTAACTGTCGTATGAACCACAAACGATTAACTGTAGATTTGTTCACTATGCTGCGTGAATTGTATTTGTTTCTAACCTCGTATAAATGCTTCATTCCAAAAATTTAAATTAATAAACGAGCTGAAATAAATGCTACTTAGAAATAAGAAAATCTTGTTTTCTATCGCAGTTTTCCAATTTAATAACAGATTTAAAATGTTGAGAAAAACATTTAGAATATTGCCTTTTTTACTTATTTAGATAGCTTTATTTGGCCCATTGGTGTCTATAAAATCAGACTTTATTTTTTTCGGACGATTTTGCTATTTTATTTTACAAAAATTTCTTCTAAAGAATAGGTTAGTATGTACACGTATTTTCTTTATCAAATGCATCCTTTCTTGATAAAACCACTTTCAACTGGTTCAGTTAATTTTTGTTTACAAAATGGAATTAAAATTGCAGCTAATAACATGCAATAAAAATTGTATTGTTTTTAGTTGCCTCACAGTAATGCTCAAGCACAAGATAAGAATATATTCAATTTAGTTTGGAAAAACCAAACTGCATTCTGATCGTATATCTCAGATGATAATTTAAAAAAATTCTTCTTTCTTTCTTTCCGTTTGTGTGTGTGATTTTATAATTAAAATACAAAAAGTAGAAAATTTGGATGGTAGTAGCATACCTGCCAACTCTTCTGATTTTTTCAGAATTCTTCTTAATTTCAACTCTACCTTCTGATTTTCTGATCAGAAGATGAAATCTTCTGATTTTTTTTTCTTTTTTTTTTTAAATGAAAAAATGGTGTTCAGAAATATTTGAAGAAATTGCAGAAGTAAATTTTTTTAGTGGCTGTTTCTTGTCATCTGTTAAATTTAGCAGCCTAGCCACCAAAGCAACTTATAGTATATATTTGGAATTTGGTGCCAATAGGAAGGAGGGGGGGGGGTGGAATTTTCAATTATTATGATGTTGAAGTTAGGAAAACTTGATAGCTGTCTCTCAGCTGATGCTTGCAGAGGATCCAGTATAACCATTAGCAAGCTTTCTCTTAATAATAATAATAAATTTGCTGAACTTTGAGTTTAAATTTTCGAAATTAATCATTCATCTATTATTCATCATATTCATCTATTTGATAACAAATTTATCTAAATAATGAAGAACAAGTGGTACATTATCTATTAACAGGAACTTTTTTTATCAGTTGCTTAAAAAATGAAACTACCTTTAGTTTTCTAAAAGGAGAAAAATTCAGATTTAAATAAAGTTTACTTTGCTTTCATTTAAAATAGGAGTAGTGAATTAAAAAAAAAAAAAAAAAATCTTACAATGTAACTTTTTCTTTTTTTGTGGAAAAATTTCCATTTTTTAAAAAAAATGATGAAGATGATGATATAGCCTGGAACTTATTACAGAATCAGTTCACAGAACTTCAATGTCAAAAATATACCTATTATGGTACATGCAAATTCGTGCATTGCCATGTTAGGAAAGATGTGTTCCATTGATGAAATTTTGAAATATGGTAGGATTTGCAAAGTATTAAAAGCTGTATTGACTATTCCTCACAGCAGTGCTGAATGCAAATGTATTTTCAGTTTGATTAAGAAAAATATGACTCTGTTCAGCTCATCAATGATGACAAAAACTCTAGAAAATATTTTGTTAGCGAAATCATTTACTGACAATAAATGTTATAAAGCACAATTTTCTAATAACTTTTTTAAAAAAGTTAAGCAATCTACTATGAACATGTTATCAAAATAATTTTTTTCTACTCATTTTTTTTAGTAATATATAATAAAGTTTTAGTAAATTTTCGATTCACGTGTGTTTTTTTTTCTATCATATAATATACAGTATTTATTGCAAATATTTTAATGGTTCATGTGTTGTCAATTTTAAATAATATAAATATTTTTACTCAGTTTTGGTTGTATATGGCGACAAAAAATATTTTACTGGTTGAATTGTTTAAGTGGTGTTGCATAACACCACCAGTTAACTAGTTTAACACCAATATTCAAATCATGGCCCTCAGCATCAACATCAGTTATCCTTGGTTACTAAATGTTAGGAAGCTGAAATAAGTGTATTTTAATGAAAAGTAAAAAAAATCTATTATCAATGTTCTATTTTTTTTTTTTTTTTTTTTTTTTTTTTTTTGTAGTAGTAGTAATTTTTTTTATGTATTGAAGTTATTCTTTTCTGTCTGTAATATGCATTCTTTACTTGCAAATTAGTGACTATTTTATTTTACTCTTGCTTGTCTTTTAAATTTGCTCATTTATTATGATCCCAGCTAGTTTTATTTTATCCATGTTGAAAGTTTTATAAAATTTTTAAAATCTTCTTATTTCTTCTGATTTTTTGTTAAAATCTTCTGATTTCTTCTGATTTTTGGTCCAAAATCTTCTGATCTTCAATGAAATTTAGTTGGCAGTTATGTAGTAGGGAAAATGTGGATTTTCATGATGTTATTTTTATGGGAAATAAGGATTCTTGCCCCTCTTTTCTTAAGTAAGCATGCAACTATTTTGGCTACTATTTTTGTGCAAATGCTACTATTTTGGCTACTATTTTTTTCATTGTAGGCTATTAAAGCAACTATTTGGTATGCCATTTGGCAGTGGCAGCCCTGCCTTGATGAGTTTTTGCAGGTCCCAAGACTTCTCTATATTCAACTCCATATTTAAGGAAAGATCTACTATTAGCTAAGAGTATCAGTCATAAGTCAACTTGCTCTCTCTTCGCCTCTTAGACCTTCTCTCCCAAATTCTCTGGTCATCATCAGAAAAGAAAAAAAAAACTCAAAGGGGGGGGGGGGGGCATCCGCCCTCCCCGAAACTAAAAAAAACAACCCTCTTGCACTTACATTCTTCCCGCGCTAAGCAATCCTAGGACAACAAACCACTCCCTCCGAATATTTTAATGCAACACCACTGGCTGTCACCCTCCCGTGGGTGAAACTACTTTGTGAAAGGGATGCAGGCATGTAGTGCAGGTGCTATGCCTCTGTTTCTCCCACGAAGCAATAAATACAGCTGATATCAGCGACCTCCCACGATAGTTGTTTACGTAAAAAAAATAATTGGACTGGTAAGAGTCATAAAACTGCTGACAATAAGCGTTATTATTCGTTGTATGGGAAATAGTATTTTTATTACCCAAGTGTCCGAGTGTTGTAAAAATTCCCATGGATCAGAGGACCACCTTGCAAGCGAATAGCTTACAGGGAAAATATAAAAATTATGGCTTTAAGTGAAAAGGACAATGAGTCTGTTTAAGCTTTGATATTAAAGAAACAGAGATATTTTAACTCCTTTATTACAGAACTAGGCTATGAATAGTAAAACTTATATGGAATAAAATAAAGAGAATATTAAATGAAAAACATTACACTTATTAAAAAAGAGGGGGGGGGGCTATGAATAGTAAAACTTATATGGAGTAAAATAAAGAGAATATAAAATAAAAAACATTACAATTATTAAAAAAAAAGAGGGGGGGGGCTACAGCTTATATAGAATAAAATAAAGAGAATATGGAAAATTTAAAATAAATGAAAAAACCACCCTAACATTTGTTCATTTCTATACAAAAAAGAAAGAATTTATATCAGAGATATAATTGTAACTTATTTTTCCATAATCTTTAAAATTTGGATTCTTTGGGTTCAAGTTTGAATATTTCGGGTTCAGATGGACTTAAAGCATAAATTTTGGATTGGGGCCCGTGTAGGATTAATTGCAGATAACCATCAGAAGATCTTTTTCCTTTTTCAGCTGAAAAAATTAAAATCCAATGAAGGGAAAGAAACATATGCTCACTTATGCTACAAAAGTACTTTTGATTTCTACTTTGAACTGAATGAAAAAAAAAAAAAAAAAAAAAAATATATATATATATATATATATATATATATATATATATATTCTAAACTTCGGACGCGGTGCTTTCTATGAAATATTGGCACATTGCCAATAAAGATTATCTCTTTTGCATGGACAAGGACATCTGTATTCACTCACTTTTTGTTGAATTAATTGATGTAAATTTCGGCGATTGGTGGTGGTGAGGGTGATGAGTAAAGAATGATCGAAATATGAAGCGAGAAGAGATCAAATTAAAAAATATATAGAGACAAATTTTCCAGATAGCGAGAAAAATGACTCTCTCCAAGGCATATATCTAAAAAAAAAAACAACAGTTTCAAAACATCCAGATTTTGGAGAATTCTGAATTTCGGACTTGGGACTTTGTACTGTATTTACATAAAAAATTCATAAAAAGTTTTAAAAATCACTGCACAAATTCTGAATAAACTTTATTGAAAAGAAGAAAAAATTTACTACATTAGGCTAAAAAATTTAAACCGGATTCCTTCTATTTGTGAAAAAATTGCCATAAAATGTGAAAAAATGCTAAAAATTGCAATAAAAAATTAAATTAAAAAAAATCTAATCAAAAAATCCAAAAACTAACTTTAGAATTAACTTTAACGAAAATTAACTTTAACCTTCCTGTCAAAGTAGCTCTACGTGCAACAGTCTCTTCAGCACACAGACAAATTCTATCTTTATTATTATAGATGTAGTTTTTTTTTTCCGATTTTGATGGAGAAGTATATCTTAGCTATTAAAGGAATTCTTAATTACAATTTTTTTTTTTTTTTTTTTTTTTTTTTTTTTTTTTTTTTTTTTAGGGTTTCGTTCATCTTACGAAACCCTATTACTCCCGCTCCGTTGTCTGTTTGTCCAAGAGCCATTCTCAAAAACTATGTAACTTACAGAGTTGAAACTTACAGTGTATAAATCTGAATAGCAGCTGTGAAGAGCTCAAAATATTAAAATTTGAAAAATTCGTATTATTTTAATAAATAGAGATAAAAAACCAAAATTCCAACAGCTTTTTCCTATTAAATTGAAACATTTTTCGTTATAGCCGATGCCAAAAATTAAAAATCCACTATGAAATTCTTTCTACAATAATTAATTTTCTATCAGACGATTTCCACGTGAAAAATGAAATAAAAAGTTTCACCAATTGAAAAAAAGATTAATATGAAATAAAAATGATTGACGTCATAGTGGTAAAAAAGTGGAAATTTTCAAAGATTTCTCAATAACTGTTAACACATGTAATCACATGTTAACATATCAGCAATTTATTATCAAAGAATTACTAAAAAGAAACATGAAAAATACTCGAACTGTTAACACATGTGAGCTTACTTCCATATTTAAAGCACAAAATATCACTTTGAATTTAAATCTTACTACATCTATTATTATACTAATTGTTACTGAACTATTCTTGTGTGACTCGGTATATCTTGGAACTGACAATCTTTTACCACCTTTATTTTGACAGGGGTAGTAGTTGCATTTTTAAAATATCAGGACAAATTTCAAGACAGAAAAAAAAAAAAAAAAAAGCCCTACTTTATTAAATAAGTAACAATTGTGTAATTTAAAGTTGGCTACAAGTACATGATACTAGAAAAAAAATATAATTATGAATCCGTGAGGTTAATCCAACCTTTTAAATAGGTACCCAAAATTTGAAGCTATTCAGATAAATTTTTTCAAGGAAAATTTAATTTAAAATAAATAAAATTAAAGGGGAGGATTGCCCCTCCCCCTAATATTTGACCAATAAACCCCTTACATTAAAGGAGGTAATCCATCCTTCTAATAAAATGGTACCCAAAATTTGAAACTAATTGGTTAATTCTAGGCAAGAAAAATCTAGTTCAAGCTGAATTAATTGGGGGTGGGGGGGTGGGGGGGTGTTCCCCACTTGACTTACAAACCCCTAACATTGTTGAGTTGAGGTTAGACTATCCTTCTAATAAATTGGTACCCAAAACTTGAAGGAAAATGGATAATTCTAAACAAAAATGTGTGTTCATCGATGCCGCGGACGCGCTGTAGTGCGTGAATTACGCGAAAAATTGCAGTTGGGACGGAAAAAAATAGTTCTGCCATGGGACGCGCAAATTCTTCGAAGAATCGCAAAATCTGTCCAAGGATCGCGAAAAAATGGCGCATTTCGTCAAAGTATCGCAAAAAACAGCAAATTTCGTCGAAAGATTTCGAAAAAAAAAAAAAGGGCAAGTTTCGTCGAAAGATCGCCCAAACATGACAAATTTCGTCGAAGGATCGCCCAAAAATGACAAATTTCGTCGAAGGATCGCCCAAAAACGACAAATTTCATTGAAAGATCGCCCAAAAACAACAAATTTCGTTGAAGGATCTCGAAAAAAAACCCCCAGCAAATTTCGTCGAAGAATCTTGAAAAAACGGCAAATTTAGTTGAAGAATCTCGAAAAAACTACAAATTCCATCGAAAAATCTCGAAAAAACGTAAAATTTCGTCGAAGAATCTCGAAAAAATGGCAAATTTCGTCGAAAGATCGCCAAAAAACGGCAAATTTCGTCGAAGGATCTCGGGTAAAAATGGCAAATTTTGTCGAAGGATTTCGGAAAAAACAGCAAATTTCGTCAAAGGATCTCGAAAAAACCACGAATTTCAATGGAAGGATTTCTGAAAAAAAAAAAACCCCACTAATATCGTCCAAAAGTCAAGGAAAAAATGCGAAATTCACTCAGCCTGAAATCGACTCAAATCAAAAGTTAGTTAATCTGACCTACAACAACAACAAAAATAGTGCTGAGAGAGAATTCCCCCCCACCCCCCCACCCCTTTCTGCTGTAACGTAACCTTTCAGAAAAAATTTGCTGTGAATTTCAGAAAATATTTTTTAAAATTCAGAATCGCTCCTGAAACTCCTTTCCAAAGAAAACGTTTGATTCTAACACTGATCTGTGCTGACAAATAATCCAATGGGAAGTTTAATCAAAGCATCCATTCATTCAACAAAAAGTGCCCCTTTACTCAACAAAAGTATTCTTTTATCCAACAAAAATGTCTTTTTCAATAAATCCGTCCTCCCCCTTTTAAAAGAAATGCAAATATTAGTGATACTTGTTATCTTCTACATTCAAATAATCATTATTTTATAATTAAGCATTTACATTAAAAAAAGGCAAAGAAAATTTCTCTTCATAGTTTAAAAAAAAAAATCTTATTTGATTGGGAAATACTGGTATTAATTATTCATTATTTAATTATTATCAAAACAATAACTATTGCATTTCTCTTTTCCAAATAAACAAATTCACTTGTTCCTTTAAAATATGAATTTGAATTATTATGAATTATTATTAATTATAAAAATCCTGGGTCCATGGGACCCAGGATTTTTAGGATCCAGTGACATCACTGGTGTTTAAGCTTATTTAAGGGGATGTTGCCAACCCCCTTTTTACTTGATCTACAACCCACAAAACAGCAAGTAGAAATTTTTTTATTTAGCTAACTTAAGCAAATTTGCACAGGAACATGGATGTTGCGCAATGCAGATTCTTCCAAATTTCGGGTGTTTTTAGCAGATTTTGTCAGTTTGCACACTTCAAATAAATTTGCACAGGAATGAGAGCCCTGGATGTAAAATTAAATATACTAAAAAAAGGTAACATTGACTTAAAATAGGCCCCAAAGCCATTTCTGTCATAAATTGAATTAATCTTATTGTATAATAAAAGTCACAGAGGAAGAAATTTTCAGGATTAAACGTTAAAATTAAGGACATTTCAAGACATATTTTTTTTATTTCAGGATAAACTACGACCCCTGTTTTGAGTACTTCATAGCATGTAGTAGTATGCGAAATTCCTCATCCTAAGCTCTGATTCATCTTGGCAATTAACCCCCCCCTGTAGTGCGTGAATTACGCGAAAAATTGCAGTTGGGACGGAAAAAAATAGTTCTGCCATGGGACGCGCAAATTCTTCGAAGAATCGCAAAATCTGTCCAAGGATCGCGAAAAAATGGCGCATTTCGTCAAAGTATCGCAAAAAACAGCTAATTTCGTCGAAAGATTTCGAAAAAAAAAAAAGGGCAAGTTTCGTCGAAAGATCGCCCAAACATGACAAATTTCGTCGAAGGATCGCCCAAAAATGACAAATTTCGTCGAAGGATCGCCCAAAAATGACAAATTTCGTCGAAGGATCGCCCAAAAACGACAAATTTCATTGAAAGATCGCCCAAAAACAACAAATTTCGTTGAAGGATCTCGAAAAAAAACCCCCAGCAAATTTCGTCGAAGAATCTTGAAAAAACGGCAAATTTCGTCGAAGAATCTCAAAAAAAAAAAAAAAAACGGCAAATTTAGTTGAAGAATCTCGAAAAAACTACAAATTCCATCGAAAAATCTCGAAAAAACGTAAAATTTCGTCGAAGAATCTCGAAAAAATGGCAAATTTCGTCGAAAGATCGCCAAAAAACGGCAAATTTCGTCGAAGGATCTCGGGTAAAAATGGCAAATTTTGTCGAAGGATTTCGGAAAAAACAGCAAATTTCGTCAAAGGATCTCGAAAAAACCACGAATTTCAATGGAAGGATTTCTGAAAAAAAAAAAACCCCACTAATATCGTCCAAAAGTCAAGGAAAAAATGCGAAATTCACTCAGCCTGAAATCGACTCAAATCAAAAGTTAGTTAATCTGACCTACAACAACAACAAAAATAGTGCTGAGAGAGAATTCCCCCCCACCCCCCCACCCCTTTCTGCTGTAACGTAACCTTTCAGAAAAAATTTGCTGTGAATTTCAGAAAATATTTTTTAAAATTCAGAATCGCTCCTGAAACTCCTTTCCAAAGAAAACGTTTGATTCTAACACTGATCTGTGCTGACAAATAATCCAATGGGAAGTTTAATCAAAGCATCCATTCATTCAACAAAAAGTGCCCCTTTACTCAACAAAAGTATTCTTTTATCCAACAAAAATGTCTTTTTCAATAAATCCGTCCTCCCCCTTTTAAAAGAAATGCAAATATTAGTGATACTTGTTATCTTCTACATTCAAATAATCATTATTTTATAATTAAGCATTTACATTAAAAAAAGGCAAAGAAAATTTCTCTTCATAGTTTAAAAAAAAAAATCTTATTTGATTGGGAAATACTGGTATTAATTATTCATTATTTAATTATTATCAAAACAATAACTATTGCATTTCTCTTTTCCAAATAAACAAATTCACTTGTTCCTTTAAAATATGAATTTGAATTATTATGAATTATTATTAATTATAAAAATCCTGGGTCCATGGGACCCAGGATTTTTAGGATCCAGTGACATCACTGGTGTTTAAGCTTATTTAAGGGGATGTTGCCAACCCCCTTTTTACTTGATCTACAACCCACAAAACAGCAAGTAGAAATTTTTTTATTTAGCTAACTTAAGCAAATTTGCACAGGAACATGGATGTTGCGCAATGCAGATTCTTCCAAATTTCGGGTGTTTTTAGCAGATTTTGTCAGTTTGCACACTTCAAATAAATTTGCACAGGAATGAGAGCCCTGGATGTAAAATTAAATATACTAAAAAAAGGTAACATTGACTTAAAATAGGCCCCAAAGCCATTTCTGTCATAAATTGAATTAATCTTATTGTATAATAAAAGTCACAGAGGAAGAAATTTTCAGGATTAAACGTTAAAATTAAGGACATTTCAAGACATATTTTTTTTATTTCAGGATAAACTACGACCCCTGTTTTGAGTACTTCATAGCATGTAGTAGTATGCGAAATTCCTCATCCTAAGCTCTGATTCATCTTGGCAATTAACCCCCCCCCCCCCCCCAGAGAGAGAAGTTCACGTCCTTTGAACCAATAAGAGTTAGTTATCTACTTTCTTTTCTTACGTTCGGGAGAATCGCCGATCTAGACACTGTAAATTCTGAACGAATTTCACCCCTTTCCTCCTTGGCTTCGATACACCTTTCAACCATTGCGTTTTGCAATTGAGTGGCGCCCATTAAGTTTGGCAACTGAGGAGAATAAAGTTAATCGCCATGTTTTAAGTGTTACTCAACGATTGGCGAGTGCTATTTTTGTGCTACAAGCATTAGGCACGGAAATTAGTAGAAAAATATGCATGCAGAAGGACTCAAATAAATGAAATTTTAAAGAATAAAGAAGTGCATCTTGACTGCATCTTAGAGGCGAAAACCTAGAAAACAAGAAAAACTGGGAATGAAGTAATTAATGAAATGCTATTAGAGTGGTTTAGGAATTGCAAATCGAAAAATTTATTGACTTCAGGGCCAATTTTGCAAGAAAGCGCATTGAAAATTGCCAAAGAACTTGGTATCTGGACTTGTATCTTGTATTCTGGACTGTTTAGGATGAATCTTCAGAGATATCTTTAAATCCTGGAAAAAACCTTTAGAACATCTTCTGAGCAAGTAGAATAAAGGAAAAAGCATGTTTTACTGCTACGAAACTGGACTCTTTTTTTTTTTTTTTTTTTGTGCTGTTCCACTTAAGACTCTGTGTTTAAAAAATGGTTCATGTAAAGGCGGTAAACATTCAGAAGAAATATTAACAGTATTATTATGCTGCAATATGGAAGGTGAGTTTGAAAAACCAGTTGTTATGGGAAAGTCAGCTGAGCCACGTTGTTAAAGAAACTTCCTGTAGTTTGGTGAAACACTAGTAAGTCTTGGATGACCCAAGAAATTATGCTTGGATGGTTGACAATGTTCAACAAAAAGATGAAGAGACAAAAACAAAAAATTCTGCTGTTTATGGAAAACGCTGCCTGCCACCCAAGTGACAAAAAGTTTCGCAATATAACAGTGTCTTTTTTTTTTTTTTTTTTCCACCTAATACAATTGTGATATATCAGCCACTTAATCTGGGAATCATACAAGTATTTAAATTAGGATACAAAAGGATGATGATGAGGAAACTTATCTCAGAAATGAAAGAAGTTCCATTACTAACTTCTCTCTCCAAATCATTAAATGTTCTGCATGCTGTTAATTGGATATCAATATCGGTAAGAGAATTGAACAGAAATACATTAGAGGAGTGTTTCGCACAAACTGGATTCCAGGTAAGTCTCTGTTTTTCATTTATTTTATTTCTTCGATTTTTTATCTTAAATAAAAGAGATAAAAAAGATTAAATTTTCAAAATTTATTAGGTATATTTTCCTTTTCAGAAGCTTTCAAATGTCAGTAACAGCTCTGAAAAACAATCAAGTACACCATCACCACAATCAAACAACAATCACCTTAGCGATAGCAAATTAGGTGAATTATTTAAAACAGCAAAAATTGCAACATAATGCCAAATGAATTTATTTCTATTTATAATCATTTGCCCGTATCAGCCTTATTTATGAAAGCATACAGGAAATGGTTCAGGACATGATGAAGGAAGAGGACACTGAAACTTTAAGTGAGGACGAAGCAGAAATTGAAAAAAAAAAATTAAACCATACTGTCTTACGAAGACGTCTTTGCAAATGTCTGAGACATTTAATTTTTTTGGCTAAATAAAAACGACGAAGATTTGTACAAAAAAAAAACCCCCACAGATATTATTGTATCAATAGAAAAAAAATTAAGTTCAAAATGTACAAAACAAATGAAAGTAACAGATTTCTTTATGCATTTTGAGTATTTTATTGTGTTAAATAGTCTTGTTTAATTTTTCTAACAAGTTTGAACCAAAACATCCATAGACCAGTCACCTCTAAGAAGCAGCCATTTTTACTCCCAATGTTGACTGCTTTTCAAAGGTTTTAGTGTATTCTAAACATACCATTTTTTTTCAAAGCATTGTTACATAATTTAAATTTTCTTATTTCTTTGTAAAATATATCTATATTTAGGTGGACTTAATATTTTTCTTGAAAACTAAAAGCTCTAAAATCTCGCAATGTTTTTCTTATTTTAAAATATCATTTAAGAACTGTGTTTGAATTGCAGTATGTTTTATTCAATACTAGAGGTGGGGGGGGGGGGTGCTTCTGATGCTCTTTATTGCCTGCCAACTTACGGGTGCAAGTCTTCAGTCTCAGGACTGATTTCAGTCCTGGAGAGATTTTTGATTAATAGTAAATTCTGCTTCTATATACTTAATAATAGCAATTTTACTATCAAGAACTTTTAATCACTATCTTTTATTGCAAGAGATAAATTTTTAGCCATAATGCAAGACATAGAAATCTTCTAGTCCATTTCCATTGGGTTATTCCTAATGCTCAGAAAAGTTTTCAGTCTTGGCTTGGATGGACTTCTTGCACCCATGTAAGCCAACTGCAAGCCTAACTTTAATGGTAAAAAAAAGTCTCCATTGATCCAAGGCTCCATATATATGTGATAAACAAAATATAAAGGATTGTAGTATTGTAATCGACAACTGGTCCTTGGTTCACTATTGTTTCTTTTACCCTAAATATTATGATATTGTCATTATCTTGGTGTCACACAGATTAATTTTAAGATTTATTGTTGAAATAATAGAAAATTTTGTTTAATTTCTAGACCCATATAGCCCAGTAGAAATTGAACATCTGACAGAGTTTAATTTCAAAGAAGAAAGTGATGATGGTAACTTTTTTCCAGCATTTGTGAAGAGAGTTCGTCGCTTTGTTAATTTATGCAAATGTTTAGCAAAATTGCTAAGGTAATTTTTTCTTTTTCATTTGTTAAATTTCTTTCTTACATTATTGCCATAAAATACTCTAATATTTCCAACTAAAATTATCTAGTAAAGCATTTTTCTAAAATGAATGTTTTATATAGTATGAGAAAAGAATTCTCTGCATATGTTTAAAAAATGCTTTAACCTTTTAAGTGTTTGAACTATCTTTTTCCATTACATAACTGCTGATAAAAACAGCTTGTGTGATACAAATTTTAAATTCAGATTGGTATTTTCAAGTGCCAAAGATGGATAATTATGTGGTCTCTTTAAAAGCCAGTTTACATACTAATACTTTGAAATAAAATAATTTTGTGAGTTGTTAAACAGGCGTACAAAAGTATTATCACATGCTTAAAAAATTAAAAGTTGTTGTATCTTGTTTGGTGCACTGTGCTTGCCTTTTCATATTCTCCATAAATTTCAAAAGTTTTTATATTTTTTTAATCATTAAAATTTTAAAAATATATAAATTTTACTAGCTGTTACCCGTGACTTCGTTCACATAACACAGGGATGTAAGACCTGCGCCAGACTGCGCCAAAACTGCTTTCCTGCGCCAAGCTGCTACAAAACAGCTATTTTTTTCAATTTTGCGCCAAACCTGCACCACATCGCCATTTATTGCAACTCCGCTTGAATTGCCTCTTGACGTCACTGCTGTGTGTAACCCTGCCCGGCCGATCTCCGTACGGTACAAAGTTCATCCTTTTTTTTTTTTTACTTGAAATAAACTGTGATTCGCGTCCGAAAAATTAAGGCAATGATTTCCGAAAAAAAAAAAATATATATCTGTCATAAATCCTAAAATTCGGACATAAAATGTATCGGTATTTCGGCAAATGATCCCTGAAAAAAGTCAATCTCCTCATTCGTTCGAAGAAAAGTCGGCAATTTTGTCAGAGAATAGCAAAAAAAAAAAAAAGGGCAAATTTCGTCAAAAACATTGCAGAAAGCGGCAAATTTCGTCAAAAGATCGCGATAAAATGCAAATTTTGTTAACAGATCCCGGGAAAAACATGACTTTCATCAGAGAATCGCAAAAAAACGGCAAATTTCGTCAAAAACATAGCGAAAAAGGGCAAATTTTGTCAAAAGATCGCGAAAAAACGACAATTTTCATCAAAAACATTGCGAAAAACGGCAAATTTCGTCAAAAAATCACGAAAAAACGACAAATTTCGTCAAAAAACATTGCGAAAAATGGCAAATTTTGTCAAAAGATCGTGAAAAAACAACAAATTTTGGTAACAGATCGCGGGAAAAACGTGACTTTCGTCAGAGAATCGCGAAAAAATGGCAAATTTCGTCAAAAACATTGCGAAAAACGGCAAATTTCGTCAAAAGATTGCAAAAAAACGGCAAATTTCGTCATAAACATTGCGAAAAACGGCAAATTTTGTCAAAAGATCGCGAAAAAAAACGACAAAATTTGTCAACAGATCGTGGAAAAAACGGCAAATTTCGTCAAAAGATCGCGAAAAACGGCAAATTTCGTCAAATAATACAAAAAAAAAAAAACTTGCAAATTTCGTCATAAGACACAAAAAAAAGTGACGGGAGGGGGACCCCCCCCTCTGTTGTAACTTTTCTGAAAATTTGCTGTGAATTTCAGAATTTTTTTTTTTTACTTAGAATCATCCCTGGATTCGGGGTTGACCGTTCGCGCCCGCCACAAATAGTTGCCAGAATTTTTTTTTTCCTTGCCAGAATTTTTTTTTTTTTTTTAGGGATGGGTGGGGGATTTTATAGATTCATTAATTTAATAGTCTGCTGTACTTGCACATTACTTAGTATTTCTTTAACATACATGCATTAATGCATTATTGCAATCAGTACCCAAATGTTGTTTAGAATGTTCAGGGTTAGCAAAAAGTGTGGCAAAATTTTATCAGAGTAATTTTTTTTCAGAGTATTTTCAAGATAGCAATAATTTTTATTAACATTAGAATTTCAATCTGCTCCAAAAACAGTTTTTATTGCTCCAAAATTAGATTTTTGCTGCTACAAAAATGGATTTTACTGCTACAAAATTAGATTTTTGCTGCTACAAAGCTGCTACAAAATGCCTTTAGTGCACTTTCATCCCTGCATAACATTAAAAAAAGAATAAATGCATTAATTTTAGCAAAACATTTCGCTTGATAATTAAAAACATATATAATTAACCAAATCTTTATCATATTTTATAGGAGACCCGGTATTTCTTTGCTATAGGGCCCTTGACATAACTCAGTCTTAAAAAAGTGAAATTTCGTACCAAATAATATATACAATTGCGAAAATGAAACTTCAACCAATAAAAAAAGGAGGGCCAAGTAAAATCGTGAAAATCGACGAATCCCTCTTTGTAAAACGAAAAACAACACTTGGAGAATTCTTCTACAACAGTGCATTTTAAGTGGTATTTGATGTGAAATTTGTATATGTATGCATTGCTAAATGGGCATTATTATATTGCTTATTTGTATAGACATGTTATATATTCCTTACTACATTATTATTTTATAAAGTGCTTCTCGCTAAGTGGCGTAAATAACAAACTGCTTGTGAATTTTATACATTGATATATATATTTCATATTGATATATATATATGATTATATGTTTCATAAAGATGTAACAATCTGATACGATTCTAAAATGTAAATAAAGCTTGCCAGAAAGTACTTTAAATTCTGCCCAATTTAATCTTTATATTTTCTTTATCGTATCAAGGACACTATAAATGAAGACATACCGACAACACCAATCTGATGATCTAAATTTACATATTTATATTAGTATGTATAGAATTATTTAAATATATTTCGTGCGCTTGAAATTTTTTACTTTCTCTAGGGTTAATGTACTTTCTTGTTATTTTATTTTGCAATTTCTATTTACGCTATTTTCCATTCATTCCACTTATGAATATTGATTTAATTTATATATTCATGTCAAAGAATATTGTTTAAAGTGATGATTAGGATAGGATATGATTAGGGTTAGGATTAGCAATAAAAAATTGGACGACAATGGTATGACCAATTCAGGTTTAAAGGATGAACTAAGATTAGAAAATTATCGGCTGATATTTTATAATATATTTTACAGTCATAGTTGACATCAAAGGTGAGTGAGGAAATGATCATCTAAAATACCATTGAGTGTTTACCACGCAAAAAAGAACTCTGGTTACAACAATGTATTTATTTTATGCCAAATTTCGCTTGATATAAAAGCAAATTGGTTATGGACCCAATTACAAACCCTAACCTTCCTATTCTCGGAAAATTTTCTACCTATATGTGAAAAACTTTCTACTATATACAACACACTTTCACATTTAATAATACACTTGAACCTCAATAATCTGGACATTTTTGTGATTTCAGTTTTATTAATTTTAAAAATAAGACTTAGCTGTAATTTCCTTATTTCTTGTGGAATGGAGTTAAACCCTTTTAACTGAACACTAAATAAACAAATATGTACATATTCTGGTATATTTTTATACCACCTGACCTTTAATTAAAGACTTTAATTATTGCAAAAACTGGCAAATTAAAAAACAGCATTAAAACAGAAAGAAAGAAAGACAGGAACAACAGGATTCCCAATAGAGTGAGAGAATTTTGTACTTTTTAACCTGTGAGAATGTTGAAATGTTTAAATAAAAATCAACATAAAAAATACTTTGAAAATTTCCTTATTTTTATTTGAGTATTTTTTAATGAATTTTAGATACATAAAATGCAGATTGCTGCGAATTCGCGAAGAGATAAAGGAATACATAATTCTCATAATTGTAAACAAATTTTAAATTTTAAAAAAATTCCAAAAAGGCGGCCTTTCCAAAAAAGAAAGAAAAAAAAATATCACGTTTGTATTCTTGGAATGGCCTTAAAACAGTTAAGGGAATCAATCCTAGCACTTTCCTCTCTTATGAGCTCCTTCTCCTACCCTCTCTCGTGAAAGCTTTTACTAAGTTTCGGATTTGGATCGTTCAGTGTTCCGACTTTTAGAGCGTTCCAGATATCGGATGCCAGATAATAGATCCTATACTGTATTACCTATTGTGTACTTTATTTTAATTTATTGTGTTTTAATATGTATATCTAATTCCAGTAGAGGTGTTATGTTTTACTGTATTATTCCTATTTTATTATTTAATTTGCCAATTTGATCGTCGTTTATTTGCACTGAAAATTGAATATTTTTTAACAGACCTCCAAAATTCGAAAATTTGGAATCACTGTGGTTCTGCCGATTCTGGATTTTCGAGGTTCAACTGTATTAGGAATTGGCACGATCGGCTTGTCCAAGTTTACACAATTCGGCTGGAAGAATAGTTTCATTACTTTTTGATTTCTTTGCTTTTGCATTACGCAAATTTCTCGATAAAATTGATTTTTGTTTCGATTACGTTTTTTTTAAAAATGTTTTTAAAAATATTTTAATTTTACTTAACCATTGCTTTAAAAGCTATGCCATTTTTCTCATCAATTAATTTTAATAAAATTTAAAAATAATTTGTATTTTTAAATATCCCCACTTAAATGCTTGGTACCTTTAATATTATCTAACCTAAGTGCACCACACACATTCCACAATAGGTTGGCTCCACTCTGATTTGGAGACAAGTGTCTATCATTTGCAGTATGTTTTATTCAATAACTGAAATATAACTTTACTTAAATGCTTGGTGCTTTTCATTGTCATCTTGCCTAAGTGCACCACACACATTCTACAATAGGTTGGCTCCACTCTGATTTGGATACAAATGTATAGTGTTGGGTTACTTACCAATGTTTTTTGTGAGAGGGTTCGGTTTCAAATATGTTTAAAGATTTTTGTTTGAAGGGATTGTGTGAGAGAATTTTTAATTATGTGACCACATTATTTACTAGAGAATATTTTATAATTATATGTGTTTGGATTATCATCTACAGTAAATGGAAATAAAAAAAACATATCATTGCAGTTCAGAAGGGTGTTTTCTTTTTAATACCCAAATTCTTATTGTAGATTGTTGGATCAAAATACACCCTTCACCTCAGCCAACTGCTGAATCTGATTACGTAATACCAGCAGGTGGAGTAGGATTCACTTTAGCAATGCACATTACATAATAATTCTAGAGTTATTTTGCAAACATAATTATTTTTTATATTTTTTATTGTATTATCTCGTTTATAAGCTTTTAAAGATTTTTATTATTAAAGCGCTGGCTTATGTATATAAATAAGTTTTTATTTAAAAAAAAAACACTCAATATGTTTATTGTAATTATTTGCCTACAATTTCTATCAAGCACAGCATAGCATCTGTTGCTCTTCTTAGTCACAGTGTTAAATTAATTAAAATTCTCATAACATGTCTCATTATACATATTGCAAAGTTACAAAATATTAAGAAATAATTTTTTGTTTGTTTGTTTTAATATAATTTCTAACTTTAATTTTTTTTTTTTTTTTTTTTTGCAAAAATAAGTTCATCAAATGCACTTTTTAAACTAATAAAATCAGAATTATTTGATTGACTTTGACACAAAAATAGACAGTTTTCCTATTTCATCAATGCCTCCTCACAGACATAGATTTTGTATTACAACCATTCAGATATTTGAAGCAATCAGCATTTTCAATTCAGCAAACATCCGCTTAGTTCAACCTTTACAGTATTTTTCTTTTTTTTTTAAATCCAGATATACATAATTTTGATAAGTTTCATTTGAAAACTGTTCATATTATCTTTCTAAATATGCACTATTCTAAACTGTGTAGACATTCTTTGAATTTTTTTGGGGGGTTTCTCCATGGTAACTATTCTTCACTCATAAAGTCTGCATTTGGCAACTTGAGTTCTTGCCAGTACTATCAGGCAATTGCATTTAAATTTATTTGTTCGAAAACATGAAAAATGTTATTAAAAAATTGTTTCTAATTAAAATGATCTGATTGAAAAGTATTTTTAATTTGAACTGAACAGGTAAAAAATGAATGCAGAATTCACATATGGAATAAAATGTGTTGAATATGATCCATTTGAAACAATACAAAAAAAAAAAAAGTCCCTGAAACCTGAAACAATGACACAATGTCAAAAAGTTGTAGAAAAAAAAAGTTACTTTAAGTAGTTTCAAAATGTGGCACATTTAATAGCTTTCAGATTATCTCTTTTTTTTTTTTTTTTTTCCCCTTTACAAAGAATTATTGGATAATATTGGTAATTATAATGATGTAAAATTTGCGATATGTATGGATAAAGTTCTGCATAAAAATATCTAAGAAAAACCAAATGGATTTAATCATTTGATATTGGCCAGACAAATTCAGTGATGTGCAAGTGAGATTTTAAAATTCTGTTTTTCTTGACCGCTCTACAGTCTGAAAAGTATGAAAAGTGTATTCATGGTTCTGCCGATTTGGATTTATTTAGTCTTGATAGGCCTAATGTTAATTGAAAACTTTTGAAAACTGTTCAAAAGGAACTTTAGAAAAATAAAGGATATTTTAAAATTGACATTGGCACTTGTAACCTTTATATAATTCATTCATAATGCTTTTTAAAGAGGTAATAAAATCAAATTCTTACAGAAGTCTAACGAATTTTTAAGGACAACCTCGCAAGGCATGCAGACTTCATCTCTGCTCTGTTACAGAAATTAATGTTTTCCCTTTATAAACTTTATTTTTGAGATTACCTTGTTTTTATTTTCTTACATTTTATTTATTTTTTAAGAGGGAGGAGGGGGTGTCACAATACAGTTTAAAGAATGTCATTAATTGTTGACATGGGAAAATTATTCTTTCTGGAAAATACATCAGGGGATTGATTCTCAGGAGATTTTCTTTTGGAAAATGAATTTTTTAACTAAGTATTAAGGTTCCCCCCCCTCCCCCCTTTCAGCAATTTTTTTTTTTTGGGGGGGGGAGGGGGATAAATAAACATTGCCTGTTTTTGCCACCACTTTGGCAAAAATTTATTTTTGTCGAGATGGTTTTTAGCAGGTTTTTCTCATGGTTTTTCCTGCCTGTGGCAAAAACTTAAAAACTCTGGTATTTTACAAAGATGTCTAAGATTTTTTTCTAAAAAATGAAAAAAGAATAAAATTTCTAATTGTTAAGAAAATGTTTGTGGGGTAATAATTACAAAACCACCGAAAACATCAGAAATCATTGTTTATTTAGTATATCCACATTTAATACAATTTTTAAAAAGTAGGTGAGTTTGATGGAGAAAATATTTTAATGTTAATATACCAGGTGAAATAATCTGCTCCATTGACATTGAAATAACAACATGAGGAACATTCCAGAGAACCAGCATTATAAGTATTGCATACTCTTAAGAGGCTACTTCACTCATGCGAAAACACTTGCTCGCTAATGTGAATCCTATGGGGTAATATTTTAAGATATCTCGTTTGCATTTCAATATTTTTAAATGATTTTTTGCATTGGATAGCTGAGCTCGATCTCTATGCAGGCCCTATTGTACTTTTTTGATTTTGATTACAAGTATTTTTTAATAAGATACTTTCACTTTCGGAACCGGTTTCGAAAGTCATAGTATCCTCAATTTAAAAAAAAACTGCAACCAAAATCGAAAAAGTAAAAAAATGGCTTGCATAGAGATTGACCTCAGCTATCCAATGCAAAAAAAAGTCATTTAAAAATATTGAAATACGAACAAGAAATCTTAAAATATTTCTTCCATAGGATTAACATTAGTGAATGGGTGTTTTCATGTGAGTGAAGTAGCCTCTGAAAGCAATGATCTCTCCCCTAAAATTACTATTAATTTGTAAGCTTAGATTTAAATTTTCTCAAAGTACTTAAGAATAAGATTGTCATAATCCCCTCCTCCTCTCACCCCTCTCTGGAATTATTATAAATTATGCTGTTTCTGGTGCAATTAAAATATTAGTAACTTGAATATTATAGCATTATGACAGTACAAAAGAATTGTATTGTGAATCAGGAATAACCCAGCACAAAGTACTTGCGTTCGTTTGGTCAAAAACATTATTAAAAAGGAAAATTGTATCAAGACTGTAGAATAATTATAGCTTTAGTATCTCGGGGCGGATTGAATAGTTCTTTTATAAGACCAGAAATCATTCTTTACTGGCATTTTCATAAATTTTATTACTTCTTGACACAAAACACTTAACAAAACGGTACATTACACGTATATATAAGGCTGACACTTTACGTTTACATTCTCGGAGAACAAAATAACACATACGTTCTATTTACATAACCACACTTCGAAAAAAAAAAAAACAACTTCTCTCGGCCAAGCTCATGCAACAACTCAACTGATCAAACGTCATGCTTCAGATCACGTGATGCGCTGCGCATCTCGCCGGGGAAGAGCCTTTTTTTTTTTCTGAAAGGGGCTTTCTGCGTTACAAAATTAAATTGGATCTTAATGATGATCTGTAAGACAATGAAAATTTAGGCCGTAAAAGAGAAGACTTGTATTGTGGTAAAATCCATCTTTATTCGCATTGAAAATTGGAGAGGAAGGAATTCAATTTTTCTCTTTATTGGTCACTGCATTCCATTTTCAAAAAGAATAGAAATCTTATTGAAGATTTCACAGAACAACTTTGAATTTTTACGGCTGGCATACTATATCATGAAAAGTCTTATAAAATGCTGAAAAATTCAAATGACTAGGCAAACTCTTTAAAATAAAATAATTACTGCAATACATCACTAATTTTTATCATTTCAGCTGATCGTAAGTAAAGTGAAATAAAATAAGTTGAAACTGGTGTGAAACACTAAGAACTAAAATAACTTCTTGAAAACACCATAAAATTGCAGTGATTAAAATTTAAAATTTTTATGGTGTTTTCAAGAAGTTATTTTAGTTCTTAGTAAGTAAAGTGATTTGAATTTCGGCATACTAATGCAAGTTCCGATAGAACGGAAGCTAGAAACACGCGCTGAGAAACAAAACTAACGACAGCAAAATATTACATTGTCAAACTCACTTCTTCTGATTAAAAAAAGACATTAAATTCGTATAAATACGAAATTTTGTAACTCGTTGCCACTCCCCATTGTGCCTAATTATTTCATTTAGCGAGTAAACAAACAATTAGACTCACAAAATTGCGAATGCTCAATTTTGTCCTCTTATTTATTTATTTTTTTGTGTCTGTGTATGTCAGTACAGCAACTGTCTTATTCCTATTACTTGAGTCTTCGACACAGAACCATGAATTTAAGGAGATTCCGTACATTTGATTTGAAGAAACGACCTGTAGCAACTTTATCCTATAACATGCAACATGCTACACTTGCTGCAACCTTTGCCACTATACATACATTCAGTGAACTGTGAGAGAGGCTTCAGCATGATGAATGTAAGAATAACTAAATTGAGATATCGAATGCATATAAGAAATATCAATAATGTCATTTTAGTATGTGTTAAGGGCAACAGAACAATTTTGAAACTACCTTTAAAGTAGGGTTTTCAATGAAAATCCGAAGAATTCTAGAAAGATAAAGTTTTATTTTTAATGTTACATATATTTTGTTGTTTATATTTTGAATTTTTCTGAATTCATTGAATATAATATCAAAATACTGAGTTGACTTTGGTTGGAAAGTTTTATTTAATAACATTTTAACTAGTTAATTCAGGTTTGGAATTTTGTTCTTGATTGCACAAAACATTTAGAATGTACTTATTTTTAATGGTTTCTGTAGTGGACAGTTGAATTTAGATGAATAACTGATCTATAAGCAGTTATAAAAAAATAGGATATTTTATATTTAAAAAAAACTAAATAAATCTGTAGTACAACAATATATTAAAAATCATGGCCTACAGTACCCAACCCTGTTTTCTTGCGCCCTGAGGTGCTATATAGCATGTCCCAGTCAGCCGAATGCCGGACCCTCAGTGTTTAGCTCCCAAGCAAGCTTGATACTCATTTTATTGACCCTGAAGAGATGAAAGGTTAAAAGTTATTTTAGTACATGTTAAAAGAAAAGGGTACATTAAGGAGTTAAGGATTGATTTTTCAGTGTTTCACAACAAAACTATTTTGCTAGAAAAAATTTCATTTGGCTACAGTTTTTTATTTATGACTAGCAAGCTACGCCCGCTACGCTGGTCAATTTCTCTTAACGAACCTTTAATCAAACAAAATATTGACATTTCATAATTCACTTTTATATTTTAACAGAATAATAAGGATACTATAATTTGTGACTCGTGCTATAGTCAATATACACGTCAGGACACGTCGCCCTTATCATTATCTTTTTACGCGTGAAGGTTTCTCTATGGTACTCTATTGTGAAATTTGGTAATTTTAGAAATTCAATAGTTGAAAAATCGCAGAATCATTAGATCATTTTTCTTTAGAAATTGTTCTTAGAGCGCATTTAGATCTTATAAATAACAATCATGCCGAACTTGAAGTTTCTAGCTCCTTCAGCATCGCAAAAATCGCAATTTTAGAACGTTTTTCGCTTCTGCACCCCCCTTGGGGTAGTGGCACCGACATAAAATATAGCTTATGTTGGAGCAGGGATTGTCACCATCCACTTGCCACCATCACTTTTGAAATCTCTTTAGTAGTTCCAGACATTCCATACAAATTGTAATTTATAATGTTTTTAGAAAATTTTTTGCTTATTTCAGCCTTTTAAATTTCGAATTTTTTTAGAATTTGTTCTTATAGAGCATTTAAATCTTGTAAGTAACGACCATACAAAATGTCAAGTTCCTAACTCCTTCATTATTGAAAATATCATAATTTTGGAACGTTTTTCGCTCCTGCACCCTCTGCGGGCAGTGGCACCGACAAAAAATTTAGCATATGTTGGAGCAGGGACTGTCACCATCCATTTGCCACCATCACTTTTGAAATCGGTTCTGTAGTTTCAGAGATTCCATAGAAATTGTAATTTAGAATGTTTTTAGAACGCTTCTTCCTCATCTCACCCTTTTAAATTGCGAATGTTTTTATAATTTGTTCTTAGAGAGCATTTACATCTTATAAGTAACTACCATACCAAATTTGATACTTCTATCTCCTTCAGTACACAAAAAATCGAAATTTTAGAACGTTTTTCGCTCCTGCACCCCCCTGGGGGTGGTGGCACCGACATAAAATATAGCCTATGTTGGAGCAGGGATTGTCACCATTAATTTGCCACCATCACTTTTAAAATCGCTTCAGTGGTTCCAGAGATTACCCCCTACAAACAAACAAACAAACAAACAAACAATCTTTACTACTTTATATATTAGTATAGATAAGGGGGAATTAGCCCCTTGTTCCCCCCCTTTATACTTAACCAATCAATCCTGAAAACTAATCAGAGATGCGCCTTAACACAGTGAACCTATAAATAAAATTTGAAGGAAATGGGATAATTCTGCATGAAAAACCCATTTACATAAATTAAGGGGGGTATTAGCCCCCTGTTCCCCCCCTTTATACTTAATCAATCAATCCCGAAAACTAATCAGGGAAGCGTCTTAACCCAATGAATCTATAAACAAATTTTGAAGCAAATAGAATAATTCTGCATGAAAAACCCATTTATATAAATTAAGGGGGGGATTATCCCCCCGTTCCCCCCCTTTATACTTAACCAATCAATCCCGAAAACTAATCAGGGAAGCGCCTTAACACAGTGAACCTATAAACAAAATTTGAAGGAAAACGGAATAATTCTGCATGAAAAACCCATTTATATAAATTAAGGGGGGATTAGCCCCCGATCCCCCCCCCCTTTATACTTAACTAATCAATCCCGAAAACTAATCAGGGAAGCGCCTTAACTCAGTGAACCTATAAACAAAATTTGAAGGAAAACGGAATAATTCTGCATGAAAAACCCATTTATATAAATTAAGGGGGGGGATTAGCCCCCCCCCCCCCCCGTTCCCCCCTTTGTACTCAGCCAATCAATCCCGAAAATTATCATGCAAGCACCTTAACACAGTGAACCTATAAACAAAATTTGAAGGAAAACGGAATAATTCTGCATGAAAAACCCGTTTATATAAATTAAGGGGGGGAGTAACCCCCCGTTCCCCCCTTTATACTTAACCAATCAATCCCGAAAAGTAATCAGGGAAGCGTCTTAACCCAATGAACCTATAAACAAAATTTGAAGGAAAACGGAATAATTCTGCATGAAAAACCCATTTATATAAATTAAGGGGGGGAATTAGCCCCCCGACCCCCCCCCCCCTTTATATTAACTAATCAATCCCGAAAACTAATCAGGGAAGCGCCTTAACACAGTGAACCTATAAACAAAATTTGAAGGAAAACTGAATAATTCTGCATGAAAAACCCATTTATATAAATTAAGGGGGGGGGAATTAGCCCCCTGTTCCCCCCCTTTATACTTAACCAATCAATCCCGAAAAGTAATCAGGGAAGCGTCTTAACCCAATGAACCTATAAACAAAATTTGAAGGAAAACGGAATAATTCTGCATGAAAAACCCATTTATATAAATTAAGGGGGGGATTAGCCCCCCCCCTTTATACTTAACTAATCAAACCCGTAAACTAATCAGGGAAGCGCCTTAACTCAGTGAACCTATAAGCAAAATTTGAAGGGAAACGGAATAATTCTGCATGAAAAACCCATTTATATAAATTAAGGAGGGGGGGGGGAATTGGACCCTTGTTCCCCCCCTTTATACTTGACCAATCAATCCCGAAAACTAATCAGGGAAGCGCCTTAACTCAGTGAACCTATAAACAAAATTTGAAGGGAAACGGAATAATTCTGCATGAAAAACCCATTTATATAAATTAAGGGGGGGGGGGGGGGGGAATTAGCCCCTTGTTCCCCCTCTTTTATACTTAACCAATCAATCCCGAAAACTAATCAGGGAAGCGCCTTAACACAGTGAACCTATAAACAAAATTTGAAGGAAAACTGATATTTCTATGAAGAGTTATCGCATTACGTACGTACATACATACATACAGAACCGGCTGCCAAGCTCTCAGGGCTTGACAGCCAGTGTGATAACTGAAAAATCGCAATTTTAGAACGTTTTTTGCTCTTGCACCCCCTGGGGTTAGTGGCACCGACATAAAATATAGCCTATGTTGGAGCAGGGGTTGTCACCATCAATTTGCCACCATCACTTTTGAAATCGGTTTGGTAGTTCCAGAGATTACCCCCTACAAACAAACAAACAAACAAGATTTACTCCTTTATAATATTAGTATAGATTAGCCAATATGCTGAGATTGCTCAAAAGTCAGCAAGAACTGTGGCTGCTATCCTATGCCTTGTGAAAGAAATTTCTATTTGGATCCACAATCAATTTATGCAGTTTAGTGTGTGTGGTTTGTCATATTATGAAATCCATTCTTGTAACTTTAATACACTTTTTAATCACATTGTTGCTGCAATCCTTCATTTTTTATGTCAACTTTGGCTGTGGATCTGATTATGATTTTTGTGGTTTATGGTTTTTGTGAGGAACATTAAAACTATATCTTATTTTTAACACTTTCCAACCTAGTTGAAAAGTGTTTATGACTTCGGTTTGTCTGGCCGTCTGTCCGTGCTCTAACTGCCGCAAATATGCTCGGATTGCCTTGCAATTTTTATATGTTATTGTCGTTATCTATAGCACGTTCCCTATTTCAACTGAAGTGTGTAGCACTTATAGTTTTTTTACAGGGACGCTCAAAATAATTCCGTTACATTACGGTCTATGGGGAAAAATCATTTTCGGTTTATTTTAATGATGTTACACAATTGCAAACACATTGTAATTGATATATATCACTAAGGTGCATTGCAAGAGGATTACTACAGAATATTGTGTGTATAGCAGTCATCGTTCATTTACAGGGACACACAAAAGAATTCTCTACTGTCTGTTCACAATAATTCCTGGAAGTGCGTTTTAAGTTACTGAACGTGATTTTAAATTTAACTCACTTTTTGTTTATTACGTGGTGTGTATAAATTCTGTAGATCATATACAGGGAAGCACAAAAGTTCGTGAACATGTTTCTTAACTGAACTAAAAATTTAGCATCCTATGTAGTATGTATACAAATCTATAGATCCTATACAGGGCTGAATAAAAGTATTTGGATATTTTTCCGAATATTGTATACGTTGGAAATTCTTGAAATTATGTTTTTAAATATGTTATGCGTTTTCCAAATTGTTTACTTAGATGTTATCTTTCAGTTTATTACACGGTATGATTTGTAAAATTATTTTGGAAGCGTTGGAAAGTGTTACATAATCTATGCTTGACGCATGATTTTTCATTCTTGTTTATTCTGCGAATATGCATCAACTTTTATGTAACACGTATTTTGAATTTTTTTAATTTGAAAAGTATTTTGTATTTTAGGTTCTAAATCCAATCTATTTTGTATCAAAAAGAGCTTTTTAATGTATTTTGCCCAGCTCCGCGTATAGCTGTATAAAAAGAATTATTGAACTCTGAACCATTTCTGAGAAGTCATGTGCAATTGAATTGAAATTCTCCATAAAGTTTGCATTAGAACTATGACTTTTAATTTACTCAGGCCACCGATCGAATTAAAAAAATTTGGCCGCATTTTTACTTTTGCCATGCGAATATCTATGTTTGTAATAAATTATATTGTAATTGATTCAGCTATTTTCTAGAAATTGTTATTCATTTCATTGTTGTCTTATTCATGTCATTGTGAGATTAGAGTGGATATAAAGCATGTTTCGCTCATCTTTGGCTTTCACTGTTCTTAGCAATTTTCAATCAAAGTTGAATAATTATGTAAGTTAAGGAGTAATGAGGTACAGAAATATGGAGAGTTTGACTTTGTTTATAATAATATTTCAAAAGAATTGTATTTGTAGAAAATGGTGTTTTAAGAATTCCTGTTTTTTGCAAAAATTGAGTTGTGCCTGGCCAGGCTTAATTTCATTGATTTTTGCTCTGATTGATTTTTTTAATTATGACAGATAGTTTTATTTTAGTGTGTGACTAAAATATTTAAATAACTTTTATCTGTAATTATAGTGTACTATTATCCCATTTGTATTAAATTTGATTTGAATCACATGAAATTGGTACATCCATTGAAATTAGTTCATCCTCTTCATACCACTCATTCCAATCTCATTTAAAATTTATATTATTGTAGGAGATTTCCTAAAAGTAATATGAATGTGTTTTCTATAGTATAGTATGCACTTATTCCAAAAATGCCCTTTTTTATGTTATAAAGCGTCCCCCTGAGTAATTTGTATAATTTTTGCATGTTTTCCTTTGTTTATTTTCAGTTAAGCCCATAAGTTGTTTTAGTACAGTGATACCTCGGTTTTCATCGATAATCCGTCTGAAAACAATCGACAAAAACTGAGTCAATTACATCCATATGATCTATGTAAATCCAATTCATTCATTCCAAACACTCCAAAATACGTATCAAAAACTTATTTTATAGAGAATAAGTATAGGGTCATTCTATGGTAACTTGTGTTACATTTAGAATAATTGACTTCAATAATTTTAGTTATATAACACTAAAAAATATTCAAAATGTAATGTTTATATGATTTGTTAATTAAACCTAACAAAGCTAAATTTGGATAAAAATTACTTAAATTCAGTACTATTTCTTGAACGCTAAAAATTATACTTACTATGGTAACTTATGTTTCTGACAAAAAGAACGTAAGTTACCATAATAAATATAATGGCCAGTGTTCAAAAAATAGCACTAAAGGTAGGTAATTTTCATCCAAATTTCGCTTTAGATAGGTTTAATTAACAAATCATATCAACATTAAAGGGTTCCCAGCGTCATGGAAAGTCAGGGAAAATCTGGAAAGTCATGGAATTTCAAAGTAGTCAGGGAAATTTTAAAATATATAGAAAAAGTCAGGGAATTTACAAATATTTCTGAAAAGTTTTGGAGAAAAATTATGCCAAATTCATCATATAGTAAGCATAGATCGAATACTTTGGGCGAATTTTAATTCATAAACCAAAACCAATTACAACATTGTAACGCACAAATATGAAAATTGGTACAAAAACCGGATACGGCCGTTTCAAGGATGCATCGATTTCGATGCCCTTCCTCAGTGCGAGAAAAAAAAAAAAAAAGGGATAAACGTGGGTTCAAAGAACCCCTCGGTTATAGCCCCGAGTACTGGCTTGAATGAAATAGTCATCATATAGTCTCGGGGAAAAAATAGAGAATTTTGAAGAATGATCACAGAAAAAAAATTGCTAATTTTTGACAAAGGATTGCAAAAATAAGTAACAAATTTCGTTGTATCTGCCCGTTTGGTCAGAGAATGTTTTGAGATTTGGTCAGGGAAAGTCAGGGAATTTTTTCAGATTTGGTCAGGGAATTTGCTAGTCATGTTTTGCTGGCAACCCTGCATTACATTTTCAACATTTTTTGGTGTTATATTATGAAAATTACTAAAGAAAATTATTCTAAATGTAACGTAAGTTACCATGGAATGACCCTATAGCGTTTAGTACTAAAAACAATAAGAAATTAATATAGTGTTCTTAGTGTATGGTATCAAGGCACTGTATCTGGGATCACTTCCCTTTTTGGTCTTTTGACAGTAGGACTAGCTTCAGGCCCTGAATACCTATGTCACTCAAAAAAGCTGTCCAAAGTGGTCTGTTTCTGTCGCCTCTTTAAGATTTGCCTAAAATGGGGCAAGACATTTTTATTAAACAAGTTGCTTACAAGAAACTTTCTTTGCTTCCATGATGAAGCACTCGCAATCAATTAAAAAAGCACAAAAATGCACAGGAAATAAGCAAAATCCGAGGCAACCGACGGAAACCGAAACAAATTTTTCACTGAAAAAATTGGCAAAAACTGAAACCGATGATAAACAAAGTCAACGAAAACCAAGGTATTACTGTATTTCAAATTTTAAACACATTTGCTTTTATTTATAACTGTGCTTTCATTTTTCAGTGTAAAGCCTAAATATCCCATGAAAGTTCCTGTCACGCTTACAGTGAAGTGTTTACTTCCACTATATACATCCTGCAGAAAAGTATGTTTGTTTTTCTTTTTTTTTTTAATGCTTAGTTAAATAGAAAAATACATTTGTATTCTTCTCATTATGTAAATTTAGCTTGGTATATACCTCAATAACATATATAAATTCAATTATTAAATGCACTTTCACATTCAAGAATAAAATTGTTTGCACATTCTGTAATTCTAGAAATAATTCCCTCAATCTAAAATGATGAACATTACCAGGACTTGAATTTCAGGACGGGATGGCTGGATTCGCGCCCAAAATAATATCGTGGGCGGGAGTTATAGGTGCAGATTAACGGTCGAATTTGCATTTTATAAATATAGTAGATGACATGATTTCTGTAATAGGATTCGTTGTCAAGCTTTCGCTTCAGAAAAAAGAATGCAGGCGGAAACTTTGTACAAACCATCTCCATAAAATTGCCTAACTAACACTGTAAATTCCACCAAAATCCGTCCAACAGAACTCAAATTATAAACAGGTCGGAATTATAGGTGAATTATATGGTCACCTCGTGGCGACTAAAGTTTTTGCTTTGGCCACTAACTTTCAATGTCTAAGTTGCCATGTGTTTTACAGGGGTGTCCCCTTTCTGCTGAATGCGATTTCCGCTTTTTTTATACAGTATACTCTCGATATCTCGAAGTCGAAGGGACGCTAAAACAAATTCGAGATAGCGAGTTTTCGAGATAACAAGGTCATAGCTAAAACATAAAAAAACACAAGATACAGAATAATATTATAAAAATTAGAGTAATGATAGATGAGAATAAGTAAAAATATGTAATGATAGTCGACAATATGTCTAATCACCTGATGATAATTTTAATTTACTAGTAGAAAATAATTACATTAAATTGAAAATGATTAGAAAATACATAAATGAACTTACATTGCTAATTTTTTTTAAAAAAGTCCAGTATTGTGGCTTGGCGACATCTCTTTTGAAATTGGTTTTCAACCAATTTTTCTATTCGAAAAATAGCGGCGAAGTCATCATTTTCCATGCCTTCCGAGCATTCCATGAAGTGTCGTAGTATGTGGGCAGCATCTTTAGCTTGGGACGCAGTAACGATAGGTGATGATTCTGGAACATTCATTTCTTCCTCATCATCAGACGCTGGAGAAGAAATCGATTGAGAAATGATTTCATCATCGGTCCACAGCCCACAGACTTCGACGTCAGCGTCTAATTCAGTGAAATCTTCGAAAGTTATGTTTTCGGAAAGATTGAGTGATTTTGAAAATTTCCCCCATTCTTCGCACTGCATTTCATTTTCGTGTTCAGCGCTGCTTTCTTGTTCCTCGTCCCATTCAGTTTCATTTTCTGCTTCTTTCACAAAGCCAGCTTTTCTAAAACAGTTTATGATAGTCTTTTGAGTGACGTCCCTCCAAGCACGGTCAGCCATCCTCATGCAATCAAGAATGTTTAATGGCGTAATTTCCTCTTTCCTATCGATGGCATCTATGATCTTCTTCACTACCTCCTTCCTGTATCCAACTTTGAAACTTCTGATTATCCCTTGATCGAGAGGTTGCAGCTTTGAAGTGGTGTTTGGTGGGAGGAAAACTACTTTCACCGCTTTCAATTTTGGGATAATGCCGTGAGCTTTGCAGTTGTTGATGAAAAGTAAGATTTTCTTCTTCTTTTTGCACATATTCTTATTTATTTGCTTCAGCCAGTCTGAAAAATATTCGTTTGTCATCCAAGCCTTTTTATTCGCTTTGTAATGAAGAGGAAAGAACTTCATTCCTTTAAAGCATCTTGGGTTTCTGGATTTTCCAATCATCAAAGGGGTTAACTTCTCGGTCCCACTCATGTTGGCAGCTAACAGTAATGTTACTCGCTCTTTACTCTGCTTTCCTCCGTGACATGCTTCTCCTTTGAAAACTGCAATTTTGTCCGGTAGTGCTTTAAAGAAAAGCCCTGTCTCATCGGCATTGTAAATGTTGTCCGGGGAATAATCTTTCAAAAGAGCATGAAGTTTTTTAATCCATTCTGAACAAAGTTCATCGCTCACTGATTGGCTCTCGCTGCACAATTTTCGAAAAACAATGTTGTGGCGTTTTTTAAAGTTCTCCAACCATCCATTACTGCATTTAAAATCCTTGTGTCCCAGTTTTTCTGCAAAATGTTCGGCCTTTTCTTTCAACACATTACCTCCAAGAGGGACATTACGATCTCTGCACTGTTTAAACCAATTTATTAGGCATTCTTCTAAATCGGGATATGCAGCCTTCCTAATCTTTGCGGCTCCTTTTTCCTGCTCGTAAAGTTTCTCAATCTTTTTTCTGTCTTTCAAAATCGTCGATAAAGTCGATGCTGGAATTTTGAAATCCTTTGAGATTTGTCCCTTTTTCCCACCTTTATCTACAGCCTCTAAAATTTCTACCTTTTTTTCAATTGTTAACACGTTCAACTTTCGCTTAATGCTCACTGCTTTATTTTCTTTCAAACTTTCCATTTTTGAGGTTATAACTGGCGATTCACGAACACGTTTTAACAATTCACTAACGTTTTTCGCGAATACCTTAACCATATGCAGTAAATTCTGACCAATTTAGAACAACACACTTGACCTAAGCAACAAACATGAGTGACAAATGATTGGATAGTTGAATTATCATTGGCAAGATATGTGATTTGGCGAGACAATCTACCGCATGCATCTTCACCCGCCCCCTCATTCATTCCCTCCCAAAAATGCCACCCATGTGACAAGGAACGACTAGTTTTTCTCCCTTTGTTTGCCTTTCAAGTGACCAGATGGACTTATCAAAATTGTTCCTGATCCCTCAGAGAGATAATGAAGGGTGTGAGAGATTCTTAGAAACATACTTTTATTTTCTTGGATACAAATGAACGGCGATTTTTCAGGAAAAATTCATATCTTTACTTCGAAAAATATTCGACATAACAAGGTTTTGAGTGAAAACTTTTCGAGATAAGAATTAAAATTAACATTAGATGAATATGTAATATCAAGGGGAAAATTAATTTTTCGACATATCAAGGTTTTCGAGATATCGAGAGTATACTGTATATCAAATCCGCGGACTGTCCTCCATAATTCCGTGATATTTAGCATATTTTCTCTCTTTTCTATTGTCAGGGCTCCTACTAGGTCTGTTTTTAGGGAATTGGTCCATTTTTTGCTTCATGTCCATATTGGTTTGTTTTTTCATTATTAGGTCCGTAAAGTCCGCTTTTCGATACTCTTAATCAACTGTTACTTTAAATTTTGTTGATGTTCAGTATTTAGCCGAGCATCGCGGAAAAATTACGCGTTTCGCAAATCTGTTCTGGAAAATATGGTCAAATTGCGTCAATCAATCGCAGAAAAAAAAACAACAATATCGTAGAAGGATCGTGAAAAAGAAAAGGTTAATTTCATTAAAAGATCGCGAAAATAACGTGAATTTTGTCAAAAGATCGCGAAAACATCATGAGTTTTGTCAAAAGATCACAAAACCAATGCAAATTTCGTAAAAAAAAATCATCAAAAAATTGTGAAAAAAGATCGAAAACAATGCTAATTTTGTCAAAAAAAAAAAAAAAAAAGCAAATTTCCTCAAAGAATCTTTAAAAAAAATTGCAAATTACATCAAAGGATGGTCAAAAATCGATCCTTTTCGTCAAAGGATCGTGAAAAAACCGCGATATGAGTCAAAGGATAGCGAAGTACATCAAAAGATCGTAAAAAACATAACGAACTTCGTCAAAGGATCGCGAAAACAACACTATTTTTGTCAACAGATCGCGAAAACATCACGAATTTCATCAAAGGATAATAGAAAACTGTGAGTTTCGTCAAAATATTGTGAATTACGGGAAAGAACACGAAGTTCGTCAAAAGATTGCAGAAATTAAGTCAAAAGATCGCGAAAACATCACGAATTTCGTCAAAAGATCGCCTCTGAATAAACATTGGTACCTTTCTACTCAGAATAAAATGCACTATTTACTGACATCAAAACCTTGAAATTGAATTTTTGACCATTTTAAAGGTGATCTGTCCCCTTAAGGAGCTATCTTTTTTTTATATTATTGAGAACTTTGAGTCGGAAGCCAGAACATGGATTGGTTTGTGGAACAGCAAAGATTGTAGTGTCATGATAATGTCTGTGAATGTCATGACAAATGAACTTCTCACAGAAACTACATATTTTCCCCTTCACTTAAGACAGCCATATTAAATTATATGACAATTCCGCCAACAACAAGCATTGTAGAAAGGTCATTTAGTATCCTTAGGCGAGTAAAGACAGGACTGAGGAGCAAAATGAGTCAAGAGCCTCTATCAAATTTGTGCTTATTAAGCATCCACAAAGATAAAGATATGAATTTAAAAGAAAGTGGTCGATAGATAATAAATTGATAGCATTAATTGAATAATAAATTGATAGATTTTTGAAAAAGAAACAAAATCTACAATTTGCTTTTACTGAAAAGTACTAGAGATTATAGTGTACTAGTCCTAAAGAGTAACTGTATTGCTCAGTTGACACTTTTGCATTAATGAAAAACAAATAGCTGTAAATTAAATTTTAATTAATTTGAAATGTAGTTTTTAGTAGTCTCACAAACATTTCTAGTAATATTAAATTATAATGGAATTTTTTTTAAATCAGTAAAAAAAAATTTATTTTCTTTGATAGAAACTTTCACAGAAAAACATAAAAGTAGGACAGATTTTGCTATATTTTAGTACCTTAAATATTTACTACAATACATGATTAGCTTTAAAGAAAATTTAGATTTTTCCCAGCCCCCCCCCCCCCCCCTTCTCCCCCTAAAATTAATCATATGGGTGCCCTTGAGGGGAGGAATGGAATGCGCTTTTGGGCAAAGAGGGGGGTGGAGGGAGAAAATGAATCATCACATTCCGGACAATTACAAGAAAACTTGTTTTCTATCACAGGATGTTCCCTTGTATGATATGTTTAAAAGCATTGAAAAAAGAAAAAATGCATGAAAATCGTCGTTAAATAGAAATAATGTTGTCTTTATTTAAATTGGGACTTTTGTACCCCAAGGAACCGGGATCCTAAAATACCATCGTTAAGTAGAGCGACTTTAAACAGAGAGCCAATGAGAAAAAGTCAGGAAAATTCGAAAATTCTGAGAAAAAGTTAGAAAATTTTGAACTTTCAAAAAAAAAAAAAAACAAGCTGGAAAAATTCTACCTTACGACAGAATATAGATTGGCCACCCACGGCTTTTATCGTTGAGATTTTTTTCAGCCAAGTCCAACTCGTCAAAAAAAAAATGTTTGCTAGCATAAGCCAGCTTTTCCACTTTAGAATTTCGTTAGCGCTCTAAGATTTTTTGTGAGGCTGGCGGAATATATTAGGCACGAACACACCAAGTTTTAAAAAGATTCGGTGACTAGAAGTATTTTAGTAAAAAGATGTGGCTCTAATGGGCTGAGACGTGGCGAGGTAATTGTTGTTTACAAATGGGCTGGCTTAATGACACCCTTTAAACTGTTTTTAATGGTTCAAGGCATTTTAGCACTTAATAGATAACCTAAAAAAGGTAATAAAAAGTTCTATGATAGCAGCTTTTATGATGGATACAGCTAAGAGAAGTTGTTTAACAAATGATGAGTTAGCATTAATTGACAGGATCTTGGAAAGCGGTGGGGGGGAGGGGGAGCTATACAAAACACAAGTGCTCTTCGAGACCCGATTTAAAATGAATCCTCACTTGCAATTGAGAGATGGGACTTTAAAAGAGATCGCCCTTTTCGCCCCTCTGACGGGCCTCCCAAGAGAGATACGTAAAAACCGAGGGCGCCAAAAGAAACGGGAGGGGGGGGGGGGGGGGGGAATAACCTATAGGCGGTTTACAGCTAATTTTGGTGAAATTTTGGAGCTGTCCGGCCCATAGGATCAGAGAAAAATGGAAAAAAAACTAAAATAAATATGAGAAATTGAAAAAAATAAATAAGAAAAGTGCTCCTGACAGGAGACGAGAGAGAAGGAGGGGGAGAATAGAACCAGACAAAAGTGCTTGATGAGATCAAACTTTTGATATGGTACATGACGGGGTTTGAACACCTTGAATGTCTCCCCCGTGGGGGGGGGGGTAACTCTGGTCCTATGGGAGATAGGGCCTCGGGACCCTCTTAGAAATGTCGGCCTCGACGATTTTAACTTCGTTGGATCATTTAGAAGAGGCCTACGTCCTCTGTGGGGCTTAAAGGGGCTGAGAAAGGTGGGAAAAACTAAAATTTAAAAAGAGTTGAAACAGAGAACTATGTTTCTTAAGGGAGGGGGGAGCGAGAGGCGGAGAGTAGGACCAGACCATAGTGCTTGATGAGATCTATCTATTGATATGTTACATGAAGGGGTTTACATTTGGGGGGAGCACCAAAAAGGTCTTACTGAACCTTTCCCATGATTATGCCAAGGTTGCAGTTAAGATTTCGCCCAGATCATCGCAAAGCTTATATTGGCATCCTATATACGCATATACATATATATATATATATATATATCCAAACACTCCTATATGTGCCATATACGTCATTATACACATATTATTTATGTTTTATATGTCGTATATACATCATATATGCATCATATATGGCTATAACTTGGCCACATACGTACAGAAATGTTATATATATATATATATATATATATATATATATATATCCAAACACTCCTATATGTGCCATATACGTCATTATACACATATTATTTATGTTTTATATGTCGTATATACATCATATATGCATCATATATGGCTATAACTTGGCCACATACGTACAGAAATGTTATATATATATATATATATATATATATCATATATTATTATAATGACATACATGCTTTATAATTTGCCGATAAATCTTGGCCGTTTGGCAGTTCATCCTTGGAAGCCGCTATAACACGAAAGTACCAAATTTACAATATATTAATGAAAACAGAAACAAAAGTATTTCATGCTTGGTGGCTGCTCTAACACGAAAGTACCAAATTTTTTTTTTATTTTTTTTTTTTTTTATATCTGATAATTTGCATCTATCCTTTTTTGTAATTTTAACATTTTTGTAACGATTTTATTTTCTTCTATTGCTCATTCAAAGAAAAAGTCTTCTAAAGTTACAGAATTTCGTTAAAAACGGTTAAAATAGTAAAATGCGAACATCGTTTGGTCCATTCTCGACCGAAAGCAACAACCGTTATCATTATTTTTTTACGCGTGAAGGTTTCGTTATGGTACTTCATTGTGAAGTTTGGTAATTTTTTAAATTCATTATTTAAAAAACGGCATAATCATTCGATTTGAAATTTATATCAAGAAAGAAACAATTTTTTTTCCTTTCTAACGCAGTTTGTCTAACAATTTTGTGACAAATACTTTTTGAGCTATTAATTTTTTCAGTAACTTCAAATGTTTCATTTTCCGAGATTAACCTGTGGCAACGATGGATTGCTGTGACTTTTCATAAACATGAAAAATGATAGAGATTGAAAGAATAAGCCTCCCTGTGGGTGGCTAAAAAAAAAAAAAAAGGAAAATGTTCCTTATAAAACTAAGGATTTGAAATTGCCACGCCATTAAAATCAAACTTTGCTTTTCATAAGAAATGTAAAGAGTATTTCAACCTCTCTTGTAAACCATTTGGTCTACCCCCTTTCAGTCCTTTGTATCTCGGAGATTTTCAGTTCCAGCTTCACTGAAACTTTCTACTAAATGTTGTAGGATTGATTAGGTGTTTCACTCTGCTTACTTATTTTTGTTTGGGAACTGAATATTTGTTAGCTTAATTTAATGAATATTTATTATTTGTATTAAAATATGTCAAAGCAATCTGTATTTAACTGTGACTGATGTGATAAAGACTTTCATCCTGATTTGACAAAATGGATAGAACCCGATGCTAAAAGTGTGTTTCTGCAAAATGTTTAGCATTTAAAAAGTTCAACAATTTGTAAATTTTTCAAAAAATTATGTAACAAATCAGTAATTTGGGCCTCAGAATCAGTTGTGAAAGTTTCACTCTCAAATTGGCAACTTTTAAGATTTTTTCTGTGTAACATCGCAAAATCTCGATACCTGGAATTTTCTTAAAAATTGGTATGGAAAACCTTTAAAAGTCAGGGAAATTCATTGCTGATCTGGAATAGACACCCTGACAAGGAAAGCTTTATATATGCCAACAGAAATTAATCCAGGGGAGAATGTAAATTGGGACCACAATGGGTTCATAGAAAAAATTATTTTTTAAGAAAGGTATTTTTCATCAATTTCAAGTATGATACAAATACAATAATCCATAAACAGTTGACTTTAATATCATAATATAATTTGTTAAGAAAAACAAACAAATTTTAAAATTTTAATTGTGAATTTTTTTCTCTCCCTCCCCTTTCCAAACAATTATAGAAAATACATTCTATTAATGTAAAATTTCAAAAAATTATAGAAAATAGGTTGTATTATTGTAAAATAGTTTCCAAAATTTGAAAATGGGACAGGAATGGGTTCATAGGGAAAATAATAATAAAAAAAAAGCATTTTTCATCAATTTGAAGTATGACACAATACAATATGATGCACTACAATAGTTCAAATATAAACTTTGTGCAAAATTGTCAAATTATTAATAAAGTAACATAAGACCTTACCAGTACATGTCCTTTAACACATTGAATTTAATTGGATAATGACTTGTTTGTTTTCAAAATGTCATTTTGTGATATAACATATATTCTCCCAGTGTATCAGAGGATGAGTTAGACACAAAAACATCTATGAGAGGTATCCATAGCGCATATGGCTTGCTAGGATAAGAAAATGATGGAGATAACCCATGTGGATGCAAAAATGTAACCTTAAATTCATCACGTTCTTTATCATTATGATGTAAGGAAGCAACCAATGGTTGTCATATAGAGCAGTGATATACACATTGAAGTCTTATGTCCATCTCTATAATTTTCTTATCCTAGCAAGTCAGATGTGCTATGGATACTTCTCATGGATGTTTTGTGTTCAGTTGGTCTTTTGACACCAACTGGGTGAATATATGTTTTATCCCAAAATGACATTTTGAAAACCAAGAAGTCATCATCCAATTAAATTCAATAGTAAGAAGTGTTAAAGGACATGTATTGGTAAGGTCTTATGTTACTTTATAAAAAAATTGACTATTTTGTACAAATTTTATATTTGAACTATTGTGGTGCATCATATTGTACTGTATTGTGTCATACTTCAAATTGATGAAAAATTCCTTTTTAAAAAATTATTTTCCCTATGAACCCATTGTTGTCCCATTTTCAAATTTCGGAAACTATTTTACAATAATACAACCTATTTTCTTTTTCGAAATTTTACATTAATAGAGTGTATTTTCTGTAATGGTTTGGAGGAAAAAATCACAATTAATTTTTTTTTTTTTTTTTTTTCCTTAACAAATTATATTCTGTAACATATATTAAAGTCGACTTTTTATGGATTGTATTTGTATCATGCTTGAAATTGATGAAAAATTCCTAAAATTAAAAAAATTATTTTTTCTATGAACCCATTGTTGTCCAATTTTACATCCTCCCTGTTCTACTATTGTCCCATTTTACTTCTATAATTTTTTGAAATTAAAAAAAATTCTTTTTCTGCAATACCAATTTTAAAATTAAAATTTGAATTTTTATTCTTTTTTACAAAATTTATCCTGTTGCATATTGTATCATACTTGAAATTGATGAAAAATGTTTTTTTTTTTTAAATTTATTTTCCCTATGAACCCATTGCTGTCCCATTTTAAAATGTTGGAAACTATTTTACAATAATACAACATATTTTCTATAATTGTTTTGGGGAGGGGGAGAAAAAAAAATTCTCAATTAAAAATTTGTTTGTTCTTCTTAACAAATTATATTCTGTTGCATTTCATACTAAAGTAAACTTTTTATGGATTATTGTATTTGTATCATACTTGAAATTGATAAAAAATGCATGCCTTTCTTAAAATTTTTTTTTTCTATGAACCCATTGTTGTCCCATTTTGCATTCTCCCTGTCCTTGTCCCATTAATTTTTTGAAAAAATTAAAAGAAAATATTTTTTTTGCAATTCAAATTTTGAATTTTTATTCTTCTTTACAAAATTTATCCTGTTGCATATTGTAATAAAGTCAAATTTTTATGGATTATTGTATCACACTTGAAATTGATGAAAAATGCCTTTTTAAAAAAATATTTTCCATATGAACCCATTGTTGTTCCATTTTCAAACTTTGGAAACCTATTTTACAATAATACAACCTATTTTCTATAATTTTTTGAATTTTTTTTTTCACAATTTAAAATTTAATTTAATTTAATTTTTTTAAACAACTTCTATCATGTTGCATATCATATTAAAGTTCATTAAAAATGATGCAATATGACACCTCTTTCACCTTCCTATTTTAATTAGGAAAGATTTTATGACAATTGGAAAATCTAGCAAACTAACCTTTTTTTACAATTTTCGAGAAGTTTATCGTTTATATTATTTCTCCTGTCAACATCCCTTTTTCTAAGAAAATACGAAACGGAGAACGACGAATGAGATACCATATGAAAGGATTTTGAACCGGTTTCTGACACTTACACATTCTTAAAACATGTTTTTTGATTAAAATTTGTTGATAATTAAAAATTAAATCTGTATTGTTTTTGTAAAAGAAATGAAAGTTTTTCCTCAAATTACTGTTGCCAGAAAAATAAAATACCACATTATATGATGCTCAGCAATGATTATAAAAAAACACAGCATGGGTTTATTTTATATTTATGATTAAAAAGTGAAATTGAAATGTTTAGATATATATTTCTATGTCCCATGTTTTTCCCGAAGTGGATGACGTCATTCTCTAATGCAATTAATATACGATTGTTAATTTTTTTTTCACACGTGCCTTTTGCAATCTTGGATCAGTTTTTACTCTAATTTTGATGAAATAAATTAGATGATATTCTGGCTTGACTAAAAACTAAATGTTGTTTACCGATATTTTTATTCTTACATTTTCTTTAGAAGTTTAAACCTGCATCTAATAAATATTAGATATTGATAAAAAATATTAGACTGCAGTGCGAAATTTTCGCACGAGCCTACTGGTATAGCCATATTTTCAAAACAAACTTATATTTTTCGAAAACCATTTGGTATTTTTCTAAGTCTATATAAATACTAACTATGCGCCACAGTTCATTAAAATCTGAGATGGTGAGGTAAAATAGGTGTGTTGATTTGACATGGAATGACTCCAAAACAATATTTTGATCTTACAAAACAGTGATTTATAGTAACAGTATATGAAATTGATCAAACATGTTGAAAATTTGTTTTATGCTTGCTTCAATTTATTTGTTTGCAATCTGGTGTGTAACAGTGTCTTTCTGCTTTTTAATTATAAGTTTATAAATGCTTACTAAATTATTTCTATAAATAAATGAAAAAAAAAAAATGTTGAAATAATGAATTTGGCAAAAAAGAACAATGCCTTTATTTTTCATACTTTTCTTTGTTGGGTAAAAGGGATGTGTGAAAGGAAACCCTTTTTAAAAAGCTGATTTCTTTACTTTACCTTATCAATTTTTACAACTCCCTCTTCTAAATAGAATCGAACCCTAAAGTATATTATTGATATATAATGGAGATTAGGGATGCACCAAATAGTGATTTTGGCCGAATACCGAATATTCGGCCAACCGAATAGTAACTATTCGGCCGAATACCGAATATTCAGCCGGCCAAATATTTTTATATTTCAGAGTTTAAAAGTATTAAAAGTTAAATTATAAAACAATTTTACATAATATTTAACACAGATACTACCATTTTATGGACTAGACCTTTTTACAAGTAACCTTTACATTAAAAGAAAAAAAAATCCGTGCTTTGAGTTATAATTTAAAAAGAGGAAAGTCTTAAAACTTTTTTAATAAAGCTTTAAACTTCTACAATACATTCAATCAAAAACAAACAAAAGGTGTGTCACTGGAAGCTGAAACTTAATTTTCGGTCACAACTTTAACAACAATAAAGATATTTTAGAGAGATTTGCATCATATTAATTTTGCTTGTAACAAATATGATGATATTGGAAGTGGGTGAATTTTGGCCAGTGACACAGTTATAAGTTGTACTGTCAGCTGCATACTGAATAAAGGATTATCTAGCTCAGTGTTGTTTAGATATGAATCGTAGCAATTTCGAGTATTTATCGTGATTCACAGAAATGAAAGTAACTATGTTGAAAATATAGTTACAATATCTTCAATATTATTAAAGTAACAAGCGGAAATTCTAATTTGACCTGGAGAGAGATGCACTTTTTTCTTTTGATTGAATAAGTGTGTTGCGATAATGGTTTCCTTCACAAAAATTGTCTGTCTTGATTTCTATTATCACCTGTGAAAGTTTTTTTTTTTTTTCATTTTGTTTAGAAACATGATATTTGCGAAAAAGCAAGAAACTGATTATTTACTAGACAATATTCAGAAACTTTCATTTACTTGTGCATCATTAATTCCTATGAAGGTCGTCATTAATGGTTAATTTTCTTAAATGACATTTTTCAAACAGCCAATAAGTAAAAGCATTCTCTTTCATTGAAATATGATTCAATATCTAATTATTTAAATCTTTATATCTTTTTTTATATATTTAAATCTGAATATCTTTATTAATTGACAATTAAAAGTAGAAATTGTTGGTTTAAAAAATTTTTTTTTTTGTAAGTTTTTTTTAAGTATTCGGTTTGTCCGAATATTCGATATTCGGTAATATGGCCGAATACCGAATATTCAGTGCATCCCTAATGGAGATACTTCTAGCTCCTGTTTCTGTTTTTAAACAACCCAGCATAATTTTTCGTTTTAAACTCATTTGAATTGAATAAATCACTAATTTTAATAAAATTTATTATTGTTGTAAAATATTTAAATAAGTATAAGGCAGTTTTTCTTATAAAAGTGTAATGAAATAGATATTGAATTTAAATAATTATTTTTAGGAAAAGTTGATTAGCCCTGAAGAGGAAATATTATGCACTTTTATTGCACAAATGCGACTTGCTGGTCTTGTCGTCTTAGAATCTCTTATATTAAAGTAAGTGTTTTTACCTCAGTCTTGAAATAACTCATTTTATCTTATTGGATTGTGATTTAATCTTTGTACTATTGACAAAAATGATTACATGCATTATTATTAATCATATATTAGCAAGGTTTAACCTGGCAAAGAATTTTCTTTAGCATTTTAGCTAAAATGCCTAAAGTATAGCTTTTACTTTTAAAATATTAAAAATAAATGAACAACGTGAAATAGCACAAATAAAAATATATAAATTGTCAAACAGCTGTTTCAGAGCCCTTAAAGCTCCATCATCAGTGCCAGTTCAAAAGATTAAAACCCGATTTAAAAGTTTAAGCCATGTAAATATGCTTGCCTTTCGCACGTGCCAAGATTGAATGGCGGCAACCTTTTAAAAAACAACAGCGAAGTCAGGAAACACATGTGACGCAGAGACCAATAGGAGCGCTCTGCCAAGGCGAGTTTAAGTACGGAGAAGAAAAAAAAGGGGGGTTCCTTTTTTTTAGATATAGCTTTTACCTTTGCTTTTTAGGGCTTCATTCATCTCGCTTCTCTGTCTGTCAGTTCTCAGAAAACTGTATAAGTTAGCGACTTGACATTTTGTGTACTTACTGCTGAATACCTGCTGTCATACTGGGAATCATAAAATTATGAAAATGTCTTCATTAATGCAAGATATTAATTAAAACCTTAAAAACCCACTCATTAATGGAAAATATTCAACTAAAGCATAAAATTTAATCGAACTGCAAAGAAAATTTATTCTGAAACTCTAAAAGAGGGGGAAAGAGTTGCCATAGTTGGGGTTACATAAAGATTCGGGTAGCTACAAACTACAATTATCGCCTTTTAAACCCCCTTTTCAAACAGATAAAAAAAATAGCCCAATCCTTACAAAACACCGGATACAAGAGTAAAAAAAAAATCTTGATTTCAAAAAATCAAATTTCGAAAAATTTGCACCAGGGAAACCCGAGATATGAATTGAAGTTTTTAATTTTTATGTTGAAAAAAAAAAAATCTATATCAAACACTGAATCCATATCGATATTGGTTCGATCCCATATCGATATTGGTTCGATCCCATATTGATATACTCTTCCAACCAATCAGAAAACTCGCCTAGTTGTTCAGGACATAATTTCTTTTAGCATTCGGAAGCAGAACTTACCACTCAACTCCATTGAAAGATCAAATTTCCGTGCACATAAGTTGCAGAGCTACAAATGGCAATGAAATTCAAAACGTCTAGCCACAGTACATTAACCCTGTTGAGGAGAATACTTATTGATTTTAAGTCTTTTAGATGAAGAAAAAGAAAAGCGTATTGCTGAAGAGAATGTCATAATTAAATGTACCGGATACAAGAGTAAAAAAAAAAAAAAAAAAAAAAAAATCTTGATTTCAAAAAATCAAATTTCGAAAAATTTGCACCAGGGTAACCCGAGATATGAATTAAAAATTTTTAATTTTAAGTCGAAAAAAAAAAATCCATATCAAACACCGAATGCATATTGATATACTCTTCCAACCAATCAGAAAACTCACCTGGTTGTTGAGGACATAATTTCTTTTAGCATTCGGAAGCAGAACTTACCACTCCACTCCATTGAAAGATCAAACTCCCGTGCACATAAGTCGCAAAGCTACAAATGGCAATGAAATTTAAAACGTCTAGCTACAGTACATTAACCCTATTTGGGAGAATCCTTATTGACTTTAAGTCTTTTAGAAGAAGGGAAAAGAAAAGCGTATTGCTGAAGAGAATGTTATAATAAAATGTCATAAAATTGTTAAAGTTGTCTTATACCCCCTTAAAGTTGTCTTTTATAAGAAGGGAAAAGAAAAGCGTATTGCTGAAGAGAATGTTATTGTCTGAGTGCAACGAAGACTCATACACAGCGCAGTATTACTTTGCCCCATATATAGCTACGATGGATATTAAAACCTTTCGTCTAGCATAACTCAAAAAATATTTAACGGATTTCGTTCAAATTTTTACAGCAGGTACCTATAAAGGTGACAACGACGTCTATTTATTACCAAGAATAAATGTCAAACCGTTTGGAAATTATATTAAAAAAATAGATAAAAAAGCACAATTAAAGTACATACGTCACGAAATTTTGTGCGTACGTCATTTTCACCGGCGAGAGATTTTCGTAGACAATCGGAATTGAAAAGTTCATGGAGTACATGGAGCAAAAAAATATGCACGCACTAGTATTCAGCACAATAAAATATATTTCAATTTAGTAGAAATCGAAAATTAATCTGGATTTTTTTCTGTTTGAAAGAAAAACCCTGCAATAACTTGGTAGACTTGGTATTAGAGATTTGGCGCAAATCTCAGCAATAGCAGTTTCTTTTATTTCGCGTGTGTAAATAAAAAAAAAAATTCTTTGGTGTTTAAATAAAAGGTTTCGATTTATGGCATTATTTCTTTTTTTTTTCTATTTTTAGCATATTAAATGGGATTAATGAAAGGCATGTATTTTAAATTAAATGAGTGAAAGGTTTATATTTAAATGAAATGAATTCAATATGAAAATTTTATAGGAACAATATTTGGCTATTTATCAACTGCGCCAGGATAACATAAAAGTACCAATATATCAAACGGTATGTAGTATGTGAACCAGTGGCGCAGCCAGAATTTGGTTCTAGGGGGGGTTTTGAGTTTCTGATAAAGGTGGTCGCCGGTTATATGAATCACTGGTTGATGGAATCAGTCTTAAATGAATGAAATCATAATGCTTTTCTCCGCAATTAAGTTGGTTATGATTCATTTAAACAACATTAGAGTTACAAACTATAAAATGTACCAATGAAATAACACAAAACTAGATTAGATTTATAAAGTGTTTAACCCGCCAGTGCACGGGTTGAAAAAACGTTCATAAAACACATACATGCTTGGGTCTCACAGACCCAATCCGTGCACTGGAGGGTTAAAAATGATGAGAGGAAAACTTTAAGATGGAAGAGTAGAGTACAGCAAATAATTTTATATAGAGTACAGTCGCTGAGTTTCACACGAAAAGTTACTTGTCAATCATATTTGACGTAATAGTAAACAATTTTAAAGCATTAAAACAAAGTATTCTAAGCAACGCGAAACTTTCCGATTCATTTTCAAAAATGAAAACACATGCAGGCATGATAATTCAAGTGATTTGTTATCGAACAGTTTTTCATAATAAATGAATTATATATTGAATTATAAGCTATTGTTGTCTCAAAATTACTGACTCTTAATGTCTTGGAATTATTCTACGAATTATTTTTCAATATTTGCCTTCAATGATTGAATTCAGTTGGAAATGAAAAATGTTGACTCTCACTATGATTCGTCTTACCTAAAGCAAAGATCTTATACAAAGTTTAATCTTAGCATTGTGCCAAGCGCGCTTCAAAAGGAGGTCACAAAGTAGCAACAATGTTTTGATCCATGCCGTTTTGTTTTCTAGATGGGTTTTTAATTAATATCTCAGATAATTACAGACACATTGAAAATCATTACCAACAATCCTTAGATGATTCTGCGTTCATAACCCTCAACTCCCAGCTGAGCACCAGAAAAATAAGACACATAAATGATCTTATAATAGTTCAGTTTTTACTTTTCAAGTATGGAACCTTAATAATGGTGTCAAAATTCTGGTAACCATCTCCTCTCTAACATTGGCTATATTTTATACAACAATTTCCAAAGAATTTTTTTCGGTACAACAATTTCCAAAGGGGTGTAAGAACAAAAAACATTCTAAAATTGCGGTTTCTACGATATTGTTGATTCTAGCAATTTGAAATTCAATCTAGCGGTTACTTTTAAAAGATGTAAATGCTCACTAAAAATGGTTTCTAAAAAGTTCGAAATTTAAAAAGGGGAAAGGAGCAGTAAACGTTCTAAATCGGAGATGGAAGTGATCGTAATTTTTGGTGCATTTAAGTTAATCGAAATAACCCTAGGTTCCCCTCCTCATAGGAAACTGTCCACAGCAAACAAAAAACCAGTACAATCAAAGACGCATAATCACCTGAAAACTTTTTCTTTATTTCCGGACACATCTGGAAAGGGCGAGGGTGGTCCTCTTTCCGCCTCTAAATAATCGACCTTCTTGTTCAACAGTTAGAGAAGATCTGATCTAATTTTTCAGATACATTTTCACCAACACATAAATGAAAATATGCCAAACACTACATTTTCTCACCAGGCACTCAAGGTTTTTTTTTTTTTTTTTTTTTTTTTTTCTTTTGAGAAAGCCAGACATGTGTTAGCAGCGAACACAAAAATGTTGATATTGCATATCTGATGCCGGAATCAATTTATGAAAACGGCGCCTGCATTTAACACAAGATACGAAAAAAGACAAAACAGCATATGTTAAAGTCATCTGCAGTACATTAAAATAACAAATTGAAACCACAGAGAAGTTACGTACTTTTACTGTTACAATGAAAAATCTGGGAAAATTTTTAGCTCTAGGAAGAAATGATTGCTTTCGAGATTAAAGAATAAAAAGATTTTGAATGCAGACATTAATTCACATAGAGAAACTTTAAGATAGAAAAATTAAATTTTAGAATAAAACATAAAATATATATGATTCTATATCATAGCTATAGGCTGGAAACATGAAATTTGGCATAGAGGCTGGCTTTAGAGACTTAAATGCTAGCCCAGAACAGTAAGCAGGAGCAAAAACATGTTCTAAAATTGAGATTTGTGCGATACAGTTGGTATTAGAAGCTTGGAATTTGGCATGGTGGTAACTTTTGGGATGTAAATGCTCTCTAAGAACGATTTCTAAAGAAATTTTAAATTTAAAAGGATGAAATGGGCGGAAAACGGTCTGAAAATGATCTAAAAACAATTAATTAGGAATTGTTTGTGCTAGATATGTGAAATTTGGCACGGCTGTTATACTCTAGAAATATAAATGATCATCCGGAGCAGTTTTTTAAAATTTAGAAATGTAAAAGGTTGCAAGAACAAAAAAGTTCTAAAATTGCGATTTGTGTGATACAGTTGGTATAAATGTGGTTACTTTTAAGACACTCGTTCAAAACGGTTTTTAAAAAATTCAAAATTTTAAAAAGTGAAATGAGCAAAAAACGTTCTAAAAATGTTCTAAATCATAATATATTTAGAACTTTTAGGGCTAGACTCTTGAAATTTTATATTATGGTATTTAAGAGACGTAAATGCTCGCCCATAATTTATTTTTTGAATTCGAAATTTAAAAGAATGCAAGAGTAAGATGCATTCTAAAATTGTGATTTATGTGATACATTTGGTGTGGAAACTTGGAATTTGGTATGATGATTACTTTTATGTAGTAAATGCTTCCTCAGAACATTTTTTTTTAATTCAAAATTTAAAAGGATGAAATGAGCGAAAAACTTTCTAAAAGCATTCTAAATTATGATTTAGTTGAAACTGTTAGTGTTAGAAACATGAAATTTAGTATAGAGATTACTTTTAAGATGCAAATGTTGAGCATAAAGAGTTTATTCTAAATGGGAAATTTAAAGGTGTAAAACAACTGAAAACAATATAAATTACGATTTATTTAGAACCGCACGTTATATCGCGCCTTTCGAAGACGATCTTTTTTCGATGCTAAAAGTAACTAAACGTCTGTATTTCGACACAATCTTTTAAAAGCATCTCGGAAGATCAAATTTACAGCGCCTACAAAAATTTTGAAACGCTCTGATGAATAAAAGTATTTAAAAAAATCTGAGAAATTTTCGATAAAAATGCTAAAAGAAAGTTAGGTGCTGTTTCGGCGTGGGTTAGCTCGGCTTCGGCTCATGTTTTCACTATTAAATGTGACTAAGTCTATGATTTAGTCTTTTTTGATGTGACTCTGTTCTCTTCGACATTAGTCAAAGACTTAGATTTCTTTCACGGAATTTTAAAGAGGGGTTGGATACAGTTATATTTAGAATCGAATAAAATTTCAGAGAGTTCGGACAATAACTTTTTTTTGTTGTTGTTATTTTAAAGGACCCGTTGCAAAAAAGGAAAAAAAAAAGTGGGAAATTGTACGCTAAACGAGACAAATGAGGTGCGTTCATTTTATAACTAGTTTCGCAATTAAAAAAAATTCATCATCATCATTTCAATGAAAGGAATTATGTAGTCTTCTAGGAGTTAAATGAGCATGCCTTTTTTTTTCCTTATTATATATGCCACGTTTTCAAATGCAATTTTTTTTTTCACCATGGAGATCTTGCTTTGTGAATGATTACCTTCATGGTTTAATATTTTTATGACTCATCATGAACGAATCTCCTTGCGTTTATTTACTCTAATGGATTGAGATATTCGGTTAACCTATTTTCCACTGAAGTTATCTCAGAATCTATACATTTTTTAATGTCATTTTCTCATCTATCAAGAAAACTTTTTTTTTTTTTTGAACGATCTTTCTAAAAATGTAACTTTTATGCCATTTTATTCGAAAAAATAATTTTGAATAAAAATGGCCACTTGGCATATGAAAAAATGTGGTCATTTATGTGGTCAGCCCATATTTGTTTTCCTCAGTCACATGACTTGCACTTCTTTTATTATATAGATTACGTAGGATAGGATTTAACAGAATAATGAAAACTTTTATGAATATCTCCTAAAGTTTTGATTCGATTTTCCTAAAATTTGAAGTGACTCGACAAATTTCTGCAACGATTCCACATATATTAAATTTCAAACCATTCGGTTGGGTAATTTTTGCGCTGTTATATGCGGACAGACGGGCAGACGCATGGACCAGGTGCTAACGTTACGACTATAGGTGCTACGTTATTTGTATAACTACGAACGCACCTAAAAAGAAGAGAGAAGAAAACATTTCTTTTACAGTTCGATATCAACATTTTTCCATGGTCTGTAAAACCATTATATTTATAACTGAGGAAAAATTTATAGAATTCAGGACAAGGGTTATAAAAAAAAAAAAAAAAAAAAAAAAAACTATGAAACGACCCTTACGAGGGAAAAAAAACCCCAAACAAACAAGAAAGCGTCTTTTAAAAATGCTTTTATAACTCAAAGCGTCTGTCAAACACTTTTACTATGGCAAAGTGACGCAGTCCAAATGACCAGTTTTGACTTAACCGATGTATGTAATATGCGCTTTCACAGTTTTAAGTAGAATTCTCGCCGTTTAATTGAATCACATTGTTGGATAGAATTTGATTTAACAAAGCGGCGGATTCCGCGAAGGTGGAATTTTGATTCATATAAGCGGTAATTATAGTAATTTTTTTAGCTCTGGGGGGGGGGGGGGGGGGGGGGGGGGGGGGTTAACCCCCAAACCCCCCCCTTGGCTGCGCCACTGATGTGAACTGAAACAATTATATTATAATCACCCATCGTACAAGAAAAAAAACTAATATTCTGCATTCAGAGGGAAAAATCCATCTCCTGTGCCGTAAGATTTGGCGAGTTCATTTTTGGTGATAAGTTTTTCGATGTGATTGTTGGGATCTGCAGGATTTGGCTTACGTTTTCTAAATCTTATTTTTTTTGCAGATGCAGTATTATGTAAATATATTTTTTTGCAGATATTTTTCTATTTTGTATATTTGGCATTCTATTTTGTATATTTTCTATTTGGCATTTGGAAAAGAGATTTTTACCTTTTTATCTGTGCCTTCGAAAATATTAAAAAATAAAAAAAAGATTTACATATATCAAGCGTATAATGTTATGTTTTGCATTTTTATATGGACCACTTCTCCATTTTTAGATTTTAAATGCTATTTATTATTTACTAGCCGTTTATTAATTGTTTACAATTTACCTCCCTGACAATAACAATTATTTATCACAAAAATGCCTCTTAGGTTTGTTAAATAAGTTTGTTTATGTATTTTCATTACTTATTAAAATATCAAATATGGCGATAAAATTTTATTTTAGCATCGTGCTTAAATTTTTAAGATGGCTTAAAAATATGCTTTAATAAACGTATGTTTATAAATATTTGAAAACATGTTTTACCGCTCTCTTGAAAAATTTTTTAAGATGCTAAAACTTCCTTTTGGCACCATTTAAATTTTTTTTGCCAACCGACATAGGATACGAAACTTTTCCCCATTCAGATACACAGGCAAGGTTGGTCTCAAAGAGTAAAGCTAGCAACAATATTGTTTTAACTCTATAAGAGTTACAATAATGATATTAAATGCTCCGTTTGGCTTTGGGCCCAATTACGAAAGTTTCTCCTAAAAAAAACTGTAGAAGAAGTCTTTTACATTTGTATCAAATGAAGCTCGGTCTACCAGGTTAATAATACAAACAACACTAATGGCATGGAGGCAAAAGTTTTAATTTAAATGTATATATTTGAAAAAAAAGAAAAGAAAAGAAAGTTACAGTAATGAATTTAAAATGTCGTTAAGCCACGCTTTCTGACATAAGCAATTGGCTGCAAACGAGATTACGAAACTTTTACTTAACTTAATAACATGTAGCTAATATAGCCTTCAGGGTACTTTGCAGTTATAGAGACCTTGTGGGTTTTTTTAAAAGCTTGAGACAATTCAGGTTTAAGAAGTTGAGATTTACTGTCAAATGATATAAACAACTATGAACACAAAACTGATGAATTATTATTCAGGTTTATGTATGTATTTAAAAAAAATTGCATCTGATTACACTTATTAGATAAATTACTTCTGTTTGCATTTAATAACTGATAAACGGCTTCTGTATATTAAATGAATTGTTTAAATATTGGGAAGAGGTGGCGAGAGGTAGAAAGACGAGTAAACAAACGGGTAGACAGACGGGTAGAGAGACGAGTAGCGACATAGATAGGCTGACGGGTAGCGAAACGAATAGACAGACGGCTAAAGAGAAAGGTAAAAAGAGATTTGACAGAGAGGTAGCGAGATGGGTCACGAGACGGGTAGCGACACCGGTAGACAGGAATATAGCGAGAAAAGTTGCGAGACGCGTAGCGTGGTAGATAAAGAGACGAGTAGAGAGATGAGTACAGAGACGAGTTGACTGACGGTTAATGAGATTGGTAGCGAGTCGGGTACAAAAACAGACGGATAGTGAGACGGGTATACAGACGAGTAGAGAGACAGTAGATGGGTACGGAGATGGGTAAGAAGATGGGTAGGGAGGGTTATAGCCAAACGGGTAGCGAGACAGATAGGCAAGTTGTGAGACAGATAGACAAATGGGTAGCGAAGTGGATAGAGACACGGCTAAACATACAAGTAGTTAGACGGTTAGACAGACGGTAAGAGAAATAGATTGGCGGGTAGCGAGATCGGTAGAGAAATATAGAGACAGGTAGCGAGACGTGTAGAGAGATGGACAATCGGTTAGAGAGACGGGCAGAAGAACGGATAGGGAAACAGACAGATTGTGGAGAGACAGACAGACAGGCAAAAGAAAAGTTTGCGGATTGGCACAGTAAAGTGCAGGGGGCAGACCCTCCTTGAGAATAATCAAGAAGTATCTGTTAAGCTTAACTTTGAAATATATATAATTTTTCAATTTTGCCGATATGGAGATTTAATGTAAAAGTTATTTTACAGAAGTCATCGAAAGATTTTTTGTATACTTTAATAGTAATTTAGACTATAGTTTTGCAATCTGGTTTGTAGCAAAACATGCTATCAATGTGGTTTGAAGTGTAAGAGTTTCTATAAACATTTATACAAATAATAGATATATAATTAAGGAAGAAAAATTTTAAATTCACACACAAAAAAATGTGCAACAATCATCATATATATTATTTCTCCTTTCAACATTCCTTTTTCTAAGAAAATACGAAACGCAGAACGACGAATGAGACAGCATATGAAAGGATTTTGAACAGGCTTCTGACATAGCCCACTTAACAAATCGTTCAAACATGTTTTTGATTAAAATTTGTTGAAAATTAAAAAATAAATCGGCATTGTTTTCATAAAAGAAATGAAAGGTTTTCCTCAAATTATTGTTGCCACAAAAATAAAATACCACATTATATGATGCTCAGCAATTATTATAAAAAAACACTGCACGGGTTTATTTTATATTTATGATTAAAAAGCGAAATTGAAATTGAAATGTTTATATTTATATTTCTATGTCCCATGTTTTTCCCGAAGCGGATGACGTCATCCTCTAATGTAGTCAAAATACGATTGTTAATTTTTTTTTTCTCGCGCGTGCCTTTTGCAATCTTGGATCAGTTTTTACTCTAACTTTGATGGAATAAATTAGATGATATTCTGGCTTGACTAAAAACTAAATGTTGTTTGCAGATATTTTTATCCTTACTTTTTCTTTAGAAGTTTAAACCTGCATTCTAATAAATATTACATATTGATAAAAAATGATACTTTTCTATTATCCCGTCGACCACTTTTCATAACAAAAAACTATCGCCGAATAAACGGGAGAACGTGGCCATTGGAATATCAAAATAAATAAATAAATAAAATATAAGAATTTAAGGGCAGAATTGTTATTTTAATTAATAAAATAACTAATAAATCAGTAAAACATAATGAAAAATACACGCAAATGTCGAATTAAAAACCACTTGATGACGTAAAAAACACGCATAATGCTTCTGACATTAAGTCAATGGGACTGCATTTTTGGCGTTTAATTTGACAGTTTGGCGGTAGTTTTTTGTTATGAAAAGTGGTCGACAGGATTATTAGGAAAAAATTATGACAACACATCTGATGAACGGTACTTTTTTTCTATTTTTCTATTTTTTTAACAGTGTATATGAATTTATATATGATATTTTGTAACTCTATCACTTAATTTGCTCTTTTTCTTTATATTGTAATTGTTAACCCTATATTCTCAGCAATATCACTCACTCAGACTAATCCCTTTGAGGGAAGTCCTAGTAATAAAATGTCATAAAACTGTTAAAGTTGTCTTATACCCCCTTAAAGTTGTCTTTTATAAGAAGGGAAAAGAAAAGCGTATTGCTGAAAAGAATGTTATAATAAAATGTCATAAAACTGTTAAAGTTGTCTTAACCCCCCCTCCCCTCCTCCCGACGGCCGAGAAAAAGGGCAAATTTGTAATGTTGTTTTATTTTTATTTTTTTAAAAGGCTAAAATGATTAATATTCAGACTTGATATAAAAAACTTAATTACGCATATGACCCTTAAGCTTATTAATTTTTACTCTATGTTTTAAAACTTCATTACATTTGTAGAATTATATTAATTTAAACAATGCTTCTATTGCAGTGAAATCTACAGCATAGTGAATGGATATATCAGTTCACGGCGGTGAGAATGTTAATGCCCTTAATGGTTGAATTTCTAAAGTCGCTGGAATACATGTTTAACTTTTTTTTAGTAGGTTTGCTATCCCAAATTTCACGCTTCTACCTAAAACTGCTGCTGACATATGGCAAAATCACCTAAAATTGTTGACCCCCATTTAACCCCCTTAGTCGTTAAATTTCAAAAATCTCTTGAATACATGTTTAACTATTTTTTAGTAGGTTTGTTATCTTGAATTTCATGCTTCTACCTAAAACTGCTGCTGAGATATGGCAAAAAGGCGAAATAACCTAAAACTTCCGTTCCTCCATTTAACCCCCTTAGGGGGTGAATTTTCAAAAATCCTTTCTTAGTGGGTACCTACATTGTGTAAGGAACACGTCTTCCAAATTTCACTGTCCTAGAAACGATGGTTGAGACTCGCCGTTGATTATGAGTCAGTCATGACATGCTCTTTTATAAGTATAAATTTTGGTACAGTTTAAAATATTTTATTTATATTTTTCTGTTTCATGTAAAATGTACTTTCTGGGCCCCAAGCGATGTCCAGGATATACGCTGCAGAAGGCATCTGGTGCACACACAAAAGCGACTGGCTAGTCTTTCACAATCGGGTTTACCTAATTTTATCTATAACTTCCTCCCACAGTTCTATAAATAAGCAATGTAGAACAATGACCTTTATTTTAAAACCTTTCTAAAACAAATTACCTAACACTAACAGTGAAATCCTATAAAAAAACTGTTCGGTAGAACCTGAGTGTTAAGCGATTGATATGAAATACGAATTTACGTTTTATAAATATGGTAGATGACATGATTTCTGTAATAGGATTCGTTGTCAAGCTTTCACTTCAGAAAAAGCAACGCAGGCGAAAACTTTGTACAAACCATCTCCACAAAATTGCCTAACCAACACTGTAAATCCTACCAAAATCCGTCCAGCAGAACTCAAATTATGAACAGGTCGGAATTATAGATGAATTATACCAGGGTGTCTAGCCACCTGGAAAACCTAGAAATCCTGGAACAGTCAGGGAAATTTACCATTTCTGAGGAAAAGTCAGGAAAATTTGAAAATTCTGAGAAAAAGTTAGAAAATTTTGAACTTAAAAAAAAGAAGGGGGGGGGGATGTTTCTTATAAAACTGAGGATTTGAAATTGCAACGCCATTAACATCAAACTTTGCTCTTCATAAGTACTGTAAAGAGTATTTCAACCTCTTGTAAACCATTTGGTCTACTCCCTTTCAGTACTTTGTATCTCGGAGATTTTCAGTTCCAGTTTTGCTGAAACTTTCTACTGAATGTTGTAGGATTGATTAAGTGTTTCACTCTGCTTACTTATTTTTGTTTGGGAAGTGAACATTTGTTAGCTTAATTTATTGAATATTTCTTATTTGTATTAAAATATGTCAAAGCAATCTGTATTTAACTGTGATTGATGTGATAAAGAATTTCATCCTGATTTGGCTAAATGGATAGAACCTGATGTTAAAAGTGTGTATTTATAAAATATTTAGCATGTAAAAAGTTCAACAATTTGTAAATTTTAGAAAAAATTATGTAACAAATCAGTAATTTGGGTCTCAAAATCAATTGTGAAAGTTTTATTCTCAAATAGACAACTTTAAAGATTTTTTGTGTAACATCACAAAATCTCGATACCTGGAATTTTTCTTTTATTGGTATGGGAAACCTGGAAAAATCAGGGAAATTCATTGCTGATCTGGAATAGACACCCTGATTATACGGTCACCAGTCGCCACGTGGCGACTAAATTTTTTGCTCTGGCCACTAACTTTCGATGTCTAAGTCGCCATGTGTTTTGCAGGGATGTCCCCTTTCTGCCGAACGCGAAAAGTGAGTTTTGCCAATTTGTTGCAAAAGAAAAACCGCGAGTTTCGTCAAATGATCACAAAGTAAAATCACAAATTTCGTCAAGCAGTTGAAGAAAAAAAAAAAAAAAAAAAAAAAAAAAGTTACGTATTTCGTCAATTGTTCGCGAAAAAAATTGTGAATTTTGTTAATCATTCGTGACCAAAATTTCGAATTTCGTCAATTAGTCACAGAAAAACATAAATTTCGTCAATCAGTTAATTTATTTTATTTTTCTTGTTAAAATTATCGGCATGCTGTTTAATGAAATCTGGCTTTTATAGTTGTGATATTCAAACATTTAAATTTATGAAACTAATATATTTTGAACACACCTTCTAATATTATGCACGGCTTCAAAATTTTCTTTATTTATTTATTTAAGTTTTAATTTAATTTGACAATTTAGTTATGGAATATTACACTTAAACCAACAAATGCTGAATTATTTACATTGTTCTAAGAGCAAACCAGTTAATCTTTTGTAATTGAGTCACACACATATTTAAAGATATCCATTCTTGAAAATTACTTTAAAATCCATAAAACATCGGTAAATTGAGATACGCTTTTCAAACAAACAACATTTAGAGTACATTTATTTTATTCGATGTCTTATTAAATGCCTTTATTTTATAAAGATCAAATAAGTTAATCTTTCGTAATTGGATTGGACACAGATTTTAAAATATACATGCTTTAAAATTACTTCAAATTCCATAAAAAATCAGTAAATTGAGATAACTGTTTCAAACTACATTTGAAAGTGCATTTTTTTTCTAATTGATAGTTTAAAAAATGAAATTATGTGATATTAAGTAGTTAGAAATATGCAGTACAAGCAAAATTTAATGGTTAGGTCGTTGCTACAGTTACATGATGTCGACATTAGTCACGGATAGGTTTTTGTTTTATAATAGATGCTATATGAAAGCGAATTTTGAAAAATGTTATGACATTTGGTAATTTTTTTTCATTAACATATATTTTTCTATTGTATGCACAAAGAAAATGTGCATTCTCATTTATAAAGCTGAGAAATTTTACTATAGTTGATTCAAAGTAATGCTTTTTTAGGCTTTCGTTCATCTCACGAAACCCTATTACTCCCGCTTCTTTGTCTGTCTGTCACAGAGCCGGTTCTCAGAAACTATGCAATTTACTGTCATGAAGTTTTATGAACTTACAGCTAAATACCTATTATGAAGCTCAAAATCATGAAATTTGAAAAAATCGTATTATTTTAAATTATATATAGATAAAAAACCAAAAATCTAATAGCCTTTTCCTATTAAATTTAAACATTTGTCGTTATAGCAGTTCCCAACAATTAAAAATCCACAGTAAAATTTTTTCTACAATGATTTATTTTCTATTGAAAGATTTCCACGTGAAAAATGGAAATGAAATAAAAAGTTTCACAAATTGAAAAAAAAGATTAATATGACGTCATATTGGTAATAAAACGGAAATTTTCAAACATTTCTCAATAATACAAGGAGTATGAGTATGTATAAATAAGAAAGCAGCTTAATATGATGTCATTAGAGAATTAAAAAGAAAATTAATCTGATGTCTAACATTTTGAAGGTCTCTATACAACATGTTTAATTTTGAAATTGATTTTTTTAATATCTCATTTAGTCCACATGACAGAGTATAATAGTGGGCTTCACCTGCTATCGAACCGGTTCAGATTTTCGAAAAAATGAGAAAAATAGACCAGTAAATTTTTACTTTATAAAAAAGTTTTTTAAAATGACTATGCTCACCAACCCTCCCGCATTAACGCGCCCTAGCCAACCACAGACGTAATCATTTTGCGTTTCCATTCTGGATCGCCTCGCGATCCCTCATTTTCTATACATTCAATTTTTAGATTCCACTTCGTAATTGTTGTAATTTAAATGAAACCTAAATTTATTATAAAAATCAGCTTCATCCATCGTGGCGACAGTAATTTGGTCGACAGGATAACTAACAAGTACCAATGGTATATATAGTGTTACGAATATTGTAAATAGTTAGTGTTTGTGCTTAAAAATAATGTAAATAGTTCAATTAAGCTCTATTCATAAGCTAAAATTAATTTTTGTCGCATTGCAATATCTCAATTTGTAGATTTTTTGCAAGCGAGTAAACGCTATTGGATTTCAATGGGAGTCTATGGAAATTTGGCGAAATACTGGAAATAGTGCTGAGTTAGCGCCACTTTTGGCAGCTAATTTTGGTCGCCAAATTTGCCGATATATCGGCAAGCTGGCGACAGACCCAGGTCCCTTCCTCTTGGTAATCCCCCTAATAGCGCCCATCCTATATAAATTCTCTACTTTCATGTTAATTCCCCTAAGAAAAGTCAGAAAGCTCTGACCAATCAGATACGTTTCGCGGTATCTAAGCAGATTTTCATTGGTCCATTTCCATACCATTACTTTTTTTTATATATATATAGAAGGAAATTTATTTGGATTTATTAAAGAAAGGATAAAGTGTTTTGAAAGGAATATTAAATGAAACCTTTTGTGCGATCTTCGATCACACTTACCCACTTGTTTAATTTTCCCACTAAATCTAACTTCAAAGTTTCAGCAATAAAATGGATAAAATACTTGCACTGTTTTTCATTGCCATACTTTGTTAAAATATCCCCATTTATTCCACTTGTTTCTAATTGTCTTTTTTATCGATTTATGGTCGAGAATGCACAAATCATATTGTCGTCATTGTTATTGTCGTATTATTGTATTTTAATTTATGTTAACACGAGCAAAGCCGGGTGGTTCTGCTAGTATACAATAAAAAAAATTAGAGATTGAAAAGGCTGCAAAACTTTTTAAAAAATTTAAACCATTAATTTTTTTTTTAAAATGTTTGTTAATAATCCCCACTGAGTGGTAATAATGCTTCTATTTAATATTTTGAGGATTTTAGATCTGGCTATTCTTATAGTTACTCTGTATGTGTGTATAAATGGGTGTAACTCATTTTCTAGCATACACATACATATGTGTAAGTTTAGATTTAGGTATTTAATAGTAATTTTTCTAAGTACAAATGCAAAAAGACCTGCAAATGATATTTGTTTTCTTATTTAACTAATGAAATTTTTTATTTACTGATTTTATTAATCTTGTAATTACTTACAGAAGTTCTGTAATTCCCTCTAGGTAGTTACTAAGGCCGCAGTACATGTCCTTTTTAAAATAAGCAAAAAAAAAAAAAAAAAAAAAAAAATTCACTTGTAAGATAACTTGGCTGATGCAGGGATCGACAAAAATTGGAGCATATTTTGGGCATTTTCTTCTTTTTTATAAAACAGTCTTTTTCACAAATTCTTTTTAATAAAACAGATCCCTTCACAAAATTCCTTTCAATAAAACAGGCCCCTTCATAAAATTTCATTTGATAAATGCATGACTCTTTATTAATTATTCTATTGTTAGCTTTTAACATGCATAATTTGAAAACAAAACAAGTTCACCAGAAAGGAAAATTTTAGCAGGTGGACTTAAAAAAGTTATAAATAAATCTTGGTTTGAATTTGAGTAACTGCATTTATTCTTTCATTACAAAATTTCATTTTTACCAAAAATATAATAAATTTCTCAAAAATAACTTTAACTTTTCACAAAAAAGCTCTAAGGAAAAAAAAAAACTTTATAGACCCCTCTGATAAGTAAAACAAAGTAAGTACCTGGTAGACTAAGTCTTGCTTTGTAGTCTTTTCAACATTCAATACTGTATTTGAATAAGACAACATATTATTACTTATTTCTACATAATTCGTACTGTATTTGAGTAAAGGCAAATTTTTATTATTCATTTCTATATGAAAATATAATTTCTAGTTTCTGAAAGTTATAATAACAAATGATGTCAATTCATCTTTTGTATTTTTTGTATATATTTTATACTCTATCCAATTTCTCCATGTTATCGAGATAACAGTTATGATTTTTTTTTGTTATAGATTTCCACAGTTGTAATATACTCAATTGGTTAATTGTTGAGGTATTCAACACTTTTTTCCATGCAACATTGTCGATTTGTGCAATACTGATGTGACATATGTTTAGAACCTTTCACGTACCCACTGTTTACTCAAAGGATTTAGTCATCCTAAAAAAGCAGGCTTGTCCGTTATTTTCCACTCTGGAAAAAAACCGTCCCGAACAAAATATCATTTTGTCCACTTTTAATAAATTGAAAATGCAGAATTTAACAATCCTAATAATATTATAAATCTTATTGTGTGCAAATGTTAGGCTGAAGCCAGTGTCAAAATGGAGCATTTAATGATCCTGTATCTTTGCATATACGTTGATTATAACCCTCAAATAAACATAGCCCGGTTTTTGTTCATTTTATTCAAATATTTTTTTTAAAAATTCAAAATTTCGTTATTTTCATAGATAATAAATGGACATTTTCCCATAAAATTTAACCATTTTACTTTATCGTTGCTAGGGCTTTGATCGTTGCCAATAAATAAAAACACGGAAAAATAATTTTTTCTCAACAATTAATTTTTAATTGAACGATTTTCACGTGAAAAATGAAAATGAAAAAGATTTCAAAAGAAGATGAATTTCCGTGATGTTTGAAACAAAAATATGGAGTATTTGTTATTATACATGAAGTATGAATATCGGTTACATTAAAAAGATCTTTTTCTGTCAAAAATTGCGTTATAATTAGAAGGAAAATGAACAATAATTATATTATTAAAAATAGATTTCGCTTGGACCATGGAACTATGAAAAGGATCCTCCTCGGCTTGGACAAATATGACGTCATAAATAAAACATGTATTTTCAAATAGTCGTAATAATACAAGGAGCATGAATATCAATGTATAATGAAAGTAGGTAGATAATGGACGTAATATTTAAGATGAAAAACTGAAATATTTTTTATCAATACTGATTAATAATTAGCTTGAGTACCAGTTACATACAAATGTGAGTTTTCCGCTAAAATTTACGTCCTGATTGCCAAGAAAAAGAAAATTAACAAGAATTATGCATTAAAAAGAGATTTCTCTGTGGAAAATGTGACGTCATATTTGAAATAAAACGGGAATTTTCAAATGTGTTTTACAAGGCGCGGGAATTAATTCCGTACATTAATAATACAAGGATCAGTAAGTATTGAAAGTAGATTAGTTTCACGAAATATTTAAAATGAACAATTTAAATGTTTCTTTATCTATTCCGATTATTAAAGATTAATATCAGTTACATACAGATGAGAGTTTTTTGCCAAAAACCACACCATGGTTATTAGGAAAAGAAAAATAAATACGAATCTATTATATTAAAATCTGACCGCCTGTTTGTATTTCGCAACTACTCTTTTCAGATTGTCGAACGCAACGCGATTTACTTAACACCGGTTATAATTCATCCGAAGATGTCATAAACTCTCAGAATTTTAAAAAATGATTTAAATTCCGAGACATTATTTTTTTTTTTGTAAATTTTAACGAAGTTTCTCTAAAAATGGCAACTAAATTATTCCAATTTTGTGGATAAAAAAGAAGAAATAAAATGGATTAATATGTTTTTTCTCATTAAAACTGAAAAAAAAAAAAATTATTTTCAATTTGAATAGATGGTGAAAAAAAAAAATTTTTGATTACAGTAAAATTTTTGAAAAATGAACTCCAGATATACATTACCTGAGTTGTATGTTTCCCTCAGTTATACGTTTCAACTCAGCGGTCCCGACCGCTTGCAATTAAAAATTAGCTGAGTTATACGTTTTGAGTTGTACATTGCCCTCAGTTATACGTTACGTTTTTGCATCCCCGGCCAAAATTTTGTCTCATTTATGCATTTTGTAACCGGAAACACTGACGAAGCGGCGGATGAGTATGATTTGAAAGATCTCACTCTAATTTTGGAGCTGCCCTAAGGTCTTTTGACGTAATAAAGCGGTTCGTCAGTAGTCAAAGCAGTAACGGTAAGGCGGCTGCATTATTAACAGAAATGCAAAGTTTGCTGTTCAATGTCGGCACTGCCGAAAATAAACAATCGAATATTAGTGATTAATTCTACAAGATTCAGTAAACTACTGAAATGTCTTTTGATAAATGATTTACCTGCCAAGGCAATTCCAATAATTTCTTTTAAGTACACTATGTGTATTAAAAATGTTTTTTAATAAAGCTTTTATGATAAAATAACTTCATGTATACTTTTCTTATGTACTTTTTTTCTACTCTGTTCCATTTCCGAAACTTTATGTCATGGGTGCAGTAATATTTAGGAAACTTTCGTTTTCGATATAAAAGGTAACTGGAACTCCTCAGCGGAACAAAGTTTTCAGGATATATTTAAAAAATGGTTCCAGTAGACCATAAATTGAGTTGTACGTTTTACTGAATTATACGTTTTCTTTTCCGGTCCCGAGCAAAATGTATAACTGGAGTTCCACTGTATTTCCATTATCTTTGAAGGATTGCTATTAAAACGTTTCACAAAGGTGTTAAAAGTAAAATTGTTTACCACGTAAACTTGACATATGTTTTTATATAATTCGCCGATTTCCACGATTTTATTTGGCCTGCCTTTTTTCATTGGTTGCAGTTTCCTTTTCGTGATTATTTGTCACAAAATTTCACTTTTTAAAAACTTAGTTTTGTCAAGGCCTCTATAACATAGAAATACTGTATTGTCTCCTATGGAATATGATAAAGAGTTAGTTAATTATTTACGTTTCTAATTATCGGGGATGAAATATTTTGCTTAATTAATGCATTTATTCTTCTTTTAATGATACGTGAACGAAGTCACGGGTAACAGCTAGTAATAAATAAATGTAATGATTCTTCCCATTCAAGAAACAACTTTTGTATCAAAATATCACATATACATATTTTTATACACAACAGTATATGAAATATTTCGTTTGAAAATGAAAAACTAAGTTCAGTTCATCTAGGAACTTTTTTATGCAAACATGTTTATAAATAAAATGTATATCAATATTCAGTTATAATGTATTAAATAACAATTGTAAAACATATACATTTGCAGTAAATTTTAACTTGTTTATCTGTCATATGGCAGTTCTATTGCAATTATAATAATCAGTTTACAAAATTAAAAATAGAAATAAAATTTTTTTAAATGTTTGATAGCCTCAGATCTTATTAAAAAAAAAAAAAAAAAAAACATGAAACAACAAGTTAATGTTTATTAAGAAAATGTTACATTGAAATGAAACCTGTGCTTGTAATGACATTAATAATTTAATATATGCATAAAAACATTCAGTATATACACGTTTTACTATGGGGGGAACATCAATAAGAAGTAGAAAAATATAATTAATTTTTTCCTTTAGTTAAAGTTAAAGTATCAAATGCAAAATAACAAGGAAATAATAAAGAAATTAACAGAAGTGCATAAAATGCATACTATGAAATTTTGTTATTCAAGATACATAAAGGTTGTAAAATATTTAATAGTCATCAAATGCTTCAGAATCATAAGCAAGTTGTTAGACTTTAGAATTTAACATTTTATAAACCATTAAAAATTTTGTAGCAGTTTGTAATCCAAGCATATTTCTAAGTTTGTTTTGAATCATGCTGAATTGGAAAAAGTATGTTCAATGCTTGCTGATGAGGCTATGAAATGTAAAAGATGGCATGCAAAATTTGAAATATTTTCTAAGTCACTATATCTTTTCAGTGATTCCCACTATTCTGCTTTTGATAGATTATTTATGATTGCATCAGAAAAATATGTATCAGGAAATGGAGCTGCCTTAATGGAAAATTTAACAATCAATGGCAAAATTTTTTTATCAATGTCATGTGCTCATTTCCTTGCTATTTCTTCTTAGTCATTAGTAAGTCCCTCACTCATGTATTTTGGATGCAGCATGTATGATAAAATGTGAGCTGGCATGAATCAAATCTTTTCTGTAAACATTTATAAGTTCTTCCAGATTTCAAAAGTATTAAGAATTCATTGGTTACATCTGCTATAGTAATCTCTCTGTAGTACATCCAGTGAAATACTGATGGGTTTCAACAGACTGATTAGATGTTTCACTTCTTTATATAAAGCGATATTGTTAATTACATTCCTTATGTTTGTATTTACTTCTTCTTTATGTTCATCAATAATTTTCAAGAAAACATCTTTGTTTTACACCTATGTTTCTAAGCATTTAATGTGATTGTTCCATCGAGTTTCGTTAGGAAGTTGAGGCATTTCACCACCATAAGAATTTAGAAACTCTTTAGCTACAATATCACTGGAATTCTTAGACAGAACTATAGGCTGAAGTAAAAGACAATCAACTCCACCACTGATAAAATTCATTATAAATAGGAGAGCCTAAGTTTAAGTTCAGCTTCTTTAGTTTTGGTTTAGGTTTTTAGTGTTCAAGTTTTCAGTTTTGGTTTAGGTTCTGATTCAACTTAATCAAAACTGTTTGACATATGCAGCATAAGATTATTTTTACAGTAAAATATTGTCTAAAATTAATTGTACCAAAATGTAATTAACATTTTCTTTGTAGATTTATTTGATTATGATTAATATGCAGTCATTCTATTTTAATTAAATGATAATTAAAAAAAATGTACTTTATTATTAACAAATAATGTAGGAATATAATTCTATTACATCATAGCAATAATTTTATATGTCATGGATTTTGTCCAATTTCTTCCGGTGTCGTAGACTTTTTACAAAAAAGTAAACAAACTAGCAATACAGGAAAAAAGGGAAACATCCCATATATTTTAATCACTAAATTTTTTCAGAAAAAAAATGGAAATAGCCATTTTACTGGATATCGTCCTTCTTTCAATTTATGTTTAAAAAATCAGCTTAGAGTTTTGGCAGAAAAATTTTCTTGATTAAAAAGCTGCTAATAATTTTGCAGCAAGCAATACATGCTGTGTTACACCAGTATTCGAGAACCCCCAATTACAAAAGAGTAACAATAAAAAAAAAGCCTAAAAAAAGAGTTGTTACATTTAACAAACTTTTGCATATAACAGACTATTTATTATTGGCATTGTGAAAAACTGGTTTCAGAATCATGTTTAGAATTAATTTGTTTGTATTAAACATAATATTATTCCATTACATTTCTTTGTCATCTGCAAAATTTAAGCTCAACTGTTTTTAACTCTATTGTGAATGATAGTACGTCAGCCATGTTATATTAGTATTAAGATTTTTTTTCACCTATTAAAATGAACTTTTCTGAAGTCTATACTTTCCTAATTATTTTCTCTTGTTCCTGTCAATACAAAAATCTTGTTTTATGTAGATTGTATTAGACTGGAAGGTGACCACAGAAAAATCTACATTTGGGAGAATTATCAAAAGTCATACATCATTCGAAAGACAACGCTGTCTATGAAAAAATTAAACAGGTGGTCTGCCTGAATACAATCTGTCTTAAGAAAAGAGTACATGAAACAGATTCAAAATTCTACTTACATTACATCTCCCATGGAGTAGAAATCTTCCTTAATTGTGGTGCTGATTGGTGACAAATAGTATTGGCAAGAGCTTCAATTGTGGAAGATTAATGTCAGAAATTTTTTTAAAAACCTATCAAAGTGCATGTTTTTGAAATTGAGTCCTAGTTAAATGGTTTTATATAAGGCTTATGCCATGAAAATCGTCCTAACCATTTTAGATTTAAAAATTTTACATCAGCACTTTTAATGCTAGGATTGTTTTAACTTATCAAAACAATTTTTTCCAAATTAGCTAGACCATTTTTTTGTGCTTGATTTAGTATAGAAGGCAAATTTTTTGAAAATCATTACACCGCCTTCTATATTGTCCATAATCGTGTTGCTAATTAATAGCCAATATTATTGGTGAGGATTCTGATTACTGAAGATCAATTGTGAAAATGAAACCTATGAAAATGTATTTTTTTCGAAATTGAGACCTAGTTGATCTTCTTCTTGTTTTCGAATAAGGCTTTTTTCATGAAAATCATCAGTATATTTTCAATTTATACCATCATATTTAGTACTGAGTTTGTTTTAACCATAAAACAAATTTTCCCAAGTTAGCAACCTAACTAGATAGTTTCCTCGTGCTCAAATTAATATAGGATTCAAGTTTTGTGAAAATCGTTCGAGCAATTTAAAAAAAAAAAATTATATATATAGCAGCATTTTTAGTTTTGTTTTAATCTGTCAATATGAACTTTTCCGAATTCAGGACATAGCTAGACCATTTTGTCATTCGTGAATTAGTATAGAAAACACATTTCATGTAAATTGTTTGAGCATTTTTTGATTTATAGCAAGCAACATTTTCGGCGATGAGTTTGTTTTAAGTTGTCAAAACTAATTTTCTTGAATTTGGGACCTAGCTAAATCATTTTCTCATGCTTGATTTAGTATAGGAGGCAAGTTTTGTGAAAATCGTTCCAGCCGCTTTCGATATCATCCATAACTTGAAAAAAAAAATGGCTTGCTCATTTAAAATATTTGATTTAGATGAATTTGTCAAAAAATTTCAATATTGCTACTATAAATTTGCAGATTCTAGTTTTTAGTTAAGTATATTGCATTTCTTACACTGTTCATGTGTGTTAGCAACTTTATTTTTCTATAGCATTACAAACTCTTTGAAGTTATCATGAGCAGACTATATTGTAATTAGTATTATCAGCAACATCATTTGTGAGGCGTATGTGACCTGGGGCAGAGATATTGCATAAGTGTTGCATTAAGTATTAAAGTATTCATAAAGTATTGAAGTGTGTTCTAATAATTTTAAATTTTATATATTAACACTTTTCTTTTTCAGTTTTAATTTGTTGAAAGATACAGTATTAATGAGAGATATTATCAGAATGTCAATCGTGTCTTCTAGTACTATTTTTTCATCTGAATATGTCAGGTAATTTTAAAGTTTTTTAAAAAAAAATTGTATTTCTTTTGTAAAATATTTGTTTTTTATGATTATTAGCATGATTAAGTAATTTATGTTTTACAAATTAACTTCTTTATCATATGAGATGTATAACAGAAAAAATCCTGTAATGGATTTAATCATTTTATGGTGTTTTAAAAGAAAGAAATATTATCTTGTACTCATAAAAAATCATTGACGATAGGAGGTTCATGAAATTAAATTTTTTTATATAATCTGTTGACTTACTTCCTTTTCACTTTAACCTTTTCTAACATAACTAGCATGCTACGCTGGTCAATTTCTCATAACGAACCTTTAATCAAACAAAATATTGTTATTTCATACTGCACTTTTATATTTTAAGAGAATAATAAGCAGGGATCATTCTAGAACATAAAAAAGGGCAGGGCGCACATTAACATAAAAAGGGCATTTTTGTAATAAGTTCATATACCAATATACTGGTGGGGAGGGAAGTCTGTCAATAGCTTAAAGTAATAGCTCTTAAAGTAGTACCTCTTTAATTAAAAAAAAAATCCAATAACATTTCTAATTTCCATAACTTCACTGTTTGAAAAGTATTAAAAATAGCAAAATGAAACTTATGTTCTTGATTTTTATTGCAAAATTGTTTATTGCATTCATAAGTCATTTTCCCCTTGCCCTACGATAGTCAAAAACTTCTCTCTTTAAAACTTTTATTCACCAGATAACTTTTTTCTGGTTTTAGCAAAACTGGTTTCGAAAAAGCTATAAAATAAAAGTTCTAAAGCTACTTCTGAAAATTTTTATAGAACTTATGTAAGTTACCATGTGGTCAAAGACCAGAATGCCTGATCTAATAGAGAAGGTGAAATTAATCAATGACCCTTAGTTATCCTTTGTCTTGTTCAATGGAAAAAATGATAAATGGAGAGATGAATCACTCAAAGTCAAAGATTAGACATACCAAGACATTTCACAGAGAAATAAAGAGGGAAAGAGGAGTACTCTTGATGTACCATACTAGCATTCTAAAAATAAAAGATAGGTAAAGAATTTTTGAAAGTCCAATGCAAACAAGGTAGTATTCTACCCAGGGGTAAAAGAAGGGTAGAATTCTACCTGGAAAAAGGGCAAGGAGGGTAGAATTATACCTGGAAAAAGGGCAAGGAGGGTGGGATTTTATCTAAAAAGGGCATGAGGGTAGGCCGCCCCTCTGAAACTCTCTAGAATGATCCCTGTAATAAGGGTACTATAATTTGTGACTCATGCTATAGCCAATATACACATCAGGACACGTCGCCTTTATAATTATCTTTTTACACGTGAAGTTATGGTACTCCATTGTGAAATTTGGTAATTTTTGAAATTCAATATTTGAAAAACAGCATAATCATTAGATTTGAAAATTATATCAAGAAGAATACAATTTTTTACCTTTCAAACGCAGTTTGTCTAACAATTTTCTGACAAATACTTTTTGAGCTATTATTTTTTTCAGTAACTCCAAATGTTTCATTTTCTGAGATTAATCTGTGGCAACGATTAGCGAAAAACCCTGTTGTCAGCAACGCATACCTTTTTATTAAAGAGGATGTTGGAGCAGGGATTGTCACCATCAATTTGCTACCATCATTTTTGAAATCGGTTCTGTAGTTCCAGAAATTCCATAGAAATTGTAATTTAGAATGTTTTTAGAAAGCTTTTCCCTCATCTCACCCTTTTAAATTTCGAATGTTTTTAGAATTTGTTCTTAGAGAGCATTTACATCTTATACCATACTCACTACTTAAGATACTTACGGTAGATACTTACAGTAACTACCATACCAAATTTGATGTTTCTGTCTCCTTCAGTATACAAAAAATCGAAATTTTAGAATGTTTTTCGCTCTTGCACTCCCCTGGAGGTAGTGGCACCAACATAAAATATGGCCTATGTTGGAGCACAGACTGTCAGCATCAATTTACCAGCATCACTTTTGAAAACAGTTCTGTAGTTCCCGAGATTCCATAGAAATTGTAATTTAGAATGTTTTTAGAACGCTTTTACCTCATCTCACCCTTTTAAATTTCAAATGTTTTTAGAATTTGTTCTTAGAGAGCATTTACATCTTATAAGTAACTACCATACCAAATTTGATGTTTCTGTCTCCTTCAGTATAAAAAAAATTGAAATTTTAGAATGTTTTTTGCTCCTGCACCCCCTTGGGAGTAGTGGCGCCGACATAAAATATAGCCTATGTTGGAGCAGGGACTGTCACCATCACTTTTGAAATCGGTTCTGTAGTTCCAGAGATTCCATAGAAATTGTAATTTAAAATGTTTTTAGAACGCTTTTCGCTCATCTCACCCTTTTAAATTTTGAATGTTTTTAGAATTTGTTCTTAGAGAGCATTTACATCTTATAAGTATCTACCATATCAAGTTTGATGTTTCTATCTCATTCAGTATACAAAAAATTGAAATTTTAGAACGTTTTTCGCTCTTGCACCCCCCTGGGGGGTAGTGGCACCGACATAAAATATAGCCTATATTGGAGCAGGGATTGTCACCATCAATTTGTCGCCATCATTTTTGAAATAGCTTCAGTAGTTCCAGACATTACCCCCTACAAACAAACAAAAAAACAATCTTTAAACCTTTATAATATTAGTATAGATTTAAAATATTTGGTTTGTATTTTGCTAATATTGTGCTTGATTTTTACGATGCTGCTTTACATAGCTGTATTGAATATTGTACACTAATCTTTACGTTGTTAAGGTAGTTAGTGAGCATTTTATAATAAAAGGATCATTATCTAAAACTCGCATTTAAATGTCACATACCCCTTGAAGAACTGCATGCATTAAGCATACCTCTCCCCCCTTTATATATATATAAGGGAACTCAGAGCAGAACGGGGTACCAAGTGGAAAATATGTTTTAAAAATGCAAAAGGGGAGCTGCAAAATTTTCTATGAACACACAAAAATGTAATAATATTGTAAGAAAACAAAAGAACAAAGTATATTTTTTCAGTAACATAACATTATGTCATTTGTCCCGTTCTGCTCCGGGAATGGGGCAGAACGGGATGATAAGGACAAGTAATTATAAAAACATATGAAACTAGTGAAAATGCAAACAAAAAATAAGTTTGCTCTATATTTATTTAATTTTAAGTGATTATAAAACTTTTACAGTTTTCATTGATTGTGTCTTTTTCTTAAGCCTATTGACAAAATTCACACACTAAGACAGTCTCATCATCTTCGCTATCTATTGAAGCCCAGGAATTGTGTACCCATTTTTTGCATATGGAACAAGCGACCTAACTTTCAACTGACTTTAAGCAAAATTCACCAGAAAGGGCCTCTGAATCAGAATTGTTAATTTTGGATTCTCTCTTCAGCTCCTTTTTTCCATTCATCTTCAGGCACTTTGTTTTGTCCATTCTAAATTTTATTATCTTTCTTAAATAGTTTTAACCTTGCTCTTTCTTTTTTGGCGAAGTTGTTTTCCACTTTTTCCTTAATAGTGGCCTCTAACTCTTTTTTGTATGGGGAATCTGTAAAGACAGCAGTCTTCCCTCTCTTCGCAGTCTTCCCTCTCTTCTGATCAGTCTTTTTCGCACTTTCTTTAACTTTTGGAATAGGCATTAGAATTTCAGGTGAAACATGAAATGAAGAAGCCCTGTTGTCAATTGTCATCCAAGAACATCCAGAAGTGGCACAATTGGTTTCATTAAATCGGACCTTCTTAGCCGGCATGTCATCATCCGAGTTGGCGAAACTTCCCCAGCTTTATCATCGAACCTGATAGGCATGTCTTTTTTTACTGGTGTTCCAGGAGAAGGCAATTCCAATTGTCCGGCTACAGATATGATCACCTCTTCACTGGAAGGCCTACCAAGTCCGATGTCAGTTCTGTCTGCTGGGAGAAAATCTGCGTCAGTGAATATGGATTGGTCAATTGGCCATATTTCTGTAGCTTGGAAAGTACTAATAGCAGTTTTCCTTGTTGCGCTTTAGACAAAAACTGATCCAGAAAGTGTTGAAATTTGAAAGCGAGTTACGACTTTTCCTGGTTTGCTTTGTAGCCAGTTTCGAAGCTCATCACTGTAATGAAGACAAATGCTTCATAAAAGAAACATCAAGTGACTGAAGTCTGTGAGAACTGAGAACAATGTGGTGGTAGACATAGCAACGAAATGTCACTCTCCCTCGCGTAGTCGATAGCCTGAAGGTTCTTGGTATGTGTTGAGTGGCCATCTAATATAAGAAGAGCCAGAAAGTCTTTTGATGCCTTAGAAAATTGCACAAATTTTCCAAACCATACAAAAAATAACTCAGCATCCAGTGCTGTGCACCTCAGGCCCAAATTCCTGGTGACAATCCTATCTCAAATTCTTTCTGCTTCTTTCGAAGAAAAATGAACATCAGGGGCATATAAGCTCTGCTTGCCGACATACAAATAAGACAGGTTACAGTTTCGGCCCTTTCTGAGGATGTTATCGATCCGACTTGTCATTTCCCTTTGCAATCTATAATATTTGATTGTTTTTAGGGTTCACTGAAAGAAATGTTTCATCGCAATTAAATATTTGAGAAGCCGTTAGTTTGTGCTTGTCGATTAAGTTAGTTAGCAACGTAAAAAAACATAACCACAGCTACTTTATTAAAGCCCATGACTCTTGCACCAGATAGGGAGTTGCTTTGAGTTTGTGAACAGATAAAGTAGGATGTCTCTTAATGAATCCATTGACCCAATCTTGGCCTGCAATTTCACTTTGAAATATATGACCAATGCCATTTCTTTCAGCCAACTGATAAGCTAAGTTAGGCAAGGCTTTCATTGTTAGACCGAATAATCTAGCCTCCATAGTTTTAAAATAATTAACGAGTTCAAGTTCCTGCTGTTCCGTAAATATATTTGTAAAATTTTCCAGCCATTTTATCAATTTTGTAGTCAGGGTTTTCCTTTCTTTTTTTAACATACCTTGAAGAGTAGAATATGGAACATCAAATTGGTTCGAAGCCTTCAAATACCCAGATTGGCCAGAAAGAATCATCTTGACAACGTTGTTCATTGCCTCAGCAATCCATGATTGCCTATTTGTTTTTTTCCTTATAGTCTCAAACCATCTGATATCGAAAGAAAAAAATTTAGAGGTGTACTAAAAATGATCTCTTAGTTTAAAACATTTCAGAGCAGAATGGGGTACTTCCCTATTCCGCCCCAGGGACACTATGTAGGTTACAGAGTTAAGGTCACTAGAGAAAAACACATACACAAATTCTTAACTACACGAAACTAAGACAATTAAACGTACTTCAAGCATGAACTAACTATAGTTGTAATGTAAACAAGTATGTATGCCTTACCTTGGTTACAAAATCATCAGAAATTACAATACAGCAGCAAAGAATCACACAACGAAAAATTCATGCACCAACGCTCGAGAAAGCTAGACTAACATGGCTGCCAAAGATGAACGTCAACAGGTTTTCTTACTTCTGTTTATTGCTGCTCGCTAACAGCACCTCCTTGACACCGAAAAACCTCAAACTTCATTCCGCCCTTGTGCCCCAGGTTTCCCCCCCCTCTCTCTCTCTCTCACGAGTTTACGTAATCTATTTTTATTTATTTAACTGCTCTTTCTCTCGCATTTGGGGGGCCAATAGAATGATCTTCTATTGGCATGCGGGGTGAGTGTACTTCCCGACAATCGTCCGTAGTCGGGTACATGGACGAGGTATTCGGCCACAGTTAATGGCTGAAAATCGTAAATTTGCAGCAAATGTGACTCGCGGTTATGCATCTTTGGTGTTAAATCCCACGGTTTGGTGACAGTTATTATTATTTTTTTAATATACAAAGTGATCAACGGGAAAATAGACAAATACCGATTAGAGTCCTGCATGAATCGGGATGTACCCGACCCGAAAACTCTGCTTAACCCTCAACTACACGTGCTAAAAATAATCACGTAGCTACACGCGTGGCATACTGAATACACCAGGTGAATTTTTATGGTTTTCACATCGTTTTCTTAATTCATTTCATTCAAACATAATAATATTTTATCAGAACAATTCCAGGTTAGATACATGTGTCAAGATCATTGCGCTTCTCGTTTGAAAACTGTTGGCCAATCCCCAGCATCTGGCGTACGCAGTGCGCCGCGCGTGTATTTGAGGGTTAAAATCTACCCGAAACCCAACCCGAACACACAAAAAATAATTATGTCAACCCCTAACCAGACATATTCAAACCCGAACCCGCAGTGATGTAAAATTAATCCATATTTTAGTACAATTATAGAAAAGTAGTCTACAGTTATATCTCTAAAATCAGTTTTATCTTTTTAATATAAAAAATGAACACACATGCAATATACACGCTTTAATATTATTATATAACTTTTTTCATTTGAAAAATATGAAGGACTACCTTTGAAAAATCGGGTCGTCCCGAACCCGACCTGCAATGAAGATAATTAGTGTATAACCGACCCGACCCCCTATATAAATAAAAGAAAGTCTCCCCCCCTCTCCTTATATTTAAGAGTCATGAATTTAAAAAAAAGAATGAATACAAATAGATATACTTACATTAATGAAAGCTTATTGTAATTTATATTATGAAGCAAAAATATGTCCGTGAGTAATGCTGATGTCATATTGACATTGGCAGTACCTGACCAATTAATTTCGTTTTTACCAGCTGTTAACTCCTGGCATGTGGCTAATATGAATATCGCTTTTAATAAATTTCAAAAACTTTATTTGGATACATTATTGATATATTTCATATAAAAATGCTCTTTGGTGTTGATAGCGGACAGTAATATATATATATATATATATATATATATATATTAAATGTAAAAAATATTTTAGAGTTTTATACATATATGGTTTTCACCTATGTTTTGTAACCCAGAAAGCATGGGAAGTATAGATGAAGATTCCCAAAATTTGGAAGGAGCCAGCGGCTCCTAAACTGAAAAAATCCAGTGACCAAAATTGTGAAACAAACGCATAAAAACAATCGTGTTTATATGGAGTAAAAAACTACGCAAAAAACTCAGGAATTCAAAGTATAAAGTAATTTATTTAATATACACATATATACAACAAAATTTGAATATTAAGTGAAATATAAGTCTTAAATCATGTACAGTCAGAAGATAAAGTTGGGCAAGATACAGTTTTAAAAAAAAAATGTATCAGCTAAGCAATCATGATAGCGGGGGAATATTAGAAAAACATCATTTCTTATTTTGATTTTGTCCTACAAAAGTATATATAAAAGAAAATCTCAATGCGTGACAGTATTTTGCACAATAAAAATCAAGAACACACTTCAAAAAAATTTTTTTTCTATGTATATTTTTTATAAAATCACAGACTATGTAACATTATCCGACTGAAACTGTTATGAATAACATAGCTATTTGAATATCTTTAATAGTTTTCTGTGTTAAACAGATAATTCTGAAATGTTATTAAAAGATAATAATAAGGTTTGTTATGTGTTTTGGTCTTAATCTTTAAAAAAAAAATCAAAATTTCACGATAGTGACTGGAAATACCAGAAATTGATCACTTTTAAACAGGGTTGTTTAGGTTTAAACCACGCTGGTTTAAACCATGGTTTAAACCTTGGTTTAAACCAAATGGTTTTTTTAAAAAAACCAAATGGTTTTTTAAAAAAAAACTAGACTTGGTTTTAAAAAAAAAACAGACTTGGTTTTTTTGAAATACCAAAACTTAAAAAAAACAAAAAAAACATTTATTTTTCATCACATACTGGAAATTATTTAGCAAATTTGGTCTTGAGTTCAGTGAAGACGGCAGAAGAAAAGTTCAAATGTAAAATATCAAGTTTTGTCACAGACAATACTGCAAATATGGTTTCTGCATGAAGAGCTTGGTTTTTCGGGACTTACATATGGGTGCAGTGCCCACATTTTAAATCTGTTAGCCAAAGATTTGGTTAAAAGTGATGTAACAAAACATGTTACAAGTATTTTAAAATATTTTCGCAACCATCATCTCCCGAAAGCATGGTATCATGCAGAAGGTGGAAGTGCATTGGTACTTCCTCTAGAGGTACGATGGAATACTTAGTGTAATTCACTTGAATCTTATGTTAAAAATTGGTCAATTTTTACAAAAGTTTGTGAGGATCACAGATCTGAGATTGATAGTGACATCTCCAGTAAAATCTTAAACATCGGTTTAAAAAGAAATGTCGAAGACATGATTGCGATTTTGAAACCAATTGCTGAAACTATTGATTTTGTACAGAGGAATAGCTGTTCTCTCGCTGAATGTGTATTAGCATGGAAAAAGCTAGAATTGAAGCTAAAAGAAGCATCAACATCAAACAATAAAAAGGCAATATCATCAGCGTATAAATACAGATATGAACAATCATTAGTAGATGCACATTTTGTTGCATTTATTTTAAGCCCATTGGTATTAATTTCTAACCTAGGAATTGATGTCACAAAAGAAGAGAAAAACAAGGGTCTTGAATTTATCAAACAAAAATGTGGCTCTGATTTCTTAGCACTTACATTAAAATTTTTGGAGAAGTTGGAACCGTTTCATAATCATGATCAAAATGTTTTTTTTTTTACCCCAAAGTTGTTGATACAATGTCTGACTTTGAATGATGGAATAGTTTTTATAATGTTTCAGGTAAATCTTTGATTACGGAGAATGATTTGGAATTTCTGAACATGCTAACTACAGCCAAAGCATCGACTGCCTGTGTTGAAAGGATTTTTTTCGACATTTGGTGTAGTTCATTCAAAATTGCGAAACATATTAGACATAGAGAAGGTATCAAAATTAGTGTTCGTAATGAAACAAATGAACAATGATTGAGGGTAAAATTTATTATTCATTCCTATTATTAAATACTGCTGTAAGATATCTATTCAAGAAATGTCAAGTTTTTTCTTCTTTCTTCAATAAAATGTTTAGCTATATTTCATTAGTTTGTGATTCTTTACCTTCAGTTTGCAAATATTTATCCAATAGTTGTTATTTGTGTCAGTTAAAATTTCTTAGTTTAATTTTCTTTAAAAGAAAATGTAGATTAAAGACTAGTGTGTTAGTAGTAGTGATTGATTTATATATATACATATATAAGTGATACACTTTTTATTGTTTATTGTATATTAAAATATTATAATAATAAAAAAAATATTATAATGGTTAAATTAAAATAGTAAAAATTGTATTATATAATTTAAACAAAATAACTTAAAATAATTTTTGTTTAATGCTTGACTTCAAATATTTGAAAATATTAATATTCTTCGTTTTTCTAAAATATAAAATCATTTAAACCAAAAAAACCTGGTTTAAACCAAAAAAACCAGGTTTAAACCAAAAAAACCCGGTTTTGGGGTTTTTTTGAAAAAAAACCTGTTTTTTTTACAACCCTGCTTTTAAATTACATAGCGACTTAAACACCGACAGTTAATGGCCACTGCAAAAAATTTAGTCGTCACATGGCGACCATGAATCTGCACCTATAATGGGAAGGATTTCCTAGTTTTTTCAATCTTATAAGATCGCTGCTACTTTGCGGAAAAGGGGCCATGTGTGACCAGATCACAAAAGATAAATATGTTTTTTTGAAATTTCGTGCATCTTTTAAAAAAATGCAAAACATTTTACCTTTTCACTTTTTTATTTTTACTATCTTAAGTAATTACTTTTTCTCTTTTATTTTTGCCTATCCTCTTTTACTTTTTCACTCTTTCCTCGCAACTCTATTTCATAATGGGTCATTATATATATATATATATATATATATAATATGAAAAGATATCATAATATAAAAACATATGATGTTTTTATATTATGATATCTTTTCTAGAATTTCAACAATTCATCTTGATCTATTTTCTTATGCATTTTGGTATCGTATATATATATTTAAATATATAAATAATGGTGCTAATTGATTTTAACAATCTTTTAAATATTATACACTTTGATCTCTGCTGCAATTTTAGAGTATGCTGCTGCAATTGCGCATTATGTTTGTGTATTTTTTGTTTGATTTTTACTATGTAGATATCTGATACCTCGTTATCAGATTTTCCAATAATTGTTGCATTATTATCATCACAAAGATTCAATATATGAATTTCACTAATCCCATTGTTTTTGTTTAATTGTTACATTTATTTTCTAATGCTCTTGTCTATATTCAGAGTGTTGGGGAACACTATTGTTGTCAATTAATTATTACATACTAATTCATAATTTCATAGTTTTTGTTGGTGTCTCGGTAATGTTACATTAATGGTTTATATATATATATATATATATATATATATATATATATATATATATATATATATATATATATATATATATATATTAAAGTAATTCATTCATTGTGGCTTTCCTGATTACAAAGATTACAAAATACAGTAAGTTTAATGATACAAAAAGTTTAAAAGTCTACTCATAAATGAATGTGTTGCAAGTGGACAATTTTGAAGTATAACTGATAAATAAATAATGTAGTGTTTGTCAACCTGTGTACTGGAAAGCTGAGTACATAACAATAAAAAAAATGTACGAAATGCTCTCATTATGGAAAAGTATTCTTCCTATTATTATTAGTTTGTCCTAGTTTGGTAGAGGATGCAGCAATTAAATTGATTCAAGGAAATGTGTTGCAATGCATAGTGTACATTAAAAGGTGACCAAGCTGGTCACCATAAAATGATATTTAAACTAAAATTAAAATAATTCTTTTTCAAAAAAGTGGTTTTTAAGACTTTAGCACATACTAGTGTTGATTAGGTTTTGGTGTGTATGACCCAAGAGGTGGCACTGCTATGCAGTATTTCTCACAAATCATTTTTTGCTCTTCTGAATAAAGGAACAATTTGAGTTAAAAATCCAGGCTCCTTGAAGGAAAGATTTCAAGTTGAGCACCGAATATTGAATACTTTCTATCTTCTTGTACTAGGATATTTAACCGTGTTTAAAGAAAGCTATGTACATTGTTTGACATATTTATAAAGAAAAACAATTAACATATTATCTGAGATAATTAAAAAAAAAATGTTTGCATATATAGGAAAACTTGGTGCTTCATTTTTAGACACATTGTCTCCCTTTTTTAATGTAAATGGTCTCCCGAAGTCCCTTTTAGGGATGCAACGGATATCCGGTAAATATCCGATATCCGGCATATCTGGCTGATTTTTCAATATCCGAAATATCATCGGATATCCGAATCACAATCACCGGATATCCGACTTCTCTGCCGGATATCCGGTTCTCTATTACATAAGTTCTATTAATAATATGCATAGGACATGATGGCAAATTGTATTCAAACATCCTTGATAAAAGTGACGTTTGTTTATAATGCAAAATATGAAATATAATAGTAAGTTCCTTATCCCCGAGTAAAAGGTTCTAACTTCTAACTCTCAAAAGTTTAAAGTCAGCTTTCCTAATATAGACATTTGAACTCCTTATAATAAATTTAAGAATTTACGTTTACATCTTTCAGAAAATTGTTCCTTTACTGTCAGATTGTAAAATAAAATATGAAGTTGTTTATTAAAGTATGACTTTATTAATTTTCTTTCTTACTTTTAAGTTAAACAATTAAAGAGACCTATTTTTATTTTTTGTTTTTTAACTTGTATGTTAAAAAAACTTTATACTTATTATCTACTAATAAAAGAAAGTTTTGCTCTGTGTGTATGTGACGGCTACCAAAATCTATCGCACATAGGAGTCTGAAAATTTGGGTGAGGATAGTCTACGGCAGGTCCTGATACACCTGAGGATCAGACTTAATTTTTTGTGACCTGAGTCCCTTTAAGTTTTTGTGCCTTTAATTGTTAATAACTTGCCCCCTTTTTATCTGATCTTTTTTGTTTTTGGGGTCCTTTCTCCATTTAGTTATTCCCCCATTTCTACATTCTAGTTAAGACCCTGGCCTGCTGGAGCCCGGTATGCCCCCCCCCCCCCTGAAGTTTTTGTTCCCTAGTTTTCTTCGCGCCTTAAATTATTTAGAATTAAATGGGGTGAAATAAGACGTAGAAAACCATTCTGAATTAAACATGTTTTCATCTTGAATATGAGGGTTGGCTTATACGCGAGTATATGCAGTAACTTTAAAGGTGAGTCTTGGACACTTCTCTCAAGGCCACTACCCTCATAATTTTATTGGTTCTTAGGGCCCAATTTTTGAAGCATTTCTTTAAAATTTTATTCTAATGATATACCTTATGCTTAATTTCGACTAATTGAAGATCTAAAGTGCTAAATACTAGGAAATTTTTTAAATGTTTTCTTCTTGCGGCCCTGCTCAAAAGTTGGCTCCTTTTGGGTCCTCTACAATAGCTTCTTAAAAATCATCCGATTCACTAGCTGTTTAGGCGTGTTCGTAATTATATAAATACGTAACACCTATAGTCATCTGCTGGTCTGTCCGCATATAACAATGCAAAAACTACCCAACCGAATGGTTTGAAATTTAATATATATATATATAATCAATGCAGAATTTTGTCAAGTCATTTTAAGTTTTATGAAAATTGGATCAAAACTTAAAAAGATATTAATAAAAATATTTAGTAAGTAATTTGAATCTTTTAAAAATCGGTACTTCTTTGTTATAGCAGCTTCCGAGGATTACTCGTCAAGTGACTGAGATGTATCACCAAGTTATCTGACATGTATGACGTTTATAGTCATATATAACCAAGTTATAGTCACATTCTTCAGTCTATTAAATCCTATCATACGTAATTAATTCAATGATATCCCACGATAGGTAATGTTTCTTGGTTGCCATGGTGATTACATCATATTTAAGATGGAGTCATATTATTTCCTTTTTACTGAATTTAAAAACCGAATTTTCATACTAAAATTGTTTAATTATAGCAATTATATAATCTACCAACAGTTTTTTGGATAGATGTTTCCGGAGAAATAGATATTAAATGGAGAAAGAGTGTAAATGTGTAAATAGGGATTTTAAGTTCTGAAATTTTCAAAGCTAGGCTTAAGTTTCCCATTGGAATTTTCAGCAAATATCAACAAAAGATAAAATGTTGCCAACTTAAAATGCACATTTTATTACGGAAATTAATCCTCTCATAATAATACACGGTATAATTTATTTCACTGAAACTAGTTATAGTACGGACACACCTAATTTGTCATGTTTGACGTATGATTTCCAACTTGTTTTTTTTCTAACAACTTCTTAGGACTTCCAGCTACTACATGAACAACAAAAAAATTTCTCAGACAAGACCCAGGCACCGTTTAAATTTTTGTGCCGTAAATTGTTAATAAGTTGCCCCTTGCTTTTATCCGATATTCTTTATTTTTAGGGTCCATTTCTCCATTTAATTATTTGCCCATTTCTACATAACAGTTAAGACCCTAGCTCCCTGGAGCCCAGTACAAGGCCCCTTGAAGTTTTTATTTCTAAGTTGCTAATAACGTGCCCCTTTTTAATCCGATCTTCTTCATTTTGGGGGCCTTTTCTTTATTTAGTTATTCCCTCATTTCTACATTCCACTTAGGACCCTGCTTCCCGGTCTGGGGCGCTTGACTTTTTTGTGCCTTGAAAGACAAAAAAAATTTCTCGGACCTCAGCTACAACCAATTTTGAATATTAATCTCCTTCTTGGGGCCCTTTGTGCAGCTTCTTAAAAAAAAAAAAAAAAAATCATTCAAACTTCAGTTCTGTTAAGGTTATCATGGGCCCGGGCAACACCGGGTGGGTCAGCTAGTTTTTAATAAAGGAATTTTAATGCATAACCTGAAATTCTGTTTCATAACTGTATAAAACTACAAGGGAAAATATAACTTCATTATAAATATTTTAAATTAAAAGTAATTTTCTTTTTACTTATAAATCTCTAAAAGTAATTTAACTTAAAATAAAACTAAATGTGACTTGAAGTAAACCAGTATTAAATAATTAAAACAGAAAAAAAGCATCAACTGAACCTGTATTTGAAGAAAATAACTCTTCAACCATATTAGTAGATATTTTATGCTTAAATATATTAAAGTGTATTTTTTTGTGAAAATACTCTACAATTATAGGTATATTAATAAATGTGTTATGGTTAAAATTTGTTTACTTCTGACAGCATTGTACAAACAAATAAATAGAATATTTTAATATTTAAATTACATTTTTTAAGCAACATTATTAATATACATATATTTAAAGATATATAGTTTTTGTAAATTATATTTCAATATATTTAAAATGTTTTAATGATGTGTGAAACATGTTTGTAATTTATTATTCTGAGATGGCATTATATAAAGAAATAAGTAAGCATACACCATAACTAAAAACAGCATATCTAGTAACGCATATCCGATATCCGGAAGGCAAAGAGCTTCGGATATCTGAAATCCGGCAAAATCCATATCCGGTTCATCCCTAGTCCCTTTTTAAATAAAAATGATCCCCTTTTATGAAAACTAAAATGTGTTGGGTGTGTTGTATTTATGTTCATTACTCCTGATGTTCTCAAAAATACTTTAAATAAATATTTCTCACTATTGCAATCCTTCTGCTCTCTCACCAATTTAAATTTTAAAAATCATATCACAGGCTATTCGGCTAAATCACTGTTACATCCCTAATTAGAAGGAAGAGTTTGCCTATGTACAGTCTCAAGTTGCGACAATTTCTGCCATAGTTATGAAATTTGGAATAAAGATTATCCAAAAGGGAATTGTGAACAACTCTACAAAGATATTTTTACTTGGGGAGGATACCTTTTATTATTTTGACCTATACTACTTTGTATAAGAAAAATTAATTTTCTATATTAGAAAAACGTAGCTAGTTGTATATTTAATAGATAGACACAAGTAAAATTTACATAATCACTTGGATAAAATTAAGAATTTATTTGAAATATTATGGTGTGTTAAAATTGATCTTTGTATTTGATAGTTTTAATATCTTATAATTTGAAATAGTATATACTTTCAATGTTTGATTATTGATTTAATTTCATTCATTTCAGTGAACTCCGTGTTGCTACATGGAATTTGTTCAGTTTGTGGCTGGACGGATTTGGACGCAAAGTGGCAAAAGAAATTGCTTTAACGTCTGAACTTACAGAGGAAATTCTTAATGATATTAATATAGATGTTACTGAAGCCCCCAAGGTCAGAGGAAATAAAAAATTTCTAAATAATATTTATAGTTTTTAATTAAAATAATAAAAGTATAAGCACATAAAACATTTTTTGTTCTTCATTCCCCCTTCCCATAATCAGGGTTGGCAAAAAACTGGGTTAAAAAAAATATATATATATTATTTTGTTTTAAACCAGGATTTTTTTTTTTTTTTTAATCTTTTGTAATTACATGCATGCATATTGGTAAATGAAATTTAACAGTGACAAGAATAACTAATATACCAATAACAATAGTTTATCTGAAAACAATTTTAACTAAATGAAAAATTATTGCTAATTATGCAGAAATTCAAATCATTAAATTTTATTAAGAGCCACTATCTTTTACATTCAAAGCATTTATATCTATACAATAGTTTATCTGAAAACAATTTAAACTAAATGAAAAATTATTGCTAATTATGCAGAAATTCAAATCATTAAATTTTATTAAGAGCCACTATCTTTTACATTCAAAGCATTTATATCTATACAATAGTTTGCTATGCAATACATATAGTACAAGCACTTGTGCTGTCAGGTTCAACAGTAATGGTAATAAGTTGTTCATTTAAAATGATGATTTAAAGATTACTTTAAAAAAAAAGTTGAAACAACAATCGCTGTTTTTAGATACAATATACATATTTCAAATGCAGCCTGTAATTTAAGTTTGTCTAGCTAATGATTTTGAACAATTATAAAATAGTTTAATATATTCATAGAACGTCTGGTCTTTTGTCTTCTCTGTCCACTTCCTTCCCCAACACAAAAAGTTTAAAATCTTGAGAATCATAAATTCTTGTAACATAACAACTTTGAGGGAAGATTTAGATTAGGGAAGATTATTTATTGTTACAATAAAATGACAAATAAAGAAAAATATAATTTTTTTTTTTTTAAGATTTAAATTTTATGTTGGGACGGTATTTTAGAAGGGGGGGGGGGAGTAAATTTAGAATTTTTTTTTTTTTTTTTTTTTTTTTTTTTTAATGTGAAAATTTGCCAAAATAAGGAAGATTCCTATCCTTTTTTACTTCTAAATTAATGATGAAAACTGGTTTTTAAATATATATATTTTTAAAATCTCTATTATAAGCCCCCTTCTCAAATTTAATCCTTTTTGCTTTTGAAAAGGGGGCGGGGGGCCTGCAATTGAGATTTTACAGTAGGAGGATTTTTTTTTTTTTATTGACAACCTTTGCTAGGCTGGAGCTGAATTTCTGTTCAAGGATTGAATTTTATTTGAATAGATGATTGATATTTTTCATTTAAAAATGCTTTTTGGTGTTAGTGGACAGTTAAAAAATAAATATAAAATTTATTGGAGTTCGAATGTAGTAAATTTTGTCTTCTTTTCAATAAAGTTTATTCTGAAATTGTACAGCAATTTTTAAAAAATTTCGCAAATTAACAAAAAAAAAAATATATATATATATATTCATTTTTTTGACGAAAATACTTTGTTTTTTGTTAGACTATTTCTATTTGAAATCTATATTTTATATTCCTATATGGAGGAAACCTTTGTAAATAGTTAAAAAAAAAAAAAATCTTAATATTCTGAATTTTAATGAATTTATTAAGATAGTAATAGGATGCGAAATTTTTGATTGCAGAAAAGAAGATCCAGTGAAAGAGAGAAGAATGCATTTGTTCATTGCTATGGTGAACTTTTATCACCAAAAATTTATGACATCATTAGTTCCATTTATTATTATTAGTGGCAAAAGACAATAATAATAAAGACTCTGATTGTAAAAATTCAAGAATTTTGTTGTTGCATTTGGTAATGTGTCTTCATGAGCCCGGGTCAAAGTCGGAGTCTTTCTTTTTCCTACCAACTTTACAGTCTTTTCTTACCATTGACCAACAGCTAATTCCTAAACCATTGGTTTTAGAAAATATTTAATATGATTATTAAGATTTCACAAATTTTAAGTAGATACCTAAAAAGTTTTGAAAAAGTAAAATTTTGAAAACATGATAAAATGAGACTTTTATTGACGTACCAGTCTTGGTATAATTAGGTATTTCTGAAATGTATCTATCATATTTCAATAAATATAAACATTTAATTAAACATAGTTTTTGGTAATTGAAATTTTACCTTTAAATATTAAATATCTGTAAATTCCCTTGTCTGTATGTATTGATAAATTTAATCCCATTTTATTTATTTTATTAGTATTGCAGTATTCATATTTACTATGTGATTAAAGTTAATTTTAATTGGGGAGGGGGAGGCAATACATAAAATTATAAATTCTAGGAAAATTATAAAATATAGAAGGACTTGTTGACATGATATGATAGCATATATATAGGCACACACATACCTCCTCTCCCCCCCCCCCCCCCCCCCCCCACACACACACACACAAAAAAAAAAATAATAATAATAATAATAAAATTACAACCATTGGGAAAATGTTCCAAAAGCTGTTTAAAAAAAGTTATTCAAAAATATTCATCGGAACCATCTACAAATAAACACATTTTCCATTACTACAGTTGAAGAGATCCTGGCACTCTCTGTCATCGCAAAACTATTCGTTTGAACGATCGCCACAGTTATTGAAAGTATTTTCCATTACTATACCTTAATATTTTGTCGGGTCCTTCCTACAATAACTTTAACTCTTGTTTAGATTGATGTCTGAGCTAAAGGTATTTTGAGGAAATTGTTGAAGACCCCACCCCGTTTTTTGCTTTATAAGACGATTTCTCATTCAACGTCAATTTTTTAATTTGGCTTTTTTTCATATCTGGTCGTTTGCATCTATCCTTTTTGTAACTTTAACATTTTTGTAACGATTTTATACATTTCTATTGCCTATTCAAAGAAAATTTCTTCTAAAGTTACAGAATTTCGTTAAAACTCTTTAAAAAGTAAAATGACAACGTCAAGAGGTCCATTCTCGACCGAAAACAACAACCATTTTCCCAATGGTTAAAAATATTACTATCCTGAAGAATATTGTAAAAATTATTATTCTTAGTACTATATATAAATAAGTTTATTTTTACTTCAGATTTAAGTTTTTATTTTTCTTGTATTATTTTAACACTTTTAATCACTTTCCCTCTCATTCTAATGTACTTTTATCAACTTATTACTTCAATAGACTAGCGATGCTGCACATGGTAAATCAAAAAAGTCTACAGGCTTGGATTCAAGCCGTAAAAGTATGCTGAAGAGAAAAAATCAGCAAAGAGTTTGTGAAGCAGCTCTAAATTGTGAGTTTATTTTATTTACAATTTTCCTATGATTATTTTTTTAAATATGGAACTTTTCTTTTATTTCCTCGTTTACTTTTTAAATCCACTTTTACTTCATACTTCAACTCAACATGTGATATGAATTCTTGTTGATTAAACTGTATAATTTTATAAGATATTTTGAATAATTTATTAGATTTTTCTTCAAAAATTGTACTTATTCTCATTCGGTTATTTTTAATTTTTAAATAAATACTATTGGTTTATTGACACATTTAACTTATTATATCTAATTATATTACATTTATTATATTATTATATATATTTCTTATTTACATATGGGGTAAGTACAGCATATGCAGTATATTTACATTATGGGGTAAGTAAATGTTCAGCCACACCCTTCATTGGGTTCAGTCTCAATGAGATAAAATACTTTGTTTATTACTAGGATTTTACCCTATATGATTTAATGAAAACTTTTTTGTTATTATTATTATTGATGATTTTATGATGAGAAGTGATCCTGCACATATTGCCTTAAAATATATAAGTAATTCAAAGGGTAGTCTATATAGTATATAAAAGATTTATGTCTTTTAACATACAATTCTTGCTAACTTAGCCCAGTTCTGAGAGCAGTGAAAATAATTGACTGCTTGCAGTAGAGGGTCTTTATTAACCTTTCATGCCCGAGGGCTACATTAATAAATTCTTAAAGTTCAGCAGACAACCAATAATTCAATTAAAGAGTGCGGCAAGAAATCAATGTATTCACGCCTAGGTTTCAGTACCAGTGCCAGGTTGTGTATGGGTGCTGCTTAGCCACAGAACTCTTATTTTCTCCTTAATTCATAAAAAAATTTCATTTATTTATATTTGCATACAATATTTAATTTAAAACCAGAAATTCTATGAAATTACTTCATTTAGTAATAATAGTAAAAGTCTGTCGACAGCATTGACAATGTAGTCCTTTTGATATTGCATTTTTAGGCACATTTCCAAATCAGTACTGAACAAGAACGAAAAATCATGCGTCAAGCATAGATTATGTAACACTCCCCTTTTGGGGATAACTCTAGCCTATTTTTTTTTGTCTTGTTTAGCCCTGAAAAAGTTGTTCTATCCCTTAGCTGAAAATCTAGCCCCTTTTGATATTGCATTTTTAGGCACATTTCCAAATCAGTACTGAACAAGAACGAAAAATCATGCGTCAAGCATAGATTATGTAACACTTTCCAACGCTTCCAAAATAATTTTACAAATCATTACTATTTAGTGGACTCTCTCTATTCTGAACACTCATGGGACCGACCAAAAATGTTCAGATTATGGGGGTGTTCATTATAGAGGGAGATTGGGAAATGCATTACTACTACTATTATGTATTGAGTTTATAGACTGTATACAATACTTAGCCTGGTTAACCATGCAAGTTACCGAGAGGGGGGTGCTGAATTTAGAAACTATTATATTAAAAAAGTTATGTTAAACAATTTTTACAAAACATACAATTACATACATACAATACATTACTTTAAAACATAATCGGTACATTACTTAAAAAAGTGAGCAATATTAGTTTGTATTTGCATTGTGTACGCTCGTGCAGTGTACATGTTATCTAGTTGTTTAAGAAGTGGAAAGGCTTCCGGGTGATGTTCAGCCGCATAGTTCAACGGGTCTTGAATCCCTTGGCCATATTGCTTGAAGGTAATCGTACTTCTTGTTTCATCGGTCTCTTCTGGTTCTGCTTTGTCTTCACTACCCTCTTCCTCTTCAACGATGTTGTCGCAAACAGGAACGATTCCGTCGGCTTCGAGATAAGCTCCGGGTTAAATTTCAGTATGAAACACCTGAAGAATTGACCCCAAGTTACTCACAGCTGTTGCTTCTTATTCTTCTGTCCTTGATTGCTCATTCTCACACAGGAATCCAGCTTTGTAGAAGCATTTATGGATGGTGTAGGGGGCTACTTCATTCCAAGCCATTGATATCCAATGGACAGCATCCATGAGATTGACCTTCTTCGTTAGTTCGGTTGCTGAATTTGCCTCCTCCATCACCATGGACATTTTCTTCAAAAAATGAATTTGGTAGTGAGCTTTAAAGGTCTTGATTACTCCTTGATCCAGTGGATGGATTATAGAAGTACAGTTCGGTGGCAGGAACTTCAGGCTGACATTGCTCATCTGCACATTTGTATGTGATCTGGCATTATCCACAAAAATAATTTTTCTTCCATCTCTCTTCATCAGCTCGTTAATGCCTTCCAACCATTGTGAGAAAATTGTGAATGTCATCCAGGCTTTCCGATTTGATTTATAGTGCACAGGCAATGATGCTATCTTCACATTTTAGAAGCATCGTGGTTTTTCATTTTTTCCAATCACAAGTGGTTTGAGCTTCTCGCCCGTAAAACTGGCACAGAGCATGATGGTAAGTCTTTCTTCTGACATTTTTCCGCCCACGCATTTCTCGCTTCTTTCTGCTAGGGTTCTATTTGGAAGAGCTCTGAAAAACAGGCCGGTTTCGTCGGCATTGAAAATGTCAGCGGCATCAAAATCCTCTGTTATATCCGGAAGCTTTCTTTTCCATTTCTCCACAGTGTCGATATTTATGTCTAGGGCTTCGCCATTGATTATTTTGAATTCGATGTTATGCCGACTTTTGAAGCGAGTCAACCATCCTTCTGATGCCTTGAATTCCATGATTTTTTCATTTTCTGCAAAATCCAGAGCAATCTGCTTTAGCAGGGGTCCAGTGACATGAAGATTCTTAGTTTTCATTTAGCAAAAAAACTTCCAGATTTGATTGTTTATATTCTCGTTTCCAGTTTTCTTTTCGAAAATTCTACACTTTGAGGAAGATTTATTTGCTTCAAAAGCGGCTATAATTTCTTTCTCTTTCTTGTGATGGCGTTGACTTGACCTACTGAATTTCCACATTCAGATGCAATTTTCCTTTGACTTACTTTCGATTTTAATGTTTGTACAACTTCGTATTTTTCCTGAAGCTTCAGTTCTTTCCCTTTTTTGTTTTTGTTTTCCTACTTATTTCTGACATATCTGCGTAAGTGTTGTGCTTCTTTCCCTGCAACGATAGTGAAATGGCGAAAAAATTTTACCTTTGCGAGCAAAAAGGAAGAAAGAAACAGAAGCAATAATGCTGCCAACCAGGTGTGCAGAAAAGAAACCATAATCTTTTTTGACCACTCCCTCTAACACCTGTTGTCTCTTACCTGTCATTGGGGAGGGTGCGCATTTCTGTTGCGCAATCTTTCTATTTTTATCTGAGCTCGGAAGAGGGGGAATCACGTGACAGGTTTTTTACATTATTTTTTCTTGTATCTCTTTGCATAAAAATTGATTGTTTTGATCATTTCATTTCATTTGATTAGCATGATTTACTTTTGCTGAAATGGCAACAATTTCATATTTGCACTGTTTTGTTTATTAAAAATATAAGAATGTTCTTGTTAGTTGAGAACATGTACGGTAAAAACAAAAATATTTTTTCGATTTCTTTTTTTTTTTTTCTTTTGTTTTTTACAAATGTTTTGTTTGTTTTGTTAACTGAAGATTTTATCTGAATTATTCAAACAAATTTCAGCATCGGGTAATTCTTAAAATCTAGAAAAGATTTTGTCTGTTTATTTTTAAATCGAATTCATTGAACTCTTTTATTCTTCTCCAACAATTTTTCCGAATTTCCATGATGCAGAAATTCCCCACATTCCGAAAACAAACACACGTTCAGTTTACAGAGAGGCGGGTTAGAATGGGGATCAAAAGTCGCGTTCATAATAGTGGGGTGTTCAGAATACAGAGAGTTCATCTTTTGTCAAGTCTATGGAGTTTCGCCGGGACCGTCATAAAGTGTTCATAATACCGGGATGTTCAGATTAGAGAGTGTTCAGATAGAGAGAGTCCACTGTAATAAACTGAAAGATAACATCTAAGTAAACAATTTGGAAAACTCATAACATATTTAAGAACGTAATATCAGGAATTTCCAACATATACAATATTCGGAAAAATATCCGAATACTTTTATTTAGCCCTGTATATGATCTATAGATTTGTATACATACTACATAGGATGCTGAATTTTAGTTCAGTTAAGAAACGCGTAGCACAGTTTAAAATGTGTTCGCGAACTTTTGTGCTTCCCTGTCGACAGGTGGCTGACCCTGATCGACAGAATTTATACACACCACGTAATAAACAAAAAGTGAGTTAAATTTAAAATCGCATTCAGCAACTTAAAACGCACTTCCAGGAATTACTGTCAACAGACAGTAGAGAATTCTTTTGTGTGTCCCTGTAAATGAATGATGACTGCTATACACACACTATTCTGCAGTAAGCCTCTTGTAATGCACCTTAGTGATATATATAAATTTCAATGCATTTAAAATAGTGAAACATTATTTAATTAAACCACAAACGATTTATCTTCATAGGCGTAATGTAACAGAGTCCTTTTGACTGTCCCTGTAAAGTAACTATAAGTGCTATGCACACCATATTCCATATTCAGCTTCTTGTAATGCACCTTAGTGATATATATCAATTACAATGTGTTTGAAATTATGTAACATCATTAAAATAAACCGCTAATGATTTTTCTCCATAGACCGTAATGTAACGGAATTCTTTTGAGTGTCCCTGTAAAAAAACTATAAGTGCTACACACTTCAGTTGAAATAGGGAACATGCTACAGATAACAACAATAACATATAAAAATTGCAGGGCAAACTGAGCATATTTACGGGAGTTAGAGCACGGACAGACGGCCAGACAAACCGAAGTCATAAACACTTTTCAACTTGGTTGGAAAGTGTTAAAAATGGGATAAAAGGGAGTTAGAAAGGGCTAAAAGGATGCTAAACTAGCCTGCTTTTAACAAATTTTGAGTCACATTTAGCCCTTTTCTTCTCTGATTAGTTGGCAACAGTGTCTGCCTGTTGATACTCAAGAAAGCAAAAAAATGCTGGAGCTCTACTGTGCTAAGTACAATACATGACAAAGCATACATATATGATATTGGAACTGTTAGCGTAAATTGGTAGGTACTGTTGGACTTTAAAATGTAAAGGAGATATTTACCATAGCTACGAAATTGTATGCATTTTTATGTTAAATAAACATTTTTAACCAGAAACTTTACTTAATAAATGAAATCAAATAAGTGCCACATAGAAACAAGAAACATTTTATTACATAAATTTTCTGTTCAAAAGATGCTTATCCGATATGAAAAAAAAAAGCGAAATTATGGCAGCTATGGATTTGTCCTAATAAAGCACTTCGGAAATCTTTTTCATGTCACTAAAAACTTTTCATAATAATTTTTTTTTACTATGCTGTCGCAATAGGAATCTGCTGGCTACGCATAGTGGGACTTGTAACATGATATATGATACCACGTGCCGGGATTGCTACCCCTAACGTGCACGTATACCTGTACTAATAATAATACCACAGGAACGAAAATTCACTAAGTCGTTGTCCAAAAGAAAATCTTGATGGAGAGAATAAAAGTAAGATTTTACTTACAGTTTTCTTCTAGAAATACACCATCGAAAGATAAGCGCTGCTGACATCTGGGCGACGATAACTCCGCACTTTGGATTGATCACATATTTTATGTACGCTGGAACACCAAAGAAAGGGACTCACAGAAATTGCTAGTAACATTTTTTTATTTGAAGTTTTGAAGTAGTATAATTAATCTTTATGTGGGTACTGATGATGACGCTTGCATGCTGGATTATTCGAATAAAAATGCCGAGAGGATCACGGCCAGTTCGCGCGGCCTTCGGCAGAGCCGAGCCGGGGGAGAAGATTGAGCTCACATTCTCCTGGATGATTTTTTTTGCAACTGAACAATTCCGCCAAGCGAAGAAAACGTGTCTCGATGATCCGGCAGGCGAATTTCTATTGTGACATATGCGTAATATTAATTTTTAATATTATAAATGATGTGGTGTGCCACTAAAATACCCTCTGCTGGCCACCTATGGCCTGCAGGACATGGGTTAAAGACCCTTAGCTTACAGCAAGATTTTACGAGAGACTAACCTAAAAAAGCCATGGAAATGTCATAGAAAATAACCTAGAATAAGTGCTGACTACCTTGTCATTTGTGCCTAGTGTTCCATTTTTTAAACTGTAATCATTTAGAAGTTACGTGTATCCTACTGACTGAGGTTTATTGTTGTGTGATTTCTCATTGTCTACTAAAATTAGATGGTATCAGGTAATGTACAGAGTTTGTCTCTTCCGCTGACCCAAGGATATATGTGTGTTTTGAAAAAGTGACCTGAGTTTTCATGTCAGTTTCTGAAATATCTGCAAACAGATAAAAAATAATTTTAGCCCTTTACACTTTGTACTTGTGTTTTTTCAATTTTCTCTAAATAGTTATGAGGAAACAAGAAAAAATATTATTATGTTAGTTTTTAGCTTAAAATTTTGCTTTTTTTTTTTTTGGGAGGGGGGGTGTTATAAGTTAGAAAAGGAATGAGATTTAAAATGATATATTACATTACATCATATGTAAATATTTATCTATTAACATACATTGCATTTTTCTACTTAATTTACATATGAATTTGCACAAATTCTCAAGTTCAAACCTCTGGCATAAATGGGTTAAAGAAAATTTCATGTATTTTTACTCAAGAGTATTCTTCATGTTTCAATGCCAATGTCAAATATAAATTCAAAGAAATTCAAAAAATTGAAATGATACAGCAGCTTTACTTTGATTAAAGGTTTCAGCATAACCTGCCTAGCATGAGAAAAAGTTGTTCCTTCTCCTCTCGAAAGTTTTTGCAGTAATTCTCTTTGGTATCCATAATACTGAATTGCATTCTGACTATGGAGTGGTGATGCTGTTTGTTTTTAAATTTGCCTTTCCTACTGGGTGGCTACTAAATACTGTTACAAATATTGGGTCATTTTATTTTACAAGTAGAAAATAGAAAATGTTTTAATCCCTCTCAACACTAATGCTTAAGCACGCATTCACTCTAATAATTGCTTTAGGTCTAAAGACTCCACACCATTTTCCCACATTAAACATAATGTAGACATAGGCTGCTCAGACAACAACAAAAGATTCCTGAAACATCACGTTTCATCATTAACACTGAAATAGAGCATTACTCTCTGAAATTTTCATGGCTGCAACAGATATCACATGTACTTACTTCAATGAAATATTTTCCAGAATGGGTATAAATAATGTCAAGGTCTGAAAAACAGCTCAGACTACCATACAGTTATCCACCGTACTATTCTTCATTACTTTTGCCTGACCACCTTGCAAATTTAAAACATAGGACAAAAATCATCAATTTTATTTTCCCCCATTACTGAAAGCATAGTTCCTGAAGGAAAATTTCTTTAAAAGTCCTTTTACATATGTGAAAAATCAAGTTGCCACTATCAGCTAACTTGAACCAAATCAACACCTAATAAAGTGCTCCACAATAAGAGATCTTAAAATAATCAGCAAACCGTCAAAAATTCACGGATGTACAGTAAAACTTTACAACTTTTCTGTCTGATGCAAGTATGATTACCCAAACTTGATATTCGTACAGCTCAGAATTAAAACTATTTTCATAATTCGCTACAACTGTTCTCTTATCCTCCCTAGAAACAAGAACCTTTTTACTCTAAAACTACAAAAATTTCATTACTTTAAAAATGTCTAACACTTTTGCATTTCTAAAACTATCTCATATTGAACCATCAAATATATCTCTTTAAAAACCTATAAAACTTTCAAGTAAGATCTCAGAGACCCCTATAGACAAAACATCCCTATCTTTTAATTGGATTTATCATTTCCCCTCACTTCACTAAGAAGCTTCATTTAAATATGGATTAAATTCCTTTACTAGACTAGACCTCTTTATAAAAAGAAAAAATCTTTAAAAACCCTTAAAAATTCTCCATCAAAAGTCTATTAAAAAAACAAATTCTTTAAAAACAAATATATAAATTATTAGCTATGTGGTATTCTGATTACACATTATCATTAATTATCTCTTTGTAGATTTTAGTAGAATGATATTAGAACTTGATATGTTTTTGAAATTCATAGATATTATAATTATATATATATATATATATATATATATATATTGTACAGAATATTGCTCAATCATGATCATATAATGACGCATGACTTAGCTAGGATTACACAGGCTTCAGTGGAAAAACAATAATACATTATTTCACCTCAAAGACCCACAGTAGAGCATAACTACTTACAGATATCTGAAAAAAAAATATCTTACACTATTTCAAATCAATTCATATATATGTATATATAAATACATAAAAATATATAAAAATTAAACTTTAGCATCCATTTCCAAGAATCTAAAAAAAATAGTTAAACCTTATTTTAAGGCAACAAAATCTGAGTGCATATAACACTATAAGTAATCTGAGAATGCCATCAATATACTCAAATATTTGAAGATAATCTCAAAATTAAAAATTCCTGAATAGATACTAAAAAAAACTTTAACTTAATCAAAATACTTCAAACAGAGAATAATCAGGTCCTTCATTTACTTCACTTGAAATATTTCAATGCATGATTATGCCAGGGTTCTCACAGACTCCTTAGACTCCTTGGAAACTCCTTAGAAATGAAAACATTCCCAAGTAGTACTTAGAACTACTTAGATAAGCAAACCACTCCTAAGAAACTCCTTAAATTGTATAGCAGCTTCGGACGCAAGCGATATTGCTGCCGAGGGGAAAAAATCGGGATTGTAAAACGCACAGTAAATCCTTTATACACGTCATTTATCTGAAGCTCAGCATTGATTGGTTAGGATAATCTTATAGCAGGGCTCCCACTAGGTCCGTTTTTCAATTATTAGGTCCGTAAAGTCTGTTTTTCAACACTGTACTTTACTTTAAATTTTATCAATGTTTGGCATTTAGCCAAAAATCTCGGAAAAATCGCGTTTTTCGCAAATATATCTAAAAAATACTGTCAAATTTCGTCAATCGATCGCGGAAAAAATGAGTAAATTTTGTCAAAGGATTGTGAAAAAACTCTAATTTCTCCACCAGATTGAGAAAAATGTGGATTTCCTCAGAAGATCGAGAAAAATGCGGACTTCCTCAAAAAAGTGCAAAAAACACGTAAATTTCGTTAAAGGATAGTGAAAAACACGCGAATTTTGTCAAAGGATCAGGAAAAACACGCGGTTTCCATCAAAAAATCGCAAAAAAAAAAAGTCAATTTCGTCAAACGATAGAAATAAAATGTGAATTCCCTCAAAAGATCATGCAAAAACACGAATTTCCCCCCAGAAGATCGTGAAAAAAAAAAAAAAAAAACGCGAATTTCCTCAAAAGATCGCGAAACACGTGGTTTCCATCAAAAGATCGCGAAAAAAACGTCAGTTTCGTCGAACGATCAAAATAAAACGCAATTTCCATCAAAAGATCGCGAAAAAACGCGAATGTCTTCCAGAAGATCACGAATTTACCCCCAGAAGATCATGGAAAAAAAAAAAAAAGCGAATTTCTCCCAGAATATAGCGGAAAAACATGCGAATTTCCTCAAAAGATCACGAAAAATGTGAATTTCCTTGAAAGATCACAAAAAACATGCGAATTTCCTTGAAAGATCGAAAAAACACACAAATTTCCTCAAATAATCGCGAAAAACACGCCAACTTCGTCAAAGGATCGCGAAAAATATTCAGTTTCCATCAAAAGATCTGGAAAAAAACGTCAGTTTCGTCAAACGATCGAAATAAAACACGAATTCCATTAAAAGATTGCAAAAAAACACGAATTTCCCCCAGAAGATCGTGAAAAAAGACACGAATTTCCTCAAAAGATCGCAAAAAACATGCGAATTTTCTCAAAAGATCGCAAAAAAACATGCAATTTCTCATTTTATTCAGCGAATTTCTCCCAGAATATAGCGAAAAACACGCGAATTTCCTCAAAAGATCACGAAAAATGTGAATTTCCTCGAAAGATCGAAAAAACACACAAATTTCCTCAAATAATCGCGAAAAACACGCAAACTTCGTCAAAGGATCGCGAAAAACATTCAGTTTCCATCAAAAGATCTGGAAAAAAAACGTCAGTTTCGTCAAACGATCGAAATAAAACACGAATTCCATTAAAAGATTGCAAAAAACATGCGAATTTTCTCAAAAGATCGCAAAGAAACATGCAATTTTTTTCAAAAGATCGCAGAAAGCACGCGAATTTCTTCAAAAGATCGCTAAAAACACGCAGTTTTCGTGAAAAGATCGTGAAAAAACTCTAATTTCTCCCAGAAGATCGCGAATTTCCCCCAAGAAGGTCGCAAAAAACACGTGAATTTCGTCAAAGTTTCACCTTCAACGAAATTGATTACAGCTGTTCTAAAAGTATAAATTCAAAACTTGTTATATTTTTTCTTGTATGTTGCGTTTAGCATTTTTTTTTTTTTAACCTTTAAAATTTTTTTTAAAGATGTATCATGTATGTGATATACATAATAAGTGTTTGAGGTTTGACTAATCTCTGTTTATATGATCATTGGTCGCTGCATAAAAAAATTGATTGTCTATTTTGTATTTAAACTTACGAAATCAGTAAGCAATATTTTGTGAATACTGTGCAATTCCAGCACTAACAATTAGATTCTAATAGAGTAAAATTTGTTTTTGTCTCCAAATTGGCCATTAAGAATTGGAGTGTGCATACCACATAACGATGCAGCACATAAAAACAACAACAACAAAAAATTGCAAATCCTTAACGTTTTTTGGACTCCTTGGATTTTTTCGGTACTCCTTGGATTTTTTCTTCCCAACTCTGTATGAACCCTGTTATGCACATCTTTAACATCTCAAACTTCTTAGCAAGAGTTATTTCTCAAGATTTATCAAGAGTTATTTAAACTTCACTATGCATAACTCAATAGCTGTAGATCAATATAATTTCTCAAAACTGTAAATCATTCGAACAGTAAATCCCCCGGACAGATAATGTAAGACATAAAAATTTAATAGTTTAAAACACATAATGAATCAGCAGCAAAGATGCTAGGTCAGAAAATTTCAACTAAAATGGTTGTATCAAAACAAACCCATTGATATAAGTTATCTGTCAATTTTCCAGATCACTAAAACTATCAAAAACAAGTTGAACATCCTATTTAACCCAAAATCTCTATTTAATGAATGACTCCCCATGTCCAAAAAAATTTATGTCTCAGCATTTAAAGCTAATGACTCCCTCTCATTAAATTAATAAAAAAATAATACATTTAAAAAACAAAAAAGATACAAATTTACTATACATGTATTCACCCCATCTAAAATCTTAACATAAATGATGACAAGGCTAACACAATATACTTAAACTCTTACTAAACCAGATAATTTTTTTACTTTAAATTATTAAGTAACCTGTAAAAGAAAAAAATTAATTAAAATGCTATTAAAGAAAACTAAGTTTCAGAATACAAAGAAAATTTAAAAACTATTTAACATTTTTATTATAAAGTAACTTGGGGAAAAGGTCACAATTAACGATTCATTCAAAAAATACATTTAAAAAAAAAACTTATAATTTAATTAAAATTCAAGAACTAAAACTATTTAAACTAGATTTAATACTTCAAAAAATTTGAAGATTTAAATTTATCAGTAAACAAACGATTTGTAAAAACAGATAATCAAAAATAGCAAGTAAACTCTGTCCCGAAAAATCTGCATATTCACCATCAATTCAGCTGAAACATAAGAGTTTGTTTCCAATGCAAGTCTACTCTGTAACTCTGAGCAATTCAAGTTTATACAAGTTACTTTTATGCAGGTTACTATAACTTGAGTGATCCAGTAAAAAATACATTATTGGACCCTGCATTTAAAATTTTATTAAACATACATATAATTTAATTCAAACATAACAAATATTAAATTCATATAAACATTTCAAAAAGGCAATGGATTTCACAGACAGTGGGGCATCATAAACGAGATCTTCACATCATGCTTTAGCTTAAAAATCTGGAACTTTAAAAACTGGATAATAACATTTAAAAAAAAATAAATAAATAAATAAACTTTTCAAGATACTGTCTTCAGACCATTGCCAATTTGGTTGTTTGATAGTTCGTCCTGAAACAGAAAATTCATCTCCAAAGGTAAGTTCATAAAAAGAGTCAAAAACCAGCTTCACTTTTAAACAATCAAAATCATACAACAGGGTGCCAGCACATTCCACGTTTAGAGACGTACTGGTTATAGATAAACCTTGCACACCATCTTGTTGCATCTAAAAATATTTTAGCATTTCTTGATTATTGCTTCACACTGGACTTGAATTAGAACTCACCAGAAGATAGAACCTTTATAAACTTTGATCACTAAAAACAGTCTTTAAACTTCAAAGACATTCCTTGAACTTCTTTTCAACATTACTTGCCCTTCTATTTTACTGCCTTTCTCATTTCATTTCGTAAAAATTTCACATCATGAGTAAAAAAAAAAAAAAAAAAAAAAAAACATTAAATTAAATTAAAAATTTAAAAAAAAATAAACTTTTGTCAATTAGTTTACATTTTTATCTTTAACTATAATTTCATTTAATTTTGATTAAATTTAACATTAAAAATGAATTTTTAATTTTTATAACCTCTAACATTTTTTTAATCTTTAACATTTTATACTAACCTTTAACATATTTAAGCATAAGCAATAGTTCATTATAATTAATTAAATACAAAAACTTAAAGTTTATAAACTATATGTCATCATTTAACCTCCCGCCGCCCTTTCTGAAATATCAGTAACTAGTCGTTGAGGGCGACCGTAATACTTACCCATCATGGATATGCATAATATAAAATATGAAAGTAAAACATGCGTAAACTATTTATAAAATGCATTGTAATTCGAATAAAATCCTGGCTTGATGACGTCATAAACTTTAAATGCTCTATTACGGAAGTATGTAATAGAAACATCCTTTATAACTCCAAAAATAATAATCATATTAACTAAAAGTTTATTGCGTCGGATTAAGCGTCTCATTTCCAATTGAAATTTGAATGAAATACAAGGTCACGAAAAATCGAAGTCTGTGGAAAATATAATTACAAATATCTCGTAAACTAATTATCCGATCGACCTCATTCTTTATGCAAAATTTATGTTTTTTATTGTCTTTTATATTCACTCCTTAAAATAAACAATTTCGGAAATTTTTATATACCTTTTATTAGAACGAGTGTTTCGAGAGTCTGAAAAAAATAGTTCCGGATAATTGAGGTTACTGAAATTCAATAAACTTCTTACTATTATTACAAACTAAATACATACCAAATTTCAAGTCTCTATCTCAATTTGTTCAGGAGATAGAGCGTTTACAGACACATACACAGACAGATGGACGTCAAAATTTTTTTTTTCTAAAAATATGTTTTTCAGAATCTTTAGTGTCTGAAACGTGTAAATCCGTCAAAAATTGTTTTCCGATTTTCAAAACAATTAAATGACTTACCCTATACTACCTATGATAGGTAAGTAAAATCATTAATAGACCGAAGTAACCACCACCATGTGAAAAATCCACAATATCTCACTCGAACCCCTGTTTGCAGCATAACCTGCCCAAAAAGCCCACATAGAAAATCCCATTTAAAATAGATTTTCTTCAGATTTTCAACAGAGTCCACAAATCTGCCGGTAAACATCAAGCATTTCTATGCATCATATTTCATCTTCCAACTTGAAGTTTTGTAGGCAGCAACAACAATAGAATGAGCCAGGTAGCACATGTTTCATCATGCCAACAGACCACACGGGAGCGAAAGTGAAATAAGAACTTGGGAGGGCAGCATGAAAAATCCTCTTTCCCCAATCATAGCAGACTACATGACATCATCTTTCAGAGTTTCTACTGGCTGGAAAAACCTTTATTGTTTTCAGGTAGAAAACAGAAGTTATATATACAAGAGCAGAAACCTTTTCTGAAAGCGTTTAACAGTTCGGGGGGTTTTCAGGTACATTGAAGGTTGCATCATTTTTAGCATTATAACATTGTTCAGTGCAAAATAGCTTTTCATCAGAAAATATTATTCTGTAAATACTTTTGTTATCATACCACTCTAACAATTTCTTGCATGTTTGTAACCTTTTTGTTATTAGTGCGGCAGTCTAATCTTTAACTTTTCTTTTGTGGTAAGGGCGAAAACTCAAGTGTTTGTTTATGATAACTTGCATAGTTAGTTCTACAACCCACATTCTCTTCCAAAGACATTTTATTTGCAGAACATTGTGAATTTCTTCTTATCTTTTCACAAATTCTTTTGATGTGTTTTTGTACGAGATGAATGTGGGCGACCTGATCTTAGTCAATCTTTACAGCTATTAGTATCCAATAATTGATGTATAGTTGTATATATAAATGTTCTTACCAAGGCATTTTAACTGCTTAAAAATTTTACCTAATCCAAAATCAAGAGAAAATCCATCATCCTTTTGCCTTCAATTTTAAAATAATTCTAAATATTTGCTTTATACAAAAATTGGCTGCGCTAACGGAAAATTGCTAATCGCAGAAATAGAGAGGCAAATTGTTTTACCTGATGATCAAAGTTAACTCTTATTTTTTGGAATGTAACAGTATTTTGTAGCCACCCTGTAGGTGAAATTTTTCAAAAAAAAAATTAAATCTCAAAGTTGTTATTAATATTATTATTTTAAACATGTCATTTGAGTTGCAAGTGTAGGTTCACATTGCAAAACAATATAAAAATTTATCACTTATAACATTTAAATTCATTTGAAAAATGTTTAATTTTGTACTTATTGTTTTCTTTCTTTTTTTTTTCTCTCTCTCATTCATTTTTCATGAATTGTTTTAAAGCTTTATCTCTCTTCTTTTTAATTTCAGCACTTGAATCTCTCTTGTATACAGGATCATTAGATATTCCAAAAGGAGTATTTCAGGTAAAAAAAATTTAAGTGTCTTATTAACAGAAATAACTGTACTTAATTCTAATTATTACATTTTATTGTGTTTCCATTTTAGAAAAAAGAATAGCTTTCTGGTATCTTTTTCCACTTAAATTTATAAAAAATCATTTCAATTAATGTTGTTATCCACTTTATTTTATTAAAATATCCTGTTGTAAATTGTCTAAATTCACTTTAATTGTAAAATTGCATATGCTTCCACCATTTCATTTAAGGATATCAATTGTTCAAGTAACCAACCTTCTTTTATGAAATAATGGCATGCAACATTTCACAGGCCTACAAGGATATTTTTTCTTAGTGGACTGCCAACCTGGAAAAACTGGTAAACCAGAGAACCAGTACTGATAAAAGTCAGGGAATTTCTGTTAAAACCTTAAGTTAGTCATCTAGGTATAAGTTGGTAGTTTTTATTTTTTGTATATTTGTCAAGAAATTAGATATTTACTAAGCTTTAGAGAAAATACGACATCATGATACGGAACCCTCAGTGTGAAAGTCCTACTTGCATTTGTTCTTTTTTTTTTTTTTCTTTTTTACAATAAAACCAGCACTTTTAAATACCCTCATGCCTGTTTGTGTTCCGGGGAATCCCCGGAATTCCGGGGATTTGACAAAAAGTGCCCCGGACAAAAAATTCCGGAGTTACAATGCAGCTGATCGGCATCTTTTTTTTTTTTTTTTTTTTTTTCACTCTTCTAAAATCTTTCATCCAGACGTTAATAGCTGAGAAGCGTGATTTGAAAACAACAAATCACAGCGAACAAGCGGATAAGCTACGTCAAAGTGACGAAAGGCATTTTCACCACTAATGGATTCTGATTGGTTACTCGGAAACCAAGTTTCCTAGCTGCTAAGGTTTAGTAGCTTTTGTTCCGAAAGATCGCGTCAAAATCTCTCCTTGTGTTCTCCCACTGAAAGGGTGGGACTATCGCTCTCCGCATGTCAGCCAATAGCAGACAGGAGAGGGTATGATCTTCCAGAGCACAGATGTAGAAGAGAACGGAAACGCCGGTCCACAGTCCAGTTCGATTTCTTACGCTGTGCAGGGGAGAACCATTTGTTCAATGCGCTAGTTGTGAGAAATTCTTGACTTCTTGCGCATTACGTCACCTGGCAGACAGATTCTCTTGTTTACGTAGTAATGTGCCGTTCTGCACGGAAACTTTCTTTCCGTGAAGGTCTTTAGTTATTCTGTTATTCTAACAGGCTTTAATGTAAAAATGCCTAGAAAATGATCCATCTTAACGTGTTCCAATAACTAAACGAAAACAGACAAGTCTGTATTTTATAATATAAATAAGAGAGCTGTGTATTATTATCCAATCCAATCGAGGGGATTCTCATTTTAATCCTGATACTTCTAGAGTGTGCTCAGTTTTATGCTTATTATTATGTAAGAAACTGCTGAATTGCTGGGTTTTGTTCCTGATAGAAAAAGGATAATTTAACCCTTTAAAAAAATTCCTTTCCGAAACTAACTTTGGTGACTTTCAATTTTTATGCATACTTTAAAATTCTGCATTCCGGTTTGATATCAAAATACGAAAACAAAAAAAATCACACTCGCTACGCTTACATTTAGTTTTAAAAGTACGTCTCCTGATCTGGTTAATGACGAAAACAAACCTTCCACATCTGGAAATCAAATGAAAAGAAAAATCAGTTCCATAAACTCTTCTTCTAAGAAACAAAAAAAAAAAAAAAAAAAAAAAAAAAAAATCAGATTTTTTTTTTTACAAAAAAATAATTCCCCCCATTTTTTTAACTTATATATTTTTCATTGTATTAACTGTATATTAATGTTATATTTTTTAGGACATCTTTCAATTGTTTTCTCTTGATATATTATCCATAAAGTAATTTATGTAATTTTTCATTTATTTCTTTTAATATTTACTTTCAAGTTGTACTTTTTATAAATGAAATTTGGATTTAAAATCTAGGCTTCAAGAAATCTTCTAAGCTATTTTGTTTGGATTGTATGTTAATCCTGAAATAAAATAGTTAATTTTACTTTTTTTTTTTTTTTTTAAATTGAAACCATAATTGAGATAAGAAAATTTAAAACATGTCAAAATTTTAATTTATTACTTTTGCTGCAATGGAAATTTTATGGAAGTGACCACTTTAATTTATTTTTAAGGCAACTGTAAAATATTTTCTTAAGATTATTCATAAAGTATAATTTAACATTTTTTTAAATTACCGATTACAAACTGTACACATTTCATTATTTACTTCTTGTGGCAAATTTTAATTAAATGCTGCATGTTTTGCATTTCATAAAAACACTATTGTGATAATTGTGCTTACATCCGACCAAAGTGATGACGGAATGATTGCATCAGATTTATGGAGCTTTTTCTTTTTTGGTGGATAAGAATAAATGTGCAAAGGGGGATAAAGGTAATTAAAGTTTTTTTGATGTTTTTATAGTTCATAACTATTATGGGGGGGGGGGGGGGGGGGGTGAGGAATCCACAAAAGAATAAAATATTTGCATGTTAAAGACAATTCTATGTAGCGACTCATTGGATACTTATGAAGTTAATTGATTATTATACGAGTTATATACTTTCGTAAGTTGCATCTTTTTTCCAAAATGGGGATTTATTTTTTCAGGGGATTTCATCAAGTGTTACAAACAGGCATGTACCCTTTCTACTGGTACAGATGTTGCAGTCATGCATAAATAACATTCTTTTTGTCAATAATGACAGAACTAGAGATTTCAAATTTTGTATTTATTACCAGTGAAGAAGGTTAATGTAATCATTAGTTCAGATGTATCTTTGTATAACTCAAGTTCACTATCACAAGAGCACAAAGTTGAGTGAGTTTCTACATGCATGTCACTGTACAAAGAGTTATTTAAAATCAAATTATTTTTTAGACAAATGTATTTATACATTAGTTTGTTAATTTAGAAATTTTAATTTAATTTTGTAAAATTTTAATCTAATTGGTTGTTTTGATTAAAAAGATTGATTGTGACTAAGCCTATTAATCAGTTCAGCCCTATTTTTTTGATTAAATAATTTTTAATGTAAAGGCACTTTTTTTTTCTTTACAGGAAATTTGCAAAAGAGTTTTCAAGATTTGTGACACTATTCATTCTTCATCTGATCCATATCCATTTCCGTATAATGATGAATCCTGCAGAGAAAAGTTATATTCTGTTGTTCTGACAATTGCAGTTGTTTTAAAATCAGATGAATTCCAAATTTTACAAACTGCCATGAAAATACTTGCTCATATCAATAATGATTCTAGCTTCAAAGTAATTTTTTTTTTTCTTTCTGAAATATTTTACAGAAACTTTTCATATTATTGAATAGATGTTTTGTCATTTTGATGAGTTTGTTTTAGTCCTTGTTTTTTACTATGTGTGCGTGAAATATTTTCTATTTTTTTCTAAAGCTTATAAATTTATTTCTATTCTCATTAATTTTTATTTTAAACAAAAGCGAAGTTTTATTAAATGAATTTACTTTCAGTATTTATGCCAGTTTTATTGTTAATGCGTCATTTTATGTACTTTTTTACTTGAAAGGATACACATTTCAGATTGTCCATTGTAAAATTGTTAATCCACTCAAGGTGCAATTTAGTCTCTCTCAGAACTCTTTTATAAAAAGTTATAGCTATCAAATTCAAATATTTTATAAAACTTTTACTTGGTAGCATTTGGCAAGTTTAATATACAGGGTGTCCGAGAAAGATCCGTACAACTTCAAAAATTTATTAAAAAAGAAACAATAGGGTTACAGCGCAACTAATTAGTACATTAGATAGAATAACTCAAAAAGTTTTTTTTCCTATAACTTAAGTTATTACCTTAAAAAATTTCTACATGAGACCCTTTCGTAGCACGAACAATATCAAGACGATATTCCAATTCCATCCACGACCGTTTCAGCATGCTAACATCAACAGTAGCTACAGCTGTTTGGATGTTTTGCTTTAATTCTTCGAGACTGTTAACTTGCGTTCGGTATACAGTATCTTTAACATAACCCCAAAAGAAAAATTCCAGTTGTGTTAGGTCAGGAGACCGGGGTGGCCATGCAATGGGACCATCCCTGCCAATCCAACGCTGTGGAAAAGAATTATTCAGCGACTCACGAACTGTCAATCCCCAATGAGGAGGCGCACCGTCTTGTTGGAAAAGGACATTCGGTTGAAGGTCTTGCAGTTGTGGGAATGCATAAATCTCAAGCATATCCAAGTAGGTACTTGAGGTCACAGTCGTTTCTGAGAAAAAAAAAAGGTCCAAGGATGCGATCGTGAAGCAATCCGCACCACACGTTCACCTTTTCACTGCTCCGTTAGAGTTCACGTACGGCATGTGGTTGTTCGGAGCCCCAAAATCGAACGTTATGTTTATTGACCATTCCGGACACATGAAACGTTGATTCATCGGAAAACAGTATTCATTTCAGAAAATGTTCATCGGCATCCAAACGATGCAGCATGTCAACTGCAAATCCATAACGCTTCGCATAATCATCCGGTTGTAACGCATGCAGAATCTGAACTTTGTAGGCTGTAAGTCGCAATCGTTTATGAAGCACATCGTGTACAGTGGATCTTGGCATTTGTAGCTCCCGGGATGGGATGCTTGTCGAACTGATTTTGTAGGGCTCCTACGAAATGTTTCACGTATTCGTTCCACACTTTCTTCGCTAGTTCTAGGGCGACCATATCCTTTTTTATGTTCCACACTACCCGTTGTCATAAATTTGTGATACCACTCACGAATGCTTGACCGAGATGGTGGCGATTCCCCTTACGTCGTTCGATAATTCCGTTGTGTTTGCGTATCGGATTTTGTTTCGATAAACCACGCAACACATTGTGCTTTCTTCACGCGATCCGCCATTGAAATAACTAAAATGCTTTAATATTCCTTTGCATGACATGTAGCGCCATCTATGGTCAGAAACATACTGCAGAAAAAAACTTTTTGAGTTATTCTATCTAATGTCCTAATTAGTTTCGCTGTTACCCTACTGTTTCTTTTTCAATAAATTTTTGAAGTTGTACGGATCTTTCTCGGACACCCTGTATTATTAACTACTAGCACACTCCGCCCGCTTCGCTGGTCGGATTCTCCAAAAGAAAACTAAATATATCGGTGAATTTAACCTTGTATTTTAAAGTAATCTGTACCTTTACCTGGAATATCCTAAAATAACATAAAAACGGATACTTATTTCACTAAGTTATGTTTTTTTAATACGGTTTATTATTACGTTTACAATTTATTACCTACCGTTTTCCATTGATTTATATGTTTTAAAGCTACATTTTTTAATAACGTGAATTAACCTATATTATTCACAACTAAAAGGAAATGGCGCATCTAGTATTTGTCGAGAATTAAATAAAAATCATGCACTCGTGACATCATAATCACTTTTATATTTTAACAGAATAATAAGGTTACTATAATTTGTGACTCGTGCTGACACGTTGTTATTACTATTTTTTTACGCGTGAAGTTTTCGCTATGGTACTCCATTGTGAAAATTGGTAATTTTTTGAAATTCATTATTTGAAAAATGGCATAATCAGTGGATTTGAAATTGATATCAAGAAAAATACAATTTTTTACCTTTCTAATGCAGTTTGTCTAACAATTTTCTGACAAATACTTTTCGAGTAATTAATTTTTTCAGTAACTTCAAATGTTTCATTTTCCGAGATTAATCTGTGGCAACGATTAGCGAAAATCCCAGTCGTCAGCAACGCATACCTTTTTATTAAAGCGGATTCTTATTTATTGTTTGTCTAAAACATTTCAGTATATAACTGATTGGGAATTAATATCTCAGATGTTTCAAAGTTGTCATCTATATATTTAAAATGGAAAGCATATTCTGTCAAATTCCAGTAAAATCGGGCCCAATACGCATGCATCAGAAATTGCTCCGGGAAAACCAATCTTAATAGAGTGAACGATTAGAACGCAAACATCCAATGCTTCTATTCAACCAATCAGCTGAAGGCTGTTTATTTCCAGAAACGAATTTGGATTCTTTGACAATTCATATACCGCTGCTACTTACATGGCTTCCTCCACGCTGATGTGAAGCTCAAAATTACGAGTTTTGAAGATATTTATTTTATTTATTATATTTTGTATAAATATTTAGGTGTCTATTTCGATTTTAGCACTTTGCCAAATCGACCTAGATGGAAATCGCCTTTTAAGAGCTCTTTCCTTCTCTTTGTATAGTACAGCAAATAATTCATGTAATACAAAGTTGGAATCCTTATAGTTCGTTTATTATTTATCCATACGGTGTTCCGATTACTACAATAAAACTCATAATATGTGAGTATAGATGTAAAATTTCCGGAAATTTTGAACTAGCGGAAAAAAACCCAGTTTTTTTTCAATTTTTTTCCTGGAAAAATTGATTTTCTACAAATGTTTCTCAAAAATAAGTTACATTTTCTTAAAAAATATAAAATAATAAACATTTCTTAAATTTCTGCATACTAAAAAATATTTTTTTTCACTTTACATGAATATATTACAAGAAAAAAAAAAAAAGTCCGTTTTTAAAAGTTAAGCCTTTTAGTCTCTGAATTTTCACAGTAGCTTTTCTTGCTTAATTTAACACCATTGTTTGTAATGTATCATGTCTCTGTTGAAATGATTTTTCAGTTGTATTTCTTCAATTACCAGTAGAGAAAATTTAAAAAATAACAGAAAATAAAAATCTTATGAGTTTCAACCAATATCACTGCAGTTTTAATAGAAAATTTAAATTGCATTAAATATCACCTCAACATAGTATTACTTAAGTATATATATGATGCCATTTTAAAGAAACAAATTATTGTAGTTGTGACATTATAAATATTATCATTTTTAAAATTTCCATTCCTTAAAAATTTATACTAGTTTACAATATTACATTTTCCCCCTTAAAATTAGAATTTTCATTTCCCGTGTATTTAGTTTTGGTAAAGATTTTCTGACTAAATATAAACCACCCCTGTATGGTTTGGTTTAAGTTTTAGATTCTTAATATCAATGTTATATACAGGGTGTATCTGAAATGCTTCAACAAACTTAGGGGGATGATAGTACTCATCAAGACCAACAAAAAATGCAATGGAACATGGAGTCGCAAATGATGTTTAAAGGGTGAAAATCGCAAAACTAATAAAAATATTGAAATCTTGCATGCTGCTTTTCTACAGAACTGGCTAGTAGCACGAAGCTGGTTTTCCTTTCACTTTGTGCATAAACGGTCAGAAAGAGATAACAAAAACGTGGAAGAAAGCCAAACAAATCTGTGAGCATGAAGAAGTAGTAGTGCTTATTGAGACCACCACTGCCGGAGAAATCCAGGAAATTCCCAGAATCTTCGAGTGTGTCTGCCAGTCGTTCATCCGTAGATGTACTCTGTGTAATAATATCCACAGTCGACACTTTGAACAATTGTTGTAAAATATTTGTTTTCTCTGGACATCACGAGCTGTGTTGTACCTATTCTGTGCAATAAATAATTTTCTGGAGTTTTTCTTTCTTGCCTCAGTTTGTCCATTTCCAGACGCATTTTCTCGATTTTCATCCTTTAAATGTCATTTACGACCCCTTGTTCCATTGCACTTTTTGTTTGTCTTCATGAATAATATCATCCCTCCAAGTTTGTTGAAGCATTTCAGATACACCCTGTATATTAGGGTGGGTCGAAAAAACCGAAATTTATATAATCGAAACGTAATAGTGCAGGAAAGTTGCCATTGGTAATAAGGAAAAAATTCACAAAATATTACGCCAAATGGTTAATATCTTTTACCGCCGTAAGGGGGGCAAAATTAAAAAAATCACAGGAAAAAAAAAAAAAAAAAAATTATTCAATCATACCAATACAATTTCTAATAGAATGCAACAGCTACATCAAGATGTTAGTAATGTTCCAGTAAAATTTCATTATGGTGAAATGATTTCTATTACCGCCGCAGGGGTGGTCAAAATGTTGAAAAAAGCGGCAAAAATTTTAATTTTTCGTCATTTCTAAATTTTTTTATTTTTATTATATGTTTAAAATTAAATAAATTAACATTATAGCTTGTAATAACTTATAAATGTCTAGTAATTTTGATCATGGGCATTACCAACCAGGGTAAAAAGTTTTAAAAAGTAAAAGTCCTGCATATATGAATTAACATGAAAAGTTTAAAATATGTACTTAATTTTAATGAAATTATTAATTATTCCATTTCAGGTTAGAAAACTCAGCAATAAAGTGCCAGTGATGTACAGATTGCAATTTTATCCAAAACGACCACTCCCACCATGTTCTGATAACAAGCAAAGGCGGCCAAATGTCTCAAATGAAGTGTTAAAACATACTGCATGGTCAACTCCAGAATATGTACCAAACATAAAAATTGAAACTGTGTCAGAAACTCCTGAAAATGTAAATTTAAATGTAGAACAATCTTTCCAAAATGAAAATGATATTGAGGTTCATTCTGAAGAATTTATGGAAGTAGAGCCACAATATCATGAACAAGTAATTGAAAATCAATGCAATGGAGAAGATATATTAGAAATTCGAACCTCTAGTCAGTGCCAAGATGATATTGAGTCAGATGAAGAGGAGGAAGAAGAAGAAGAGGAAAGAAGTTATGGCGATGAAGAAATTAACCAAGAAGAACATCTGCAAGAAATGTACATTCCAGCCTCTAGAAAAAGTCCATTGCCTGTACAGATAAATGCAGAAACTGTTCAGAGCATAACTGAGCCAGAATATGAGGAACTGACACCTTGTATCAAATCGGAAGAAAATGTTCTTAACACCAGCAATAAAGATAAATGTGTTAATGGAGAAGACAATGTTATGCATGATGATGAAGTGCCATCTTCTTCTACACAAATAACCAATGAAAATGGAATTTTCGGAATGGATGATGATGATTTAGACGAAGAAAATGAAGATGAGGAGGATGAAGAGAATGAACTGGTCCTTGCTGAGAAAAGAGCAGAAAATTGCGATCCACCTCCTAAAAGACAGAAAGTTGAGGTAAAATCCTTATAATTGCAGATTTTTTATTTTGTCTTTATATTTAGAATGCTGTAATGTGTTTTTATACTTAGACTAGGGGGCCTACCCCCTGCAAGCTACGCTCGCCAACCCCCACTCAGACTTCGAGGCCTCTAAAAACATGACAGCGTTCTTTATTTTAAAAATATTGGTAAATCTGTAATTGGGTTGCCATGCTTTTAACGTTTTAATGGGGCCTTTTTTGATTATCATGGCCTCATACACAGCTGTTGCGACAACTGACGACTGTTTTCGGGATTCATAAGTAAAATTAATTACAACTTGAAAATCAGCTTGTATAAAATGTTTAGGTTTAAATTGTGGCTACCTCTCGGACTTTTATAACAACGATCTGTATTCTATTCTTCCTTTGCGTTTAAGGATGAGAAAAATTTCATCTGCTTGTGAATAACATTAAGAACCACGGTATTGAAAAGTACTATGTTATAGACATTTTCAGTAACAGGTTTTAATTTTCTCTCTATTTTAGTGCACCATCATGCATATTTCCATGTTATTTTAAATATGTAAATTAATTTATTTTAATTAATATGTATATACGAATTTTCTAATAATTATTTATCATACAAAATCAATTAAATATTTTGTGCTCGGCATCAATTGATGAGATATTTAAACAAATTTGCTATCCGCGATAATTTTGCACCATGTTATGTCACTTGAATAGTGTCCATAAGAAAATCGGGTAACTTTTCCAGTATAGGATCCTTTGCTTTTAGGTTTGGCGTAATTCGAGCTTCAAAAAGGGATAGATTCGTTAATATACATAGATTTGTTGCCAAAAGTTATGAAAACAAATCCAATGAACTTTTGGTGCTTTTGTATTATAGGAGACTTGACGCTTTTATTAAAAGCTTGGCGGAAAAAACCAAGCAGGATATTCTATTCTCCTTCCGTTCAGTTGGGCAATTATTATTTTATATATTCGTTTGAAATATCCGAATTAGTGATTTTATAAATTCGTTTAATTAAATTTTACAAAAAAAATATGATATCAATAAATAATAATTATTATTAATTCCTTTTCCCCCTTTCTTTTGCGTTTGCATAAATGACGTCATTTGGACGAATTTATTCAAAATATTTTCAGTTTATAAATTAAATTAAATGCTGACAGACGATTGAATCCTAACGATAGAAATGGGATTTTTTTTTCAAATTTTCCTGAAAAACATAATTTAATTACAATCTTGTCTTCATTATCGATTGAAATAAAAGATAAATTCATTTTCAATTTGAAAATGACAAATAAAAAGAAATCAATAATCCCTATCGGGATCCTTTTCAATTTTTTCCCCTTTGTTTGTCACAAAAAAACTGAGTAATTAGTTGCCATCATTACAGAAATGTCATTAAAATTAGAAAAAAATTAATATCTCGAAAACTAAATCCAATTTCAAAATTCTATTACCAGTTTTGACATCCGCGGATTTTTATGGACAATTGGTATTAATTTCACCATCAAGCGTTTAATATTTTATTAAAAATAGCCCTGAAACATAATCAGTCGTTTCATAAAATCGTTTCATAAATTCGTTTCATAAAATCGTTTCACAAATTCGTTTCATTAGGATTTTATATATATAGGGTAGATATGTTATCAGGTATGGAAGTTTTCGGCTTTTTTTTTTTAGAAATCCACTTTTTTTAACAACTTAACAGTCTCATTTTTAACACTTTTCAACGTAGTTGAAAAGTGTACGTTGAAAAGTGTTTATAAATTCATCTTGTCTAGCCGTCTGTCTGCCCGTGCTCTAACTCATGTAAATCAACTCAGATTTTCATGAAATTGACAAATATTAATGAGGCATGTTCGGTATTGAAAATGAAGTATGAGCATTTATACTTCACTTACAGGGGCACTCAAAAGAATGCTGTTGCGTTGTGGTCTATGTGGAAAAATCCTTTGCAATGTATTTTAATGATGTTACACTATTTCAAATATAATGAAATTGATATACATAGTTAAGTGCACTACAAGATTTTTACTATCAAATATGCTACATGTAGCACTTATAGTTAGCTTACAGGGGTAACACTTATAGTTAACTCACAGGGATACTCAAAATAATTCCGTAGTATTATGGACTATGGGGACCATGGAGTTTTATTAACAACTAGTATAAAACCCTCATTGAGAAAAAAAAAACTATCTGTGTTTTCTATTATAAGACTTTATACAAACAAACAGCATGATGATTTTATTATTGAAAGGTTTGTATTACAGAAAAGTACATTTTAAAAATTATAAATGAAATCTACAAATACAAATGATTAGGATATTTTTTTTTTTACTCAATATTCAATTTGTAAAAGAGTTCAACAGTTGGACAAAGCATTAAAAAAAGGTGTTATCAATGAGTACTGTAACACCAAATAAACGGGAGAACGTTGCCATTGGAATATCAAAATAAATCTATATAAATAAAAGTCTCTCTCTCTCACACACGCACACACACACACACACACACATATTATATACAGTGCAACATCTTAAATCCGGACTTCCAAAACCCGGAGTTATCTAAAATCCGGACTCTCGAATCATCTTGTCATTTTAGTTATTCAGAGCAACAACAGATGGCACCACCATGTAAATCACGCTAAAAGTATTTTGTTAAAACGTTTTATACGGAAACCAATCATAGTACTTGTTTCTTCCACTTTTTTTGTTAAATAATATACGATTGGAGGATGTTCAACCCGGCAAAATAGGCTAATGGAATCTACCATTCATTGTCATTCAACGTTTTAGCGCCATTTTTATTTTTCTCAGTATCTGGATTAGTATATTTCGCTCTTTCTTACCAAATTTGACGTTTAGTATAGCATTTGTGAGACAAATAAAAAGCTTACATAATGAGTAGTAAGCGAGCCATCGATTCCCCGAATAGCATTAAAAAAAAAAAAAAAAACATTGCACGTTATCGATTGCAAAGAAGGTGGAATTAAAAAAAAAAATACGACCAAGGAACTTCAGTCCGGAATTTGTGCATTGAATATGATATTGGGAAGTCAACAGCATCTATATATATATTTGTCTTACGTGGCGCGAAAATAGGGCTGAATTTGTAACTTATGGTTTGGCAACAACCGTAGTTTCCAGAGCTCAGACCAATGAACAGACTAGATTGTGTTAGATTTGCTCCACCTCCAATATGGCGGTGAGTGTGAGAGCATTGAAACCATAGAATGAAGCTCAAATTAGCAATTATTAAAAATAAAATAACATGTACGTAATCCAAAGCGTCTGAGATGATTCCTCATTTTAATTACGAGCAATATCGTTAATTTCAAATGAATTCTCAACTCTTATTCAGAATTCATTTACGAATTTCACTCACTCAAAAGTCGGAGAAGAAAAAAATCAACTTTGTAGATTGCACCTGGTGCCATCTGTTGATGTATTCAGGAAGTAAAAAATAATTTCTACGTAGTTTGTTTTTTTTTAATGAATTTAAGTCGTGCTGTACAAAAGATTCTTTTTTCATAGTATTTAAAAGATTTATATGCTCATTGGTAGCGCCAACTAAATACATTTTCAGTTGTGTTTTCAACGGAGAATTACTTTTATACATTAAAAAAAATTGTCAATTTCATATGTTCAATTGTTTTATGGTAGAACTCATTCCGGCTAGAATTGCTGAAAAAAAGGGGCGAGCGAGCAAAGCGAGCTGTGACCGCGTAGCGGTCTCAATGTGAATTGCTTTGCAATTCACGGGGGGTTGGCGAGCGTTAGCGAGTAGGGGGCTGAGCCCCCTAGTATGACTTAATAAAGCAAAAGAAAAATATTCTCTCTTTCTTTTCTGAAAGTGATTCACCATTTGAAATGGCCAAACGAAAAACTGTTAGAGGCGCAAATAATCTGGATTTGGATAAAGTCATGATAGACTGGTTTAGACAACGTCGATCAGAAAATGTCCCTCTAACTGGGCCTATGATCATGGCTCAAGCTAAAAAGTATCATGCAGAATTATGTCTAGCAACGCCATGCAATTATACGACGGGTTGGCTAGATAAGTTTAAAAAACGTCATGGTATTAGACAAATAAGAATTTGTGGTGAAAGAGTTAGTGCAGATCACGTAGCTGCGGAGCAGTTTGTAACTAATTTAATGGAGTTAGTAGAAAAAGAAAATTTATCAATGGATCAGATATATAACGCTGACGAGACCGCTCTCTTCTGGCGGTATGTGCCGCGAAAGACTCTGGCTATGAATGAAGAAAAAAATCTTGGTGGCGTGAAGGATATAAAACAACGATTAACAGTTTTAGCTTGTGCAAACGCTTCTGGAACGCACAAATTAAAATTAATGGTTATCGGTAAAAGTGCTCATCCCCGAGCTCTTACTGGAGCAAAAACGATTCCTGTAATTTACAAATCGAATAAGCGAGCGTGGATTACACAAGAACTATTTACAGACTGGTATAAAAATAACTTTTTGACAGAAGTACGGAGATATCGTTCGTCCGCCAATCTGCCTGCAGATGCGAAAATATTGCTGATTATTGATCGATGTGCAGCCCATCCTGACAGTGAAAAATTAAGCGAAGGCAATAATGAAGTATTATTTCTCCCACCTAACTGCACATCCATAATACAACCAATGGATATGGGTATATTGCGTTCTTTTAAATGCAAGTACAAAAGTAAATTTGTTAACCGGATGCTAGATTACGTAAATGACGGAAAAAACATTTCCGAATTTGTAAAAGATTTTTCGATAAAAGATGCTATTTGGTTCGCTGCAAGTGCCTGGAAAGACATGCCTGAAGATACTTTGAAAAATGCCTGGCACAATATTCTTCCTCAGACTTTATTTATTCCTGATAATAAGATTTCAACGGGTTCAAATTATCAGAAGAAAAAACGAAAATTTCTAATTTATTAGCATATGCAAAAGAGCAGAATATTAATTTGGAAGAAATTGATATGCAAGATATTTTTCATTGTGATGACGATGCTCCAATAGTAAATCAATTGACAGATGACGAAATTTTGAGCAATGCATTAAATTCAAACGCAAACTCTAGCGACACCGAAAATGAAAGTGACGAGGAGGAAATTGAAGAAAAAATACCGACAAATCAGATGATTGAAATGTTAAATACTGTGATTAAGGGTTTGGAACAACGTGATTACATTAATGAACACGAAATCATGACTGTGTTTAATATCTGTGAAAAGCTAATAGACAATAAGTCCAAAATGAAACAAAAATCATTATTAGATTATTTTAAATAATGCTTAATTATTTTTTTTTTCTTTACTTAACCTGTATTTGGGAAATTATTTGTATAAATATTTTCATTAACGTATTTCCATATTTGCTTTTTTATTATTATTTGCATTATTTTCCTTTATCTATCCGCAATAGAATTCGTAACACAACTGATGATTACTTTTCTTTTTCCAGCCATGGGATGAGTCAGAAAAATAAACATTCGTTTTCGTAAAGCTTTTTTTTTTTTCCCCATCAACAACTCTGCTGTTTGACCTAGTTTTCTTTTTCCCCTTTCCGCTTCTACTGAGTGGGGATGATAGAAGAAAAGAAAGCTATGTTCTAAATGTGGAATATTTTTATTTAAATTACGAAACGAATTCTTTTTGTTTTATTTTTTCGCTGTAATTTATTTCATTTTCATTATTTATTTATTTTTTAAGTTTACATTTTTGGGCTTCATGACGTAATATGAAAAGTCCAAATAAATATTTAAATATATATATATATATATATATATACATATATATATATATATATATACACTATAATGCCATAATTGATGGGAACTTTCAGTTTTAGACATTTTTTTGAATATTTTAAAATAAACATGTCAGATTCTTTTGGGGTATTAGGATTAAAAAGAACAGGTTTGACTTCATATTTATCAATGTTGATTTGATAAGTAGGACAATTAGGGGACCAACAAAAAATTAAAGAAGAAAAATAATACTTGGGATCACCCTGTAAAATAAAATGCACGAAATGATTTACCGCTACAGAATATACATAGGCAGACATTGTATGATATGTGTACTCATTTGTGTAAGAATAGCATGCATATTAATTGAGATATAGCGATTTTTTAAAAAATATATAAAAATTCTTGCATGTTTTTTGCTTATAAAATACAGGGTTTTTAACCAAATTTAACGTCAGTTTCAGAAAAATTGACAAAATGTTGTAGAAATCATATAGTGTGATTGAAATATAAATATATTAAATATTTAAGGAAATATGGGCAGTTGTATGAAATAATTTTTATCTGCGCATGCGCGAACGATAACAAAAAACTTTTTGCCTAATTTAATACGCCCCATTAATAAGCCAGACAACAGGTATATTTCCAGGGGGGGTGGTGGGGGGGCATACTATAAATAGTTCCATCCAGTACAATTTAGTGAACATGATATGGTGAATCCAAAGAATTCAACAATCCAGAATAAATAATGATAAAATGAAAAATTACCTAATATTTATTGTAATCCAAATTCCAAAACAGCATCAATGTTTTACCTGCAACTGGATTTTTCACAAATGTAATAAGCTGTTTGAATTGCTATTGTTTGCAGGATTAGCATGTTTCAATTTCCTTATGTACATTACAAGCGTTGAAATAAATTGAGTTCTTACTTAGCGTTACATTATAAAAATACAAGTATGTTTCAATTATAATGTAACCTAATTAAGTAAATAGCAAAACTAATATTTTATGACAAGTTAGATAATAAATGTATAGCTGTTCTGTAAAGTTAAATTTCGTGATTTTTTTTCATGTAGCAGACTGACAAATTTCATTATACAATTTCACAAAATTTCATGATACAATTTTGCATTATTTTCCCCACGACAAAATCTTTCTTTTCCCTGTGACCGATTGGCTAATTTCGCAATATTTTCTTGACCGGTTATCGAATTTCGCATTTTCATCTTGCGTAAGATTGACCAAATTCATGTTTTTTCCTGTGTCTGACTGAATAAATTTGATTTTTACCTGCAATCGACTGACAAATTACAAGATTTTCTTTCATTCAATCGATTGACAAACTTCTCAATATTTTCCCGGGACCAATTGATGAATGTGCGATTATAATTTTTTTTTTTGCGTCTATTTGATGCATTTCATAATATTTTTCCCACGACCAAATGACAAAATTCTTTTTTTTTTCCAGCTGCTGAGGGGCAAATTTTGTTGTTTCATCCTGCAACAGTTTAACGTAATTCGTGATTTTTCTAAATGTTTTTGACTGAAAACTGTTGCAAATTTTACTCACACCAATGAATTAAAAAAAAGAATTCCATGCGACCGATCGACAAATTTTGCGATATTTTTCATGTGACCGTTAGATGTGTTTCCCAATTTCTTCCCCTCAACCGAAACAGGCTCGCAGCAACAGCTTCAAGAGGGAAAAAAAAATCTATGACACACATCGCACATTTTCTGCTACTGGGGTTGATAGTTTAAATGTACTTTTGCAATATTTTTTTTAAAGAAATCTTAATTTTGAATATTTTGAATTTTAAACCATTTAATATGTGTAAGAAATATAAAAAAAATTACCCATTAAATAAATTAAATTAAATGCAGATCTACGCTGATTATGACTCCTAGAACCCAAAACCACACCCGTTCAAAACTTCATTTATATATATATATATAGATCTATCTGTATATCTATATCACTTTTTTATGGACACGATAACTTTAATAATTCTGCACAAATTTCATCCAAACTCATACATAAAATCAAGGGGAATAAAATCTCGGTCAAGTTCGTTAATGGGCAAAATTGAACCCAGGGGAATGGGGGGGCTTTTTGTGAAAACAGGAAAAAACCCATAACTTCTTAATTATGATACGTATCGAATCCGTTTAAAGTTTATATATGACAGATTTTTAATATCATTAAAAGTGGCCTTGAGGGGGAGGGGGGGGAATAGGGGTTTAAGAAGAAAAAAATTCATAACTTCATCAATTCACAAGATATCAAATCTGCTTAAATTTATTATAAATCCTCATAATATTATCTAAAACTTTTATATTGACAAGTTTTTTATAGGGCCAACCCTAAGAAAATTAAAAACAAAAAATCCCTGCTGGCTCTGCCTACAGACACAAGTAGATTTCGAAATAGGCGGTCCCAACTGCTACATCATGGCAAAAAGGTAATTTCTTCTGCAATTCTCAATAAACAGGCCTACGGTCTGCATCTTCGAAATCTACCTGTGCCTGTAGGCCGAGCCGTCAGGGATTTTTTTTAATTATTATTATCACAGACCCAGGCAACGCTGGCAGGAGGTCAGTTAATATATATGTTAATCTAATTTTAAATTTTATTACTCAACAGAAGGCGTTGGTATGCTGTGATTTTTTTTTTTTTATTCACTGATTACTGCTATTCCATGTTACATTCCAAGAAATGCACTATATTTGTGTAATTGTTAATGTGTAACTCTGCTAACGATCAATTTAATATTTTGTTAGCTGCATTAATTTTTAATGTTTTTATATTTTATTCCAAATCATATTTTGCTGTTCTAAATATTACCCATCTTGCAGTAGGATATTTAAGCGTGTTAAATAAAGCTGTACACATTGTTTAATGACATCTTTTTAAAAATAACCAATTAACTTATTTTCTGAGGTAATTTTTAAAAAAAATGCATATTTAGGAAAACTTGGTACTGTATTTTTAGACATGTTCTTTTTTAGTCCCCTTTTTCAATATAAATGATCCCCCAAAAGTCCCCTTTTTAAATTAAAAAAAGTCCCTTTTGGAGATGGGTTAAGAGCCCTGAAAATGAAACGTAATACCGGTGGATCATCGCAAAGCCTTGCTATGAAAGCTGTCACTGCTATTTCTGAAAAGTTTTATAATATAAATAAACAAAATTTAAATATTTAGAGGTTTTAATATGCTTTTACAAATATTTTAAGAACAGAATCGGTTGTTAACCTGTATTTTTTAATGAAGTGTTCAAAGAGTCGTTAATTTATTTTGACATTTGGAGTTTTTGATTTTCAGTGTTCGTTTGTTTATAGCTGGTAATACATGTTTAATCTGGTGATTTTTTATTTAGAACTTAAAACATTATAATTGGATATGATATACATGTTTTATATGAAAATATGCTGTACAGACATGATTTCAAGTAGAAGAAATTATCATTTAGCTGTCATATGTTAGCATATGTTTTTCATTAAGTCTAACATGGCGTTTAGCTACGGTCGATTTGAAGACCATCTCACTCGGCATGGTTACCACTCCTGCACTTGGATTTTATTATAAGTAGATGAAAGATTCTGGTTTGCTTACTGTTGGTCCTAGTTTTTGACTGCCAAGAACTTTAGCAGAGTTATTGCAATTACATTGTTGCTGTCAATATGTTAACCCTCTCACTGACACACCCGTGTTAATACGTTCACTAAGCTCCACGTTTCGCTGCAATACAGGCATTATTTAAATTAATATAATTCTATGGATAGAAAGCAGTTTTAATACATTGAGTAATGATTAATACTCTCTAGGATTAAAGTCATATATATAATTAATTTTTTTTTCTGTAATGTTAGAATAATCATCTTTTTTTAGCATTTAAAATAAAATAAAGAGTAAACAACATTACAATTTTGCCCTTTTGCTGGACAGTCAGAGGGTTAATGTTCATTTTAAATATAGAAATTATCATATGCATGACGACAATAAATGAATGTTTTCCCGCTCAACTCAATTTTGTGCAGGTTCCACATGTGCTTCCCTAGTATTAAAGCAATCTTTTTTATTTAATATGATTCTATTTAATTATTCTGAATGAATATTTCAATTTATATGCAGTTAAAAATTGCTGTTATGTAAGACTGTTTTTTTAAGAATGTTTTTATGTATGTGCTGAATGATTTGATATTTGGTGCATCCCTAATAAATATTGTGCATGTAATATATGCACTTAACGTTTGTAAAATGTTTTGTTCTGCATCAGTTTACAAAATATTGCTTTTGTTTCTTGAAATATGTTAATTTTGTGCTTCAAAAATTAGTTATTTAAAATATTTTCTCACACTCTTTAGGCTACAGATGATGATGATGAGGTTGATGAAAGAAAAGAAAAAGAACGATCGCCTACTTTGGAAGAAATGAAAGCTGATTTTCTTGAACTTATACCTTCTTCTATAGAAGATGTAAATAGCGGGAAAGTTCCAATGAGTACTTCATAATTTTGTCAGCTATATTTTATCCAGTATTCATTTCATTTTGTACGAAACATTATTTTTTTTTTTCATCAAACAATACTCATTAAAGTTACTTTTTGAATTGGAAGAATCTTCTCAAATTCAGCTCTCCTACCCAGTTTCATGAAATTTTATAAATTGAATTATGACTGGCATATTGTATAAAATGCATCAATATCACATTTCATAGCTTATCTAGCTTATTTTTATAGTTGGATTGGGAGTCAATATTATGTAGGATATGAAATGATTGGTATAAAAGTATGATTTTCTCTCTTTGATAAACACAACTAAATGAAGTTATATGGCATAAAATTTATTTAGTAACTTTTTTCCTTTCTGAGAAAGAAAAAAAAAAAAGAAAATTGTCATTTCTGTTGCTTCATGTTATGTAAATTCTAGTTTTTAATGACTCTAATCCTCTATGCATTTGCAATGCAACTATGCTGTTTTGTACTCATTTATCTTCCTTGTATAATAAAATCTTTTCATAAAGAAGCTTTTATACTTTTCATGAAATCAACACTATAATTTTCATTTTTGTATAGCTGGTGATAAAAAGTGATTGTCAAGTTCCTCTTCATCTCAGTTTTCATGATATTTCAAGAAACAAAATCTCTCTCTCTATCTATCTCTCTCTCTCTCTCTATCTATCTATCTATCTATCTATCTATCTATCTATCTATCTATCTCTCTCTCTCTATCTCTCTCTATATATATATGTGTGTGTGTATATACAGGGGTGCAGAAAATGTTTTTACTCCCAACATTTCCCCCAATCCATATGAAAATTTCCCCAAAATGTTACGATACGTTATAGGCTTACATAGGCTTCTGTATTACTGTAGGTATAGTAAATTTTGCAACATACAAGTCGCATCTTTAAAAACCTATAGACTGAACTTGTAACATGCCTAGTTATTGGAAAGGTAAATTAAGTTAATGCAATGTAGGTTTTAATCTAATTCTTATGCCTAATATTTATTAATAATAAATACACAGTTTTAACCAACAAATACAATGTTTTTGATTACCTTTTCTGATAAATAGTCAGTTATTGAGAAACTGCAATCTTCCACTCTCTTTGTGGATGTTGTCAATCATTTTTTATGTTTTGTAGATCTTGAGTCTGTTTCTTGAAGAAAATCTAGTAAAATGATAATTTCCACCATGTCTGTTTAAGGATGCTTTTAATAGTTCCATAGCTTATATGCACTGGTGGTCATGCCATGATATAAACACTTCATGAAAGAGATTATCAGATTTTAGGGTTCTGTTATAAATGTGTTTTCCAATAATAGAGCCAACAGATCCACAAACACAGTCACTGTAAATTTTCAAGCTGTTTTCAAGGAGCTAAAGTATTTCTGGTACCGCTGTCTTGATCTAGAAGTGATAAGGGTTTTTTTTTTCAGAATTTAGGATTATTTTATTAAATTAAGTTTTTATAATAATTTTCTTCCAAGTTGTCCATAGATTAAAAATATTTTTCTCATTATTAAATTTAAATTATTTTCTATTTTTGCTCACCCATTCAGTGAGAGCTTGTAGTGAGTTTTCCACCAGTAATCTTCTTGATTTGAATCTCTTTCTAAAGTTTTCTCTTTCCTGATTTTTTTTTTGTCAGAAAATTATTATCTTTTAAAAAAAATTTCTAAGGTAATTCATATTAGAAAAGAACTTAGAAATTTCGATTATTGCAATTGCATAATTACTCCGGAACATCGGCATTTTTCTACTCCAAAAATAAATTTCGACCTTTTTTGTCCCATGTATAAAGTTGACCTCCCTCCCCTACTTTGAAGCAGATTATTTTTCCAAAATTTCTCGACTTATACGTGAGTATATACGGTACATATTATTCTCAGATCGATTTTGTGAAAGTCTCCATATGGATCTTTTTATTTGTAGGTAAACATTTTTCTATCTTGGGGAATTATGTAATTCATTGTTAAAATTGAAATCAATTGTATATTTTTCCGTAAAATTTCCCCCAATCCTAGATCGCCGGATCGGACATATTCTGCACCCCTGTATATATACATACACAGCCTTGGCCAAAAGTATAGTACTATTAATAAATTTTTCGTTTTTAAGGTAAAAAAAAGTATGTCTTATTGTTTTATAAATTATTATCTATACAGGGTGTATCTGAAATGCTTCAACAAACTTAGGTAGTAGTACTCATGAAGACGAACAAAAAATGCAATGGAACATGGTTGCAAATAACGTTTAAAGGGTGAAAATCGCAAAACAAATAAAAAATATCGAAATCTTGCATGCTGCTTTTCTGCAGAACTGGCTTGTAGCATGAAGCTGGTTTTCCTTTCACTTTCTGCATATCTGGTCTGAAAGAGATAACAAAGATGTGGAAGAAAACCAAACAAATCTGTGAGCAGTAATCCATGTATGCAAATTTTTCATCTTCTTAGAACCAGACCAATAAACGCGGAATATCCTACCACGTTTGCTTTCTGCTACACAAACCGGCATGCAGCAACAAATTTGGTGCATGCACGGCGGTGCTCCGCCTCTTTTTTACTGTGGACGTGCATAACCATTTTGATGGAGTTTATCCGGCAAGATAGATTAGACGTGGGGGCCCTGTTGCTTGGCCTCCACGCTCGCCAGACCTTAACCCTTTGGATTTCTTCTTCTGGGGACAGATGAAATCCCTCATTTATGAGACGACAGTTGAAACGTCAGAAGAAGTAGTAATACGTATTGTGACCACTGCAGGAGAAATCCAGGAAACTCCCGGAATCTTCGAGCGTGTCCGCTAGTCGTTTCTCCGTAGATGTACTCTGTGTAATAATGTCTGCGGTCGACACTTTGAACAACTGTTGTAAAATATTTGTTTTCTCTGGACATCATGAGCTGTGTTGTACCTATTCTGTGCAATAAACAATTTTCTGAAGTGTTTCTTTCTTGTCTCAGTTTGTCCATTTCCAGATGCATTTTCTCGATTTTCATCCTTTAAACGTCATTTGCAACCCCATGTTCCATTGCATTTTTTGTTCATCTTCATGAGTACTATCATCTCTATAAGTTTATTGAAGAATTTCAGGTACACCCTGTATATTTAAAATGCTAAGCATTTTCTTTCGACAATTCGCGAAAAAAAAACTACTGCATCATATTACATTATTCTTATTTTAAATGAAAGATATTTGGCCACATATTTGTTATTGTGCATTCATTTGTTCAATACTTTTATTAATTAGCAGAATTTTAATTTTAAATGTTTTTATTTTAATTTCTTCAAAATGGTGGCAATCGATAACTTCCATTGATGCGAAGGTAAAAGAGAAATAATGAAATTTTCAGACATGTGGCTTTTTGGCTGCATTTTTTAATCTGCAAGTTAAATTTTGATAAAAATATTTATTGATGTGCATTATATTTATTGTGACGTCACGGGAATATTGTCCATTGGGTTTATTTTATCTTTATGCATTATAACTTCATTGATGCCATTTTTTCATTACAATTAAATACAAAATATATTTTTATTTGTATACATGGGTGTTAAGCATAAAAGTACGTGTGAAAAGTAGTGCTGGTGAAAATGACGTTATGCTTAGCTTGAAATGTATTTTTTTGACTAACTTAAGAGAGAAAATTATAGGATAGAGTCAACATGACAAATTTTAACTGATTTTTCAATTCTTAATTATACAGATTGTTACAATCATAGATGGTGTCATCCTGGACAATTTGTTTTTAGGGTTTTGTTCATCTCACAAAACCCTATTACTCCCACTCCGTTGTCTGTCCGTCACAGAGCCGTTCTCAGAGCCTATATAACTTACAGAGTTGAAACTTTGTGTATATATAACTGAATACAGGCTATGAAGCTCAAAATATTAAGTTTTGACAAAATCGTATTATTTTAATAAATAGAGATTAACTGTTAATTACCAAAATTAAATATTAAACCATATTTTGATGATTCCGCTTACTGGTTGGAATTGTATGGTCAGTTTGAATCTGCGATTGATAAAAATCCTAGTCTTATGAAAATAGATAAGCTAAATTACTTGAAATCTTATTTAATGGTCAGGCTGCGAGTTCCATTGCTGGGCTAGCGATTACAGAGCAAACTTATGATGCACACTGAATATTCTTAAGAATAGGTTTGGTAATACAAATACTCTAATACAAACTCACATGAATGGTTTGTTAAGAATTCCTACTGTTCATAATTCACAAGATACGGTTGGTTTAAGACAATTATTTGACAAAATTGAGGGACAAATTAGAAATCTGGAAGCCTTTGGTGTTAGGAAAGAAACTTTTGGAATTTTATTAATGCCAATAATTTTGGATAAGATTTCAAAAGATCTTGCTTGGAATTTAATAGAAAGTGGCCAATTGACTATACATTCCATGATGTACTTTTCTAGAAAATGAAATTCAGTCTCGGGAAAGAACATATTTAGTTCGATCAAAATTGGATTCTTTTAAAAAAAAAGTCTGAAAGTCGTAATAATGAATACAAAGGTAATTTCAGAAAAATTAATAATAAAGGATTTGATCAGACACAAACACCTGGAAGTTATGTATCAAACTTAAAAAAGAAATGTGTTTTGTGATAGTGAGGAACATGAATTTTGTGAATATAAGACCGTAGAAATAAACTAACAGCAGAAAATAGATGTTTTAAATGTTTTTCAAAAAATCATTTTAGCTGTACGTGTAGACTAAAATTTGAATGCAAACACTGTAAGAGCAAGTTTCATAATTATATTTTATGTACTCATGTAAATGATCAAAAGGAAACACAAAAGATTAATAATGTTAACAGTGAATCGGATAACAGCTCTTTCATTATGCAATGTAATTATCCTGTTTTGAAATCAAATATTCTTTTGTTGACATGTTCAGTTATTGTTAGTCCAATTAATCAAGCAAAAAATGTTAAAATTGCACGGTTGTTATTAGATAATAGATCAGAAAAATCCTGGTGTACTAGATCTTTAGCTAATTCCTTAAAGTTAAAGCCAATTCGAAAAGAAAGATTATCTGTTTATTCTTTTGGTTCCGTAAAAGCGAACAAAAAAATATATGAGGTCATGAAATTAAAATTAATGAGTAGAAATGACAGTCAGCAATTTATTGAGATCGAAACTTTAATTATGGATAAAATTACTTCGGTGCTCTGCGCGGTTCCAGATGTTGAAATACAGAATGTTTTGAAAAGTAATGGTTTGACTGTAGCTGATGAATGCAAAAATGTTGATCAGTCAGTAAACATTCTAATTGGAGGAGATATGTTTTGGAACATTATTAAAAACTCTGGTTTTCAGAAATTAAATAAAACGCTCACTTGTATACCGACAATATTTGGATTTTCTCTTCAAGGTTGTGAACAGATGCATAATAAATTGAGTTGTGTAAATATAGTGTCTGCCAATTTAAGTTTAGGAACAGATGTTCAGATATTATGGGATTTAGAAAGTTTGGGAGTAAGAGATAAGTATGAGTTATCTATTACCGATAAATGTCTTATTAAACAGTTTGAAAATAATCTGAAATTTGTTGATGGTCGTTATGAGACTGGATTGTTATGGAAAGACTCGGCCGTTCAATTGGAGAGTAATTTCACGTTAACTAAAAAATGGTTTGATGACTTGCAAAGATGTTTTGATAAGAATGAGTGGATCGCAGATGAATATAAACAAATAATAAAAGTTCAAGAGAGTAAAGAAATAATTGAAGAATGTGGCAGGGATAGTAATAAATATTTCATGCCGCACCATGCAGTTGTAAACATAGAGATATGACTAAAGTTCGCATTGTATATAATTCTAGTTCAAAATCTGTCATTAAATGATTGTTTCGAATCTTGCCCGAATTTAAATCCAAATGTACTAGATATTATATTGAATTTTAGAAAATTCAAAATTGCATTTAACAGAGATATTGCAGGGTTCCCAGCGTCATGGAAAGTCAGGGAAAATCTGGAAAGTCATGGAATTTCAAAGAAGTCAGGGAAATTTTAAAATATATAGAAAAAGTCAGGGAATTTACAAATATTTTCTAAAAAGTTTTGGAGAAAAATTATGCAAAATTCATCATATAGTAAGCATAGAACGAATACTTTGTGCAAATTTTAATTCATAAACCAAAACCAATTACAACGTTGTAACGCACAAATATGAAAATTGGTACAAAAAACCACATACGGCCATTTCAAGAATGCATCGATTTCGATCTCCTTCCTCAGTGCGAGAAAAAAAAAAAAGGATAAAAATGGGTTCAAAGAACCCCTCGGTTATAGCCCCGGGTACTGGCTTGAATGAAATAGTCATCATATAGTCTCGGGGAAAAAATAGAGAATTTTGAAGAATGATCACAGAAAAAAAATCGCTAATTTTTGACAAAGGATTGCAAAAATAAGTAACAAATTTCGTTGTATGCCCGTTTGGTCAGAGAATGTTTTGAGATTTGGTCAGGGAATTTTTTCAGATTTGGTCAGGGAATTTGCTAGTCATGTTTTGCTGAGAACCCTGTATTGAAAAGGCATTTTTAATGATAAAAATAGCAGAAGAGGACCGCAGATTCTTAAAATTTCTTCAGTTTTCTGATAATAATGAAATTAATTATAAAATTTTGCACATGAGTAGATTACCATTCGGGTGTAAAGTTTCATCTTTTATTCTGAGTAGGACGATTAAGAATCACATTTGAAAGTATGAAATAAATAAACCTAAGCCAGTTAATATGTTAAATACATCTTTATACGTTGACGATTTATTTTCCGGTGCTGAAAGTGTAGATGAGGCATATAATTTATCTCATGATGCTGTTTTGATTTTGGAGGAAGGTGGGTTCAACTTGCAAAAATTAAGGTTGAACTCCTCTGATTTGGAAACATTATGGGAACAAAATGGATTAAGCATTGGTAAAAGGGGTCTATTGAAGGTATTAGGTTTGAATTGGAATCCTGAGGAGGATGTTTTATCGTTAGAGGTAAATCGTTGACAGATAGTTTAAGTTCAATAAAAAGTATAAAACGAGGCGTGTTGAGAATAGCTGCAATGATTTTTGATCAGATTGGTGTCGCAGCTCCCTTTATTGTGAGAATCAAGCACTTATTGCAAGAAATTTGGGAAAAAGGTATTAGCTGGGTTCAAGAGTTGCCTAATGATCTCAAAGAAAAATGGTTAGCTTGGTGTTCAGAAATTAAGAGGTTAGAGGAAATAAAAATAGGAAGGAATTGTTTATTAGGATATTAATGGTAGAGTTGCGAAGGTTGAATTACATGTATTTTGTGACGCATCACCGATTGCTTATGGAGCTTTCGCTTATTTTCGTTATCAGGATGATCATGGTAAAATAAGAGTGTCATTTATCATGTCGAAAAATAAAGTTGCTCCTCTGAAGATACTCACATTGCCCCGTTTGGAGTTGAATGGCAGTTTTGATAGGTGCTCGAATTGGAAAATATATTTGTAGTAACTTTAACGATTTGATAGGTAAAAGAGCATACTGGACTGATTCAGAAATAGCTTTGTATTGGGTAAAGGGATGTGCAAAACACTAGAAACAGTTTGTTGGGAATAGAGTTATGGAAATTCAGGGAAAAAAACTGATCCGAAATGTTGGTTCCACTGCAGGTCTGAGGATAACCCAGCGGATTTAATTACGAGAGGGATATCTGTTGAAAGTTTTAAGAGGTAGTGAAAAGTGGTTTTATGGACCGCGTTGACTATGCGAAACAGGGTTTGATTTAAGCGGTATCGCATCACAATTTGCGATTCAAATTTAACTAAAGTGCGACCCAAGAAATGCATTAAATCGCAATCATTGCGATACATATTTCCCGCACTCTTTGTTATGCCATGTACACTTAAGAGTTAAAGCTCAGATTTAAAGGTGTTTTTACATGACATACGTTCTGTTTTCACCCTCCCCAAGTGCTCTCATTGCTGTTGTGTTTTATATCGTTTTGGTTTTGAATGTTACTGTAATTTATTTTTGGGTTTTTTTATAATATGGCTATAGTTAAACTGGAAACAGTTACAAATTGGAAAAAAAAAACTGTTGATCCTGTTGGAGAATGGTTAGATTTTGAAACAGATGGGAAAAGTAATGTTATATCAATATGATGTATATTATGTTCGAAATTTGTGGACAAATTGAAAATGAAAAAAATTTCAACCCAGGATTTATCAATGGAATTACTGGAGCCAGTCTGAATAAAAGACAATATTGTCAAGCATTCCAAAAGTGACGTGCATTTTACGGCAGTGAACTTTGAACACAAGCCAGACAGTGTAAAAAAAAAATAATGGATACATCAATTGGGAAAGCAATGTTTCAAGCTAGCAATAAAGAAGAAAATAAAGTTGGCAAGTTAATAGATAGTTCATATTTAATTGTCAAGCAAGAACTTCCATTCTCATTGTTTCCCGAAATTGCACAGTTAGAAAAGAGGCATGGTGTGCAGTTAGGGGAAACATATTTGGATGACAAGAAATACCAATTCTCTCAGTGTGTTGCAGACACCTTTAAGGAGGACTTTAATTTGGAACTGAAATCTGCTAATTACATATATCTGTAGTGGTGGATGAATCCAGATATCAGCGTTAAAGAAAATTTTTAATTTATCTTAATTTTGTTGTAAATTTTCAAGACTTAAAAGTTACGTTTGCTATTTTTTACTTTCTATACAAAAGTGTCTAACTGCTATTCAAAACTGACTTTGTATAGCAGTTACTGCTATGCAAATATCTTTTTTTAAATCGTCCCCTGATGCGAAAGTGAGGAAATTTGGCCGAAACAGTTGAAGGAGAAACAGGTGGATAAAGATAGTGTAGAAAAGGGAATTTCAGTCAAAAATATGGTAGTTAAATGTAGTTGAAGAACTTTGGAGTAGATTTTCCAGTTGGAATAAAATAAGCTACAGTGAGTGGTTGCATGGTGTTTAAGATTTATTGGTAACTGCAGAAAATTAAAGCATTCAACACCACATCTGGAAGTTGGAGAATTAAACAACGCACATGATACCCTTATAAAAGCAGTTCAATATGCTGAATTCTGTGATGAGCTAAATCGATTAGAAAAGTATAAGTGTTTTGAACCATCTAATAAATTAAGCCAATTGAGCTTATTTTTGGACAGTGAAGGAATCATCAGAATCAGTGGTCGAATTAGACATTCCAGTGTGAATGAAAATACAAAACATCCTATTCTCCTTCCAAAATCACATTCTGTTACTAAATTGCTAATTATAAATTATCATTTGAAATACTTGCACTCAGGACAGCAACTGACCCATTCATCTCTGCGTCAGAAATATTGAATCAGCGGAGCCCGTGTCATCATTCGTCGGATAATCTGTAATTGCGTTATTTGCACCCGTCATCACACACAGCTTTCGAAGCAAATCATGGCCAATTTACATTATTCAAGGGTAAGTTGTGGAAAACCCTTTTCAAGGACGGAGACTGATTATGCAGGCCCTTTCCAAGTTTGTGCCAAACAAGGAAGAGGTACACATCCTACAAAAGTATATGTTTGCGTTCTTGTGTGTTCCATCACCAAAGCTGTCCATCTGGAATCAGTTTACGATTTGATTGCAGACTCATTTATTGCTATGTTAAAACGCTTTGTCACGCGTAGAGGAAAGCACCTAGAATTATATAGTGACTGTGGATCTAACTACATTGCAGGACGACATATATTAAGAGAAGGGATGTGTAAAAGTGTTGGACAATATCTTGCAAAGGAGGGCCTTCGTTGGAAAAATAACACACCTTCTTCACCTCATTTCGGCAGTCTCTGAGAGGCTGCAGTGAAAACGATGAAATATCACATGAGAAGAGTGATCAGTCTACAAATTTTAAGTTACGAGGAATTCACCACATATCTAACCGAGATAGAAGCTGTGATGAATTCCCGGCCTCTAATCCCAACTACAGATGATCCTGATGATGTGTCAGCCCTCACATCCGGACATTTCCTCTTTGGAACTGAGTTAAAACATGTACCAGAACAGAACCTAATGTTGTAGATGAAAGGGTTATGCTTTGAGAACGATGGAAGTTAGTGACTCAACTATCACAATCCTTCTGGAATAAATGGTCAAAGGACTATTTGACAAAACTATAAACCCGAAATAAATGGAGAAAGAACATTCCGAATATGAAAGTCAATGATCTAGTTCTTGTGAAAGATGATAACCTACCCCCACTAAAGTGAAAAATGGGTAGAATAATGAAAGTTTATCCTGGCAGTGACGACAAGGTCCAAGTAGTAAGGTTAAAGATTGTCCATGGTGAAATAAGTAGACCAATTCACAAATTAGTGTTGTTACTGACTGAGGACTGAAAAGACTAATTATTTTATTTCATTGTTTGTGCAATTCATAAATTTAATCAAGTATTATTTTTGTTCCATATGTAGGTAGTATTGTAACTACTGTTTTATTGTCAAGTGATTAGCCCCAGAGGTATGTATTTGTTTCATATTGGGTAATTGATGTCTTAAAGGTTATCGGGCCCCAGTATGTTAGAATCATAGATGGCGTCATCCCGGGCAGTCTGTTTTTTATCTTTCTGTTACTCATTTTCGTTTTATGTGCAGTCTTCTAATAAACACGTTAAAATGTGCTGCTGTGTATTAGATTGAAACTTCCAGTAATTCAGTTAATCACAGATTAGAATTGGATATTGATTACTTCATCTTGATTGCATGTTACCAATTACTTTTTTTAAATTATAGGTTAAAGGAATTAAAAAAAAATCACAAATGTAAAGGATTCCAAGAAAATTAAAATTATTAAAAATAGTTTGAGTAAAAAAAAAAAAAAAAAAAAAAAACTTGAAATAATGATAAGTTCATTTAAACTTTCTTATTAGCAGCAAAGTCCTGTTTCTTTCATTGTTGATTTCTCTATCGATATCAAAAGATGGCAGTCTACTTTTGGACGCCAGCCAAAACCCAGAGGCAATTTTTAGAATTGTATAAAGATTGTGACAACAAACGACGCTTTCGCTTTTATTGCGCTTTTATTACTCATCACTTCTAAATACTGCTCAATTTCAATTCTTACATCGTCAATTAGAAAAATGTTAACTTTCGAATGAAATTGTTTTGAAAACTGCCGCTTAATTTAACGACTTTTTAAATAATTTTCAAGCATGAATTATTTTTTAAATCTATCTCAACAATGGATATCAGTTTGCTTCAATAATGTAAAATAGTCCCTGGGAAAGTTGGCACAATTGGAAATTGATTGCCCTAAAGACCTTGATAAATTATAAGATCAGATTATCCATAAGAATTTTGGCACTAAACTAAATCTTTCAACAAAAAAACTGATTTTAAGTTTATGTTGAGTACAAGATTGATATCATGTTGAATTCATTGATGTATGTGTTGCATCAGAAAATGCTGGGAATTGTATTTTATTATTTTTTTTAAAGATCTATTGGATATTTCACTGTATAAGAGGGAAAAGATTCCTGATTGTGGAAAAGGAATAATTATCCTGATTATGGAAAGAGACCAAAGAAACCATACAAATAAATTACACTTGAAAACATTAAAAATCTGACTCATCTGCAGATTCTATTTTATTATTATTAACAAAAATTCTCCATCTTTACATAAATATTAATTAGCTTAAAACAATAGATACATTTTCGAAGATATGGATTTGAAATGAACAATGATTAAAGAGGACATTTTAAAACTTTTTATTTAAACATTATCACAGGGGGAAAGATGTGTGCTTTATTTACTGAGTATGATATGGACTTAGGAATATACTATTTGTTCGATACTTCATAGGTCCATGAAATTTTCTTTCTTGCAGTGATGAATATGGCAGTAATTTCAAATGGATTACGCAGTTGTTTACAGATTGTTTGTTTGGATTTTGTATCGAAAATAGTACTGTATTTCAGTGATGGAAAACTTTTAAAATAAAATTTTTGAAACACTGTTTGATACTCTCCTCCTTAAATAAATAAAGATAGAAGCTTATTTTACTGATATTGATGTAGTAACTTTTTTCTGTCAAGTTTTGACGGGTTCCATCTAGTTATGTAAAATTACAAAAAGTATCAATATTTAGTGGTCCCACCCTTGACTTTAATAACAGCAGTAATCCTTTGGGGCATATTGCGTACAAGGCTTGCATATTTTTCTGCACTTATAGTATCCCACTCTTGAACAAGAGCATTTTTCAAAGCTGTTTTTGATGTTATACTGTGTTCTCTGATTTTGCGCTTTAATATGCCTCAAGTGTGATCGATTGGATTAAGATCTGGGGACTGCGCTGGCCAGTCTAGCAATACAGTGTTATTGTCTTTAAAACAGAGCACCGTAGTGGTTAATTTATGACAAGGAGCATTGTCTTGTTGGAACTTGACGTCACGTAAATTAGTGTCACCAAAAATGCTGTTAACAAAGGAAGAACAAACAGCACAGTTTCCAGCACATTTATGTATTTTGGCTGATTATCCGGCCTTTGCAAAGGAACATTTTACCAACACCATCAGCAGCCATACAGTGCCAGATCATAATACTGCCGCCTCCGTGTTTTAATGTATGCACCATGCAATCTGGATGATATTCTTCGCCAATACGTTGTCTCACAAAAGTCAAGCGGGGTGTTCCAAATACCTGGAAATTAAATAAAAATGACATCTTATACTATTCTCATTTTTATTAAAAAAGCCGACTCTGACTGAATGATGTTTATTTTTCATTTTATAAAAGGTGTAAAATGCTAAAATGCTTACCTCAAAATTAAATTCATCGGACCACAGAACATTTAACCAATCCAATTCTGTAACATGTTAATAAGCCCACTCCAAGTGATTTTTTTTTTTTTTTTTTTTTTTTTTTTTTTTATCTTTGCATCTTTTTAACCCATCTTCTGCCAGTCTTCATCTTGCCATTTGAGCACTTATAGTCTGTCCAATGTATTCTGACACAGCTGCAGTGAGCTCAGAAGAAGTTTTTTGCAATCTCTAACAGACCCCAGTATTAGTTTTCTGTCCTGGTATTTCATTGCCACGTGTTTTCTGCCTGTTCTTGTCTTGTTTACATGAGACAGTCTCCAAGAACCTTTTAATAGCAGATTGCACTCCACATCGAGAACATTTCAGCAATTTGCTTATCTCTACTTGAGTTGTTCATGCAAGACCTGAATTCTTGCTCTTTTTTCAATAGACAGATAACTTTTTTTAGGCATTTTAGAATTATAAAAAACTTGCCACTAGATCACATACGGAAGTTACTTTGCACTGCAAATGTCAAATAAAGACTGGCAAAACATTCAAAGTATTTTTTTTTATTAACTGTTGACAACACCACTTGCGTTTTTGTATAAAGCGTGTGTTATTGTTTCTAATATTTTTTTATGATTCAAGTGTTTTGTAGGGTGTGCCTAATACTTTTGGTCAAGGCTATCTATATAAAAATTGACGTGTGTGTCCGTATATTTCATTTTGCAGCTGAAACTACCCAGCGCAGACCACTGGTGTTTGTGTGTGGTAGTAGCCTCGAGTCTCCCATTACTATGGTGGTTGCATGTCAGTAGCTGTGGAGGTGTGGAAGATTTGGTGGTTGAAAGTGGTCGACCTAGGGCATTTTCATATTTCGATAGACGTGTGTGTCCATATTTTTCCCTTTGTAGCCAAATGAAATGAAAGGATTTTCTCAAATCAGTGTTACCACAAAAATAAACTATTGCATTATATCGTACTGAACGATTAAAAAAAATAAGTAGTACAGTATAAAGAAAGTGGGATATTGTTGCTGCATGGGTTTATTTTATATTTATGATTAAAAAGCAAAATTCAAATTCAAATGCGTTAATTTTTTTTTCTCCCATGTTTTTTTCCAAAACAGATGATATAATCCTCAAATTCAGTTAAAATACGATTAATATACCTTTGATATTTTAGATGAGTTTTTAGTGTAACTTTGATGGAATAAATTAGATGATATTCTGGCTTGGCAACAAGGCGAAGCGTGACGCGCATGCATCATTTGACTTTTATAAAGAAAAAAGTACATATAACAGAAAATTTAAAAAGTGAAGTGTGACAAGTAAAAATGTAAAGATAAAAAGTACCAAAGCTTAAAAGTGAATATTCGCGATCTCGATTCGTATCACAAAGGCAAAAGATGGCATGGAAAAATGAAACTGAGAAGAAAGATAAGCATGTCTAACATTGCTATGAGAAAATTCTCAATGGAACAGAGATAATCAGACAGAAGAACAACGTGAAAATGTTAGAGAAACCAATTGAATAAGACAACGAGAAACAGGTGCAAAGATGGACGAAAGAAATAAAAAGAACTAGATGGAACCCGTCAAAACTTGACGGAAAAAATTACAATAACAATATTAGTAAAATAAGCTTCTTTATTACATAAGAAGGGGTGCGTATGAAACAGTCTTTCAAATATTTTATTTTAAAAGTTTTTTCCCCCAGTGAATTACAGTACTATTTCCGAAGCAAACTCCAAACAAACAATCCGTAAACAACTGTGTAATGCAAATCAGTTTGACATTACCGTCATATTCCCCACAGCAAGAAAGAAAATTTCCTAGACCTATGAAGTATCATACAAATAGTATATCCTTACGTTCATCTCATATTCAGTCAATAAAAGAACATCCTAATAATATTATAAATTCGATTGTGTGCGAATGTTAGGCTGAAGCCAGCGTCAAAATGGAGAAATTAATGGCCCTGTATCTTTGCATATAGGTGGATTATAACCCGGAAATGAACATAGACTGGTTTTTGTTTATTTTATTCAAATACTTTTCTTAATAATTCAAAATTTGATTATTTTCATAGAGAATCAATGGACATATTTAGATAAAATTTAACCATTTTACTTTATCATTGCTAGGGCTTTGATCGTTGCCAATAAATAAAAATGCGAAAAAATAATTTTTCCTCAACAATTAAGTTTCAATTGAGCAATTTTCACGTGAAAAATGAAAATAATTCAAAAGAAGAAGAATTTCTGTAATATTTGAAACAACAATATGGAGTATTTGTTATTATACATGAAGTATAAATATCGGTTACATTAAAAAGATCTTTTTCAGTCAAAAACTGCGTTATAATTAGAAAGAAGAATTAACAATAATTATATTAAGAAAAATATTTCGCTTGAACCATGGAACTATGAAAAGGATCCTTCTTGGCTTGAACAAATATGACGTCATAAATAAAACATGTATTTTCAAATATTCGTAATATTACAAAGAGCATGACTATCAGTGTATAATAAAAGTATATACATAATGGACGTCATATTTAAGATGAATAACTGAAATATTTTTTTGATACTGATTAATAATAAGATTGAATATCAGTTACAAACAGATGTGAGTTTTATGCTAAAATTCACTTCATTATTGCCAGGAAAAAAAATTAACAAGAATTATATCATTGAAAAGAGATTTCTCTGGGATCAAAGTGACGTCATAATAAAACGGGATTTTTTAAATATGTTTCAAATGGAGCGTGTATCAATTTCATACATTAATAATCACTGATACATTGAAAGAGTAGAGAGGTAATGAACCATAAAATCGGCTACGTGGAACAATGACTGGATTCATTGAACGGGGAGAGGTTTTCAAAGCAAGCCGCCAGTTGTTCGGGCCAACTGTAGGGTTGCATTTTCAGCATCACGCCAAACATGAACATTTCATCTCTATTTATTCTCTGAACTCTGTGATTAATAATATAAGCATCAGTAAGATTATTAGGAAAAGAAAATTGAACACAAGTCTATTAAGTTACAATCTGACTGTGTGTATTTCGCAACTACTCCTCTTAATGCAACGCGATTTACTTAACACCGGTTATCGTTGATTTGAGAATGTCATATAAACTCTGAGAATTTAAAATTTTGAATTAGATTCCGAGATATTAATATATTTTTTGGAAATTTTAACGAAATTTCTCTAAAAATGGTACTTAAATTACTCCATTTTTGTGGATAAAAAAGCAGAAATAAAACGGATTAATAAATTTTTCTGCCATTTTCTCATTAAAACTGAAAAAAATTATTTTATTTTCAATTTGAATAGTTGGTGAACAAAAAAAATCTTGATTACAGAAAAATTTCCGAAAAATAAAAACATATTTCCACATATTCAAACTTTATGAATCAATTTATTCTCCAGAGCAAAAATCGCCTGTCAGCATATTGTCAAGAAATCAAGATTTGTTTCAGCTATAGATTAAACCAAGGACACAAATTTGCTGTTACATGCAAACGTAACACTTACAATTGCAAAGCTTTTTGCAACCTCAAATTACATGCAAACGTAACATTTACATGTAATTTGCACCCAAATTAATTTTAATTTGAACCGTAATAAATGTTAATTTGCAATGAAAATTACATGCAAAAGTAATGTTTACATATAATTTTGGGTTGCAAAAAACTTTGCAATTTAAGTGTTACGTTTGCATGTAATTTTGGGCTGCAAAAAAGCTTTGCAATTGAAGCTCCTTGCATTTAGGTGTAGAACTATTCATCTGTATTCACAAGAATTGAATTTAAAGAAAAAACATATACTATTTCCAATGAATTATTTTTAAATGATGGCTGTTAAAACGTTTCTCAAAGTCGTTAAAAGTAAAATGGTTTATCAGGTAAATTTGATTTTCTTTTTACCCAATTCATCGATTTACATGATTTTATTTGGCCGTCCTTTTTCCATTGGTTGCAGTTTCCTTTTCGCGGTTATTTGGCACAAAATTTTACCTTTTTTAAACTGATTTATGTCAAGGCCCCTATAACAAAGAAATATCGTATTTTCTTCTATAAAATGTGATAAAGAGTTAGTTCATTATTTACGTTTTTAATTATCGGGAGTGAAATATTTTGCTTGATTAGTACATTTATTTTTCTTTTAATGTTACGTGAACGAAGTCACGGGTAACAGCTAGTAGTAAGTAAAGCATACATCTCTCCCCACCCCCCCTTGTTATAATGCAACCAAATGAGCTCATATGCGCATGTGTATTGCATCTCACCAAAGGTACCGTCAAAATTCGACGTTAAAAAAAAGTTTTAAAATGTTTAAATTAAAAGTTTTAAAATATCTTCTTTAATCATTGTTCGTTTCAAATCCATATCTTCTGAAACGCATCCATTGTTTTAAGCTAATCAATTTCTATGTAAAGATGAAGAATTTTTTTTTACAATAATAAATCAATCTGCAGATAGGGAGATTTTTAATGTTTTCAAGTGTAATTTATTTGTATGGTTTCTTCGGTTCCTTTACATAATTAGGATGATTATTCCTTTTCCATCACAGTCGGGGATATTTTCCTTCTTATACAGTTAAATATCCAACGGATCTTTAAAAAAATAATAAAATACAGTTCCTAGAATATTCTGATGCAACATATACATCAACGAATTCAGCATATCAATTTTATGTTAATCATAAACTATAAATAGTTTTTTTTCTTGACAGATTTTAGTTTAGCGCCAAAATGCTCTTTCTTTTGGATAATCTGATCTCATGATTTATCAAGGGTTTTTATTATATTTCTTTTTCAGTTTTTATGATGGTTAGGAAAATCTATTTTCAATTGGGGCAACTTTCATGGGGACTATGTTACATTATTAAAGCAAACTGATGATTATTGTTGAAATAGAATTGAAAAATATTTCATGCTTGAAAATTATTTAAAAAGTCGTTAAATTAAGCGGCAGTTTTCAAATAAATTTCAATCGAAAGCTAATTTTTTTCTAATTGATGATGTAAGAACTGAAATTGTAAAATGTAGTAAAAAATTGAAATTTGTAGTATTTAGAAGTGATGTAAACGCGATGAAAGCTAAAGCGATAGGGCCGTTTGTTGTCACAACCGTTATACATTTCTAAAAATTGCCACTGTGTTTTGGCTGGCGTCCAAAAGTAGACTATCAGTTTTTGACATCGAAAGAGAAATTCACAGTGGAAGAAATAGGACTTTGCCACTAATGAGGAACTGTTAAATGAACTTATAACAAACCTACCAAAATATTCCCTATAAAATATTAGCCTTACATTATTTATTCTAGCTAAAAATACACTCATTATTTCAAGTTTTTTTTCCCATAACACTATTTTTAATAATTTTAATTTTCCTGAAATTCTTTACTTATGTGAATTTTTTTATAAAAAAATGAAATCTTCTAACCTATAATTAAAAAAAAAAAAAAAGTAATTGGTAACATGTAATCAAGGTATGCAATCAAGATGAAGCAACCAATAAAGGCTTAAATTCTGACCTTTAAAATTAAAAATTGAAAAATCAGTTAAAATTACGTCATGTTGACACAATTAATTTTTCTTTTTAGTTTTATCAATGTTAAAATGCATTTCAAGCTAAGCATAACGTCATTTTCCCCGGCGGAAACTTTTCACACGTACTTTGTATAAGTTACTTTTATGCTTAAACACCTGGTTACAAATAAAAATATATTTTGTATTTAATTGTAATGAAAAAATGACATCAACAAAGTTATAATGCATAATGATAAAATAAACCTAATGAGCAATATTCCGGTAACGTCACAATAAATATGAATTATTATTCGCTTATAAAACACGCGGATAAATATTTTCACCGAAATTTAACTTGCAAATTAAAAAATTCGGCCTAAAACTTCTCATCAAGTGATTTTTAATTCAACGTTAAATGTATTTATAATGATGTTTTACTTATTTATTAGTTATTACATTAATTAAAATAAAAATTACGATATTAAAAACCATGATATTAAAATAGAAAAAGCATTGAAAAAATGTTGTGATTCGTAGTTTCGTACAATCTATAAAATTCAACTGACGTCACAAACATTTATCTAACAGTCGAAAGGGATAATTAAGAGAAATAATATAAATATCAAAGATTATTTTTTATTCTGTTTTCATTAATATATTGTAAATTTTATTGTTTAAAGTTACTGATAAATGATACTTTAGTAAATGGGGCTTTTCCTAATTATTATTTTTTTATTTTTGAGATTTAATGGCAACATTCTTCTATTTGTTTATTGGGCGCTACAGTTTGGCGAATAATTTGGGGTACTTTTCGGTTAGCCGGGCGCCAGTGAAGTATATATATATATATATCCCAGGTAGCACAAAGATATTGGCCATTATCAAAATGTAATATCGGCCAATATCAAAATTTGATATTGGCCAACGTTAAATGACCCCCCCTAAAATAATATTTGTGAATATTAGTTTTAGACATCTGTGAATATTGGCCAATATTTTCCAACGTCTCTGAATATCATTTTTTGATATTAAGTGATATTTTTTTCTGTCATTGCTGAATATCATGATTTGATATTGAGCGATATATTTTTCTAACATTCCTGAATAACATTTTTGGATATTAAATGACTTATTTTTTTTTATTACTGAATAACAATATCTTTTTCGCACCCCAGATGTGGTGGGCAGAAATCCCTCATTGTAAAACGAGTGATCTCTGCTTTAGGAAAGTCTAGTCTCGTTATTACGTATCAAGACAAAGGCAAACCCAAGTACTAATAAATATGATCAATAGAACCGCAAGGAAAAACTTGTTATAAAGAGCTGTTAACAAAAGTTGGTGGGAGTAGATTTTTTTGTTACTGGAATAAAAAATGCCTGACAAATAATAAAACTATCATTTAATTATCTCGTATTTTTCAATCACGATCGACATTTTTTTTTTTTACGTTCTTTTAGCAAAGATTTATTTAAATACTAGCTGTTTAACCCGTTCTACGCACGGGAGTTCATGAACTTAATTCTAATATGTGAATAAAATGAATTTAATCCACCTGTTAAAGTGTTGAGTTGTTCAATAAATATGCGATTTAGAAAAATATTGTTCTACTACTGTGCATTTTTTTAAATGAAACTTAATTTATCATGTTGATATGGCAGCAGACGATAAAACGATATCTTTGAAATAAGGGAATAAATATAATAAAAAGTTTTGTTGATGTTTGTGATGAAATGTTTTTCTTTATTTTTTAAAAAAGGTAATAGTTAAGCGCAATTAAATAATCTCTAATTATTTCCATGCGAGGTAAAATAATTATCGTAATACCCGCTACAGTTTCTTTGTACTGCATTTGGCGCCAATAATATGCATATCTCACATTGCAGTAAACATTTAGAACTGGTTAGAACTCGCGTGATTACGGGTTAAACATAAAAAATGACAAAAATTCGTCAAACACATAAAAAAAAAAAAAAAAAAAATCTATTTAAAATTTTCGAATTTTTTTTACCCAATCGTTCATGGGCCCCGTACCAGCAACCCGTGTGCCAAATTTCGTAGCGCTGAGCAATCGAGTTTTTGAGGTTACATAGATTTATATACGCGTATGGATTTTAATAAAGTAGATTATTCTAGCTGATCCACCCGGCGTTGCCCAGGTCCGTGTAATAAACGTAAATCTCTTAAAAAAGGAAACTCTGGCTCACAGATAATATATTCCACCAGATAGGACAGTGGAGCGAAAACCCGAACCGGCGCGATACAAGCGCCACTACTGAGCACAGTCAAGAACTAACGCACACGCGCGCGATGTATAAACTGTCAGATTGTTGCGGTCACATGTACCTGTTGGCAGTTTTGTTTATTTAATATCGACACGACAGCTATTTTAGTATTTCATTTTCATAAAAGTTCTTTTCAGAGCTATTTTTCTTGAATATAATTAATTTATATTTCCAAGTGCTCTTTCCAGGGCTGTTTTTTTGGCAATTAATTATTGAAATATGTCAAAAAACATCGTGTTTTGTCAAGCACAATCATGTGCAAACACTAATAGGAATTGCAAACTCTCATTCTTCTGTTTTCCTTCAGGGGATAAAAGAAGGTAAGTGAGTTCTGTATTTACAAATTTTAAATGTATGAATATTAAATATCTAGTTTTATTTTACCTTTATGTAAATGTCTTTGTAAACAATCTTTCATCCATTTACATCAATTTTTTTTACACTTGTTTTTAATTTGCATTTCGATTTTCATTTTCTTATGTTATACGTTTCTTATATTTTCTTCATCCTACTATTAAATAAGTTTGTTTTGTTATGCTATGTGGCCCTGTAGTAAGAAAAGTAAGGATTTTAATGAAATTTTTAATACATTAATTATTGTATATATTAATTCCCTAATTACAATTAATGTAAATTAAAAGCACCCTCTTTTATTTACATAAATAAGTTTCATTCTACAGCTGATAAATGAACCACACTATTTACTACTAGATTTAGCAATTTAAATAACAAAAAAATATGCTGGTTAAATTGAAATGGATAGCTTTTAATTGATTTTGCATATTTTGGATACAATTTATTTTCTTCAGATACCCAATGATTGAAAAGCGTTGGACAGGTCTGTGACCTTGGCTAAAAACTTATGTAATTATTAATTTTAGTTAATATATATTTAATAAAATTTTATACGTCTAATTAAATTTTCTTAAGTTATCTATAAGAAAAATGCATTTATTGTGTCTTACAAAGTTGCAAATGGTAAATTCTGGCACAGATGTCATATATGCAATACGCACCATGTTGTCGTTATTTTTTTCCCCGCCAATTCAAACTCTCATTTATTTATTTTTATTTCCTTTTTTAAAATAATATAAGCTATTTCATTTATTAAGTTATTTTATTTTTATATTAAATTAAAAAATCACATGCTATTTCTAACTATTATTCAAAAACAAAGTTTTTGCCAAATTGGCTTGGGAAAAAAAAAACCTTAAATCCTATAATTTGGCGATAGATTTTTCTTATGAAAAGTGGTCGACGGGATAATGGAGAAGTACCAAATAATCAAGTATCTAAATTATCCTTGCTCCTGAAATTTCTACTTTCTCTCTTCCCCATATCCCAAATATATAAAGTCTAAAATCCTTAAAAATATATATCATTTTTCTTGAATGAAGCCCTAGAAAAAAAAAATCATTTGCTATAGGTGCAGATTCACAGTCGCCATGTGGCGACTAAATTTTTTGCTGTGGCCACTAACTTTTGGTTTTTAAGTTGCCATGTGATTTAAAAGTAATCAATTTCTGGTATTCCCAGTTCACATCGTGAAATTTTGGTATTTTTTTTTTTTTAAGATTAAGACCAAAACACGTAACAAACATTATTATTATCTTTTAATAACATTTCAGGATGATCTGTTTAACACAGCAAACTATTAATATGTTTGAATAGCAATGTTATTCGTAACAGTTTGAATCTGATAATTTTACATAGACTGTGATTTAAATATATATATATATAAACAAATGTTTGAAGTGTGTTTTGATTTTTATAGTGCAAAATAATCTCACAAATTCAGATTTTCTTTCATATGTAATTTTGTCTGGCAAAATCAAAATAATAAATATTGTTTTTCTGATATCCCCCGCTATCATAATTGCTTAGCTTATACCTACATATGTTTTTTAAACCGTATCTTGCTCACTTTATCTTCTGACTGTACATGATTTAAGATTTAATTAATATTCAAATTTTGTTGTACATGTGTTTATATTAAATAAATTACTTTACACTTTGAATTCCTGAGTTTTTTTTTTGTTTGTTTTTTACTCCATATAAACACTATTGTTTTTATGCGTTTGTTTTTCAATTGTGGCCACTGGATTTTTTGGGTTTAGGAGCCAGTGACTCCTTCCAAATTTTGGGAATCTGCACCTATATCATTTGCTATTTTTCAGTAACAGGAAATAAATAATAAAATGACGAATCTGATTTCAGCCCTTTGTATGAAATTTCTCCCCCTTTTTTTTAAAGTTTCTTCCCCCCTCCCCCTTTCTTTATAATATTCAACTCTCACTTTGCACCCTCAATGCACAAAATCTTTAAGTCTCAACAAGATTCAATAAACTACTGAAGTATCTTTTGATAAATGATTTACATGTCAAGGCGATTCCAATGATGAGTTATACGTTTTGTTGTCTAGTTGTGGGCAAAACATATAACTGGAGTTCAACTGTACCCTATTTATAACTCTAGAAACAATAAATAATCATTCATTTGAATTACTGCTCTCCCAACCCATCCCCACTCTTTACTGTAACTATAATAAAAACTAAGCAATTTTCTAAATTCATTACACTGCAACTTCCTAAAAATCACAAAACTTAAAGTTTAATAGAATTATTTTAAAATAGATATTGTTATTATAGATTTGTATATTTATATACATTTATGTTCCTAGATTGGAGAAGTGGATGTCTAATATCCAGATGAAGCCGATTTCTAGAACTCGGCAATATTTATGCTCGAATCACTTTCGAATGGAAGCTTTCACAAATACTTTGAAAAGACGGCTTTTTCCAGAATCTGTGCCTACTATTCAAGTATCTGATGTTGATGTCCATAGAAAAGCAAGTTGTGCTGTTATTAGTAATAAAATGTGAGTTATTTAATTTACCTATTCATTACAAATAATGATTATGAACTAATGTTTTTATATGTTATGTCTTATACATTATGTCTTATATACTCTTCATTATCCATTGTCTTGGGACGGTATGGTTGAGAGAATAGATGGATAATAGAAATGCCCTCCTACCTTTAAACAGTTATTAGTGGTAATAATGTATGCAATGTTTAACAATAATTTAAACCAGTAGTAATCAATAGAAGTACAGTACAGTATTTGATATTAAATATTGCAGACTTCTGTTTATTATGTTGATAAAGTAACAAAATTGATTACAATATCACGTATAATTCCCAGGGGTCGATGCAGGGTTTTTTTCTTGGGGCCCATTTTGTGAAAAGTAAAGGTTATTTTTGTGAAATTTATTATATTTTTGTTAAAAATAACATTTTGTAACGGAAGTTGAAATCCAGTTAATCAAATTCGAACCAAGCATTTATAAACAAAAACTTTTTTAAATCCTTTTGGTAAAGTTTTCTTCTCTGGTGAACTTGTTTGTTTACAAATTACACATTTTAAAACATCACAAAACAATAAATTAATAATAAATAGCACGTTTTTATGGAATGGAATTTTGTGAAAGGGCCTATTTTAGTAAAAATAATTTTGTGAAGGGCCCCATTTTGCCATATTGATTTTTGTGAAGGGCTCCATTTTATTAAATTGATTTTTGTGAAGGGGACCTAAATAGGCCCCAAATTCTGCCGGGATCGACCCCTGATTCCACATACTAAAAATCTGTCATTCTCTTTTCTTTTAATAATCCATGGACTTTTGTTTCATTTTTATTTCATTAAGTTTGTTCCTTCTACGCATTTTTATTATTTTACTTGTTGTCAGTTCACTGACAGTTAACATAAACTGGCAATTAGAATGGTGATGGTAAACCAAGACTCCACTGTACATGCATAAATATACTTATCTACTAAAGTTGTCAATAAAGAGATCATGTATATCAGGTGTGTAAAGCCGCCTGCAGGTTTCACTTTTTCTGTCGCCTTTTTAAATCACAGAATTATGCAATTTAACAATGTGAAGAATATTATACAGAAATAGTGATAACCTGTGGGTCACTGTTCGACCCCTTGAAATATATGTTTGATTATTATAACCAATATCTGTGTAGAAGCAATATATTTTTACGTACGGTTTTTTATTATACACTTTAGCTTTTAGATAAAGCTAATCATTTGAATAGCATGACATTTTATCCTTTGATTTAAATTTGCTGAGATACATGTGTTTTGTATGTATTTGGATAAATATAAAACATTTTTCATTGAAAATTTTCTAGTAAATAACTTTAATTTTTAGAACTTAATGGAATAGTAAAGAGAGTGCTTTAAAAGATTTTTGTACACTACATAATTTTTTTTTTAAACATGCTTTTACAACAATATATTATTTATCTTTTAGATGTTCTTTAAATGATGATGAAGATTCGTCCGTGCATGAGAATGCTTCCTTGGCAAGTTGCTCTGTTTCTGTTACAGATGATTCTCCAGTACAGCTACATTTACCAACATCTACAATCCAGCTGCATTTACCAACATCTCCAGCCCAACTGCATTTAACAACACCTCCAGTACAGCTAAATACACCAACATCTGCAGTGCAATTTAAAACATTCAAGAATACATCAAGTTTCCCTTTCAAACTAACACCAAAAAGCCGAAAACTAAACAAGTATAAATCTTTAATTTACAGATTAAAAAAACGACTGTTTTTTAAAAATTCTCCAAACATTTCAAAAATGTCTGCCTTAAATGTGCTTCGGAAAAACTTACGGCCGGCTTTGTATGACATCCTTGAAGCACAATTAAGGAATGTTGGTCCTGCAAAAGGAAGGCGCTGGACTGCTTCCGACAAAGCATTTGCATTTAATATTTTTCTTAAATCTACTGCAGCATACAAAGTATTGAAACGTTTTCTTATACTGCCTTGTATAAGAACATTGAAACGTTCTGTACAAGGTGTTTGTGAAAATACTGGCTTTTGTAATGAAATATTTATGGTGCTGAAAAAGAAAGTTAGCCATTTAAATGAAAAAGAGCGACTCTGTGTTCTAAGTTTGGATGAAATGGCAATCAGACCATCTCTTCACTATTCACCTAGAAAAGATAAAATTATTGGTTATCAAGATGAAATATCAATTACTGGCAGTAAAAATATCAAAATAGCAACTAATGCTTTGGTTTTTATGGTGAGGGGCTTATCCACTCAATGGAAGCAAATTCTGGGATATTTTTTAGTGCACCGCAGCATGCCTGGACCATCACTGAAACAACTGGTAGTCACTTGCATTTCCAGTCTGCAGGAAATCGGACTCCAAGTTGTATCTATGGTGTGTGATCAAGGATCCAATAATCTATCACTTTTCAATGAACTCGGCCTGTCAGAAAATCAAACTTCTTTCCAAGTTAATAATCAAGATATCTTTTTCATGTTTGATCCTCCACATTTATTGAAATCGTTAAGAAATAACTTGATGAAATATACATTGGAGTTTGAAAGACCACATTTTGGAAAAGTTACTGCTCGCTGGGAATATATCAATGATTTCTTTCAAATTGATAAAAAAAATGATCTGCGAGTAGCTCCAAAACTTACAATAAAGCATATCGAACCTGTTGGCCGAGGAAAGATGAAGGTCAAGTATGCAGCGCAGGTATTCAGTACATCTGTTGCAGCTGCTATTTCCCTACTGAAATCAGTTGGACGATTTGACGAACCAGCACAACACACAGCATATTTTATAAGCAATATGGACAAACTGTTTGACAGTTTTAATAGCCATGAAGAGTATGCTGAAAAGAAAATGCTGTGTGCTGTAAAAAGTGATTCTCCTCATTTAGCATTTTGGGAAGAAATGCTACCTTTGGTTGAAAGTTGGAATTTCATAAACGACGATGGCAAATCTGTTAATACGCACTGTAAAAAAGGATGGATAATAACTATAAAGTCTGCCATAAATTTATGTCGAAATTTACTACAAGAACATGGTTATCAATATGTATTAACTAGACGTTTTAACCAAGACGCATTAGAAAATACGTTTTCTATTATAAGAGCGAAGAGAGGTAATGATGAGAATCCAGATTGTTCACAATTAGTAAGCTGCTTACAAGCAGTAATGATAAACAATATTTTCAACATGTCGAAAGCTACAAACTGTGAAGTAGACTTTGATGAAGTTCTTATATCGGTAAAAGATAGAAGTCCTTCCAAATATGCAAATTTTACATCATTATTCACCGATCATGTTCAGTTAAATGCAGATGTTCCTTTACATGAAATTCCATGCCTGCCATCTGACACCATAAGGCAAAACGTGATTTATTATATAGCTGGATATGTTGCAAAGAAAACAATTACAAAATTAAATTGTGAACACTGTCAAGATACTTTGTTAGATGGTACATGTACAGAGAATGACAATTCTTTATTAACACAATATAAAGACTATACAGGTAATAGTCTAAAAAGACCTAGCAATGCATTGTTTCATGTTGTGCAAAAAATGTATGATGTTGATACAGATCATATGTTTTGGTCTGAAAACGTTATGCAAAACATGGTTAAATTTCACTCTGAAGTAATTGATTTCAATAGTTTAAATATTCATGAAATTCACAAGGAAAAGGTGCAACAAATTATTAGCATACTGATTTCAAAAATTCAAATCTATAAGCACATCAAAAAGGTAAATGAGGATTTAAAAATAGAGTTCTATTCAAAGTCTATAAAAAGGAAGTAGGTATTTTTTTGTTTTTTGACACCAATTGATTGGCATTTATTTTGTACAAAAATTAACCTTTCACCTGTACATCTTTTTTTACATCAGCTTTCAATTGAACTTAAATTGGAATATATATTTAGATTCTTACATTAGAAATTTCATCATATAACTTTTTTATTTGCAAGAATTATTAATGTTTCTGCAAAAATCAAAAGTTGCTGATGGTATACTGAATACCAGCTTTTTCATATGAACCCCCATAAGTGTAATTATATCACACTTATTTTCTACAAAAAATGAAACTTTCATCTGTAGATCTTTTTTTATATCAGCCTTCAACTGCACTTACTTTGGAATATATATTTAAATTCTTACTTTAGAAATTTCATCATATAACTTTCTTTTTTTTTTTTTGCAAGAATTATCAGTGTTTCTGCAAAAATCAAAAGTTGCTGATGGTGTACTGAATACCGGCTTTTTGATATGAATGCTCATAAGTGTAATTATATCGAACTTATTTTCTACAAAAAATGAAACTTTCATCTGTACATCTTTTTTTACATCAGCTTTCAACTGAACTTACTTTGGAATATATATTTAAATTCTTACTTTAGAAATTTCATCATAGAACTTTTTTTTCTTGCAAGAATTATCAGTGTTTCTGCAAAAATCAAAAGTTTCTGATCGTGTACTCAATACCGGGTTTTTCATGTGACTCATCATAAGTGTAGTTATATCGAACTTATTTTCTACAAAAAATGAAACTTTCATCTGTACATCTTTTTTTACATCTGCCTTCAACTGGACTCACTTTGGAATATATATTTAGATTCTTACTTTAGAAATCTCATAATATAACTTTTTTTTTTCTTGCAAGAATTATCAGTGTTTCTGCAAAAATCAAAAGTTGCTGATGGTGCACTGAATACCGGCTTTTTCATATGAATGCTCATAAGTGTAATTATATCGTTCTTATTTTCTACCAAAAATGAAACTTTAATCTGTACATCTTTTTTTACATCAGCCTTCAACTGGACTCACTTTGGAATATATATTTAGATTCTTACTTTAGAAATTTCATCCCATAACTTTTTTTTTTCTCCCCAAGAATTATTAGTGTTTCTGTAAAAATTAAAAGTTGCTGATGGTGTACTGAATACTGACTTTTTCATATGACTCCTTATAAGTGTAATTATATCACACTTATTTTTTTACAAAAAATGAACCTTCCATAAGTTACTTTTGTATATGAAATGTTATTCAACTTATCAATCAGATACGAGTGTTTTGTGTTTGGCAGGTAAGTAAATATTGCTATTTGGGTATTACTATAACATGAAATTATTTTCGAAATTGTTGCTTATCCTAATAAAATCACTGTGTGGAACGAAATCCAAGATCTAATGTTAGAATGAGAGAATTGTAGGTACTCTCAAATTGAAAAGGACTTTCACAGAAAAATTAAATAAATTGTGGATTGTAAGATGCTAAATAATATGAAAAGAGATTAAAAAACAATGGCTTTCAGAGCTGATGTTGAGGCTCCTGATCTGCAGCTTTACTAGTTTAATAAAAGTGGATATTTAAAAATAACATTACAAGATATTTAATCAGGAAATGTCCCAAAACAAAATTCCAACAAACATGATTTCGTCTATTATTTTGTGCACTTGCTATAATCAAGATTTAATGGATTCGATTCAGAAACCCGTCCAATTTTAGTGAGTCTGATTTCATTTTTTAACATACGTATATGCATGTTTAATTTGTTTCAGCCTTTGTCAAAATATGACCAAAGCACCAGCAACAAATTTCTGACAAAAATATTGAAAACAACATGGATTTTACAAGGACATGGACATCATGAACCAAGATCTTCAAGTACGATTACATTTTATAGGATGAACATTATGATAAAATTAACTTGCAAGAAAATGAAATACCGTCCACTTTCTCAAATAAGCATTTGTATAATTCACAAACATCTATGATCCACAGTTTATGTTGCAGAATAAATGAGGACGTCTTTTTCAAAACTCGCCTTATCCAAAATCATAAAAATTGTGTTTTCCCTAACAGTCTAGTAATAATTTTAAACTATAATTCTGACATTGTAAAATCCTCGTTTACATTGAAATCAATAGACACAGTATGCAGTTTTTGGCATTTTCCCCAAATTTGATTTTCTGGATACGGCAAGTTTTGAAAATTGTAGGTACTCTCAAATTGAAAAGGACTTTCACGGAAAAATTAAATATAGAGTTTTTTTATTACAGCAAAACTTTGTTTTTACGTCAGGGATCAAAATATAAAATGACCATTCGGGAGTTATCAAGCGTGAGTAATGTCCATGTTCGGTTCTTGCTCATTCACTTTTTCAAGTAAAAGTGCCTAGGTTAAAAGCTTCTAAAAATTTTATTGAGTCATTCAGAATATTTAAATTTTACGTTTCATATTTTATAAAACAATATTATTTAAAAAGTATTTGATTAAGGAAAACAAAAATCAGCCACATAATTTGTGTGCCGAGGACCTGCTTGCTTAAACAGTTGAAATTTTCAGAATAAAAAAGCCAGCAAAGCAGCGAAATCTTGGACAATTTCTTTGGTTATTAACTCTTTTCATGTGGTTAATACAAAAGTATCGCTTTATTAAATTTCATTCAAATACATTTTCTCTAAAAAATTATTTGAATATATTACTGATATTTTTCTTATAAAAATTCTTTTGGCATTGTTTATTAATCAGTTTAAAAAATATATATTAAATATGAAAAATCTATAAAAATAAAAAAATTTTTTCGCATATTTTCTGCAACCCGGGAAGCCCGGGTTCGATTCCCTAGTAACTTTAATATCGCAATCACCAAATATTGTTACCATCACCATCAATGCATTTATTTCATTAAAATATAAACCTTTCATTCATTTAGTTTAAAATGCAGAACCTTAAAATATATGCATTAAAATACATTCCTTTCACTCATTTCATTATGGAAAAAAAAAAAAAAAAAAATCCATAAACCGAAACATTTTATTTCAACATCAAAACATTGTTTCTAAATTACACACGTGAAAAACAGAATCTGTTTTAGTGATGAGGTGTGTGGGGGTGAAGCTTTTAGCGAGATTTATGTAGCGAGAGGCTACATAAAAGTACAGAGTATAAACTCTACACATATCTAAAATATCTGAATGATATTTAAGAACATTGATAAAAATGTGTCTTTGTGAATCTAAACAGTGCCTTTTTCTTATCAGCAGCACCCTGCTTTTTTTTTTTTTTTTTTTTTTTTCAAATCTGGTGAAAACTTTGTTATTGTAAAATAAATGTTTGTAAATTATTAAAAAAAAAAAAAAAAAAATCAGTAAATTGAGTTAGAATACATTACTTGAAAGCACATTTCTTTTTTTGTATTTGATGATGTAAAAATTTAAATTATGAAAGATCAATATAACTGATAGAAATACCACTACCACCACTTCTATGGCAGTTTCCCATTTTATACTACTAAGTGTACCATTTATTGCATGTTTATTTTAATTTGATGTTTTTAATATTGGATATTTCATATGTTAACAGTAGAATACACTCACACTAACATAAAATTCATGTCATAAAATGTTTATGATATTAAAATTTTGTATATAAAATGTTCTAACTGAATTCTTTAGTAAAGTAAATAGTTAGAAAAATTACATTCCATGTAATATTACCTTTTAATGTATGAAATTCTGTATTTATGTTGAAAACATTCATTCATAAATTTATCATACTATAGACTTGTATTTTTTTATAAAATATGCAATAAATTTTTATTTTTTAAATTGTCTCTTTATTGTTTTACCATGCTTAAGTAAAACTTTTTAAGTGTAAAAATAAATAAATAAAAATAAATAGCACTGTGTTTTACTGCAGACATTAAAATTATGCATCTAGTATTAAATGACGTTTAAAATGTGGTACTAAATGGAATTTTTAAATATGCTACATTTATTACTTTTTAAATAAAAAATATTTAAAATCGTATTAAATAACGCTGTTTAAAGCGTTTTACTAGATGGAATTTATAAATAATTATTTAAAATATTATTAAAATAACGTTTAATACTAATTTGTTTAAAAATTAATACTAAATAGTATTTATAAATATGCTATATTTATTTATTTTTTAAATAACCACACATACATCGTTAAGAAATATAAAAGTGGTTCTACATACTTTTCATAAGTATTACGATAACATAAACAAATTTTACAAGTATGGAGTCATTTAAATATTTGAGTTTCTCAGTTTAAATTATTAAGAAAAGGTGTAAATCTGTAAGAAACTCGTGTAAATATGTATATTTGTAAGATAAAATAACATATGTTTGATTCCAAGTTAGGAGAGAATGTAATAGGTAGTATTTCTTACGAAATCTACCTAAAAACAGTAAATTGAGTTACAACACATTATTTAAAAGCATAAAATTCATGTTATAAAATAATTATATTAAAATTTTGTAAATAAAATATGTTCTAACTGAATTTTTTAGTAAAGTAGTTAGAAAATTTGCATTCCATGTAACATTACTTTTTAATGCATGGAATTTTGTATTTCTGTTGAAAACATTCATAAATTTATCCTACTATACAGTTGTATTTTTTTACAAAATGTGCAATAAATTTTTATTTTTGAAATTGTCTCTTTAATGTTTTATCATGCTTAAGTAAAACTTTTTATATGAAAAAAAAAAAATAATAATAATAATAAATAGCAGTGTGTTTTACTGCAGACATTAAAATTGTGAAAATCGTATTAAGTGACTTTGTTTAAAATGTGGCACTAAATGGTATTTTTAAATATGTTATATTTATTACTTAAAAAAAAAAAAAAATTAAAATCGTATTAAATAACGTTGTTTAAACTGCTTCATTAAATGGAATTTTTAAATAAAAAATATTTAAAATCGTATTAAAATAACGTTGTTTAAAATTTAGCACTAAATTGTATTTTTAAATATGCTATATTTATTTATTTTTTAAATAACCACATATACATCGTTAAGAAATATAAAAGTGGTTTTAAATACTTTTCATAAGTATTACGATAACATAAACAAACAAATTTTACAGGTATCAAATCATTTAAATATTTGAAAGTTTCTCAGTTTAAATTATTATGAAAAAGTTGCGTAAATCTGTAAGAAACTCGTGTAAATATGTAATTTCAGAACCTATTTGCTTAGTTTCTAGTATTTGTACGATAAAATAAAATACGTTTGATGTTTTAAATAATAATAAACATCGCCGAAACTGCGGGGGGAAAAAGATAGATACTAAACAGATAAGAAAAGTAATACCTACCTGTGGCGACACGCCCGGAACGTTTGCAACTGTTGTCACTAGGGGCTCTGAAGTTGCGCTTCGGTTACCATTGAGCTTATGGAAGTGTCCTATCTGGTGGAATATATTATCTGTGCTCTGGCTTGGGTCTCCGATGTCTTCGGCACCGTATAACGGACATGCTCGTACGCTCAGGAAAATCTTTTATTTCCACCTTCCACCGCCAGGGGAGGATTCTTTTCTAAACAAACCTCTTTCCGAACGAAATTCTGACACAGGTTTCCGCTGCCTACGACACCGTATAGTAGACGTGCTACAAAAGTGAGCTGGTTTGGAGAAGATGGGAACATTATTAGCCGAGTTACTGAAATAAGCATAGTTAGAGAAAATAACCTTGCTGGGTTGTCGGGGGGAAGGGATGTTCAAGTGTCCTTTTCAGAAAATGACTAATTAGGAGGACCACTATGCATCCAATAAAATTCGTTCGTTTCGTTAAGCTAGGAACTTCATTACAAATTTGGCTTAAACTATTATTCGGAAATAGTGGTAACTCTACTCATAAATTTACTTTAATGTTATAGATTGAAATGATGTTACAGAGGGTAACTATTAAGTTAATTATAATGTTTGTAATCAACTGCGTTGAAATCGGAAAGATAGTTGCTGAGTTGTGGAAACGGGGCATAGTTAGAGAAAAGAACCTTGAAAGAGGTGGTCAGGGAGGAGAGGACGTTCAAGTGTCCTTCAGAAAATGACTAATTCAGAGGACCACTATACATCTTAAAAAAATCGTCCGTTTGGTTAAGCTAGGAACTTAATTGCGCATTTGGCTTAAACTATTATTCGGAAAAAGGGGTAACTGCTACTCATAAATTTACTTTAATGTTATAGAGGGTGACTATTATGTTAATTACAATGTTTGGAATCACTTGCGTTGAAATCGGAATGATTGTTGCTGAGTTATGGAAACGGGACATAGTTAGAGAAAAAACCTTGAAGGATGTGCCGGGGAGGAGTGGATGTTCAAGTTCACTTCAGTAAATAACCAATTAGGAGGACCACTATGCATCTTTAAAGATTCGTTCTTTTGGTTAAGCTAGGAACTTTATTAGAAATTTGTCTTAGACTGTTATTCGGAAATAGGGGTACCCGCTGCTCATAAATTTATTTTAATGATATAGACGTTGATTATTAAGTTAAATATGATGTTTGGAATCAGTTGACTGAAATCGAAAAATTAGTTGCTGAGATATGGAAAAAGTGTAAAGTTAGACAAAAAACCTTGAGGGAGGGGCCGGAGCGGGAACGGATGTTTAAGTGCCTTTCAGCAAATGATAAATTAGGAAAACCTCTATATGCATCTTTAAAGATTGATTCATTTGGTTAAGCTAGGAAGTAAATTTGAAATTTTGCTTAGACTATTATTCGGAAATACTGGTTGCTGTTTTCTAGAAATACACGCTGAAGCTATGAATGCTGATTTTTATGATAATTTAGCAAAATGGAACTGGTTTGGAGAAGTTAGGAACATAATTATCTGAGTTCTGAAAATAAAGCACAGTTAGAGAAAAAACCTTGAGGGAGGGTCCGCGAGGAGGCGCGCGGTCAAGTGCTCAACAACAAATCACTAATTTAGAGTGTTGGTATGTATCAACTGAATACGGGCTCTGTACTTTTATTAGGAACATAAATTTAATTTTTATAAAAACTGTTATTCTAAAATAGTGGTGTTATCTATATAAAACAGCGATTAAACGTTACGAGTTCAGCTAAAAAAGTTAAATTTGTTAAATGTAATTAGTTCTGTTGAAATCAGAGCAGTAGATTTGGATTTATTAATAAGAAGGGTCAATTAATGGAAAAGCCGCCGCCAGGTGGCGCGCGGTCAAGTAAAATAAATTTTATATATAATAAAAGTCGCTTACCCCCCCCCCCTTCCCATCCCCGCAAATTTAACAAATAATCTGTTAAATAAAGTTTTCTGTATTAATAATCTCTATCATACTAATATATGTCATGCAAAAAACCCCTTAACCCAGCTAATTATCATTCATTAAGTCGATAAAATCCTTTAAAGTTAAGTTTTTAGCATTTGGCAACGGTTAATAATTAAGTTGATTGTCTACATATCATATAATCTCTGATCAATTGAATTTAAACACTCGAATCGCAGTTGCAAATGCTACCTTGATATATTTAATGACTTCTGTGGAGATATTATACAACCAACCAACCAATGAAAAAAAGCGGATTTTTGATGAGATCTCTTTGTGGATGGATTTTAATTAATATTTAATCTATCAAAAATCTATTTAAAAATTTCGAATTTTTTGTCCCGATCGTTCATGACCGCCCTACCAGCTACCCGTGTGCAAAATTTCTTTGCCCTGCGCCCTGCGGTTTTCGAGTTTTTGAGGTTACATAGATAGATCACTTTTTAGTGCTGAATTTGTTGGAAATTTTGTAACAAAATATTTTAAAATAGGTAAGAAATTCTTTAAAGCTTTCTATGTTAAAAATCATGTGTCCCCCCCCCCCCCTTGCACCAAACTGTAAAGAAAGTTTTAACAACCCCAATACTTTGAATTTTGCTTTGTGAGAAATTAAATATATATATATTTTTTATTAATTTTAAGTCAGAAATATGTGTAAATTTTTTCAAAAATTGATGCACTATACAAAAGTTAACACGCCCAAAAGCTTACTATTATATGACGGAGAAACCTTTTTTATGCAGTTAATTAATCTCCACGTGCAGCGAACGATTGAAAAACATGTTAAAAACCAGACCCCAATTAACTATAAGTACTTTAAGTGACAACCGCAGATGCAAAACAGTAAATAAAACCAGAGACTGTCGAAACTAACTAACCTGGAGAAATACTGCAGATCTCCCTCCTTCAAACTACAGCTGTTTGTCCTGCGCGTGTGCACAGAACTCAAATAACAATCTCCCTTCAGTTTCCAAAATGTACCCGAGCAGTTAAGACGCTCTTGTATATATATGATGTAAATATATTTAATATAATGTAAAATTGGAGCACTTATACGCAGCCTCCAAAAAGCGATTTTAAACATGTACATCTAGCCAAGAATTATAATATTATATTCAATGGAAAATGAATCTTCTGCTCATTTCACACAATTGTTATTTTCTACTAATACTATTTCTTATTATTCCAATATAAGTGAATCAATGGACAGTGCCGAAACTAGCCTTTTTGGCGCCCGGGGCAAATATGGATTTTGGCGCCCCCCCCCCTCCGAAAAGAAAATTTCAAAAGCGAATTTTTGCTAAGTTTCTAAAATTTAAAGTATATAATCAGATAATCTGTAATACTGAACTAAGTAATCAGCTTTGTCAAATACTGATTCATTAAAACCTTGAAAATGGAATCGAAAGAAACCGAAAACTATTCCGCTTTATACAGGTTTTCATCTTAGGAAGTATAACTATTGATATTCTCAGGGGCGGAATTTAAGGGGTCACGATGGTCTCGATCGCAAGGGGCCCCGCATCCAAAGGGCCCCCAAAATCCTCTTTTGAGTTCAACGAGAAAAATTATTTTTTGATCAAAGGATTTTCTTAGCACTTTTTTTTAATTAGTATTACTACATAATTTTCATGTAATTTAAATAGAATATTTTTTATACCATTTGCTAATCCCAGAAATGTTTTAGTTATGTTTAAATGTTTTTCCTTGTCTTCTTTTCTATTAGTAATTATCAGAATTGTGAACTGTTGTGGAGGGTTGGGGGTGAGACTCAAACTTGGATCTGAGCTGAAAGGAACCCTGTTACTGTTAGAGACTTTTATGACGATTTAATTACACAGATTCAGAGTCTAATTAAATCAGATCTGATAAATCTAAATCTGAATCGTGACACTGCGGCCCCTGATTTAGGGGTGCCCCATACTTGGTATGCTGTTTACATAAAGCTGATATTTAGCATTTGACTTTGTTACTGATTATAATCGATATTTTGCAGTTTTAGAGTATGATAATATTAAAAACAAAAAGAAATTCAGCTTGACTATTACAGGGGCACACGATGTATCTGTCCCGGAAATTTACATCTGGATCTAAAAAAAGAATTACATCTAAAGGATGGGGCGGCAAAACATGGGTAAAAGACGAATATATATATATATATATATATATATATATATATATATATATATTTGCAAAGATAAAGGCAGAGACGACTTTATTATCCATTTCATCCTGTGCGAGGTTCTTTTCTGCGTCTCTACAAATGCTATATTCTTAAGAAAGAAAAAATGGGAGGAGAGGTTACTATTTTATCTTGCACATGTTTCGTCCCCTTAGTTTTTAGTGTCATTAGCAGTAGCCAACTTCGCGCCCTTTAAAGCCGGATCTGTATGTAAAAAAGTAATTGTAACAAATGGTATGGCGGCATTTTTCATTTATCTGGAAATGGCCAAAGGACGAGAAAATAATTTGAGAGGATAGAGGCAGGGGCGGCTGCGGTTTTATTAGTCATAGAAACTTGGGTATGGTTTTCTCCCTGCACCCCTACAAATGACATTTTTTTAAAAAGTTTTATTTTGCGTATTTTTCAAATTATTCTTTCAAATATTATTTGTTTTTAGTATCCAAGGCAGTCGCCCAACCTCGCCCCCGCTAATAATGCTAGATTGGATCTGGATAAAAAAGTAATTTCAGCAAAATTAACAGGCCGGCATATTCCAGTTGCCGACAAGGGTGGCAAAACGCTTAGAAAACTTTCGCAAAAAGATGAGTAAAAAACTTTTTGAAGATAAAGCCAGGGGCAGCTCCGGCTTTACCAGCCATGGCGCGCTGTACGAGATTTTTTACTGTACCTCTACAAAGGCTATACTTAAAAGAAAAAGATTTTACTGAGAATTTTACTTTGGGCATTCATCCTCCAATTTGTGTTTATTGTCCTGGGCAGTCACCCCTCGCCCATGACAAAATAGAAAAAGAAGAAAGCTCCACGCTGGGAGAACAGGGAAAAAAATAGAACAGCCTTCATGGAATATTTTTATCTAATAGAGATAAGTGAAGGAATCGTTTGCCAATTATCCATGCTGGACAGTGCAGTACCGTATCCAGACAACGTTGAACAGTGTCATATACAGACACGAGTAGGGACTGAACTTGAAAAATGTTAGTGATTCTCCTAAACCACAGGAAGAGATATAAATGATAGACGACAAAGACATGATACTTTTGGAATGGGAGAAAGAAAATAGCCTAAGAGAACAGTTCGTTTTTTATTCATTTGCTATCTTGTATTGTAGACGAATCTTTTTGTCTATTTTAATATATTTGGTTCATTTTTCTTTTGGATTTTCCGGCTGCGAGTTTTTATACAAATTTCATATATATATATATACATTTCTACATCAAACAAAACCTGCATTTGGCGCCCCCTCCACCTTCAGTTTTGCTGGCGCCCGGGGCACGTGCCCCCTCTGCCCCCCCCCTTAGTTTCGGCCCTGTCAATGGATAAGATAAATATCGTTACAACACTTTGGATTACTGTGGATATTACTTGGCGCAAAAAAGGAAAATTCCAGGTAAGCTGAACAAACTTCTTTAACATATCAAAAGATGAAAATGTATATTAAATTTGAAGACTGATTTAACTATTTATAAAAATAAGAAAATTTATTACGCTACCGACGGTTCCCCTAACAAAGATTATGAAAGACTGAAAAAAGAATATCCCAGTATTATATAAAAAAAAACGATAATTTAACAAATTTCTAAAAATATAATAATAAATAAAAGAACACTAAAAAAGTAATAATGAATGCGATCAAAGAAAATACTCAATTTATTGAGAAACTCAATTCTACGAATTATAGTACATGGAAGTTCAAGATGCAGATGTTCCTGATTAAAGAGGAACTCGACGATATTATAGAACAAGATCCACCGGATCCAGCCGATCCCGCATGGCACAAAAAAGATCGCAAGACTAGAGCTCTAATAAACCTAAGCATCGATGACTCTCAAATCGTAAATGTAAAAAACTTAGATACTGCCAAATTATCATGGGAAGCTCTGAAAAATATACATGAGAGAAGCAATTTATCTAGTAAGCTTTACCTGTTACGGAAACTATACAGTACTAAATTAGCTGAGGGTGCAAACATGATCACACATATCACTAATATCTTGCAAATTATAGATAAACTTAATGCCATTGGAGAAAATATTAGCGATTCACATATTTCCGCGCTATTTCTGTGTTCTCTTCCCCCCAGTTACAATACTTTGATAACTGCGTTGGAGGCGAGACCAGAAAATGAGCTCACCCCTGATTTTATCAAAAACAAATTAACGGATGAATATAATCGTAGACATGAAATGTCAGAACAATCACATAGCGGATATAACAACAACGAGAGAGCATTTAAAACAAATAGGAGATATACACACACTGAAAATAGAAGAGAACAAAAATATTGTAACAACTGTAAAAAGAAAAATCATTCCACTTACGAATGCTGGCACTACAAGAGCAGAAACACGGTACAATCCGGAAATCCTCGTAACAATCAATTCAAAAATAAAAAGAATTTCTCATCTTCATTATGTTATGAAAAGACCGAAACTCGTAGAGAAAATAAAATTCCAAACGAAAGAAAATACGCAAATGATCAAACGCAAAATAAAGCATTAATCACCGAAAAAGTAGGCAAAAATAACTGGATTCTCGATTCAGGATCTACCTCGCACATTTGTAATGATAAAAGCCTATTTAGTAAATTTATTGATTATAATAAAACTTCAGTAACGATCGCGAATGGTAATAAACTGACAGCGTTAGGTTCTCAGGAGAAGTTTTTATAAAAACATTAACCCCCGAAGGAAAAGAAAAACTAACGAAATTACGCGAAGTGCTTTATGTCCCAGACTTAGAGTCAAACCTAATTTCGGTTAGTAAAGCCGCTAAAAACGGGTGTAAACTAATCTTCGACGATAATAAATGCGATTTGATCTTTGATGAAGAAATATATATTAGGGCGAAAAATGAGAAAAATTTATACATTATTGAGGAAATGGACGATGTGGAAGAACCACAAAATTATGTAAACATAACGTATAACTGTGACAACAAACAATGCATAGATCTCTGGCATCGCAGACTCGGTCACAGAGATTATGACGCGATTAAATCTATAATAACAAATCAACTTGCGGACGGAATAAAGATAGGAAAATGTAAACATCAAAATAAAACATGCGTAACTTGTATCGAAACTAAATTAACTAACATGCCGTATCCTAAATCAGCAACAAACCGAGCTACTAATATCGTGGATTTGATCCATAGTGACGTATGTGGTCCTTTAGATACACCGACTTTAGGCGGAAAAATTTATTTTATGACTCTTATTGATGACTATTCCCGTTATACTACGATATATTTATTATCTAAAAAGAGCGAAGTTGCTGAAAAGATAAAAGAGTATATAACGATGATATACAATCAGTTCGGCAAAAAACCTAAGGAAATTAGATCGGATAACGGTCGTGAATATGTAAATCAAGAGATAGATGAATACTTAAAACAGAACGGAATTTTACACCAATTGACTGTCCCGCATAATCCGAGCCAGAATGGAGTTGCGGAGAGAAAAAATAAAAGTTTATTAGATATGACTAGAAGCATGCTATCACAAGCAAAATTAAGCAAACATTTTTGGGGTGAAGCCATAAACACTGCAACATATTTACAAAACCGACTCCCAACTAAAGCAAACAACAACAGAACACCTTACGAATTATGGAAAGGAGTTAAACCGAATTTAAAACACTTAAGAACATTCGGTTGTAAAGCGCTATTTTACGTCGATAAAGTAAATAGAGGAAAACTCGATAACAGGGCTCAAACCGGAACGTTCGTAGGTTATGACACACGATCGACTGGTTATAGAATTCACACACAAGGAAAACAAATTATAATAGCGAGAACGGTAAAATTTCTTGAAAATGAAAATGTACACTCAGATAACATTGAGGAGATACAAAACACCACAAAAACATCAGATGACAATACACAATTACCGGATAGACATGAAAATCACTTAGAAATAAAACTTGACAGTGAGGAGACACCATCCGTGCCCAAACAGCAACCAATTGAACCAAGAAGGTCTAATAGGACAAATAGAGGCGTTCCTCCTGACAGATATGTTTGTCTCACAAATAGTTCATCTGAAAACATTCCCGAAAATTGGGAAGATATCGAAAAAATGAAAAATACTAATGATAGACAAAATTGGATAAAAGCAACACAAAATGAAATACAATGCCTAAGAAAAAATAACACTTGGACTTTAACAGATCCACCACCCGGAACAAAAATTATCGGCTCAAAATGGACTTTTAAACTAAAAAAGGACAATTTAGGAAATGTTGAAAGCTATAAAGCGCGTTTAGTAGCACAAGGATATAGTCAAAGATTCGGGATTGACTATGATCAAACTTTCGCACCTGTAGTTTCGCACGCTACAATACGTGCATTTCTCATCTCTGCATTGCACAAAAATTTGAACGTGAAACATGTTGACATAACCACAGCATTCTTGCATGGTGAATTAACTGAAACTGTTTATATGAGTCAACCAGACGGGTATATTAAACCCGGCGATGAAAGAAAAGTTTGTAAACTTCAAAAAGCCATCTACGGTCTTAAGCAAGCCGCAAAGGCCTGGTACACCAAAATGTCGGAAACACTCACAAACAATAATTTCTTACAGAGCAAAAATGATCCATGTCTGTACTTTAAATCAAATCAAGAAAATCCGATATACATCATCATTTATGTAGATGATATCATGATAGCAGGAAAGGACAGTGATATCGAAGAAACAATAAACCAACTTAAGAAAGAATATGAACTAAAAAACTTAGGAGAAGTGAATAATTACCTAGGCATAAACATTAATAAAATCAACGATACATATTACCTAAATCAAAACAATAAAATACAGGAACTAGTGAAAAAACTGAATTTAAACGACATGAAACCTCATTACACACCCATGATTGCTGGATTCAACAGACTTGAAGACGACGATAATATTTTACCTAATAACACGAAATATCGACAAGCGACAGGCACATTACTTTACATATCAACAATCACGCGTCCTGACATATCTGCAGCAGTAAACATATTATGTCGTAGAAACGAAACACCACGCCAAAAGGACTGGTCAGCAGTAAAAAGAATCATTTCATACCTCAAAACTACAGAAAATTTGAATTTAACTCTTAGCGCAAACAGCAAGCCCATCCTAACAGCATACGCCGATGCAGACTGGGCTGGTGACTTGAAAACACGTAAATCAACGTCAGGAAATCTATTCATGCTAGGAAAATCGCCGATTTACTGGATTACAAAAAGGCAAAATTGCATTGCACTTTCGTCAGCCGAAGCTGAATACGTTTCAGCTAGCAACGCAGCACAAGAATTAAGTTGGATAACAAACTTGCTAAGCGACCTCAACATTCACAAAAACTACCCATCACGATATTTGAGGATAATATGTCCTGTATAAAAATGACTGAAAACGATAAAGATACTAAGCGATCCAAGCATATCGACATACGTTTCCACAACATCAAACTTATGAAAGAAGAAGGAAAAATCGATCTACAATACTGCCCTAATGAAGAAATGATAGCCGACACTCTCACGAAGCCCACTCCCAAGCCTGTGTATGAAAAACACCGTAAGAAACTGAATCTTCAACCATTCCCCACACAGGAGATTACGGGGGAGTGACGGAGAAACCTTTTTTATGCAGTTAATTAATCTCCACGTGCAGCGAACGATTGAAAAACATGTTAAAAACCAGACCCCAATTAACTATAAGTACTTTAAGTGACAACCGCAGATGCAAAACAGTGAATAAAACCAGACACTGTCGAAACTAACTAACCTGGAGAAATACTGCAGATCTCCCTCCTTCAAACTACAGCTGTTTGTCCCGCGCGTGTGCACAGAACTCAAATAACAATCTCCCTTCAGTTTCCAAAATGTACCCGAGCAGTTAAGACGCTCTTGTATATATATGATGTAAATATATTTAATATAATGTAAAATTGGAGCACTTATACGCAGCCTCCAAAAAGCGATTTTAAACATGTACATCTAGCCAAGAATTATAATATTATATTCAATGGAAAATGAATCTTCTGCTCATTTCACACAATTGTTATTTTCTACTAATACTATTTCTTATTATTCCAATATAAGTGAATCAATGGATAAGATAAATATCGTTACAACACTTTGGATTACTGTGGATATTACTTGGCGCAAAAAAGGAAAATTCCAGGTAAGCTGAACAAACTTCTTTAACATATCAAAAGATGAAAATGTATATTAAATTTGAAGACTGATTTAACTATTTATAAAAATAAGAAAATTTATTACGCTACCGACGGTTCCCCTAACATTATATAATAATAATAATTACTTAGATGAACTGTATAAAATATATATTATTAATAGTGCCTAATTAAAAGTTCAGTGACCTAATTTTGAAACTAAACTTGTATTGTTTCAATAATAAAAAATAAAATTCTTATAAAAATCGGAAATCCGAAAGAATTTTAAAAAGATAAACACGCATCCATTTAAAAATTATATAAATTATTTTTTTTTTTCTTGTAAAAACATTTTTTAAATTAGTATAAAATACATAGTATAAAGATAGTATAAAATCATCTTTAGTTTTTTATAAAACATAAATTTTCACATGCTTTTTTTTTATATAAAAATAACTATAGATTCCTACAGAAATTTTTATATAGGCTTTTTCTTTCTGCGCAAATTTCACGCCCAACGCCTCCATCAAATGCACATTGACGATAACTACACCACACAAATGGGCGGTGCTTTAGAACTTTCCGATCACTTCGGTCAAGATTACAAACTTCGTCAGATATGCTAAATGTCGACAGATATCTTGAAATGTCCGAAAAATGATGTTGTTTTTTACGAATGTCGATAGATATCCCTGAATGTTGTGATAGTAATATCATTTTTACAACATTGGCCAATGTCACCAAATATTAAAAGTAAGGCATTAAAAAGTCAAGTTTTTTAAAATTGGCAAAATTATTAAATTTTATTTTTTAGAATACTATTTCTGTATTATGATGTCATAAGTAATGCAAAAAGCTCTTTTGAATGCTTTCTTTTTAAAACTAATTTTAAGTTATGTCTGTGAATATCGGCAGATATTGTAAATTTGACGTACAACATTCAGCGACATTCAAAATATTGGCCAATATTGCCGTGGATATTGGCCGATATCTCTGTGCTACCTGGGATATATACATGTATGTAAAGCAAAATGTATTCTCGGCGCTGTAACTGGGATTAATTTTTGGCGCCTAAATGACGATTTTTGCTTTGTATGGCAACCTGGTGTTTTATAATAAAATTGAATATGTGTGTAAATAAATAAAATAAAATTGGTATTTTTATGTTAGCTGGGCGTCAGGGTTAACTCTCCAAATCTTCTTTCAATTGGAATAATTTAAATTGCAATATTTTACGTGACATTTGTTATTCATATTGATATGTTTATGTTTAGATATTTTATTATGATTATATTTTAGCTAATTTTAAGTAAGTTTTTTAAAATTTAATATTACAATGTTAAAATATTACCTAGTTGATATTAGCTAATGTCAAAAGATTGGCGTACCACAGAGTTCAGAAAATAACTCTATGCCTCCAACAGTGCGAGTTGCCGACTTTATGACGTCATAAGCAGCAGTAAAAGTTTAATTGAAAATTACGGCTAATTAATTAACTTTTCGAATAAACGAATGCACGATAACAAATCTGTGTCCAAATATCTTTCATTTAAAAAAAGAATGGTGTAATTTGATGCAGTAGTTTGTTCGCACGGATTGTCGAAATAAAACGCTTAGCGTTTTAAATATATAGAGATAATGATTAACCTTCGCTTAGGGGTGCAGATCGAGGTGCAACTATTGGAAACAACTGTACACGCTGGAGGCAAGGAGGTTACAGTCTTAAACATGAAGCGTTTCATTATGAACCAATTAAAGATTATAATGAACATCCAAGTGTAGTAATTGGGAAAATAGATATAGACAATCAACTTAATTGTTAACCGTTGCCAAATGGTAAAAACTTAAATTTAAAGGATTTTATCGACTTAATGAATGATAATTAACCGAGTTTTAGCGGGGCCTCCGAGATGTCGCTGTGTGTCCTACACCAGCGACATCTCGGTGTAGGACACACAGCGACATCTCGGAGGCCCCGGTTTAAGGGGCTTTTTACATAATATATATTAGTATGATAGAGATTATTAATACAGAAAACTTTATTTAACTGATTATTTGTTAAATTTACGGGGATAGGAATGGGTGGGGATAAACGACTTTTTATTACACTTATTTTACTTGACCGCGCGCCACCTGGCGGCAGCTTTTTCATTCATTGACCCTTTTTTAAATAAATCCAAATCTACTGCTCTGATTTCAACAGAACTAATTATACTTAACAAATTTAATATTTTTAGCTTCACCTGTAACGTTTAATCGCTGTTTTATATAGATAATACCACTATTTTAGAATAACAGTTTTCGTAAAAATTAATGTTCAAACAACAAATTATGTTCTATTTATGTTTCATAACAAATTTTTATATTCATAAACTTTAGTTTGGTTGTACTGATTTTTATTTTTTATTTTTGTTTTAGAATTAAATTCATGAACTCCCGTGTGTAGAACGGGTTAAACAGCTAGCAGTTTATAGATAATACAGCTATTTTAGAATGACTGTTTTCGTAAAAATTAAATTTATGTTACTAATAAAAGTACAGAGACCGTATTCAGTTGATGTTTACCAATAGTCAAAGTTAGTGATTTGTTGTTGAGCACCTGTGGATCCGTGCGCGCATCTATCTATGTAACATCAAAAACTCGGAAACCACAGGGCGCAGAGCTACGAAATTTGACACACGGGTTACTGAAGCTCTTGAACGATTGGGGCAAAAAATTCGAAAATTTTATTTAAAATAGATTTTTTTAAAAATGTTTTTCACGAATTTTTGCCCTTTTTATGTTCAACCGGTAATCGCGCGAGTTCTAACCAGTTCTACATGTTTACTGCAATGTGAGATATGCATATTACGTACGCCACGCTGCAATACTAAGAAGCTGTAGCGGGTATTACGAAGATACTTTTACCTGGCATGCAAATAATTAAAGATTATTTAATTGCGCTTAGTTATTGCATTTTTTAAAAAATAAAGAAAAAACATTTTATCACTCCTATTCGCGTTACTATTACTAAAGGACACTTTTCAAAACTATGGTATAAAGGAAATTGAATCAATTTTTAACCTTATGCATTTGGATGATACACGCAGTTCCTTATCTGAGGTATTGTCAGAATGGAAATTATTTAAAAGTTTCTTGAGTTCTCGTTGCAGAACCATGAAATTTAGGAGATTTCATTCGAAAAAACGATCTGCAGCAGTTTTATCCCATAACAGGAAATGAAATATGCTGTATTTTTCTGCAATCTTGCCACTACATTCAGTGGACTGTGAAAGAGGGTTCAGCGTGAGGAACACAACAAAAACTAAATTGAGAAATCGGATGAATATAAAAAATGTGAATAATGTCATTTCAGTATGCGTTAACGGACCCAATAGGCAACAGTAGAATTTTGAAATTGCCTTTGAAGTATCGACTTAAACCAAAGAATAAACCGAAAAATTCTAGAAAAATAAAGTTTTTAATATGACATATATTTTGTTGTTTATATTTTCAATTTTCAGAATTCATTATATATATCTTAAAATCCTTAGTTATCATGGGTTGGAAGTTATATTTCATAACATTTTAATGAGTTAAATTGGGTTTGGAATTTTTTCTTGATTGCTCAAGGCATTTAAAATGTACATATGTTTAATAGTTTTTGTAGCAGATAGTTGAATTTAGTTATTGACTGATCTATAAGTAGATTTCTATTAGTAGGTTTGACTGATCTATATTTTAGTTACAAAAACTTGTGTTATTTATAGAACATACTGAAAAAAAAAAAGAATGGTACATTAAGGGGTTAAAGATAGATTTTTCAGTGTTTCATGACGAATCTGTTTTGCTATTTTTTTTTTCATTTGGCTCACGTTTTTTTATTTCTGATTAGCCAAATTGCTAACGTTGGTCAAAAGTCAGCGAGGACCCTGAACAGCAGTAACCGAAAAGAAAGGATTTAATCCAGTATTTAGAGTCCAAGGACAAGTGTTTCATAAAATTCGGTCATTATTACCACTTCCAAATGAAACGCCGAAGTTTATACAAATTTACTTCATAGGAAGCAAAGAAGATGAAGTAGATCAATGCTCGGCGAATATCGCAGGCATGAGTCGAGATATAATTCTTGATCTACAGCGGTTCCCACATAAAAATGAGTTATTAAGAATATTCAATACTGCAGTGACGAAAATGGTCTCGGACAACTACAAAATAATAATTCGGGCTGATAAAAGATGAGTTGGTGAGTATGAAAGACGATTCAATGCACTTTAAATAAATGAAGTAGCGGTAGTAATTGTGGATAATGAAATGGTATCGGAGACCATTTTTGACGGAAACACAAATGGGTGAAGATGGTTATCTAAAATACAGACGACCACCGAATGTGGGAGGAGTTACGATCAAGAAAAAAAAATGATGAGAAATGAAATAGAAGTTGAAATTGACAGTCAGTAGGTCGTGCCATACAATCCTCTATTAACGAGGATGTTTCAAACACACATCAATGTAGAATATTACAGTTCTGTCAAGTTAATTAAATATGTGTGTAAATATATTAACAAAAGGAGTGATATGGCTGTCTTTGGAGTAAGTAATGAAAATCTACAGGTGAAATTTTGCGATATCAAATGGGATGATATATCAATAGTAATAAGGCGATTTGGTGTATATTAGGTTTTCCAATTCACGACAGAGATCCAGCAGTTGTTCATTTAGTAGTCCATCTTGAGAATGGGCAACAAGTTTATTTTACAAGTCAAACAGCACAAAGAGTTGCAAACCAACCCGTTAATACGACTCTGACTGCATTTTTCGATTTGTATCAAAATGACCTTTTTGCAAGAACACTTTTATATAGAGAAGTTTCCAATTATCACACATGCAAAGCACCACGAAAAATATTCAATCGACGGAAGAGAGGAATTCTGGCTGAATGATTTGAGGGTGTATTCAAAGATATATACAAAGGATACAATCTATTGTATTACACGGTTCATCCGAAAAATGCGGAGTATTTTTACTTATGTCTACTGCTTCATGAAGTACGTGAATCAACATCGTTTGAAGATCTTTGAACAGTAGACAGTTACATTTGCTAAATGCACTGAGGGGCATGTCAGCGCCGCGGTCTGTTAGAAAATGACGATCTTTGGGAGCAAGCAGTGAGAGAGGCTGCACAAAGCAAGAGCTGATCAAGTGCAAGAACTTTTTGTAATAATTCTAGCATCATGTTATCTCTCAAATCTTAACGAACTATGGATGAAATATTGCGACAGCATGAGTGACGACATTTTAGCCAGAGTGCAGAGAGACATTCCAGATTTGGATGTTATTTTTAATGAAGATATTTATAATGAAGCATTGATAATGCTAGAGTATAAATGTGTATTGAAAAATTTGAAGGGGGAATAATCTTTTTAGCAGGGTTTCTAGCCACCTTGAAAACCTGGAAAAGTCAGGGAAATTTACCATTTCTGAGGAAAAGTTAGAAAAATTTGAACTTTCAAGAAAAAAATAGGAAAATGTTTCTTATAAAATTAAGGATTTGAAATTGTAGCGCATTAAAATCAAACTTTGCTCTTCATAAGTACTGTAAAGAATATTTCAACCACTCGTGCAAATCATTTTGTCCACCCCCTTTCAGTCCTTTGTAACTCAGAGATTTTCAGTTCCAGCTTCACTGAAACTTTGTACTAAATGTTGTAGGATTGATTAGGTGTTTCACTCTGCTTACTTACCTTTGTTCGAGAACTGAACATTTGTAAGCTTAATTTATTGAATGTTTATTATTTGTATTAAAATATGTCAAAGCAATTTCTATTTAACTGTGACTGATGTGATAAAGAATTTCATCCTGATTTGATAAAATGGATAGAACCTGATTCTAAAAGTGTGTATCTGAAAAATGTTTAGCATGTAAAATGTTCAACAATTTATAAATTTCACAAAAAATTTTGTAACAAATCAGTAATTTGTGCCTCAGAATCAGTTGTGAAAGTTCCACTCTCAAACTCCCAACTTTTAAGATTTTTTTTGTGCGTAACATCACAAAATCTCTATACCTGGAATTTTTTTTTTATTGGTATGGAAACCTGGAAATGTCAGGGAAATTCGTTGCTGATCTGGAATAGACACTTTGTTTGTAGATACACCAGGAGGCACTGGTAAAACGTTTATTATTAATTTGGTTTTAGTTAAAATTCAAGCGAAAAAGCAAATCGTATTAGCATTGGCATCATCTGGAATTGCGGCCACGTTAATGGAAGGTGGGAAAAGGGCACATTTTACATTAAAATTACCATTAAATTTAGCCGAACAAGAGTATCCAGTCTATGATATAACGAGATCTGTCCATGGTCATATTTTATTGCGATGTAAAATCATATGGGAAAAGGTACAATGGTCCATAGAAAATCACTCGAAGCACTAGATAAAACATTACAGTATCTTCGGAAGAACACAAGTCTAATGGGAGGAATTTTATTGCTACTATCAGGAGATTTTTGGAAGACTTTGCCGGTAATTCCAAAATCAACACCGGCTGATGAAATAATGCGTGTTTAAGGCGATTAATGTTTTGGGATCGTGTTGAAAAGTTATATTTAACAGAAGATATGCATGCAATAATGACAGGACATCCAAGAGCACAAGTATTACCCGAAAATCTTTTGAAAATTGGAAATGGTACCTATCCCCTGGATCTGCACTCTAATAAACTTATTTTAACAGAAGACTTGTGCAACGTGGTAGATACGAAAGAACAATTTATCGAAAAAGTGTATCTGTTTATAGAAATAAACTACCTGAATAAAGAATGGTTGTGTGAGCGAACGATTTTAGGTAAAAAGAATGATGTCATGCAACGAATAAATGAGCAGATACAGAATATGATACAGGGGGCAGAAAAAAATATATAAATCAATAGACACAACGATGGATCAAGATGAAAGTGTGAACTTTCCAATAGAATTTTTAAATTCATAAAGGTCCACCTGGTATTCCATCGCATATATTGAAGCTAAAACTGGATCGCCAGTTATAGTATTATGAAATCTTGATTCGTCGAAATTATGTAACAGTTCAAGATTTTGCATGAAACAGCTACTTAACAATATCATTGAGGCAGTAAACCTAACCGGCAAAGAAAAAGAAAATCTGTTTTCATACCAAGAATCCCATTGATTTCAAATGATTTGTCATTTTATTTCAAACGGTTACAATTTCCAATGAGATTAGCTTAGGATTTATGTTCTTGTAGGAAGAACCGGGTTAAATGCTCAACTATATGTTACCGCTGTAATGGTGTGTCGTGCACAAATACCGCTGAGGAAGAAGACCCACATACCGGATACGACGAAAAAGTAGATATGGACGAGGAGGCCTTTCATCTAGAGGAAGAAGAATGGGCAACTCAAGGTCCAGCAAAAACACGCTCTAAGCTCGATTTCCCTCAAGTAACTTGAGTTGATTTTATTATGATTGCTTTTTTATTAATTTTTTAAAATAAATTATTTTTCTTGATTTTCTATTATTATTATTATATTTCTCTCCAACGTTTTATTTTAAGTTCTTTCATTTTTCAATTATTATCCGTTATATTCATCATTTCATTGAATTTTCAAAATATAATCATTTATGCACCTCAAAAAATAATTTGCTTACAAACGACAGAATTAAAATTAATTTGGGGACATCGGTTGCATTTCAAGTGCAATTATCTGTTGAAAAGGTTGGTGAAAATCCCATGTTGATGTAATTAAATTTTGGAGTTGTTAATTAAACTGTACCATTCGGCGATTTATGCAGTTATACTGTTTTGTAAGCGAAATGATTCATTTAACCGATAACTGGTACTCAAAACACCAATTTTATGAGTTGTTTTAGAAAAAATTTGGAAAAATGTACTTTTTGATTTATTATATCTCGCTTATTATTGGTGGAATTTTTAGTTTGATAGTACTCAATCGACGCAGAATTTTATGCTCTACAATTTGTGAACAAGAATGTTTTTTTTTTTAGAGTGAACGGTTTTTGAGTTATTTGCGAAATACTGAAAAAATTCCGAAAATTTTGAGGTTTTTGTAGTGCTACGTCTAAAAAGCTCACCAGGAAAAATGGGAAAAACTTCAAATCCCTTCATTTGGATGCAAAACAAAGTGATTAAAACTATTTCCAGCTTTCGGCGATTTTCGGTCAGTAAAATCCTATTTTTACTGGCCTATTAGCCATTTTATACTAGCTGATTTTCAAATGTTTAATTGCTCTTATTTAATCACGAAAACAGCCATTATCTGTCACGATAGTAGTTGATTCAGCCTTAAAATTCTCCAGTAAAAGGGAAATGAATGGAAACCCAATTACAGAAGATCGCCACTAGTCTTTTAATTATAATTCAATCTTCCATAATATTTTTAAAACAGGTCAGATTAGTGTGTTTTTCGATCCTGCTCTGTCTGAACGGGGGTTGGCGAGGTTAGGGGGCTCAGCCCCTAGTATGAAAATATAAATTTCATTTTGTCATTGACCACTTCATTAACAGTTGAAATAAGTTCATTTTGAACGTCACTCGAGATGCCTTTAAAAACTGTAGCAGTATCAAAATGCTTCTTTCATACTGGATCCCATCTCCTAAAAAGACGCACAGTTTCGATGCAGTTACTTCTATTAGCTCACAGGCAATCAAAGCCTGAGAGCTAATGTGTCCACCCGTTCTGTATGTATGTACGTATACAATGTACGCAACGCGATAACTCTTGATAGAAATAACCATTTTGTTTATAGGTTCATTGTGGTAAGGAGTTTTCCTGATTAGTTTTTGGGGGTTCATTGGTTAAGTATAAAGAGGGGGACGGGGGGCTAACCGCCCCCCTTAATTTAGATAAATGGGTTTTTCATGCAGGATTATCCTATTTTTTTTGCGGGGGGGGGGGGGGTAATCCTCCTCCTTAATTTAGATAAATGATTTTTTCCTGCAGAATTATCCGATTTTCTTCAAATTTTGTATATAGGATCATTGGGATAAGGTGCTTCCCTGATTAGTTTTGGGGGAACATTGGTTAAGTATAAAGGGGACCTAATCCCCCTTATTTTAGATAAATGGGATTTTCATGCAGAATTATCCGATTTGCTTCAAATTTTGTATATATGTTCATTGTAATAAGGAGCTTCCCTGATTAGTTTTGGGGGTTCATTGGTTAACTATAAGGGGGGATTATCCCCCTTAATATATTGTCGATTTCTTTATTTTTCGAGGGGCTTATTTCAAATTCTTTGAAATAAGAGTATAAGATACAATTAGTGGGAATAGCCTGTGAGCTCAATGCCCGCAGTTTACTTTTTTATTAAATAATGTTTTTTCCTCATCACTGGTCTCCCCTAGAAATAGCAGTTCCTCCTGTGCTAAACATGTCACATCGACCAATTAAGCATTTGGAGAACTACACGATTTTTTTAATGTTTTGATTATATGGGCTGTTGTTAATCTTGATACTTTTATCCAATGATTCATCTCTTTTTTTTATCAAAGGTGTATTACATGTTATAGATAACTTTCAGAGTTCTCGTGAGCTTTGTCTGATTTAAAGAGGCCTCTCAAGTTTGAAAATCCGTTTTATATCAAAACATTATTTGTAAACTTAGACAAGAGAATCACTGCTAACCAATTAATTTCAATAAAATATGACTACCGTATAGCCCGATATGACTCTTGTAGTTGGATATTATGAAATGTCTAGTATAGGACATATTTCTAGCTTCGACAATTGTAGTCGGGTCATTCCATGCTAAATGAGCAAATCAGCTGTGGCTGACATGTCATATATTTTAATGAAAATTAGCATATAAGTAGATCATATTTATTTAAGAGTAAATGTAAAATAATAGATTTCAGGATTGTTTATTTAAGTATTAAAACTTCCATTAAAAGTTGATATAAGATCGTGGTTTTGTCTACATTCTTGAAATTTCAATTTTCATTATTAGCCGTAGGAGTGGAAAGACTTTATCAAAAATTATTTATAATTAGGAATGAATAATAAGTAACAGATTGGAGTGATTTAGTAATTGTCCTTTCATTCCATAATGAGAAAAAAAAATAATGAAAAATTTTGAGAGGAAAATGCAATATTTCTATTACTTGTTTAAACATGAAGGAAAGGTCTTAAGATTTTAAAATTATTTGACGTTATAGATAAAAGTGTATATTTTAAATACAGAAACTTTCATTCTTGCCTTCAGTTTATTTTTCCTCAACAATATTTTAAATTAGAGTAGAATAAATTATTGATTTAAACGGGGCAGTGGTTATATAGTAATCAAATTTCCGTATAGATGGCAGCACTACATTTTTTTTTTTGCAAGATGGCAGAGAAGGCGCTTAAATTTGAAGTGAAATAGCCCATAGAACGTATAAAATATTACCTTTTTGAAGTCATTTCTGCTATATTAGGAATCAAAAGGCAATCTTGAATTTTTTTCAGCATATCATGGGCCTTTTGAACTTTATGCTTCTGCAATATTGTTAATGTAAGGTTTTTCCTTCATTTGATTTTTTAAGTATACATAAGAGGAAAAATTGTGATTTTGTAATTTTTTTTTTTAGTTTCTAAGCTATTTTGAAGATGAAGAAAATAAATAGCAACTTCCAAATTTGAGAAATTTGGTTTTCATATGTAACATTACATCATACATCAATTTCACATACGTTTTTAAATTCCTTTGATTTTTATAACGCTTTTAATTTTCTCAAAATTTTCAATTTTTACAACCAATTTAAGGTCAACCATAGTGTTACGAAATTATTATTACTAAATAAATATGATAATAAATGTCCACGGGTTACAATAGTATGAAAAAAAATTATTTATGTTAAATAGTTTTAAAGATATGGAACTTTAAACTTGCAACTTTGAACGATTCCATACAAGCCATTCTATGTCACAAGTTTTTTAAATGTCCAGAACTTCCAAAATATTTTATTTTTTGTCAAGATATTTTGAATAGCTCTATTTAAATATGAATTGAATCTGTGTACCAAATTTCATTAAAATCGGTTACTATGTGGTCACGACTTTTTTTTTAATTTTTGCTCATTTTGCATGGAATGACCCAGTCAGCAAATTTTTCAGGGACGGGCAATGCCACTCATTCTTAACAAATAGACTTATTCTCAAATCTAAGGGATACAACAGCTTACCTTTATTTGAACGATAACATCTGGTTCATCCATACCTGTAATAACAATTAATATTATAATGACTTTTAAATCTAACAAAAATTCATAAACCTAAAATTTATTTAAACAATCTCCAACATGACGGAATGGTTTTGTTTTGCACGTTTCATAGACATAGAATATATTGTTGTTTTTCTTCCTCCAGGCAACTTATAGAGCGGACGGTGGCGAGTTATGGGAGGAAATCATGATGTAGGACAACATAGTGGGGATTATTAGGAGTAGATTAAGGAATGACTGGTCTACCTCGTCATATTTTGGTAGGAAACAGTCATAGATGTCTATGGTAGGAACCCGCAGCAGATTTAAATTTATGACAGAAAAAGACATCATTTAGTAAAATTGAGGAGGTCGAGGCAAGAGAGTGCTAAGCCGCATTTGTAAACTTCCGAGGTATATCAGTTTGAAAGTTCGATTAAATACTCAAATCAAGATATATAACAAAGTTTTTTTGCCAATGTCTTAGTAATATTTCATATATTCTGAATAACAATATGGCATTACTTTAATATTACTATTACGTTCTTTGTAAATTAGCTGTCTCCATTGAGAGCATAAATGTCTGGGGCAAAAACGAAATCGGGGACATATGCTGCCACCAAGTGTCATTAGAAACAAATAATATGTAGGATATTATAAGCTAGTGTAAATGTCCGTCCTAGGACGTTGGGTTGAAATCATGGTTTTCACTTAAAATTTGAAATTATTGATAAAAATATTCATATACTATTCATCGACAATAAGGAAAACTGGCTTGAAACGTTAAGTTGGGGGCCTGGTTAATGAATGGGGGGTTCTGGGGTTTTCACTACAAATTTGTAATCTGATGTAAATAAGATGAGGGGGAAGGGCGTCTTAATAATAAAAGTAAACAGGTATAGTATACATATCAATACAAATGCAGTGTGAAATGCCGATTTAACGTTATTCAAGGGACCCTAAAAATGACGCTATATGCGGGAAAACGTTAAATCGGGGAACGACAAAACAAAACAGTGTGCATAAAATAAAGACTAATTTAGATAACATACTTTTTATTTCTTCATTTACATGGGGGGGGGGGGGGTGCTGAATCACGCACCTGCAATCTATACTGTTAAAAGAAAGTTTCACTCTGTGTGTGTGTGTGTCTGCGATGGCTAGCAAAATCTAGCCCACCTAGAAGCCTGAAAATTTAGATTTAGGTAGTCCAAACCCTCTCCTGGTGCACTTAGAATTTTCAGGTTTTGAAAATTAGAGTAGTTGTTGATTAAAAACTGACCAAAGATCACAAATAAAAAATAACTCTACCGAAATCCACACGCGCATGCTCAGAAGCTCTTTATCCGTATCTCAGTGAATAGAAAAAACTAAGCATCAGTCATCCCGTTTCTTTTTTAAGTTTTTCTAAATTCGCCATGGGCGAACGGCTAAAAATATGGAAAAACCGTCTACATATTCTCGAAGAACGTACTTTTACGTCTCGAACGATCTAGTTGGTTTGAAAAAAAAAAAAAAAAAAAAAAAAAAAAAAAAAAAAACAAGACCGGAAAATCATGCGTCAAACATAGATTATGTAACACTTTCCAACGCTTCCAAAATAATTTTACAAATCATTACCGTTTAATAAGCTGAAAGATAACATCTAAGTAAACAATTTGGAAAACGCATAACATATTTAAAAACGTAATTTCAGGAATTCCCAACATATACAATATTCGGAAAAATATCCAAATACTTTTATTCAGCCCTGTATAGGATCTATAGATTTGTATATATACTACATAGGATGCTAAATTTTAGTTTAGTCAGGAAACGCGTAGCACAGTTTAAAATTCTCCTTCTGGAGTTTCTTTCAATAAACGGAAATGTGTTCGCGAACTTTTGTGCTGCCCTGTAAATGAAATACAGAATTTATACACACCCAGTAATAGACAAAAAGTGAGTTCAATTTAAAATCGCGTTCAGCAACTTATAACGCACTTCCAGGAATTATTGTTAACAGACAGTAGAGAATTCTTTTGTGTGTCCCTGTAAATGAACGATGACTGCTGTACACACACTATTCTGTAGTAAGCCTCTTGTAATGCACCTTAGTGATATATATAAATTTCAATGCGTTAAAAATAGTCAAGCATTATTTAATTAAACCGCAGACGATTTTTCTCCATAGACGTAATGTAACGGAATTCTTTTGACTGTCCCTGCAAAGTAACTATAGGTGCTATGCACACCCTATTCTATATTAAGCTCCTTCTAATGCACCTTAGTGATATATATAAATTTCAATGCGTTTCAAACAGTGAAACATTATTTAAATAAACCGCAAATGATTTTTCCCCGTAGACCGCAATGTAACGGAATTCTTTTGAGTGTCCCTGTAAAAAAACTATAAGTGCTACACACTTCCGTTGAAATAGGGAACATGCTATAGATAACGACAATAACATATAAAAATTGCAGAGCAATCCGAGCATATTTACGGGAGTTAGAGCACGGACAGACGGACAAACCGAAGTCATAAACACTTTTCAACTAGGTTGGAAAGTGTGAAAAAAAAGAAGGATCGAATTCATGTTTTTAACACTTTCCAACCTAGTTGAAAAGTGTTTATGACTTCGGTTTGTCTGCTGTCTGGCCGTCTGTCGGTGCTCTAACTCCCGTAAATATGCTCGGATTGCTCTGCAATTTTTATATGTTATTGTCCTTATCTATAGCATGTTCCCTATTTCAACGGACGTGTGTAGCACTTATAGTTTTTTTACAGGGACACGCAAAAGAATTCCGTTACTACGTCTATGGAGAAAAATCGTCTCCCGTTTATTTAAATAATGTTTCACTATTTTAAACGCATTGAAATTTATGTATATCACTAAGGTGAATTACAAGAGGCTTACTACAGAATATTGTGTGTATAGCAGTCATCGTTCATTTACAGGGACACACAAAAGAATTCTCTACTGTCTGTAAACAATAATTCCTGGACGTGCGTTTTAAGTTACTGAACGCGATTTTAAATTTAACGTACTTTTTGTTTATTACGTGGTGTGTATAAATTCTGTAGATCCTATACAGGGAAGCACAAAAGTTCGCGAACACATTTCTGTTTATTGACAGAAACTCCAGAAGGAGAATTTTAAACTGTGCTAAGCGTTTTCTAACTGAACTAAAATTTAGCATCCTATGTAGTATGTATACAAATCTATAAATCATATACAGGGCTGAATAAAAGTATTCGGATATTTTTCCGAATATTGTATAGGTTGAAAATTTCTGATTAAAAAAAAAAAAATATGGTATGCGTTTTCCAAATTCTTTACTTAGATGTTATCTTTCAGCTTATTAAACGGTATGATTTGTAAAATTATTTTGGAAGCGTTGGAAAGTGTTACATAATCTATGCTTGACGCATGATTTTTTGTTCTTGTTTTATTTTCTCCCGTTTTCCGAGCCTTGCATCTTGCATCCACCGGACTACAAAAGATACGAAAAAACGAAGGTCGCCAAATTAAAGAGCTGACTTTGCCCTTTTCTAAGCCATGTTTGGTTTTAAAAAATACTAAAGTTAACCCTTCGAAAAAGTATATTTTCTGTATGCCGTTTCGCGATTTTTGCGATTTTGGCAATTTTTAAAAATTCGCATCGGCGTGTCAGAGCAAGGTACGAAAAACTAAAAATACCAGACAATATCTACATTTATTTCCTTTTCGACGTCTGTATTTGTTTTTGAAAAATTAGACCATTAACTTTTCGAAAAAAATTCTCACGCAGGACTCACTTTTGCGAATTCCAATTTTCTGCGATATGTAAAATCTGTCATCGGCTTTCAAAAATAACCAAACAAAAATCAAACACATCTAAAGACATCTACGTTCTATCGGGTTTAGGCAGAAACCTTTAGTTTAAAAGAAAAATCACCTTAACCCCTTGAGAAACGTTTTCTACCGCAAGTCAATTTCGCTTTTTTAACGATTTCTCCTATCTTTAAAAATTCGAATCGGCGTTTATCAACAAGTGGGTAAGTGTGATCGAAGATAGCACAAAGGGTTTCGTTTAATAATCCTTTCAAAACACTTTATCCTTTCTTTAATAAATCCAAATAAATTTCATTTTCCAAGGAAAAAAAAAGTCATGTTTTTTATAAAGTAAAAATTTACCGGTCTATTTTTCTCGTTTTTTCGAATATCTGAACCGGCCCGATAGCGGTCGAAGCCCGCTATTATACTCTGTCATAATAATATCTGTCATGTGGACTAAATGCGATATTTAAAAAAAAAAAAAATCAAAATTAAACATGTTGTATAGCAGGCATGTGAAACTCGTTTACCGCCTCGGGCCAAATTAAGCATCTATACTATTAAAATCCGTGCGCGTATCTATGTAACCTCAAAAACTCGCAAACTACAGGGCGCAGGGCTACAAAATTTGGCACACGGGTTGCTGGTAGGGGGACCATGAACGAAAATTTTAAATAGATTTTTTGATAGATTAAATATTAATTAAAATCCATACAGAAAGAGATCTCATCAAAAATACGCTTTTTTATCGTCGGTTGGTTGGTTGTATAAAATCTCTTCAGAAGTCATTAAATAAATCAAGGTAGGGATCATTGCAATTGCGAGTCGAGAGTTTAAAATCGATGGATCAGAGATTATATGACATGTAGACAATCAACTTAATTGTTAACCGTTGCCAAATGGTAAAAATTTAAATTTAAAGGATTTTATCGACTTAATGAATGATAATTAACCGAGTTTAAGCGGGGCTTCCGAGATGTCGCTGTGTGTCCTACACCAGCGACATCTCGGTGTAGGACACACAGCGACATCTCGGAGGCCCCGGTTTAAGGGGCTTTTTACATAATATATATTAGTATGATAGAGATTATTAATACAGAAAACTTTATTTAACTGATTATTTGTTAAATTTGCGGGGTTAGGAATGGGTGGGGATAAACGACTTTTTATTACACTTATTTTACTTGACCGCGCGCCACCTGGCGGCAGCTTTTCATTCTTTGACCCTTTTTTAAATAAATCCAAATCTACTGCTCTGATTTCAACAGAAGTAATTATACTTAACAAATTTAATATTTTTAGCTTCACCTGTAACGTTTAATCGCTGTTTTATATAGATAATACCACTATTTTAGAATAACAGTTTTCGTAAAAATTAATGTTCAAACAACAAATTATGTTCTATTTATGTTTCATAACAAATTTTTATATTCATAAACTTTAGTTTGGTTGTACTGATTTTTATTTTTTATTTTTGTTTTAGAATTAAATTTATGAACTCCCGTGTGTAGAACGGGTTAAACAGCTAGCAGTTTATAGATAATACAGCTATTTTAGAATAACTGTTTTCGTAAAAATTAAATTTATGTTCCTAATAAAAGTACAGAGCCCGTATTCAGTTGATGTTTACCAATAGTCAAAGTTAGTGATTTGTTGTTGAGCACCTGTGGATCCGTGCGCGCATCTATCTATGTAACATCAAAAACTCGGAAACCACAGGGCGCAGAGCTACGAAATTTGACACACGGGTTACTGAAGCTCTTGAACGATTGGGGCAAAAAATTCGAAAATTTTATTTTAAATAGATTTTTTTTTAAATGTTTTTCACGAATTTTTGCCCTTTTTATGTTCAACCCGTGATCGCGCGAGTTCTAACCAGTTCTACATGTTTACTGCAATGTGAGATATGCATATTACGTACGCCACGCTGCAATACTAAGAAGCTGTAGCGGGTATTACGAAGATACTTTTACCTGGCATGCAAATAATTAAAGATTATTTAATTGCGCTTAGTTATTACATTTTTTTTAAAAATAAAGAAAAACATTTTATCACAAACATTAACAAAACTTTTTATTCTATTTATTCCCCTATTCCAAAGATGTCGTTTTATCGTCTGCTGCCATAGAAACATGATAAATTAAATTTCATTAAAAAAAAATTGCACAGTAGTAGAAAAATATTTTTTTCTAAATTGAATAGTTGAACAACTCAACACTTTAACAGGGGAATTCTTATTTCTTATTTAGATATTTTAAAGTTGTTTGTTGCCATTTTTATTTTTAATTTTGGTTTTAGAATTAAATTCATGAACTCCCGTGCGTAGAACGGGTTAAACAGCTAGTTACAACATACAAAGCCGCGGGCCGCATAAAAAGTAGATAATATCAGTACCATTGCACAGAATAAAATGTGTACATACAAAACACAGCCATGATAAAGATTGTATTTACGAAAAGTTCCAAAGTTATTATTATACATATTTTATTTTATTTTTCAAAAAATACTCTAAATTACTTTTAATTAACCATATCTATAAAATTTAATTGAATTTTCTAAATTGGATCTATTTTAAAGATTGGTTGCAGACGCTGGTCTGTTAATCTTAATCTAGCAAAGGCATAGCTGTCTTTCTTCCGTGCTTTCTTCAAGTAAAAATAAAAATAGACATATTTTGAATCAGAAAATTTATTTAATAAAATGAGTCTTGTATCTTCGCGCTACTTATTTGATTACATTTGTTAAATACATTTTATAGTTCAAACTATATTTGACTTGAAGAATAACAAAAGTTTGGCTGCTACGCAAAGATGTATAAAATTACGCTACCGAACATAGCTAAATGTATGCCTAATTGCACACTTTCTTTACAAAATCGGTCGATTGATGAAAAATTACAAAACTTCGACAACCCAATATATTTTCGCTCTAATATGGAATCGGCGTTTTGAATTTTGATTAACCGCAGTAATCAATTCTGAAGACTAATTTCAATAGTATATAGATTAAATTTATTTTCATAGTAGCTGTTACCCGTGACTTCGTTCACGTAACATTTAAAGAAAATTAATGCATTAATTAAGCGACATATACAATTAACAAACTCTTTATCATATTTTATAGTAGATAATGTTTCTGATAATCACAATTTACGTATTTTTGTTTTTATATATATGGCCATTTAAATTTCTTTCACGAGCTTGAAATTTCATACTCTTTCGCTAAGATTAAGTGTGCAACACATTTTTTTCTTTCTTATTCTATTTTAGCATTTTTATTTATTCTATTTTACATTTATTCTGTTCATAGAAATTGATTCAATTTAAGTTTTCATGTCAAAGACTATTTTTCAAAGTGATTATATTAGTAAATATTTTTGAGGAAATTTATTAACTAACATGTCACTTTAGATAAGAATTTTATTTGATTGGAATAATCTAAAAACCAACATAAATTATGTTTATTTTCCAAAACAGTTTATGATCTGATATTATTATATGATATTTAAAGTTATATGATATTTAAAAAAATTAATTAAAACGTGGTGGAGCATTAAAGTTTAAAAATAAATAGCATAAGTAGAAAAATACCTTTAACCCTTATATATTTTTGGTATTTTTATTTCACAGTGCCACACTTTTAACAGCTTTAGATCTACCAATAAAATCAAAATGTTTATCACGCTTCAAAGCTTTCAAAGCCTAAATGCTTATTCGTTAAGCAATAGAGTTGCTTATTTATTTGAATTGTGAAAACAATCTGAAAAAAAAAACAAGAATGAAAAATCATGCGTCAAGCATAGATTATGTAACACTTTCCAACGCTTCCAAAATAATTTTACAAATCATTACCGTTTAATAAGCTGAAAGATAACATCGAAGTAAACAATTTGGAAAACGCATAACATATTTAAAAACGTAATTTCAGGATTTTCCAACATTTATTTCTAACATATACAATGTTCGGAAAAATATCTGAATACTTTTATTCAGCCCTGTATATGATCTATATAGATTTGTATATATACTACATAGGATGCTAAATTTTAGTTCAGTTAAGAAACGCGTAGCACAGTTTAAAATTTTCCTTCTGAAGTTTCTGTCAATAAACGGAAATGTGTTTGCAAACTTTTGTGCTTCCCTGTATATGATTTACAGAATTTATACACACAACGTAATAAACAAAAAGTGAGTTAATTTTAAAATCGCGTTTAGTAACTTAAAACGCACTTCCAGGAATTATTGTTAACAGGTAGTAGAGAATTCTTTTGTGTGTCCCTGTAAATGAACGATGACTGCTATACACACAATATTCTGTAGTCAGCCTCTTGTAATGCACCTTAGGGATATATATAATATTCAATGCGTTTAAAATAGTGAAACATTATTTAAATAAGCCGCAGACGATTTTTCTCCATAGACGTAATGTAACGGAATTCTTTTGACTGTCCCTGTAAAGTAACTATTAGTGCTATGCACACCCTATTCCATATTAAGTTTCTTCTAATGCACCTTAGTGATATATATCAATTACGATGTGTTGGAAATTGTGTAACATCATTAAAATGAACCGCAAATGATTTTTCCCCATAGACCGTAATGTAACGGAATTCTTTTGAGTGTCCCTGTAAAAAAACTATAAGTGCTACACACTTCAGTTGAAATAGGAAACATGCTATAGATAACGACAATAACATATAAAAATTGTAGAGCAATCCGAGCATGTTTACGGGAGTTATAGTACGGACAGACGGCAGACGGCCATACGGCCAGACAAACCGAAGTCATAAACACTTTTCAACTAGGTTGGAAAGTGTTAAAAACGCCTCAATTATGGAGCATTGTCATATTGATCTTTGTGTTGTAGTTTAAGATTATATTAGTTTCGAAATTTGACAGGAATGTATCCAATGAGGGGAAAAAATTACCCTGTAGAGACATTTTTTAACTGTAGATTTAAAACTATAAGGAATTATATAAGCATCAGAGAAAGATAACTAATAACACTGGTTTACACGGTTTATATACTTTCACCGAACTGTGTATTTTTTCATAGATTTTAGTGCACTGAGTACGGGAAAATTATTGAAAAAAATCTGCCACGTCTAGTTTAAAAAATATTTATTAAATACTTAAAAAATATAATAACATGAAATATAAAAAGAAAAAAATTAGAAATGATTGATTTTACTCTTCTTTTTATAATTTTCTTGATCTGTTTCTCTTAAAATAGACCAGCAGTAGTCCCCTAACATACTTTCGTCCCAAAAACCTTTGTGTTTGTCTTCAAAAAGTTTAAGGTCTTGGTGAAAACGCTCGCCCTGCTCGTCACTCACGGCGACCAAGTTTTCAGGAAAAAAATCCGGGTGGAAATCTAGAAAATGTACCTTCAGAGACATGTTCACACCCATTGCATGATAGTTTTTAATAAAATAGCAATATGTTTTTCATAATTTTCGTCTTTATGATTTCCTAAGAATCAATGGACGACCGTCCTTTTTGGTCAAATAACTGCTGAAAATTTGACTTCGATTTCAGTAATAAGTTAATTTGATATTTGGTGTCAATAAGTTCCACTGTTGTAGACGAGAGGCAAGGATCTCTGCCTTAGATCTAGATAGTTACAAGTCTTGCACAAGGTCGTTCAACTCATTTTGGTTGATTAAATATGGCGTTTTATCATCTTCGATTACAAAATCTTCATCATTTTCATCCTCTATAAACAGATCGTCACTATCTTGGCAACTCGCACTTGACATACCTGGACATACGAGATGTGACAGGGTTTCCGAATGTGATATCGGTTTTGAGACTAATGGAATGTCAGGATATTGAATTTTATGTTTATTTTTTTAATTAAAGCCTGCAGTTTTTGTCAAACAAAAATGACAGTCATTTTCGTGATTTGAAGGTTCTCTCCACAGCATTGGTGATCCAAATTGAAGATACTTTTTCTCTCCCAAAGCCCAGCATATAAGACAGCTACAGCTTTCACAAAAAACATGTGGGACTCACTTTTTATCTTGATTAATCACTGAGAATCCAAAATAATGCACATATGCTGTTTTAGAACATTCCGATATCGGTCATCCATTTTTTGCGAATATAAATTGTCCACAAACGTAACAAAAACGACCAGAATTTAATTTACACACTCTATTAGACGTTTTATCAAAAACAAAACCACTTTAGTTCACAAAAACACAAGAAAACAGAATATAGAATCAAAGTTGACAATGCCTTTAAGTTGAATGTGACGTAATAGATATATTATACAATTAAAAATGTGAATATTGAAAAATGTAAAAATTTAAAAAATGTGATGTGATAGATTTTTTTCAAATACCGCCTATAATTAGTAAGAGGTAGTACAATAAGAAAATAGGTGTTTCATCAAAAGTATATAAAAAAAGTTTAAATTTGTAAACCAGTGTAATATCTGGATTTTTAATTGGCTTTTCTCTTGCTCTTTTCCATAATTATGGTGCCTTTAAAAAATAGGAGGGGGGATTTTCTTGTTTAATTAGTGGCGTCGGCTCTTCTTTAAATTTCACGTGAGTAATGTCAAATGCAAATTCCATTAGCCAATGAAAATTGCATATGCTAACACTTTTACATCGACTTTAATATATTTATTAAATTTTATCGAAATTTAATATTCTGGAAGATTTTACGGTAAAAGGATGTTAAACTCATGCTGGCGACCGATATATTCTGTGAAAATTACGCTACTTTGTGCAATCGCAAAAATACTAATATTTTCTGAATGAAAACCGGCACATGATTTAAAATATAACGACACTTTCACCAGGGATAGATTTTTCTATGAACCGATACTTGTCTAGTTAAAAAAAAATTATTTCACTTCATGAATCATGTACAAATATGCATTTATATTTATAGATAATATGCATGGTTTGTCAACTTAACGTAGGCAAAACGTTGAGCTAAATTGCTTGAAGTACAGCGCCTAGAATACATAGTGTGGAAACCGGCTACAAAATAGTACTAAAAAATTGTATCCAATAAATGTACAACGTTGCTGAAAATATTAGGATGGGTTCGCAGCGCCATCTGCTAGCTCTTGACATTGTACTAGAATGTTTCGGCTGGTGGTAAGTATTTTAAATACTTAAATTATATCATTTTCTCTCTGACTTAGTGATTTTTATAAGTTTTTTTTTTAATTATGAAAGCATGGCTAAAAAACGTGATACGCATTTTTTTTTTCTCTGGTTGCAACATTATCGTGGGCTTCGTAGGAGCACCGTTGCACATTTATAGGCTACAACTTTTTTAGCACTTTTTAAAGCATTACACCATTTGCCGGTTTCCACACTATGTATTTTAGGCGCTGTACTTGAAGTTTCGCTAAGTTCCTCCCTCGTAATTTTCAAGTATTAGTTAGAATACATTATATTATGTGTAGGAAATAATACATTAGGAATTACTAACTGTGCAAGAATTGTTACTTTTCGCCTACAATTAGTTGAGAAAAACAAATTTACTTGAGTGCATGACGTCACATGCAGATTACCTATTTAAAACATGAAAGCGTTTAAAGAAATCCAATACTACTGTACTCATAAATTGTGCTCAAAAATTTTAAACATTAATATTATTAAGTACTAAATTTAACTCGGAAATTATATTTACAATGTAATTTAAACAGAATTTGCTAAAATTGCGTTTTGAAATTATGTGGTTTATGATGCAAAACATTATTTCTCAAAAATATATTGTTCTTTTAAGAAATGGATAATAATTTTGAAGCTGATGAAATAAAAATGTCGCTACTTTGTCGAACTTATAAAAAATATATTAGTTTTTTAAATTAAAATAAATGTTTTACATAAAAAAATACATCATTTTTTTTTCTCCCGTTAAACCATTTTACTTTTAATCTCTATTTACTTACCCATCTTTATAGAATTAATGGAAAATACTGCATTGTTTTCTTTAAATCCAATTTTAAATCTGCCTCCTTGGTTGAAGTTCAAGCTGAAAAAAGCTACGATGTAATGATTTCTAGATATCAATATTTGACCGACAGACGATTTTTGATTACGTAGAATAAATTGAATCATGAAGTTTGAATACGCAAAAATATTTTTTTTTTTTCTTGAAAAATTTACTTTAATATTAACAAACCAGTGGAAACAATTTACCTCTGTAAAATTAGGAGCTACACGGTTTTTTTTTTTTTTTTTTTTTAAATCTCCAAATACATTTAAATAAATGTACTATGTCGTTTAAACGCACATCTTTGTAAAATGCGAAAAAAATCACATTATCTGCCCAAAATGACGTCAGTTTCAGATTTCAAATTATAGTGAAAGAATCTGAATTTTTATTGGTTTATAAAAATATTGTCCATACGCAGTTTCTTTTTTTGGCAACAGGAAACAAATTGCATCAGAAATTGAAAAATTAATAGATTTCTGTGATGATAAACTGTGGTAGATGCTTAAAAAAAAATGGTCTGAGAAATTTTTAAAGTTGACACTAATTTTACTCGTGTTCTAAAACGTATTTACATCAAGTTTCGTTCAAATCGGACAAAAACTGTAGATTTGTATAAGGAGCATATATACTAAGAACGGCTTTTATATATATAGATATAGATTTCTTGAAATTCAGAATTCATTTTTAAATATTTTTAGTATATTCTAAAAATTTACACCCCAATTATTTTTGTAATAATGCCTGGCAATATTTAAAATGAAATACATTTTATTTTTGAAAATTATTTTATCAAAGTAATAAATTATATTTGAAAACGCTAATGTTATCAAATAACAAGTTAGCATTATGAAATTTACATTGGCGTTAAAGTTTTCTCAGAAGCTTTGTAATTTCAAATGAAAACTACGTTTTCTATTGATAGTCTTTTAATAAACCAGATTCGTAATTTGTCCCTTTAAAATGAAAATTGTAACTTTGTTTAACAGTTCGAAATTAACAGTTAAAACTTTATGATAGAAAGCCGTTAAATATCTGTATAATCTGTAAGATCTGTTTATCTTCACTATCTATATTTCCAAGATATTTTCTAGATTGACGACGATTAAGCATGTGCCTAAGAATATAATATAAATTCATAAGCGCTATAAGTTTTTAAGCACATATCCGACTTTTATAAATCTTTCTAGCAGTGGTAATTGTGCTTAAATTATTTCCAAATTTCTTTAACTGCTCTAGACATATTTTCTTCAATTTCGCAGTGAAAGCACTTTGATTCTCTTTCAAGAAGTATCAGTTTCAATTCTGACAGTTTACCTTTCTGATGTTTAGGCAGATTTTTGTGAGTTTTCATTATACTTTGTGCTGCGGCACCTCTTAATGCTACATTTTTTTTTTCAAACTCAAACAGTGTCTAGATATCAAGCATAAAATGTCAGTTTTCCTTTAAAATTGTATTGTAATTCACCTTTAAAAAAATCTGCGATGTTCATCTTGAATTTATCATATTTGTTCATAGCGGTAAAGAGCTTCAACATTTTTTTTTTTTTTTATATATAAATCCTGAGATGTACCAGAGTATGTCAATAAAATGTGTGTATACCAATAAACAAGTGGGTAAGTGTGATCGAAGATCGTTCAAAGGGTTTCGTTTAATATTCCTTTCAAAACAGCTTATCCTTTCTTTAATAAATTCAAACAAATTTCATTAAGCAAAAAAAAAAAAAAAAAAAAAAAAAAAAGTCATGTTTTTTATAAAGTAAAAATTTACCGGTGTATTTTTTCGAATATCTAAACCAGCCGGATAGCGGGCCAAGCCCGCTATTATATTCTAATCATACTAATATCCGTCATACGGACTAAATGCAATATTTAAAAAAATAATTTCAAAATTAAACAAATTGTACACCTTCAAAATGTTAAAATATGCGAATATTTCCATAATCGGATTTTCATCCCGATTCAATATGTTTCTCAAAATCATATATTTACTATCCTCTATTATTTATATTGATACTCGCTTTGTATTATTCTCAAACATTTGAAAAATTCGTTAAACTTCCCATATGACGTCAGATTTTCTTTTTAATTCTCTAATGACGTGATATTAATCTGCTTTGTGTACTTACACATACTCGTACTCCTTGTATTATTGAGAAATCTTAGACATTTTCCGTTTTATTACGACTATGACGTCAATCAATTTTATTTCATATTAATCTTTTTTTTCATTTGGTGAAACTTTTTATTTCATTTTTCACGTGGAAATCGTCTGATAGAAAATTAATTATTGTAGAAGGAATTTCATCGTGGATTTTTTAATTTCTGGTATCGGCCATAACGAAAAGTGTTTAAATTTAATAGGAAAAGGCTGTTAGAATTTTGGTTTTTTATCTCTATTTATTAAAATAATACGAATTTGTCAAATTTTAATATTTTCAGCTCTTTACAGCTGATATTCTGATTTATACACAAAGTTTCAACTCTGTAAGTTACATAGTTTTCGAGAATGGCTCTGTGACAGACAGACAACGGAGCGGGAGCAATAGGGTTTTGTGAGATGAACGAAACTATAAAAATGAAAGAAAAGAAAGAAAGATCATGCAGAATTCATTAACAATGACACAATTACTAACCTAAGTAATGGAAATAAATAAAGATTTTAAATCTAAAATCCACATGTTTGAGTACTGCAGAACCTGGATGACATATTCGGGGTTTTGAGTAAAGCACAAAAGTGATAATTAGTGTCACTTTCAAAGCGACTCATTTAAAACTATTTAATTATATATTTTAATTTTTTTTTAATTTTAACTATTCTTAATTAGCTCCGAATTTTATTAGTTTTACAATACATTTCTTAGTATTTAATAAATACAGCATATTACTTTCTAAAGTGGTGTAAAATCGAAAAAGAGTAGTAAAATAAAGTATTAGTTTCGACATGAAAGAATTAAAATTATAAATTAATTAATGTATAAATCTTGCGATTTTTTAAATTTTCAGACTCAAGATCCAGCGCTTCGTTACGTTCCGATTCGTTATCTTTGTATCTACAGTTTTATTGCGCTAAAATGTAAAATTAAGTTATCAGAGTTAATTATGTTGCCACAGATCAGATGCTACCACATTCTGGAGATATATATTCCCCTTATTTAATGACAGAATAAATAAGACAAATATTACTATTAAAAAATAGTGACAGCATTCTTCGTTAACTAACAACTAAAACAACTCCAACAACTAAATTAAATGCAAGTAATATGCCAAAGGTTCGCGGGCCACGTGTTTGACATTCCTGTTGTATAGAGACCTTCAAAATGTTAACATATGCCAATATTTCCATAATCGGATTTTTATCATGATTCAATACGTTCCTCAAACTTTACCTCATATTTACTAATCATATTTACCCTATTTCAAACCTCATATTTACTATTCTCTATTACTCATATTGATACTCTCTTTGTATTATTCTCAAACATTTGAAAAATCCGTTATAACTTCAGATTAATTTTCTTTTTAATTCTCTAATGACGTCATATTAAGCTGCTTTCTGTATTCACACATACTCATACTCCTTGTATTATTGAGAAATGTTTACCAATATGACGTCATATTAATCTTTTTTTTTTTCAATTGGTGAAACTTTTTATTTCATTTTAATTTTTCACGTGGAAATCTTTTAATAGAAAATTAATTATTGTAGAAAGAATTTTATTGTGGATATTTAATTGTTGGCAACTGCGATAACGAAAAATGTTTAAATTTAATAGGAAAAGGCTGTTAGATTTTTGGTTTTTTATCTCTATATGTTAAAATAATACGATTTTTTTTCAAATTTTATGATTTTGAGCTTCATAGCAGGTATTCAGCCATAAAATACACAAAATTTCAAGTGTGCAAGTTATACAGTTTCTGAGAACAGGCTCTATGACGGACAGACAACGAAGCGGGAGTATAGGGTTTCGTGAGATGAACGAAACCCTAACAAAATACGAAAAACTGAAAATATCGGGCCTAATCTACACCCCTTTGCTTTTTAAAAAAAAATTTGAAAAAAATTAATTTTAACCCTCTGAAAAAAAATCATTTCCAAAACTCATTAACGCGATTTTCGTTTTCCGGCCCAGGTTTAAAAATCGGCATTGACTCGGGAAATGCGAATACGGACAAACAGTAGACTCCAGATCATAGACACGTTCATTTCCTTCAAAACGCACCGTTGGGTTTAAAAAAATATTTACATTAACCTTTTCGAAATCAATCGTTTACGTAACCCACTTTCGCGATTTCCGCTATTTTGGCAATGTTTAACCGAGGTTAAATTTAAATTCTACTTGGAAATTTGGTTGGGTCGAGTGTTCTGAAAAGGCCTCTTCCAGAACAGATTGCGCCTCCTGGCGGTGGAAGGTGGCACTACAGGCGTATCTCTTATTCTATGGGCCCGATTATGACGGGGTTTGACTCATTCGACTTTATATCTATAGCCTTAAATATTTTAGTTGCACTTTCGACCGCCAGGGTGCGATTTCCGATCAAGTGTTCTATGAGCCCGATTACGACGGGGTTTGCCTCATTCGACTTTCTTTTGATAGCCTTACAGATTTCAGTCATATTCTTATAGAACAGATTGTTATTATCTCGGGCTAGAGCAACGCCGGGCGGGTTAGCTAGTTGGTAATAATAAAAAAAAGAGAGAAGGAGGATTCCGAATTTTACACGTATTGATTTTGCATGCTTTTTTTGCCTCAGAATTTCTGATTCTTTTATGAAATTTTCATAAAGTTTTTCGCGCTGAAAAAATGTTAAATGTGGGAAATATTTCAAAATGATAAAGTTATTAAATCTGGGAATTTTTGACAATAGAAGTACACCATTCTTCGTTTGCCGCCATTCCAAGTTCTGCTGCGTTTTTTTTCTGTTTTCCAGAAGGGGGGCGCTACTAGAGCAAGAAAAGGCATGCGCATAGACCTCACAAAGCTAATGTCATTGTTTTCAATTACTGGTTTCAAAGCATTTATATGCGCTGTAACTATTAAATCTTCTCTTCCAAATTGTTGTTTCAAAAGTTTTATATCTTCGAGATATTTTTTGTCCGATAACGCAAAACCAGATAGCATTATACGCTTTTCCT